>CAJGYO010000009.1:45914683-47245514 GCA_904845875.1 Miscanthus lutarioriparius
TTAGCTTGTTTCATTTTCCTTTTGTCAGATATTTGTAATATAGATTATAGAGTTCCACTGTGGACATCTGAGCAGAGTGAGAATCTGAAAATATGACGTGTGGCTAAAGTTACATCTTCTAGTGTTCATTTCTATTTGAATATTGCTAAGGCCATGGTCAGAATTAATTATACAGGATTCAGAGAACTGGTCAAAATTGTAGTACACAGGAGATAGTAATCTCCTTTTGGAATGGACGGCTGAAAATGGCCACACTACCAGAGTCTGTTGTTTGTATGGCTTCTTTCTGAATCATCTATGATCCATCACACAAGAACTTCATATGACGCAACTTCGTTCCAGGTTATCTGATCGAGATGCTACCACCACACTCTTTTGCTGAAATCGGCCTTTTTAGTTGACTCACCAGGGACGCTTGTTTGAAGTTCTGAGAGAAAGTACCAAACTTTTACCATCGCATCCAATGCGTCGCTGTGAGTTGTAGAAGTTCCCAGGCCTGGTTTGTGATTGGTAAGTTTCACTCTCTCTATCACATCAAATCTTTGCACACACGAAAGTATTAACGTAGATAAAAAAATAACTAATTACAATTTAATTATAAATTACGAGATGAATTTTTTTTTTGAGCCTAGTTAAGTGGCGGATTGAACTGATAATTGCCGAATACAAACGAAAGTATTACGATACTTTAATCATTTCTTACCCCAATCTAAACAATGCCCCAGTTTGAGAAGAAGAACAGAAACACGTTTTAAATTTCGTTTAGATTTACCGATTGGCGTCGTATTAAAAACACTGTAGCTACATTGTGGCCGCTGTGCTCGTGTTTTTGTTTGGCATCATTACTCAATCGTTGACTAATTATTAGGTTGTAAAACGTTCTTCTCTTACAGCGCCACAACTGTACTGATGGAATTAGTTTTAATTTCATCATCACCCATATACATGCATTGTATCGCAAGTCGTGATGAACTTTTACTCTTTATCTCTAACAGTGCCAAAATTGGTACATTTGGAGCAACTAAACACCCCCTTGGTTTGCTGTTTGCACGCACGTCCAGGAGCCGAACGCTGACACGCGATAGGGACGGCTGGGTGGCGACGTATGCGTGACGACGAGGTGATGATAAGGATGGCTGCGTAGCTGGGAAATGGTCTATCGAAGCTTAATTTCTCTAATTTTTCGTTGCCACGATTGGCATTCCCACCGAAAATTGAATTTAACTGGGATGTATAAGTTAAAACTTAAGAGCCTGGTTTGCATATGTTTGGAAGTAAAAAACGAAGTAACATATATATGGAACGAACTTGTCGGGCTAGGTCGGACAAAATACTGGCATGCTCGCCAACCGCTTTCAACTCACATGGCCTGGCTGTTTCGGCTCGACTTGGCTTGTTTTAACTTTTTCACGTAGTTGAGTTGGAAGTCTAGCTTTCGGCATTTTAACGAGCCAAGTCTTTAGCTGCTCATGAGCTAAAACGAGTTGAGGCCTATCAGCCTGCATGACCATAAATCCAGAAAGATGATGATGCTGGGACTCTGAAGTACACCTATTATATTGGTATTTGCACGTAATTTTATATTTTCAGCTGTTTCATATGAATTTTAATTTTATAATTGTTGTGGTACTTAAATGTTGATTTTATGGATTGTTTTTCAGAGAGAAGATGATGATGCTGACATTGAATCTGGTGGACTTTCTAAATTTGTGGTGGCACGCAACTAGTTAGCATGCCGTAAATCAGCATGATCATGGATGGATCAATTATGTTGCATGGTTGATACTTTTGATGAACCTCGATATGTATTAATCATGTATGGTTGCACAATGGTGACGCCACCTTCCGAAATTAATATAGCATAAATATTATAAACATGTGTGTCCTATTTTTTTAATAGCTCACAAGCTGGCGAGCCAACTCGAGCTCGGTAACAAGCTTCTGTTTAGACTGCCTTCTAGCTCGTAATATTAACGAGCCAGCTTGAATTGGCTCATTAGCCTTAACGAGCCAGCTTTCGAGCTGGACTGAGCCAAGCCGAGCTGGTTCGATATCAAACCATCTAGTCGTGGCTTTGTTGGTTGCTGGGAGAGGAAATAGGATCACATTAGGGGTTGGGCTGGGCTTCCCATTAAAATGGTGGTCCGGCCTGCCTGCTGCCAACCGGATTTACACTACATTGGTAAGGTTAGGACTTGTATTGTGTTTTTCTTAGGAATGAGCATAAACCCGATTCTCGAACTTTGAATCCGAAATACCTGAAAACTAAAAATTTAGTTCTTAAATCGGGTATTAAGCCTAGATACTAGAAATTAGTTTGGAAAGTTCATGTTTATATAACCATGGAGTCCGAATATCCCAATTACCTCGGAGTCTCTTCCCAAGGTAATAAATAGCATATAGCGATTTGGTAGCTGATTGACGCCGAGGTAGTGGATTGTGATAGCGGCTATATTATGACTTATAAGTTTCAATAATGGCATCCGATAATCCCACATAAGTTTAAGTAAATATATCATGAATAATGAGTATAAATAGACATTTAATTACACTCAAAGAATACCTAAATCTAGACCTAGAGGCTACAGCCGATGCGCGTGAGTGTGTTTGATTTGGGGGTGAGAGTTGAAGTGGCTGGGCAGATTAGGGTTATTTTGTTTTCACGCTTATTGCAGCTTGTTGCATGCAATTGCGACTGCAGTCCTAGGCCGCAAAGTTCTAGGCTGTAAAGTTCAGAGCGCTACCTCAAAGCGGTAGCGGCAACCATAATTGGCGGCCAAGTACCAGCTTACTTATTTATTACGCTGTTTCTTCTCCCACGAGCAGTCACGCGCCTCTCTTCTATGTTTCTTCTCCCAACCTTCACTCCTGTTCGCTCTGCAGTTTTAATTAATTTGGGTCATTGGTCGACTAAAAAACTTGCTCATGAAAATTCCATTTGCGTGGGGTCAACTGCTCAAGAAAAATATATATTTTTGAGCAATCATGAAAATATTCTGTGGCGGAAGTAACATAAAGATCTCTAACATAAATGGACCGAACTTGTCGAGCCGTAGTTGGCTGCTGGGAGGTGAAATAGACAAGACAAATAGGGGTTGGGCTGGGCTCCATTGCTCCAATGTGGTCTGGTCGGGCAGAAAAAAAAAAAGTGATCTGGCCGGCCTGCCGACTGGGTTTAGATCCGTGGTAAGGTTAGGACTTGAACTGTGTTTCACATTAGGGTATCTTCACATTATTAGGAGGCATAAACTCCGATTCTCGAACTCACAAAGTGTTGCTGCGGACCGCCCACGCCTGAAGTTCTAGTTCGTTTGTACGCACATTTGAATTCTGCCTCAGTACTTATCTACGATAGAAGGAATATAATCGGTCAAAATAGAGAACAAAGTGACTTCTTTATGGAATGGGCAGCCGAGACACCCGGCCTATTCACTCTTTCATTCCACTCCTCCCTTGAGCCTTAAAGCATTACAGGAGGCTGCTGGTGCAGCGCATCTGCTCTCCTTGCTCTCAATAACATTACCGTGCTCCAACCCAAACAAATTAAGTAAACACGCCACCACCGCTCCCCTCCGTAATCCATTTCCCAAACTATTTATGTTACCAGTGAGTGAACCAAACACCATGAGCTTTTCTTAAAAGCTGGGTGTCAATCTTGTTTTCTATAACAATGACTATGTAATTACATATATTCCCTCCTTTGTATATAACAATGACTTGTTGCGATGCTAAATAAGTGCACACAATACGTTATGGCAACATTTGATTCATATAGTTTCATCTGAATCTTACTGGTTCACATAATTTATTCAAAAGTACAAATTTGTGGTTCAGTCTTGCCTTTCCAAATTTAACACTATGATAAAGCAAAAATCTAGCACAACTTGAGAAGAAATTCAGCATTCAGAATAAGCAAAAATTAGTACAATCCATGTTGGCATAATCGACATAAATTTTGAATACTGTCACATAAAAATTAAAAATAATGTAAATCATCATTGAAAAAAAAGATCAAGTATAAAATTTAGTAAAGGATGGGAACACAGTTGCTCCATCTTTCATTTATGCATTAAAGAAATGCATATGCTCCAAAATCTTTATATAAAACCTCATCCTGATTTAAGAGAGAAAGGTCTCCATTTTTAGAGAGATGGTGGTGGATTTAGGGAGATATTCTAAAGAATACATGTATAGGAGATCTTCTGTAGCTATTACATTTCCTATTTAAAGGATATATAGGGAGGTATAAGATATGTGGAGATGCTCTAAGCATCTTTAGTTGGTCATGTTTTATTTATCGAAACTAAATTGCTAGGTTATGCATAGAGCTCACAGGTGATTATAAATAATTTAACATGAGGACAAAACATAACCCAAACCATATATGGTAACTATCTAATAAAAAAAGATCAAAACACCGCCATGATTGGGCGTAGCATGGTTGCTATAGTTTTTTCGGTCCTGACAATAGATCCATATTTTGTGTAGGAATCGAGGGTAGCAAACATGACATCAATTTATATTCCTCATCCTGTCGCTTATCATCGCTAGAGGCAGCAGGTGAGTGTTCGTGCGCTTAACATGCTGTTAGACAAAGGCCGATCTAAAAGTCAGCTAGGCTCATCTTTGCCTTGCCTCTATCGAGCGTATCTAGCTTTCTACTAGCGTGACTCTAATTAGCGCCAATAACTATCTAGAAATTTCCAGTTCTGCGATAATAAACACTACGTGAAAATGGTTTAGTAACGAGCAAATTTTTTTAGGGCGGGCTGGTGATGGAGCCATTCCCTACAAAGGACGCACATCTTTGAGAGCCAGGAAACCAGCCGCCTTCCCTACAATAGAACAACGAGGAACGGCTGGTAATAATGAGCCGTCCCAACAAATATGTTCAATTTGTAAGGCGGCTCACTCACCACCTTAATTTCGATGTTGAGAGCCTTGTAGGGAGTGCTGGTGATTCAACCGCTTACAAATGCTCGACGCCCAAACCAAAATATCATGCCCTCCCCTCTCTCTCTCTCTCCGTCTCGACTCTTCCTTCCTCCTCTCTCTCTCTCTCCCCTCGCCAGCACCCTCCCTCCTCTCCGAGCCCCTCCTCCATCTCTCCCCCCGCCGCCCCTCCCTCTCCCCCACGCGGTGACCTCCCTCTCCAGGGCAGAGAAGACGGCGTCAGCACCCTCCTCCAAGCAGCAACAAGGCTGATCCGGAGGCGATGACGCGGCATCTGCAGCCATCGCCACAAAGCCCATCTCACGCCCCCAAGACCTCTCCTCCTACCCCATTCCTTCCGCCTCCTCCCTGTGCTACTGCCGCCGAGCCTCCGCTGCCTCCGCTTGGCCGCTCCGCAGTAATCTGGCCGCCGCACTTCGATCCCTTTGGTTTCGCTGGTTCGTCCCCTTCCTGCATCTGCTTCCGATCTGGTGATCTCGCTTCTAGCTGCTTAGAGTGCGTATTTACTCGGCTCCGGTATTGGCCTCTTGGGGCCGTGAGGAATCGCTGCTAGATCTATGCGAATCATATCGCGGGCATCCGGCAGACTTCATCTCGCAGGCTTCACCGAAGTCGTCGTTGTCGCCCCTCTGCATTTCACTGGGCCGAGATCCCTCCATTCCAACCTAAGTCGATTTCTGCTTGTTTCTTTGTTTTGCTTGTTACGACGCTGCTTAGGTTGTTAGTTGTGTTCTCGCAGAACCATTTCTCGCTGTCTATGATCCCTAGAATGCAAAAATCTAGCCTTATTAATCTGCTGCGGGTTTGGGTATGATACTCAAGAAATTAGCAACAAAGCCTCCTGATTTTGTTCTCGTAATAATGTGATTCTGCTTTCAAGTGAATTCACTAGATTGGTCGACTATTGTCACTCACAAATGGGATTGAAACGCGCTCCCGGTAATTGCTGAATCAGAACCATTTGTTATGTAACTAAGTCATTATACTCGAATTTGCGTAATCCTCGATGGTCGCCATAAGGGGCATTAACCAGCTTCCCAAGAGAACTCTCCACAACCAGGCTGATCATTGAAGTATTTTGGTGAACTCTTTGTTTGTTTGCTAGTTTTTAAATTGCATCCATATTCAATCTTCTTATCATGTGATTTTATTTCCACATATTCATCTTGGGTGCACCATCACAATATGGAATCTGACCGGAATCTATTGCTCATGCTTAAAAACAAATCATAGTAAACATGCTTAGCTCGTTGGAATCTACATTATTCCATCAAGTGATGCTTAAAACAAATCATTTTTAAATGTAACTAATGCCGCTTGTAATGCATATGCACCTCGTATTCAGGTTGCTTCAAAAAGTACAAGCAGCCTTTGCTTTGCTTAATCGAGTTGGTTTTTTTATTTTGCAAAGCTAGACGCCCAAAGGTGGGAGACAAGCCACTCATCACAAAGATCAATATTTATGCAGGTAATATGACTTGCAAGACTGAAACTATGCCATGTTTATAGTTTGATAAGATCTGGCCTTTCCTGATTTGTATCTTGAGTATATGTGCACTTAAATGCCTGCAAATATGCAAATGTTAGGACATGGGCATATGACTTGCCAATTGTAGTAATTGGTACTTGACAATTTGTATCTCTAACATATAGGAATCTCCGAGTGTACTATATTTTAGCTGAATTTCAAGAACCTATTTTTAGTTGACATCATGCTTTTTATATATTGACAGTGGGAGGCCCTTGCCCTTTATTAATTGGAATATCTGTTAATCAAATTTAAATCATTGCCCAGGAAGGTTCTAGTGCACTAGGTCTTTTCTGTTGCAAGCTGAGCCTACCTATATACACTATTTTTATAAGTTCTGATTTTCTCATAATTATGGTAATGCACATGTTGATGCAATGTAAAAAACACATCTCCCATGAAATTTGGAATGCTAGTTTAATTTCTATGCACTCAATTTTTTCTTGGTGAGCTCTTTTTCTTCGTGTACAGAACAGAATAGGCATGGTGCTCTTGCGAGTCAGTGGACTGCAGCACAATGTTTGCATCTGTGATTGACATTAGCTGTAGTAATAATATTAATAAATTATGCAACCATCCACAAGGCTCTAAACGACATCAATACCTAAAGGAGGTCCATTGCTCCCAATGCATGAGGGGAATAAATATACAGGAGGGTGATATCTTCTAACTCATCGTTTTATCTTTGACATTCTTCATACTTGTGCAGCCAATGTTGTATGTTCCAGGTGCTCCTCTAGGTTCAACTATGATCCCAAATGGTTCTACCAGATGGGTCAGCCTTGTATACATGTAAGTATTTCTTCTATCCTAAGTATTATTCTATAAAGCTTATACAACATACATTACATTACATTGATTTGCTAGCGTAAGCACAACACTACGGCATCATCAGGTCCCCAATGTTGTCGTTGTAAACCAGGGCTTGGTGGGAGTCCATTGATAAACATATGGTGGTTTGTCGTTAATACATCTGCTTACGGAGAAGAAATGGTTTGATCAATGTGTGCTTATAACATAAAGTCATAAAGTTATCCAGTAGTAACTGAGGATGTAAAAAGTGTGGCACACCTACCAAATGCCTTGTCTCTGTTAAAACACATGTAATTTATTTAGTATCCGTGGCTCTTAAATTTGACAAGAGGCGTACCTAGAGAATCTAGGTGAAAAGAGTATTCTGTTGTAGAAGTAGTTTTTTGTGAAATTTTCTTTGGTCCTTGAATCATTTTTTCTTCGCCTCTATCTTAGATCTTAAGAGCAGTTCTATGAACCAACTGCTATGTTGATATTACCCTGTTGATTCCCTTTCATATTTTCCTTGGTCTATGGCGCACTATAGTCTGTAGGCAGCAGCCTGTGTTCATGACTTCGCCCCGCCTACGTAAAGGGGTCGCCATAATGGTGGCAATGTGGTGGTGGATCCAGCCTGCGTAGAAGGCGCCGAGGGAGATGAAAGTGGTAGTAGTAACAACAACAGTCGGGTAGGGTTGGCAACATTCCCTATTGATGTTTGGCAAAGGTCACTGCTAGCGCTTGAAATTAGAACCTAATATACATTTAGAGTATCTCTCGCCAGTGCAACAGTACAACCATGCAAAGCTACCAACCAATGTTGGAAACCGTACTTTCTAGTAGTTATTTTCGCATTGCATCTCGTGGTCTGTAACACTTGTAGATTGTGAGGAGGATGATTTGAATTATATATATATATATATATATATATATATATATATATATATATATATGTTTGGTTTAATTTGAATTGTAAATTTGATTTTTTTTTAAGCGAAAAATATACTGTAGGGGCGGTTGGTATCAGTAGCCACCCCTACAAATCGATTTAGAGGTACGGCTGGTGTTATCAGCCGCACCCTACAAATCGATTTGTAGGCGGCTGCAATAGACCAGCCTTAAAATTCGATTGTAAGGCCGGCCAGTACACCACCCGCCTTTACAAATAGATTTGTAAGGGCGGTCTGGGAACCGCCTACAAATGTATGATCTGTAGCCACCCTTTCATAGGGGCGGGTTATTGAGCCGCCTCTACAAAACGATCTGTAGCAGCCTTTAAAAATGTTTTTCACGTAGTGAAACAAACAAAATTAAAACATGGTTGTTAATTTCCAGCTTGAGTTGAAGAATCTGTTATATGTATTTTTATGCATTCAATTCAACACGAGGTATAATAAGAAATATAAAACCATATATACTTTATTCATGGTGTAGTTCCATTTATTTAGTACTACAGTAATTGGTTACAGGTCTGCATCATCCGCAGCTGCAGGCTCCTGATCTTCCATGCATCTTATTCCACGACACCACACCTCTCTCTGATACGCTCCTCTGCCGGTTGCACGCATAGTTCATCGATCACCATATGGCTTGCTCGATCTCAGCAGCCTACGAACTGGTAGTCGACGTCGAGGTGGCCCATCTGGTAGCCGTGGCCGTCGGTGTCGATCTTCTTGAACACCGTCTCGAAGTCGAGGTCGAGGCCGCTGTTGCTGCACTGGTCCACGATCCTCGCCGTCGTCGACGCACCCGTCCCGCGGTTCGTCACCTGCGTACGTGTAAAATGCTCACCATGAACCTTTTAATTTCCCGTAAACCGAAAAAGGCTTGTACCCGACGTATGCTCACAGCTCACAGCCACAGGCGCTGGAAGAATCAGCAGCATCTATCTCTTCTTCTTACCTGGATACACTTGCCGCAGGTGGCCTGGCCTGTAGGTCCCGAGGGGCCGCAGAAGGCGACCCAGTTGTACTGCTGCCGCCACGACGGCGGCTTGTCGGCGTCCCAGGTGGCACAGTAGGGCGCTGACGCGGTTGAGGTCCCAGCCGTTCTCCGCCGGGTTGTACAGGTGGTACGTCGCGCGGACGTTGGACGCCTGCTGCGCCACGGCCACAGCCGCGGCGGTGCAGAGGATGGCGGTTACCGTGAGCGCCTCGCCCGCCGGTGATCACCGCCATGGCTGGCTTAGCTGTTGTGGGGATAATAATATATAATCTGTATGTAATCACAAGAACAAAAAGAAGTGCGTGATTCGTTCATTCCGGCTGAATGCATGATGTGCTCGTTGGCGATCGAGTAATGGGAGTTTGAGAAGAACTAGCTAGTTCGCATATTTTGGTTGATCTTGGCTGTGTGTAGCTAGGTGTTTCTCCTCATGTTGTCGTTGGTCTTACCTTCGAGATATATCTCCTTGTACCAGACGTCTTGACGTCGAACGCGACGATGTTGTGCCACACAATTGCTGTCAGTGATGGTGCTCAAGTGCTATGGTGGTGGTGTGGATCTTATAGCGGCCTCTCGATCTCAGGGACTTTTTACAGATATAGGTGTGTCTGGGAGCAGGACAATGTGACTCCCTCTTTGAGCTTTGTTTGAAGCCGAGCGACTCAGCACGTCAAAGATCAAACACGTACGCCATCCTGTAGCCGATCGAGCGGTGTCTGTACTGGATCTGTACATACGCTGATGGCTTACGTATACGTTACCCCGTTAGTGCGAGCAGCATGCATGTCCATCCATTTCGCCGTCGTTCATGCATGAGAGACTAGAGGTGGTTCTAGCCTGGATCAGCAGCCTATCCAAAGCTAGCTAGCTTCTCGTCGATCGATCGCCATGTTCCAACGACGACGCTGACCTATGCGCGCGAGAGCTTCCAAATTGCCGCTGAACCTCGCTTGCATGCGTGCGTACGTTGTTTGCCACTGCACGCCCACAGCCCCACTAGGCTACTAGCGAGCACCAGGGGCCGACTCAAACGACCCGTTCGCCGTCCCAGCTTGTATATGCATGTGACGGAGTCTGTGTTTGCTTGGAAACACCATGCGTTTTCGGACTCCAGAGGACAGATTACGTACTACTACGCTGTGTGTGTGTGTGACATGCATGCATCCAGATCACCGGCCAGATGTTAGGCAGCTACGTACTGTGGGCTGTGGCTAGCCCACAAATGTTGACCGTCTTCGCCGTCTATTTGGATCGAGCAGATAACCCTACTGATGACCGTTCCCTGCTGCAAGAACTAACGTGCATTAATTGCTGGACTCGTGCATGTGCGTATGTGTTCTTGCATGCGTCCCTATTCTAGTATTCTATCCACATGGCATGTACAGATTTATGGAGGAATTTTACACGAGTCAGATCAATTTTCATTAAAAAGAGACACATGATGTCCAAAATTTCCCCATGCATTGAAAAAAGGGCCAAAACTTTATTTTATGCATTTTAAACTCCTATAATATTGTTGTAAGTTCTACGCAATTCCAATTCTAGGATTTATGGCCTGTTTGGTCCGCTGCCAAACATTGCCATCTCATAGCTAGGTAATAAAGCATGACCATATCACAGAAAGTGTGATGAGTAAAACTAGCAATGATGCGGGGTTGAAGTTTAGAGGTGATGAAGCTATATTGTGTGTAGAAATGGGGAGAACGAGATGCCTTCCTTGGCTCTTGGTTCCGTGTTAAATAGTGCCAGGAACAACCCCATGGCGTGGCTTACAACAGATTGGATTACAACACAAGTTAGTAACAACCTTCTCCTATCTTAGATTACAAGCCAAGTAACAAACTTAGGATAAGGGTGTATGGCCCAAGGGCTTTGCACGGCCCAGAGTCTATCTATCTTAACACCCCACTCAATCTCAACCGCCACTAGATTGAGATTGTTCCTAAACTAACTCAACTTGGAAATACTAATTGGTTTTTTGAAGCCTTCGTTGTTGATCAGCTGAATGAATGAAACAAATATCCAACAAACCATGTGCAACCCGTTCTCTTCCACAAAATGGAAATCTATTTCAATGTGTTTTGTTTGAGCATGGAACACCGGGTTGGTTGACAAGTACTTGGCGCCAATGTTGTCACATCAAAGCCGAGCTGCAAGAGGATGCCGTTGATCTTTAATTCAGCAAGTAACTTCTTAACCCACATCATCTCTGCTGTGGCGCTTGCCAAGAGCTTTGTATTCGCCTCCGTGCTTGACCTCGAGATCAGTAGCTTGTTTTCTTAGCGCCCAAGAAATCAGATTTGAACCGAGGAAGACAGCAAAGCCTCCCAGATCGCCGATCATCAACACAACCGCCCAAATGCAAGATCCGAGAAGGCACTTATCATCATTGATGTGATCTTTGTATATTCAGTCCAAGCTTCGTGTATCATGTACATAACGGCATCCTCTTTATCTGCACTCCAGGTAATACGGTTGTAGGAGCTTGTAAGAACTGGCAAACCTTGTTGACTGTGAAAGGAAATATCAGGCCGAGTCGTGGTTAGGGAACTGTAGCCCCCCCCCCCACACACACACACTTCTGTACCTTTTGTAGAATCTTTCAGGCCCTACTAGCTGCTCTCCTTCAACTAAACTGAGCTTTCTCAGAAGTTGACAAAGGAGTGCCGACGGGTTTACTATGATTCATCCCTGCTCATGTAAATTACGCCGGGTAGCATATCTTCTTGAGTCAACACCAGTCCACTTGGGTTTTTCTTCACTTCTATGCCAAGGAAATAATGAAGATCTCTCAAGTCTTCACAGTGCAAACCCTTTTCTAGATCTCCGAGTAGAGCATCCGTCGCTTTCTGAGATGAACTTGCAACAATGATATCATCAACATAGACCAAAACAAATAGAGTGTGACCTCCTTGTTATAGTAGAAAGGAGAGGTATCGGCCTTGGACGGTATATGAACCCCAACGACTCAAGTTTGTTGTATAAACGAGCATACCAGGCCCTAGGCGCTCGCTTAAGCCCATATAACGCCTTTGTCCAATTTGGACACAAAACTTGGCCTTGACTGATCTTCATATCCTGGAGGTTGATGCATGTATACTTCTTGAAGAACACCATGAAGGAAGGCGTTGAATATCAAGCCGTCAAGTGACTAACCTTTAGAAACAAAGAACCGAAAGTATAAGTCTAATGGTTGCTGCTTTGATCACCAGGCTAAAGGTGTCTTCTATAATCAAGACCATACCGCTGTTTGTGGCACAAGAAACACTTCAGATTTGTGGCGCAAGAAATAGACCCAAGTGAACTTGGAATAATCATCAATAAAGCTGATATAATAATTGTTGCGCCCAATGTAGGTTGGTGCAGGACCCCACACATCGGAAAAAAAACACAAGACTCAAAGGACTAGTAGACACACTAGTCGATCTAGGTAAGGCAATTGGTGACTTTTGCCTTTTGACACGCATCACAGATAGCGCTTTTATTGACATCTCTAACAAATGACAGCTTGTGGCGATTGAGGACCTGTAGACAACTTTGAGTGGAAGCATGGCCTAATCTATGGTGCCACAAGGACGCTGTGGGCTTGGCGACGCCGAGCACTTGCTTATTCTGGACTCCCTTCAGAGGATACAGACCCCTTCACATTTGCCTTGGAGGAGTGTCCTCCTCGTTTCTCGATCCATTACAGAAAAATGTTTAGGGTGAAATTCGAGAAAGACATCATTATCCTGAGTAAGATGATTCACAGATAATAAACTTTTGGGGCTTTAGGGACATGAAGGATGTTATTCATGTGAAGAGTACTAGTAGGGAGTGCAAAATGGTAGATCCAGTATGCCGAATCTCCATACCTGATCCGCTCGCCATATGCACCTGGTCACCACCGCCGTACTTCTCACGGGTAGTGAGTTTCTCAGTTCGCTGGTCACATGGTCAGTCGCACCGGTATCCATGTACCAGTTCGTATCTATGCCGTAGGGAGGTGGTGGCTGAAGTAGCACTCTTCTGCGGCGGGGCGGTGTAGGAGGCATCGAACCTCTTGAAGCAACGAAGCACGGTGTGCCCCTCTCTGTTGCATAGCTGGCAGACGCCTCCAGATGAGGCGCCTCCTTGGCCACGGCCGCCGCCGCGACCTGTCTTCTGTCCATGCCCACCACCGCGGCCATGGGATGGACTACCACTACGACCACCTCTAGAGGCCATGTTCGCGGAGGAGTTGGAACCCCTGCCACCATTCTGGAGTTCGATGCGTTGTTCAAAGCTCAAGAGCTGAGCTTTAGAGCTCGCCCACCATGAGCGCAACCCTCGCCGCAACAACAGACACGACGGGATTGTACTCGATGTCGAGACTGGTCAGGATATACGAGACCAGCTCTTCATCTTCTAGCTTCTTCCCCACGGATGCCATTTCATCCCCAAGGCCCCTTCATCTTCGAGAAATACTGGCGATGGTGGACGCCCCTGGACGCCGTCGCCAAAGCCATCCTTGTGCTGAGATTTATGTGACGTAGACCATCAATGAATGTTTTTAAAATAAGAGCCTGTTTGAGGGCTCGAACACATGATTTCAAGGTTCCAAACAAGCAGGCTTACCACCGAGCCATAACTTCACATTTGTGTCAGTTGAAGAAGTTTTACTTTTATGTTTTAAATTTTAGCAACTAATGGCATCTTTTAAGTTGGGACTTGGGCTTGGCTCTGGGCCAGTCCAACGCGGGAGAAAGATAAGGCGCGAGCGACGTTGGGCTCGGAGCTGGGCCTCGTCCCAGGTGAAAAGGAAGAGGGGCGTGGGTGGAGGGAGACATGCCGGGCCTCAAAGAGAAGGTCCGAGAGACGTTTTTCATTTTCCTTTATTTTTTCTTTTAATTTATAAATCCATTTTGAGTTCAAATTCAAGAGCCTTTAAATTGTCCAAATAAATTTGTACGAAGAAATAATCAAAACCAAAGTCATAGATCTCGATGAGTTGTACACCTTTGTTGTTGCTCACTTTTCATTTGAAATTATTTTACTATGTCAAAATTCTATTCAATTTATCAAATTTTGAAACTCAAATTTAAAAATTACCCAAACGAATTCGGATGAAGAAATGACCAGGACCAAAATTGTAGGTCTCAATGAGTTCTACAACTTTGTTGTTTACAACTTTTCATTTGAAATCATTTACTCTTCCAAAATTTCGTTTCAAGTTTTTATATAATGAAATTCTCACAAATCATATGAACCAAAGTGAAGTTTTTTCTTTTTAATCTCTAACTTGTAACTCGTCTTTCTCCTCGTACTAACTTCAAATTGGATGATTTTTCCGTAATATTTTCTAAAATCATTCTCTATCAATTTATTGTGCTCTTACCGCTATTATTTTGGTCATATTTTCATGTGACTTTGTTTTATCAATTCAAGATTTGAATTTTCAAAATAGCACCTTCAAACAATATTTTGAAATGTAAAATGATTTCAGATGAAAAAGTCATAAACATAAAAGTTGTTAAACTCATCAATATCTACAACTTTATTTTGTCAAGGTTCATCCAACAAATGTTAGTAACATTATTTACAAATTAACATCTCTCTCGATAGTTTCGTAAACTATATTAGAGATTTATGGATTTGTAAACAATGTATACTACCACTTTATTGGATGGAGAAATGACTAAAATAAAGGTTGTAGGTCTTGATGAGTTCTACAACTTTGTTGTTGATGACTTTTTCATTTGAAAGCATTTGCTAACCAAAAAATGTGGTTTGAATTTATCATATTTCAAAATTCAAATTTTGAATTGTTCAAACAAAGTCCGATGTAAAATTGACCAAAACCAAAGTTTTAGATCTTATTGATACCTACAACTTTGGTTTCAGTCATTTCCTCATACGAGTTCGCTTTGAACAACTAAAAATTTAAATATCAAATCATAAAAACTTCAAAACAAAGTTTTTAGGCAAAAACTGATTTCAAATTGAAAAGTAGTCATCTATGAATTTTTTAGAGCTCATCGAGATCTATGACTTTTGTTTTGTAGTTTCTTCATTCTGAGTTTGTTTGAACCATGCATTGTAAAAAATCACAAGTAATCTAATATTAGAAAACAAGCACCGAAATTAGTTTAAACCTGATTTTGGGCTAGAATTACTGTTTTAAGCCATGATGCCCTTGGCCTAAATATGTGTCCGACGATCTTATTTGTCCAAATTCATCCAACGTGCCCAGATTAAGCCCACCTGAGATAAATTAGCCTCCTAACCTAGCTCCTCAACACCACCCACACACGCCGCCTCTCTTCTCTCTTCGACTCCTTGCCTCCTCCCGCGACTCTCTTTGACTCCTCCTGGGGTGGCATGGCGGTAGGGTTAGACAAAATACTCGTGGCTCACTAACTCGCTCGGTTCGTGTCCTGCTCGGCTCGGCTCATTTTAACTTTTTACCGAGCTGAGCTGGAAGTCTAGTTCGCAGTTTTAACGAGCCAGCTCGCGAGCTACTCACAAGCTCAAACGAGCTGAGGCCTATCAGCCCACGATCATGAATCTAGAAGATAATGATGCTGACCTAGAAGTGTATACATATTCCATTGATATATAATCCTTATTTTCAACTGTTTCATATAAATTTTGATTTTATAATTGTTGTGGTACTTAAATGTTGATTTATGGATTGTTTTACGGGGAGAAGATGATGATGCAGACATTGAATTTATGGACTCTCCTAAGTCAGTGGTGGCAAGCAACTAGTAAGTATGCTGGAACGATCATGGATGGACCAGCTATGTTGCATCGTTGATACTTTTGATGAACCTGATATGTATTAATCATGTATGGTTGCATAATGGTGGACGTCACCTTCTGAAATTATTATGGCATGAACATTATAAACATGTGTATCCTATTTTTTAGTAGCTCACGAGCTAAACGAGCCAGCTTGAGCTCGCTAACGAGCCGAGCCGAGCTGCCCCTCTAGCTCATAATATTAGCGAGCCGAGCCGAGTTGGCTTGTTGGCCCTAACGAGCCAGCCCGAGTCGAGCTGGCTCGATATTGAGCCCTACACGCGGCGAAGGCGTGGTCCCCTCCTGCTCCCGCTGGTGGCGCGGTGCAGCCTCCTGGCCTGCTCGAGCGGGCGGCGGCGGTGGCGCGTCCTCGGCTGCTCAGGCGACAGCCCGCACGGACGGCAACCATGGGCCACGGCCGAAACCCCTAGCCACCGGCCGAAGAGGTGGCCGCCTTCTTCTCCTTGGCCGGATCGACGACGGGTGGCAGCCGTTCTTCTTCCCAGACCGGATCGACTACGGGATAGTCGCCTTCTTCTCCTCTCAGCCGGATTCACGACGAGCCAGGTAGGATCCGCAGGGTGCTCCTCCACATTGCTGCAAGCCAGGTAGGATCTCGCGTTTGGCTGCTGATATTTCCGCTCAAATGCAGCTTGGGTTTCTGCTCTTTGACTTATCCTCGTTCCAGTGCTGGCGTTGGTGGATTGTGGTAGTAGATCTGGGAGTCAGTCACGCGTTCTCTTCATCCTCACCTGATTGTGGTTGAGATGAATATACTGTGTCTCATATGCCTGAATCTCTGGTTCGTGTATTTGTTGTGGCTGTGTTAGAGGGCTCCATCAGTAGGATTGGCTGTCCGAGGACTGTCTCTCGGTGTACGCTCACTGCAGTTTTAGTGGGCATGGATTGCTCACTAGCTCACAAAGGCAGTGCGTTGTGCAGCATATGTATATTTGCTATTTCTAGATAGCCTTTTTCTGTCTTCTCAACGTATTTGTCCTATAGGTTTTAGAACAGTAGGTGTTTCGATTAAACTCTGAATAATAAAACCTTGCAGTTGGGAGCCAACATTGTGTAGGGCAAAATCAAAGGTCCAGAAATCACTAGTTGATTGTACCGTAAGACTGCTGTAAGATCAATGGATTATTAGCATATTTACTATTTAGCCCCGTTTGCCACAGCTCAACTTCACCATATAAGCTGTTTTTTTTACAAAATAGCTTCATAAGCAACTTTTTTGTCGAAGCCAAGTTGTTTTGGAACAAGTGTTTGACAAATCAGCTTCACATGATGGAACAATGAATAAAATGACTATAATATAGGAGATGAAGCTAGAATAAGCTACTTTTTTCAGCTTCATCTCAACTCATATCTTTGTGAGAGGAGGAGAAAAACAACTTCACCTATGAAACTGTTTTAAAAATGAGTGTTTAGTAAATAAAAAAAACAGCTCACACCAGAACTTAATATATTTATTTGCCCTCTATATTTGCCACTCTAGGCACTCGGCACCAAGGAGCCTCCCAGATACTAGTACGTATATATAGTATGTATATCTATGTATTATTAGTTACTAGTATAAAGAGAAACAAGTCCATGAATTAATGCAGTCATAAAGCGTATCCAATGACAAACTCTTGAATTGGTGATTATTGCTATTAATTTGGATAACTAACCCTATTGAAGACGTTGTTTATTTGTGATACTTTTGCAATGTTGCATCGAAGAATATTACAAGAAAATTCTAAAGTAATTTAATATTTATCTTTTATCTGATATGAATATTGCATTTGATATTCTTTAACTCTTTATAGGTAAATTCCGTTTATACTTGTTTTTGTAATATGGTTATAGTGAGGAACACATGTCTGACCAAACCTGATTAATGTTGTCTTCCTGGCTCCTGCAAGGTCCATATAATGAGTACAATGTATTAAACCTTTTGCAGTCTAAATAATAAAAAAAAATAAACAACTTTTATCAGTTGTATGTGTTGTCGCCGTAGGTTCATAGCCATATGAGATTATGAGTACTCTGATGACAAAGGTTTTTATTTGACCATCAGGTGCGTATAGTGATTCCCATGGTATCCCTGGAAATAGGAAGGAAGTTGCTGACTTCATCCACAAACGTGATGGATCTGAGGTTGAATTCTTTACTGCTGAAAATTTTACTTCTTTAGAAAGAACTAAAATTTTATCAGAGCTGTAGACCATTTTATCTCTAACGCTTCTATGCTCTACTTACTGCAGTGATCCAGAACTCTTGCTGCAGTTTTCTTTAAATGGTGTTGCAAATGTGATGTATTCTCTTGGATTAGCTGTCTGGATGTTCGCATTGTTGCTGTGCTAACAAATTCCACTGTGTCCTGCTCACAAGGTTCTGTATCTTGTGTATTTGAGTGTATATATGAATCCTTGGAGCTGATGATCTGAATTACATTGGATTATTGTTAGCGTGGAGGATATGATTATTGGCCTGTAGAGCAATGTTTTAAGCTAATACTTTATTCAACCTGCCAGTAAATCAGCAAGCAGAGATTGTTAGCGTGGATGTAATGATTTTATTTTACTCAGTCAATTTTTGTATTTGTGTTGTGAATTATTATTAATCAGTGATATCAATTAATGTATCTCTCTTAAATGGGCGTCATCTGGGTTGGTCATATTGTTGGGCTAAATTGTGGGCTTTGACGTTGAGTGGGCTAAATGTTGTGAGACTGAGCTGTAATGAACAATTTGTGACAGTTGACGTATTAAATGGCGATTTGACCAACCAATATGTGACAGTTACAATCGCCATTAAATGACAATAATATATGACGATAAAACATAACCGTCACAAAAGGTCATCACATTTTGTGACGGTTATCCATATTATCGTCACAAGGTACATTTAGCGACGGTCTTTCTGTGACGATCTTCATGATGGTGGTTTTTGTCATACCATTCATTTTGTGACAAATCCTATACTTTCCATGACACTTTCAGTTTGTTATAAAGCCCAGATTTTTTGTAGTGCAAGAATCTCCCTGGAAAGCGAGGAGAGCAGAAAACATAGGACCTGCTGATCCTTGGTAAACCACGGATCATAATCCAGGTTGGGTTTAGGCTCCGCCTTCTTGTCGTCGCCTTGATCAAGGAAACAAGATGGCGGCTGTGTGGTAGGGGTGGATGTGGTGCCCTAGCTGAGCTCCCCTAATGGCGGATAGGACTTGCGCCTTCCAGAGGAAATGGTTGTTGCGGGTGAGTTTCTCGGTCACGGAGAAACCGACTGATGGAGTAGCAGACGCTGTGGAGGAGGAAGAGGGGAATGCGTGGAACGCCATGGGAGGTTTCTGTGAGGAGAATGGCTCTGAATACCTTGTAGAAATGGGGAGAACGAGATGCCTTCCTTGGCTCTCGGTTCCGTGTTAAATAGTGCTAGGAACAGTCCCATGGCGTGGTTTACAACAGATTGGATTACAACACAAGTTAGCAAACAACCTTCTCCTATCTTATATTACAAGCCAAGTAACAAACTTGGGATAAGGGCGCATGGCCCAAGGGTGCACGGCCCAGAGTCTATCTATCTTAACATATTGTAGTAGCGATGGACCGGTAGGAAGGAAGAAAATCTATAATGGTCATCAAGTTGAGCTTTCATATACTAGTAGATAGTGGCGAGTAGTGGATGGTAAAGTTTTAGATGGATGCATAGCTCTCAAGTTGACCATTTCTTCTGTTTTCACATTACAATGAAAGCATCTTGGGCCCTTAATATTGTTTTATGATTAACGATTTATACGATTGTTATGACCAACATGCATATGTATTGCAGCGATACTACTAAGGTCTCAAATATTTAAGGCCTTATTTAGGATGCGCATGTATCCACTTCAATTTACATATGTTAAAGTGGACTGGAGTGGAACTTAAACTAATAATTTCACCCAATTCACCTCAACACATGTGGATAGATGTGCATCCAAACAACGCCTGAATTGGAAAAAGTATGCACTATTTATATATATAATTAAACCGCAGGTGTCCAGCGTGAGAACCGTAGAATCCACCGAAGATATGGAACAGTCCATTCACCTTGAGGTGTTTTGCATTTCTTGCGACATGATCGGACACACGAGTAGTCGAGTACTCACGTAATTAAGTTTATTCCACTGCACTACCGGAAATAACAGGTAAGCCGGGGTAATAGGGTTTGCCGAGTGTAATTCATCGGCACTCAGCAAAACAAACTCTTTGTCGAGTGCTAAAAAAACAGTCAACAAAATAATTGCACTTTCGGCAAATGAGGAAAAACACCCGACAAAGTTTGACACTAGGCAAACTAGAAACAAAACACCCATCAAACAAGGAAAAAAAACACTGCAAAGTTTGGGTTTTTTTTCTCTTACTGCTTAGCTCAGTTTCATCTGCCATTCGTCCTGTGTTCTTGCTGCCCACCCCACCTGCTGGAACAAGTGAGGTAGCGAGTCCTTCCAGTCGAGGAAGGGGTTGCGTTCGCAACTGAAACCTTGCTATGCTGAGGTGGCGGCGTGGTGGTGGCGGCAGGCATGGTGGCGGGCGGTGTGGTAGTGGCGGCGGGGGGCCGCGGGCGGCAGCGGTGGTGGTTTTTATATATTTTTAAAAAGTCTTTTGCCGAGTGTCGATTTTAGCACTTTCCGGTAAAGTCGTTGCCGATTGCTCGACAAAAACACTCGGCAAAGACAGCTTTGTCGAGCCTTTTTTTGTCGATTATGGTTTGCCGAGGTGTAATAGTCGGCAAAGACTTTGCCGAGTGTTTTTAGGCTTTGCCGTATGCCCCGGCACACGACAAAGCTCTTGTTTCGAGTAGTGCTTGGTAGATATAGCGATATATAGAGAATTTCTTATTTGACATCGAAAAATGAGTCGTTTTTAACTTGGCCCTCTTCGTTATTTGACACTCACTTGAACTTTCATCTTTATATGACACATGAGCAAAATCCGTTAGGTAACGGTGTTAAGTGGTCATTAAAAGACCTTTTGCCTCACGGCGCCGGGCGCCGCATGCATGCAGCGCAAGCAGAGGCGCCGGACGCCAAAGATGTGGTGTATCGGCGCCGGGCTGCTCACGCTGCATGTCGGGCGTCCAGCGCTGCATGCATGCGCTGTATGCATGCGCCAGCGCCCAGGGGCAAAAAAGTTTTTTAACAGCCACTTAACACCGTTAGCTAATGATTTGATCATGGTGTCATATTAGGAATAGAAGTTCAAGTGAGTGTCAAATAAGTAACGATAAAAATTTCAGGGCCAAGAAAGGAACGACTCATTTTTCCGATGTCAAATAAGGAATTCTCTTTTATATATGGGTATGTATATATGCAACTTAACTTTATTCTGCTGATTCAATAGAAATGATTGCAATTAGACGCCCACTTATTGGCTCGTACGTGTGGGATCACATACATATATGGGTACGAAGAATAATCATGACATCAGTTGTCGCCGCAGTTGACGAACTGGTAGTTGACGGTGAGGTGGCTGGCCTGGATGCCTGCCCCTGTTGGTGTCGAGCGGCTTGAACGCCGTGTCGTAGTCCAGGTCCAGCCCGCCGTTGCTGCACTGGTCCACGATCCTCACCGTCAGCGATGCCCCCCGTCGCCGTGTTCGTCACCTGCATATGCATGCATGCACATATCCAGGGCTCACTACTCAATGTTTCTGACCAGTACTTGATTAGTTGGTACTCCCTCCGTTTCAAATTATAAGTTATTTTAATTTTTTAGCACGTCCATTTTATTAGACATATAGATATAATAATATATCTAGATACATAACAAAATAGGTGAAAAAAAATTAAAACGACTCATAATTTATAACTGAGGGAGTAGCTGGCTAGTAACGTTACCAGGAGGCACTGCCTGCACGCGGCCTGGCCGGTAGGGCCAGCAGGACCGCAGAAGGCGGTCCAGCCGTACTTGCTGCGCCACGACAGCGGCTGGCCGGCGTCCCACGTGGCGCAGTACGTCCCAGCTAGGTTCCAGTTGTTCTGCGCCGGGTTGTAGAGAGTTGTAGGTGGCGCGCACGCCGGACGCCTGCTGCGCCGTCGCCATGGCCGCCGCCGCGCACACAGCAGCACCGCAGCCAGCGCCAGCTTCTTGCCGACTGTCATCCCCGCCATATATGGCAGTAATGCAACCGATGTGTTGAGGTTACTCTGATCCTTGATACTAGCTGCTAATGGAGGACGTATGTAGCTACTTGTTTCTACGAGCGAGATCGATATGGCCATTATATATAGAGATAGATACAGCAGGTGCCGAGAGAGCAGGGCACTACTGACTCTTCTCGATCGTCCGAAATCTGCGCCAAAATTAACTGCGCTGAAGTCGCCTTGCATGCAAATCTGACTTTTCTCCAAGTTGAATCTGATAACGGAACTGGCGTCGACGAATAGTCGACGACTGGCCTTTGAAATTCCACGTGCCAGTTGCCAACATTGACCGGGCATGCAGCAGCAGCCCAACGGAGATAAGAACACGTACGTGTGGTTGCTTGCAGCTTTGTTTAGTTGACGAAATTTTTTGGGAAATGGTAATGTAATGTTTTCGTTGTTATTTGACAATTAATGTCCAATCATAATCTAATTAGGTTTAAAAGATTTGTCTCGTAAATTTCGTCCTAAATTGTGTAATTAGTTTTATTTTTTATTTATATTTAATGCTTCATGCGTGTGTCCAAAGATTTGATGTGATTAAAAAATCTTGAAAAATTTTTGCAAAATTTTGGGAACTAAATAGGCACTTGGTTGGGATGCTTTGCATTGTTGCACGCAGACGCAGCTGATATCTTGTGGATGTGGATAGAGTTTCGTGCGGCTGTGGCGCCTCGACCGTGCTGGCTTATTTTCTACCCATGGCGTGCTCTCTAAATGGAGTGATCCAGATCGAAGAAGCAAAGATAGATACTGCCACACGAGACTTCCAAGGAAACAAGCTTTGTGATGAAGATGAACGTCGCACTATTGACCTGGAATAATCTTTTTTGTTTATTTTAATTTTTCAGCTATATCGATGTAGTCGTCTTTATTGTTTTTCTTTTATTATTAGGTTGTTATATATTGGATTAACCCAAAACACATCATGTACTACTCCATCCGTCTCAGAATATAGATATGTGCTTTTAAGATTTATTAGATATAATAATGAGAGTATTAGTGGTAACATGGCTGATATGCTCTTCATTGTTAATGGGCTTGGTACTTTGGTAGTAATTATTTTACTTTCAGTTAATTACTGGGTTTTTTCTCGAAGACGCAATAGAATTGCATTTCATTTTAGTATTAATCTGCACATTTTACATGATTTTGTGAAATACTGGTTATTAGTTCCTTTTTATGAGGAAAATACTGATTAGTTCATACGGGTTATATCATTAAGTCACTGATGGTTCACACGTTCGTAAACTCCTTGGTTCACACAAACGTTATTTGTTCGTTCACACAGTCGTTAACTCATTTCTTGACACATTTGTTATGTAGTTCATTCACATGTTCGTTAACTTGTTCGTTCATTCACAAGTTCGCCCTCTAACCTTGAATATTTGTTACTACACTACTAGAGAATGTGTTTTAGAACGATGTTCTAATTTGGCATTAGCCTCGGTATTTTTTTGTCGAGGACTAAAGGACCTTTTTAGTCCTGGTTCGTAATACCAACCGACTAAAGGTTCCTGCCCAACGGTCGTCTGCATGTGGGGATCTTTAGTCCCAAACCGGTATTACCAACCGACTAAAGGTAAACCGGGACTAAAGGTAAACCTTTACCTTTAGTCCCGGCTATATCAGCCGACTAAATGTTTTAGTCCCGGTTTGGGTGATACCCGGAATAAATATTAATCTTTAGTCCCGGTTTGGCCACCCAACCAGACTAATTATGTGGGCCTATACAACGCCTCATTTCTTCCTCCCCGAGCCCGAGCCATTCCATTCAAACTCACCGCCTCGCTCTTCAGCTTTTGTCATTGTTCTTGCTTGAGATGTTATGACTTCACAATTGTAGATCTTGCTGAGATGATCAAACTTGGTATTCAGAGTTTTTCATCTGAGGTCATTTAGTGTCTCCTTTTGAGCAAGTTTGACCAAGTCAAATTTGGTCAAATGAAAAAACAACACTTTGACTCTAGTATTATGAACTCTAAATGACTTCAAATTGAAAAGTTTTGAATACCAAGTTTGTTAAACTCAAAAAGATCTACAATTGTTGTTTTGGTCAACTTTCCATTTGAGAAAGTTTGGACGGTTCTAATTTGTGATTTTTAAATTTCGGACACCTACAAACTAGTTTTCTAACCCTGATTGTCTAAAATTGAAACGTTTTTGAATACCAAGTTTGTTCAGCTCATCAATATCTACAATCCTTATATATGCCATTTTTTCATTTGAGAAAGCTTAAACAAAATGTAGTTCAAATTTCACAAGTGTGTGACATAGTTTTAGAAAGTTTATATGAGATTCAAGAAGTTGTGACTAGTGTTTGATAAAAATTTCTCAAATGGGAAAATGAGCTATGTAACAATTGTATATCTTGCTGAGATGATCAAAATTGGTATTCAGAGTTTTTTCATCCGAGGTCATTTAGTGTCTCATTTGAGCAAGTTTGACCAAGTCAAATTTGGTTAAATGAAAAAATAACACTTTGACTCTAGTATTATGAACTCTAAATGACTTCAAATTTAAAAGTTTTGAATACCAAGTTTGTTAAACTCAAAAATATCTACAATTGTTGTTTTGGTCAACTTTCCATTTGAGAAAGTTTGGATGTTTCAAATTTATGATTTTTAAATTTCAACGCCTACAAACTAGTTTTCGGAACCCCAGATTGTCTCAAATTGAAAAGTTTTGAATACCAAGTTTGTTCAGCTCATTAATATCTACAATCCTTATATAGGCCATTTTTTTCATTTGAAAAAGTTGTAGAACAAAAATACTACATTTTCTTTATTTTTATAGGTTCAACAAACATTTCCGTCAATTTTGGATCAAAACCGAGAAAAAATTGAAACATTGACGCTATAATAATGTGATAATAAATTTCCTATCGAATAATATTAGTTTTATTAATTTTAAGTTACAAATATATTTTTGCATTAACAAAATACTTAGTATTAGTAACATTTATATTCTATATTCATAAAAGAAATTAAAAACTTTAGGTTACAAAATTTTCCTATTTACAATAAATAATTAGTTAATCAATAGTATTTTTTAAAATAAATATTGCAAAAGTATTGAAGTTGCTATGGAATTAATTGATTAACCTAGTATTAAACAAAATCAAAATCCTGTGCCTTTCTAATTACGTCAAGCGAAGTTGCCAAAATTTTTGGCCTTCATCCCGGCCCGTGCCAAGAACCGGGATTAAAGGGTGGGCGGCAATTTCGTGCCGCCTAAAAATATTTTTTTAGTCCCGGCCGTAACACCAACCGGGACTAAAGTTTTAGTCCCGGCTTGTAAGGCGAGCCGACTAAAGGCGGTTGGACCTTTAATCCCGCTTAGTCTTACCACCGGACTAAATGTCCTTACCAGCCCTTTTTGCACGTGTCAAAATGATCGAGTGGACTGATCGGCAAGGGAAAGTTATCAGATACTTTGATAACCGGCGAAAGCCACTTTGTAAAGGTGGTGGCCGATAGCTGGTGGTGGTCGATGGAAAGGTTGATTTAGACTCGGCGCTGCCGATGAGGTTGGAGGTGTTATTGTCGATGCCGATGAAGGAGGCTTGAGGCTTGAAGACTACCGGCCGATGAAACAGTGGAGTATGCCGATGAAGGAAGACTTGAAGACTACCGCCGATGAAACAGGAGTATGCCGATGAAGGAAGACTTGAAGACTACCGCCGATGAAACAGGAGTATGCCGATGGGAAGGAGGACGGTGAGATTTCCATCGTAATTGAGGCGACAGGAAATAGATAGGAGTTGATTTCCTTTTCTATATTTGTTAGAGTATGACTCATGTAAGAGTCACGTGTTTCTTAGATATGGGCTTGGTGTCCTAGTTGTGTTTGGTTGTGTCTCTTTAGATCGTGGTATAAATATGGAGTGAGGGGCAATGTAATAGGGGATCAATCAATATCAAAACCAAGTTTTACTCCTATTTACATCTACTTATTTTTCTACGACTTCATTAATTTGCATATTTTTCTTTTTACGAGTTCTCATTGATTCGGCGAGTTGCATTGTCTCAAAGCATGACCTTCGGCGATTCTCGAGTTCCGCTGTGAGTACCCCTTGGCCGTGACTTTCGGGCGATCGCTGTTGTCGTGACCAAAGTGCTCGATTTTCATCCTTGTCGATTAATGTGTCAAATCGACCGCACGCCTTTGGATATCGATTCGGTATTAGCCCTTTGTGTTTGCAGATCCACTTTTGCATCAACACATCTTTTGGCACGCCGGTGGGACCAATCAATCCGATCAATATGTTCAATTCCGAGATCGATGCGGGAACATTATCGCGGTATCGTAAGAAGATCTTAAGGAAGAGCAGAGGCAAAGCTATGGAAAAGGTCAGAGAAGAATACAGCAGCTTTGTCTCAAATCGCTTTAGCCCCGAACAAGAGTGGACAAGTCATCCGTATAAGATTTGCTGCTGCCTCGGCAAAGTTACCTTTGACTCCAACCTCGTAAACTTCAAGAGATGGTTAATTCTCAATAAATCATGCTTTGATTAATCATTCCAATGTGCTGTCCAATACTGCTCATAATGCCGTGGTTCAACTCTCAAAGAAGGACAAGCGCCACCGCATTATGTTGGGCCTACCTATCACCAACCGTAACCCATCTCGCCAATACTCCATCGGCTCCCTCGGCCGCTGTGGGTACGTGGTTACTTTTCTCCAAAGATCGGTAGGTTTACCTAATATTCAATCTACACCGATACGATCAGATCCGGTACTACCAGGAGGACGAATTCAGCTTAATACAGATCTATCGGCATCAGCTATGTCAGTCCTCGTGGTCTCAAAATAGCCGATTCCCGCTAATTGGTGGGGATATGGTATGCCTCCGGAGTCATCTGCTTTCAATCCTGGATTACCTCAAGTGTTTGATGCAGTAGGAAAAGCTCCTATACCATCGGCTATTTCACCGATGGCCCAAGTGCCTCAATATGCCACAAAGAACTCATCGTGCAACCAACCTGTGGGGTTTCCAGATGCCTTTGGTTCAAACGCCCAGCTCAAATCTATCGGCAAGCTTATCGCCGATACACGAGAAAGCCCCGCATATGAGTCAAACTGGGTTCGCTTTATGCCTCAAGTCGGTTATAATTATCCAACAATGTCAAGAAATTATCACCCATCGGTAAGTTTTGTACCGATGAGTTCTAATAATGGTTGGTCGTGACGCACTGCTCAAAGATACGCCAAAGAAAAATCGGCAGTTGCGTGGATTCAACAAGGTCATATGCAAGCTGGTTTTCAGAATCAAGCATCGGCAACACCGATGAATCCTTTCCAACAAAGTTAATGGACCACAAGTAACGACAAATATGCCGATTGTCGAGATCGTGGGCCACAAAGATATGTGGAAGGATATCAAGCAGTACCTCCCGAGAAATTCAGCCAGCTTACAAATAGGAGGTCGATGCTTTTTAAATGATAAGATAGCAAAAATTATGAAGGATCAGTTTGGGATAAAGCCCAAGGTCAATACTTATTCTTATCGGACTCCATACCTCCCCGCATATGATTTAATTCTCTCCCAAATCGGTACAAGGTACCGAGATTTCACTAAATTCTCTCTCGGCAAGATGATACATCAACAATGGAACACGCTAATCGCTTCATTATTCAATGTGGAGAGGTAGCTAGCAGAGATGAATTAAGGGTTCGATTATTTTCATCATCTTTGTCCGGATCGGCATTTACATGGTTCATTTCATTACCACCGAATTCTATTATTACTTGGGCTGATCTAGAAAAACAATTTCATAAGTATTTCTTTGTCGAATCCATGAAAAGAAGCTTACCGATTTGGTAAAATTGAGACAACAGAATGATGAATCGGTAGAAAGCTTTGTGCAAAGGCTAAGAGATGTAAAGAATAAGTGCTACAAATTGGTCGATGATCGGCAATTTTGCCGATCCGGCTTTCCAGGGTTATTACCACATCTTAAAGACAGATATGCTTCTCGTGAGTTTGAAAGTCTCACCATCTTGTGCAAAGGATTTCGATCAAGACACTAGGGTTTTTGAACCTAAAAAGAATTGGAATAAAAAAGTATCATTTGTTGAAGAAGTAGGAGATTCTGATTCTGATGAAGAACCAGTTATCGGCTTGGCTGAGTGGGTTAAGAATAAAAGGCCGATATCTTGTCCCTTTGGTCAGAAAGAGCCAGAAAAGTTTACCTTTGATATCACCAAGGCCGACAAGATATTTGATCTTCTGCTTCAAGAGGGCCAAATTAAGTCACACCTAATCATGTGATCCCATCGGCGTAAGAATTGAAGAAGATCTTGTAACGCAAATGGCATAATGCAACTTCACACAAGACAAATGAGTGCAAGGTGTTCAGCAACAACACCATAATCGGCTATTGAATCTGGGAGAATTAAGTTTGGTACTTCCAATGCCCAGAGGTCGATGAAAATTGATCAACACCCTTTTCCAAAGAAATACGTTGGAGGCCAAAGGAAGACCAAGGTATTGACGCCGAGGTCACGAGAAAAAACGCGTCGCTGGATCCCCAACATCGGATAACTACCGATGATGCAAAAAGTAAGGGTTTGCCGGGAGAAAGCAAGAGTTCCAAACAACCTCCTCGACCGGCATTGTGATTACTCATCGAAGGCAAAGAGGGTTGGCGCCAACAGAATGATCGATATCGACAACAATGCAGGAAGAAAGACGCCGGGAAGAATGGCATCGCATAAAGATCATTGAGGTGCCTGCTTTTTATCCATTGGCCGGGAAGAAGGTATTAAATTGCCAATCGCTGAAAATTGCCCCGAGTGCAATGGTTATTATGGGGTCAATCGGTCGAAAGGAGGTTTCAACCGCAATCGTGGTTTATTTATCAATGAGCCGATCGAGGCGTAGCAGCATCGCTGCATGATCGGTCAAAGCGTACTTAGTGTACATGAAAGGCTTGGTAAACGCTACCGGATATTTTCCAAGGAATCAAGAGGAGCTTGAGGAAATGGCAAATGCAAGAGTTCCCGATGAGGAAATATTCTACAGTGGACCCTAATATACGCCGTGTAGAGTCAACTAGGACTCATTATCGCACCGGTTTGGAAAACCAAGTTTCTCGATGGTGCCCGGAGGGTCCGACAAAGACGCAGAGAAGGAGGATGCAACGTGAGCGCCGGAGGATTTATACCAAGAGGAAAATTCTCCAATGAGAGGTCCGGCCATCGCAGCAAGCAAGTAAAACACAAAATAAGGGTCCATCGGCAGATGTTAATATGGTATTCATATTGCCGATGGAGTTTTTGGCACTATCTGATAATGAGGAAGAAGTTGTTCTCTCCGATCAAGTAGCTCAGCTTGACACTAGATCCAATGATGGCTATTTTTGAGAAACCTACCGATGACGAGAGACAAAGATCTTAAGGCTTTGTTTGTGAAGGGCGAGTTGATGGGCAGCCCGTGTCTAAGGTACTTATTGATGGAGGGGCCGCGATTAATATTATGCCTTATGTGATGTATCGGAAACTTGGTAAGGGAGATCAAGACTTGACCAAAACGATATGATGTCGAAAGATTTTGAAGGCAATGTGTCACCGGCTAAAGGGGCGTGATGCGTTGAATTGACCATCGGCAAAGAAAACCTTGCCGACGACGCTTTTTTGTTATTAACGCAAGGGTGCATATAATCTGCTTCTAGGAGGGATTGATTCATGCTAATTGTTGTGTTCCTTCTACAATGCATCAATGCCTCGCATAAAGGGATTGGGGGTAAGATTGAGGTTGTCCCCGGTGATTCTTCTTATATCATCGCATCGGCGTAATCGATACTTATGAGCGAACTAAATGCATATCGGGAGAAGCTTGGGAAAAAGAGTTCCTTAGAGTTGCCGATTATGAAATTCCACCGATCCAAGCAAATGGTTCAAGAAGAGTTTTAATGGATAGGTTTGCCGATGATGGAAAATTAGGTCAAGGGTTCACATCGGCGATGATTTAGTAGAAGTAGATATCGGTGATGGCGATAGGCCAAGACCTACTTTTATTAGTGCTAAGTTAGATTCCAAGTGTAAGCAAAGAAATAATTGATGTGTTAAAAGAGTATAAAGATTGTTTTGCTTGGGATTATACTCAGATGCCTGGATTAGACCGATCGGTAGTTGAACATCGGTTACCTATCAAATCTGATTTCGCCACATCACAAGCAGCCACCAAATACTACGATGCAACCCTAATATACTTCCTCGATATTAAGGCCGAAATAACTAAATTAATTGAGGCAAAGTTTATTCGGCAAAGGTCGATATGCGAGTGGATCTCTAATGTGGTTCCTGCTTATAAGAAAATGGAAAACTTCGTGTTTGTATTGATTTCAGAATCTCAACAAAGCCACACCGATGGATGGCTATCCAATGCCGATTGTCGATTTATTGATTGATGTCGCAAATGCATCAAATTATCGCCTTCATGGATGGTAATGCAAAGCTACAATCAAATATTCATGGTCAAGAAGATATTCCCAAGACCGCTTTCGATGTCCGTGTCATGTGGGGTTGTTTGAGTGGATAGTTATGACGCTTGGTTTGAAAAATGCCGCGCTTACTTATCGTAGAGAGCTATGAACTTTATTTTTCATGAATACATCGGCACATTAGTGGAGATTTACATTGATGATGTGGTGATTAAGTCCGAGATATCACAAAACATTTAGCCGATCTACGAAAAGATACCGGAGTGCACAAGGAAGCATGGATTGAAGATGAATCCTAATAAATGTGCATTTGGTGTATCGGCAGACAATTCTTGGGTTTTATGGTGCATCAACATCGAAATCAAGAGGGAAGTCTATTGATGCGATTAACAAGGTGGTTGCTCCTCACCAATAAGACCTAATTGCAATCTTTGATCGGTAAGATTAATTTCATTAGAAGGTTCATATCTAATCTGCTCGGGTAAGATCAAGGCTTTCACCCACTACTTAAATTGAAAGTCGATCGAGAATTTGTATGGGGAGCCGAAAGCAAAGAAGCTAGCCCTCGATGAAATTAAGAAATATTTAACAAATCCTCCAAAGGCTAGTTCCACCTCAACACGGGAAGTCTTTTTTCAGTTATATTTGTCAACCGATGATACAGCTTATCGGTTCAGCTCTTATTCAAGAATTTGAAGGAAAGAACGTGTTATTTATTATTTGAGCGTAAGATTAGTGGATGCTTTAGACGAGGTATTCGCCATCGAAAAATTATGTCTGTGTTTATACTTTTCTTGTGTCAAATTAAGGCATTATTTGTTATCTCGCCGAATGTACGGTCATATGCAAAGACGACGTAGTCAAGTACATGCCGCCAATGCCGATATTAAGTGGTAGAATCGGCAAGTGGATTTTAGCATTATCGTAATTTGAACTACGCTATTTAATCGACCAAAGGCGCTTATAAGGGCAAGTTATGGCTGATTTCGTCACTCAAAGATTGTAATACAAAGGACTCTCCGAGATTGCCCTTGGACACTTTTCTTCGATGGGTCCACATGTGGTGAAGGAGCAGTATCGGATTGTGTTGATTTCACCTTCAAGGAAGGAAGTATGAGTTTTCATTACCAATTGTTGCTACATCGACAAACAATCAGTGAATACCAAGCCTTGATAAAAGGGTTAGAATTATCAAGGAGATACGTGCGATGTCGTTGAAATCTTTGGTGATTCTATGCTAGTTATAAATCAATTGGCTGGAATTTATGAATGCCAAGTGAAGCTTTGATTTCAGATTATGAAAGATGTTTGCAATTGTTGAAAGGATTTAGAGATTTTCGCCTTGAACATATCTCTCGATTGCATAATGAGGAAGCTAATCGACTAGCTCAAAGATGCTTCAGTGGTATCACCTTATTCAGAAGTGCTAACATCGGCAGCTTGATACCGATGATCGGAGGAAGGAGATTGTCGATTATTTAAAGGATCCATATAGAAAGGTTGAGAGACGATAAGGTTCCAAGCTACCAAATATGTGCTCCTCGATGATGAATTATATTATCGAACTATAGATGGAGTTTTACTTAGATGTGTTAGCAGAATGAATCGAAAAGCTTGATGGGTGAAATTCATGAAGGAGTGTGTGGGCGATCAATCGGCTTTCAAGATGAAGTGGATGATCGTAAGAATGGGTACTATTGGCCGACTATTCTTGAAGATTGTTTTAAATATTTTAAAGGATGTCAGGTGTCAAAAGTTTGGTAATATTCAAAGAGCGCTCAGATCGGTTATGAACCCTATAATCAAACCGTATTGCTCCGGGATGGGCTATTGATCTCATTGGTCGATTTATCCGCCATCGAGTAAAGGACATAAATTTATTCTGTTGCTACCGATTATTTCACAAAATGGGTTGAGGCAATTCCTTTAAAAAGGTGACATCGGTTAATATGATTGATTTTGTGAAAGAGCATATTGTTTACCGATTTGGTATTCCTCGCACTATCACTACCGATCGTGGTACTATGTTTACATCAGAGAATTTGATGAGTTTGTCAGTAGGTATGGGAATTAAAGTTTTAAATTCTTCTCCATATTATGCTCAAGCTAATGGTCAAGCCGAGGCTTCTAACAAAGGGATCATCAAACTCATTAAGCGCAAAATTGAAGAATATCCTAGGAGGTGGCATACAAAGATTAAATGAGGCCTTGTGGTCATATCGGATGTCATGTCATGGTGCAACCAAAGTAACGCCTTTATCGCTTAGTATATGGACACGATGCAAGATTGCCTTGGGAAATTAAAGTTGGCTCTAGGCGAATACGTTCTCAAAATCAAATGACAACCGATGATTATAATACTTTATGAAGGATGAGTTGGAAGATGTGGCGGTCATCTGTTAAGGGCTTTAGTTAGCATCAAGAGAATAAGAAAAGAGTAGCCGATGGTATGACAAGAAGGTGAAGGTAAAGGAGTTTGCTTGATGGAGATCTGGTCTCGAAATTGATTTTACCGATTGGGACTAAAAGTTCAAAGTTTGGAAAGTGGTCTCCTAATTGGGAAGGTCCATATCGGATAAATCACCGTTCTCGGTAACGATATATTCTAGAAACCCTCAAGGGGTTGTGTTTCCCAGAGCATTAAATGGAAAATATTTAAAGAAATATTACCCTAGTATCCGGATGGATGCATAAAAGTATAAATTCGATAACAAATTCCTATCGGCTAAAATTATGCAAGGATGTCAATGTCTCATAAAGTGCCGATACAATAAACAAGATTACAAGTTCAACAAGGATTGATAGCTAATATCGCACGCAGCGAATCTGGCGGCTTCTCTCCATTTCTTTGGTATCGCCATCGGCAAAGACCTCCACAGTGCTTGAGTTTTTTCTTCATGGCCAAAGCTTTGCGAGCCCGATATCTCTTTTCTTGTCAAGGGCTTTGATGGCATTGGGTAGTCGGGCTTTTCTTCTTGTTGGGCATGAGTTAAGGCTGCATCGACTTCTTTCAATTCAAATAATAGAGCCATCTTCCTTGCCGATAAATCCAAGATTTTCTCGCTTAAGTTCAAGACCGAAAGTCCGCAAGTTGCCGATGCCCTTGTGCTTCTCATCGGCAATTTGTTTTAGTTGTAGCATCTCTTCTTTGAGTTGAGCCCGAGCTGCGCTTCTATCGGCAATACGCTGAGCAGCCCGCTGATATTGTAGTTGGCGACTTTCTAAATGGGTCATTGAAGAGTACTTCTTCAACATCGGCAGGACCTCGCCACGGATTGTTTTGAAAATTGCCTTTATGGGTCCGAGTCATCTACCGGTTAGGCGGTATCCTCGTCAGAGCAAGTTCGTGAGAGCTTCCAACTTGGTCTTAGTTTCTCACGATATTGTTCCCAAAGGCAAGGGAAGAACTTGTTTCCTCTCCATCATCGCCGAGAGACGCCAATAGCAAAGGAGAATAGGCTGTTTGGGGAGTCTTGTTCCTGAGGAAAAGAAAAGGAGGTCAGTTAAGGATAAGTATGAGTATTGTAAATCAGCTAGGTTAATCGGTTTACCTGTTTCAAGGCAATTTCGTGCTTGACCGAGGAAGCAACCCGGAGTATGCCGTGGTGGGGGATCGGCCGAGCTTGCCGATGGGATATCCTCTCAGAACTTCATCGGTGGTTGGCTCTTGAGGTATGATGACCGGCGACATTGGGGCGTATGTAGGGATCGGCATGGACCTTTGTCGCTTTGCTCAGTGCCTCAAGATTCTGTTAAAGCTTTGCGCTTTGCTTGGGCATCGCAACGATTGGTCAGGGGGCATCGGCACTTGTTGGTTGTGAAGCTTGGATATCCGCACGCTTGCCGATGTACCCAATTGTTGCCGCAAAACAAGTGTAAGGTATAATATTTAATGATAAAATGAAAAGTCAAGAGGATACCTCAAGGTTTGTCAAAAGAAGTGGTGCTTGATATCGGAGGAATTGCCGATGACGATCCAAAGCAGCAGCCTCTACCCTCGATGGTTAATGTTAATACGCTTTGTGATCGGCATAAGTAGAAATAAACAAGGTTGTTACCTTGAATGCCTTGACCAAGGTTGTAGCAAAGAAATGATGGAGTGGTCCTAGTCAGAGCCAATTTGGACTTAGAGGTGATGGTCTTGGTACGGATCTTCCGGTGAGTCAAAGCAGCAAGGTAGGGGGGCGTTGTAGCCGATTGATGATATCGGAGAAACAAAATAAGATCGAAGGGTTTCCCACTTTTGCTCACAGATGGTGCTGGGTTGTTAACCTGTCATAAGAGAGTCGCCATCGATATATGAAGGAAAAGCGTATGAGTTAAAAGAAACTTATCATCGCTACGTCGTGGATGGCATATTCAGTGGTCGATCATGTGCCGATATGTGTGAGCGTGTTGCAAATAGTTGTTCCTTCCACTCGCCACCATTGCTTATATGACTCGGTGATGAAGGATACCGCGCGTCGTGTGGATATATCAACATCCGTAGTATCGGCATCGGGGAGAGTTGTACTACCTTGTTCCAATCTGTTCCACGTGATTGTTTCCGGGTTTGATCACATCGGCAAAGCAAAGTTTGATTGGCGCTGCCCAAAAAGCCAATTGACGGATACCGCCGATGGATTGTAAAATTCATACGTAATGTTGGTGTTTTTCCCGCTACCAAATGTATTTACCGGAATTGCCCTCGGGAGTAATGATGGCCATCATGAGTTCCTTTATCCCGATTCGTGTGTCATCAAGAAAGTTGAAAAGAAGGGGAATCTATTTTCCTCACAATATAAGGTACCCAGTGCCCTATGATCACGAGAAAGACCATTGTAGAAGCTTTGGAAGAATCACCGATCCGGTCTTCATTGGCCTCTGTTCCAGAAGGACAATTATGGCTTCACCAAAATTGAGGGGTGAGCGTGTTGTCGATTCATCGTCCCCGAGCACATGGTCTTCAAAGCAATTTCTCGTGGGAATTGTTGGGCAAAAAGTCCCATTGCAAACGCTTTGTGCATATGTGCATTCAACCACATGTTGATAAACCACCACGGGCCTCCTAGGTTGCCGATGGGTTCGCCAAGAAGTTTCGAGACACTTGATGAAGAAGATGATAAGTGGAGCTCGTAAGGTATCGCCAAGAGGAAACCTTACACCATTAGCCAAAAGTTCACCATGGGAGGAAGGCGTTGGTTGGTCCCACTGATCGACCACCATGAAAATAAATTTTTCTAACCACATATTCAAGAATGTGGCATGTTCCTCCGGTTAAGTGTCCCGGTCTTCTCGGTATTCTTGAATGTACCCCGTCCAACCGCCGATGTTATGCGGTATTCACCCTATATTCAGATTTTCTACCATAGATGGAGCCTTCATCGGCAGCTGAAATATCCAAGCCAAAGGAGCATGTGGACATCGGCAAGTGTGGGAGTAGATGGGCCATGTCCAAACATAAAAGTGTTTGTTGTGTCTCGACCGAAGTAAGCAAACCGCAATCATCATTGATTCATTCTTCCGCATATCGGCAATAGATAGCCTAATGCATTGGTCTAACTTCCGCTCACCCAAAGATACTTGCATCGATCTATTAACCCTCAAGTACCAATCTTTCCACCCTTTGGTGGTCTTGGGCCAAGATCGAATGTGTCTTTCCATAAATTCAGAGAGAAATTTTGGGCTCTAAAAGGATTCTCGTTAACCTCTGCATTAATCGATCGCTTGGATCTGGGTTGCCCATTGGTCCTAGGCATTGGACATGCGGCCGATCGGTTGAATAACTAATTTGTTGCGCAGCTTCCTAAGTTTAAAGGATCCGAGAACAAAAGAAAGGAAAAATCACCAACCGTATGGATTTGCAAAACTAGGGGATCAAAGTAAAAGGTAATGGAAGTGGAGCGAACCGCAGGGACGCTGAAGTTGATTGCCATTATCTTGAGGAAGATGGGGGCACGAGCCGAGACTTGAGGTTAACGCCGGAGAAGAGTTCTTGTTGGTTGAGGTCACAAGCTTGTTCGCTCGAGTCGCCACGAAAGAGAAAAATGTCAAAGATTGGGGTCCGAGGGTAGAAGACGAGTGTTCCGGAGGAATCTATTTATAAGCCGCTTGGGGTAGGGTATTTTGACTTATCTCTATACCGCATGTAGGTAGGTCGAGGTGGTTCGAGATGGATATGGTAACGCTCACACGATAATCGTGGGATTGTACAGATGAGTTGATGGCAAGTAATCATGATTTGGAAGAAGTATCGGTATAGGATATTTTAATTCGAAAACGACAAAGATTATCATGTTAAGATCTTGCCGATGGGTTATTGTTTTGGTATCTTGATCATAATCAAGGCAAGAGTGGTTGGCGATTGTGCGATGTTTACCGGGTGCGTGAATCAGATTAGATTTGATTGGATTTGATAACGATCAAGTTTTGGCTTGGAGAATGAGTTACGTAATCGGGCGAAGGCAAATGTTATCTGGAGTAAATTTCGAGCATTAATGGTTTTATACTCCAAATTGGGGGCATGTGTTGACACCATTTTTGCACGTGTCAAAATGATCGGAGTGGATTGATCGGCAAGGGAAAGTTATCAGATACTCGATAACCGATGAAAGCCACTTGTAAAGATGGTGGCCGAGAGCCGGTGGTGGTCGATGGAAAGGTTGATTTAGACTCGGGCGCTGCCGATGAGGTTGGAGGTGTTATTGTCGATGCCGATGAAGGGAGGCTTGAGGCTTGAAGACTACCGCCGATGAAACAGGAGTATGCCGATGAAGGAAGACTTGAAGACTACGCCGATGAAACAGGAGTATGCCGATGAAGGAAGACTTGAAGACTACCGCCGATGAAACAGGAGTATGCCGATGGGAAGGAGGACGGTGAGATTTCCATCGTAATTGAGGCGGACAGTGAAATAGATAGGAGTTGATTTCCTTTTCTATATTTGTTAGAGTATGACTCATGTAAGAGTCACGTGTTTCCTTAGATATGGGCTTGGTGTCCTAGTTGTGTTTGGTTGTGTCTCTTTAGATCGTGGTATAAATATGGAGCGAGGGGCAATGTAATAGGGGAAAAATCAATATCAAAACCAAGTTTTACTCCTATTTACATCTACTTATTTTTTCGCGACTTCGTCAATTTGCATATTTTTCTTTTTACGAGTTCTCATTGATTCGGCGAGTTGCATTGTCTCAGTCATGACCTTTCGGCGATTCTCGAGTTCCGCGTGAGTACCCCTTGGCCGTGACTTTTGGGCGTATCGCTGTTGTCAGGACCAAAGTGCTCGTATCTTCATCCTTGTCGATTAACAGGTCAAATCGACTGGCACGCTCTGGATATCGATTCGGGTATTAGCCCTTTGTGTTTGCAGATCCACTTTTGCATCAACAGTTTTTGATATATATGTTAGATTAAAATGTATTAAAATTTAATTAGTAGTTTATTGTTAGTTTTTTAGTTAGTTTTTTAAGATAGTTTTTGATATATGTTAGATTTAAATGTATTAAAATTTAATTAGTACTTTATGTAGATAGTTTTTTTAGATAGTTTTTTATTATAGTTTTTGATATATGTTAGATTAAAATGTATTATCTATTACTAGTTTATCTAATTTCATGTTAGATTTATTTAATTGGATTTAGTAATTATATATTCTATCTGTCTATATATATCTAGAGAGAGATTATTCTATATGTATACATATGTACTTAATTATTTCTATATGTATATATACATGTACTTATTTTCATGTGTTGAGAGAGAGAGAAAATTGTATCTAGAGAGACATTCTATGTGTTATCACATGCATATCTAGACATATAGACATATGCACTTATTTCTATGTGTTGAGAGAGAGAAAATATATTGTATCATTCTATGTGTATATATATACATGTACTTATTTCCATGTTTTTGGATCGAAAGTGTTTTTGATTCGATTCCAAAGCCTATACCTTATTATTGTTTATCCTTATGAAATATTATGTGTTATTATATTTAATTGGATTTAGTAATTCTATATGTGTTATTACATGTACTTATGTTATGTACCATAGTAATTCTATCTATGTGTTATCTTGAAGATACAAATGGCTGCTCCGGATGATGACATAATGGCGGATATTATCAACGCCGGCACCAATGTGGATGTAGATGACACGAGTCAGTACTTTGCTGATTATGAGGATATCCTGAATATGCCGGTGGTTGAAGATCAACAAATTGTCGCGCAAGAAAATACTGGCGAGGTATATTCGATTATCTATCATCTCCTATAGATGCATGCGTACGTATATTTGTTGTTAATCGTTGTGTTTCTACTCATGTAGCCGGTCTCTGGATCTACATCAACCATCGACAAAAGTAGGAAAGTTTGAGGGCCAAAAAAGCCATTAGAGGGCCGTTTCATAATATCAGAATTCGACACCGACACCGGCAAACCATTGGGACCACATGCTCAGACATATGTCAATCAATGTGGGTTTATTGTAAGGGATAGGATCCCAGTTAGTGCTCGTGAATGGAAGCAGAAGATATCTGCTCCTAATGTTAGTTTTGTATCTGATCGTGACAAGAACCTAGCTTGGAGAGATATCACTCAAAGATTTCACATTACAAGCGTATGATGCTTTGAAGGAGCTAGTGAGGGATTGGACAATGAAGAAGGTGGCAACATTGTTCCAGAGTTGGAAGAAGACATTGTATAAAAAGTTTATCTTGAAGAATGCTACGCGGATTTCAATGCTAAGGCGTTTGTCAAGTTGGAGTCCCATTGGGATGCCTTCGTAGAATACAAGACATCTCAAGATAGTGAAGAACGTGTGATGAGGAATCAGCGAATGCCCGATGTAAGCAATACCATCATCGCATGGGATCAGGTGGTTATAGGAGTGCTATTCCCAAGTGGCGTAACCTAGAAGCGAGATTACGCCAAGGAATCATACCAAAACAATAGAGAAGAACTGGCCTCAACACGCGAAGAATTGGTTCTACGCTCATGGGGGGAAGCCTAGACCCGCACAATCGGCAAGCTAATTTTCAGCCAAAAATTGAGAGAGCAACACGAGAGACTAGCTCGTGCTAGGGAAGAAGCTGATAGTGGTGTTTTCAAGCCCAACAGAGAGAGAGGGATGAATTGACATATGCCCTAGAGAATCCCGAACACGGTGGTCGAACAAGAGGCTATGGGGCGATTACTGTGGTTACACGCATTCCCAAAGCAGACAAGGATACCTCTGAAGCCGTCCGAGAAAGAAGGATGAGGAGGCGAACGAATCCGTGCATTGGAGCAATTTGTTGATGAGTCACGACAAGCATTGCTTGAATCACGTGAACGAGAAAAAATCTCTTGAGGCAAGAATGCAGGAGGAGATCAAGAGGCAAGTGCAAACTAGCAATGAGTCAAATGCAATCGCAATCAACGCCGGAGTCACCATTAGCCCTGCTGGTCGATGAAAAGCGCTTGTGCTTCTCTGGAGCTGCCAGTTATTCAAGACGACGCTGGGTTGCGCTTCCCTATTGATGACATTATCGAGCCTCTAACAACATGTGAGCTGCACATTCCGATGGTAATAATGCATCAATCATGGTGGTACATCCGGGTTGTTGTATCTCTAATAGACCGAACGAAGACACCAAGAATCCATGGGTTAGTTATTCAACCCGGATATGCTAGCGTCTCGGTCCGATAGAGTGCTCAAAGGTTACAACAATGTTCCTCTTGACATTGAAGGCGGTGATGGGGAGAAGACACTAGGAGAAGCGGAGAAGACATTTATTCAATGGCGCAAACGCTTCATCATCATTCTGGGCGCCACCGCTTCCCCTACCTCACCCTAGGTACGAATGAAAGTGAATGAAATATTATTTTCCATTAATTTTCTATTGGCTTCAAAAATAATTGACACACAACTTGTTTCTCAGAAAGGTCTCCCCAGCCTAGCCTAATCATTCATTCCCCATCTCATCACAAATGTCGCGGGGAGACGACTTCATCCCCACGGCGATCGCCAACTCCTACACCGCCCCATCGCCTCCACAACGATCTCCAACTCCTACACCGGCCCCACCGCCTCCACAACAATCTCCAACACCTCCACGCCGGTCTCCACCAACACCGCCTCCTCATCGCCTCCACGCCGATCTCCAACACCGCCCACCCCTCCACAAATGACGCACTACAAAGACGTCTAAGGTCCCGCGCAAAGAAGACCCCGAGAAAAAGAGTTATTTCTCAAGAAATACTTCTGAAAAAGACCGATGAGCAAATAGCAGTCAAGAAGAAGACAAAAAAGTGAAAGATTTTTTATAGATATCAAAACAAGAGTCAAGCGAAGCTTAAGGAGAAGCCGTACTTTTACATACCAGAGATGTCTTTGAGGCGTAGGTCGATGCTCATAAGAAAAAGATGATTGAACTTCGTAAGCCTTCGCCACTATCGACTATGACCGCTCCCTCGTGAAGTCACATGATGCGAGATAAGAAAAGGAAAAGAGCATCGTGGAAGGATGTCCCATGACTTGCATACAATGTAAGCAACCAATGCAAAATCTTATTGTTGCTAATGAATATGGTTCCAACATAGAAGTCTATCGACCGCATAACTCGAGAAGTGTCGGTTCAAGCCCTTAATGCTTTTTTGAAGATACTGGTTTAACCTTGGATCAATTGATGGGCAAAGCTCAATCCGTAACCTCGGAAGTTGATACCGGAAGACTTATAAATATGGCAAAAGTCGGTACAACCACAGGGCTCTAAATGAATTGGATGCAAAATGTACTTGCTCAACAAGTGGTACATGCAAAGGTGGCGGCGGGTGAGCAAAGGATCTTTGTTAGATTTAGAGACCATCATTACTTCCGTGGCAATGACATCTTACATATTAGTTTCAAGAATTGCATCAACTATACCACTTGGACGCCTCGACAAATCAATCATTAGCTCCTTTTGTTTGTAAGTGATTCTTACTTTTATTTAATAAACTCACTTCCATACGTGACGTGTATATAATTATCCTCACATGTAACTTATATTTATATATAGATTCCGGATGTCGAGCTCCAAAGAATACAAGACAATAGTGTTGGCTTCATTGATCCTTATATCGTATTCAAAACCGTATTATTATCAAGGAGCGGTGGGTATCTAAAGCACAGAGAATATCATGATGTTCTTCGTGAAGCGACCGATAAGACAACAATACTTTTTCCGCATACAACTTTGAGTAAGTGTTAATAATAATGTAGTCTACATATTTTATGTAATATCAATACAACTTATATGCATGTACGTGTGTATAAACCAATGCGCTTTTCACTAGATACTCATTGTCATTGAGTTAAACTCAAATCGGTTAGTAATCTTGGACTCGCTTGAGAAAAGAGCGGGCACTATACCAAGATATGATAGACATTATCCAGGGGTAATTTCGATCTCTCGCGCACAACTATTATTGAATAGACTTTGCCATAATTTATTAACGATCGTACATTATTATTGGTCGTATGAGGGGTTTAGAAAGAGTTTATTCGGCAACATCGCAAGGATTGCAAGGCACCACTTAATGTAGTTGAAATACCAAAGTAAGTTGTACTATATACACTTCCCCACGTGTTTAATTACTATATCGTACTTCAATGTACGTGTGATATGATGAGAATAATCTTCTTCTCAAATGCGGTGGTGTTTATGGCAAAGAACTGTAATAACTTGTGTGGATACTACGCTTGTGAATTTATCACATCACACATAAGAAGAACTCCTAAAGATGTCCTCGAATACGTATATATCAATTTTTATTTATTTTAAATGAATATATATATATATGTATTAATACTTTTCCTTTTATTTCAAATGCAAGACTGAATGGTTGAAACGAAGGGTCATGCAAAAAGACCATCCTGAAAGCAGTTCAAGAGTCAATAGCAGTGATTTCTTCTAGAAAAGTGCTAAATCCTAAATCCCAACGGCGAGTTCTACTTTGATCCTAAGGAATAAATGGTGTAAATTAAATGTTTATTGATATCGTTATTTTCGATAACAAGATTATGAAAGTGTTGTATATATACATATATATATCTATAATATATATAGGTTCATACTTTATTCGAATATAATAATGCTCGAGATGAGAATTAGATGTAATTATATGCGTGCGTGTATTTATATTAGCAGCGTAGAATACGTACATAAAAACATATTATATATTAAACAAATACGTGTAACTGAACTAAAAACAAATTAAACAAAAAAAAAGAAAAAGAAAAGGAACCTTTAGTCCCGGTTGGGGTTACCAACCGGGACTAAAGGGTGCGGCCACATTTGCTCGGCTGGAGGGCCTTTAGTCCCGGCTCGATGACCCGGGACTAAAGGTGGCACCTTTAGTCCCGGGATCATTGTCCCGGCACGGTAACCGGGACTAAAGGCCGTTACCGCCCGGGACAACAAGTCCATTCTGTAGTAGTGCTACCTTCCTCTCAAACGAAATGAAGTATAGGATGAAAGGATCATCGCACGAAACGACAAGAGTCACGTAGGAGTCTAGGGCACTAGGAAAGAAGATACTTATAAGAAACAATGCAAATCTCACTTTTCGGGGTAAGATTAGTGTCGATGTAAACTTACACATTTACTCCTCTATCATTCGAGAAATGGTTGCCTTATGGAATGTTCTTCTCATGGATCGATAGGGTATGGTAGTTTCTAGACATGTAGTGGTATTTGAAATGCGGGACAGAGGGAGCAGTAAAGAGCCTAGAACCAAACAAATCTACATCGATGACAAAAAGTTGGCAATGCACAACACGATTGCATTGCCAGAGAATTTTGGGTTCACTGTCGCAAATTGTGCTAAAGCCAGTCTCAGTGGGAGTTTCATGAGAGTTTCATTTGCGTTTAATAGCCTGCCACATATGCATTTTTTATAACATGGCAATGTTTTTATGAAGGGAGAGAAGAAATAAATTTTATGGGGATGAAACTCTCTTGGCACGATTACCAACTCCCCATGAGTCTTAGACAAAGTTCGGCTAGGCGGCGACTACTCGGCAACTACGCGCGCCTAGTCGCTGGGCGAAGCCCGTCGCCGCGACTAGGGGCATAGTCGCGCATCATCGCGGTACTAGCGGTCTTGCGGAGGCGGCGCTAGGCGGCGCGCGTAGCCGAGATGAGTGCGAGCTCAAGGGCGGCCAATTTTGGTGCGCCAAATCAGAGCGCGGGAGGAATTCCTGCGCCGCCAGGCCCGCACGCGGCCACGAGACCTAGGCGCGGGAGGATTAGAAGGGAGCGCGGCGCCATTCGCTCGTCCCCGCATAAGATTTCGTCGTCCCCGCCGCCGGTCCTCCTCACCAGGCGAGGTCCATCCCGCCGGACGACCTCCTCCCCACCGGTCCTGCTCCTCCCGCCGGTCCTGCTCCTCCTCTGCTCCTCCCCGCTTCGTCCAAGCTCGTCCCCCGCCGCCATCCTCCTACTCGCCCTCGATTGGAACCCCCCCCCCGCCACCCCAAGTCCCTAAGGTGAGCTCCCTTCCTCCCATGCTCCTCTCCCCTCCCATGCCGCAGCTCCTCCTCCCCATCATCTCCAGATGACTGAATCTACATGTGTTTGTTCAAGTGAAGTCTTTTGTTTATCAATGAGTCTCTCAATATGAGACTCTCTTCTTCTTGTCATCATTAGTTAACAAAGAAAAAATGTGTTTGTTCAAGAAGTCTTCCAATAATTTTAGTTTTGATTGCAGTTGCACTTTACCTCATCAATATCTAATGCACATGCTCTGTTCCTCTTCAATTTCCTCTTGAATGATTACTGATTGCGATTTCATCAATGTCTAATGTGCATGCTCTGTTCCCTATTCTCTGTACTCAGATCATGTTCATTGGTAAACTCTTGAATTTGAATGTAGGATGTCGATAGAACAAGGTGTTTCTGCACCAGATGCAACAGGAACTAAGGCAACTAATCTCCTGAAAAGGAACTCAGATGATGTTGGATGGGAATATGGTGTTCTTGTTGATGCTAGCAACAAGGACAAGGTGAAGTGCAAGCTCAGTAACAAGGAGATGAGAGGAGGGATCATATAGGCTGAAGGAGCATTTGGCTCATGAAGGAAAGAATGTGAAGAAATGCATAGCAAGAACACCACACAGTGCTATGGAGGCTAAAGAGAAGTGCAAGATATGGTGTGCTCATGGATGGGAGGTCACTGAAATCATCTAGATAAGTCACAACTTAGTGTTTTCTATTTTTTTTATGAACAAATAGCTGTCTATTGACTAATTTACTAACTCATCGGGTCACAAAATGTGTTGCAGAGCTAGGAACATGCAAGAGTAAGCCACTAGGAATCGATATATGTCTCATGGCCCTCTTTTTATACTTATGTGACTTATATATAGTAGTTATATACATATATATAGTTATATACATAATATATATATATAGTTATATATATATATATAGTTATATATATATATATAATTTATGGCTATATTGCCAAAACGCCTAGGAGCGCCTAGGACCGAGTACTCCCGACTAGGCGCTAGGCAATGGGTCAGCGCCTAGATTCCGCCTAGCGCCTAGCTGAACTTTGGTCTTAGAATTTAATGTTTATGAAACCAAGGAATGAAACTTCGTATTGAGAGTGGGTGTTTCATCCAAGTTCTATTTCATTCTATATGACGTGGCAATTTTAGAAATAACGCAATGGAACTCTCTACAGAGACTAGCCTAAGCATCCACATTCTGAACTTTGGATTTCTACCATGTGCTTTTGTTTGCATGGAAAAAGCGGAGGATAGCGCCTCAACGCCCAAACAGCAGAACGTCTCTAGATGCAAAGACCCGTGTGACACCCTCACGCATCACATCCCGCCGCATCGCGGGCGCCAAAGATCCGAACCATGCACCTACACCCATCCCGCACCCTTACGAGGAACGTGGGTCCCAAGTTAGCTGCCCTGTCTCGTGAATGCACGCCACGGGCGCGCTCACCTCGAGCACACTGCAATGTGAATCGCAGCAGGTGCCAAGCAAGCAAGACTAAGCGGTTGCTGCAGCCGTTGTCCGCCACCACACCAAATACCATGGCAACCTCGATTTACTTTTGAAACATACAGATGAAACATTTGTAACATACATATGAAAATAGAAGAAACATGCTCTTGACACATGCATTTATAACCATAGCAACAAATGCAACATTCAGATCCACTTTTGCAAGGTCAATATGAAACAATTGCAACATAAGTCTAAAACATCTAAAACACTTGAAAACATACACTTAGAACATACGCAGCAGATAGCCATAGCAACATATACAATATCCAGATAAAACACTTGAAACACACTTGTAAAACACCTAAAACTCTTGAAAACATAAGCTTGCAACATGCGTATATTGTCATTGCAATATCTCGGATATAATTTTGCAACATCCAGTTGAAACACTTGAAACATAATCCCGAAACGCCTAAATCATTTGAAACACGACATCGCCGTCAGCCATGGCCTACCTAGTGGGGAACTCGCAGAGTCGCAAGCTCGGGATAGGTGGACGCCGCTCTGCGTGCTCACGTCTATCGGTGTGGCCCATCGCTCCTCCTGTAATTGTCTCCGTGCCTGCTCAATGCCTAGGCTCATGCCCGTTAGCGCGCCTCACTGTTGCTACTCTAGTGCTGCTGCTCGCTTGGCCATAGTCATCCAGTGCCGTCTGCTCGTGGGGGATGGGGCACAGCATGGCCGGCGATGGGGTGTGGCTCGGTGTGGGAAAGGGCACGACGCGATGAGGGATGGGCACGTAGTGGGAGAATGGGGTGGGCGAATGAACGGCCACGCTGCGGCTGGTGGTTTAGCGGAGTGGGGATTTTTTGTTTTTGTTTTTTATAGATGGGGGCCGGTCCTGTGCAGGTCTAGGATTCACGTCGCCCGTGGTGTATCATTATGGAAAAAAGAGGCTATGTTCCAAGAGGAAGAGAAGAGGCCAGTAAAGCCTGAGGTTTCTAGAGGCCTTGTGATGCTAGCTTCATGGCGTATTGGTGCATTTCTTTTGAAAAAAATGATTGGCTCATCATGTTCTTAATTTTCAATCTTTTTTGTTTGGTTTGGTTTGTGAAATGTGAAAGCATCTAGACCCCTAGATGGGTTTCGGTGATTAATGACGACATGAGATTACTGTGACTAACATGTGTTTTGCAGAGGTAACTTGAGTTAGGTCATGGTAATGATGATTGTTTGGGTAATTATGGTTTTTATGCCCCTATTGATGGAAATCGTTTTGGCTTTCAAAGGTTGGATGAAAAGGTTAAGGACGAACTAGTTCTAAGTGTCGTTTGGCGTTGGAAAGACACTTAGAGTAGTTTAGGACTTTGGTTTTCATTTGGCCGTACTATTAAGGGGGATGTGAACTAGTAGCTTGACCTAGGTGAGTCTAATGGGTTAGGTGTGATGCACACTTGTCAAACTTAGCACTAGGTAGCTCAGGAATAGCCCAAAGATAAATTAGTGTCAACCTCATTCACAAAGGATTTTGAATTGTAAGTGAATGAAGGGTCAAACGTTGACCGGACGCTGTTTTAGTGATGACCGGACTAACAGGTGTTGCGTCCAGTCACTGATCAGTGCGCACAACAGAAGCCGAGGAGCGACCGGACGCTGCACAGTGATTGGAGCCGGATGCGCCTCTAGTCATATATGTAGCAGTAGGGCCTCGCTGTCAGGGAGGACTAGATGATGAATAGTAAATGGCCGAACGCTGCATTTGTAGCGTCAGGTCAACATCAGAGAGGGTCCAGAGACCAAAATTCCTGACAGGACGCGTCCGGTGGATGTTGACCGGACGCTAGCCAGTGTCAGGTGACTCCTATAGCCTTCTCTGGCATGCTAAAGCCACGTAGCCATTGACTACTGACCGGACGCGTCCAATCACTTCGACCAATACGTCCGGTCATCTCGAAAACTGCTGAGTTGGACAATAACTGTTATGTTTTAAAGTGGGGAGTATATATACTTCTCTTACTCGTCCAACTTAGTGCTCTTGTTTATTTGTTCAGTTGAGAAACACCTTTGGAGTGCAAGGGAGAGCAAGAGTCTAGTGGGGTGATTAAGATTTGATAATCCAAGATGAAGGACCTCATTAGTGCATAGGAAGTAGCAAATGTGCATCCACCTTTCTAATTAGGCTTGTCTTGGTCAAGTGAGAGTTTGTGCTTGTTACTCTTGGTGATCGCCATCACCTAGACGGCTCGGTGGTGATTGGAAGCTTGATGATCATCTGACGGAGCTTGTGGATGACCCAAGTCATGGTGTGAGCGATTGTGGTCGCTTCACCGCGACGGAGTGCCAAAGAATCAGCCCGTAGAGAGCACTTGTTCCTTGTGTGGATCAAGGGAGAGCTACACCCTTGCGCGGGTGCTCCAACGAGGACTAGTAGAGAGTGACGACTCTCCGATACCTCGGAAAAACATCGCCGCATTCCTCTTCTTCTCTTTACTTTGAGCAATTCAATTCATGTCTTTGCATTATTAGAATTGCCATGCTAGAGTAGGATTGGAACCTAGGGTGTAAAACTTTTGTGCGGTAGAACCATAGAAACACTTCTAGGCACAAGGGGGTGAAATGGGCTAAGTGTAGGGCTTAATTACTGAAAGAAATTTAGAATTAGCTCAATTCATTATTTTTTTTGGGCATCTTGATCCTTTCGAAATGATATGGATTAATCCTCCGCTGTCTATTTCATCCCAAGGAATAAAGTGATTTTACTGAAGTTCGAGAGATGTACTCATACCTTACTACCTCAACTAGGCTGACATGTAAAATTCCTAGCCCATTCATATACCATAGAGGCCGGCCCATGCCCATGTATGTGAGGCCTGAGAAGCCGAAGGCCCAACACAACTTTTATGGATACCATCATTACGTTTACATGGTGGATCCTGCTCGTCTGAAGCTTCTGAGCTTCAAACAATTGTTGGTCCTGTAATCCATTGAACATAAGCTGGATTCTGAACCTCCTCTTTTGTTTTGTCAACCTTTCTTTCAACCTGAATCATGGGCGGCGGCACAGCTGTTGTCCCATCAAGAATACCAGCAAGACGAGTAGCACGCACAACAAGCAACACCTGAGTGCGCCATACCAAAAAATTCTCCTGTGTCAACTTTTGTGTCACTGAAATTGAGAATATAATAACAGAAGCCGAAGAACTTGGTGTGGCCATGCATGACGACGTCGAGGGAGAAAAAAACTGCTACTCGCGACTAGATGTATGTTTGGAGTAGGCTCTTGATACCATGTCAAAATTGATAGAACAGCTCAAGCCCTTTGGGTTGCCGATGTCTTCGTTATATAGCACGACACATAGGTACATCAGCACAGGTCCTGACAGGAGTGTTAGGGTCTGTTTATATCCTCTCCTCTAAACTTTAGAGCTCTAAATTTTAGATCTAAAGCTCTAAATAGACGTTCTAAAGTTAGCTCTAAATTTTAGCCCACCTCACATTAGAGTTTTAGACATCAAAAAGTGAGCTTAAATGCTCTAAAGTTTTTAGAGCTCTAAACACGGCCTTAGAGCATCTCCACTCTAAATCATTATTTGGAGAGCGTGGCTAGCGTCCGGACATCCGGACATGTTAGCCCCTATCCAAACGCCCGCGCTTGCCCCGCCACGCTGTCCGCCTTGACTACGATGCCTCACCTCCTCCTGCGTGCCCACCTCAGCGTCGAGCACCTACCTGCATGCCCTACTCCCTCAGTCTCGCATGTGCTAGCAGCGCCCTCTCTCTACTGCATGCAGCTGCAGGAGTCGCAACAATTTTTTCCTCCGAACGCACGGTTCCCATGCGAATGCGCTCCACTCATGAAGAAATGGAACGGCGCCTACCCTGCCTGTAACTATTGCGCCTGCACGCCCGCCCCCGCATGCCACATGCAACTATTGCGCTTGCACGCCATGCACGAATGCATGCAGCTGCACGCCACATGCCTGTTGATGCACATGCAGGTGGGGACCGCACCATATGCCTGTTGACGCGCCACAGGCCCGCTTCGCTTGCCGCGCACGTGGGGACCACTATGCCTGTGGGGACCGCATCTACATGCGCCAGCTTCCAACGCTTGCTAATGTTGCAACATGAAATCACTTATGCAACATACGTCTGAAACAGATGAAACATTTACAAACACACGTTTGCAACATATGTGCATAGCAACTACAATATCCATATAAACACACTTGCAACATACGTCTGAAATATATGAACATTTTGAATAGACACTTGCAACATATGTCTGAAACATATGGAACATTGCAACATATGTAACATCCAAATGAAACACCTGCAACATAGGTCTGAAACTGAAACAGGTGAAACATTTGCAATATACACTTGCAACATATATGTATAGCCACTGCAACATATGCAATATCTAGATAAAACACTTGCAACATACGTTTGAAACAGCTAAAACATTTGAAACATACACTTGCAGCATACGTGTATAGCTATTGCAACATATGCAACAGAAGATCTACTTTTGCAACATCTCGATGAAACATATGCAACATACATCTGAAACACATGAAACATACGGTTGCCACATGTGCTCATCTACTTGTTGTCACCAATAGAGGCTAGTTGACGCGGCGCGGGGGAGCGCAGTGCAAGGCGCGGGCCACGCATGGCGTGAGGCACATGCAGGGGCACGAGGCGCGGACAGCGTGAGGCACGGGCGAGGTGCGTGGCATGAGGCGCGAGGTGGCACGCGCGGCACGAGGTGGGTCCGATGCGACCGTGCGAGGCGCTGGGGGGCGAGACGGGTCCGTCCCGTCTGGACAGACGTCCTGATTGGCGCATTATCATTATTTGGAGAGTCATTTGAATAAAATTTTTTCTTTATATCTTTCTACTCTTTAATAACTTCTCTACTGTGCACTTTAGAAACCCAATTCCGTTCTCTGTATTTCGTTAGCGAAAAATCCAAAATAGGATGGAAATATTTGGAGATCAGTTAGAGAAGCTTTTGGAGGTTTTTTTTAATCAAAATCTCTATTTTCTATCAATATAAACAATATAGAATAGGAAACTAATCTATTCTATTACTACATATATCTCAACAACATGCATGAGCGCGAGAATATGTAGTTGTGTATAGGTGTATCCATACCGATGGGTTTGATGTCCTCGTCAACTAGTCAATAAACCATATTCATGAATGGGCTAATAAACATTAAATGTTTGACAATAAATATTGGTTCATGACTAATCATTGTAACTAAGATATTTTCTGTAGCAACTTACTTATATCAGAATCTTGCACAGTATTCGCATATAGTCCTCCAGCTGACCACTTTCCTATCCAATTCTCTTTGCCTAGCTCAAATCTGACAATCTGGGTCAAGCATCTCTCTTAGCTCCCTCAATATGGGATATGACGCGCCCATATCGCGCCTCCTCTTCATCCATTTGATGACATGCTGTGCTCTCCCATTATTGTCGTCCACTCCACTTCGCTTTTGTAACCACCAACTGCCGATATTACAAGACTAGAATATGACAGACAGCCAGAGGGACTCCTTCCCAGCTCATCATATCTTGCCTCTGTCTCCTTCTCCTGATCCTTGAACTGTTCTCACTTCAGTTCGGCCGAATTAGCCAAACAACTCACACGCGGCATTGTGCCGTCATATGTGGTTCTTCCTCTTGGCCCCCACTTGTCATTAGGTAGGCACTGCAAGTCTGAAACACACACAATCTCTCTCTCTCTCCATCTGCATCTGTATTTATATGCACTAGTGTCAGTGTGATGGCAAAGTGCATCAAGGTGGGAGAAAAAACTGGCGTACAAGATGTGAGAGACAGGGAAAGGGTGCTTGAAGATGGTAGCAATGGGAGATAGAGGTGAAAGAGTTCGACTGCAAGTGCTTCCATGGCCGGTGGTGCTTCACAACTTTTGGTTGCTTCAGGCTGCATTGTTGATGCTGCTATCTGAAGCTGCTGTTTCTGTGAGTTCAGAGTAATCTGAGACTTGCTTTGTGCGTGCCCTGCAGCTGCTCCTTGTTCATGTTATTTAGTTCGTTTCGAATCAATGCCGCATATAGCACTTTGCACTGGCCAATGTTAAACTAGTGCTTGTTGGGCGGGATCTGTACAAGTAAAATTGTTATCCTTTGTTCCTACGCGTAAAGTTAGTACATTATTTTTCCTGCCTACTGCATGCTACTCCGTAGCTACCTGTGAAAACTGTACAATAAGAGCAAAATCGTAAGTTGTATTTGTGTGATGTTTATGGTCTTTCATTTGCTTACACGCATGATGTGGTTGACGAACGGAGGATTGTGACTTGTGAGTTTATTACGATGTCTCATCTCACCTTGCTTTATATATTATCGGTATATTGGCAAAAGAAAGGTCATATGAAATCAATCAAATCATAAATGGATTTCAATAAAAATAAAGGTGAATAGTTTAACAACTTAACACTGCACTTGAGCTAGTCAAAATCCACACTACTTTGCTATTGACTTTTTATGATCTCTGAAGGCTTTGACCATTGCTTAGTTTTTCATTAGAAAAGGCTGTAACATTCAATAAATATATGATAACATAAAATAAAGTACAAGATGACATGACTTTTATGTCCAAAAACCAAGTAAAATCATCAAAGGCATTGCAATTAGACAATTCTTTTGAATATTTCGCTGGTTTATTTATATTTTTATTTGCATTTGAATTTTACCATTTTATTCGTATTTTTAGAATATTGAAGTGAAGTTAAAAACTTTATTTGATTTTTTCCATTTATTTGAACATACTATAAGATTTTGGTGATGTTAGAATTTTATTATTTTAGTTTTTAGGTTGACTATGAATTTATAAGAATATGAAATAATTTTATATTTAGTTATAGTTCAAAGTGATAAGTAGTTTAAAAAAGATTAAAAGAAATCTCATTTACTTTACCCTCTAAGGAATCTTTTCGGGCCTAAATCTTCACCCGAGATCCGTAAAACCCGCGTCATGCGCGAGAGAGTGAATTTAAAGTTCGAGAGAATGAAGGTGAGAGGCATTGGGAAAAGAAAAGGAGAAGGTAACAGAGACGCACGGTGAGCCCAGCCAGTTGAAGTGGGAAAGGCCACTTCACCCTGCTAGAAACAGACCTTTCATTCCGCTTTTATTTTTATCTTGAGTCCTGGTATTTTTGTGTTTGGGATTAAAGGGACTATTAGTCCCGGTTGTATCCTCAAACAAGGATACAAAATTGCTGCCCCAAGTGTGTGGCGACGGCAGGCAATAATTAGTCCCGGTTATAGCTCAGAGCCGGAACTAAAGGTTATCCTTTAGACCCGGCTGGACCCTCCAACTGGGAATAAATCTTTATTTCCGGCTTGAGGCTCCAGCTGGGACTAAAGGATGACCTTTAATCGCGGCTCTGGGCTATAATCGGGATAAAATCTTTCTTGATAAAATAATATAGTCGCGCTGGACAAAAAATGGGGCAGCCAGGCATTGAACCCACGACCTCATAGCCAAGGTCCAAACTGCAGCGCACTAGCTAGCCATATGAACTAAGTCACTTTCTCGACAAGAAAGCACCCAAATATTTATTTAATAAGAGAAAAGACCATTTAATTGATTATATTCTTTTGTTAACTATATTTTGAATTTTCTGGTCCATATGCTTTCTAGTGCCTGATTGATCTCATAATTTTTATCAGGGTTTCAAATGCCTAGTGTGAAACCACCACCAAGTTCGAGATTTTTCTGAATTGGTTTGATAATTTTTTCACTTTAATTGAATTTCCACGCGACATCACCGATTAATTATACGTTGAACTGAGTCCACCCCCGAAAAGATCTGGAATGGTGCAAAACTTTGCCAAATGGTCTCTTGTGCCCTAGGAGACAAATATTTGTGGAGGTTGATGCAAAATTATATTGTTTTCAATATGTAATTCACCGTATTTCATCTCACGCGGCACAAAAAAATGTACTAATAAAAATAATTATCAGAAAAATCTAAGATCTTGTGTGGGGCCATATTTTGGGTGTAAATGACTGCCAAAAAAATTTTAAGTCATTTCGACATAGGTGGAGTCGACGTGCTTCACAGAGGTATATAAAACCTTTCGTCGAACCCTATCTATACACCTAGGTTCTCTAGGACTCTGAAGTCCATTTACTTTCTAGTGTCGGATTGGTCTCAAACTTTTTCTCAAGACTACAAATGTCCTATGTGTAGCCACCACCAAGTTTGAGATTTTTCTGAGGTGGTCTGGTACTTTTTTAACTTTAATTGAATTTCCACCCAAACTCACCGATTAATTATACAATGATTAATGAAAAACCTAAAGATTTACGTTACAATTACGTGAAAACTAATTTACTGTCGAAAACCAATAAATTTAATAATTTCAATTAAAGTCTACATTTTTGCATTAACGAAAATAGTGAGTATTAGTTGCATTATGTTCAACATTTATAATAAAAAACACAATAGTTTAGGTCACATATTTTTTTTGTGTGCAGTAAATGAAAATAAAGTTTATTACTTTTGCCAAAAAAATTTATGCCTAGAATTGAATTTACTGCGCAAATAATAAGACTTAAACATTTAAATACAAAACATATATAAAATAAATTGATCTGCTTAAAAGTTGGCGGGAAATGAAAATGTAGCCCACCTTTAGTCCCGGCTCCTGCCACCAGCTGGGACTAAAGGTGGGCTGCATTTGGTGGCCCGCCAATAAATCCTTTAGTCCCGGCTCCTTTCAACAGCCGAGACTAAATGTCCCTCCTTTAGTCCCGGCCGGTGGCAGGAGCCGGGACAAAAGGTGCTTTAGTCCCGGGCGGTGTATGGAGCCGGGACTAAAGGTCCCTCTCCTATATACTGCCGCCTCCCTTCTCTCTTCCTCCTCATCGATCATCTTCGTCTTCGGCGCGTCCCCAGAGCTCTGCCGCCGCCGATTCGCCTCCCCAGCCACCCCCGACGCCGCCTGCTTCCTCACCGGAGGGCACCCCGAGGCTCGCCCACCTCGCCGGAGTAGCCCCGACGCCGCGCCCCTCACCGAGGAGCCTCCGGCCGCCCCCGACGCCGCGTGCGCACCACGCCACCACCGATTTCGCCTTCTCGGCCACCCCCGACGCCGCCTTCCTCACAGGAGGGCACCCCGACGCCCGCCCACCTCGCCGGAGTAGCCCTGACGCCGCGCCCCTCAAGGAGGAGCCCCTGGCTGCCCCCGATGCCGCGCGCGTGCCACGTCGTCGCCGATTTCGCTTTCCCGGGCCACCGCGCCTTCTTCCTCACCGGAGGGCATCCCGACGCCCACCCACACCTCACCGGAGTAGCCCCGACGACGCCGTGCCCGGCCAGGAGCCCCCGTGCCTCGATCCAGCGCCGCTGTCCACCACCGCCCGTCGCCAACACTCCATAAATTCTAAACTGCCGGTATATATATATATATTATATTTATTATATTTATGAATTATATTGATGAAATGTGTATTAATGTGTATATGTATGAAATTATATATGTATGAAATATGTATATATATATCAATTAATGTATATATGTATGAAATTAATGTGTGTGTATATATATATATCAATTAATGTATACATGTATAATTTTTCCTTAGGCAAAAAATCAATTGTGTTATATTCTGATACCATGTGGCCTGTACCCTAAACCCTAAACCACCCTAAACCATAAACCCTAAACCACCCTAAACCCTCCCCGGCCACCAACGCTGGCCGGCCGCCCCGCGCAGGCACCACCGCCCCGAAATGTGTATGAAATGTCTATGAAACCCTAATTGCATAATTATTGTTTTATAATTGTTTAGGCTCTCTATGGCCGACCCGAGAGACGATGACTTGGAGGCGGAAATGATGGATGTTATCAACGCCGGCACTGAACATTGTGCCGATGTTGATAATGACCAGCAGGAAGACGACGGGAGTCAATACTTGAATCTCGATCATATTGTTGAGGAAGTTGTTCATGAAGATAATTCTGACGAGGTATATATTTCTCAATATCTAGCTCTCATTTATTTATTATGCATACATGTAGCCCACTGGATCGACCTTCGTTTTATAATACTTTTTGTGTTTCTATGCGTACATAGTCGTCTGGATCGACGACGACGACGGGGAACACAAAGAATGTTCGAGGGGCCAAAAATCCATTGGAAGGCCGCTACATCATCTCAGAATTCAATGTGGCTACAGGCGAACCACTAGGACAATATGCATAGAAATTCATGTACCACTGTGGGTACCTTGTAAGGGACAAGCTCCCGATCAATGCCCGTGAATAGAAAAAAAATAACAATGCTCCTCATATTAGTTATGTCTCTGATAAGGACAAGGAGCTGATTTGGCAAGATGTTCTTGCACATTTCACGCTCCAAACAGATGATTATCATGAAGACATCACCCACGAAAGGTTGACGGAGCGAGTTAGGCACTGGACAATGAAGAAGATGGCCACCCAATTCCAATCTTGGAAGAAGCAGCTGTACAAATCATATGTCAAGAAGAACAAGACTCCAAATTGGAACGATAAGGGCCCAATCGCGAAGGCAAGGCCCTACTGGGAGGAATTGTACAGTACAAGACATCAGAAGAGGGTGCGGAATGGGCGAGAAGGAACCAAGAGAATTCCAGACAAAAGCAATACCACCATAACATGGGATCAGGTGGCTACGCGACTTCCGTTTTCAAGTGGCAAAAAATGGAAGCAGACCTTATTGTCAAGGGGGTCGTACCTGAATCAGCACCATGGCCTGAACGCACAAAGAGTTGGTTTTTAGGTCATGGGGGAGGATTGGACCCAGTCACCGGGAAGCTCGTCCATGGCACAAAACTCGAAAGAGCAACAGAAAGGTTGATTCAAATTCTAAAAGCTATAGATAGTGGACTATTCTGGCCCAACAGAGAGAAAGATGAACTGACATATTCCATCGGGACTACTGAGCATTGTGGATGAACTAGAGGCAAAGGGGCCGTTCCGTGGGTGCAAGGTTTCCCTGAATGGATCGATTCATACAGAAGCCACCAGAGACGGAAGGATGAGGAGGCAGAGAGGATCCGCATCTTGCAGCAATATGTTATTGAGTCACGGGAAGCGGTGCTTGAATCACAAAGGCGAGAAAAAGAAATGCAAGCGAAAATGCAAGAGGAAGTCGCAAGGCAAGTGCAAATACAATTGAGTGCCCACGGGATTACAATAGCTCCGGGAATCAACATTAGCTCCGATCAGTTGAGAAACAGTTGTGCTTCTACGGAGCTGCCTGATACCATAAAAGATGCAGAGCTGCGCTTCCCCGTGGATGACGTCACTGAACCTTTTACATCATGTGAGCTGCACATTCCAAAAGATAATGGCACAGTGAAGGTGGCTATTGGTGTTATAAACCCTATCGACCGTACCAAGACACCAAAAATCCATGGGGCAGTAGTACTAGCTGGATATGCTACCGTCTCGGTGGATAAAGCTATTGAAGGTTTTAGTGATGTGCCTCTTGACATTCATGGAGGTGATGGGGAGAAGCCCGTGGGAGAAGCAGAGAAGTCATTCATTGCATGGCGCAAGCGCTACATCAATATTCCCGAGAAGCCGTTGCTGCACAATAGGTACGGATGAAAGTGAACGAAACATTTTTTTTATTAATTTTATATTGCTTCTTAAATAACAATTGACTCATTGTCTTCTGTACGCACACAGCAGGGCCTCTCCCCAACCTAAGTCCAATAGTACAATCACCAGACCAGCATAGTGCTCCGGGCAACGGTTACGATGGGGTAGAAGACACGGCTGCATCCCCACCATCTCCAAGACGGTCTCCACCGCCGCCGCCACCGCCTCCAAGGCGTTCCCCAATGCCGCCTCGAAGGTCTCCAATGCCTGTTCCCCCACCTCCTCCCATGAACCAGGGAAGACGGCTGCAAACAAATAAGCCATCTGCCCCGCCGGCGAAGACGACCAAGAAGGCCCCCATGAAACCAAGGCCAATTCCATAGAAATTGCCTGGTGAAACGAGTAAAGAGGAGTTAGATGATGCGGTTAAAAAAACCGTCGAAGCATTCTTCTCAGGCACAGGGAAGAGGAAGCAGCAGGAGCAGAAGCACTTCCACCTACCTCCAGCTAAACTAAGGCAGATGGTGGAAGCTGAGCAGAAAAAGAGGCGGCAAGCTCGTAAGCCCTCGCCACCATCAGACTTTGACCGCACTCTTAGCAAGATAATCAAGAAAGCTGCTAAAGCAGGGAAAACTGTTGCACAACTCGGAGAACAAGAATTGCAATCAGTCCCTCCTCTAGTTATTGCTAATGAATATGGTTCAAACATAGATATGCTGGATATGATAGAAATACCTGCTGATAAAGAAGTGGATATGGCGGAACTTGCTAACTTTTATGCTATGAGAGGTATCGACCTTGGCGATTTCCTCTTCGAAAGTGCGCCGATAGCGGATGAATGACAGAAATATGAGCATGGCAGGAGTCTATGGAATCCTAAGACCATCAATGAACTAGGTACACAATTGTTCAAGCTAAACACCTTGTACCTCGACGCGTGTCACCGAAAAGAATTATATATTTCTGTAAGAATCAAAGACGACCATTGGTTCCGTGGCGATGACGTTATGTACATTGAGTTAGCTGAATTACACCAACTAGTCCACCGGAACCCTCTCGACAAGACTCTCATCAGCTGCTATTGTATATAAGTGATTCTTTCTACTAATTAATAATAAGTCGCTACGTACGTACATGTCTGTGTTTATTATCCTCACTCTATATATATGATGCAGGTTTGAGATGGGAGAGTGCAAAAAGAGAGGGTGTACTGATATTGGTTTCATTGATCCACATATCGTATTCAAAAACCCTAAACCCCAACCAACATGGAAAGCAGAAACAGAGGCCAATATCAAGATGTTCTTAGAGAAGCAACGTGACAAGAAATGTATACTCTTCCCCTACAACTTCAGGTAAGTGTTCATAATGTCGACAATCGGGTATCCATATATATATGTTCACTATACCTGTTAGCTAATTAATGAGTGTTAATGGACATGGCAGTGAACACTGGATATTGATGGAACTCGATCTGGAGAAAGGTCTTCTAGGCATCTGGGACTCGATGAGAAAAGAGCAAAAAGAGTTCCAAGAGATGATAGATATTATTCATAGGTAATTGCAGTCTCACTAGCAAAACTATTCCAGTCTCTCATGCAAATTAATGGTCCAAATATTTTTTATGTTATTTGGTAGTTGTTGGGAAAAGGTCTGTCAGGAAAACCATATGAAACGCAAAGTGCCACTGAAAGTAGTGCTATACAAAGTAAGTACTATATACCTACCTTAGTTCAATTTCTCTATGCTCGGATGATGACAATTTTTTTTCTCGTAAAGTGGGTTCTGAGGCAGCCCCAGGGGACCAATCTCTGTGGATACTATGTTTGCGAGTTCATGAGAGTGTGCTAAAAAAGAATTAGTCTAGAGCAAAAAAGGGTAAGTGTACACACATATATATATATATATATATATTCTTCATACATATATTTATATATATATATATATTCGTGATAGATACAATTTATTTATCATTATTCTTGATACATATATATATATACTAATATACTTTTTCTTTATCTCATATCTCAAATTGAAGACTCGTTGGTTGAAGGGAAAAACCCTGGACACACACCATCTCAAAGCAATCCAAGAGACAATAGGTGGATTTCTGAATGATCAGGTCTTAACTCCCGACGACGAGTTTTACTATGACCCAAATATGTGATGATGAAAGCCAAATTTCATATTGATCAAAGAACATGTGACGATGAAATGTACAATTAATGCAAACTTTACATGTGACGATGAAATGTAATATTATGTTTTAGTTTACTTTTACTTGTGTTGCTTGCGTGCATTGATCGAGCGAAAACTTTACAGTACGCGCGCGTATCCGTATATTACTTTGCAGCGAATAATGCGTATTCGAAAACTAAATTAAAACAAAAAAGAATCATCAATTGAAATAAGCATGAAAAGAAAAAAAAAACCCTTTAGTCCGGGAATAGAAGCTTTTTTTTTTTTTACTAGTGTCAGTCGGATGCTTCGCTAGAGTACGTGTATAAGCGATCGATCGTCAAAATGGATTTGGTCTCTGACGGGCCACACAGACATGTTCCTCTCCTCCTGCGCCAGTCATGGGGATTGAAGCAACGCACGGACCACCCTCCCGCAAGCCACAAGCGGGTGGAGCAGGCTCTAGGGGTTTATGATTCATATTGGGTTGTTCATTTTATTTATTTTTAATATAGAAAAGTGATTGTAAGACACCAAAATCGCGTCACCCATGTCCACTAAGGCACCAAATACAATATCTCGACATCATTATCCTTACAGTAATTCAGCACAAACTATAACTAAAGACCCAACATCTAAAATACAGAACAATTAACATGAGAAGCAACAGCTACTATTAAAGTAGCATTTTTTGTTTTTTTGAGGAAAAGTAGCATTTTTTGTTATATCGTTTTTACCCAACATTTAATTTTTTCTTCTTCTGGTTTCTAATTGTTTCCCAATTTATTTATCTTCATTAGTTTACTTTCAAATGCTCCCTTATCCTGATCCAATTTTTCTTTTATTTCCATTTATGTGTGATTTTCTCGTACATCATTAATTCATTGGGACTACTTTGTACATTATTATTTTTATTGGGCAATATTTTTCTCATAATGAAATGTAATTTTTTAAACGGAGCAATTTTTTGTGAATAATTGTTCCTTTGATTGTTTAAATAATATCCATTTGATGTTTCATAATCTATTTTTTATGGTTCATGATATTTTTGAGATTTTCCTTGATATTTTTAGTTTGTGTATAGTATTTATGATGCATTTTATTCTCCTTGAGCATTTCTAAAATTTTCAATGGTATATTTTGCAATAATCCTATAAGTACTATGTTCCATAGTGTATTTTACATTATTCACTTAGTATCCATGGACTTTTCCACAATGTATTTTAGCTTACCCATGATATGTTCAACAGAATAGCCACTATTTAAGTTGAGATAATATTCTGTTAATTTCTCATACATGATTAATCTTTTATTGCACCTTAGCATTTATTTGATTTAATGTTGGACCAAGGATAATTAAATCCATCAAGAGTTTCATATTATCATTGGCACAAGTATCCCGAAACAAATTCTAAGTTTTGCTTCCTTTTTCGTCGTCAATGCTGCTAGTTTCATGAAACTAGTTTCATAATTGTTAAAACATAGAGAATGATTTTAGGTAAAACATGAAACTATTTTCATTTTTTTAAGCTAAAACAAAATTTTGATGAATTTTCTAACATAAATCCTAGCATTTTTAAATGTATATTTATTTTAGAAATTTTTTTGGATAATTTGTTGAAAAAATATTTAAACAACTTTTATAAAGTCTATTTGACTTCCTCGGCCTATCGTAAAGGTCCAATTTAATTCTCTCATGGCTAATGTGGCGCCACGTCAACCAAAACCGCTCAAAGAGGTAAATCGAACGGTTTCAATAGTTCTAGGAGGCAAACATCCGGTTTTTCTGGTTAAAAGAGATGTAAATCGGACTACCCAATAGTTAAGGGGTCAAGAGGGCTTTTCCAAAGCAAAAACATATTTTTTTTATGGAACAGGAGGGATGTAAGCCCCTACTGAATTTTATTGAAAAATAAAGCCAAGAAGTACATGAGTTCACGAAACAAAAAAGGTACATAAAAAGATAAAAAAAAATTACACAGAGGCTTCTAGTCATTGAGCAATCAAAGATATTTGGCCTTTGCTCATAGAATAATAACTAGAGCAAACTCTTTCTTAAAGACCACCTTGCAGCGATGATGAACTGACGGCGGCAGATCATTGAAGATAGCATCATTACGCATAGTCCAGATGGCCCAACACATTGTAACAATCACTTCCATGAAGAAGGGAACCCGGAGTTGGGACCTTAAGCTGTGTAAGATGACCTCTAGGTCCATCGAATTGGGCACCAAAATATTTAGACTGTGGAAGAAGAGGTGAAGGAGATCTTCTTCAATGCTCAAAGTACAAAAAACACAGTTAGTCCTCAAGATGCATGTTCTTACGCTTTAAAAGAGCTCTGGTGCTCAACCTGTCCTTCTAGAGAAGCTAGAAGAAAAGCAAAAACGTATTCACTAGCCCAACATCAGTTTCACAAAAATATGGGCTTTTGGCCTATTGGGCCTTCGGTCACATCTATCTAGAAAAAAAAACTTGGACATTATGCAAGTTGTTCAGAGGATGGGTTGCTTGCTTTTCCGTGGTTCTCTCCTGTCGCCTTCACTGGCCACCTCTTCCACGCCACGCGCTGCCCCTCATGTTCCGTAAAAAACAAAAGGCTTTGCTGCCACACTTTTCTATGAGAAGTCATTGTGTCTGGCATGTAAATTATTGCTGCGACCTGAATTAGTCAACCTGGTAGTACTACGCAGCGAGATAAATCAGGCTTGGGTATGTAAATTAAAACACGGCATTGACATAGTCAGACTATGTCAGACAGAGACAGACAACGATGCTATGCTATGTATGGAGTACTATGTAAACACTTGTACACACGCGTTGTTCATCCTCAAGAACATCCCAAAATTCCGCACTAACATCATTACTCCAGAGACAATATATGGCAGAAATTGTCTGTTCTGTTGTTGCCGACGAGGCTGCCCGTAAATTCTCCTCGCTTCTATCAGGCGAAAATCGAGATTGGGAGAGTCATGAGGACAAAGTCGAGAGATTGGAAATGGCCGTGCTTAAGCTCCAAACAGTCCTTGCTGTGTCCGAAGATTATTTGCCTCTCACACACCGGCCGTTAATCCGCTGGAAGGCTAAGCTGAAGTGTGTGGCCAAGGAAGGCAAGGGTGTCCTGCGTTCTCACAAGAAACAAATCTTGAAGAGCAAAAGAAGAAACAAATCCATCTGGCAGGGCATCTCTCGAGCAGCTAAGTTCTTTGTGCCTTTTGTCTATGGAGCCGAAGAGCTGACTGTGGCTACGGTGAAAAGGTTTGAGAGGTTTGCGGATCAAGCCAGCGACTTCATCAAGTTCGTCGAGCTTGGCGGCGGACGCTGCGCAAGGAGCTTGGTATTGTCCCTTCCATCGCTCGCTCGATCTTTGGGCGCTGGGGAAGCAGTGGAGCGTTCCCTACGGATACGGAGCGGCACAGCTGTTCTCTTGCTTCAGCCATGGTGGCTTGAGGAGCATGACGAAGGGAACACGAAAATAGCATGTCTATGGATATCCTATGACCACGACGTGGCGTGGGAGAAGAGTTTGAAGATGATGGTCGCTTTCTATCTATCTGATTCTGTGGATATCATGAGAGTCACTACGGACTGCGTAGATCTCCTGCCATCCCAGTTCTGCACTGCTCGTGCGGCCATGAAAGAACTCCTTGCTGAAATGGCCTTGCACGGACGAAGGTCTCCTGCTCCATCACCGCTTTATCTGCGCTTTGTTCGTGGTATCCAGAACAGTCATCGCTACGGCTTTGCGCTGAATCCACAGCTCAGATGTTCCGGTGGCAGACTGCAAGTGCTGGATCCAATCCTGCTGGCATGCGCCCACTTCTACATCGTGCCGACTGAGAAATCAAATCGTGCTGCTGCTGCTGCTCTTGAGCTTGTCTGGCATGCCTCGCCAAGCTACTTACCCAAGAAGCTCTCTGAACATCACGAGGTGGTTGGTTTGCAACAGATGGATGAAGATGTGATCCCCAAAGTTGCAAATGGATTCCATGGAGAAGAGGGTGCATTTGATCAGGATATGCAGTGGTGGTGTCCGCAGAGCTCAACGCGTCTATTGGTGGCCCCTCTGCTTTCTCCACCCAGAACTCTACCACAATGGTGTGAAAGGCAAAAACAGGAACACTCGACAGGTGTTTCTCCGCCCACAACTCTTCCTACAGCTGGCCAGTTCTTTCAAGGATCCATCAAGAAATAAGCAAACTAGGCTGAAGTATCCTTTATTATAGATTTGGAGGCTCAACAAGGCTTTTGTTGTCTCTCTGTGTGGAAGTCAGAGTTACTACTTCGCCATGGTGCACACCGCAGTTATTCCAATGCTTTTTTAACTTTTAAGTTGTTAGCTGTGCTCAATGTTGTTGAGTTGTTAGTTGGGTCATCGCTTCGACCAGATCGATTTGTGAGCAAATAGTGCTGTCTTGAGTTGTTAGTTGGATAGCAGTCGTTATGTTGTATCAAAGTTGTTTGAGAAATATATGGCGCAATAACATATCTTAATTTATGCAGTTTTCTTGTGTGCAAAATTATCAGATTTTTGAAACTTGTACTTGTTGCTTTGTTGAATTATGGAACTAAAAGCTCAAACTTAACTCACCTATCCCTTTTCTCCTATTAAAACCCCCTAGTTAACGGGTTGTATGTGTGATTGTACCATCCAGCTAGCTGAAAACTAAGTCAAACAGGTGACGTTTTTTTTTTTGAGGGAACAGGAGGGGTCAAGGACCCCTACTGGAAGTTTTATTAAACATAACCAAGAGAGTTACTCGAATTACAAAGATTACAAAAGGAAGCAGAGAAATTCAAGAAATAAAGAAGGAAACAAAAAAGATAAGGGAAATTACACAAGCTGCTCTAGCCATACTTCAATTTGGGGGGAAATATTTCTTCTTTGTGCTCCACAATAGTAGGGCAAAGACTGTTCTGAAGATCTCTAGGCACCGCTTATTGCTTTCCACAATTCCCCTAAAGATAGCTTCATTCCTAACTGTCCAAATGCTCCAGCTGGCATGTCGATCATTCGTTTCCTACCTTGGTAAGTGTTATCGGTTTTGCTAATTTTCGTGCCCGTTTAGTGAAGTGCTACAACGTTTTGATGTTTTAACAGTTATTTCACTAGGGGTTTTAAAATACGGGGAAATAAAAGTTATCACATCCCTGAACACAAAATTTCAGAAATTTCAAAAACACCAGTCAACTTCTAATAAATTTCAGCATGATTTCGATGGAAACTTCACCAATCGATCATATATGCACAATTGTGTATGACAATAAGAAGTAACACAATTTATCATAATAGTAAAGCATTGGCAATGTGGCGTACAGACAGCGAGCGAGCTAGCGCAGCTGAGGTGCACTGCTGTACCAAACATTTTAATTTCGGAGGCAGATATCTTAAATTTAGCTCTGTCAAATGGTTGTCTTCCAATATTGGAACCTACGATCTTCGGCACAAACAACACCTCTCTATCATTACATTGCGCACTTATTTGTGAGTATATATAGGATGCTTTCTTTTTTATCAATATTTTGTAATCTTGTAATATATTTTAGCCCATAATAAGTTATTTCAAATGAAAAAGTTTCAGTTATAAAGTTATAGATCTTATCGAGCTCTATAATTTTGATAATGGCTATGTCTAGTTTGAAAATAAAAAAAAATTGATTCTCAAAACCCGAGAATTTGAAACAAATATTTGGGACTCTATGTGTTCTCAAATAAAAACTTTTGTCAACTGCAAAGTTGTAGATTGCCTTGACAACTACAACTCACTTCACGTGTTGCACAAGTTTTCTATATGCCTGACCCACAAAATAACCTCCCCCCGAAGAAGAAGACAAATCATTTGGTTGCCTCCGGGAAACAACACATTATCGGAGTTGATGGCGTGGACGATGTTGAAGCTTATAATAATTACAATGAGATGCCGCTATTCACAGACTTTCCTAAGAAGATCAGTGTTGTGGAAAAGAACCTACCCAAAGACATATTGCCATGGGAACGAAAATGTGTCAATGGAAAAGTCACATAAATGACTAGCTAGTTGTTGAACGTGGAGTGTTTGTGTAAGTGTGTGTTTGTAAGACTTCATTTATGCATGCATGTGAGACTATATATTTATGTATGTGTGTAAGACTATATGTTTATGTATGTGTGTGAGACTATTTATGCATGTGTGTGAGACTACCCTTTGCAACATTCAGATAAATCTATTTCAACATCCACCCTATTACTACTAAAACTTTATGAAATCACTTAACACTTTATGAAATGAAGAAATGACCAAAATAAAAGCTGGAGATCTTGACGAGTTATACAACTTTTATATTCATGACCTTTACAGCTGAAATCATTTAGTTGTTGAAAATAAGGTTTGAAGTTTTTATTTTCTGAAATTCAAAATTTAAATTGTCCAAAATTAGTGACAAAGATACATGACCAGACTAAAATGATAGAGCATGATTTTAGAAAATTTTATGAAAAAACCCATCACATTTGGAGTTAGTATGTGGGAGAAAAACTAGTTACAAGTTTCAGCCACAGATAAAAAAGAGAAATCACACTTGTTCATCATTGATCGTCATGAACAGTTATGATTTTTCTTTTTAATCTCGGGGTAAAATTTGTAACTAGTCTTTCTCCTTCATACTAACTCCAAATGTGAAGATTTTTTTCCTAAAATTTTCTAAAATCATGCCCTATCAAATTACTGTGTTGATTTTGTCAATCTTTTCGTTTGACAAAGTTTGAGCAATTTAAATTTTTAAATTTAAAAAAATGACAATTCTAACAAGATTTTGAAACACCAAATGATTTCAGCTGAAAAAGTGATGAATATCAAAGTTGTATAACTCATCAAGATCTAAAACTTTTATTTTGGTCATTTCTTCATCTGACAAAATGATAGTAAACATTGTTCACAAATCAACATGTCTCTCGTATAGTTTATGAAACTATGAGTGATATGTGGATTTATGAACAATATTTACTAACACTTTGTTAAATGAAGAAATGATCAAAATAAAAGTTGTAGATAGTGATGAGTTCAACAACTTTTATGTTCATGACTTTTCTAGTTGAAATCATTTAAGGTTTCAAAATCTTGTTTGAAGTTGTCATTTATTAAAATTCAAAATTTGAACTATTCAAATTTAGTCAAATTAAAAGATGATCAAAATAAAAGTTATAGATAATAATGTGTTCAACAACTTTTATTTTCATGACTTTCTTATTTGAAATCATTTAAGGTTTCAAAATCTTGCTTAAAATTGCCATTTATTGAAATTAAAAATTTGAACTTTTCAAATTTTATCAAATGAAAAGATGACCAAAATATAAGTTGTACATCTTAATGAGTTCTACAACTTTGATGTTTACAAAATTTTCATTCGAGGTCATTAGTGTCCTAAAATTCTATTAGTTGTTTTGAAATTCAAATTTTAAAATTTTAAAATATTATTTTTGTAAAGAAGAAAATATAAAATTATATCTATATATATAATAAAATTGTTTATATATACATATATTTATATATATAGAATAATAAAAAAACTAATATATAAATTTACATTGTGTTCTTTGTATATGAATGAATTACATAATTAGTAATTAAAATAAATTAAAAAATATTTGTAGGGATGGCTAACTCAGGAACCGTCCCTACAAATCGATTTGTAGGGGCGGCTAACTCAGGAGCCGCCCCTACAAATGCCCTCTAGTATATAAGCCAAAGCCCGCGGAAGGACAAAAACATTCTATGTCAGGGCGCGATTCTTCCTTTTAGACGTCGTCAGGCTGCCGAACCCGCCGCCGCCGCCACCGTGCGTGCTTCCTCTCACTTCTGCCGGCCCGTGCGCGCTCGGCCGTGTGCTCTGGCAGTCCTGCCCCGAGCTTCCTTGGCTCCGTCTTCCTTGGCTCTGTTCGCCGCTGGGACCCGCTGCGGAACCCTAGCCGTGGGCGACGCCGTTCCCCCTAGCGGCTAGGGTTTTCGCCGCCATGCTCTCCGGTGTCCGCGCTCCCTCCACCGGCGGCCCCGGTGCTGGTGTGCCTAGGCGTCCCTGCTCCCTCCCCCGGTGGCTCTAGTACCCGTGCGCCCCGGTGTCCACGCTCCCTCCCCCAGGCTGCCCTGGTGCCCTGGTGCCCGTGCGCTCTCCCTCCGCCGGCGTCCCCGGTGCCGGTGCGCCCCGACGTCCCTGCAGGTAAGCTCCAACCCCTTCTCCTCCATTCTTGCTCCACCACCACCACCACCCTTTTTGTCATCCTTGCACATATCCAGTGTACCGTTCTGATAGATGCTATGTTTGATTTCGTTCAGTTTTTGGTCCAAAACACATCCAATTGGCCATATTTTAGTCCTCTTTTGTTTGCTGCTATGTGTGAACTTTTCTATTTGGTCTTTCATTTAGCACCAATCTGAAAAGTATTCCTAGTCAATAGCTAGTGGAAATAGTCAGGTCTAAACTGCAGTAGATATGCTGCCTCATAGTCATAGCTGTGTTTCAGCATGGTTGGATTCTACATACTCGACTCATACACTTGAGTACTTGACTACCAGTCAGCTCTAGGATTAAGAAAATAGCCATTACCTTGTCATTTTTTTAAAGCTACCTGGGTTGGTTGGAACATTTCCCGCCTGTGGGGTACGAGTCTCCAAACAAAAGCTATTTACTTGGCATTAAGACATTTCCTTTTCCGCATGACACATTAGATGTGGCCCTATTTTCCTTGGCAGCCAAACAGCCAAGGAAATGTATTTCCCTTGCCCTATATTTTTGGTGGACTTTGCTGATGGTTTCCCACCATGAGCTATTTCCTTTATGGTTTCCCGCCTTGAGCTATTTACTTGGCTGTCTACAGCCCTCAAGGTAATTCAGTTTCTTGGTAGTGTGTGTCCATTCCAATTGAAGCATGTACATAGCTTAAGTAATTTTGTCATGAACCATCTTTGCTTTTAGAAGGTGTTTGAAGCAATAATGTTAGCAGAAGTCTTCATATTTATACAACATGTTATAGGATTTCACATTTCTATAGGCAAAACTGGATTATTTTCATCTAGCAGATATAGAGCAATGGCATTTTTTATGTTTTAGTTTCTTGAGATGATAAATTCAAAACAGGACATTCATTGGGATGACAAGAAACATCTTAATTAGTTCAGGTCGTTTCATTGAGATTCTATAGCTTTTTGCCTATATTGTAGAGTAATTTCAGTGCTCATTCAGATCCAACTTGCTTTTGCTTTTGTATTTGGTCTAGTTATCAAATTTTCTCTTTCTATAAGTGTTTTCCCACTAAAAGGGCACCATTGTCTATTTGTAGAACTAGTTTAGGTGTTAGAAGCAACATGGGTATTAGCCTATTAGGTGCATCTATATTTATTATATGAGTCAGAATAGTTCTTAGCATCATACTATACATTATGTTAGATTTAACTATTGATTCTGTTTATAAGCATTTCATTTTCTAATAATGGTTTTCTGTTGGAGTGATTTACTTTTGAGAACCAATTATTCTCTCTATTCTCAAGATATGCTTGTTGGTTGCCTACAACATTTATAGTTCAGACATGTCTATATCACTAGACATTTGATGATTGGGTTTTACCCTTATTTCAAATGAAACCATCCTCTAGTAGATAAATAAAGAGTGATGTTGTTCAGTTCTTCAAATGAAGCACCTACTGGAGATGTAATGACATCACCTTTTCTCCCCTTATTATATTACTTTCTGTGATTCCATAGTTTTTTTGCTTGCTCAGTTGTCTCTGTTGACTTTTGGGGCTTACTATGTGTTGCATTGAATTTTTCCGGCAGTACTTTTCATCATTTAGATTAAGTGTGACCTTGCAAACAGAGGAATGGAATATGCCATATATTCTTTTAATGTATTGAGAAACATATTTCTAAAACCATGGAGACTGGAGAGGCTTGGGTGGCATGTGAACAATATTACATGGAACATGGGAGGAGCTGAACGCCTGAACCCCTTAGACATCCAGGAGGGCAGATAGACAAAAGCATTTGTTGGTAGCTTGTATAGCTTTTGGAAAAAACCAATGTACTTTTGGGGTGTCCTTAGCTTGGTTCTGGACACAAAAGTGTATATGGGTTAGGCATTATGAGGTTCAGGTATGGAGCAAGCCCTGGAAATGGAGAACCCAGTCCTAGACTCCCAGTAAAACAAGTCTGGTTATACATTGAGCTTGCCCAATATATCATGCTGATCTCTGTTTTAGCTTGGCTTGAATCTGGCTTTTCTTTGCTTAAATTTGGTATTGCTATGACCATGGCCAGTGTTGATACTATTTTTGCAATCTCTTTTTGCCTATGATAGCTGAGGCAATGGTCAATTGTTTGCTTCTATTTTCTTGCATTCATTTCTCCCTGTTCTGTTTTGTGTAATTTGGACGCACCGATGAGAGCTACTGCTGATTGCCTATTTAGTCACCTACTATGCGGCTGGAATTAGCTCTTAGTTATGAGATCTGAGCTTGTATTGTCATTGCCAGTGATGGTTTTTTCCTTTGCCTGTTCATTATCTGTGATCATTGTCTGTGAGGTCAGATTATATACTTTTGCTTCTGAGCACATGCCTTATTCCCAAGGATTACATTGCCATACACTTTGGTTGTGTGCAATCACTTTTGGTTCTCATGTTTCTTTGAGTTTTTGGGTATGGTCCAGTTAATGTTTTCGATGACATTTTGGGCCCCATCGACGAAGGTTGCCCGCTGCTTCGTAAGAAGAAAGCTCGTTCATCTTTTTCCATCTAATCTTGCAGTTGCACTAACAGTTGCAATGTTTCCTTTAGACCAGTAGGCTGTACATTTATTTGGTATGCCATTTGGAGCAGCCTATTGCCATATCTTTCTTCGGTATGCATGAGAATAATTTTGGGTCCTATGGGGACAACTGAAAGTCACTGATCTTTGGTACATTGATTCGCGCAGCAATCATGAAAAAATGGGTATGTTCAGAATTTCAGTACCAGACACAATCTTTAACTTCTATCTTCATCCAAGAGATGCCTAAAATTTCTTTTCTGCATATTGCATGTTCTCCCTATCTTTTAAGTAAATAGAGCAATTTATGTTTATACCTAATTCCTGCTTAGGAGGTCTTCAATGGGTTAGGTTTTAGTTTTTCTTATCCTGCTGCCACGTAATTCAGTACATGTTAGTTTTTCTGAGGCAGTCATGGCCTTTGATGGGTTAGGTTTTGATTTTTCTTATCCTCTTCATACATAGCTCGGTATGTGTTTTTGTTTTTTTGAAGTAGACATATTATAATACCGAGATCTCAATAGTCTTGCGCTCTCATATTTGCTTTTTGTATATGGGTATCCTACTGATAACATCCTGTTACTGTTACTAAGATCCTAACTTCTGTATGTTGTTCATATCTATTATTTGTGGCAAACAGCAGCTGATTTTTTTGTCAACTCTCCTCTCCTCTCCTGTATTTAGCCTATGATGAAAATGTCCAACATCATATATTATCTGGATATGATGATCTAATGATCAAGAACTTGTACTTCTGTCACGACGGATGTTGGTTGTCATGACGGATGGAAAGTAATACCAACCATAGTGGCCACAGTTAAGCTTGAGCTGAGCTAAGAGCTCTGTAGGTGATTACACAGCTTCTCTGCATGTTTAATTTAATTTCTAAAAGATAATATTTAGGAATAAGTATTTTTTAGAATGCTTAATTTTTATTGTTCTTGATTCTGGTTTCCTCTAGAAATTTTGTTAGTCATGTTTGTTATATGTAGGCGGTCTGCATTTTGAAAGTACACAGCTTCTCTAGTAATTTTGTTTTTATTAAGACACATATGGTCTGCATTTTGTTTTTATGTCTGGATCTGAACAAATTAAGTAAACAGCTTTCACCTGTAGTTTCTAGATTCTCTGTACTCTACTATTCTTCTCTCTATGTTTGTTAAGCAACTGTTGTTTGGTGGATTTGTAGGGGTCTTCCAACCATGTGGCAGCAGTCAGCTGTTTTTTGGCTATTTTTGCCATCAGCTGCTGCTCTATGTTTGCTAAGCAGATGTTGCTTTTTTTTACCAAATCTCCCCTCTCCTCTCCTTTGTTTTGCCGATGATGAAATTGTCCAAGTCCATACATTATATGGAATATGAGCTGATGATCAAGAACTTGTGAAGAACTTGGCATCATTAGCAGCTGCCCCTACATTACCTTCTCTCTTCTCTGTTATGATGCCACTATGCCCCAAGTTTATGATCAAATGACGATTGACATGTTTCTGAGGCCTCTACTACTACTACTACTTGTTTTTTTTATATATTGTTGTTTTATAGAACTACTTTGGTTTATAGACCTTTTTTATTTCTTATACCTTCTCGCGTACCTAAAGCACACTTTCTTGTATCTATTAGAACAAAGCGATGTCTTTGATTGGTGAGCTGGTGTGAGCAGTGAGCTATAAGTTATGACTTAATAGTGTAAATATATAAATAATGGATTGTTGTGTCTTCCTGTCAAGAACGGGCTCCTTAGCATTTTCTTATCTACTGTAGAACTACTAAGCAAGTTAGAGAACCTTTTGCCCTTTTCTTTTTCTAGTTCATCATTATGAAGCGAACCTTCTATTAAAAATAAAATTTAGGGATGAACTAATAATGGTGATCATCTTGTTTGTGCGGAAGTCAAACAGAAAATTAGGCAAATGGTGTCTGTCTCTCTTCAGAGAATTGATAGTTTGATACTGTCACCTGGTTAGATATGTTAGTAGAAAAATTATTAGTCTGTTGATGATGGTGTTTGCACTTTAGATGAGGCTTTCCATGAGCTGCCAATGCTGATGCTGCTTTGTAGACCCTCCTCTCCTAGTCCTACTACTTCTACTCTTCTCCTCTCCTGTCCTCTGCTCCTACTTCTTCTACTCCTCTCCTCTCCTGTTCTTCTACTATAACTGTTTTTCTTGACATAAATTTAGGAAAATATATGGTCGAACTTCCTTCGCTGGATCTGCCAAATAATTATGTGTATGATCTGGGCTTCCAACCAGCATTGGGGAGGGCAAACCACCCATATCCAAGCATAGTAAGCAACATGTTTAAAGACACCTCTATAGATATTTTGTTCTGATATATATAATTCTTAAAGGTAGACAATTCATCCTATACCATAGTTCAGAGAGACTCTTAAATTTTGGGGTTGATTTTCTCAATGTTGATACATTCCCTATAGATGGTCGAATCAAGCAATGTTGATTTGGCTTTTCTATTCTCGCTAGGGCGGGTAACCAACAAGGTATGATTTTATACATCGATAGGATGAGCAGCGGTCAACCTCATGACATTACTGCGCAAAAATATGCTGTGCAAGCATGTTTAAGGGCGCTTCAAAATATTGAGTACAATATTCCTACATGCTCCTCCATGAGGATTGCTGCTTTGAATGTGGGCCTCCACCACGATATTGGACTGTTTTGTGCAAAGCTTGCTGAGGACAACATGAATGATGTAGTTAGTCTCATAACTTATATCCAGATTAATTGTTATGTCTATATAATTGCATGGTTTTGATAACCACATTTTTCCCAACACTTGTAGATTCAAGAGGACGACGTAACATACGCAAGTTGTAGCTTTGAAGCCATTTTAAACCAGGCCGTGTATCACTTGGGTCGTTATAAATGGGAATATGGTGGCCCTGTTCTCACTTCAGAGGGAATCCAGGTAAAAATTCTTGTGACTAGGAGTGAAGGTTTTCGACCAATGCTAATCGTCGTCAATAGACCTTGTGAACGATCTTGTGAAGTAAGGGAGAGTGCACTAGTAAATACATTGCGCTACATCAGTGATATTTTGGCATATGAAATGAATGATCTACACTTCTCCGAGTACGTGGTACAACGTTAGAAAATTCTAGGAAGTTAAATTACTGTTAGTGGTAATAATGAACTGATCTAAATTATTATGGTTTATAATGAACAAATTTAAATTATTATGTGTTTGTAATGAATTGGTTTGTAATGAAGTAATTTAAATTATTATGGGTTTGTAATATATATATCTTCTTGTCAATTAGTTGTTGATATAATGTCCTTGTGAATTATATTATATATATATATATATATATATATATGTTCTTATCATATTTAAATTTTTAATTTTCAATTTTTTGGTGTGACAATGTACTGTAGGAGCGGTTATAGAGTAAACCGCCCCTACAAATAGGATTTATAGGGGCGGCTGGTGTTACAACAGCTCCTACAAATTATTTTTGTAGAGGCGGATGGTGTTATCAACCGCCCCTACAAATACAGTTGTAGGGGTGGCTGGTGACACCAGCCACCCCTACAAATCGGCGATTTGTAGCCACGCTTTGGTAGGGGCGGCTGACCAAACCGCCCCTACAAATGCCTATGAGCCGCCCCTACAAAACCTATCTGTAGTAGTGTGTGGCTAAGAAGATGCTTGGCCTCCATCCCTCAAAGTCAAGAGAATTGAGAAAGAACTACAGTTCTTTCCTAGAAGGATTGATATCTTTCCCCATATATTTCCCTGGGACAACGTTTTACCAGTGCATGCAGGTTTGTAATAATTTTTATGTTTCACACACAGATTAAGTAATAATACTACATAATATTTTCTTCATATTGAACATATATGCAATTCAGCTACTCAACTGTAACAATATAAGTATTTGAGCATGTTGACTTTCAGGGTTTTTAGTTATGAATAAGCCCCATGATTGTATTATATTTTGTGAGCAGGGAAAGAACAATATGCTAAACTTAATGTTAAATCTATTGAGAAAGAGGATAAGCACGCCTAAGGAAAAGCATGGAGATGTTCTCAACATGATGGTTGAAGAAATACAGAGTGAAAAGCCAACAATAGATGAGAAATTTGCTACAGATGCACTGTCTGCTCTCTTGTTTACAAGCTTTGTGACATTGTCACCCAATCTCACACTAGCGTTCAAGTTCCTCAGTGATAACCCAACAGTTCTGGATGCTCTCAAGGTATCGCTAAATTACTAGGTTATATAACCACGTGTGCACAGTTTCACTCTAGAAATAAATATGTATAGGGATAGATACTCTTTTTTGAGAAGGAAGGTTAAACTCAGAGATGATTAACATTTTACATCCAGTACATATAGCCGATGTTGAATAATGCAAAATCATTTTGCTTCAGGAGGAGCATGACACAATATTAAGGAACAGAAAGGACTCAAGTTCTGGTTTCACATGGGAGGAGTACAAGTCATTGACCTTCACTAATATGGTGATTTCGATCCTTATTTATGCTTCCATTTCATCATGGGCTGGGTTAGCCTGTTTGGATCTTCTTCTCTAACTTAAGAGAGCTTGTTCTCGTTTTGCATGAAGGTTATAAATGAGCTTACGAGAATGAGTAATGTCACACCAGGGATTTTCAGGAAAACTTTAACAGACGTGCAAGTGAATGGTATACTTATACAATTGTATGAAAAAAATTTGTCGGAATTTCTCATTATTGTTTAGGTAGTGTTTTTGGAGTATATATGATACAAAGAAGTGACCGAATTACCACAAAATAAACCATTTCTAGCGCCCTATTAATTCCACTTCCTTAGAAACTGACACTCATTAATGTAATAATTTCATGTCTTAACTAGAACCTACACTAATGTATCTGTCTGTTTGGAACCAACATTGATCTTCTTTATTATTATTGTCTGATCATAACAATGACCTGTACTGTAGATAGAGCAAGGATTTTGCAGTGTCGGTTCTAGTTTAGAAACAAAAGGAATATCTGAGTTTTATTTTGAAAACTTACAAAAACTCCAGAATAATGGTTGAACAAAGAACTTGAGACATAGTGCTTGACTTGATCGTTCTGTCTTTCAATTACTCGAGACCCAAGTGAAGGTTAAAAAGCTCCATGGTTGAAGGTAATATGAGTGAGTTTGAAAGTCAGATCGGTTTATTCTAATCTGGTGGAGAATTCTTGTTTGAATGCATGTGTACTTTTAAGGAGTTGCATCAATGTTTTCAAAATCCTTAAACTCCTGATCCATTTGCTAAGTTTAGCTTTACTAAGGGACTAGCAAAGGTTAAGCTTGGGGGAGCTTGTTGATGGTAGTTAACAACCATTATAAACCGTCAATATAACATGCATAAGGGCATAAATATAATCACCAACGAAGGACTAGGGGTTTAAACTGATAATTTTTATGAGTTTTGGTGAATCTGTATTTTCTGTAGGATTTATTCAGAAAACCGGCAAGGGGGATCAAAACATCAAATAAAATTGCGCTTATCCGCGGATAAAACTACTCCAGAAGGTTCCAGAGCCCCACCTGTAGGCCGCTCGGCCCCCAAGGCCCACATGTCAGCCTCTATTGCTATGTCAGCTCTCCACCGCTTCCTAGATTGCATCTAAGCCGTTTATTCAAGTCGGCTTGATCCGAGGACTCAGGATTGATGCTCCAGCCTATATAACCAGCCCCTGCCCCCCTCTAGAGCACGCTGCCATAAGTCAAGATTAGACCAGAAATTAGGGTTTCCAGAGAGAAGAGAATAGAGCTCCAATTCTTCAAAGTTTTAGTATAGGCTAGCTAGCAAGGTTCAAGTAGAGTGTGGACTATTGCTCAGGATTCCGGATTTGCCATCTAGAGACTAGTATAGCCATTGTATCTCTTTTTTTATGACTTTGTGCTACTTCAATATTATGTTGCTATTTATTATATTCTAAGTTTTCTCTAGTTACATGCTTGATATAGTTGTGATTAATGATGAGTTTATGCATATGTTCGTAAAGCGCTTAGCTCAAGATGCGCATGGGTTAACTGGTTGACATTATGTGAGCATGGTGCTTAGATATTGTTTACCTACGGATCCATTCTACACTCTGGGTCATGTGGTAGGTCACAGATGTGATACTCTCGTTGAGTCCTTTGTAGTCCACTCCCCGTTTGTAGAGCAAGTACAACATGGTTGCGAAGGGAGACAAGCTCTATTCTTGATCTTCCTTAGTAATGTTCCTTATTCATAGATCCAAAGATAATTATGCTATAGATGAGAGTGTATGTACTTGGGTGTACAAAAAACTTAGTAAATAAGGAATGACTTAGAAATCTTTTGCTCTTACCAAATCTCCTGCCTAGCCATACTATATTTTATGAGTCTCTATTTCTATCTCTGGAATTATTATCAATGCTTTATACTTATTATTTATTTATCATTTGACTTACCCCTGCCATCGCATGAGAGTGGTTTTATCATAAGTATACATATTTGTTAATATCTTTATGCCAACAATCTCATAGCTCCTCCCTGTGGATAAAATATAAATAATGATACTCGGTATACTCTCGGGTGAAATGCTATAATGTTATATTATCTATGCGCTTGCGAATACTTTAACATATATAATTTTCTCTAAGTTTACAAGTGTCATTAATAATTACCAATCACGCATTTCTGACATCATGCTAGGGATGACAACTTAGTAAAGAGTGATGTTAAGAAATGTCAACAATAATATAAATAAAATAAATAATAGTAATAAATTTAGGCTCCTCGGTGTTCAAGCCGGTAGAGTCCTTGCTTATTTCTATTTCTTTTGTTTTTGTTTCTTGATTAAATAAACAGGTACAAGAATAAGAGTGGGGGAGATCTCTCATGCATAACGAACATACATTTTGGGATCTCGCACCAAAACGTTGCACAAAACATCGAATGATCCAACTTGTAGAAGGACGAAATAGATGACTCCAGAGAGGATTGGCTGAACCTCTGGTTTAGCCAAACTATCTTTGACTTTCCACAACTCCTTCATCTTCAATGTTGGTTTGTGCAACATTACCCCTCATCTCTCCAAAATTTTGAAACTTAAAATTGAACACATTAAAATTATAAAACAAATGACGCTCAATCTCCATGCTATCCTTTGATAAAATTTGCATACTTTTTATTCCTTACTAATATTCCTAAACTTGTGGACAACTCATCATAGGGACCCCATGTTATCTAATTAATTAGAATATGTGATATAGTGGGATGAAAATGAACCTTGCTCTCTCATGTGAAGAACTTGGGATTTATTTTACAAAAGCAAAATTCAAATAGCATGCTCCTCAATGATGTTCAAATTCCTACCAAAGCCATATCTAGTGTTTAGAACTTAAAACCTCCAAAAAGTTTGCTATTTATTCCTACATTGAGTTTTGTCAAGTCTTGTTGACCCTTGTTGAGAAAGATATCATGCCCCCAAGATCAAGATCACGTACACCCACATACATAAGCTATTTCTACACTAGGAATACGCTAAACATGCCTCCATCCACCCAAAATTCTACTCCGACACTAGGAGTGGACATAAAATGTTTGTTAGGAAAATACTCCATGTTTGATTCAATGGCATGGAGATGATGTTGAGCTGGTTCGCGCTGATGAATCTGTGAGTATCACAATAGCCGATCCAGTGTATTGGGAGCTAGAAGACTTCGAGTGTTTTTTCTGGCAAACTATGGGAAGGAGACTTTATTAAGATCAGTGATGAAAGCCAACAGCCGATCCAAGCAATCGGCAAAGAGAGTTTGTTTTGATGGATAAATCATGGATTCGCGTCGGCCGGTGGATTAAGGGAGATAGACATTGGTCTTGGAGATAGGCCTAGGCCGACGTATGTGAGCGCTAAGTCGAATCATGAGTACAAGCCAGAGTTGATAGATTTATTAAAGCGAATTTAAAGATTGTTCTGCTTAATGAGATGCTTGGCCTGGATCGGTCGATTGTTTAATCTTTGGTCTGAAAAGTTATGGTGCAACCTGTCAATAAGCGATCGATGGAAAAAGTTTGAAGCAATATTATCCTAACGTTTGGATCAACACTTGACAGCCGATTTGTTCAGTCATCGGCTCTAATAGCCGATACCAGAAGGGTATTGCCTCTAGTTCAAAATTACCCCAAACGAAAGAAAAGTCGATATGAGATGTATCGCCTATAGAGCAAAAACAAACGTAGGAAAAATCATGACACTGCAGAAAGTACACAAATACAATCATAGAAAGACGGAAGATTTCATTCATTGATCAGTTTGCCCTAAATACAAACTAATCAAAGACATTGTTTATCACATCCTAAGCTGATGTGATGTCCACGATGGCCTCCGCTGCATCGACGAACTCCGCGATCAAATCCTCATGCTCCTCGGGGTCGTCGCCCATCGGGAAACCGGTCTCCATGGAATGGAGCTCGTACCCGGTCTGGACCTGCGCCGCGGCCAACGCCACCGATACACCATGACGGACGCCATGAAGGGCGATATCCTAGACATGGGCCGAAACATCATTGTAACAGAACCGCCCAATTTATACAAGATCAAGTACGGCTGTCCCCGCTAACACGTTGACATACGCATACTTTCACTCATATAAACCCGGTAGTCCGCCGAGTGTCCCGAAAGACCTCGGTAAATCAACATCACAACCAAGATCGCGGGATTAAGCAAATACACATCACATACGCAGGGTTGCAGCGGAAAATAATATTACAAATGAATTCACAAATAATAGTACAAGTTTGGGTTTCAAAACCGATTAGTGAAAACAACATAGCTTTCAAAAGATTACATTAATATATGTTTCAAATACATTGCTAGCATAAGTGACATCATCCAACAAAAGCATATAGATGAGAAGTAACTATAGAATCACCGAGCCCATCGGCGGTTAGCCACCATCTTCACAGGCCAAGAACTTCACCTGCAACATGGTGGGATAAACCCTGAGTACGAGAAGGTACTCAGCTAGACTTACCCGTCAAAAACCAGAAATAAAAGACACCAAGGATCATGCAAGGCTTTTCAGGTGGGCTAGCTTGACATAGTTGCATAAAAGAGCTTATGATTATAGTAACCCATTTAAACTTATTATTAAGCTTATCATTATTTACCTGTCCACTAGATTAGCACCTATACTAGAGCACTCACTTATTAGGAGCAAACAATATTAACCATAGCAGGTATAATAAGGCTATCATCATCATATCATCATTTCCGAACCATTAAGATATTATGTGTATCTACATTGGAGATAAGCCCGTCAAGTTCTCACTAACCGGGAGAGACGGCGACTCGAATCGAATTACAACTCAACTGAGGGGGTATTCCTAACTCTCACCCTGGCATACTTTGCAAGGGTAGCCGTGGGTCACCTTTGGAACATCTCAGGAACCAAATTGCGGGTTCGATCAACAACCAAAGACTCTCGTGGATTACCCTTCCGCCAGACGATCAGGACTTTTAAATCACCGCCTTGGACTCACGCCTCGGCTCCCTTCCGAGGCGCACTTTATACTTATCGACTCCCGGCCCGAGGTGAGCTACTCGGCTTCATGGTCGGTCTTCAGCCGCCAACTAAGAGAGAGGCATGCGTTCAAACATGAACAGAAAGGCTCCAAGAATCAGTCCTTAAGCGACACGACGGAGTCACTTCGCAAACCGGCAAGCCTCCGTCCGGTCTTCATTTCAAATTAAGACTGGTTCTTTTCCACGATAGCAAATATAGCCAACCGTGCCACATGTATCATCCTATATCTCGCAGTGACAGAAATCACCCGACTTCTACAGCGCGTTAAGCGGGCTAAGCACTACACGAGCCTCGAGCTACATAGGATTCATGGTATCAATATCTGGACAAGGAATGGGTAACCAATGCAGCAAGTGTTTGCATTCAACACCTAAACTTAATGTAACAATATATATGTAATAATAATATCAGAATCGCAGTTCGGAAAATAGGAGGCTTAATATGCTCCGGGGCTTGCCTCGATCCGACACAAGTCGGTGTTAGGTAGACGACACTCGCTAAGTGAGCATCTCCCGTTCTAGCACTTGTCCAGTCCTTCCACCTTCGGGATAGGTCCACCATACACCATCGTCCTGTCTCCACATCATGCGCTCCACATCCACGTGCAATGTACCTAGCGTACCTAGGAGATGAGATGCATAGATGCAGATGCATGAACATAAAGAATACACATGAAGGAATGCAACAAGCATACTAAACAAGCATATGTTACACTATACACACATAAGCATGTCATACAACCAGCTAGCTATACATGATCAAGTACTTCACAATTTAGCAAAACATTTTAGGCATGCTACCTTAACTCTAGGTGTCCAAGATAACCATTTGCAATCATACAAACAAGAGCAAGTAGAAGCAAACAATTCTAGATACAAGCAGATTTGGACAGCAGCAAACAGTCACTGGTTTCAAACATAACTTAAGCTACAAACATCCCACAAGGATGATCTAAGACTTTATGAAAATCCATAGAAATTGTATACAAGATTGATGTTTACATAAAAATCTAATTACAAAGTTAAACATGTCAAACATGTAGATGTTTCAGACCTGTCCAGACATGGACATAAAACTGATTGCAACTTCAGAGAAGCATAACTGTAGTTACACAAATCCAAATGACTTGCAAGAAGACATTTTGGAAAGCTTATAAAATTATCTACATTTCGTCTGTAACCATCATAGCATGATTCACAAGTTAAGTAGGTCGAAATTATACCTTTACAGAAACTGGTTCATACAAAACAGAGAGCAACAAATCCTGTACTCTAACTTTAAACAGTTGTAACTCTTAAACTACTTGGCCAAATGACACCAAATTTTAACAGTAGCTAGATACATGAATTATCTACAACTTTTGTATAAACAAGTTTCACAACAAAGCACATTATCATGAAGAACTTTGCTAAGTTCCCAGATCTGTCCATAAACCACATCGCCAAGAAAATAATTATTAACTTATGTTGCAAACACATAATTGGGCAAAACCAACTTTACCAACATGTCACACAAGACTAAAGAACACCAGAAAACCTAGGGTCCATGACCAAATAAATTCTTTTAATGCATTTCTTAATTTATTTTAGATAACAAGGTGACTTAAGGAACATATACCAAAAGTATACAATAAATTCTACAAAAATTACAGTGGCTCACATATCCTCTCAATAGTCTACTGTAAAAATTTCACTCCATTTTAATATGTATAGCACCCTCTATGAAAAAGACAAGTTGCTAAAGCAAGAAATCATGTGAGAGCAAGATAAACCAATAACTCACTCATACTTCATCCAATACTCATGAAATTTTTTACCACACATCAACTATCACATGATTAGCATGCCACAAAAATTTCACTTCATTTGGAGCCCTAGATCTACAGTTATGAAAAAAGACAAATACCACTAGCATTACAAACCTAGCTGCATAAATATATTTTTACAGCTAAAACTTTAAAGTAAAACATGTAATATTATAGATCTATTGCATAGAGAATTTCACAAGGATTCCAAAAAGTCCTCATTTGCTATTTTACGAATTTCCTATGAATTACTATGATTTTCTAAACTTTCAGCCGATTTAAAACAAATAGGTCCTCGAGGTACTATTCACTTGAGTCTATGGTTCTGCAGAAAAGCCCCTTTACTTAGTCGAATTTGAGCCCGAGGTCCCTGTCGCGAGTTAGGGCGGGGGAGGCCGTCGGGGACGGCGCTGACCAGAGGAGGCCATGCCGGGCGGCATGGAGTTGCGTTGAAGCATCCCCACCGCCGGGAGCACTCTAGGAGGGGACAGCCCACCGGAAGCTACCCCAAGGGGCTCACCCACATGCACGCCGCACGATGGCGGGCGGTGTGGCCCAACGCTGGTGTAGCTTCCGGCCTCCATGGGCCCAGAGAGTGCGCACAGAGAGGAGGAACAAGGTAAGGCGGACGCGGTGGTGTGCTTAGCTTGGCCTGCGACCGAATACAACAGAAGAACGACAACAGTGGCCGCTGAGCTCTGGACTCGGCCATGGTGGCCGCGAGGAGGGCACGCGGAGAGAGGCGAGAGAAGAGCCGGGGAGTGGGGAGGCGAGTCTTCCCGGAGTTCCACTACTTGGAGTGCGCGCAGGCACGCGGCAGAGAGCAGGCACGCTGGCAACAGCCGGAGGCGCCGGGCGTCCATGCGCGCGCACTACACCACGCCGGCAAGCGGGTCGAACAGTGGCGGGCACCGTGTGGTTATGGTGGAGCGCAGTTTGGGCCAGTTACGGGCCGATTTGGTCCATGGGCCCAAAACGAAGTTTTCTGTACTCGGCCCGCTCTACATTTTTCATTAAGAGACCAAGGTCATTTGAGCAATGGATTAGCAGTTAATTAGGCTCCAAAGTGACAGTGTCAGTGTTTTGATAACAGTCACGGGAGCTCGCCTTCGGAGGTCAAAACTTGGTCAAACTCAATGCAACTTTTTTGTATGCTCTTCTCCATAATATAACCTTCAACTTTTGTTTTGGACCAACTCAAGTTGCTTAATGAATTTCGGAGAACGCGGAATGCCAATGGCGACGACGATGAATTCCAGACTTAGAAAAATTCTAAGTCTGAAAACAGCCACTGATTCAATTTTCGAGCCTCTGTTTGACTTAGTTCCAAGTTGATCTGGCTCTTGCTCCTAAAACAAAGTTTGTTCTACTCTACTCAATCTTCAACTTTTATTTAAGGTGCAACTCCATGCAAGCACTGTAAGTTGGTGGTCAACATAGGTCAAAGTATCGTCACTATAAAGCTTAAATTAGAGTTATTGACCGATTGATGCATTTTCTTGATCTCGGCTCAACATGAACCCTTCATGACTTTTGTTGTGGAGTTCAATTAGAGTCATTTGGGCAAGGTTGCAAGGTTTGGTTGATGACCTACATTTCCATTCACTTAATAGTGCAATTGAAGCACTTAGTAAAGTCTTTCCAATAAGGATATAACTTATCATTTCATGTGACTTTTTGATTCCAAACTTCATGAAACTTTTCCAGTGATCAATATAGATGGATATTGATGTGAGACACATGAAGATATTCCAATAACACTAGCCAAGCATATATCCCGAAAAGGGCCTACATGTAAAGCAAGGGTGCAATATACGAGTTTAGGTTGGGGCTCATTTCCAAGGTTTGACCTTGACATCTTCATCGTCACTCAATCAGTTATGTTTGCGCCAAACCCATAGCTTAACTAGTGACAACACTGGGTGTTACAGCCCTCCCCTTAAAGGAATCGCGTCCCCGAGATTCGGTCTGAAAAGACTTTTAAGGGAAGAGAAACATGTCATCCGGGCTTTCCAACATCAGTGATAGCATTAGGCTACTTAACTTTGGAGTATCAGAGAGGCTAATTTGGTCACACCACTTTCTGATACTTGCTCTTTGTCGTAAGTTATTGTCCAAAGAATTTCTTTCGTTGGCGTCCATAAAGCATTGTTACATTGGAAGGAATCCAAGATAGCACTGTCCTACGTACTTCGTCCACGATGTATGAAGAGTGATACAAGCGTAGACTAAATACTTGTAACATCTACTCCCCTAGTGGATATAGCATAGACCTATGGACTTTGCACTAGATCGTAGTCTATTGATGGATATTCCTTGCAACGGTGCTATATTTGTTCACAAGGTTTGAAAAGCAGTTCTCTACTAAAATGGCTTGAGCACAACTTTCCGTAAAGGATGTGATCATAGACGTAAAACATCCTTTGAGATTATGAGAAACCGAGTACCCAACAGACAATGTCGGTGCTGGTCGTGATTGCACAATCACTCAGATTCCCACCGCTGGAAACTACACAATGTTCCATGTGTGCAGTTCGCTTTCTCTAATAACAATATTGTAGGGTCTGAGTCTGCTGAGTGAGTGGTAAACATAGTAGCTGACTCTGTCGGCTCAACATTCTCGATAATCATTTCTTAGGGAGCCTTTGGATCCAGGTTGCAACAGGGATCTGGGTGGAATCTGATGCAACCTCTTGGGTAAAAACACATATAAGGTACCAAAGGCATGTCAGCAATGGAGAACCATTGACGTAGAAGGATGTTAGCGAGGCTTGGAGGACAACACAAGTTGCAAGTAATCACAAAACTAGGGACTAGTTTACTACCAAGCAGGTTAAGTATAATTTGCCTTCGTGGTGCATTGCACAACAAGTTGGGTTGACTTGAATCGTAGCAAAACCAGCCTTCTTACTACATTTGTCGTCGAGGCTTCCATTCTAAGGCCAATCAATATCTCAAAACACCATAATCCGAAAATCTGCGGTTTAACACCCTTCCAATCTATTTTTGACTTGCAACGGCACAAGTTGACTTGTAGAACATCTTGACTGCTCAATTATTATCGATACGAGAGGACAAAGGTATGGCACAAACATGGGTGCAAGGAGTCTTCTCTAGGTATGGAGGGTTGTCTAACAGCAAGACATCTACAAGTTGTAATTTCTCGGTATGAATTACAAACACAACCGTCTAATGCAAAGGATGATCGCAGTCACAGCGAAATTGCAGATTCTATACCCTTTTGTTTTCTATTCATATTTCACAAACTACTGCTCCAATATGCACAAATTTTGGTGGGCATGTAGATCCATGGGTCTTCTAACTACTCACCAAAATTCAACTCAACCGGACATCGTTTGACCATCTAAACAATTCATCTACCAAAACTGCTCTGTTCTGAAATGGCAGCAAACCGAGCCGACAAGATATCTCTCAAATCCAATGTTTTACTCAACCAATACTCAAACCAACTTAAGACATTTAAGGGTCCTAAGCAAGGAATGAGATCACCAAGTTTGGAGTCAATCCAACTTCGTTTGAGTCACTAATCGCCGGCTTGAAGATAACCGGTTTAGTGCCACAAAATCTAGATAGATTTCGTGTTCTCCTTTTCTTTGCTTCACACGCCGAGGTGTGTGTTTTGCACTCTCTAACCTTTCTCATAGCAGTAGCAGCCTTTCCCTAGCTGAGGATGGGGCTAGAGTTTTCCTCACATGCTTCTCTAGTTCCTTACGTAGCCGATACAACGTTTTGTACTATCTGTGGGATTATCCAAGATGGAATTGACTTGATAGCACAGGTTTAGGAAAACAAAGCAGTAGCTGCATTGGTAAACGGCTTGCTATTACATTGCTTAACATTGCTCTGCGAGACATAGCCTTTGTAATTAGCAAAAGTTGTCACCTAGCTGGAGGTTAAGCTTCCGACTAGTAGCTAATCAGCTTGTCTCTCAACACTCAAAGTTCCAATTTCTTACTCTTGACCACAACAATAATTGCAATCGAGGCACAAATGGCATTTGGCCGCCATCGAAGTCTGCGCAGACAAGGAGTCACACTAGAGATTGTTGATCTCGACCATGCGATCAAGATGCACATAATAATCAAGACTTGGATAGCCAGTGTCACAATCATAATGTGACGTTCGATTCTTATCTCGACTAACAACTTTTCCAACATTAGGTGTTGTGTGCCCTTCGATCCAACAAAGATGACATAAGTTGTTCACTAGGTGACGGACGTCAATATCGGGACAACCAAGTGGAGTCACTTGTCTATCACCTCTTGTAGTCGGTTAATGTTTATGTCGATGACCGCCTTTCAAAGGTTATCCTTTTTGTGCCTTCAACAGGAAGCTCTACTACTTTCGGTCTGATATATGGATCTTCGATAAGATATAGAGAGATAATCAAGGAAGAGCTCACGTGAAAATAACACATCGGTGCAGTTCTGTAATGGATCATGACTAGAAACCTCGATACCTGCGCGCACCCAATAGCACAACCATGTGCCGGCCGGCCACAAGGAGGCCCTAGGTTCCGTCGCGGCACCGTAGATCGCTAATCGCGGCACCATTACTGGACATACAACCAAAGTGAAATTTCCAGTGGCACCAATTAGATTGTAAGAACAAGCATTGTGCAAAAGAGGGATAGCAAACAAGGATAGTCACAAGGTTAGGAATCAACAAGGAGGCGATCAGAAGATCAAAACACAGCGCCAAAGAACATAGCCTAATTGCCAAAGGCAACTAAGCCGGAGACTCTTGCTAATTTCCATATACGTCTTGTGTCCACCCAAGTGATTACCAGATAAAGATTAACATGAGATTTGGTCTTGTCGAGTAGCATCATAAGATCAAGACTGATAAACATCCAGAGACTTGAAAGGGTTGGAGGCAAAATAAATGAGATTCGAGGGACAGAGCCATTGCACTGACTAGGGATTGAGTTGATAAAGCAATGACATGATCTGTGAGGAAAAGGTTCCAAAGCTAAAACAGATAGCGATTAGCGTTGCACCAGATCATCTGTAAAAGAAGGAGCAATAAGATCTAACAAGGATTTTTTTGAGCAGGGTCCTCCCACACAGGAGCGGGACAACCACGAAACATGCAAGCATTCGAGGGAACTAAGCTTGGGCCTAAGGTCAAGCAAAGGCATAGATAAAGTCTTCGTAGCACAACGTTCAAGGCTAGCAACCACGTGTACAGGCTCAGGTTCCTAAGAGAGAACTTAATTGTAGACGACAACCCTGAGATTACCAAAACTTGGACGCTGCTCCAGGATAGCGCTCTTCCACACTCATATGCTTACCGAGGATAAAAGGGTGACAACCACGGCACTACCTAGATAACGAGCATCCACGCCTACATCATGGTCTTAAGCGAGCATTTCGAAACACTCAATCCAATTAGCTTAAATGGCTATTACGAAGCACAAAGCTCGTACATAACAAGCAGTCACCTACAACAACACCACTACACATATCAGGCAAAACATGGTGGTAAGGCACTGTTATCTTTTGTTTCCTTTTTACTAAGTAGGTGGATATCTCTACAAAACAAGTTTTACTTACATTTAGCAATTTAGTTTTCAAAGGGGTGAACTTTTTGTTAACTATTAACTCGTCATCTATTTCCTTTGGAAGCCAACATACGAGGCAAAAGCTAATCACACACTAACTTCCAGCATAGCTATTCAAGCAGCATGGGACAAGACATTTTGTCTAGCTTCACACAGGGAAAATAGTGACATCACATTGATCACAAGTTACTTAGCATTAGGACAAGGTGAGGGAAGCATATTTATGCACAAGCACAATCATGATGCATGCTCGTCCTACTCGTCCTCACGAAATTGCCACTAAAGGTGGCAATCACATTCTATGTCGGTGGCATAACACGTACTCTCTCGATATATAGCTAGTCGTCAGCTACATTCAATCTACGCATTCGTGGTTAGCGTACCTGCAGGCAATTTCATTGCAGCCCATCCCCACAAGAGATAATTAAGCACACAATGAAAGCAGTAAACTAAGATACTCTTCATATATACATCCCGAGATATATATACTTCGGTATCCATAGCTACCCTACAGATGTACCCGCAATTAAGTACCTTCATATATACATGTATGTAACATGTAAATATTCCAAGAACCAAAGCTAACTCTCCCTAGACCCGACAAAGGGACGGTCGGTCATGCTCTCACAACTCACACACTTACACTGAACGTAGAGGCAATTGATCCATACATTACCATTCAACGAATGGCATCCATACAATAGCACGCCGTATGGACAACGAAAGTAAAAACCCCCATGTTAGTACTTAGATAGCCACCTAATAGTCCTTAACTGGGCATAAAGGAGGATGTCGCTAGCATAGTTTTGCAAATTAGTTTTGACAAATTTGCTCAGTAGCTAAAGTTTTAGTTAAAATAGGCTTTTAAAACCAAAACTTTGTTTTTAAAACAATGTACATGACAAGATTATGCTTAATCTTGCTCGATGCCACCGTATATGTAACCACCCAATTTATACAAGATCAAGTACGGCTGTCCCCGCTAACACGTTGACATACGCATACTTTCACTCATATAAACCCGGTAGTCCGCCGAGTGTCCCGAAAGACCTCGGTAAATCAACATCACAACCAAGATCGCGGGATTAAGCAAATACACATCACATACGCAGGGTTGCAGCGGAAAATAATATTACAAATGAATTCACAAATAATAGTACAAGTTTGGGTTTCAAAATCGATTAGTGAAAACAACATAGCTTTCAAAAGATTACATTAATATATGTTTCAAATACATTGCTAGCATAAGTGACATCATCCGACAAAAGCATATAGATGAGAAGTAACTATAGAATCACCGAGCCCATCGGCGGTTAGCCACCATCTTCACAGGCCAAGAACTTCACCTGCAACATGGTGGGATAAACCCTGAGTACGAGAAGGTACTCAGCTAGACTTACCCGTCAAAAACCAGAAATAAAAGACACCAAGGATCATGCAAGGCTTTTCAGGTGGGCTAGCTTGACACAGTTGCATAAAAGAGCTTATGATTATAGTAACCCATTTAAACTTATTATCAAGCTTATCATTATTTACCTATCCACTAGATTAGCACCTATACTAGAGCACTCACTTATTAGGAGCAAACAATATTAACCATAGCAGGTATAATAAGGCTGTCATCATCATATCATCATTTCCGAACCATTAAGATATTATGTGTATCTACATTGGAGATAAGCCCGTCAAGTTCTCACTAACCGGGAGAGACGGCGACTCGAATCGAATTACAACTCAGCTGAGGGGGTATTCCTAACTCTCACCCTGGCATACTTTGCAAGGGTAGCCGTGGGTCACCTTTGGAACATCTCAGGAACCAAATTCGCGGGTTCGATCAGCGCCAGCACTCTCAGGGATTACCCTTCTGCCAGGACGATCAGGACTTTTAAATCACCTGCCCTTGGACTCACGCCTACGGCTCCCTTCCGAGGCGCACTTTATACTTATCGACTCCCGGCCTGAGGTGAGCTACTCGGCTTCACGGTCGGTCTTCAGGCCGGCCAACTAAGAGAGAGGCATGCGTTCAACATGAACAGGAAAGGCTCCAAGAATCAGTCCTTAAGCGACACAGACGGAGTCACTGCAAACCGGCAAGCCTCCGTCCGGTCTTCATTTCAAATTAAGACTGGTTCTTTTCCACGATAGCAAATATAGCCAACCGTGCCACATGTATCATCCTATATCTCGCAGGTGACAGGAAATCACCCGACTTCTACCGCGTTTAAGCAGGGCTAAGCACTACACGAGCCTGAGCTACATAGGATTCATGGTATCAATATCTGGACAAGGAATGGGTAACCAATGCAGCAAGTGTTTGCATTCAACACCTAAACTTAATGTAACAATATATATGTAATAATAATACTGTAACTGCAGTTCGGAAAATAGGAGGCTTAATATGCTCCGGGGCTTGCCTGGGATCCGACACAAGTCAGTGTTAGGTAGACGACACTCGCTAAGTGAGCATCTCCCGTTCTAGCACTTGTCCAGTCCTTCCACCTTCGGGATAGGTCCACCATACACCATCGTCTGTCTCCACATCATGCGCTCCACATCCACGTGCTGTACCTAGCGTACCTAGGATGAGATGCATAGATGCAGATGCATGAACATAAAGAATACACATGAAGGAATGCAACAAGCATACTAAACAAGCATATGTTACACTATACACACATAAGCATGTCATACAACCAGCTAGCTATACATGATCAAGTACTTCACAATTTAGCAAAACATTTTAGGCATGCTACCTTAACTCTAGGTGTCCAAGATAACCATTTGCAATCATACAAACAAGAGCAAGTAGAAGCAAACAATTCTAGATACAAGCAGATTTGGACAGCAGCAAACAGTCACTGGTTTCAAACATAACTTAAGCTACAAACATCCCACAAGGATGATCTAAGACTTTATGAAAATCCATAGAAATTGTATACAAGATTGATGTTTACATAAAAATCTAATTACAAAGTTAAACATGTCAAACATGTAGATGTTTCAGACCTGTCCAGACATGGACATAAAACTGATTGCAACTTCAGAGAAGCATAACTGTAGTTACACAAATCCAAATGACTTGCAAGAAGACATTTTGGAAAGCTTATAAAATTATCTACATTTCGTCTGTAACCATCATAGCATGATTCACAAGTTAAGTAGGTCGAAATTATACCTTTACAGAAACTGGTTCATACAAAACAGAGAGCAACAAATCCTGTACTCTAACTTTAAACAGTTGTAACTCTTAAACTACTTGGCCAAATGACACCAAATTTTAACAGTAGCTAGATACATGAATTATCTACAACTTTTGTATAAACAAGTTTCACAACAAAGCACATTATCATGAAGAACTTTGCTAAGTTCCCAGATCTGTCCATAAACCACATCGCCAAGAAAATAATTATTAACTTATGTTGCAAACACATAATTGGGCAAAACCAACTTTACCAACATGTCACACAAGACTAAAGAACACCAGAAAACCTAGGGTCCATGACCAAATAAATTCTTTTAATGCATTTCTTAATTTATTTTAGATAACAAGGTGACTTAAGGAACATATACCAAAAGTATACAATAAATTCTACAAAAATTACAGTGGCTCACATATCCTCTCAATAGTCTACTGTAAAAATTTCACTCCATTTTAATATGTATAGCACCCTCTATGAAAAAGACAAGTTGCTAAAGCAAGAAATCATGTGAGAGCAAGATAAACCAATAACTCACTCATACTTCATCCAATACTCATGAAATTTTTTACCACACATCAACTATCACATGATTAGCATGCCACAAAAATTTCACTTCATTTGGAGCCCTAGATCTACAGTTATGAAAAAGACAAATACCACTAGCATTACAAACCTAGCTGCATAAATATATTTTTACAGCTAAAACTTTAAAGTAAAACATGTAATATTATAGATCTATTGCATAGAGAATTTCACAAGGATTCCAAAAGTCCTCATTTGCTATTTTACGAATTTCCTATGAATTACTATGATTTTCTAAACTTTCAGCCGATTTAAAACAAATAGGTCCTCGAGGTACTATTCACTTGAGTCTATGGTTCTGCAGAAAAGCCCCTTTACTTAGTCGAATTTGAGCCCGAGGTCCCTGTCGCGAGTTGGGGCGGGGGAGGTCGTCGGGGACGCGCGCTTACGGCCAGAGGAGGCCATGCCGGCGGCCATGGAGTTGCGCGTTGAAGCATCCCCACCGCTGGGAGCACTCTAGGAGGGGACAGCTCCACCGAAGCTACCCCAAGGGGCTCACCCACATGCACGCCTGACGATGATGGCGGCAGGGGGCGGCCGACTGCCGGTGACTTGGCCTCCATGGGCCCAGAGAGTGCGCCAGGAGGAGGAACAAGGTAAGGCGGACGCGGTGGTGTGCTTAGCTTGGCCTGCGACCGAATACAACAGCAAGAACGACAGCGTGGCCGCGAGCTCTGGAGCTCGGCCATGGTGGCCGCGAGAGGGCACGCGGAGAGAGGCGAGGAGAAGAGCTGGGAGTGGGGAGGCGAGTCTTCCTGGAGTTCCACTACTTAGAGTGCGGCGCAGGGCACGCACGCAGAGAGAGCGCAGGCACGCAACAACAGCGGAGGCGCCGGCGTCCATGCGCGGCGACCACGTCGGCAAGCGGTCGAACAGGTGGCGGGCACCGGTGTGGTTATGGTGGAGCGCAGGTTTGGGCCAGTTACGGGCCGATTTGGTCCATGGGCCCAAAACGAAGTTTTCTGTACTCGGCCCGCTCTACATTTTTCATTAAGAGACCAAGGTCATTTGAGCAATGGATTAGCAGTTAATTAGGCTCCAAAGTGACAGTGTTAGTGTTTTGATAACACTCACGGGAGCTCGCCTTCGGAGGTCAAAACTTGGTCAAACTCAATGCAACTTTTTGTATGCTCTTCTCCATAATATAACCTTCAACTTTTGTTTTGGACCAACTCAAGTTGCTTAATGAATTTCGAGAACGCGGAATGCCAATGGCGACGACGATGAATTCCAGACTTAGAAAAATTCTAAGTCCGAAAAACAACCATTGATTCAATTTTCGAGCCTCTGTTTGACTTAGTTCCAAGTTGATCTGGCTCTTGCTCCAAAAACAAAGTTTGTTCTACTCTACTCAATCTTCAACTTTTATTTAAGGTGCAACTCCATGCAAGCACTGTAAGTTGGTGGTCAACATAGGTCAAAGTATCGTCACTATAAAGCTTAAATTAGAGTTATTGACCGATTGATGCATTTTCTTGATCTCGGCTCAACATGAACCCTTCATGACTTTTGTTGTGGAGTTCAATTAGAGTCATTTGGGCAAGGTTGCAAGGTTTGGTTGATGACCTACATTTCCATTCACTTAATAGTGCAATTGAAGCACTTAGTAAAGTCTTTCCAATAAGGATATAACTTATCATTTCATGTGACTTTTTGATTCCAAACTTCATGAAACTTTTCCAGTGATCAATATAGATGGATATTGATGTGAGACACATGAAGATATTCCAATAACACTAGCCAAGCATATATCCTGAAAAGGGCCTACATGTAAAGCAAGGGTGCAATATACGAGTTTAGGTTGGGGCTCATTTCCAAAGGTTTGACCTTGACATCTTCATCGTCACTCAATCAGTTATGTTTGCGCTCAAACCCATAGCTTAACTAGTGACAACACCTGGGGTGTTACAGCCCTCCCCCCTTAAAGGAATCGCGTCCCGAGATTCGGTGCGAAAGACTTTTAAGGGAAGAGAAACATGTCATCCAGTTTCCAACATCAGTGATAGCATTAGGCTACTTAACTTTGGAGTATCAGAGAGGCTAATTTGGTCACACCACTTTCTGATACTTGCTCTTTGTCGTAAGTTATTGTCCAAAGAATTTCTTTTCGTTGGCGTCCATAAAGCATTGTTACATTGGAAGGAATCCAAGATAGCACTGTCCTACGTACTTCGTCCACGATGTATGAAGAGTGATACAAGCGTAGACTAAATACTTGTAACATCTACTCCCCTAGTGGATATAGCATAGACCTATGGACTTTGCACTAGATCGTAGTCTATTGATGGATATTCCTTGCAACGGTGCTATATTTGTTCACAAGGTTTGAAAAGCAGTTCTCTACTAAAATGGCTTGAGCACAACTTTCCGTAAAGGATGTGATCATAGACGTAAAACATCCTTTGAGATTATGAGAAACCGAGTACCCAACAGACAATGTCGGTGCTGGTCGTGATTGCACAATCACTCAGATTCCCACCGCTGGAAACTACACAATGTTCCATGTGTGCAGTTCGCTTTCTCTAATAACAATATTGTAGGGTCTGAGTCTGCTGAGTGAGTGGTAAACATAGTAGCTGACTCTGTCGGCTCAACATTCTCGATAATCATTTCTTAGGGAGCCTTTGGATCCAGGTTGCAACAGGGATCTGGGTGGAATCTGATGCAACCTCTTGGGTAAAAACACATATAAGGTACCAAAGGCATGTCAGCAATGGAGAACCATTGACGTAGAAGGATGTTAGCGAGGCTTGGAGGACAACACAAGTTGCAAGTAATCACAAAACTAGGGACTAGTTTACTACCAAGCAGGTTAAGTATAATTTGCCTTCGTGGTGCAGTTGCACAACAAGTTGGGTTGACTTGAATCGTAGCAAAACCAGCCTTCTTACTACATTTGTCGTCGAGGCTTCCATTCTAAGGCCAATCAATATCTCAAAACACCATAATCCGAAAATCTGCGGTTTAACACCCTTCCAATCTATTTTTGACTTGCAACGGCACAAGTTGACTTGTAGAACATCTTGACTGCTCAATTATTATCGATACGAGAGGACAAAGGTATGGCACAAACATGGGTGCAAGGAGTCTTCTCTAGGTATGGAGGGTTGTCTAACAGCAAGACATCTACAAGTTGTAATTTCTCGGTATGAATTACAAACACAACCGTCTAATGCAAAGGATGATCGCAGTCACAGCGAAATTGCAGATTCTATACCCTTTTGTTTTCTATTCATATTTCACAAACTACTGCTCCAATATGCACAAATTTTGGTGGGCATGTAGATCCATGGGTCTTCTAACTACTCACCAAAATTCAACTCAACCGGACATCGTTTGACCATCTAAACAATTCATCTACCAAAACTGCTCTGTTCTGAAATGGCAGCAAACCGAGCCGACAAGATATCTCTCAAATCCAATGTTTTACTCAACCAATACTCAAACCAACTTAAGACATTTAAGGGTCCTAAGCAAGGAATGAGATCACCAAGTTTGGAGTCAATCCAACTTCGTTTGAGTCACTAATCGCCGGCTTGAAGATAACTGTTTAGTGCCACAAAATCTAGATAGATTTCGTGTTCTCCCTTTTCTTTGCTTCACACGAGGTGTGTGTTTTGCACTCTCTAACCTTTCTCATAGCAGTAGCAGCCTTTCCCTAGCTGAGGATGGGGCTAGAGTTTTCCTCACATGCTTCTCTAGTTCCTTACGTAGCCGATACAACGTTTTGTACTATCTGTGGGATTATCCAAGATGGAATTGACTTGATAGCACAGGTTTAGGAAAACAAAGCAGTAGCTGCATTGGTAAACGGCTTGCTATTACATTGCTTAACATTGCTCTGCGAGACATAGCCTTTGTAATTAGCAAAAGTTGTCACCTAGCTGGAGGTTAAGCTTCCGACTAGTAGCTAATCAGTTGTCTCTCAACACTCAAAGTTCCAATTTCTTACTCTTGACCACAACAATAATTGCAATCGAGGCACAAACAGACGGTCGCCATCGAAGTCTGCAGACAAGGAGTCACACTAGAGATTGTTGATCTCGACCATGCGATCAGCATGCACATAATAATCAAGACTTGGATAGCCAGGTCACAATCATAATGTGACGTTCGATTCTTATCTGACTAACAACTTTTCCAACATTAGGTGTTGTGTGCCCTTCTGATCCAACAGTGATGACATAAGTTGTTCACTAGGTGACGGACGTCAATACTGGGACAACCAAGTGGAGTCACTTGTCTATCACCTCTTGTAGTCGGTTAATGTTTATGTCGATGACCAGTTCTTCAAAGGTTATCCTTTTTGTGCCTTCAACAGGAAGCTCTACTACTTTCGGTCTGATATATGGATCTTCGATAAGATATAGAGAGATAATCAAGGAAGAGCTCACGTGAAAATAACACATCGGTGCAGTTCTGTAATGGATCATGACTAGAAACCTCGATACCTGCGCGCACCCAATAGCACAACCATGTGCCGGCCGGCCACAAGGAGGCCCTAGGTTCCGTCGCGGCACCGTAGATCGCTAATCGCGGCACCATTACTGGACATACAACCAAAGTGAAATTTCCAGTGGCACCAATTAGATTGTAAGAACAAGCATTGTGCAAAAGAGGGATAGCAAACAAGGATAGTCACAAGGTTAGGAATCAACAAGGAGGCGATCAGAAGATCAAAACACAGCGCCAAAGAACATAGCCTAATTGCCAAAGGCAACTAAGCCGGAGACTCTTGCTAATTTCCATATACGTCTTGTGTCCACCCAAGTGATTACCAGATAAAGATTAACATGAGATTTGGTCTTGTCGAGTAGCATCATAAGATCAAGACTGATAAACATCCAGAGACTTGAAAGGGTTGGAGGCAAAATAAATGAGATTCGAGGGACAGAGCCATTGCACTGACTAGGGATTGAGTTGATAAAGCAATGACATGATCTGTGAGGAAAAGGTTCCAAAGCTAAAACAGATAGCGATTAGCGTTGCACCAGATCATCTGTAAAAGAAGGAGCAATAAGATCTAACAAGGATTTTTTTGAGCAGGGTCCTCCCACACAGGAGCGGGACAACCACGAAACATGCAAGCATTCGAGGGAACTAAGCTTGGGCCTAAGGTCAAGCAAAGGCATAGATAAAGTCTTCGTAGCACAACGTTCAAGGCTAGCAACCACGTGTACAGGCTCAGGTTCCTAAGAGAGAACTTAATTGTAGACGACAACCCTGAGATTACCAAAACTTGGACGCTGCTCCAGGATAGCGCTCTTCCACACTCATATGCTTACCGAGGATAAAAGGGTGACAACCACGGCACTACCTAGATAACGAGCATCCACGCCTACATCATGGTCTTAAGCGAGCATTTCGAAACACTCAATCCAATTAGCTTAAATGGCTATTACGAAGCACAAAGCTCGTACATAACAAGCAGTCACCTACAACAACACCACTACACATATCAGGCAAAACATGGTGGTAAGGCACTGTTATCTTTTGTTTCCTTTTTACTAAGTAGGTGGATATCTCTACAAAACAAGTTTTACTTACATTTAGCAATTTAGTTTTCAAAGGGGTGAACTTTTTGTTAACTATTAACTCGTCATCTATTTCCTTTGGAAGCCAACATACGAGGCAAAAGCTAATCACACACTAACTTCCAGCATAGCTATTCAAGCAGCATGGGACAAGACATTTTGTCTAGCTTCACACAGGGAAAATAGTGACATCACATTGATCACAAGTTACTTAGCATTAGGACAAGGTGAGGGAAGCATATTTATGCACAAGCACAATCATGATGCATGCTCGTCCTACTCGTCCTCACGAAATTGCCAGCCTAAGGTGGCAATCACATTCTATGTCGGTGGCATAACACGTACTCTCTCGATATATAGCTAGTCGTCAGCTACATTCAATCTACGCATTCGTGGTTAGCGTACCTGCAGGCAATTTCATTGCAGCCCATCCCCACAAGAGATAATTAAGCACACAATGAAAGCAGTAAACTAAGATACTCTTCATATATACATCCCCAGATATATATACTTCGGTATCCATAGCTACCCTACAGATGTACCCGCAATTAAGTACCTTCATATATACATGTATGTAACATGTAAATATTCCAGTAACCAAAGCTAACTCTCCCCTAGACCGACAGTGGGACGGTCATGCTCTCACAACTCACACTTACCTGAACGTAGAGGCAATTGATCCATACATTACCATTCAACGAATGGCATCCATACAATAGCACGCCGTATGGACAACGAAAGTAAAAACCCCCATGTTAGTACTTAGATAGCCACCTAATAGTCCTTAACTGGGCATAAAGGAGGATGTCGCTAGCATAGTTTTGCAAATTAGTTTTGACAAATTTGCCTGTAGCTAAAGTTTTAGTTAAAATAGGCTTTTTAAAACCAAAACTTTGTTTTTAAAACAATGTACATGACAGTATTATGCTTAATCTTGCTCTGATGCCAGCTGTAACAGAACCACCCAATTTATACAAGATCAAGTACGGCTGTCCCCGCTAACACGTTGACATACGCATACTTTCACTCATATAAACCCGGTAGTCCGCCGAGTGTCCCGAAAGACCTCGGTAAATCAACATCACAACCAAGATCGCGGGATTAAGCAAATACACATCACATACGCAGGGTTGCAGCGGAAAATAATATTACAAATGAATTCACAAATAATAGTACAAGTTTGGGTTTCAAAATCGATTAGTGAAAACAACATAGCTTTCAAAAGATTACATTAATATATGTTTCAAATACATTGCTAGCATAAGTGACATCATCCGACAAAAGCATATAGATGAGAAGTAACTATAGAATCACCGAGCCCATCGGCGGTTAGCCACCATCTTCACAGGCCAAGAACTTCACCTGCAACATGGTGGGATAAACCACGAGTACGAGAAGGTACTCACTAGACTTACCCAATCAAAACCCGGAAATAAAAGACACCAAGGATCATGCAAGGCTTTTCGTGTGGGCTAGCTTGACACAGTTGCATAAAAGAGCTTATGATTATAGTAACCCATTTAAACTTATTATCAAGCTTATCATTATTTACCTATCCACTAGATTAGCACCTATACTAGAGCACTCACTTATTAGGAGCAAACAATATTAACCATAGCAGGTATAATAAGGCTGTCATCATCATATCATCATTTCCGAACCATTAAGATATTATGTGTATCTACATTGGAGATAAGCCCGTCAAGTTCTCACTAACCGGGAGAGACGGCGACTCGAATCGAATTACAACTCAGCTGAGGGGGTATTCCTAACTCTCACCCTGGCATACTTTGCAAGGGTAGCCGTGGGTCACCTTTGGAACATCTCAGGAACCAAATTCGCGGGTTCGATCAGCGCCAGCACTCTCAGGGATTACCCTTCTGCGCCAGACGATCGGGACTTTTAAATCACCTGCCTTGGACTCACGCCTCGGCTCCCTTCCGAGGCGCACTTTATACTTATCGACTCCCGGCCTGAGGTGAGCTACTCGGCTTCACGGTCGGTCTTCAGGCCGGCCAACTAAGAGAGAGGCATGCGTTCAACATGAACAGGAAAGGCTCCAAGAATCAGTCCTTAAGCGACACAGACGGAGTCACTGCAAACCGGCAAGCCTCCGTCCGGTCTTCATTTCAAATTAAGACTGGTTCTTTTCCACGATAGCAAATATAGCCAACCGTGCCACATGTATCATCCTATATCTCGCAGGTGACAGGAAATCACCCGACTTCTACCGCGTTTAAGCAGGGCTAAGCACTACACGAGCCTGAGCTACATAGGATTCATGGTATCAATATCTGGACAAGGAATGGGTAACCAATGCAGCAAGTGTTTGCATTCAACACCTAAACTTAATGTAACAATATATATGTAATAATAATATCAGAATCGCAGTTTGGAAAATAGGAGGCTTAATATGCTCCGGGGCTTGCACGATCCGACACAAGTCGTTGTTAGGTAGACGACACTCGCTAAGTGAGCATCTCCCGTTCTAGCACTTGTCCAGTCCTTCCACCTTCGGGATAGGTCCACCATACACCATCGTCTGCTCTCCACATCATGCGCCCACATCCACGTGCTGTACCTAGCGTACCTAGGATGAGATGCATAGATGCGATGCATGAACATAAAGAATACACATGAAGGAATGCAACAAGCATACTAAACAAGCATATGTTACACTATACACACATAAGCATGTCATACAACCAGCTAGCTATACATGATCAAGTACTTCACAATTTAGCAAAACATTTTAGGCATGCTACCTTAACTCTAGGTGTCCAAGATAACCATTTGCAATCATACAAACAAGAGCAAGTAGAAGCAAACAATTCTAGATACAAGCAGATTTGGACAGCAGCAAACAGTCACTGGTTTCAAACATAACTTAAGCTACAAACATCCCACAAGGATGATCTAAGACTTTATGAAAATCCATAGAAATTGTATACAAGATTGATGTTTACATAAAAATCTAATTACAAAGTTAAACATGTCAAACATGTAGATGTTTCAGACCTGTCCAGACATGGACATAAAACTGATTGCAACTTCAGAGAAGCATAACTGTAGTTACACAAATCCAAATGACTTGCAAGAAGACATTTTGGAAAGCTTATAAAATTATCTACATTTCGTCTGTAACCATCATAGCATGATTCACAAGTTAAGTAGGTCGAAATTATACCTTTACAGAAACTGGTTCATACAAAACAGAGAGCAACAAATCCTGTACTCTAACTTTAAACAGTTGTAACTCTTAAACTACTTGGCCAAATGACACCAAATTTTAACAGTAGCTAGATACATGAATTATCTACAACTTTTGTATAAACAAGTTTCACAACAAAGCACATTATCATGAAGAACTTTGCTAAGTTCCCAGATCTGTCCATAAACCACATCGCCAAGAAAATAATTATTAACTTATGTTGCAAACACATAATTGGGCAAAACCAACTTTACCAACATGTCACACAAGACTAAAGAACACCAGAAAACCTAGGGTCCATGACCAAATAAATTCTTTTAATGCATTTCTTAATTTATTTTAGATAACAAGGTGACTTAAGGAACATATACCAAAAGTATACAATAAATTCTACAAAAATTACAGTGGCTCACATATCCTCTCAATAGTCTACTGTAAAAATTTCACTCCATTTTAATATGTATAGCACCCTCTATGAAAAAGACAAGTTGCTAAAGCAAGAAATCATGTGAGAGCAAGATAAACCAATAACTCACTCATACTTCATCCAATACTCATGAAATTTTTTACCACACATCAACTATCACATGATTAGCATGCCACAAAAATTTCACTTCATTTGGAGCCCTAGATCTACAGTTATGAAAAAGACAAATACCACTAGCATTACAAACCTAGCTGCATAAATATATTTTTACAGCTAAAACTTTAAAGTAAAACATGTAATATTATAGATCTATTGCATAGAGAATTTCACAAGGATTCCAAAAAGTCCTCATTTGCTATTTTACGAATTTCCTATGAATTACTATGATTTTCTAAACTTTCAGCCGATTTAAAACAAATAGGTCCTCGAGGTACTATTCACTTGAGTCTATGGTTCTGCAGAAAAGCCCCTTTACTTAGTCGAATTTGAGCCCGAGGTCCCTGTCGCGAGTTGGGGGCAGGGAGGCCGTCGGGGACGGCGCTTACGGCCAGAGGAGGCCATGCCGGCGGCCGCGGAGTTGCGTTGAAGCATCCCCACCGCTGGGAGCACTCTAGGGAGGGGACAGCTCCACCGGAAGCTACCCCAAGGGGCTCACCCACATGCACGCACGACGATGGCGGCTGTGGCCCGACGCTGGTGCAGCTTCGGCCTCCATGGGCCCGGAGAGTGCGCACAGGAGGAGGAACAAGGTGAGGCGGACGCGGTGGTGTGCTTAGCTTGGCCTGCGACCGAATACAACAGCAAGAACGACAGCGTGGCCGCGAGCTCTGGAGCTCGGCCATGGTGGCCGCGAGAGGGCACGCGGAGAGAGGCGAGGAGAAGAGCTGGGAGTGGGGAGGCGAGTCTTCCTGGAGTTCCACTACTTGGAGTGCGGCGCAGGGCACGCGGCAGAGAGCAGGGCACGCGGCAACAGCGGAGGCGCGCGGCGTCCATGCGCGGCGACCACGTCGGCAAGCGGTCGAACAGGTGGCGGGCACCGGTGTGGTTATGGTGGAGCGCAGGTTTGGGCCAGTTACGGGCCGATTTGGTCCATGGGCCCAAAACGAAGTTTTCTGTACTCGGCCCGCTCTACATTTTTCATTAAGAGACCAAGGTCATTTGAGCAATGGATTAGCAGTTAATTAGGCTCCAAAGTGACAGTGTCAGTGTTTTGATAACAGTCACGGGAGCTCGCCTTCGGAGGTCAAAACTTGGTCAAACTCAATGCAACTTTTTGTATGCTCTTCTCCATAATATAACCTTCAACTTTTGTTTTTGGACCAACTCAAGTTGCTTAATGAATTTCGGAGAACGCGGAATGCCAATGGCGACGACGATGAATTCCAGACTTAGAAAAATTCTAAGTCTGAAAACAGCCGCTGATTCAATTTTCGAGCCTCTGTTTGACTTAGTTCCAAGTTGATCTGGCTCTTGCTCCAAAAACAAAGTTTGTTCTACTCTACTCAATCTTCAACTTTTATTTAAGGTGCAACTCCATGCAAGCACTGTAAGTTGGTGGTCAACATAGGTCAAAGTATCGTCACTATAAAGCTTAAATTAGAGTTATTGACCGATTGATGCATTTTCTTGATCTCGGCTCAACATGAACCCTTCATGACTTTTGTTGTGGAGTTCAATTAGAGTCATTTGGGCAAGGTTGCAAGGTTTGGTTGATGACCTACATTTCCATTCACTTAATAGTGCAATTGAAGCACTTAGTAAAGTCTTTCCAATAAGGATATAACTTATCATTTCATGTGACTTTTTGATTCCAAACTTCATGAAACTTTTCCAGTGATCAATATAGATGGATATTGATGTGAGACACATGAAGATATTCCAATAACACTAGCCAAGCATATATCCTGAAAAGGGCCTACATGTAAAGCAAGGGTGCAATATACGAGTTTAGGTTGGGGCTCATTTCCAAAGGTTTGACCTTGACATCTTCATCGTCACTCAATCAGTTATGTTTGCGCTCAAACCCATAGCTTAACTAGTGACAACACCTGGGGTGTTACAGCCCTCCCCCCTTAAAGGAATCGCGTCCCGAGATTCGGTGCGAAAGACTTTTAAGGGAAGAGAAACATGTCATCCAGTTTCCAACATCAGTGATAGCATTAGGCTACTTAACTTTGGAGTATCAGAGAGGCTAATTTGGTCACACCACTTTCTGATACTTGCTCTTTGTCGTAAGTTATTGTCCAAAGAATTTCTTTCGTTGGCGTCCATAAAGCATTGTTACATTGGAAGGAATCCAAGATAGCACTGTCCTACGTACTTCGTCCACGATGTATGAAGAGTGATACAAGCGTAGACTAAATACTTGTAACATCTACTCCCCTAGTGGATATAGCATAGACCTATGGACTTTGCACTAGATCGTAGTCTATTGATGGATATTCCTTGCAACGGTGCTATATTTGTTCACAAGGTTTGAAAAGCAGTTCTCTACTAAAATGGCTTGAGCACAACTTTCCGTAAAGGATGTGATCATAGACGTAAAACATCCTTTGAGATTATGAGAAACCGAGTACCCAACAGACAATGTCGGTGCTGGTCGTGATTGCACAATCACTCAGATTCCCACCGCTGGAAACTACACAATGTTCCATGTGTGCAGTTCGCTTTCTCTAATAACAATATTGTAGGGTCTGAGTCTGCTGAGTGAGTGGTAAACATAGTAGCTGACTCTGTCGGCTCAACATTCTCGATAATCATTTCTTAGGGAGCCTTTGGATCCAGGTTGCAACAGGGATCTGGGTGGAATCTGATGCAACCTCTTGGGTAAAAACACATATAAGGTACCAAAGGCATGTCGCAATGGAGAACCATTGACGTAGAAGGATGTTAGCGAGGCTTGGAGGACAACACAAGTTGCAAGTAATCACAAAACTAGGGACTAGTTTACTACCAAGCGAGTTAAGTATAATTTGCCTTCGTGCAAATAGGTTGCACAACAAGTTGGGTTGACTTGAATCGTAGCAAAACCAGCCTTCTTACTACATTTGTCGTCGAGGCTTCCATTCTAAGGCCAATCAATATCTCAAAACACCATAATCCGAAAATCTGCGGTTTAACACCCTTCCAATCTATTTTTGACTTGCAACGGCACAAGTTGACTTGTAGAACATCTTGACTGCTCAATTATTATCGATACGAGAGGACAAAGGTATGGCACAAACATGGGTGCAAGGAGTCTTCTCTAGGTATGGAGGGTTGTCTAACAGCAAGACATCTACAAGTTGTAATTTCTCGGTATGAATTACAAACACAACCGTCTAATGCAAAGGATGATCGCAGTCACAGCGAAATTGCAGATTCTATACCCTTTTGTTTTCTATTCATATTTCACAAACTACTGCTCCAATATGCACAAATTTTGGTGGGCATGTAGATCCATGGGTCTTCTAACTACTCACCAAAATTCAACTCAACCGGACATCGTTTGACCATCTAAACAATTCATCTACCAAAACTGCTCTGTTCTGAAATGGCAGCAAACCGAGCCGACAAGATATCTCTCAAATCCAATGTTTTACTCAACCAATACTCAAACCAACTTAAGACATTTAAGGGTCCTAAGCAAGGAATGAGATCACCAAGTTTGGAGTCAATCCAACTTCGTTTGAGTCACTAATCGCCGGCTTGAAGATAACCGGTTTAGTGCCACAAAATCTAGATAGATTTCGTGTTCTCCCTTTTCTTTGCTTCACACGCTGAGGTGTGTGTTTTGCACTCTCTAACCTTTCTCATAGCAGTAGCAGCCTTTCCCTAGCTGAGGATGGGGCTAGAGTTTTCCTCACATGCTTCTCTAGTTCCTTACGTAGCCGATACAACGTTTTGTACTATCTGTGGGATTATCCAAGATGGAATTGACTTGATAGCACAGGTTTAGGAAAACAAAGCAGTAGCTGCATTGGTAAACGGCTTGCTATTACATTGCTTAACATTGCTCTGCGAGACATAGCCTTTGTAATTAGCAAAAGTTGTCACCTAGCTGGAGGTTAAGCTTCCGACTAGTAGCTAATCAGTTGTCTCTCAACACTCAAAGTTCCAATTTCTTACTCTTGACCACAACAATAATTGCAATCGAGGCACAAACAGACGGTCGCCATCGAAGTCTGCAGACAAGGAGTCACACTAGAGATTGTTGATCTCGACCATGCGATCAGCATGCACATAATAATCAAGACTTGGATAGCCAGGTCACAATCATAATGTGACGTTCGATTCTTATCTGACTAACAACTTTTCCAACATTAGGTGTTGTGTGCCCTTCTGATCCAACAGTGATGACATAAGTTGTTCACTAGGTGACGGACGTCAATACTGGGACAACCAAGTGGAGTCACTTGTCTATCACCTCTTGTAGTCGGTTAATGTTTATGTCGATGACCAGTTCTTCAAAGGTTATCCTTTTTGTGCCTTCAACAGGAAGCTCTACTACTTTCGGTCTGATATATGGATCTTCGATAAGATATAGAGAGATAATCAAGGAAGAGCTCACGTGAAAATAACACATCGGTGCAGTTCTGTAATGGATCATGACTAGAAACCTCGATACCTGAGCACCCAATAGCACAACCATGTGCCGGCCGGCCACAAGGAGGCCCTAGGTTCCGTCGCGGCACCGTAGATCGCTAATCGCGGCACCATTACTGGACATACAACCAAAGTGAAATTTCCAGTGGCACCAATTAGATTGTAAGAACAAGCATTGTGCAAAAGAGGGATAGCAAACAAGGATAGTCACAAGGTTAGGAATCAACAAGGAGGCGATCGGGAGATCAAAACACAAATAGCAAAGAACATAGCCTAATTGCCAAAGGCAACTAAAGCGGAGACTCTTGCTAATTTCCATATACGTCTTGTGTCCACCCAAGTGATTACCAGATAAAGATTAACATGAGATTTGGTCTTGTCGAGTAGCATCATAAGATCAAGACTGATAAACATCCAGAGACTTGAAAGGGTTGGAGGCAAAATAAATGAGATTCGAGGGACATGAGCCATTGCAATCGACTAGGGATTGAGTTGATAAAGCAATGACATGATCTGTGAGGAAAAGGTTCCAAAGCTAAAACAGATAGCGATTAGCGCGTTGCACGAGATCATCTCAGAAAAGAAGGAGCAATAAGATCTAACAAGGATTTTTTTTGAGCAGGGTCCTCCCACACAGGAGCGGGACAACCACGAAACATGCAAGCATTCGAGGGAACTAAGCTTGGGCCTAAGGTCAAGCAAAGGCATAGATAAAGTCTTCGTAGCACAACGTTCAAGGCTAGCAACCACGTGTATGTGCTCAGTTCCTAAGAGAGAACTTAATTGTAGACGACAACCCTGAGATTACCAAAACTTGGACGCTGCTCCAGGATAGCGCTCTTCCACACTCATATGCTTACCGAGGATAAAAGGGTGACAACCACGGCACTACCTAGATAACGAGCATCCACGCCTACATCATGGTCTTAAGCGAGCATTTCGAAACACTCAATCCAATTAGCTTAAATGGCTATTACGAAGCACAAAGCTCGTACATAACAAGCAGTCACCTACAACAACACCACTACACATCAGGCAAAACATGGTGGTAAGGCACTGTTATCTTTTGTTTCCTTTTTACTAAGTAGGTGGATATCTATACAAAACAAGTTTTACTTAGATTTAGCAATTTAGTTTTCAAAGGGGTGAATTTTTTGTTAACTATTAACTCATCATCTATTTCCTTTGGAAGCCAACATACGAGGCAAAAGCTAATCACACACTAACTTCCAGCATAGCTATTCAAGCAGCATGGGACAAGACATTTTGTCTAGCTTCACACAGGGAAAATAGTGACATCACATTGATCACAAGTTACTTAGCATTAGGACAAGGTGAGGGAAGCATATTTATGCACAAGCACAATCATGATGCATGCTCGTCCTACTCGTCCTCACGAAATTGCCAGCCTAAGGTGGCAATCACATTCTATGTCGGTGGCATAACACGTACTCTCTCGATATATAGCTAGTCGTCAGCTACATTCAATCTACGCATTCGTGGTTAGCGTACCTGCAGGCAATTTCATTGCAGCCCATCCCCACAAGAGATAATTAAGCACACAATGAAAGCGATAAACTAAGATACTCTTCATATATACATCCCCGTATATATATACTTGGTATCCATAGCTACCCTACAGATGTACCCATAATTAAGTACCTTCATATATACATGTATGTAACATATAAATATTCCAAGAAACCAAAGCTAACTCTCCCTAGACCGACAAAGTGGGACGGTCATGCTCTCACAACTCACACTTACACGAACGTAGAGGCAATTGATCCATACATTACCATTCAATCTAATGGCATCCATACAATAGCACGCCGTATGGACAACGAAAGTAAAACCCCCATGTTAGTACTTAGATAGCCACCTAATAGTCCTTAATCGGGCATAAAGGAGGATGTCGCTAGCATAGTTTTGCAAATTAGTTTTGACAAATTTGCTCAGAGCTAAAGTTTTAGTTAAAATAGGCTTTTTAAAACCAAAACTTTGTTTTTAAAACAATGTACATGACAAAGATTATGCTTAATCTTGCTCGATGCCACCGTATGTAGAAACCACCCAATTTATACAAGATCAAACGGCTGTCCCCGCTAACACGTTGACATACGCATACTTTCACTCATATAAACCCGTAGTCCGCCGAGAGTGTCCCGAAAGACCTCGGTAAATCAACATCACAACCAAGATCATGGGATTAAGCAAATACACATCACATACGCAGGGTTGCAGCGGAAAATAATATTACAAATGAATTCACAAATAATAGTACAAGTTTGGGTTTCAAAATCGATTAGTGAAAACAACATAGCTTTCAAAAGATTACATTAATATATGTTTCAAATACATTGCTAGCATAAGTGACATCATCCGACAAAAGCATATAGATGAGAAGTAACTATAGAATCACCGAGCCCATCGGCGGTTAGCCACCATCTTCACAGGCCAAGAACTTCACCTGCAACATGGTGGGATAAACCCTGAGTACGAGAAGGTACTCAGCTAGACTTACCCGTCAAAAACCAGAAATAAAAGACACCAAGGATCATGCAAGGCTTTTCAGGTGGGCTAGCTTGACACAGTTGCATAAAAGAGCTTATGATTATAGTAACCCATTTAAACTTATTATCAAGCTTATCATTATTTACCTATCCACTAGATTAGCACCTATACTAGAGCACTCACTTATTAGGAGCAAACAATATTAACCATAGCGGTATAATAAGGTCATCATCATCATATCATCATTTCCGAACCATTAAGATATTATGTGTATCTACATTGGAGATAAGCCCGTCAAGTTCTCACTAACCGGGAGAGACGGCGACTCGAATCGAATTACAACTCAGCTGAGGGGGTATTCCTAACTCTCACCCTGGCATACTTTGCAAGGGTAGCCGTGGGTCACCTTTGGAACATCTCGGAACCAAATTTGCGGGTTCGATCAACGCCAAGACTCTCGAGGATTACCCTTCCGCCAGGACGATCGGGACTTTTAAATCACCTGCCTTGGACTCACGCCTCGGCTCCCTTCCGAGGCGCACTTTATACTTATCGACTCCCGGCCGAGGTGAGCTACTCGGCTTCACGGTCGGTCTTCAGCCGCCAACTAAGAGAGAGGCATCGTTCAACATGAATGGAAAGGCTCCAAGAATCAGTCCTTAAGCGACACTGAGGCGGAGTCACTTTGCAAACCGGCAAGCCTCCGTCCGGTCTTCATTTCAAATTAAGACTGGTTCTTTTCCACGATAGCAAATATAGCCAACCGTGCCACATGTATCATCCTATATCTCGCAGGTGACAGGAAATCACCCGACTTCTACCGCGTTTAAGCAGGGCTAAGCACTATACGAGCCTGAGCTACATAGGATTCATGGTATCAATATCTGGACAAGGAATGGGTAACCAATGCAGCAAGTGTTTGCATTCAACACCTAAACTTAATGTAACAATATATATGTAATAATAATACTGTAACTGCAGTTCGGAAAATAGGAGGCTTAATATGCTCCGGGGCTTGCCTGGGATCCGACACAAGTCAGTGTTAGGTAGACGACACTCGCTAAGTGAGCATCTCCCGTTCTAGCACTTGTCCAGTCCTTCCACCTTCGGGATAGGTCCACCATACACCATCGTCTGTCTCCACATCATGCGCTCCACATCCACGTGCTGTACCTAGCGTACCTAGGATGAGATGCATAGATGCAGATGCATGAACATAAAGAATACACATGAAGGAATGCAACAAGCATACTAAACAAGCATATGTTACACTATACACACATAAGCATGTCATACAACCAGCTAGCTATACATGATCAAGTACTTCACAATTTAGCAAAACATTTTAGGCATGCTACCTTAACTCTAGGTGTCCAAGATAACCATTTGCAATCATACAAACAAGAGCAAGTAGAAGCAAACAATTCTAGATACAAGCAGATTTGGACAGCAGCAAACAGTCACTGGTTTCAAACATAACTTAAGCTACAAACATCCCACAAGGATGATCTAAGACTTTATGAAAATCCATAGAAATTGTATACAAGATTGATGTTTACATAAAAATCTAATTACAAAGTTAAACATGTCAAACATGTAGATGTTTCAGACCTGTCCAGACATGGACATAAAACTGATTGCAACTTCAGAGAAGCATAACTGTAGTTACACAAATCCAAATGACTTGCAAGAAGACATTTTGGAAAGCTTATAAAATTATCTACATTTCGTCTGTAACCATCATAGCATGATTCACAAGTTAAGTAGGTCGAAATTATACCTTTACAGAAACTGGTTCATACAAAACAGAGAGCAACAAATCCTGTACTCTAACTTTAAACAGTTGTAACTCTTAAACTACTTGGCCAAATGACACCAAATTTTAACAGTAGCTAGATACATGAATTATCTACAACTTTTGTATAAACAAGTTTCACAACAAAGCACATTATCATGAAGAACTTTGCTAAGTTCCCAGATCTGTCCATAAACCACATCGCCAAGAAAATAATTATTAACTTATGTTGCAAACACATAATTGGGCAAAACCAACTTTACCAACATGTCACACAAGACTAAAGAACACCAGAAAACCTAGGGTCCATGACCAAATAAATTCTTTTAATGCATTTCTTAATTTATTTTAGATAACAAGGTGACTTAAGGAACATATACCAAAAGTATACAATAAATTCTACAAAATTACAGTGGCTCACATATCCTCTCAATAGTCTACTGTAAAAATTTCACTCCATTTTAATATGTATAGCACCCTCTATGAAAAAGACAAGTTGCTAAAGCAAGAAATCATGTGAGAGCAAGATAAACCAATAACTCACTCATACTTCATCCAATACTCATGAAATTTTTACCACACATCAACTATCACATGATTAGCATGCCACAAAAATTTCACTTCATTTGGAGCCCTAGATCTACAGTTATGAAAAAGACAAATACCACTAGCATTACAAACCTAGCTGCATAAATATATTTTTACAGCTAAAACTTTAAAGTAAAACATGTAATATTATAGATCTATTGCATAGAGAATTTCACAAGGATTCCAAAAGTCCTCATTTGCTATTTTACGAATTTCCTATGAATTACTATGATTTTCTAAACTTTCAGCCGATTTAAAACAAATAGGTCCTCGAGGTACTATTCACTTGAGTCTATGGTTCTGCAGAAAAGCCCCTTTACTTAGTCGAATTTGAGCCCGAGGTCCCTGTCGCGAGTTAGGGGCAGGGGAGGCCGTCGGGGGCGCCGCTTCTGACCAGAGGAGGCCATGCCGGCGTGGCCGCGAGTTGCGTTGAAGCATCCCCACCGCTGGGAGCACTCTAGGGAGGGACAGCTCACCGGAAGCTACCCCAAGGGGCTCACCCACATGCACGCACGACGATGGCGGCTGTGGCCCGGCAAGCAGGTGTGACTTCGGCCTCCATGGGCCGGAGAGTGCGCAGGGAGGAGGAACAAGGTAAGGCGGACGCGGTGGTGTGCTTAGCTTGGCTGCGACCGAATACAACAACAGAAGAACGACAGCAGCGTGGCATGAGCTCTGGAGCTCAGCCATGGTGGCTGCGAGAGGCACGCGGAGAGAGGCGAGGAGAAGAGCTGGGAGTGGGGAGGCGAGTCTTCCCGAGTTCCACTACTTGGAGTCTGCGCGCAGGGCACGCGGCAGAGCAGGGCACGCTGGCAACAGCCAGAGGCGCCATGGCGTCCATGCGCGGCGACCACGTCGGCAAGCGGTCGAATGTGTGGCGGCACCGCCGTGTGGTTATGGTGGAGCGCAGAGTTTGGGCCAGATTCACGGGCCGATTTGGTCCATGGGCCCAAAACGAAGTTTTCTGTACTCGCCCGCTCTACATTTTTCATTAAGAGACCAAGGTCATTTGAGCAATGGATTAGCAGTTAATTAGGCTCCAAAGTGACAGTGTCAGTGTTTTGATAACAGTCACGGGAGCTCGCCTTCGGAGGTCAAAACTTGGTCAAACTCAATGCAACTTTTTGTATGCTCTTCTCCATAATATAACCTTCAACTTTTGTTTTTGGACCAACTCAAGTTGCTTAATGAATTTCGGAGAACGCGGAATGCCAATGGCGACGACGATGAATTCCAGACTTAGAAAAATTCTAAGTCTGAAAACAGCCGCTGATTCAATTTTCGAGCCTCTGTTTGACTTAGTTCCAAGTTGATCTGGCTCTTGCTCCTAAAACAAAGTTTGTTCTACTCTACTCAATCTTCAACTTTTATTTAAGGTGCAACTCCATGCAAGCACTGTAAGTTGGTGGTCAACATAGGTCAAAGTATCGTCACTATAAAGCTTAAATTAGAGTTATTGACCGATTGATGCATTTTCTTGATCTCGGCTCAACATGAACCCTTCATGACTTTTGTTGTGGAGTTCAATTAGAGTCATTTGGGCAAGGTTGCAAGGTTTGGTTGATGACCTACATTTCCATTCACTTAATAGTGCAATTGAAGCACTTAGTAAAGTCTTTCCAATAAGGATATAACTTATCATTTCATGTGACTTTTTGATTCCAAACTTCATGAAACTTTTCCAGTGATCAATATAGATGGATATTGATGTGAGACACATGAAGATATTCCAATAACACTAGCCAAGCATATATCCTGAAAAGGGCCTACATGTAAAGCAAGGGTGCAATATACGAGTTTAGGTTGGGGCTCATTTCCAAAGGTTTGACCTTGACATCTTCATCGTCACTCAATCAGTTATGTTTGCGCTCAAACCCATAGCTTAACTAGTGACAACACCTGGGGTGTTACAATCATGGAGGCAGGCGTTGATGAGGGGGGCCTAGGCATTGATGGCCACCGTAGCCACGTTCGCCGCCATTTGGAGGGACTCCAACTGCACCGTCAGGGCTGGCGATCATAGAAACAAAGGAACTATCAAGATAATGATAGTAGAAATCAAAGTAAAGATGTTCTTGGAGTCAATCTTACCCACCACCATGGCGTCGGATTTGGCTAGCCATGCCCGAGCAGCGCTGGCCTCTTCCTCAGCGGCGTGAAGAGCTGCTTGAGAGACCCCAAGGCGGATCTCAAGCTGACCATTTTCCCGAGTTGCCTCGGAATAACGGTCCTGGACTACCCTCCACTCTAGGAGGAAATGCCTGGCGTCATCGCCGTTATAGGAATCTGAGGAGTCCGACGATGAGTTCGGCGCAGAGGATGCAGCATCGGTGGGCTCGCTGGCCCTGGGAAGGGGACGAAGGCTATCATTCAAGATGATCCTATAGACAAGTTAGAAAAAGTTCATCGCCATGAGCAGAAGATATCGATCTCACCTCATGCGTCGAAGGCGCTGGCTCACCGGCATGTCCTCCGGAATCTCCTCCGCCGTGCATTTGCCTCGGTTGTCCTCACCGGCCATGAAGCTTGGTTGGATCTACAAGAAGGGGAAGAAAGCTGCTACAGAGTTTGCAAGGGTAGAGAAGTGCAAAGGAACAGGAGCGGTTGCGAGTGTAGATGTGTTCAAGGCCAGAGCCCTCAGCCAGTATTTGAAGATACGAAGCGAGGTGGTTGACGTCTCGGGATGTGCAAAAGGCAACCGCAATTAATAGAAGGCGAAGCGCCACCTCACTAATACCGAAGAGAATGCGGCGTTGGTGGCTAAGAATAGAAGATTGAGGGGTTTTTCTTAATAAAGGCCGTGTTTTCAGACTTAATTGGATTAAAGTTAGAAGTCTGGAATTGGCTATTTTCAAATTGGCTCTTTAGCCGAAACAAGGAATACAACAAGGCGACAGAAAATATGGTTATCATTGATTCTACACAAGATACATGTTGATACATAGATTACAAGTCTAGAACATCCTGGACTGCTTTCAATGCTTCTAGCCGGACAGCGTCGACTTCCGTGATTTGTTGCTTATCTTCTTTGGCTGATCTAGGAATATCTTCAAGGCTGCTATAGATGACCCTGCCTTCTCTAACCTTGGTCAATAGTTCCTATTTCTTTTGCTTAATGGCATCGGGTATTTGAGCCAGATTGGACTTGTGGCGATCAATGGCAGCCCTCACACTCTCCAGTTCCTTCTCAAGTTCTACACGCCTGACTTCTAGTTGGGTTAGCTCTGGTTCGACCCTGAGGGAGGAGCTCTTCAAGTTATCGATCAGCTATATCAGCTCTTTGGCCTCTTGTCTGTTGGAGTTCTTCTTGGCCAATAAAGCTTCATGGTTGGACAGGTTCCTCTGAGCCTTTTCACCTTTGGGGCTTGATCTTCAATAATAGATAAAGGTGACAAGACGTTGATAAGATCTGGAGATGAAATATCCTTAATGGCCAAGAAGACTCTTTGCATTGAATCTGCATCTTGGACCAAATCGACTAGGTTCCTCTCAAGCATTAGCAATATATCTCTTAGCCAATTTCTGGTCTCCTCTGATAGAGCTTCTTTAGAAGAGATGGTTGACAAGCTGATTTCATCTTCATCAAAGTACTCTTCAAGGTTGAAAGAGTAGCTCGGAGCTAGAAGATTAAGTGCCTATATATAAGAGAATCTTGATTAGGAGGACTGAATCAGTCTATAATAAAATAAACGGTGAAGTGGATATAGTACCTTTTCTATGGTGGTCTCTATTTGGGAAGAGGGAGCAGCTAATGATGCACCAATGATATCTGGTTGAATCGGCTCTAAACTTTCAGCATTGGTATCTACAAACATTAAGGAAGATCTTTAGCTCAGATTTGGTGTAGAAAGATAAACCAAGCATATAACTTTTTTACCATCAATTGTCTGCTGGACTGGGATTCAACAATCTGGATGACAGCACCAACAGGATCACTGTCAATAGGTGGACTATCGGGCTCCTGCTCTTACATGAATGTTTCCTCAGGGAGTGTCTGACATGGCAGATGATCAGAAAAAGGTGAAAACTGAATAAAAATCAAGAATTTTAAGAACAATGCCTTGGCAGTATCGGGGGGGTGAAATGGAAGGACTTACATCTTATGCTACCTTAGAAGCATCGGTTGTTTCAACCGAAATTGGCTCCTTTTGAGGATCGGCCGATGAAGGATTAGTCAATGCTGCTTGAATGCCTAGGACAGCAGTTTTGCACCTAGAGCAGGTTGAGACACAATGGTTGATAACTGTGAAGAAAGGAACAGGATTAGAAGTTGAATATCACTTTGAGATGAGGGGTAATTGTTTTACCTGGGCAGCTGATGATCTCGTTTTGCGAAGTCTTTTCCCAGTAACAGTTTTCTAGGTTGTCCCTTGGGCTGTCTTACATTTTGAGGATTGATACATTACGATTGTAGGGGCACCTTGAGTTTTCATCAGTTTCTTCAGTGTGGGCGCAATTGATCTATCCTTGAGACTGGACATGGTGGTTGATAATCTATAGAATGCCCCTTCCTGTCCAGGCTTGGGGGTTCGAATTCAGCATCCTGAAAAGGTCTATTAGAACAGTTGGTAGAAGAACTCAATCGAATAATTTTCTAAAAAGGATGGTAAGTTACCTCACTGTCAAAAGCAAATTCTCCATCTAGAACTATGCATCTAGGATGGACCGGCCCACAGAAGATATGGGAGTACCATTCTTGCCACCAAGAGTCAAAAAGGTTGGAAGAGAAGCTGACTCTTGTCCATTCATGTAAATAAAGAGAAGGAAGATCTGATCCTAGTTGAAAACTCTGGAGGCTTCCATTACTTCACTAATGTCCTCTCTTAGCCTCAGTATATCCTTGAAGAACAGTTGAGGAGGCAGTTGACCAAGACCAAACTAACGAGCTACAAAAGAAGGGTTGTAGAACTCGTAGGTTGGAAGGTTTCTGGAAGGAAGGAACACCGCAAACATTTTGCCACGGCCATGATGAAATTCATTTGGAAGAACACGGGGCTTGATGAAGGAATTGAAAATTGCGATAAATCGTTTCATCTGAATAGCCTGATTCAAATCAAAACTTGAATGGGAAGATCAGCTCATTGTTCTCATCCTTATCATAGGGTAGCCAAGACAGGATATCTGCATTAAACCCTCTATAAAACTTTTTGAAGAGATTGCCAACATCGACAACAATTGTTATGGCCGATGCAGCTTCACCATAGCTCATGCACTGACGAGTTCTTCCTTCTTCATCTCTATATTCCTCATCAAAGTTGGAGGAAGGAAAGCTCAGGTTCCTGAGATTAGGCCTTACAATCTTGTGCATATACAGGTTTAGCCATAGCTGTATCAACCACCAAGGGCCACTAATAGTATGCACTGGTTCATTCTTCAGTAACTAGGTAGCTACCTGATGCATCAGCTGATAAGCAGCTCTTAATAGATACTTTCCAAGAGGAATATCCTTGCCTACTACCAGATGCTCTGCCATAAGTTTGTGATTGTAAGTCGGACCACAAGATGACCCACAGAAGATGAATCTCTCTAACCACATGTTCAGAAAGGCCACATATTCTCTTTCGCTAACAGTTGATTTATCTCCAATATGGTTCACAATATAGCTTGCCCATCCTGTGTAGTCTGATATTTTGGCTAATTTCTTGGATCTGGCACTTAAGAAGTCATAAGGCTGCATCGATCCTATTATTCTTAGGCCGGTTAGCATATAAACATCGGCCAAAGTGATGGTCATTGGACCATGACCAAAAACAAAGGCATTTAGGGTGTTGGACCAGAAATAAGATGCATAAATCAGGAGTGAATCATTCCTCTCCATCCCAAACAACGAGAGTGTCAAGCATTGACTCAAATCATAAAGCTCCCAATCTCCAGCCTTTTTCTCGGATACCCTATGAAATCAGTCTCTCCATCCCCTAGACATTTTGGGCCAGTTTCTGAAGTGAGTTTTGGTGTTCCAGGAGGACGAATCCACTATAGATTGTTTGAAGGGGATTTGGTTGGTTTCTTGATGGATAAAATCAGATGGATCAGGGTCACCCATAGGCCCAAGAAAATAGACATTGGGGGCAACAGCCGATGGAATCAAGATTTCATTCCTCATTTCCTAGAAATCAGATAAAATAAATTTGAGAAGAAAGGGAAATGCAGGGTAGCGGCCGATACTTGGAGAGCAGGAACTTGAAAGCATACCTCGGGGACGTGGTCGCTGGTCACCATTGCAGCCAAAATAGATTTGAATCTGGGTAAGATCGCTTGAGTAAAAGCTTGATAGGGCAGAGGATTTGCTGGGGTTGAGGCTTTGGCGATAGTGGCATCGGCTGTTAAGATTTGCTGAAGAAAGAAGGGGAAAGCAAATGGGCCGAGTAAGTTGGAAAAAATATTGTTGGGGTATTATATAAGACTCGGACTGAGAAATCAGGAGTCACACGTATATCTCGGAATAAAACGGTTGTGGCGTGGTAAATAGGTAGATAGGAATTTTGGAATAAAATCATTTTTATCCTAATATTGTGGGGCATGTGTTTACACCAAAATTTGGGAAGAAGAACGCAGGAACTCGAAGCTTCCAAGATTGTGTCAATCAAGGAATCGATTGAATAAGGATCGATATCTATTGATTCATATACGACACTAGAATCGGCTCTCTTCGAATGACGTCAGCAGATAACGACAATGAGCTACGGTTGACGTCGGGAAATACATGTCGGACTCTATAAAAAGGGAAAGATTAGGGTCCAAGTTATCTTAAGTTAGGAATGTTTTCTTTTATACCAAAAATTTTAATGAGTCATACTTGAGTAGGATTCATGCTTAGGCTCCGGGTATAAATATTGGACTCCGGCTATTATAAAAGGGACATCAATCAATCAATACAAATTACTTTTTTTGGCTTCGTGTCAATCCTTAGGAGTAGGAGTAGTGTAGATCTCGGCGAGTTCTTCAACAAGCAAGGTTGCATCAGTCCGGCCGACCTTCGGCTTGTCTGTAAGTACCGTCATGGCTTATACTTTGGTTTGTAAGGCTGCATCGGTTAAGTTTGGCCTCCACTGCGAGCTCTAGTATAAGCTAGTTATCGATCTTTATCTAGTTCAAGTACGGCTGCATCGGTTAAGTTCGATCTCCACTGCCCGAATTAGATTATGGTCAAGTTAACGGCTCTACCTAAGGGTGGCGTCCTTCGGGTAGATTCATTAAGTTACCGATCTTGCTGATATTTTAACTGTCAATAGTTTTTTAGCAACATCAACCTGCCCGATCAAGATCGAACTAGATCGACCTCATATCCTTTTAGTCCGTCGTTTGCTTTGTGACAATATGATATTTCTTACTTTGAGCGACGGGTTACGTTTTATTGGTTGTTCTATCTTGATCTTGATCGTGCATAGTACGTGGTTAAGGCACGTATGATCTTGAAGGGGTTTGCTAGCTAGTTAAATCTGGTCTATAGTTCGCTATTATGGCTGCAACAATCTGGTCGATCCCCACTAATTGTACTTTAGATTGGAGGATGCTAGTTGGTAGATTTGTTTCCGATCAGGCATGACCTTAGCTGTTTGCTATGCCTGCATCGGTTAAAAAGCCGATCGCCTGCACTTTAATGCTCATAGTATGTCTTCATGATCCTGTTAAATATGAGTAGATCTATTTTCTTTAAAGATTTAATTTGTTATCTTTATTATGGCTGCCATCGATCTGGTCGAACCCCACTGTTAAAGATGATAGGTTAGGTTTGAGGAGTTGATAGGTCTGCTTGTATTGAATAGTCGATTGTTCACATGATGTGACCCTTTTTCTATCGGAATCGGCTCTTTTAGTCGATTCGCCTGAGCCTTCACAGATATAGCATGTCTTTCAGAAACCTGTCAAGGTATGGATGGTTTTGTGAATTCTTTGGCTTTAGTTTGTTGTTATCATCATAGCTACATCGATCTGGTCGAACCTCACTGTTGATGATAGCGGATTAGATTCGGAGTGTTTGTAGAACTGTTCGTATTAGATAGTCGATTTGTTTGCATGTTATATCCTTTCTCGTCAGACTCATCGGCTCCATGCTTCATACTGGTTATATATTTTGTCTAGCTGATAATTTTACTTATATCTATGTGCACCATATTCGTCATCATAAAAATAATCACATCCTATGAGTGTTACAGTCCTTAACAGCCGATTTTCTTCTTATGTCGGCTATTCGATCGATTTTTCCTGTCTGGCTGTTGACCACCTGGATCACTGGTGTTGCCGACCACTCACCAGCGCTGCCGACCACGACTAAACTAGAGGGAGGACAACGATAGTTTGTGGTCGGCGTCACTAGTGCGTGCTTGGCAACATTAGTGAGTGGTCGGACATCTCTGTGCTGAAGATCCAGTGGGCTAACGCTGGCTGCTCCCGAAGTGGCACACTTGGAACTGTCTGGGCAAGACCGGCATGTTCCACCTTAAATTACTGATAAACTTTCTCTCCTTATCAATTACGGGTCAAATTGACTGGCACGCCCTCGGGAGGAATTCACAGGGTCGACTGGTCCTGCGTTGAAGCTAAGCAGATCTCTAGCCTTGCTCCGTCAAGCAGATCCTTCCGGCTTGCTGTGTGCTCGGCGCATCGACACATTTTTATGCCGACACTAGCCTATCAACTAAGCTAGGAGAGGTAAAGCACCCAACCAAGATTGCAATATAAATGCAGAAGCTAAAGATGAGGTAGAGATGCAAACTCCCATCGATGACTCTGGTATTTTTACTGAGATATCGAGAAGCGCTCAAGCTTCCCCCAAGTCCTCATTGGAGCCCCTCGCAAGGAAACCCTCACAAGGGCCAAGCTCCCGGTCGGGTAACTCCGTGGATAGCCTTGGGCCTTCCCCATGAGCAAGTGGCCGAGACCCCGACATGCCTTTCGGCAAGCCTCTCCCGAATCCTCCCCGCCGTCTTCACTATCATGCTTCCGACCAAAACACCATGGGCCTTGTTAGCTTCGATACACAGTGGCAGCCACACCACAAACGCAGTTGGTGTGATATCGTAAGACTACAAGCCCCGCCGATGTACAAGCATGGTGCATGCAAGCACCTTATGGCAAGAGGTGTACAAACCTCACTAGCAACTAAGCCTAAGCCTAAAGCAAGCGCATATGAGCGTGGTCTAACTAACCTAAGCACTTTGCAAAGCACCTACGCTAATCACCTTGTGATCTAATAAGCCCTATGCAAATGGAGAGCTCCAAAGTGGTGAACAAGCACACTACTACCTTCCCTCAGCTCCCTCTCTACTCATTTGGCTGGTTGGGGTCCTTCTATAGCCCCCAAGTGGAGAACTAGCCGTTGGGACAAAACTACAGCTTCTGCATGAGCACCGGTGCTATAGTAACTTGCACCGGCGTGCTACAGTCCATAACCGATGTGTGCCACATCGACTAGCCATTGAAGTGTTAGACTCGACCATTGGAGCATCGGTGTTGTATATAACCGGTGTATATGCACCGGTCTTGTATATGACCGGTCTATATAACCTTTGCCCCTTCTTCAACTGATTTGCAAAGCACCGTTGTTGTATATGACCGGTGTATATGGCCGGTGCTCACAGGTGAGGACGGGTGTATATATGACTTCTCCAGCCAACTTGCATCTTCTCTAGAACTCATAACCGGTGTATAAGACTGGTGCACCACCGGTGTGATCGGTGTATGTGACTGGTATAGATGACTTTATAGCTTCTCTAGAACCCACAATCGGTGTATATGACTGATGCTCATAGGTGACGACTGGTGTATATATGGCTGGTGTATATGACTTTTGAATTCTTAATTTCTTTGTGATTCTTCTATCCAGCTTGGTTCCATCCTTTGTGGCTTGGACTTGCTTGATCTTCTAGGTCTTCCATGATGCTTCTAAGGTCTTGCTTGAGGTGTTGATCAACGGATCACCACATCGCCTCTGTGCAAGTCACGTTTGCACCCTATTGGACTATAAAACAAACACTTGCAAACACGTTAGTCCAACTTGGTCATGTTGATCATCAAACACCAAAATCCAAACTACCTGGGCCAATATCCTCACACTAAGAAAACACAAACCAATGATCAAACAAACTTATGTCCGTTGTTGCTTTATTAACTTCAACGGTTCAGTGAACTCACCCAGTACTCTCCATAAGCATTGCTGCAGTAGTAACCGTATCCTAGCTCAGACTGAACAACTCCTTCATGAGCCTTGATGCCACACTTACACTTATGCTTCGGTATTTTCATGCGAGGACACTCCTTAATGTCTGTTTCAAACTCTGCAACTTCATACTCAGAAGGCTAGTGCAACTTTGGGGCCATGAATGTACTCCTCAATGGCACAACATGGCCACCCTACCTGCATAACAAATGTTGCAAGTGTAATCTTCTATGTGCACAAAACATAGAAGCTTCCAAATGGATTCGTTGCATGAGAACTTACACTAGATGGCAATCCACAACGAAAGAAGGGAGTAAACGCACCATGTTGGCTAGGATTAGTGAGTACCGCTGACACTCCACAGCGACAACAAGGAGGATTGGCTAGACAGTTGAAACTAGCATCAATATTCTCTTGCTCTACCATTTTAGGAGGGTTTTCTCACTACTACTGTAAACTTAACCGAGGTAGGAAGAATGGATTAACCGAGATGGGCATCACAACTGCCTCTGACCAAAGGTCACGATAAATCAATATTTATCAAGGCGGGTCAAATGTCCGCCTCGATAAATCAAATAAAAAAAGAAAACCCATGGACAAGCCTGGCGAGCCCATCCACGCGCTACCACGGCCGCAACTGCCCACCATCGGATACGGCTGCCGCAGGATCCGTTGTGCCCACGCCAGATCCATTTGCGTCGTTGCCGAAGACGCTTGATCCATTGCGTCTTTGCCGGAGACGCAAGTCGGAGACGCCGAATCCACTACACCCACGCCAGATCCGCCGGAGACACAGGTCGGAGACGCTGGATCCACTACACCCACACTGGGGCTTCACGCCAGCGCTCCACGTCGAGGCTCCTCCGCGCAGCCCACGCAGCCCATCCACGGTCGCCGAATTCGGGAGAGGAGGAGGAGAGGGTTGCCGGTGGGGAGAGGGAGCTGGGGAAGAGATCCACGCCGTCGCCGCGCGGGCGCGAGATCTGCGCCGCCCTGGACAGCCGCCTGCGCCTGCACCACCCTGGCTAGCCGCCCGCCTACATCAGGCAAGTGCGAGAGAGAGAGAGGAAGAGAGAGAGATGGGCGAGATGGATCGACCGAGGGAGAAAGGAGAGAGAGGGGCTGAGGAGGGAGAAATGAGTGAGTGAAACCCTAACTCCTTGTATATATATAAGCCCGATAGGTTGATTGATATGGGCTTTTGCTGGGCCTCATCTATATTTTCCCAGGCGGGCCTTTTAAGAGGACCACCTCTGAAAATGACGTGATTTTTGGAGGCGTTAATAGATTTTAGGAGACCGTTATTTTTTAACCGCCTCCGTAAATCTGTTTTGTGAGGCGGTCAATTGTGACCACCTCGGTTAATAAAAATGACCGCCTCCGTTAATCCCAAGCAATAACCGAGGTGGTTGGATTTTGTAAAGGCATCGGTTAATGTTTGGGCAGTTCTAGCAAAATCATTTGTGTAGTAGTGTCTAGCGGCGGAACCCAACGAACAAACTCAGCATATGGCTAGCTCTTCCAGGGTCGTAAGGAAACAACCTAATCATCAAATCGAACATTTCATGGCCATCGATCCACCTAAAGAAGTTGCATCCTTTATATATGCATCAAGTGTTGGAGCACGCTGAAGTTGACAATAGTAGAAAGCACGGCCAGCGGACTCTGGATGCCTTGACTACTTCGTAAAGGCCGGTATGCTAGAGTCACATAAGGGTGTAGGTAGTGCTGAGAGGAAAGGACCGGAGGCACCATGATCTTTCGGATAATGCAAGAACTGCTTATTATGTCAAAGCCCCATTGAACCTGCAATCAAAGTTATCAACAAATAGTGTTACAAGTAGTTCAACAATTTTCATGTACCCTACAACAGCGTCCAAGGTACGTATCCTCCTGCAAATCATCACTATAATCATGCAAACCCATTAAGTCAAACCCTAGAAAAAACTTAATCACTACAAATCATCTCTATACATACACACAAAAACCATGCATTATCTAATCACTACAAATTAACTTCAAATGACAAACTTAAAGCTAAATGTACTTAGAACAGTCCAACCTAGACACCAGTCCAAACCCAGCAAGTCAAACCCTAGAACAGTGCCAACTAAACACCAATCCAAACACTACAACAGTCTAACAACTACACTTGGAATCAGAATATATTACACGTCATTAGCCAAACAAAGATTCAGTGGCACAAGTATGGACTGTCCATCGAAACAAATAATTAATTCTTTGCGAGTTAATAGTACAATCGTATGCGCATACAAACATACACGTACCCTATGCCCTTCCCTTCCTCTACTCTATTTATGCCTCACACCGACCTTGGTGATCAGTGTGTCCCTTCCTCGCTTTGGCACTACTCAGTGGCAATTGCTGCTGCGCTGCCCTCCTAGTCACTCACACCACCCCTGCCCCTGCTTCCAGAAGGAAAGGAGGATCCCCAGCAGTCAGTTGCCCTCATCCTCTTGAGGTATTATTAAGAGGAAGGAGCGAGGAGCGAGGCTGAAATGAATTGCTGTGAGGCCGCGCGAGAGGAGGATCAGGCGAGGGTTGTGTTGTGTTGCTGCGCTGCGCAGGCTCAGTGCAGTGGGACCCAGGCGGCGCGCGGCCATGGACACGGGAGGAGGACCAGAAGCTGCGCGCTCGCCTACATTGAGCAGCACGGCCACGGCTGCTGGCGCTCGCTGCCCGCCAAAGCCGGTGAGCTCGCAAGATACTAGTAATCGTAGTCGTCCAGCAGCGTTCGGCTACGCTATTTTGTTTCGCTGCTTCCTAACTCACGGTGACATGCATGCGAATGCTGGTCGTGGCAGGGCTGCAGCGGTGCCGCAAGAGCTGCCGCCTCCGGTGGACGAACTACCTGCGGCCGGACATCAAGCGGGGCAAGTTCAGCCTGGAGGAGGAGCATACCATCATCTGGCTCCACGCGCTGCTCGGCAACAGGTGAGGGCTGGACTCCATCAACGGATATCACTGTCGTAGCACCGGCCGGCTAGTATACCTGCAAGGCTGCACCCGGAATTCAGTATTTTGACTGTTAGCTCGAGCAGCTGGCCGGCAGGTCAAGAACTCACTAGCATCCATCCCACGCCCTAGTCTTGCACACTTACGATGATTAGGGTCTTGTTTGGTACAGTTTCACCAATAGTTTCATGAGCTGTTGTGAGTTGATTTTTGCTAAACGGGTGTTTTCAAAAACAGTTTTGTGGGAGAAGCTCATTTTTATTGCTCTCACAATGGGATGGGGTGGGATGAAGCTAAAAAACGGCTTCGTAGGCACCGTTGCCAAGACTGGGCACAGGCTCCGCAGCAGCAGATGCGAGGGGCGCGACTGGCCAAGCAGCTAGGAGGGGCGCCACCGCTTGGGGCGTGAGCCTCTACCGTGGGGGCTCGCAAGAGGCGAGGTCGCGGTCGTTGGGTCGATGCGGAAGAAAAACAGTACGAAGAACAAGAGAGAGAAAAATAGGGAAGAAAAAGGAAAGCTAAGGGTATTATGGTAATTTTATTCTCTTAGCCATGCACGAAGCTGTTTAGTCAAACCGTTTTCTAAAACAGTTCAGCTTCACGAAAAAGCTGCTCATAGAGTTGTTTTCTAAAATTTGAACCTTAGCATTGGTAGTATATCCATACAAAAGGAGCTATGCATGTAAACTTGTCCTCTAGTAGAGTTGAGTATCGTACTGCATTGTTCATCTTTTGCCTGTCCAACTTGCTGAGCTTGCGTGAGTTGATCCATCAATGCATATGACACTGGAGGTTCTTCCTGGAATTTTGCTTTCTTTTTTCCCTCATGATTCGGCATTCAAGCTTGCCATTCAATGATTCAATGAGCCCGGCGTCTTGTAAAAAAAATGAGGACCCGGCTCTGTCGCTGTGGACCAAAGTCCACTGTAGTTGAGCGGGCGCGCAGCACGCCAAGGCCCACACGGTGCAGTGGGAGAGCGTGAGGATCGAGGCCGAGGTGCCCGTCCGCGTCCGTCTCGACGCCACTGCAGATACCCGGACCCGCCGCGGTGCACCGCCTCGACTCCCCGACGTCGACGTTGATCTTCTACGAGAGCGCGGCACAGGCCTCGATCCTGGAGGAGCTCCGCGCCGCGGGTGCGACCGCGCGCGCCGCCATGCCGCAGCTCATGCAGGTGCACGAGGAGGCGCGCAAGGATCATCTTCAGCAGCACTGGGGAGATCAGTTTGTTGATGTCGCTAAGGCAGACATCGCCGTCGTCTCGTCGCCGCTGCAAATGCCCGGACCCACCGCGGCGCACCACCTCGACTCGCCGACCTCGACGTTGATCTTCTCCGAGAGCGCGACGCAGGCCTCGGTCCTGGAGGAGCTCCGGCGCGCGGTTGCGCCCAGCAGCGCGCCGCCATGCCGCAGCCCATGCAAGCGCACGAGGAGGTGCGCTGTTGGCGCCGGCTGCCGGAATGGCGACGCCGACGGCGATCTCTCAACGCTCGATGTCCGTGCTCTAGCGCACGACGTCGCCTGTGTTCTCTCTCTCTCTCTCCTCCCTGTGATTGTAACTGAATACGAAAGAAATGGCGCTGCCAAAACGTTGCAGCTTTTCTCGGTCTCTTTGTTTCTATTTATTCACGGTGATTACACGGTCCATGACCGACGATCCCCCCGCCATGCGCGCCTCACTCTGCGACGTGCCCGCCTTGAGCGCGGGAGCGTTTCTTACGGCATGGCGGTGACCACTTCGTAGCCGCACCATGAACGCAGCATGGTTCTGGCCCTCTCCACCGCTCATCTAACATGCAACTAGCTATTCTTTAGGAACTGTAAAACGTGCAACTAATGCAACTGTCTAATTACAGAATCATGCTAAATAAGTGTACGAGATTATGTCAACATTTCACCCCCTAATCTCGCTGCACTTTGATCACACCCAACTGTTGCCTCAGCACGATGAACCTGACTTTCCCAAGTGCTTTTGTCAGTATATCTGCCAGCTGGTTCTGTGTACTCACATGATCAATGTCAATGCTTCCATTATCAACACAGTCTCTCACAAAGTGATATTTTGTGTCTATGTGCTTGCTCCGGTCATGATGCACCGGATTCTTACTAAGAGCTATGGCAGACTTATTATCAACAAGGAGATTCACCTTTGGAGCCTGAATTCCCAGCAGTTCACTCAACAGACGACTGAGCCAAATGCCTTGGCATGCTGCATTTGCACTTGCAATATACTCAGCCTCATAGGAAGATAGAGCAACTACCCTTTGTTTTTGTGACACCCAAGTGACCAGATTCATCCCTACAAAGAACACTGAGCCACTGGTACTCTTCCTATCATCAATGTCACCAGCCAGATCACTATCACTGAAACCGAGCAGTTTTGGTTCAGACATTCCTGATCTGGTGTATCTGCACCCAAAATTCAGAGTTCCAGCTATGTACCGAAGTATCTGCTTGACTGCTGCCCAATGACTTACCCTTGGCTCTTCCATGTACCTACTCACAATCCCCACAGAATAGGCAAGATCTGGTCTTGTGTTCACTAAATACCTCAGACTCCCAATCACACTCTTGTACTTTGTTGCATCTACTAGAGAAGACTTATCTCCCTTGCTCAGTTTCAGTTTGTTTTCCATTGGAACACTGCAGGGATTGCACCCACTCATTCCAGCCTGCTCTAAAATCTTCTGAGCATAGGAACTCTGACACAAGGTTGTTTCTCTTTCTTTCTGATCTACTTGAATTCCCATGTAATATGTGAGTAAGCCAAGGTCACTCATACTGAAGCTTTTCATCATCTGTCGCTTGAACACATCAATGCTGTCTTGACTTGGCCCTGTGATGATCAGGTCATCAACGTACACACCCACCACAAGAAAACTTCCATTATTATCTGAACGCCTATACACTGCATGCTCAAGTGGGTTTCTGACAAAACCAAGTTTCAACAGTTCCTTATCTAACCTTGTATTCCAAGCTCTAGGTGCCTGACGCAGCTCATACAAAGCCTTCTTTAGTTTGAGTACCTTGCCACTCCCATTTTCTACAACAAAGCCAGGAGGCTGGTGAACATAAACCTCCTCACATAAGTCTCCATTCAAGAATGCCGATTTGACATCCATGTGATGTACCTTCCAACCACTTCTAGCTGCCAGTGCTATCAGCAACCTGACTGTTTCGATTCTGGCAACTGGGGCATACACTTCTTCAAAGTCCACCCCCTCACGCTGAGCATATCCCTTAGCCACTAACCTTGCTTTGTGCTTGATCACATTTCCATTTGGATCCTTCTTTACCTTAAAGACCCATTTCAAACCAATAGCACGATGTCCAGCAGGTAAGTCAGCTAGTTCCCACGTTTTGTTTGACTGAATTGACTCCATTTCAGTTTGCATTGCCACTCTCCAACACTGTTCTCCCAAAGCCTCATCAACACTTCCTGGTTCCTCAGCAGCTAAGTAACACAATCCACTGTACTCAAACCCATGGATTTCTTCAGTAGAGTCAAAGACATTTTGCAGAGATCGAAATCTCAATGGAGCTCCTTCCGAATCCACTGTTTCTTCTGCTGGTGGACTTGCAAATTCAGTTGCTGGTGTTGCCGGACTTCCTTGGGGTGTAGCTTGATTTGGAGAGTTGTTATTTGAGTGCTGATCAGGTGACTGCAGTCCTAGTGAAGCTGCACCAACTGAGCCTTCTTCTTCAGTCAATTCGTCTGCATTACCGAGTTCAGTCACTGGTTCCGGTCCGGCAATAGTGTAGTTCTCAACTTCAAATACCGGGACAGCTGTGTCATTCTGAGCTTCAGGACTCCAAATCCAAGCTCGACTCTCCTCAAAGATCACATCACGGGATATGTGAAGCTTCTTGGCTACTGGATCATAGAACCGATAGCCCTTTGTCCCTGACTCATAACCGACAAACACCATTTGAGCCGATCTGTCAGACAGTTTTGAAATTCTAGGCCCTATCTTCTTCACATGAGCTACACACCCAAATGTACGTAGATGATGTACCTTGGGCTTCCTCTTGTACCAGGCTTCATATGGGGTCTTGCCTTGCAAACTCTTTGTTGGGGCCCTGTTCAACAGATAGACTGCTGTAGACACTGCTTCCCCCCAAAACTGTCCTGGCACATTCTTGCTCTTGAGTAGACACCGAGCCATCTCAACGACTGTCCTGTTACGACGTTCCACCACACCATTCTGCTGAGGTGTATATGGTGTGGTGGTGAAGTGTTTGACACCATGTTCGTGACAATATGCAGTGAACTCAATTGAATTGAACTCACCCCCTCTGTCACTTCTGAATGCCCGTAACTTGCTCTCCTGTTCTGTTTCAGCCAAAGCCTTGATCTTCTTGAAGCAATTGAATGCTTCATCTTTGCTAGTCAGGAACTCAACCCACATAAACCGACTGTAATCATCCACAATGAGAAGGAAATAGTTCTTACCACCAGCTGTAGTTGGTTTGATCTTCCCACACAGATCAGCATGTACCAAGTCCAAAGATTTTTCAGCCCTGTAATTGCTCACTTGTGGGAATGGATGCCGCTGCTGTTTTCCCAGTGCACAACCTTCACAAAACTGATCCACTCGGTCCAGCTGAGGTAGGCCTTCAACCATTCCTTTTATCCCAAGGTCTTGGAGTGCTCGAAAATTCAGATGGCCATATCGGCTGTGCCATAGCCAAGCCTGATCACTAGCCTTTGCCACAAGACAAACTGGAGTTGCAATCTTTATAGTCAACAAATATAGCCGATTCTTGACTCGTGGTGCTCTTGCCAGCAATGAACGACTGACATCAAAGACATTGCAGTAGCCATTCTCTAGCACAACTTTGCAACCTCCCTCTTCTAACTGGCCTAAGCTAACAATACTGCTTTTGAGCTTGGGAATGAAATATACCTCAGAGAGTGCGACATGCCCCTTCTTCTTCGTCTGTAGCAGCACCGATCCGATGCCCTCTATGTCGACGAGAGATCCATCTCCGAAGCGGACTGTTCCTCCGACCGATGTGTCCAGCGACGTGAGCACCTCGTGGCGCCCCGTCATGTGATTACTGGCCCCGGTGTCAAGGACCCACACACCCCTGTCTTCGCCTTGATCGGCGAGGAACACCTTCTCCTCATTGAGGTGCACTTGGTGACACACCATGCGCCTTGCCGACGGCTCGACGTCGCGCGGGGACACACGCACAGCGTTCACCGTAGCCAAAAGGATCGTTGGCTGGTCAGTGTCGGCCTGCACATTGTGTGCCTCTTCCTTGCGATCTTTCTTGGGCTTCTTGCAGTCTTCTGCCCAGTGGCCATAGATGCCACAGTTCCTGCAGCGCCCCTTGCGCCTGGGTGTGCCCATGGTTGTTAATTTTACAACTGGTTCTTTCTTGTCGCTACGATCACCGTTCTTCGACTTCCAGGCCTTCTTCTCTCCTCCAGACGAAGCCGGTGATTCAGACTTGAGTCGATGGTGGTTTCTCGCCGTCCAGTCCTCCTCTGTCAGCAGGAGTTTGCCGGCCTTGTCAGTGACGGTCTCGATCCCGAGACGTTCCTCTGCCATTTTCAGCCGCCCAACGAGCTCCTCGATCGTCAGGGTTTTCAGATCGAGTAGAGTCTCGATGGAGAACGCGACTGACTGGTACTGCTTGGGGAGAACGCGCAGCATCTTCTTCACGACACGCGTGTCTTCTATGGCTTCTCCCGACACGCGCAGATCCGCCGCCAGAGAGTTGATCCGCAGAGCGAAGTCATCCACGGTCTCGTCGGACTTGAACGAGATGTTCTCGAATTCATGGAGCAGGCGCTGGGCGTTGGCTTCTTTCACGCGTTCGGCACCAACACGCATGCTCTTGATCGCCTGCCACGCCTCCTTCACCGTCTTCTTCTCTCCCAACATCTGCCACATCTCCTGCGGCACAGAACGGAGGATCCCGCCCATGGCCTGTCGATCATGGGTTCTCTTCACCCCTTCGCCACCGGGCTCGATCGCCTCCCACACCTCGAGGATCTCAAAATTGCACTTCATGAGGGTTGCCCACTTGGTATAATTTGAGCGGGTGAGCATTGGCCACATCAGAGAGCCCTCGCGGACTCCGTGTGCCGGTGCACTCGACGACGTCGAGGTCTTGTCGCCCATCTTCCTCAAATCAACACGACACTCCCTCTTCGGCCAAGGCGGATGACTCCACCCGGTGTCCTACACCGCGGTGCCTCCTCTCCTCGCCGGACAACGTCCCCCTCGGCTCCGATACCAGATTGTTGGCGCCGGCTGCCGGAATGGCGACGCCGACAGCGATCTCTCAACGCTCGATGTCCGTGCTCTGCGCGCACGGCGTAAACATGTTCTCTCTCTCTCTCTCTCCCTGTGATTGTAACTTCATCACGAAAGAAATGGCGCCGCCAAAACGTTGCAGCTTTTCTCGGTCTCTTTGTTTCTATTTATTCACGGTGATTACACGGTCCATGACCGACGATCCCCCGCCATGCGCGCCTCACTCTGCGACGTGCCCGCCTTGAGCGCGGGAGCGTTTCTTCTGGGCATGGCGGTGACCACTTCAGTAGCCGCACCATGAACGCAGCATGGTTCTGGCCCTCTCCACCGCTCATCTAACATGCAACTAGCTATTCTTTAGGAACTGTAAAACGTGCAACTAATGCAACTGTCTAATTACAGAATCATGCTAAATAAGTGTACGAGATTATGTCAACACGCGCAAGGATCATCTTCTGCAGCAGTGGGGAGATCAGGTTGTCGATGTCACTGATACAGACATCGCCGCCGTCTCGGTGCCGCTGCAGATGCCCGGACCCGCCGTGGCGCACCGCCTCGACTCGCCGACGTCGACGTTGATCTTATCCGAGAGCGCGGCGCAGGCCTTGGTCCTGGAGGAGCTCCGCGCCGTGGTTGCGGCCGTGCGCGCCGCCATGCCGAAGCTCATGCCGGCGCACGAGGAGGCGTGCAAGGATCATCTTCAGCAGTAGTGGGGAGATCAGGTTGTCGATGTCGCTGACGCAGACATCGCTGCCGTCTCGGCGCCGCTACAGATGCCCAGACCCGCCGCGGCGCACCGCCTCGACTCGCCGACGTCGACGTTGATCTATTCCAAGAGCGCGGCGCAGGCCTCGGTCCTAGAGGAGCTCCGCGCCGCGGTTGCGGCCGCGCGCGCCGCCATGCCGCAGCCCATGCAGGCGCACGAGGAGGCGCGCAAGGATCATCTCCAGCAGCAGTGGGGAGATCACGTTGTCGATGTCGCTGATGAAGACATCGCCGCGGCAGCGTTCGCGGGCATGCTTCTCGACGACTCCTTGATCCAGGAGCAGACGGAGGAGGAGAAGAAGTACTGGATCAGCATAATGAACCTGGTAAACTCGTCGTCAGCGTCGTTGCAGACGTCAGTCGCGATGCCCGCGGTCGAGGCGTCGTCCTCGTCGGCGTCGTTGCAGACGTCAGTCCGCGATGCCGGCGCCCGAGGCGTACTCGTCGTCGGCCTCGTTCTCGTCGTCGGCCTCGTTCTCGACGTTTGTCGCTGACTGTGCCCGCGCCCGAGAGGCGTACTCGTCGTCGGCCTCGTTCTCGACGTTTGTCGCTGACTGTGCCCGCGCCCGAGAGGCGTACTCGTCATCGGCCTCGTTCTCGACGTTTGTCGCTGACTGTGCCCGCGCCCGAGGCCTAGCTACTCTCCGGCGCTGGACTCCTGACCCGTGAGCCCTGGACATGTTCGATCGCCGCCATGCAGCCCGGCCGGGAATTTAGAATCTGTTACTCGTTCATCAGTTGCCAAAGCTTCTTTATGTAATTCGACAACCATTTTCATCAGCATGCAGTATAGTGGAGCAGTGGACCTAATCGAAATGAGAAGAACTCTTATTTGTTTTTTTTTTTTTTGTCTGAACCCATATACATTACAATCCAAACGTTAAGTTTGTATGTTGTGGCACTATACTACTGATAATGGACGTACTTCGCACTGTATATTGGTCTTTGACTCCTTTTTTTTTAGACTATTGGTCTTTGACTCTTTGTATTCTACCGACAAATTCGGCATCATATGCAAATGCTAGTGCTCATAATTCTGCCTCACTAATAACTATGGACGAATTAATGAAATTTCAGCGAGACATTCATCAAGTGCTAAAACTCATGATTCGGATTCAACAAGATATTCAAATACTAATATTCATGATTCGGCTTCACATGTTACTAGTAACCATAGTTGAATCAATGAAAATTCAGCACCATATATAGAGATTAATATTCACAATTCGGCTTCAGTTTTAAAAAGCCGAATTATTGAGACTTTAACAAACATGCTTACTCTCCCAGAGCATGGAAGCATTAAATCGCAGATTTCTTTTAATGGATTATACGATGCTACTCTTGCTCGGAAGGAGAAATTTAATGAGTACTATCTTGAGATTAAAGCTGCTTCGGATACAAACGAGTGTCCGGCTGACAAGACCAAACAAAACAATGTCCATTCCGAATCGATGTTGTTGATTCCAGAGTGAAGATCTGAGTCTTGAATCGATACTTTTGATGGGCACAGATGGGTGAATGGGAATCTTGTAACGTACAGATGTGTTGTTTGAGCCTCTACCGACCTTTGTAGGTTTAGCTTAGAGCAAGTATAATAACAGACTATAAGCTAGCTAAACGCTGAGGTGGAGGAGAGAAGAGAAGCAGGCTATATGCTTACAGCCGACTTAGGCACAAGAACCAAGAAACTTTATGAGAGGAACAAGTGCGTCATGTATCAATAGTGAAGACTTAACTATTATATGGATAGGCTACGAGAAGACTACAAAAAACCTTACAGCAAACAACAGACTGTAATTATTAACCTTGCTCTTGCTACTTGTCCGGGCATACCATTAGCCTTTTTAATATGTCGATTGGAACATAAAAATGCTGCCCCCTATGGTCTTTTTATTTTGCGGCAGCCAACATCATAGTTTAGTATTATATCTATCTAAAGACTATAAATTTGGGGTCACGTCGCCGTCACTGTGTCATCCGGTGCAACCCCCACATATCACTGTAGATCCGTCACTGCAGATATCTATCTAAACATGAACAGTACGGATCACGATGAACAGTACATGTCCCGCTAAGGAACAGTACCAACCTTTTCGTTTTTTGCGTTCACTGTTTTTTTTCCTTCACTGTTGCCCGCGCGAAGCGCGGGTTTACCTACTAGTTCTAATATAAGTTGTAGTCAATCACCTCAAAGACCGTCTATAGTCAAAAACGGCTTCATGTTTTTTTTACCCAAGGAATAGTAGGTAAAAGGGGAATTGCAAGCCGTTTTTTTCCAAACCATATAGTAGATATACAGGTAATGCTATGTGTTTTAAACTCATGGCTTTATGATATTACATGGCACGTTCACAGGTCATACAATATTTGAAGCTCACAGAAAACTAATGGCAAACGCAGCCTGCCGATATTCCACTGAACTTTTTCACATAACAGAGACCCAACACACAAACTCATGATCATGATCTGCAAGCAAGAAGGATTGCAGAAGCACACAGATTTTATCTTTAGCCAGCAGCAGCTGTGCACGCGGTCTCACTGAAACCGTCAAGGCAGAGTAGCTACCTGGGAGGTCTTGCAGTTCTCCAGGATGGCCTTGGACTTGGTGTAGAGCGACGTGAGCTGCCCTTCCCGCTGCAAGAAGCCGCGGCTGATCACCCGGATATCCTGCTTCAGCTCATCCAACTTCTGCCTCTCTGTGCCAAGCTCCCCAGCCAGCTCCTGCTTCTCAGTGGCGAGGCGGTGGGCCTCCTGCCTGGTGGTGTAGAGATCCTTCTCGAGCGCTGCACACTTCGCCCTCAAGTCATCCAGCTGCGCCTGCTTCTCGGCCAAGAGGCTGTCAGCCTCCCGCTTGGACTCGGAGAGCTCCTGTTGCAGGGACAAGTTCTCGTCCCTCAGCACGTCACACTCTTTCTCGAGAGTGGAGCATCTTGCCTTTGATTCCTCAAGCTTTTGCCGATCAGAGATGCACTCCTTTTCTAACCTCTGGCATCTGGTATCAGTAGGTTCATCCAATGGCACAGCCTGCAAGCAGAGCAAAAAATGACAGAAATAGGCAAATCATTTCTCAATTCCAACATATTCCTTATCCAAACAGAAACCAAATTTGAACTGAAACAGAAGGGTAAACTAGTTTCTCAATCTCTTTTATGAAATATAAGCAATTAATTATTAGAACTTTTCAATCTTCTTAAGCTAGAGGCCTAGTAATATATGGAGGCAAATTTATCAAAACCATCCAGACCTCAGACGGATTACCCTGATGAATATTATCCATTTTTATAAGACATTTACCCTGAATCCCTGATGTACTCTGCCGACTAGCTGCTACAGACTCAAGACACTGAAGCAGTCTCTTGTTGGATTGAGAACTTATAACTACCCTATGCTCGCTTGGCAAGTAGCGGCAGATAAGTAAGTAAGACACAAAAGATCTAACTGTTGCTTATGTTGCCTGTTACATAGTGAGTCAGCGCATGGGCATATATGAAATTGGGTTTGGTGATAATTGATAAAAGACCCAATTTCATTTTCAAGCATGAAGTGTGCAATGGCAAAGATATACCTAATATATCTAGCTTGCGACAAAGATTGAACATTAGAGGAAAGTAGGAAAGATAGGTTATCATATGGATAAATGGGCTGTAATTAAATTTAACAGCAAAATCCAGTCAAATATGAGTAGATAGAATCCTTGGCATATGCACTGAATCTACATTTAATCAATCGAAAGCCCAAACCTCTAGAGTTTCACAACAATCTGAAAGCATAGTTTGTGGATTCCCGTTCTGCAAATATATCTCTAGGTAACAATTCCCCGTCGTCCGTGATGAGCATGAATATATTAGAGAGATAGTACCATTTTGCTAGTTTAGCATGAGCAGCCATTAGGTTCCAAAGATTAGCATTTATGCTATGCATTACTAAGATTTGAATGGTGCCACAGGATGGTGTTGATTTGCAGCTTCGAAGAATAATAAGCAGTAGCAGTTGCCAGTTGGACAAAGTTCTTGTCAACTAGCTTTAGTTTGTGTATCCCTTTATGGTTTATTTTTATCTAAATGAGAATTTATCCTAGCTAGGTTGGTGGAAGATATGGGTGTTAATACCAAACCCCACCCAAGTTCAAGCCCAATTGAATACAAAGTTATCTTGTTCCTGATTGGTAGTCTGTTACTCTATTTTTGTAACAATTAATGTCTTGATCACTTTTTTTTGCAGAGTATGCGGGTCACAGATGAACCACAGCAACTTGGACTGGGTACGGTGTGCTTAGATGAGGAGCACGTCTTAATCAATTTCTTGAGATAAAATTCACAAAAATCTGTTGAGTTCTATAAATATGGACAGCCTAAAATATTTGTAAACAAACAGATAAGGGCAAATGATGCAGGAAAAGAGAAAAACTTACTGATGTTGTATCTTGTAGAAAGGATGCCTCACGTTTGAGACCAGGTGTCATCTCAAGCATGTCAAGATCAGTAACGCAACCTTTGTTCAGACGTGTCCATAGATCTTCGTGAGCGATATTATCCAAATCTTCAGGCATTGGGCTGAACTCAACATCTTGTGAATAACGTGAGCGACATGCAACAAAGCCATCTGGTACAGACTTCGAATCTGGAGTTTTCAGAGCATCCAGCTGCAAAAGGCAAACATATAATTTCATTATCACCAGGGACTTGCATATTAAAAGTAAGATGGAATGAAGAGGGTGAATATGGTGACAGACATGGACCATCAATGAAATGTGCTGTGTGGACAGCTTTTAGCTTCCATACAAAACTGAAATCACGATTTGTTACCATGCTTCTTCTCCATCAAATATACCTGGATTGAATCGGTAACGTGGTCTGACGATATGGCCTCTAGCTTCTTCTGTTGCTCAGTCAAATGTTGTTCTAGAGTCATTCGTAACTTTCTTTCGTCTTCAAGTTCCATAGCCAGTCGATCACGCTCAAGTTCAGACTACACAAAAGAACCCAGATAGCTTTATTATGTAGTTACTAAAGTTGCAGTTTATTTATACAAGTTAAAAAAATAGTTCTTTGATGCGCCTTCAATATGAAGAATAATCATGATTCAATGAGAAATGAGGTTTAATTATAGCCGTTGGTGTTTACACACCTTGTGCATGTCATTCCGTAGTTTTAGTACAACCTGCTCCAACCCTTCAGAATGGGAACCCTGAATTTCATGAAACATAAATCAAGACTCAAATACCTACTCTTATGGAGAGCAATACCAACCAAACAGAAGCTACCTGCAGTTTTTTACGAAGTTCTTCTATTTCCAACTTTTGCCTCTTCAGCAAAGCAGCATCAGTTAGAATCTGCACAGAAGTGGCCAAGTTAGGTTCTCTTGCTACTTACTCCCTCCGTTCCAAATTATAAGTCGCTTTGACTTTTTTGGTACATCGAATTTGCTATGTATCTAGACATACATTATATCTTGATGTATAGCAAAATAGATGTATCAAAAAAGTCAAAGTGACTTATAATTTGGAACGGAGGGAGTATAAACTATGCCGACAACTAAAACTAATAGATTATCCTTACTGCAATAACATAGAGGCAGGAGCAATATTTGGATTGGCATCAGAGCATTTACAAGAAAACATTCTAGATTTTTGGAATAAAATTTTCACTTTAAACAAATGAAAAAGAAATTCTACCAATGTATCTATGGTCACTCACAATATAAGTTCATTTACTTGAAAACAATCACTAAGATAGCTCAAGCATTTTTATTTATAAGATTTAACACATACCTCATTTACTTGGGCACAATTGCTTATACATTTTGCTCTACTTGCGAACTGAAGAGTTCCTCTAGTTTCCTCAATGTGAATCTGTACGTAAAATGTCATTTTATTCAGAATGTGCAACAATGAAGAAAATACTAGTCAGTACAGGAAGATATGGTATCACACAGTTTGCCCAGATGCAACAAATGCAAGTGTATAGACAAACCTCTTCAGGAGCAGCAGTGCAGATGATAGATGTCTTTGCGTTGCCTCCAAGTGCAGGTTGGAGAATGCGTGTCAACTTACTATCACGATAGGGAATGTGCCCTCTGCATAAAAATATTCACCTAAGTACCATTAAACATAGATCTTACGAAGTATCATATGATCGTTGCATTCTGAACTAGAGTAAAAGTAACATGAATTATTTCTTTTTCTAGCATAAGGTCAAAGTTCAAGAAGGCGCTAGGCGCTCTCTAGGCGGTGACCCATAGCCTAGCGCCTAGGTGGGCCTAGGCGAGCCTAGGCGTTTTAAGGTGTTTTCCTAGGCGGTAGCTAATACATGCATAAATACTTAAAAGAAAAAGAAAAAATAGCAGATCAGTGGTGGAGAAAGAAGAGAAGGCCCAATAACGGCCCAAGTCTCCCAAGTCTGGTCCAAGTCTTATCCCCTCCCCTCCTAGCCTCTATTCCCATCTCTCTCCCTCCCAGCCTCTGCTCGCGCTCGCCCGTCGCTCGCCCACGCCGCCGCCATCGCCCGACGCCCCGACGTCGCCTCCTTCCCCACCTGGTCGTCACCGCCCCCGCCAATGTTACCTCCTTCCCCCACCGCCGCCTGACGTCCGCGCCGCCCCCACTCGTCCCTGCTTTGGTGGATCTGCCTGCCGCCACCGCCTAACGCCACCTCTTCCCCCACCGGCCGCCGCTGCCTCACCTTAGCTCCTCCCCCATCGTCTCCCGACCTCCACGCCGCCCCAACACGTCCCTGCCTTGGCGGATCTGGCCGCCTTTCTCCGGCAACAGTTGGGCAGCCGCCTAGGTACCCGCCTACCCCCCTAGGCGAGGCGGTACCCCGTCGCCCAGCGCGTAAGCGCGCCCAGGCGACCGCTTAGCGTCGCCTTTTTGAACATTGCATAAGGTAGTAACTTTTTTCATTAAGAATAAAACAATGATTGAAAACTCTCCATAAGAGACAACTCTAAAAAAACTCAAGGCAATAATGAGATCACTGCAGAAATGAATAAATGAGTAGATTGACTGCAGTACAGAAGTGCACACTGTCAAGACCAAAATGTTTCTCTAGCTAGTAGAAGTGGAGAAGGTATCAGTTTCTTCACTAAAGACACTATAATGGTCAAAAATCACCAAAGATGATAAAGAAAGCTCCCAGTTATACTTTGGATAATGAATTGGAGTTTAATACACTAACAAAAACATCCTAACACTTGAGCTGTTGACAGAAGGTGGACTCAGTATTGACCATTATGAGGCACTAAGACAGTAATAGAATCAATTAAAAAATTATAACAAGTATACTGTAAGTGAGAATAGGGCACAGAATTAATGGATTAATTATGGAGGATGAAAGGTTACATAAATATAGTCAAGAATGACCTAGGGTTTGGCTTATAAAACAGAATAATCAATGGTGATCCTTGCCTATAACAACTCAATCATAACCATAATAACATGTACGTCTCCAGATTGATTTTCCATCAAATTTAGCACAGTCCACCTAAAGGAAGTTATAGGTTTGGGAAACACATGAGTGAGATACTTATGCAATACTCTATAGACAGTACCTTTGTTTTCCATTCTCACTCAACTTCTTGATGACATTCCCAAGTATCATCAAGCTCTTGTTAATATACTTCCCCTCATTCAAACGTACCCCTTCTGCCCCTGTCTTCAAGATTCTTTCAGACCCAGCAAGGTCCACCAAATTCTAAATGTAAAACAAAAGGGTAAGTCACAATATTTTCTACAGATTTACTTTTACTACATACATGATACCTGGGTATAGAGTGAGCAGTACATACCAAAACAGATACGCGGATAGCATCCCCACAGTCTGTCTGGTCCTTACCACTGCTCTCAATTACCTGAGACCAATATAAACATTACATTCTTGATTTAGTTATCGCTACCATTCAGCTACAGAAAATGGTTTTGGAACAGCTGCAATTACAGAACTACTGGGAATTCAGAATTCTATACCATTCTGAAAATAGTGTGTGACCGACTGCTCCGCACATTCATGTTGGTCTCTCCAAAATGCCTGTTCGCTGAAAACAATAAAGAAGTAGTGACAAACGGTTACACAAGTTTCGCAGTTGATGAAAAATAAAACGTAGAGACAGAAATGTGCCTTCTCCAAGCTGGAGCAGCTCAAACACTTGCTCTGCGCTGTTCACGATCTCCTCCCGCAAACCGGCCACATAGACTCCACGCTATAGGCAACAATAGTTTTTTCATTGTTACAAAAAACTACCAGAAATCAAAGAAAAAAAATGTCCAAAGGAGTACTTACCTCTAAGCTCTCATGAATCCGCAGCTTTTGGCCCTCAATTGTCAAGAGATCGTTGATCTCCTCGTTGTAGATCTCCATGTAGGACACCCGGATGAGGAACTCGCGGTCGTCGGCCTGACCCAGACAGACCCAAACCCAACAAATCACTCAGGCGCAGCAGAAGCAATCGCAGCAACCAATCTAACAATCGCACCATCTTGTTCAGGAAGCAGTTAATCGAGCAACCAACGCACCTGGCGCACGGTGTCGAAGACATCGCGGACCGCGCGGGGAATGATGCCGGGGTCGGCGTTGGAGCCGTTCATGGTGAACGTCTTCCCGCTGCTGGTCTGGCCGTAGGCGAAGGCGGTGCCGTTGAACCCGCCGACGACGGCGCCGATGAGTTCCCGGACGAGCGCGCCGTAGATCCGCTCGTTGGTCGCCGCACCGTCGAACACGTGGTCTGCGGAGCCAACCGACCAAGCAGCCCAAGGTAGGAGGCACGAGCGGGCGGGGTTAGGGGTCGAGAGCGAGAGTGAAGGAGAGGGAGGTCGTAAGAGGAGGTTGAATCCGTACCGAAGGCGAAGGAGGCACCAGGTACGGGGCCCGCGACGCGGTGGAGGAGGGAAACGCGGGTGTCGTCGATACGCCACTCGCGGTCGCCGACACCGCCGGCGCCGGCCGGGGAGGGGTCTGCGGCCACCGGGTTGGGAGGGCGGAAGCGGACGGCGACGGAGATCTTCTCCATGACGCGGCGGCGGTTGCTTCGTTCGCTGGCGGTGGAAGGAGGAGACTGGGAGGAGGATTTCAAATTTCGGTCTGAGAGGGGTACAGGAAAGAGGAGCGTGGGACTTGTAAAGCTCGTGCGCTGAGCTGGGCTGGGCTTATTGGGTTTACTGGGCTGTTTGATAGTTCTTTCGTTTAAGATTACGTAGAATTTTCTAAGAAGTGACAAAAATATATGCATGGAGTGAAACAGCATAAGATGCTTTTCTAGCTCCTTGCTCTCTACATCGAGAGTTATAACTTTCAATATCATAAGATACTTTTTCTAGCTCCTTGCTCTCTACGTTGAGAGTTATAACTTTCGTATAGAAAGTATCTTCATTTGATATCACACAAAAAAATATTATTTTTTAAAGCGATAAGTGTTTGTATGTGATTTATGATGCTAAATCTTTACGTTATTTTTTTGAATATCTTAACTATCTTAAATATAAAAACTCAAAACAAGAAAGCTATAGATTTCATCGAGCTCTACAATTTTTATATAAAAATAATCTTCATCCGACCCCGTATGAAAAATATATGAATTTTCTAAGGTTGGGCCTTGTCACGCCACTCTCGAAGGGCAACAAAACTGTCGCGCCAACAGGAGTGATGTGACAAGTTTTTCACGTGAAAATCGCCGTTCAACGTATCGATCTTGTCACGCCTAAGACGCAACAGTGTAATTTTGCCACGCCAGGCGCGTTGGTACGAGCAAAATGGTTAAAAATAAAAATAAAACATAGTGGGGTTACTTTTAAAATAAAATTAAAAAAGGATTAAAAGTAAAAAAACTGAGATATCAGTTTGGAGATGTCTAATAGCAAGTCCCTGCACTCACAACATTCACAACCAAGTAGATCGAGGTAAACACAAATATTGCAAATTAAAACATAAAGAAGACAAGTGATTTGTTCACCACAATTTGGGTTCCTACTTGAACCCTACGCCCTTATTGAGGAAGATGTGAGCGACCACTCTGGAGTGTACTCTAGCCGAGTCTCTTTCAGTCACATTTCTGGATCCACTAGATTGATACTATTCCTTGTGGAGGCAAGATCTAAGCCCTCACAAACTTGCCATGGCACTTCACAACCTTGAATGCTTGCCGGCAACTCCTAGCTATCTAGGAGACTTGATCTACAAAAGTAACAAATGCTTCACAAAACATGATCAACAAGTTTGTAAAGTTTAGATTGCTCTCTTGTACTCACAAACTCACAATCTCTCAACCTAACTCAATTGATTTTCACAACTCACACAAACCTCACTAAGAGGGGTTGCAAAGAGCTCGCGAGGCTTTTGGTTCAGCTAGGGGCGTGGGAGAAGAGCAGTAACTCCTCCAAATGAGGGGGAGGGGTATAAATACACCCACACTAATGAACTAGCCTTATGTTTGTCGAAGGTTGGAACTTCCGAGAAAAAATATAGTTAAAACTTTTAAAGTTGAACAAAATTAGCCATTAGAACAAGAAACTAGCTGTTATAATGTTTTCTGCAAAGTAGGAATTTCCGATGCCCAACTCAACTTCTGAGACTGACATGGCGCATCCTCAGAATTCTGCACAAGTTGGAACTTGAAACATTGCAGCAGGGCACTTTATGAAAAATGCCACACTTTTAGCTCCGAACTCCGATTTTCGTTGACCGTGGACTTTCTAAAAAGCTTATTTAGAGGGCTATCCAACCCAACCAAAAGCAAGCCCCAAGATCAACAAGAGCAAAGTGGTGTGCCATGTGTGTTCTCTCATGTTAGCACTTAGGGTTTCGTTAATTTCAGCACTTGAGACTTGTCTAACTATTCATGTTGCATCCCTCTTAATAGTACAACATACCTATACTCGAGATAAAATGATGTCTATTTTCACCACTTGAGTTTTTAATATCTTCATATGCCATGTCTTCTTAATATGACTTCATAAGGGTTGTAACAATCTTTGTCTCATTCTTCTTGAGCAAATCCACTTCAAGCATGTGACTTTAACCATTTCAACACAATATGAATTCCTCATGGCTCCTAGTCACTTCTTCATATAATCCAAGAATGATTTTATTCTCCTCACAATGTGACTTTTCATAGCTTGATTAGCACCAAGTTCAATACAAGTACTTTCTTCTTCACCACAGTCATGGTTCATCGACATCCAAGCCGTTGCTTGCCCTTCATCCTTGTTTGATCTTTCGAAGCCCTTTTATTGCTATCTTCACCCTCTCAAGCCATCTCAAAACACATGGTGATTTGAATCAACAATATGCATAATGAAATCTATATCATGAAATCTGTCTTCATCCACATTGATTTCCAAAGCAAACTCTTGAAGTGAGACCATTCTATATGCATAACCTTATGTTCCATTTATCATTTGCAAATATGCTTGCCTTAACATGATGCAATGATATCCCATGACACATAAGCTATTTCATCAATTTCATTTGCATTATTGTTTTTTTGCTTGAACAAGATTGTTTCCATGATCTTCAACACAACAACACAAACAATTTGGATTTCATTTCAATGCTCTGTGGAATACCATTAGGTTTGCCTTCTTGATACACTTTAAATTATACAACAACTCTATTTTCCATGTGTATGCAATATAATCAGATCCATATTCGACACTTAGCAAACTTGTTAGACCTTTAACCGGTTGTCAATCCACCAAAACCCCATAAATGGCTAGATGCACTTACAATCTCTCCCCTCCTTATGATTGATGACAACCCTGATTAAAGTTTACAAATGATACAAAAAGAAATTAAGCTTTTGAATTTAATGATATAGACAAGACTCCCTCTTAATATGTTCTTATGAGTGAATATCATAAGAATAGCCTCAAATGCCAATTAGCACATATTAAGTCAAATGAAAAGCCTTCCCTATGTCAATGCATTTGTGGAGGGTGCAAGTGTGCTTATGTGTCTTAGTATAATCCGTAATGCATATGACATGTGATTTCACCCCCAATTAGTTGGATTTAGTGCTTTGATGAGTCGTTTGTGTACATCTCTCTTAATCATGGCCTCTATGAAGATATCTCAAACTTATGCTTGATTCTAATTGAAAGTCTATTGTTAGCTCTTGTTATTAAGATACCAATTGAAGACATATTTCCATATGTACTAAACTGTAGATAGTTCACCGATACCAATTAAAATATGATTTTTTTAATTTGACACCTGCTAACTAGTAACTGCCCTTTTGTACGTGCAAATGTGTGTTCCGCCTTCACTACGATAGACGCATCCATGTATTATTCAGTCGTGTACCGCCAGGCAATCACTAAGTGAAAAACGGTTTGTAGCAACGGGACAAATTTTTTGTAGGGGCGGCTGGTGATGGAGCCGCCCCTATAGTGGAGTACTGGAGACCCACAAGACCAGCCGCCCCTACAAATGGAATAGTAGGGGCGGCTGGTGATACGAGCTGCCCCTACAAATGGGTCAGATTTGTAGGGGCGACTTACTCACCAGCCGCCCCGGGTATTGTTATTTGTAGGGGCGGCTAGTGATTGAGCCGCCCCTACAAATGCCCTACGTACAGTACCGAGTCACCCCAAAATATCTGCTGCCCTCCTCTCTTTCTCTCTTTGTCTCGACTCTTCTAGTGTTCCCTTCCATCCATCCGCCGCCCCCATCCTCTCTCGCAACTACGCTCCGCCCATGGCCACCTGCTCCCCCGTCGCGACGTCCGTCGCGCTCGTGGTTTGCTTCGCTGTTCGTGACCTCGTCAACCATGCGCGAAGAGCGTAGCTCCTTCCCTATCCGCAATGATGGCGCTCTAGATCTCTGACCTCTGGATCTCCTCCCCTTGCTCGACGACGGCCCAAATCTGCCCATAGCCGCAGCTCTGAAGGTGGAGCTTCATCTCCTAGGTGAGTGGCTGGCGGACCCTGTCTCCCTCTTCCTAACTCTCCCTCACCCTCACCAACTCCCTCTCCCTCTCCCTCACAGATTGATCCTAGTGGGGCTTCTTCCACAAAGGCAGCGGTGGTGAATCATGGACGTCGCCTCGGTGGCCTCCTCCGCGCAATCCGGCGAGGTGGCGTGGTCGGTAACGGGCGTCGCAGCGAGCCGTGTTCTTCATCCGTGGCGGTGGCGCGACGGGTCTTGATGCGCGGTGGTGGTGTCGGGGTGAGGACACGTCAAAGGCACCGCCGTGCCCAAGCATGATTGCAGTGACGACGTCGAGCTAAGGTAAGAGGTCCCAAGGCCCAAACTTAGTAGAAATTAGGGTTTCCATTTTGAAATTTGGGGTAAAAGGGCAAAAATCATGATCTAGGGTTTCGGGGATTTGGGGGAAAGTTTCAATTTGGCCGTGATTTGCAAATTCTCCTCCTACATGCTAATCCGAACCCTAGTGGCTTAATATGCACCGTCTTACATATACTGCTTTTCACATTAAGACTCAGTGCATGAGTATTACATATACTGCTTTTCCATATAAGAGGTCTTGAGCATTCATGCTAATACTTGAACCGAGTTTGATGGAGGTTTGTATTAGGTCATTTTTTAATTTATCTCACTTTTTATTATCATTACATGAATGGTGTTTCTAACCGGATCGAGTGCAAAGTGATTTTCTTTGGAACTGAAATTATTATATTGTTGTAACAAAAATACTTACAGGATGTGCAAGGAGAATTGCTAGCAAAGTGTATTCAGATTAATGATACAAGATTTCTCGATATATCAGTGTACAATTTTAGCTATAATACTATACAAAAATAAAATGTATACAGTTACATTAATTTGCTGTGGCCTTGCAAAGGCTAGGCAACTTATGAGCTGACTGGTTGGTTTTTATTTTCAAGAGCTGATCAAGATAAGTTACAATAAATTGATTACTTACGCAATTTAACCTTGCATTCTTGATGCTAAGCGGCTAAATATTTGCGGCCACATTTCAAGCTTTAGTCACTAGTAATTCTTGGACAGTAATGCATTATCTGGTTGTAAAGTATTTTCTATATTTTTCCCATTTTATTAGCATGATCCCGAACCATAGATATATATATGGTTGTTGTGTTCGATGTTATCGATGAAGTTGATAGGAGCTCGACTCCTACCCCAGAACGATCGCAAGTTGTACGAGTGGGAGATGGAGGGCGAGGTTTGAACGACGACGACGAGCGAAGCGCGGCGCCGTGGTTCCTCGTCAGAGAGAGACAGGGACGCCTTGAAGGGAAAGAGTTGTGGCTGCTATGCGGGTTTCGGGATCTCCTAGCCCCCTAAAGGAAGCCGAGCAATTAGGTTTGCTCTTGCTTAATTCCTCAAAGTGTCTTACAGCTTATATATATATAATCTCTTCTCTCCTAAAAATAGAAACTGATCTCCTAAAAATAGAAACTGATCCGGGTCCTAGGCCAGCCCATGCGGTGCCTTCTTAGCCACTGGCTGGCTGTCGCCGGTTGTACTGGAGGCCCGTCATAACATCTCTCCCCGCCTGCTGAAACAGCTCGTCCTCGAGATGGAAGGTGGGAAACTCCGTGTGAAACTCCTGGAGCGGCTCCCAAGTCGCATCCTCCTCCGGCAGGCCTTGCCACTGGACGAGAAGGCGCCAGATACCACGCCACTGCTGCGCCTGCAGGACACGGGCCGGTGGAGGAAGGATCTGGCCATCTAGCACCGGCGAAAGGTTCGCAGGGGCGGCCGGAGGGTCACCGCGGTGGCGCTTCAGCAAGCCCACGTGGAAGACGTCGTGGATGTGAGCGCCCTCGGGTAGCTGGAGGCGATAGGCGACGTTGCCGATGCATTCCAGCACCTGAAACGGACCGGCGAAGCGGGGACCCAGCTTGCGCTTGGCACGGGGGTCCAGGGACTGCGCCGTCCTGTGCAACAGGCGTAGCCAGACCCAGTCGCCCACGGTGAACTCCACGCCGCGGTGATGGGCGTCGTAGGTCTTCTTAGCGAGCTGCTGGGCCTGTAGAAGGCGCTGGCGCACCTCGGCGAGGATCTCGTCGCGGTTACGCAGGAGGACGGCAGCCGCCTTAGTACGGGCCGTCCTCGGCTTGTACGGCAGGATGGGCGGCGGGGAATGACTGTAGACCACCTCGAAGGGCGTGGTTCGAAGGGCAGTGTGGAAGGAGGTGTTGTAGCAGTACTCCACCCACGACAGCTAGTCCACCCAAGCACGCGGACGATCCCCTGTTACACACCGCAGATACATGGCTATCACCTTGTTCACCACCTCGGACTGTCCGTCTGTCTGCGGGTGGAAGGCTGTGCTCATGCGTAGCTTAACTCCCGCCATCTAGAACAGGTCGCGCCAAACGTGGCCCGTGAACATGGGGTCCCTGTCGCTGACGATAGACGACGGGAACCCGTGAAGCCGCACGATGCTGTCGAAGAAGGCGCGGGCGATGGACGTCGCGGTGTAGGGGTGGCCGAGCGCGATGAAGTGCGCGTACTTGGAGAAGCGGTCGACCACTGTGAGTATGATGGACTTGCCGCCCACCTTGGGAAGGCCCTCGATGAAGTCCATGGAGATATCCGCCCACACCTAGGACGGAACCTCCAATGGCTGTAGCAGCCCCGCCGGCTGTAATGTCTCTGTCTTGTTGCGCTGGCACGTCGCGCAAGCACGCACCCAGTCCTATACCAGTGTGCGGTCCCCGGGTATGTAGCTGTCGGAGCAGAGACGGTGGAGGGTTTTCTGGACGCCCTCATGTCCTGCCGAGTGCGCCAGGAGCAGCGCCTGATGGCGCAAGTCGTCGTGGTCGGGGATGAAGATGCGGCTCTCGTGCAGAAGGAGCCTGTCGTCGAAATGCCACGGGCCTTGGAGGTCGCCGGCATCCAGGCGCTACCGGAGGCTCTAGGCGTCCGCTGCGGTTGCTGTAGCGCGGCGTACGTCGTTGACAAAGGCGAATGAGGGCCCGGAGCAGGCGCACAGGACAGCAGCTCCGGCGTCGGCCACCGAGGCCTCCTCTGCGTCACGGCGGGACAGCGCGTCTGCCACGGTGTTGAGGCGTCCTGGCCGGTACTCGATAGTGAAGTCAAACCCGGACAGCTTGCTGATCCACTGGTGCTGTGGAACCGTCGACAGGCGTTGGTCGAGAAGGAACTTCAAGCTGTAATGGTCAGTGCGAATAAGAAAATGTCGTCCCCATAAGTATGGACGCCAGTGACGCACGGCCTGCACTAGGCCTATTAGCTCGCACTCGTACGCCGCAAGCTTGAGGTGACGCGCCGCGAACGATCGGCTGAAGAAAGCTAGGGGTCCCGCGCCCTGGTGAAGGACGGCGCTGAACCTCGCGTCGGAGGCGTCACCGTCCACCACAAATGGCCTGTCGAAATCCAGCATCTGCAGCACCGGCCCTATGGTGAGGGCGTGCTTGAGCGCCTAGAAGGTCGTCTCGGCCTCGGCGTCCCAAGTGAATGTGTCGCGCCGCAGGAGGCGTGTGAGGGGCGCGGCGATGACACCGAACTCCCGGATGAACTTGCGGTAATAGCCCGCGAGTCCGAGGAATCCCCGCAGCCCACGAGCCGACCACGGCTGTGGCCAAGCCACGACTACGGCCACCTTGTCGGCGTCCATGGTGACGTCGTCCCCGGAGATGACGTGACCCAGATAGGCCACGGACGACGCCCCGAATGAGCACTTCGAGCGCTTAAGGTGGAGATGGTGTGCTCGAAGCTCGCTGAGGACGATGGTGATGTACTGGAGGTGCTCCACCCATGAGGAACTGTAGATCAGGATGTCATCAAAAAATACCAGCACAAACCTTCGTAGGTATGGGCGAAGGACGTCGTTCATCAACGCCTGGAACGTCGTCGGTGCATTGGAGAGGCCGAACGACATCACCAGGAACTCGTAGTGGCCGTGGTGAGTGCGGAACGCCTTCTTAGCCACATCATCGGGGTGCATCCGCACCTGGTGGTAGCCCGAACGCAAGTCGAGCTTGGTGAAGAAGCGGGCCCCATGGAGCTCATCAAGGAGCTCATCCACCACTGGAATAGGGAACTTGTCCTTCGTGGTCCTAGCGTTGAGGGCCCTATAGTCGATGCAGAAACGCCAGGACTTGTCTGCCTTGCGGACAAGGAGGACGGGCACCGAGAATGGCGAAGTGCTGGGCCGAATAATCCCCTGGGCGAGCATGGCCTCGCATTGGCGTTCCAGCTCATCCTTCTAGAGCAGGTGGATGCGGTGGTTGTAGGGGCGAGCCAGCGGAAGGCCCTACGGCTCATCGAAGATGGCGATGTGCTGCTGAAGTAGATGGTCCAGCAGGGGCTGCTGGGTGTTGGCGAACACTGCCGCTGCACGGGCGGCCCCGTTGGGACCACCCACACCCCGCCAGAGGATGCGTCGTCCCTGGCGCGTGAAGGCTATCGTCATGGCCTCCAGGTCCCACACGATGGGGCCTAGCGTCCGCAGGTAGTCGATGCCAAGGATGAAGACAAAGCAGCCGAGGTCAAGACTGACACAGGTGATGGAGAAGTACTCGCCCTCGATGCTGATGGTTACGTTGCGGGCGACGCCCTCGCAGCGGAGGCGATCGCCGTTGGCGACGGTGACACGCAGTTGGTCACCCCCTGATGGAACGAGGCCGAGGTGTCGCATGGTCGCGCCCTGCATGAAGTTGTGCATCGAGCCGGTGTCGAGCAGTGCGAGCAAGCGCTCCCCCTTCACCATCACAGGGAGGAGCATGGAGTTCTCCATGCAGATACCAGCCAAGGCATGGAGAGAAATGGCGAACACGTTGGCGTCCGCGTCCGGGGCAGCTGAAAGGTCCTTGTTTGGTTTTGGTAATTGAGTGACAACCTAGGTGGACTAATTGTGTTTATGTGAGATACACAGGTGATTAGTCCACATGTACATGTGTGTGAGCAGCATATGCCATGAAGGCGACAATGGCTTGGAGATGTTGCAAAGCTCACACATGTGATGATGAAGGAGCTTATTGCAAATGAGACATGACATTGAGTCATGTGATCAAGGTGGAGAAGATCAAGACAAGACTTGGCTTGATGGACCGGTTGCAAGCATGAAGGGCAAGTCGGAGGCTTTGGAGTGATGGACCGCGTGGCGGTGAAGCTTGAGCAAGACTTGACGCCGATGGACGATGGCAACGGTGAAGAGCAAGTGAAGTCAAGATCAATGAACCAATATGATCACGTGATGATATGAAGTGGATCATATCATTGTTGATCGTGTTGGTGCATGTGTTGCATCGACGTTGGAGGAGATGGAATGGAATGCGCAAGGCAAAGGTATAACCTAGGGCATTTCATTTCACCGGTCATAGGTGTGTAGAGAAGTTATGACCGGGTTTAGGATAGATGGCCGTACTATCAAGAGGGGCAAACTTGTTTGCATATCGGTCATCTAGTGCCACTCGAGTGATCTAACTTTGCATCATTGCTAGGATCGAGTGGCGTGGCAAGTTGAGTGGCTAATCCTTTGGAAAATGATTGTGAAAATGCTAACACACATACACATGGTGGTGTACACTTGGTGGGGTTGGCACATTTACAAAGGAGATGAAGTTGGAGTTGATGTGGATCAACTCAGTGAAGAAATGGAGGCGAAAAGAGAAACTCCACCAGCGGAGTGTCCGCCCGTAGAGTGCGAACAGTCCGACAGTGCCACCGGCGCCCTAAACAGAAAAGACAGGGTCTCACAGAGTGGACCGGACGCTGGTCACGTAGTGACCGGACGCTGGGGTCCTGCGTCCGGTCAGAGCTGACATATGGTGACGCAGGCAGAGCAGAAGCTGGAGAGTGACCGAACGCTGGTGCTGCATCCGATCGCGATCGACCGGACGCGTCCGGTCGTGAAATGTCGTTTCTAGAACCTTACTGGAAACGACCGGACGCTGGGGTTGCTGCGTCCGATCAGTTCATGCTGGAGCGTTCGGTCGACAGATGACCGTTGAGATTCAGTGAACAGCGTTTGAAGGAGGGGACACGTGGCATGCATCGCACGACCGGACGCTGAGGTCCAGCGTCCGGTCGATCGGACCGGAGCGTCCGGTCGTCCCGACATTCGCCCAGTGAAGGGGTAACGGCTAGTTTAGCCCTTGGGGCTATAAATAGAAGTGGCCCTCGGCCATGGATGGAGCTGAGCACCTAAGGGGACTTAGTGTCCATGCTTGTGAGTGCTTGGGAGCCCTCCATCACACATATACTTGATAGTGATCATTCGATTGTGTGAGTGAGCGATTCTAGTGCGATTGCATCATGAGGTTGCATCGAGTGACACTAGGTGATCGAGTTGCAAGCCGGTGGTGCTTGTTACTCTTGGAGGTTGCCACCTCCTATACGGCTTGGTGGTGGTCTCCGTCGAAGCCCGCAAGAAGCTTGTGCGGGGCTCCGGAGAAGAGCTTTGTGAGGGGCATTGTGCTCGCCCCACGGGAGCCGTGAAGAGCAACTTTAGTAAAGCGTGTCATTGAGCTACCCTCACTTCCGGGGTAGGTTCTTGCGGCGCCCGACGTGCGGGCTTAGCAGGTGATGCTAATTAGCCGCCGAACCACCAAGTGAGCGGTCGACACAACGGGGACTAGCGTGTTGGCAAACACGTGAACCTCAGGAGAAAAATCATCGTGTCAACCTTGTTCTTCCTGTTGGTTTGCATCCCCATTACACAAGCTTGCAATTACTTTTATATATATTAAGCTTGTGTAGTTGCTCTTGTAATTACATAGCTTGTGTAGCTTACTAATTACCTTCTTGCTTGTGTAGCATAGAAGTAGCTCCCTTGCGTGGCTAATTTGATTTTAGTAACCTTGTTAGTCACATTGCTTAGTTTATGTAGCTAAGTACTTGCGCTCTTTAATTAGGCATTGGTTGCCTTGTTATTGAGCATTGCTAGTGAGCATAGTTAGCTTTGTACTTTTGCTTACTAGCACGTGTAGGAGCTCTCTTGTTGCTTAAAATACTAGTGGCATAGGTTTGTGTAACCTTGCTCTTGGAATTGTTTAGGAGAGCTCTAGCTAGCCCGGCACCTTTGTTGCATAATTGGTATCTTAGCAAGGTGCTAGTGAACATATATAGAGGGGTGTAGTCTTGGTTAGACTGATTGTTTTAATTCCGTATTTATATCGGTTAGCCGACGCGATTAATTTTAGAAAAGACTATTCACCCCCCCTCTAGTCCGCCATCTCGTCCCTTTCAGCAGCTGGCACCGCCTCCACGGCCGCGGGTGCGCCTGCGGCGCCGGCGTCGAGTGCCGCGTCGTCGTCGACGTAGTCGGCGCCCTCTAAATAGAAGAGGCGCGGACACACGTGGCCCGGCATGTACGGCTCGTCGCAGTTGAAGCAGAGGCCCTGACGACGGCGCTCCAGCTGCTCGGCTGGAGTAAGGCGGCGAAAAGGCCGCGTGCCCGGAGCTGCGGCCGCCACCGTGGCGCCTGGACCGGCCGGTGCGTGGGGCATGGCGGGGGCACGGCCTGGTGGAGGTAGCACGGGACGTGGAGGAGGTCGAGCGCCGTGCGCGGCCGACAATGCCTGTAGAGCTGTCGTGCGCCGCTCGAACGCCCGGGCATAGTACATGGCCATCTAAAGATCCGGCGGAGCGCGCATCTCCACGTCCACCCGGATATGGTCCGGGAGGCCGCCCACGAACAACTCGGCGCGCTGACGGGGAGAGAGGCCCCGGTGTGGCATGCCACCGCCTGGAAACGGCCCGCATACTCCTGCACAGTGGACGTAAAGGGTAACCGGCCGAGCTCGGCCAGGCGACTACCTTGCAGCGGTGGACCGAAACGCAGACGGCAGAGGTCGCAGAAGCGCTCCCACGGCGGCATGCCCTCATCCTGCTCCAGGGCATAGTACCAGGTCTGCGCCTCGCCTCGGAGGTGGTAGGAGGCAAGCCACGTCCGATCGGACGCCAACGTCCGCTGGCCCCGGAAGAACTGCTCGCAGTGGTTGAGCCAGTTCAGGGGGTCGGCAGAGCCGTCGTATGTCTGGAACTCGAGCTTGTAAAACTTCGGCGGTTGAGGCTCCGGGCCGATGACCGAAACAAAGCCCCCAGCAGTGTCGTCGCGTGTCGGGGACGACAACGAAGAAGGCTACAGCGAGACCCCATGGAACAGGGGTCCGTCCACACCCCCGTACAGCACGCCCGACGCGGGCACCCCCCCATGGGCAACCACTGGCCCCGACGAAGGCAGCGGCGGCACATAGGGCTGTGCGCTCGCCGTGGTGTAGACGGGTGCCGGCTCCAAAGTCCAGCCTGGAATGCGCGATGGCGATCGGGGAAACTGAATCTGGGTGATCGACACGCCGCAGGGCGGAGGCGGCGGCGCGATCAGTGCTGTGGAAGAGGTCGCGCCGTCGTGGGGCATGCCGTAGATGTACCCAGCCGTAGACGGCGACGTCGGTAGGGGTGGCGCCAACGACGCGAGCTAGACGGACGACAGCGGCAGTGCCGGCAGGACCTGCTGGTTGTAGGGCAGTGGGAGCGCCGGTTGCTGCGGAAACAGGGGCTGGGGTGGCGGCTGCAGTATTTACATCAAAATCCTGTGATTATGTCTGTCCAGTTTCCCATTACTTTTCATTTGGCCTAAAAATGTTTATTTCCTTCACTTGGTAGCAATGCTTTCACTTACATGCACTTAAATAGTACAGATGCCTGGGATGGGTATATTGCTGCCACTTGGCCTCCCTTTCTCTCCCTGATTTTGCCACGGTGACGGGGATGCCTAGGACTTGAAACACGTTCTCCTGTATCTGTATTGAATAGTTCTTCAGCAATGCACATACTTTAGGAGGAAACTGTTTGCAGTGCTTATACATTTTCCTCCTCTTGCTCTATTGTCTGATTGTACCATGTTTTTATTACATTATCCACAAACTTTTCTCTTGACAAAGGATTCTGAGTCTATTATTCTTACAGGGAAACTAGTGCTAATAGTGTCTAAATCTCCTCCTCGAAATGGTGAGTTCTACCTACGTCTTTGTTATGCATTGAAAACAGTTTTAGCTCATGCTACAATTTTAAGTTGCTTCACTAATTGTTTGAAAAACTTGAACTGCAGATATTGGCAATGAGGAGCTTGATCAGCGCCAGAACAAGCCTAGGAGGTAAGATCCTTTTCAGCATTTTTGACTTGCAAATCACTTGTATTTGTTACGCAATCTTATGCATGCTATGCTCTTGTGTTGCAGATACTCAGAGATGAACTTCAGCCAGTGAGGCATCTTGTAAGGTGGACTGCATATGAATAAGCTGCTTATGGTTAGTTACATGTTTCATATTTTGTGTATCAACTTCTTTTTTCTCTGTGGTTAAACTTATCTATAGCTTATTTAATATGCAGGCCCTATTTAGGCCCTTTGTGATCTCCAGTTCTGATCTGGAGCACTTTGGGTGGCTTTGATACCCTTAATTATGTTAGGTAATGTCTTGCTTTAACGCTTTTATACATGTTTGGAGCTTATAAGAAAATGAATGTGTTTCGACAGAGGAATGTATATGATTCCGTTGTTCATTGTGCTTAATTTGAAATACAACATCATTGTGCACACCGTCCAGCTTGTTTTTTTCTTTTAAATCCCATTCGTTAATTTCTTTCTAAGATATATTTGTACTTTGTTGAAGCATCAATTCAATGACTAGAAGGGATTTAGGAAGAAAACTGCATTGTCATTTGGTCTTGCTTGGAACATATTGTATAAGCTATCGATAACACTTTCTATCCTGATCGTGGTCATATTGGTCAGTGTGACTATGTGAGGTTAGGGGGTTTGAACTTGTTAGAGTGGACAAGTGGTTTAGGGAAGCTAAAATGATGGACTTTCCAAATGAAGCTACAATTGTATCTAAATTAGACTTGCACTGCTGTGTTCCGTCAATTGATACCAGTTGTGACTCAAATGATACCGGTTGTGACTCAAATACCAACATTAATTCTTGGCATGGATGTTTCACATGGTTCTCCAGGTCAAATTTGAATTGTAAATTTAAATTTTTTTGATGAAAAAAATGATTTGTAGGGGCGGTTGGTACTGTAGCCGCCCCTACAAATTGAATTGTAGGGGCGGCTGGTGTTCCCAGACCGTCCCTATAAATCGATTTATAAGTGCGGCTACAGTACCAACTGCCCCTACAATTCGATTTGTAGGGGCGGCTGGTAACACCAGCTACCCCTACAAATCGATTTGTAGGAGCTGTCTGGGAACCGCCCCTACAAATACATGCTTTGTAGGGACGGTATGGTAGAGGCGGCTGACCGAACCGCCCCTACAAAAGCTTATTAGCCGCTCTAAAAAAACCATATCTGACGCAGTGAATATTCGTAGTTCACCGCTACATGCTTATGCGTAGATCCAGCATCCAGGCCCTAGCTTGCCGAGGTCAAACGGCTTGTCGATCATGAGTTCTATTTTGTCCGTAGGCTATCTGACAGGGTTGGGCATTGGGTTAACCGACCAATCGGTTCAGTTCCTTAGTTTTTTACCAAATTTGATTAGGACTTTTTAATTGCCAAAAATTTTGGCAAAATGGCACTATAGCAGTTTTTGTTGTTATTTGACAATTAATGTTTAATCATAGTTTAATTAGGCTTAAAAGATTCGTCTCATGGATTTCGTCTAAACTGTGTAATTAGTTTTATTTTTTATTTATATTTAATACTTCATGCATATGTCAAAGATTTGATGTGACGGAGAATCTTGAAAAATTTTGCAAAATTTTTTGCAACTAGACGTTAGTAGAAAACTGAGAACCGATCGCTTTGTCAGAGAACTAGGAAGCGAGGAATTTCGGTGTCGGTAGTTCGGTTCAGTTTCTAGAACTAAACTAACCGAGCCATCATTTACAGCGACGAAATAGAAGGGAAAAAAAAGGAAAAATAGAAAAAAAAAACATGGCACTTTAGATCTGGCCCTCCTTAACCCACGCCGGCCGCACAACTGCTCGCCGCTGGAGAGGGCCGCCATCGCCGCCCAATGCACTGTAAGCCACCGCCACCGCCGCTCACGCCCACTAGGAGTTCCGCTGCTCGGGCCCGCTGGAAGGCCGATGCAGCCCCAGGCCACAGGCGAATGAATGGAGGAGAGGGAGCCGGGATGGCCAGGGGGTGTTCGCTCTGAGCTGGTGTGGTGGCGGTCGAGCTGCGGTGAAGTTGGGTGAGGGAGAGCTCAGCTCTAGGCTTTAGAGGATGCTTTATATATGAATTATTTTTTGGCCTATTGGATTAGCTTTCTTGACAAAACCAAAACGGCAAGCTTTATTCATCATTTGCTAAAAGTGCAGTAATACATGTAGCAGCCCGTATACAAGAAACCTTTGAAACTAAAGCTTGCCGAGCTAGCTCATGAGCAACTTGATTCGCTTCTCTATCACAATGCTCAGTCGTAGCCATTAGAAAATCCATCCATATATTGTAGCACTCCTCAAAAATTGGCGCTGCCGCTGATGCTGTGAAGCCTCCATCCCTCGTGATGTCGACCACTGCTTGACAGTCCGACTGCACCATGAAGTTTCTGCAGCCAATATGATTCACCAAGTTCAATCCTTCCTTCACTGCATAAGCTTCTACCATTGGAACATCCGGTACCGCAGGCAAAAATACCGCAGGCAAAAAACTCATTGATGCAGCGACGACTATTCGTGGGCCTTCTAGTTAGAGGGCGTTTGTTTCTTTATCGCTTCTAAAATTTATGTCACATCAAATATTTAGATATTAATAAAGAGCATTAAATATAGATTAATTATAAAACCAATTATATAGATGGAGGCTAATTTGGGAGACGATTTTTTTAAACCTAATTAATCTATCATTAACATATGTTTACTGTAGCACCACGTTGTCAAATATGGACTAATTAGGCTTAAAAGATTTGTCTCGTAAATTAGTCACAAGTTGTGTAATTAGTTTCATAATTAGTCTATATTTAATACTCTATGCATGTATCTAAACATTTGATGTGACAGGAATTTTAGTAGCCCCGGGGCCTTAGAAGACCTCATATATTGGTTCTTTGTTAACCGAGTCTAGAGCTAAACTGGCCATAATTATTTCGGTTCCGGAACCGATTTTTTTGGTTCTGGATATTTTGGTACGGTCTCTAGTTATTGGTTATTTTTGCCTACTCGAACGATCTCTGACCTGACCTATAGGTGGCTTTTAGGCTCCGTTTGGCACGGCTCCACTTCACCTATGAAGCCCTTTTTTAGGGCTTCAGCTCCATGAATAGCTCTATGGGTGGAGCTGTAGCCGTTTTAATAAATCGTTTGGCAAAACAGCTTCACATATAGTTTTTCTTAAAATATGCTCTCAGATAACGCCATGTAGAATGAGGTGAAGCCGAGAGAAGCCACTATTTTTTGCCCCTTCCTACCCCAAAGCTCTGTGAGAGCATATTTTTAGGGGCTTCATCGGTGGAGCCGTTTTATTTTACCCTGTTTGACAGAAAACAGCTCCAAACGGCTGCTGAAGCCGCTAGAGAAGCCCTGCGGTGTAGGTCTACTGCTGTACGTAGAGGATTTGTCGTGTATTACAACTTGTGCTTAGTGACGAGGTTTAGGAGCTTTCGAACACCAATCTTCTCAAGATCTTTCCTCCGGTACTGTATACCTCGTCTAGTTAAAATACTTACACATATGACTTTGCATGGTCTTGATACGAATTTTTTGTCACTGTTTTTTTAATATATTCTTTAATTAATTCTTTTATATGCAGGAGATTCTACACATATATATGGGCACGTTCGCTTCTGTGTTTTTTTTTCAGCAGCTGCGGCTTTCATTCTTCAATGAATGAACAGTGTTCACTCAGCTTGCTGTAGTAGCGGCAGCAGCAAGCATAACCGAATAGACCCATAACTTATGTCTTTTGAAACTAAATAATATAATAGTTATTGATATGTGTAGTAAAAATCTTATGTTGAATAATATATGTGTAGGGAGTCTGCTGTGCCGATCAGTAGAAATGTTGAAGGTTTTTTTAATTTTCTCACCTATTAGCCGTATTGCATCGGCTGGTCGATGTGGATGCGCACATACGTGCAAGACGATATAGTCGTAGCCATGATATCCCTCTCGTGCCAGCTTTTGTGGTGTTCTTGCGGCACGAGGCCACGAGTTGTTCATCTTCATCGTCGGTACAATTAGGATTAGGATATGCTTGGTTGCAGGTCAGAGTCAACCATACAAAATTTTAACCTATCTTAACGTACAGTTTGACACTGTTTAGTTTGAGAACAAATTGAAGTTTTGGCTAGTCCAAGAAAATTCGGTGCGCCAGCTACAGCAAATGCCGCAGCGCAATCAAGCTGGCTATCATATCGTGCCCCCAATTTAGCCGGCTGCAAAGCATGCCGCTCAAAACGAGGTTTCAAGTTGCTATTGGTTGCACATGCATCGGGATTTTTGGAATATAAAACTTAAAATGCAAATATCTACTAAACCAATATCCAATTTTTAATTTGTAACCATCACATTCCCAATTCCTCATGATTATTGAAAAAGAATCACGCATGGCTATAATTGTATTTTTTTTCACCACCCTATTGCCCATGGTTATGCTCGTGCGTCATAGGGATGTAATTGTAATTTGTAAATATATATTGGTATCCTTCCTTTTAGGCCGCTCGCTATGCATAGTTTTGAACTTTGGTCAGGAATTATGTGCTAAAATGGCTACTGTAATACCATGGTATCCAAATCAACAAGAAGTTTCTATCTAATATCTAGCATTATATACTCCTAAGCTTTTGCCATCATTAGCATTAGCGGAGGGTGGTGGAGGCGAAGTTGGGCGCTTGCCCCCCTTCCTCCATGCGCTGGCCACTGCGAATCTTGATATGTGCTTATCAGCGCCTGTAACTGATATGTAGAAATAGTGCTATTTTGTTAGACATAGACTTAAACTGTCAAACCAATTTGACACCACGCTCTGCCATTGATCATTAGAGGGGTGGCACTTATCCCCTCTCACATCTATTCCTCTCACCAGTGGCAAATCATTTTGCCACCCACCTCCTCGTAATGGCAATAAGTTAATTATATCGTTCATATCGTAACTTTGGCTAAGTTTATAAAAACTCATATTACTATCTGTATCTTAAAAAAATTACTAAAATGATATAGGATATGATGAATCTAATGATAGTTATCTAGTATAATAACTATTAATATGTTTTATATGTATTAAGTTTAAGTTAAAATTGTTTGCCTCGTCAATTAAATATTTTATTTACGATAGAGGGAGCAGAACACAGATCGCGCGCTGTGTCTCTGAAAAGAAATCGCGCGGTGTCAGCCGACGGCAAAGGGCGAACGTGTCCATCCCGAACCCCGCGCCAGCGAAAACCCAAAAACTCAGAAAAACCCAGGCCCGATCCGGATCCGGGGCCCCAGCCCCAGCCGCCCCGCACCGTCACGAGCTCACACGGCGTCCCCTCGCTAACCGCGCGGCACGGCGCTCGCATGTGCCCGCCTGCCCGGCCGCGGCCGACACTGGCTGCCACAGCGCCCGGTCGCCTGCCTGCCTCAGCTTGAGAGAGCACCAGACCCGCAGCATCAGTGCATCCATCGCCTATTCATCCGCAGCCCGCGCTTTATCCAGCAGGAACCACCACCGCTTCCTCGGCCGCTGCAGCCGCGCCCTGCCCACCCCGGCCCCCGTTTCGCTCTCCTCTCGCATCACCCTGCTCACAGCTCACTCTCTCCTCCGTCTCGCCCCGTCAAAAAGGAGAGCCACCCCCGGCCCCCGCGCCGCGCCACCCGCCTTTGGCCTTTGGTTGGCCTTGCCCCCGCCCCCGCCTAGAAACCCGAGCTTAGCCTTGTGCCGCACACTTCCCAGTTCCTCAGCCACACCCACACCCACACACGCGAACGAACCCGCCATGGCCGCGTCGGAGTCCGTGCCGAAGGGCGGCAGCGGCGGCGGGGGCGCGCCGAGGCCGCACGGCCACCTGGCGCTCCCCACGGGGCGGGTCCGCGAGGGGCTGGCGTTCGCGGCGGGCGCCGTGGTGGCCGCGCTCGTGCTCCTCTCCTCGGCCTCCGTGCTCGCGCCGCCGCCCGTGCCCAACATCGTCTCCGTCCCCGTGCCGTCGTCGTCCTCCAACGCCGGCGCCGCCTCTTCCTCCCCCGCCTCGGACGCCGCCGCCGCCGTGGCCGCCGTCGGGAAGGGCCCGCGCACGTTCTACGACGACCCGGAGCTGTCGTACGCCGTGGGGGTGGGGGCGGGGGCGGGGGCGGGGCAACGGCGGTGGCGGCGGCGCGTCATCACAGACTGGGACGCGAACCGCGCGGCGTGGCTGCGGACGCGGGGCCTGGACGGCGCGGCGGCGGTGGCGGGGCGGGTGGTGATGGTGACCGGGTCGCAGCCTGAGCCGTGCAAGGGCGCCGGCGGCGACCACGCGCTGCTGCGGTTCCTCAAGAACAAGCTGGACTACTGCCGGCTCCACGGGATCGAGCTCCTCTACAACACGGCGCTGCTGGAGCCGTCCATGGTGGCGTACTGGGCCAAGATCCCCGCAGTGCGCGCCGCGATGCTGGCACACCCGGACGCCGAGTGGGTGTGGTGGGTGGACGCCGACGCCGTGTTCACGGACATGGACTTCTCCCTCCCGCTGGCGCGCTACAACCGCCACGGCCACAACCTGGTGGTGTACGGGTGGGAGCGGGAGGTGTACGCGGAGGAGAGGCCGTCGTGGGTGGGGCTGAACGCGGGCGTGTTCCTCATCCGCAACTGCCAGTGGTCGCTGGACCTCATGGACGCGTGGGCGCGCATGGGCCCGGCGTCGCCGGAGTACGCGCGGTGGGGGAAGACGCTGCGGGAGGAGCTGGACGGGAAGCCCAGCGACGAGTCGGACGACCAGTCGGCGCTCGTGTACCTGCTGTCCAGGCACCCGGAGCGGGCGCGGTGGGCCAACGCCACGTTCCTCGAGTCCGGGTACTACTTCCAGGGGTACTGGGCGGAGATCGTGGACCGGCTCGACGGCGTCGCGACGCGGTACGAGGCCGTGGAGCGCGCGGCCCGCGCCGGGCTCGGGCTCCGCCGCCGCCACGCGGAGCGCGAGCACCTCCTGTACGCGGCGGCGAGGCGCGAGGCCGTGAGGCGGCGCGATGGGAACGGCGTCCCCGGGCCCGATGGCGGCGGGCAGAAGGGGTGGCGCCGCCCGTTCGTGACGCACTTCACGGGGTGCCAGCCCTGCGGCGGCGCGCCCAACCGGATGTACACGCGGAGGCGGTGCGCCGAGGGGATCCGCCGCGCGCTGGCGTTCGCGGACGACCAGGTGCTCCGCGCGTACGGGTTCCGCCACGCCGCGCCGCTCAGCGACAGCGTCACGCCGCTGCCGTTCGACTACCCCGCCGCGCACTGATGGATCATGGATGGCCATGGCACCGTCGCGGTGGGTTTGTCAACTGTGGTGGCTAAATGAAATGAGAGAAAACTATGAATGCAGAGTATTCCTCCGGATTCATTCAGGCCCCGTTCGCTAGGGAGAATCTGCGAGAGTTTCAGCCCGGAACAGTAAATTCCGGCTGAACTTCATACCATCCGAACGGCCCGTATCAGTGTGTGCTGTACTGTACATTTTGGATTTGGGTGTCATAGTACGCATACCGTCGGGGATTCGGGCCTCTTTTGTTTTGACGAGTGGGCAGATTTGGGCCTCTTTTACCGAGTTGTGTAACGCATGGATTTCGTCCAGAGAACTGAAATCACTGTGTCGTCGTGTTAGTAGGACATTGCCTTCCACTAAAAATAGTAGGACAATGCTTCAAAAAAATTCTGCAGGAATTCAGAGGAAACGACCATAGAAGTTGAGTGAAAGAAGAAATCCCATGTTCCGGACGTGGTCAAAGCTTGTCGCGTCGGTGTGGCTTTTGCGCTGCGTTTGCGTCGGCGGCTCCGCCGCCCCCCCCCACCCCACCTCGGTGATCCATAAGCGAATGGGGCCGTGGTCTAATGACAGGACTTTGCAGTGAGACGCTACATAATAGGGTTCAAACCCTGGTCTTCGTTTTTTTTTGGATTTTTTCCATAAATTTTAGTATACACGCACGCGTGCGCGTTCAGTGGTATGGACACGCACGTGTGCATATGGTATGAGTGTGGAGTGTACGGGTCGTGTGCGTCCAAGTTGTACCCAATAAAAAAACAGGTGACCCATAAGGACACCCAAACGTAAAATGGATCTCCGACACTACTGTATCAACCTTCAAAGTACCTATACATGTATCCATTTTGGGCATCGGGAGAGACACAACCTAAATCTGAGTATCATCTCTCCTGTAGACTTATTTGTAGAAAGAGTTCTCTTCTTAGTCTCGTTGAAGAAGACAAAAATAGATATTAAAATTTTTGGCTGTAGCCCTACCTAAACCTGAAATGAGTCTCGTACTTTGGGTTCCTATTGTTAGAGACAGTGACGATCCTACTTTGCTCGAGCCAAACCATGGGCGCTGCTCACTGCTGGACGAAACGAGATCCACACCGGGCCACCGGGTTCCGGGGGCATTGCGCGTTGGATTTGGACGTCACCGGGGAAGGGGACTGGCCGACTCGTGGTGTTGGACTGTTGGTCGTCGGCTGGCTTTCACGGCACCTGGCCGTGGAGACCGAAGCGAGGCGACGACAACGAGCGGAGCATATCACGGCGGTAACCGTGGACGTGTTTGTATATATTTGGCACGGCGGAGGCGCGGAGCAGTCAGTGCCGGAGAGGAGGGTGTCCATTTGGCTCGGCATGTGGATAGCGACTGGAGCGGATCTGACTGGTTTCGGGAGCACCAGCTGATGGTAGTAAAAAAATATAACTACGAGTACTTGTCCTGTTTACTAGGTTGATAAGATATGACTGAAAGTATCGTTGACTGGTTTATTATGAGAGAAAAATATTATTTATTGATTAAAAACATATGGTTTATAAGCCGAGCGAATACGGCAACTGCATTTACAGCACACCGTAAAAGCGTGGGGCGGAGTGTCCTGGTCCTGCGGTGAATAGTGACGTTGACGGTGGCATGGCATGAGCCTCGCGCTCGTGCTCGCGCTCGTGCTCGTGCTGCTGCTCCTCCTCGTGGCTTTCTTCAGCCAATCAGTTCCGTCAACTCATGGTGGTATAGTTTACCATGATAATGAACGTACTAGTACATATACTACCTGCAAAGTACTATACTAGGTATTTTACTCACATGGCCAACTCGTGAACTTACGCGCAATTCTAATAATCTTGGCATCCAAGAGAGTCAAATGATTCCCACCGAAAAAATGCTATTTCTTAGATATGTGTCCTTAAAAAATATACAATTCTTGCTCCCCGAAAAGCCAAATATATTCAAGTTTCACCATATCTATAAAAAAAGAATTAACATTTATGATACCGAATAATTATCAATAGGTTAATTATGAAATATATTTGCATATGAAACCCATTTGAAAATATAAATATTAATATTATTTTTTATAAACTTGGTCAAACTTAAGAATGTTTGATTTACCTTAACCTAGATTTTGCTTCGTTTCTGGAGGGAGAGAATGCACATTTCTGGTGTTTTTAGGTTGAGTATATCACGCCATGTCAATTGTTTCATCCATGCATAGTTCTTCGAAACAAGAAGGGTGAAAGTATGTGTCGGTGTTTCGGAACTGGGGGTCCTTAACCGACTAGTGAATTTGTGCTGCGTGCTCCCAATTCTGGATGGAGATGCAAAGAGACACAAGGTTTATACTGGTTCGGGCAATGGATGCCCTACGTCCAGTCTGAGAAGGTGTTCTTGTATTCCTTGCACCGGGGTGCTCGTAGTAGGGGGTTACAAGCTAGGCGAGAGAGAAAGTTCGTCCCAAATCTCTGTGTGGGGAGGTGATATGAAATTACAGAACGAGGCGTGTTGTTCGTGCGAGTATTTATGATTCTATCCGTCGTCCTGGAAACGGTCTTGGCTACCTCCTTATATAGCCGTAGAGAGGAAACCATGAGTACATAAGAGAGCTACACGTGGAGCAAGGACTATTCGATGACGTATTTACTCCTGGAGCAGCATGGCGTTGTCGTGGGAGTTCCCGTAGATGTCTAATCGGTATGGTCTTCACTGCAAGTAACATGCTGCGCATTTATTGACTTGGTGGATTGCAGAGGCTCGACGGCCTTCGTAGCCGAGGTTTTTTCGAGACTTTTGTTTCTCAGAGGTTTTTTCGAGACTTTTGTTTCTCAGTGGCTTTTGTCGGGTTTATTTTATACTCGCGATTCTGGTGGGTGCGCGCGAGCGCACCCGTCGGGTGTAGCCCCTGAGGCCCTAGAGGAGTGAGTTTACTCCTTTAGGGGCTTTTTCTTCGTTGAGTAAGGCGCTCTATCGCATTTGCTTGACCCATGAGAGCGAGCTCGGGTCGCTTGTTTGGGGTGCACGAGGAGCACCCGAGCCTGCCGAGCCCTTGCGTGCGATCCTAGGTCGCTGGGTCTCGGCAAGGTTTGCAGGAAGAGCCCCCGAACCTCCGCACAGAGCGAGAGGGCGATCAGGAGTTCCCCCGGCTTTTTGTACGACCCTCGCACATCCCTTTCGCTCGGAAGGAGGGGTTGTTTGCCGAGCTCTTCGCGTGCGAGCCTAGGCCGCTGGGTCTCGGCAAGGTTGCAGGAAGAGCCCCGAGCCTCCACGCGGAGCGAGAGGGCGATCAGGAGTTCCCCTAGCTTTTTATACGACCCTCGCGCTTCCTTTTCGCTCGGAAGAAGGGGTGGAACATGCCAGGCTACCCTCGGTGGGCACGAGCGGTGACATTTCCGGTGAGCTTTTATCGGGTAATTCTGAGTGGAGGCCCGTGCCCCATTCGATAGGGGTCGGCTAGTGGTCCAGAGACGCGCTCCAAAAAAGTACCAGAAGGCTTCTCTAGCGGGTGCCAGGGCCGTTCGATTGGCCCTAGGGGCTCGGTGCCTCCCTACGGTGGGATCCCCTTTAGAGAACTCCTGCTGGTCTCGAACATGACTCAGGGCATCCCAAGCAATCGCTTGCCTGGGCCTCGGCCATGTACGGGCTCACCCATAGTTGTCCCTGACTCTGTCGTCCTAAGGCGGCTGTCGAGACCATAAATGGCCCAGCCTTCGAACCTCTGGACCGTAGCGGGCTCGATGCTCGGTTCCTTAGCTCGGAAGGAATCGGCTGGGGGGTATTTCCCTTCCATCGGCTAACAACGCCCGGCGCGTCTTTTGAGGCGGTCTTCTCGGGAGCTGCCATTGCTGCGCGACGTGGTGTCAGTGGATGGGACATAACCGTCTGCGCGATTAAATGTGGAGAAGGTGGGCACGTGGGCGGAGATATCGGATCTGGATTATATGCGCCGGATCTGAGGGAAACTTCCCCGATTTCGTCGCCCAGCGGTTTCATCTTACCCCTGCATAAATACGTAAAGAGCCTCGCCCCTCCCCTCCTTACCTTGCCTGCATTTGCTTTCGCCGCTTCCAAGCCGTTGCTGAGAGCGTAAAGCGCCGGGGAGAAGAAGGGCGAGAGAGATCGATTGAAAGAGAGAGAGAGAGATTTACCGCCGTAGCAGCGTCCTCCACCGCGCAATGGCTGGCGGTCCTGTCATTCTCCCGGCGGATCCCTAGGAGCGGTCTGACGTCACCGTGGAGAAGCTGCAGTCGCTGGTGGACGCCGGTCTCCTCCGCCCGATCACCGATTCTGACGAGCCGGAGTGGATTGCTCCGGGGAATGAGTCGGAGCCGAGGCCACGTGATGGCTACGTGGTGAGCTTCGTCGTCTTCCACGAGCGAGGCCTCGGCTTGCCGGCGGACCAATTTATGCGGGCACTCCCGCACTACTACGGCGTGAAGCTCCACAACTTCAGCCCCAACTCCATCGCACAGGCGGCCATCTTCGCCGCTGTTTGCGAGGGGTACCTGGGGATCGCTCCCCACTGGGAGCTGTGGCTCCATTTGTTTCGGGCGGTTTTTACCACCAAGTCGGCGAGAGCGAAGGGGGCTCGGAAGGCGCTGAGGGCCGGCGGCTGCACCCTTCAGGTGCGCCAAGACCGGTAGCACCTCTACATCCAGCCCAGTTGGCATCATCCAACCGTCGTTGGTATGACAGCTGGTTCTACCTTCGTAACGACGACGGCGGGCTTCCCCCTTACACCGGGCGGGTTGTGGAGAGTCAGCCGGAGAAGTGGGGGTACGACGTCATCAAGCCCGATCAGCCCAGACTGGAACCGCTCCTGAGGGCCCTGGGGAAGCTACGTGATTGCGGCCTTACGGTGGCCGTGGTAGTGGCGGCTTTTCACCACCGGAGGGTGTTGCCGCTGATGGCTCGGTGGCGGCGCCTGTTCGAGATGACCCCGCGTGATTCGATCGAAGGCATCAAGATGTCCGCCTTCGCCCTTACTGATGAGGAGATCCTACGTCGGGTAAGGGAGGCGGTGGATGGGAAACCAAAGATTGATGGCTTGCTGCCGTTCCCGATGCGCCCGTCGTGGGGGTACATTTCCCTGGTAAGTTGGGTGTTGCCGAGGCCTTCGCGGACTTCTTGCTTATTGCTTTTTTCGCCTGTTGCCTTATTTCGTTGTTTCTGCAGGGGATAAGGGACATGCGAAGCTCCCCGCCGCCCGTTCCTGAGGACGCCCAGCGGCGAGCCATGAATAGGGCGTACGCCGAGGAGCAGAAGAAGAAGAAAGATGCCAAGGTGGCAAGGCGCACGAAGAGGATCCTTGAGCGCGAAAAGCTGGACGCACGCTGCCGGCAACAGAGGCTCGACGGTCTCCCGTTGGAGTCGTCTCCCTCAGTATCGGTGTTGGGTTCCTCCGGCGACGTTGGTGCGGTCGAGGAAGGGAAGGGTACCCTGGACCACCTCCCCGACGTTACGGAGGTGGCGCCCAGGGTGTCTCTGGTAGACGCCTGTCTCGTTGTCGAGGACGACACGCCCAAGACGCGTGCTGTCAGCCCGGTGGGCTCGGTGGAGGAGGTGGAGCAAGCGACACCGGAAGCGCTCAATCGTCTTTGTGGACGATCGAGGGGTGCCGGGTCCGCGGAGACCAGCCGATGACGGCAGACATCTGGTCGTGCCACCACCGCCACCGCCACCAGGGAGGAGGGATGCTATCCGAGCGATTGCTTCCTCGTTCGCGATAAGTCTATTTTTGGCGGAGTTTGTAGTATTTCCTGCTTGCCCCCGGTCGACAACGACCTTTAAAAATAACTCGTTTCCAGCCAGAAGCGCCGGGTGGAGGAACCTGCCTTGGCGCCCCATAAGGCGCTCAAGGTGAGCACCAGCTCCACCGCTCATCGGGCGGCGGAGGCGCCAGGTGGCGTCTTGACATGGCGCGGCGTTAAGCGGGCCATTGCTCTCAAGGGGCGCCGAGGTGGCCACAGAATCAGCGGGGAGGGACGAGTCCATGCCCAGCGAGGTCGTGGGTCTTAGGCGAATGAGGCCGAGGCGTCCACCTTCTTTGGGGCCATCGGGATGAGGCCGAGCCCCCAAAACTTCCGAGGCTGTGGCGGTGGACGCCGCCACCGAGGTAGAGATGGTAGAGGCCAGAGCCCCCGGGCCCGTTGAGGCCCAGGCGGTTGGGACAGAGGCGGGGCGGGCTTCGGCACTGCCCCTGGTTCAGACGATCTCGTCTGAGGATTCTTCCCTGGAAGGAGGCGGCGACGCCGAGGCGGCCAGCACCGCGGAGCGGCCGGTCCCGACTCCTGCCGAGGGGAGTTCGGTCCTTGTCCGGGTCCGACTCGAGCCCCGCGGGTGGAATCACCCGCATGTTGTATGGGGAAACCGGGCCGACCACGAGGGGGCACCTGTTTTGCCCTTGAGGACGTTGCCAAGGGGGGGGCGCTGGGACACCCTCGAGCAATACCGCCAACTGGCGGTGCAGTCGATGCAGACAGCGATGTCTGTTATGCAAAGGGACCTGCCCGGTGTTAACCAGGTATGCACTTCCCTTTCTCATGTCGCGTTGTTTTTTCTCTGAGCCCCCCTTGCGGTGTTTGACGTATGTCTTTGCCTGTCTCAGGAGCTCGAGACTCGGTCCCTTGGGAAATCGTTGTTCCTACGAAGGGAGATGGGAGTCTGGGAGCAGCTCCGGTGGCAAAAGGGCCTGCTTGCCGACGCCCAGGAGCTGTTGTCGGTGCGGAGTGCTGAAGTGGAGGACCTCCGCCTTCGCTGTGTCGACCAGAAGGCCGAGGTGGCCATGGCTAAGGAGCAGTCTGCCCCTTTGGTGGCGAAGATCAAGGAGCTAGAGGAGGAGAGGGATCCCCTCAAGTCCTGGGCCCAAGAAGCAATGGCCTCTGCCAAGGTCACCACCGGGCAGCTAGGCACAGAGCAGAGTGAACATCAGCTGACGAAAGTCGCTTTGGCAGAGGCTACCAAGGCGGCCAAGGCCTCTTGAGTCGAGGCTTTAGCCTGGAAGAACAATGCCAAGGGTAAGTTCCGCTGAACCGCGCTCCTTGTTACGTTTGCTCTGGTTTGCGTTCGGCCCCTGACTCTTTGTCGTGGTGTAGGTCTGGAGAAAGAGGCCTCCCAGTATTTGAGGCCTCCGCCGCAGCTTGTTATGGCGCCTGGATGTTGAGGTCCAGAGCACGAGGCTCTGCAGCAAGACCGCCCGTACCGCCTACGAGGCTCTGGAGGTCAAGGGGGTCCAATCAGCCAGCTCCCTTGGGAGCCACCTGATTGCGTTGAGCGGCTGCGTCCACGAGAGGCTCCGGGGGGCGTTGCACACGGGTGTCAAACGCGCCCTGGCCGTCGTCTCCTCGCACTACGCCGTTAACCTCGAGGCTGTCAGCGATGGCTATGTTTTGCCGGAAGATGACGAGGAGGCCGATGCAGAGGTCGCGAAGCTGATGGAGGCGGTGGAGGCGCCCGACAGCAGCGTTAGCCAGCTGTTTGAAGAAGAGGTGGTTCCTCCCACGCCACCGCCGCCCTCTGAGCTTTGACTGGGCAGCCAGGGCCATGTAAACGGATTGGTTTAATTGTCATACCGCGTGACGTTTGTGGCCGTCGAGGCCTTTTAAAGTATTTCTTGCGTATGTGCGTTTTTAACCGCTTTCTTATTCCATTTCCGAGCCTGTGCCTCTGTCTCATTCTTGGATACCCAGAGAGAACTTCCTCGAGCCTAAGCCGTCCCTTGGCGAAGGGTGGCGAGGAGTTGCCGTAAGAGTCTTGGGGGGAGGGCATTCTCTCACTTTCGACCGCCCTTTGGCCTTAGGACACGCTTTTGGTCCTTAGGTTTCTTGCGATGGTCCTACTGGAGCGCGAGAGAGAGTTTAGGCGTGGAAATTTTGAAAGACGGTTAAGAAAGCGGCGTCTCGGGACTTAGGGGTTCCCCTTTTTTAGCCCCGAGGGAGGCTCGGCTCTCTGAGGCGGAGCCGAGTCTCTCTCAGAAGCGTTATTGTGACGTCGAGCCCCTATCGATAGACAAGCTCTTTGCAAAGAACTTCCTCGGAGCCTAAGCCGTCTCTTGGGCGAAAAGGTGGCGAGGAGCTGCCGTAGCCCAAAGGCGTGGGTCATTCTCACAGCTCACCCGGGTCTTTTGCCTTTGAGACGAACTTTTGGTCCTTAGGTTCCATACAATCGAGTTGCCTATTAAGGGGGGGCCTCGAAAGATTGTAACAACTTAAAGAATGCTTCTTTATTGTATTTCGAGAAACAATGTAAACAACGTTTGGAAACTTAAGGGTAGAAACGACGTAGTCATTCTATGTTCCAAGCGTTGGTGAAGATTTTGCCCTTCTCGTTGGCGACTTGTAGGTTCCGGCTTTAGTACTTGGGCGACGATGTACAACCCTTCCCATGGCGGGGTCACTTGTGGTGGCCCTTGTTTGCGCTCTGCCTCGACCTCGGACTGTGTCGCCCACCTTCGTGTCTCGGCTCCGAATGTGCCGGGCTTGGTAGCGTCGTAGGGCTTGTTGGTATTTGGCCGAGTGTAGCAGGCAACATCTCGGGCTTCCTCAAGTTGGTCGAGGGCGTCCTCATGGCAAAGGTCTCAGATTGCTTTGCTCGTTGTAGGCCTGTAGTCTCGGGAGTCGTACTCCAAGTCGGTGGGGAGGATGGCCTCGGCCCCATAGACCGGGAAAGAACGGTGTGAATCCCATGGCTCGGCTCGGTGTATTCCTCGGGCTCCAAATGACCGAGGGGGGAGTTCGGCAAGCCATTTCTTGCCAAACTTTTTCAACCGGTTGTAGATTCTTGGCTTGAGGCCTTGTAGGATCATCTTTGTTGGCACGTTCTACTTGGCCGTTTGTCCTAGGGTGTCCTCGGCCGACCCGGACCACACGGATGTGGTGGTTGTCGTGAGAACGTCAAGAACTTGTGGTGGTGAATTGCGTCCCGTTGTCGGTGATGATGGTATTTGGGATTCCGAACACGTGGATGATATCCGTAAAAACAAAGACTTTGCTTGCTCGGATTTGATTTGGGTGATTGGACGAGCCTCGATCCATTTGGAGAATTTGTCGATGGCTACGACGGATGGGTATAGCCCCGGGTGCCTTCTGCGCAGAGGCCCAACCATATCCAAATTTCACACGGCGAATGGCCATGTGATAGGGATGGTTTGGAGGGCTTGGGCCGGAGGTGCGTCTCTGTCGAGCATTGTCTTGGCATCCTTCGCAGGAGCCGTACTAGCCCGTGGTATCGACCATCGCCGTTGGCGATAAGAAACCTTGGCGGAAGGCGTTTCCCACTAGCGCCCGAGGCGCCACAGCGTGGTGCCCGCAGCTCCCGCATGCAAGTCCCGTAGTAGTGATTGGCCACCTCGGTGGTGATGCACCGTTGGAGAATACCAGACGGGCTACGCCTATACAACTCGCTGTTGTAGAGGACGTACGTCTTGGCTCGTCGCGCAAGCCGTCGGGCCTCGGTCCTGTCCGTGGGAAGCTCTCCTCGCACAAGGCGATCAAGAAAAGGGACTCGCCAGTCCGTTCCTTGGTCGGCCTCGGGAGGCTCTGTGTCAATTGCCATGGACTCGGGCTCGGGCGGCGAGGTCTCGGTGGCAAAGGGGGCCTCGGGCCCTGTGGGGGGCTCGGCCGATGGGCCCTCTACCTTCGCCGAGTCATAGTCGACGGATGGCTTGTGGAGGTCTCTGGCGAAGATGTTCGGGGGGACCGGGGTCCGTGCCGATGCCATCTTTGCCAGTTCGTCCGCGGCCTCGTTGAACTTTCGTGCGATGTGATTGAGTTCGAGGCCATCGAAGTTGTCCTCTAGGCGGCGTACCATCGTGAAGTACGCCTCCATCTTGAGGTCATGGTAGTTTGATTCTTTCATCACTTGGTTGATGACAAGCTGTGAATCGCCTCGAACGTCGAGACGCCGTACCCCAAGTTCAATGGCGATCTGCAGGCCGTTAACGAGGGCCTCGTATTCGGCCACATTATTGGAGGCGGCGAAGTGTAGTCGGATTACGTAGCACATATGGACTCCGAGGGGTGAGATGAAGAGCAGACCCGCGCCTGCTCCGGTCTTCATCAGAGACCCGTCGAAGTACATGGTCCAGTACTCCGCCTGGACTTGAATATGTGGTAGTTGGGTATCGGTCCATTCTCGCCACAAAATCGGCCAAGACACGAGACTTAATGGCTTTTCGGGTGCGAAGACGGGGCTTCCCCATGAGTTCCACGGACCATTTGGAAATCCTTCCCGAGGCCTCCCGGTTATGGATTATCTCTCCCAAGGGGAAAGATGACACCACCGGTCCTTTGGGTGGGACTCAAGTAGTGACGCAGCGACTTAAATCGAGCCAAGATTATGGCGTAGATTAGTTTACGGATGTGGGGTAGGCGCGTCTTGGTATCGGAAAGCACCTCGCGATGAAGTAGACAGTCGTTGGCGGGTAGAGCGTGCCCTTCTTCCCCGCCTCTCGACCACTCACGACCCGCTGACCACTTGGGTCGTTCTGGCGACGTAAATGTAAGAGGGCCTCGTCTTCGATCGGTGGTACCGAGAGCGGGGGGTTGGAGAGCGGCGCTTTGAGTTTGGTGAGTGCTTCCTCGGCCTCGGGGTCCAGAAAAGCGCTCGATTTTCTCAAGAGACGGTACAGAGGTAAGCCTTTTTCGCCGAGGCACGAGATGAAGCGGCTCAGGGCCGCTAGACATCCCATAACCTTCTGTACTCCCTTGAGGTCTTAGATCGGCCCCATATTGGTCATGGCGGCGAGACCTTTTCCGGGTTGGCCTCGATGCCGCTCTGAGACTATGAATCCCGGGGAGCATGCCTCGGGGACCCGAAGACACACTTTTCGGGGTTGAGCTTGACGCCTTCTCCCTAAGGCATTTGAAGGCTACCTCCGGTCATTGACGAGGTCATTGGCCCGCTTGGATTTGACAACGACGTCGTCCACGTAGGCCTCGACGGTTCGTCCGATGTGCTTGCCAAAGACACGGGTCATACACCACCGGACGCGTGGCCCCGTGTTTAGGGCGAACGGCATAGTCGTTATAGCAAATATAGGCCAAATAGGGTGATGAAAGAAGTTGCGAGCTGGTCGGACTCCTTCATTTTGATTTGATGGTAGCGGAATAGGCATCAAGGAAGGAAGGGTCTCGCATCCCGATGGAGTCAACGATTTGATCGATTTGAGGTAATGGAAACGGACTTTTGGGCATGCTTTGTTCGGACGGTGTAGTCCACACATTCTCCATTTTCCATTTTTCTTCTTAACTAATACGGGATTAGCTAACCACTCCGGATGTGACACTTCCTTGACGAATCCGGCCGCCAAAAGCTTCATGCCTCCTCACCGATGGCCTGCGCTTCTCCTCGTCGAATCGGCGCAGCGTTGCTTCACCGATGCAGAGCCGGCTGGATGTCGGGGCGTGCTCGGCGACTTCCCTCGGTATGCCCGCATATCCGAGGGACTCCATCTTGAATATGTCGGCGTTCGCACGAAGAAAGTCGACGAGCACAACCCCTATTTGCTGCCGAGGGTGACCCTCAAAGACTCGGTTGTTTGAGCAAGTGGGGTCGACCGGGACGAGCTTGACGGCCTCCGCGGGCTCGAACGTCCTGGCACGACGCTTTGAATCGTGCACCTCGCTCTCGAGCTGGTCGAGGTTGGCGATGAGGGCCTCGGACTCCACTATAGCCTCAACAGATACTCGATGCACTCAACGTCGCAGTCGTATGCATGCTCGTACGTGGAGTCAATAGTGATGACACCGTTGGGCTCGGCATCTTGAGCTTGAGGTAGGTGTAGTTCGGGACCGCCATGAACTTGGCATAGCACGGCCATCCCAGGATGGCGTGATAAGTCCCCTTGAACCCCACCACCTCGAAGGTGAGGGTCTCCTTGCGGTAGTTGGAGGGGTGCCGAGCGCACGGACAGTAAGTCTATGCGCTTGGGGGTCATGCGCGCATCCACGGCATGATGCCGTGGAAGGCGCGGCGTCGCCTCGGAGTTGTGACCGGTCGAGCCCTAGGAGCTCCAGGTGTGTTGGCGTCTGGGATGTTGAGGCCGCGCCTCCGTCCATCAACACCTTGGTGAGTCGGGTGTTCCCGATGATCGGGTCAACGACGAATGGTCTTGGCCGGGTTTGGGACATGATCGGGTGGTCATCCCGATCGAAGGTGATCGCCTCCGGGACCAGTCGAGGTACCGGGAGTGGCCACCTTAACCGAGAAGACCTCTCGATGTTCCCTTTTTTACATTTGTCGTACCGTGAGGCACGTCGAGGGCCCACCAAGATCATGAAGGCATTGTGTACCTCGGGAACCCGTCGCCCTTGTCGTTGTCTCCGTCGTCCGGCCCTCTTCTTGGCATCGTCGTTGGGGAGCCCGAGCTTGGCGTAGTACCACCGGAGCATGGTGCACTCCTCGAGGGTGTGCTTTACCGGGCCTTGATGGTATGGGCAGGGTCTTTTAAGCATATTGTCAAAGAACCCTGGGCCTCAGGGATTCTTGCGGTCTGCGGCCGCGACGAGCCCGGCCTCGAGAACCTCCTGTTTCCCCTGGCGTCCCTTCTTTTTCTGGGGGGGCGAGATGTCGAGGCCCCGGGGGTCTCCTCCCGCCTCTTCCCCTTGGAGTCATTGTTGGGGAAGATGGCCCTGACGGCCTCTTCGCCAGAGGCGAAGCTGGTGGTGATGTCGAGGAGTACGGATGCCGTGGTCGGTACGCTCCGGCCTAATTCTTGGACCAGGTCTCGACAGGTGGTGCCGGAGAGGAATGCCTGGACGATTTCTGAGTCGCCGATGCTGGGCAACTCGGTGCATTGCTTGGAGAAACGTCGTATGAAGTATCGGAGAGACTCGTCCGGTCTCTGGCGGCAGCTCTTGAGGTCCCAGGAGTTCCCGGGGCGCGTGTAGGTGCCCTGGAAATTCCTGACGAAGACCTTTACCAAGTCGCGCCAGTCGTGGATTTGCATAGGGGGAAGGTGTTCGAGCCAAGCTCATGGCGAGTCTCGACAGAATAGGGGAGGTTGCGGATGACGAAGCAGTCATCGTCACTTACCGCCTAGGTGACAAGCCGACGGTAGTCGGCCAACCATAGCTCGGGGTTGGTCTCGCCGCTGTACTTTGAGAGATTTACTGGCTGACAAAACCGGGCCGGGAAGCGGGCGCTGCGGATGGCCTTACTGAAAACTCTAGGGCTAGGCAGCCCGGGAGAAGGACTGCGGTCCTCCCCACTGTCATAGCGACCGCCTCGGTGCACTCGGTAGCCCCGAGTGGCCCCATCGTGGTCGTGGCACCGTCGTCTGCCGCCCATGTGGTGGCCGTTTTGCGCCTCGCGTTGGTCGTCGAGGCGGTCGTGCACCGAGGCGGCCCTGAGGCGGTCGTGCACCGAGGGCTGTTTCGAGGCGTCCCCGCGTCGTCGAGACGCGAGCTTTTCGCCCGCCGCACCGCGCGCATCTCGAAAGGCCCGGAGTTCGCCGTGGACTCGTCGCCCCTCTCGTGGTAGAGGGCTCGGGCATCGCTTCGGACCAGATATTACCGCGGCCGACGTTCTAGCTAAGCGCGATTGAAGACGGGGGTTGCTCGCCCCTTCATCATCGCGTTAATCGCGCGGTTGACGTCGTGAGCCCCAGTGAGGGCCGTTCCGCCATCGCCGCGCCCCCGCTGCTCTTGCTCGAGGGTGGCTCGGAGTTGCTGCAGGAGGAGTCAATCTTGCTCGACCTTGGCTTGAAGCTCACGGAGCTGCTCTAGGTCTATGCGTCGAAGTTGCTCGGGGGTGGGGATACCTGCCGCCGCTGGCGGGGACCCCGTGCGTGGTGGTGTGGCATTGGCTGCCCTACCTCCATCGTTGCCCGTGCTCAACATTCTGAGTCCGACGTGGAAACACTCACGAGTCGGGTCGTAAGCGTCCTCGCCGTCGGAATCGGAATGGCCGAAGCAGTAGTCGCTTGCGATCATGAAGTGGTGCATCGCCTCAGGGTCGCGAATCCCGGAGAAGTCTGCTCCAACCCACGCCTCGTCCTCCTCCGAGGAGTCAGAGTGGGGGTGGATTGGAGTTGTGACTATGGGGTTATGGGCATGACGTTGATGAATGGAGACGAGGGCGGTGGCATAGGAGGCGGCGACATTGGTCAGCCCGAAAAGGTACGGGGATGGCGCCGTCGCCATGCTCTGCTCCATTAGAGCTGGCTCCTCGGGAGGAGGCGGGACAGAGCTTGATGATGGGGTGTCGCTGTGCGCCACCGGCCCTTTTCCCCTGTCGAGGCTTAAGCCGGACAGGTCCCGTGTAGGGACTCGTGCAGCCAGCGGGTATGGGATTCTGTGGAGCATGATCGGCGTTCAGTACTTGCATGGTGTTAGGGTGGACTCGCCGCAGCGGCGCCATGAAGCTTGACGGAGAGCAATGCGCCGCGCGCCGTCCGCGGCGTGCTGCTGCCGATGCAAGTAAGACATCGTCGTCGGTTGATGGCGCTCTGGGTGAGAGGAGTACCATGTCGTACTTCGTGCCCTAGAGACATGAATTCTAGGCTCCCGACCGACGATCGTCTCCGAGACGCAACGATCGCACGGATCGCGCCATCCGAATCTGGTGGGATGACTAAGTCGACACGCAGAGGCCCCTACCGGCGCGCTTAACCGCCGGTGTTTCGAACCGGGGTCCTTAATCGACTAGTGAATTTGTCTTCGCGTGCTCCCAATTCCGATGGAGATGCAAAGAGACACAAGGTTTATACTAGTTCGGGCAATGGATGCCCTACGTCCGATCGAGAAGGTGTTCTTGTATTCCTTGCACCGGGTGCTCGTAGTAGGGGGTTACAAGCTAGGCGAGAGAGGGAGTTCGTCCCCAGATCTCTGTGAGGGGAGGTGATATGAAATTACGTAACGAGGCGTGTTGTTCGTGCGCAGTATCTGTGATTCTATTCGTCGCCCCGAAGCGATCTCCCCGGCCGCCTCCTTTTATAGTCGCAGGGGAGGAAACCAGAGTACATAAGAGAGCTACACGTGGAGCAAGGACTATTCGATGACGTATTTACTCCTCGAGCAAAGATGACGTTGTCGTGGGAGTTCCTGTAGATGTCTAATCGGTATGGTCTTCTTTGCAAGTAACATCTCGCGCATTTATTGACTTGGTGGATTGCGAGGCTCGGCGGCCTTCGTAGCCGGCCGTGCCGAGGAGCTGTCGTGCCGAGGCCTCTGTTGTCTTTGAGGCACCGCCATGCCGAGGCCCGAGAAGTGACCCAGTGCGGAATCACGGGTCTCGGCAGCCCATCGGCGGAATAGTGCGAGACATGCGCCTCTGGGATACTGTACTGTGTTGTCGATGGGGATGGTAAAAAGGTGATCGACCATTGTCCGTCGCTCTGCATGCAGCCTGACCGCCGATCGTGGCTTACGTAGTGGGTGCGGCCGAGCGCGTTAATCGGATGTGACACTGCCAGAGAGACTTTTGAGGCGAGGCGACGAGGTTGTGGGATTTGAGCCCGCCTCGGGCGAGGCGGGCGGCGCGCCGATTCGTCCCGAGGCCCTTCCGAGGGGGTCTCAGGCGGCGACGGGCGCGGCGTAGTAAGATCGAAGAATCCGAGGCCTGTCGAGGAGGCTCGGCGCGAGACGGAGTGGTCGGTCCGGCGATTCCGAGGCTACGAGAACCCGCTCGACTCCCCACGTTGCGATGTCCTTGGTGCGGGAGTTAGGCAAGCAGCCACGGTGGTCGGTAACCCCTACTCATGCCATCTCGGATGGCGATGGGTTGACGCGACCAGGCGTAGCCGTCACTTCATTGCTCATGCCATCGCGGCGTGCATCGGAGTGGTTGGGCGCCTAGATGTGACGTTCGGTCGAGCAGCTTTGGTCAAAAAACGGTCCACGGGGTTGGTCTTAAAGGCGGCCTCGCCGCGAATCGGAGAATCGGCACTTCTTCCGAGGCCCCAAGCAGGCGAGGGGCCTCGACGAGGGGGGCTCGGCGCTGGGGCCTTGGCGAGGCGGTCTCGGCGAGTCGGAGAACCGTTTGCTTCATCCGGGGCTCGGCGACGGGTCTCTCAGCGAATCGGAGATTTCGGCCGAGACCTCGTTTGTTTATTCCGTTGGTTCTGTTTTTAGGGTCTAAGCAGTTTTTCGATCTTTGCTTGGGGTACCCCATTTTCTGGTATCCGACAGTATGCCTCATGAAATAATCGTCGAATATAAGCTACAACTGCAAACTAGCACTATGAAGTGACTCAAGCTCTGTTATGTCGTACTCTCATGGTATTAGAATATGCTCCTATATAGACAATTGGAACAACCCAGTTGCATACTTGCACTAAGTATACCATCCTCATTGTAAGGAAAAATGACACTAGCAAGTGTCATTAAGTGTTTTGGTGGTCGTATGACAATATGGCCAATGAGACTAACGTTATTTGCTAAGGTTTAAATTCTATGGATACGGAGATGGAGTTGGGATTGGCTACACTGAAGATCAAACTAATCAACACCTCAAATGTCAGCGAACCAGGACGCTGTGCATGGGGAAGCGACACGTGCACTCGGGCCCATCGAACTTATGGCCCGTGCCGTGGGCCGTGAGCGACTGAGCGGGAGCAACGTACGCTTGGAGGAAAAGGGTAACACGGACACGGGTCAAATAGATGTCCCTGTCGTGGGGGAACGAGCCGTTGCTTGGTCGGTCGGTCTTCCAGGTGCGGAAGCCGTCGGACGCATGATTCCCACCGGGGTTTTTCTCTAATTTCTTCAGCCTCGTATGTGGATGCATCACAATGATCAGGTGACGTGCCTATCATTACGTGTGAAGCCTCAGATAACTTCAGATATCTCTCACTCGTATACAATCTTTTCTTATTATTATTATAGGTCTAGCTTACGCACTAGGTAGGATGTGTGTGAATCTATGTGTGTGGTGGTGTGAATTAATGCGTGAGTTCAGATATTACATCTTATGACCTTGTTCGGCTGATCCCAAACCTGACTTGATTCGTTTCTTTTTTTCATCCGGAACAATATTTTTCTGTCACAGATTCAGCCATAAACAGTAAATTTTAGCCGCTACAGTGAGTTTTTTGGTTCAGCCAGTTGAAAAAAAAATGTCCCTGTCGTCTTTTTCTATTTTTTTCTCGCTTCGATTCGATCCGATTTCTCCACGAGCTACACGACGCAGACGTATCCATCGGAGCCCCGCGCCCTCACCGGTCACAGCATCGCCTCGTATGCTTCGCGCGTGCACTCGCGTCGGTGGCGCGGGCGCCGGCGGCCGACGAGAACGCCTCATGGCCTCCCTCACCCCCTTCCCCTCTTCCTCCCCCTACTCCACTCACCTCCCGCGCCAGCCCCAGCCGCCGCCAGCCGCTACCCCGCTCGCCGCAGCCGCAGCCGCAGCGGCGCACCCATCCCGGTTCCGCCTCCTGTTCGCGCGCGCCGCGGCGCGGCGTGACCCCGAGCCGGCGCCGGCGCCGGTGCCGGTGCCAGCGGTCGAGGAGAGGAGGTCGCTGGCCGTCAGGACGGGGGAGCTGTTCCTGGGGCTGGCGGCGCTGCTGCTGCGCGGGGCCGGGGCCAGGCGCAGGGGCGGGGCGCCGGCGGTGGAGGAGGTGGAGACGAGGGACAGGGTGGTGTGGGAGCAGCGGCCCGAGGACGTGGACGCGGAGCGGGCGCGGCGGGAGCTCACTAGCCCCGGCTTCAGCTTCTCCGCGGCCGGGCTGCTCTTCCCCTACCACCTCGGCGCCGCGCAGTGCCTTATGGACCGCGGATACATCACCGTAAGCTTACCCCCGCATCTCATATTAATCTCTTCCGTGCGCATGCCTATCTGATGTTGTAATGATGCATTACAGCTTTTGATAAGATTGAAAAGATGAACTGTCAATATTGTGCTTACAAGTTGTGGAGTGTCTTTGCAAACAAGATTGACAAAATTGCACATTGCAGCCAACAACTTAGCATAGTATAGAGCAATAATGGTTGAGTCTGGCATAGATTTCTTTAGTTTAGTAGCTTCTTCGTCTCTTGGGACCAGTGGCGGAGCCAAGAATTATGCATAAGGGGCCGGTCAAAGAATTTCAAAATATGAGAATTGAGTGCAGCCTATTTGTTTAGATCTTTATCTCGGAATTAGGCTCCTATTTTTCTGGAATTAGTCACCGAATTGATATTGCTAAGTTAAATACACGTTCATTAAAAATATGAAGTATAATAAAACATAAGTATTTTAATAAACCAAAAAATTTAATAGATACATCCTAATATGGTAGGCAAATAAATTTACATAAATCAAAATATAAGTATTATAACAAGATTTTCTTTATTATACTCTTTTAATATAAACATAGACTATTTACTATGTATATTATATATAAAAAAATTTGTATTGTTAGGGGGGGTGGGGGGGGAGGGGGGAGGGGCCATGGCCCCCGCTGGCCCCCCCATGGCTCCTCCAGTCTCAAGCTAGTTTGTATGTTGCATTTACAGTTATGCATGGGAACTCATGTGTCCATGTGGTTCACGAATTTTGTGTGACATACAGTATGCACTCTTACTGTTTATGTTGTGCAGCCCTCCTTATAATGATTTTGTTTTTCCAGAATTTATATTAGGAGAAAACTCCGTTAGCTGGCTCATCAGCTGGTGCCATAATCTGTGCAGTGATCGCATCTGGGAACACAATGCAAGATGCTCTGCAGGTGACCAAAGTTCTAGCTGACAACTGCCGGAGTAAAGGCACTGCGTTTCGCCTTGGGGTATGTGTTCCCATTTTTACTTTGAATTCCTCTAGGTTATGTTGCAGATGACGTTTGATATCCAGTTACTAAGCAGTCCTGTGTTAGCACTTAGCAGATTCAATTTTATTTGGTTTTAACCCTGTAATTCTGTTTGCTTGTGTAGGCTGTACTCAAGGATGTCCTTGACGAGTTTCTCCCAGATGATCTTCACATTAGGTGCAATGGAAGAATTCGTGGTAAGCTTAATATTTTTTACAAGCACTGCCTCTCCATACTAGATATGCGCTTTGTTCTTGATGGGAAGTAACTCGTTTTTGCCATTTTGAGAAAACTTATATTCTTCTCATACAGTTGCTATTACTCAGCTATCCTGGAGGCCTAGGGGCTTGCTGGTGGACCAATTTGACTCCAAAGATGATGTCATTAATGCAGTCATTACATCCTCCTTTATTCCTGGGTAAGATCAGCTAGCATTTTCTTTCCTATCTGTTTATGTATCTGTAGTTATATTTTGATTACAAGTTAAATAACCATCTTGTTCTCATTTCAGGTACTTAGCACCCAGACCAGCTACTTTCTTCCGTAATAGGCTCTGCATCGATGGGGGCCTTACATTGTTTATGCCGCCCACTTCTGCTGCAGAAACAGTATGTGCCTTTTGGTTTCTGCAATTCTGATGCTTAATCTTAATGTATGTGACTGGCAAAATCATATTAGACAAACAGCATATTGTACCACTGGTGGCACATAGTTCCATTTCATGATACATGAATACATGATATGTACCATACTATCTGTTTGTTCTGTAGTGCTCATTACTTATCTGCCTACCATTGTAGGTCCGAATATGTGCTTTTCCAGCCAGCCGTCTGGGATTGCAAGATATTGGGATCAGTCCAGACTGCAATCCAGAGAACAGGGCTAGTCCAAGACAGGTGATTCAATTTTTTCAACTTTTACATACTTCAATTCCATGGTTTATTGCTGACTGTTGTACTTTGTTCTCAAATGCCCTCTAAACCTACTGCAGCTGTTTAACTGGGCTCTGGAACCTGCTGAAGATGAAACCCTAGACAAATTATACGAGCTTGGGTACCTGGACGCAGCTGTATGGGCCGAGCAGAATTCTGCCGAGTTTATCACCAAGAATGGTCAATCCCTTGGCGCTGATTGAATCAAGTTCTGTTTGCTCAAAACTAATTTTGGTGTCCAAAGCTGAGTTCATGGGAGTTTGTACCTGTAATATATTGTAAAGATAACACTCTCACTGTCGAAGGTGGCATTGTACTGCATTGGATTTGACTATTTGAGTGTGTAAGGGCACATGAAATGGTGATGCCATCATTTTCATAGCTGTGACAATAGTGCAGAACAGGTGGGTAGTAGGGTCTTAAAAGCTGACAAGCATAATCAAATGTATATAGACGATGAGATCTGACCTCGGCGTAAAACAGGGGGATAATGTTTGTGCCAGACACTTCTGAAAAACTTTTACATACTAAACTTTCGTGTAATCATAAATTGATAGTGAGTTTTCCTTGACTTGATCAGTAGTAGTCAGTTTTTGATTCTCCAATTGGATGTGAGCTTCCAGTCCTGGAAGTGAATCTGTCAATTCTTCGCTCAACAATTTGGTGCAGAATGTGATTATGCATCAGAAAATGTAAAACCGGCAAACAAAACAGTTATGTACATTGTTATAAATAATTTGCAACACCTTGGCCTATCTGAGGTCTACATCAAACCCGAACCATATGCCTCACAGGAACGGATAAAATCGCACTTCTACAACAACCTTATGTAACTTTGGAACAGGAGAGCATTGGAGACTTCTACAACCACCTTATGTAACTTTGGAACAGAAGGGCATTGGAGACTGGACCACCAAAGAACTTCTACAACCACCATATGCAACTTTGGAACAGATGGGCAGTGGAGATTGGACCGCCAACAATTAGACAGGAAAAGAAGTATTCTTGGAACATTATTGCTCCAAAATATCTAAATTGTTTCTGGGACCTGGGCATCAGGAACAAGAAATCGCTATTCCCGCTTGTCCTCCTCAGCCTCATCTTCTAAGCTGAAAGCACCACTAACACCAGCGGTTCTGTCCTTGTCAATCTTTACCATCCCTACTTCACCATCTCCTTTCGTCAGAGATTGAGATTCCTCATCATCATCGTCAGCAGCTTCACCTGAATATGCATATCTGAACAAAGAAATGGCATATTGATTACGGAGCAGTCCATACACATAGAACAGCTGCTATTTTTCTATTGATGAAGTTGGTAATTGTTTGGCACTTCATGGATGATATGGTAAGGCAAGAAGCTACCGGCAACCAGCTAGATTATGCATCGCATTGAAAATGAAAGAGAACTACCTTTGTGAGCTTTGGGATGGTGCCCACAGATAACAAATCACAAGAAGCAACACAAACGCAAGAACATCCCAGAAGGCAGTTATGATCCAGGCACTCTGCCACCTCTCACTGAAGGGGTCTGTCGCTTTAAAATAGACCTACAAAATGAGTCAACAGTAACAAATAGGTGATTCAAATCTACAAGGTTCAAAACTGAAGATTCTCAAAAAGAAATTTCAAATAAATTATGCCAGTTTAAATATCATCAATTAATAAGGAAACTATGTTATCTCCTTGTACGGAAACTTCAGAGGTTTATGTATATGCAGAAAAATTGTTTGATCATAGATGCTCATGAATCAGAATAACTTCAACGAATCCAACAGCCTATGAATAATACTGACACATGCATTGGACAAAACCTGCATGCCATTCACAATTGGTTTCATGCCTTTGGTGGTGGTAAAACTTGCATACCATTCATCAATTAGTTTGATGCCATTGGTTTTGGTAGCAAATACTCCCTCCGTTCCAAATTATAAGACGTTTTAACTTTTCTAGAATCTAGATACACTGCTTTAACTATTTATCTAGACCTAGTGTATATCTAAGTGCATAACAAAAGATATGTATCTAGAAAAGCCAAAACGTCTTATAATTTGGAATAGAGGGAGTAGCATATTACTTTGAGAGAAAGCTCACTAAAAAAGAGGGTCTTAGCTATTAGTCTAGATCACCATATCTTATTCTTATGAATTGGCTCCTCAGGTAAAGATGATTTCAATGAAATAAATAACATGGGGAGTACTTTTCTTGAACACACAGGAAAATAAGATGAGAATAAAATGACTATTCTAATCACAGAAACATGTTGATATACCACAATTTTTATGCGCAAAAAAAAGATATACCACAATTTTATTCAATGTCCAATATTAGCACAATGACTATTCTCCTAAGTAGTTTGATCCAGAGTGGCACAAGACCAGCCATTGCAAATTTGCAATATTGTGGACAGCAGAAACTTGTTTAAAGCATAATCATTAGTTTACGAAAGTCAGTATTAAAAACTGAAACCTAAGGAAATCTGCTAAAAGTGTAACAGTGACATGTTGATGGTGATATTTTTCCTTCAATGGCAGAAGCGTTTCTTTGAGAAAATATTTGGAATAATAAAAGATCACTATTTTGAATTCAGTGAAAAAGTAACAATCAAATATATCCCTATACATGAATAAGAAAAAAAAAAATCCCAAGTCCATTGGTCAACTCATTTCCTCGTATTTGAGTGGCACAACTTCAGGACGTTATAAAGATAACGAAAAACTTGGATATTCATTGATCTTACAGCAATTCAATGGACCAAAAGGCAGCAAGATAATCTTATGTTGTTAGAAGAAATGCACCCAAATGTTCCTGTACAGACATAATGTTCACTATGGATTTATTTAGAGATATTTACATACCTCATAACCAATCCAGGCAACTGAAGCTATCACAGAAACAGTCAATGCATTTGTAAACTTTCTGTATATATCCAATTTCACGGAACTCCTCCTTGCCTGATGAACGAGAAAAGTAGCAAGTTTAAGAAGCAACACAAAGACACAATTCTTCATCTAGATTTAACAGGCTTCCTAACAATTTGTAACAGTTCAAGAGGCTGTCCTACTTGCACTATTCATGAATACATGCTTCATCCTTAATACAAGTATTAAGAATTTCTAGCATACTAATCACTATGGCATATCTAAATTAGCCACATTTCCTGAAATAACAAAGGACTACTGCGTTACATGTGGAAGTACTAACATTTGTGGAACACAAAGTCTATGTATGAATTTACAAAAAGAACGGACAAATAGAAATGCTTCTACTTGTTAAACTACACTAAATTGGCTTACCTGTAGCTTCTCTAGAGTGCGGGAAAGAGAAGTGAAAATCCAAAGTATGAGAAAAGCATCCAAAAATGCATCAGGAAGGACCAGGAAAAGCCTTGCTTTGCCTGATATATCATTAATTGTTCCAACATTTTCATGGATGTCCAGCAACTCAGACGCCAGGAAATATGTAAGTCCGAGTAGCAAGACCTTGGAAGTGAGACCTCCCAAAGTTGGACGAACAACACCATAACCCATTGAGATAGAAAGGATGAGTAGACGCGAACTGTTTTCCTGATAGCTCCAACAGTGACCACCCAAGTTGTGATTCCAACTGGCCGCACACCACTGCTGTTGAAGTTCAAGTATTCAAAGTACCATAGTGTCATCTCAAACAGACCAAGTGCAATGACTAGAGTGATCCAATTCTGGATTGGCAATATATCCCTCCAGAACCTTATGTATTGGCTAAACCAAACAATCATTACCAACAGATACGCCAGCGACATGAGAACATAAAATTTCATCAAAGGAGCCATTAAGTCCCGGTAGGTACCCACCAGGATTCTTCCAGATAGTCTTCCCACTCATAGTAAGGCCTCTCAGTTTTGGATCACAGGATATGAAGAACAAGTTGTACATGCCTGTCTTTGTAATGCGCATTGGCTCATCTTCTAACTTCACTGAAAGGTGATTAGCGCTGAAGTGCGTTCTAGCACGTAGGGGCCAATCTGGATCATCAGAGGACGGCCTCCTGATTACTTCCCCTTGCTTGCAGCCCTCTAGTTTAGCAAGGTCCGGGGTACAACATATGGACCTCTGTCCGCCATAGGCAGATCCCCCAATGTTATCCCTGTCTGCAGCTTCAAATAGTATAGCCTGTACCAAGCCCGTACTATGTGCCATTTTTGTGTGTGATTCCGCAGCTTCTGGGGTTCTCCAAAATGTAACATTCACAAACCTGAGAGAGTAAGACAGGGCATTTAGTATATCAAATTCAGCACCACACCACATGGTTTAAGTCTTACAAAAGTAGCCAATTAGTAAAGTCAATTGTACAAATTTAAGACTATTTGTGATCGTTGAAAGGATAACTGTACACAAATGGGATGGAATTCTCCAAATCAGTGGCTAATGCAACAACAAAAAAGAAGAAGGAAAGATCAATGAAATTAAAGCTTGCTCTGGTTCAATGTGGTAGGCAATATAGGTAAGTACATGTTGAACACAAAGTAAAAAGGCAGCCATAAAACACAACCAAAATGCGCTGGTTTAACACAACCCAAACAGCCGAGCCCCACCATAAGTAAGATGAATGTGGGCAGCACCACTCAAATTAAAACAGGCTAAGCACAGCACAAACCCATCTGCATCCAGCTCCTCAGCACGAGCCCAAATTTCGAAAGCATCGCGAACCCCTTGCACATTCCACAACGAATCACATACTGATCACTACCAATCACATACTGATCACTACCCAGGAGCAGAACCTTTCCACCAAATGTGGCACCAAGCAAGCAGAGCAGCGTCAGCTCCAGCAACCAGTTCCCATTCCAGTGGCGCGCTCTAACTCCACCGTTTCCTTAGCTCTAGCATCAAACCAGCTTCTAGAAACTACGGCCAAACACTGCGTTCTCCAGCCATCCGAAGACAGGGAGGGGGGAGGCGGGCGTGGGGTCGAGAGAGAGAGAGAGATAGTTCCTCACTTGATGAAGGAGGATGGCGGGGCGGCGGGGTCTGCCCCGTCGGCGACGATGCCCTCGCTGCCGCCGGAGAGGAGGAAGGCGTTGCCCACCTCGCGGAAGGGCTCCCGGTCGTAGGTATGGATCGACGCCTCCGCGCTACGGGCCCACCACCCGGCGGCGAGGGCGGCGAGCGCGGCCGCGAACACCGCGAGGCGGCGGAGATCCATAGGAGGGAGCCTGCCCTGGTGGCGAGAGATCTCGCGTGGTGCGGTGGGTGGTGGGTGGGTCGGAGTAGATCGGTCACTCGCTTGTCACCGGAAGGCGGAAGCGAAGCGGAGGAGGGGGCCGAGCCCGTGGGGCCTGCTGGTCAGTGACGCCTGAGAAAGGACGGGAGTGGCAGCGCAGCGGACTAGCGGAGGCAGGAAGGCAGGGCGAAGAGAATGTTTGAGGTTCTCGCGGCTTGCCGACTTGCAGGAATCAAGTGCTGGTGGCAGGAGCTTCTCGGATTTTTTTTCTGGATTCCTCCATCCATCCATCCATTTGGTGTCAAAAGTTTGGACGAGCGAGCACAACACAGAATGTCCCGATAAAACGATGTGTTATAATAAACGTCTCATTAATTCAACACGATAACATACATTAAAGCATGAAACTTATTACATCCTATGAAAATTTTAGTCTTTTCAATGATACTATATATGTCAGTTTATTTAATGATCATGAAACCTCTACTGAAACTGACCTAATAGAGCAGCTTTTGCTTTTAGCTTCGAAGCAGCCATGTCGTGTGAGAAAACGGAGAGGTAAGATTAAAACCTGTCAGGCGCAAAGGGTAGACTACTGTGTATCGGGTTCGACAATATAAGAAGAAGCTAGAGAAGCGTGTGGCTAATAGGCTGCTCAAACAGGCGTTCTAGGCTTTGTTGTGCGGAGGCTTAAAGACGGCCTGCATGCCATAGGTTGGGATTAGCCACCGTGCTCTCTCCCCCAATGGGTCAAATTCGGTTAAAACACTAACACTAGGCCCACAAGTACAAGGTGAAGCTGTGAAAAGCTACTATTTTTAGCTTCATTCTAGCTCATTCCTATGTGAGAGTAGAATTTCAGGAGCTTCGAGTTCTCGGCGCCTATGGCGACTCGAGAGGGTATAGTGCAGTGGTTAGGGTTCCTTCTCTCTCTCCCTCGTTCCTGTTTCGATGTGAATTTGAGTCCACATCCGATTCCTCACTTGTGCCCACGTAAATCCCTCCGATCAGGAGCCGAACCTCCTTTGCTAACTAGTAGTCACGCCGCAACTAAGCCTCATTAGGGTTTATCCCACCTCAGGGTAGATCCTGCCAGGGAGGGTGGGTGATTCAAGGCGGACGGAAGGAAGATGGAGACCGTTGAGGGAATGATGGAGAAGGTGAAGCTTTCGGAGGCTGAGAAGAAAAGCATCAGGGTGTCGGTGGGGAATGCTAGTGGATCACGATCGGCGAAACCATAAGCGACCGGGAAGGTGTTGGAAGATCGGCCGGTGAACATGGATGGGCCGGCTTAGGCGCTGGGGAATATATGGTGCTCGATCCACGGTATAGACTGCAAAGACCTCGGATCAAACCACTTTCTGTTCACCTTCCACCAGCCAACAGGAAAGCGAAGGGCGTTGGGGGATGGTCCATGGGTTTTTGGAAAGGATCTGATAGTGATGGTAGACTTTGATGGAAGGAAGAGGGTGAAGGACATCTCCTTCGATCACGTGCCGATCTGGCTATGTACCTTAGGTATGCTGCTGGGCATGATGAACAAGGAGACGGGGATGGTGATTGGGAATGAAGTTGGTTCTTTTGTGGAGATGGAACTAGATGAGAATGGTTCGGCGGTTGGGCAGTTCCTGCAAACCAAGGTTAAACTAAATATCAATAAACCTTTGATGCATGGAATTTTCCTGACGGAAGAGGAGGATGACAATCCTGTGTGGTGCCCTATCGTTTACAAGTTCCTGGTGGAGTTTTGTTACACATGTGGGATAATAGGGCACATTGACAAAGCTTGTGCGATGATCATGGAGAAGGGGAGACACAACAATACTCAAAGAAACTAAGGTACATTTCTGAAAAGAGAAGATGGGACGATGGCAGTTAGAAACTGTCTAGAAGCTCATCATGGCATTCAAATACTATCTTGGACGAGGAGAGAGGGAGTGGGGGACTTCGCCAACGTCATTATGATCCGAGTAGAAGTGACTTACTCTCTTGGCGCAGGGGGAGTGATAAAGCGGGTGGATTGGGTGGTGAAGACAGGGAAGAGCAAGAAGTCATTAGTCCACTAAAGAAGTTTGTTCCTCCCCATAAAAGGGAATAGGCCAAGAAGTCTACGACTGAATCTTGAAGACGCTTTGGGCGAGAAGGGAGAAGAGGAGAGGGCGGAGCACGGGAAAAGGGGTTGGTGCTAAGGACAGGTGAAAGAGGCTTCAACGGCAGCTGCTGACGAAGGTAGTATGCCACAAAAAACCACAATGATAGTTGATGGCAAGGAAACTAATGGAGGAAAGAAGAACATCGGGGCGAGGACCGTGAGGGAGGGCGGGGGCATGGGAGAGGAGGACGTCATGGCGAGGACGAGCGTCAGTCACCTGTGAGGGAGACATGCCCATACATATACACATTCTCTATAATCTCTACTGAGTTATGATAAACTTATCAATTATTAATTTATATGTTTTTCATCCATGTACATATTTTTTGTGCATCTTCAATATGTATTTAATTGAAACCTTACATTAAGTTGTGGTGACTATCATTGTAGCCCATGTCTTATAATAATGTTGTGAATCTATATATTTCATTTTGAAAGTTAGAACTTATTAGTTGCTATATCCTTAAGTTAATTTTAAACTCTCTTATTTATTGACTATCAATAGTATTTTATTAAAAATAAGGATTTTAGTTCGTCCACTACATCCTTAAATGATGATGTTGTGGACCTATGTAAGTACCCTATCCTTAAATGATGATATTGTGGACCTATGTAAGTACCCTATCCGCACGATATTATCTCAACTACATCTTCAACATTTGAGAAAACATGCTTCACTGGGTTCTTGAAACATATAGCCTTCTTGGCCCGTGTCAACTAAATGAGAAAACATGCAGAGGCGATGACGGCTGTGACATGAAAGATCTAACAAAAAGGTTGACCAAATGCTTCACTGAGTTCTAAAAAATGAACATACTCCAAGCCTACAACTACGAGTATGTGGTCTTGGCCCTTGTTTTTGTGCTTCTTATTTTTTAAAAGATTATTCATTAACTAGGACTTTGTGATTGTAGTTTCCATTTCGTCCTTATAGATACCAAACTTACATAATCATGTATCAAGGTGTGGGACTCGAAGAAAAGGTCACTTTCTCAGATCGACCCCCGACTTACATTGCTAAATAAGTAAGTGAACCCAATAACATATTATTTTCTAATCACATAACATATTCAAATGTTGCCGCATTTCACACTTTATAATGTGACACAATATCAAGGCAAAAATGGACGAGGACATGAAGACCCCATTCGAGGTTGATCATATGCCATTGGAAACCCTAGAACAGCCGATGGCCAACAACGAATGCAGGTTCTACGTAATGTGGGCAATGCTCCATTGCCTCAGAGGGAAAACAAAGGAAGGAGATGAAATGGTGTGTATGCTTCACATTTTATGTATATCGGTTAATTCAATGAAACGATCTACTATTTTATCTTACATTTGTGCATTTCTACATCATCTTGCTTGAACAACAGCGGAAGAAACTTGGCCACTAAAAGCTGTTAGACTTTGAGATCAGAGGATTCCAAGAGAGGAGGTAGCAACCTTCATCTTTGATGAGGTATTGACTAAAGATGGAGCATTCTCCATTGCATGGTCTAAGAAGTACAAACAGCAATTTGATAAAGAGATGCTCGATATACTATTGTAATAGGGATCTTGAGGGATCTGTGATAATGTCACCGTCTTTGATAAGTACATTTTCATTGTAACCGTAACATTTGTAATATAAAATATTGATGGATTTGTGATGTATGTGAGTCTAGTCTACATTACCGTAACCATAGGAAATATAAAGTACCACACAAAAATAATAAAATAAATCATTAGATAACAAAATGCGAAAAAAGATCATAACCGGTTCACCAAAAACCATCGGTGATGATAGGCATAGCACTGCCGGCTCAAGTACTAAGCCGATAGTGTTGCCCAAATCAACACTACCGGTTGCAACCATGAACGGGCAGTGATCATGGGAATATCACTGCCAGCTTGGGTGATGAACCGGTTCACAATACTATCGGTTGGCATCACGAACTGGCAATGTTGTTTGACTCAATGCTATCGGTTGGCACCACGAACCGACAGTGTTGGCTCAACAAAACACCGGTAGTGAAGGTTGTTATCACTACCGGTTTAAAAAAACCGACAGTGACAGGACCGGTACATCACTGCCGATTTGGTACTGCCGGTTCAAATTCTGGGAGTGATAGGGGGATTTTGAATTGGCAGTAAAGAACGATTCGGTATATCAGCTGCTTGCTTCTTCACCGATTCACTGGCAGCACAGATGCTATGTATAACATGTCTAAGTGTATAGTAAAATTAAAGCTATGTAGCTAGAGAGTCAAAACATCTTATAATTTAGAATGCACAGAGAGAATAATATAATACAAAGCAAAGTCACATCTAATCAAGAAAATCACCCTACATCAATTATAATTAATAATCAACGATCGATGATGAATGCAATAAGATACCATACATACATTGAACCAATTCCTGGCTGTGCCTCGATCAGGTCAGTGAATTCCAAAGATCTTTATATATGCTAGGAAGCCGGCGATGACGACGTACGGCCACAGAGGCAGGAGGGTGGTAACCACGGAGGAAATCGCAACCTGGAGGCATACTGCGTACCACCCACGCCTGTTGAGAAGCGCCCGCTGGTCCTTGATCAGTATCCACGTGAACCCAGCGATGTCAGCCACCAGGAAACTTGTGAACACCCATGTGAGGACAGCAGCTGCGTGAGCAACCGGAGCCAACACCGCGTAGGTGCCGAATGCAAACGCAGCAGCGAGGCTCCGGGCGGAGCTGTTGAGGAACAAAATGGATACGAGGAAGGCCCCCTTGCGCATGTGGAGGCTGACGGCGGACACTCCGGCGAACATGACGCGCGCTGAAGGTGGAGATGGCGGAGCAGAGAGCCGCCAGGTTGTTGGCCACGACGAATGCCTCGAAGGAGTACACCTTGACGAGCTCCGGTGTGCCTGCTGGCTGTTTGTTATCATCGCCAGTACTGTATCCTCCAGGAAACTGGAAAGCTGCGGCGAATGAGATCGTTATGATGAGCACTGAAGCGATGCCAATGGTCACTGTGGAATCTTTGATCTTCTCTGCCTCCTTCTCTTCGTTTGGTTGTTTAGGGTCTTCGTCCTCCTCGCCACGTGGGCGAAAACCAGGTCTAGCACCGGCAGCCCTTAGCAGAGCGAGTATCCTAACTTCTGGGTCCTGAAAAGTGACGAAAAACAGGGAAACCTCGACTCACACAGCCTACTTGTACGTTAATTAATTATGATTTATGCTATATATCTGTTGACAGTTTTTTCTAATTTTTATCTGTTGAATTATGGGCCCTTCATTTTTGCTTTAGGATTCGTGCAGCTTCTCAGACATATACACTCTCGCTAACGGGTCCAAAACGGCGCCTATCGACCCGTGAGCCTGTTATTTTTCACGGACTTTTCCCCCAATCACGTCTTGTCCGTGCGCGGTCGTCCAGGCCGTTCAGGTCCTCGCCGCCACTTTTCTCCCGCACCACGTCGGACGGTGGTGGTGGTGGGGTGGGGGAGGGGCGCCCTCGCCGGCCTTTCCATTGAGCTGCGACGGGTGCTGGGGGGTGGGGCGCTATCCTCGCGGCTGCTCGCCCTGTGCCGCAGCGGGCTGTGGGTGGGGCGCGGTCGTTGCCGCCGCTTCCCTGTTCCAGCGGCCGTAGAGGAGCTACTGCTGATTGAAGGATCTGTCGCTGTTCTTCGTAAGTTTCTTGTTCCTGTATTTTTTTGCCGCTGATTCGAGGAGCTATTACCGCTGTGAGTGCTGCCTTTGCTTTGGTGCCGATGTGGGTGCGATGGTTCAGTGGCAACTCGTTGATGCGGCCGCGGTGTTGACGAGTGCGGCCGACGTCGAGGCTGGGGAGCAAGACTTTGGTGAGGATCTCAACCGGGATGGATTCTAATGGGGTTGGGTTGAGTTGGCTGTTTGTGTTTGAGATTGTAGCTTTCCCTTCTCAGGGACGGACCGAAGCACCATACTGAGGGTCTGAAGCGCTATAGTTGTCTATTTTTTGTGCGTGCTATATGGATCTCGGAACCCTCTTTTTGCAACAGATATTTGTTCCGTGTTTCTGATTCCAGTAATCACATGTTAGTTTAATCTTCGGAGTTCTGAAAGCTGTTGATTTTTTAGGTGTTTGGTAGACCCTTTTAAATCAAAAGCACACACACTCAGGTGCTATGGTCTTTGGCATTTCATAGTTACCTATTTCATTGATGTGCGAGATGCACCTTGTGTGGTTACATTGTCATCTGGTTTCTATTGCACTTGTAGCTGTAGCTGATTAGGTGTAGTCATTGTCTTGCAAGCAGACAGTCATCGGGAGGTATCTGTCCAGTTAAGTTTTGAGTTGCCTATGTCTGTTTTGACTTCCCTGGGACGGATCAGGGTACATGTACTGTGGTGATATAGCTGTTTCAATAGCGTAGTTGCCAAACTTTTTGTGTGTGCTATATGGATCAGGGAACATTTTGCAATGGCACATATTTTAAGTTCGGCCCACTGCTATGGCTACTAAGATAGTGTTTGCTGATGTAGCTAATCATACTGCTGATCTTTTGTAAAATAAGTAATTGTGAATAGTCAACGTTTCTTAAAACATGTAGTTGTTGCCATAGCTTTGTACGGCCGTGCCCTTTTCTTTCTTTTCGGTCATACCTGATAGTGTTACTTTTTTGTCAATCAAAATTGAAAAAGTTGGGTGATGTATTAGGGCAATATTTATCTAACTGTTATATTCTATGTGTGTGGGTGTATGTGAGTTTTTTAAGTGTGTGAGTGTTTCTATGTGTGGGTGCCAGCTTTGGGGGGTGTGTGTGAGTGTGAGTGTGAGTGTGAGTGTGTCTGTGTGTTTGTTTGTGTGGTTGTGTGTGTGTCTCTCTCCCTGTTTGTGTGTGTGAGAGAGCGTCTGTGTGTGTCTCTGTGTGTGTTTGTGTTTTTTATTTTTTGGTTTTTTGTATTTCTGATGTTTGGATCTGAGTATGCCTTTGCTTGCCTCTTTTTTTTGTCTCTATTTTTTGGGATGAGTTTTGTAGATTGTTTGTTTTGTGATTTTTAGGTTAGGTTGAGATTTTTTTTGTAGGTTGCTTCATAAAAGTGAAGCTTTTGTATTTGATTACAGTTAGTTGTATTTTTTTGGGTGCTAAGTAGTTTTTTTTATTTAGTTGTCATAGTTTTTTTTGGGTTCAGTTGATGTTTAAAGTGTGCATTTGAGTAGTTGATTAGAGCATGTGTCTGCGTAGAGTGTTTTTATAGTTGATTGATTTAGTTCTTGATGTGGTGATTGTGTGATGTGTGAGGGAGCAATAAAGGGATTGTTTGGATGTGGTGATCTAAGTATTGTTTTATTTTTTGCTCTCTAGTAGTAGTATTCTTCTAGTGTTCAGATTGGTTGTTGAATGCCTATTATCATTTTGTTTCTGATGTTTTTTCAACAATCATGTTTTCTATGTGTTGGAGTAGTTTATTAGTTCTGAGGTATTTTTGAGTAATTATGATTTTGTGTTATTATGATTTGTAATGTGAATTTAGCTGAGTTGAGTTGATTGTGGTAGATGTCAGTTTTTTTAGCTCAATTGATGTTCAGAGTGTGTATTTGATTTTGTAGACTGGTGTGTTTTAGATTTTGGGGATTTTTTTTTGTGTTTTGTGATGTTTAGAGTTGAGTATGTCTCTACTTGTCTCTTCTTTGTTTTGTGCGTTTTTCTTTTGTTAGATTATTGGTTTTTTGCGCTGTTGAATGGTTGATTTACCCGTGTATTTGTGCTTCTGCTGCTTAAGTTGCATTTGTTGCTTGCTTCAAGCCTTCAATCATTGGTTAGTTAGCTTTTTGTTTTTTTGCTTTTTCTGGGACCAAAAGAGTGAGCAGGATGTGTATTGTTGATGACTTGATGAGCTGATGAATGCTTTTAGCAATCATGTTAATTTGTTATTCATTTTTGAGAATTTGTTTTTTTGTATGATCTGTTGTTTAAAATTGATTGATTTCAGATTTATGCTTTTGGATTGTTGTCTTTTTCTATCTTTGCCCATGTCCTTTTGAGAAAATGGTTGCTCGGACAATTGAATGTCATTTGCTCTGAATGTGTAAGAGTATATTTCTCTGAATTTAGTATGTCTAAGATTGGTTGTAGGTTTGACCATTTGGTTTGGGTTTTTTTAGTTTTGTGTGTGTTGCATTGTAAAAGTTAGATGCCCATTCAGGTATACTCATGTGAGTGGACATGTTCAGATTGGTCCACTCAGATGCTGGCCAGGTGGATTGTGTCTTTCAAGGTCTATAGGTCTATAAGTGCAGTGGTGCGTATTATTAGATAATAGCGGAGACCAATCATAAAGATCAATGGTATCTCAGTTTAAGGCCGCCAATCTAAATCAAATGATCTGAGGTTTGATGCCTACATTATTGCAGTTGTCCATTACTGGTGGGCACAACTTTGTCATTAGCAGTGATGGTGTGTGGGATGCACTGCGCTTTCAAGAGGCTCTAAACTACACCAAGGGTCTGCCAGCTGAAGCTGCTGCTAATCAAATTGTTAAGGTACTACTACCTATTTTCATCCCTGGTGTATCCCTTGTCAATAAGGTATGCTTTATGGTTTTATTTGTATTCATAGGTCTTGTTTTTTTTTGTGACTTGTATTCACAGGTCTTGTTATGTAGGAAGTTTTCATTTCAAAGGGATTAAGAGATGACACTCCTTGCATAGTTGTGGACATACTACCTCCAGAAAATTTAAGCCCCCCCACTAAAGAGGCCTAGAGGAGGAGTCATCAAAGCTCTGTTCTGTCGGAGGCCCTCTGATGAAATGTCTGTAGATCAGATGGACAAAAAAAGTTTAGAACCTCATGCTGTGGAGGAAATATACGAGGAGAGCTCTACAATGCTTGTTGGAAGGTTAGCATTCCTATTTTCTTTTGATCCTAAACTTCTCTGTTCATCGTGTAATGTTGTCCTGTAACTTTAAATGCAGAAGAAAAAGGGAACATTTCAACGCTCTAGCTTCCTTGCCAGAGGGTCCACTTCTACTGCTGGGCGATTGGTTGTTGAGAATGGAACTTTGAAGGTATCTATCAATCTGCTACCATTCTGGGCAAATATTCAGTTGCACATGACCAGTTTGTTAGATGTCATGGTGAGGCAGATCTGCTATGTTTGTGACAGGCTATTTGGCCTCACAGCGGGCACTACCCGACGACAGAGGAGAACATGCAAGAGTTCAAGAGCTTCCTCAAGCTTGGTTGATCTAACCAATGTTATGGTTGGCACATCGGAACCCTGATCATTCAGAAAGTTAACTGAACATCAGTGCACGGTTCACATGTGGTGGTTGAGAGGGTACGTACATAGCTGCCTCTTTTTTACTGCTAGCAATCTACTTGAGTTGAGTCTCCTGCATTCTGGCCTGCCTCCTAACTCTCCCCGTTCATGCTTATCACCAGGAACAGCTGATTGAAGTAGCTTGAGCAGTTGTCTCGGTCGACAAAGCCGTGCGTGTTGACTCGTACTGGGGTACATGGATGCACTCGTGGCAGCAGTGCACGAAAATAAAGCAAGAGAAGACTACTACTCGCTTGCTGTCACAGTTGTAGACAATCAAGTTAGTTTCCAACTGTTGAGCACGCATCAATCATGCAAGTTGATTGGGATGGCGTCATTCTTTGCCTGGCAATCCAGGGACCTAATTTTTGGCATGACTATTAGGTCTGTTGACACTGTTATTAGCTTTGATGAGGGTGTTATCCGGAGCTAATCCAACCGTGCGGCCTGGCAGATAATTGAACCTGATTTTAATTGTTTGATAATTTTTGGATATGCTATTTTTAACGGGTTTTGGATCTTGTTTGATATTGACCACTAGTAGAGAACAGGCCTTTGATCCTCGACCAAAATGGGCTCTAGTCCCGGAATTTTTTGCGCCCGGGATTAGAAATACCTTTAGTCCCGGTTGGTGTCTCCAACCGAACTAAAGGTCCCCGCCCCAACGGCTATCTTTGCCAGCATGAGAGGTGGTGGGGATTTTAGTCCCGGTTGGAGCCACCAACCGGGACTAAAATATACTTTTACTCCCGGTTGGTGGCTCCAACCGGGAGTAAAGGTCTCTCTCGGGCCGTGGCTGCGCCTGGGTTGAAAGTTACTTTTAGTCCCGGTTGGAGCCACCAACCGGGACTAAAGGTCCCCTTTATCTCTCGGCCGTCTCCTTCTTCCTCCCCGAGCCCGAGCTCAAAGACATTTTGAAGCTCACTGCACTAGTGTTCTTGCTTCCTCCCTCCTCCATTGTTCCTCCATCCATTATTCGATTCCTCCGTCGATTTCTTCAATTCCTCCGTCGATTCTTCAGTTGTAAAGGTTACCAATCTCATACTCTCATTTTTCACCATTGTCTTATCTCATTTTGTTCACTATATATATATGGTTCTTTATTGTGGTTTTTTTCATTTGTAAGCAATTTGAGCTCAAAATCACTTCAAGCTTGCATATTTACATGAAATAAGGTTAAAGTAGCTAGTTGAACTTGCGGACCGTGTTCATCTCGGCGAGCACGTTCTCTGCCGAGCGGTAACGGACGTCAAGGAGGAGCTTTGATTCTACGAGGGATAGCGGCAACGGTCGTGGAAGACCGTGTTCCCTTCCTCGTAGAATTGGAGCTCTTCCGTGGCCAAGTACGGTGCCGTCCGGTGGAGAAATGCTCACCGAGATGATCACGTAAGCAAGGTCAACTAGTACGGATGGTTATTTATTCACATGTCCTGATATCGTCGCAGTAGTCTGTCAATTACCGTACCCAAACGTAGTATATATATAAATATAAACTTAGAAAATAGTTAGAAAATTATAGAAAATCCATACTAGTTGAACTTGCGGACCGTGTTCATCTCGGCGAGCACGTTCTCTGCCGAGCGGTAACGGACGTCAAGGAGGAGCTTTGATTCTACGAGGGAGAGCGGCAACGGTCGTGGAAGACCGTGTTTCCTTCCTCGTAGAATTGGAGCTCTTCCGTGGCCAAGTACGGTGCCGTCCGGTGGAGAAATGCTCGCCGAGATGATCACGTAAGCAAGGTCAACTAGTACGGATGGTTATTTATTCACACGTCCCGATATCGTCGCAGTAGTCTGTTATGTGTGTACACTCCCATTCTTCTGTTAATTTGCGGAAATATCATGTGAATTACTTACCTGCCGCAGTAAAAGACGAGAACACAATGACCATTAAAAATATCATTGTTTAGAGATCTAGATAATTTTATAGTTTCTTAATTTTATTTGTTTATAAAAGGAGAAATTTATAGTGTATTAAAAAATGAGTATAGAGAGTAGATGGCAACTGCTTCCGGGTCCTCGACCTCTCATGGGTTTCCAAAGCGACTTAGGCCGGGCCTCCCTCTCATTCCATGCGGCAAGTGTCGTGATGAGACGAAGATTGTGATGGAGTACCGAGTGAAGAAGGAGGGTCCCAACAAGGATCGTATCTTCTACAAGTGTCCGGATCGCAATGTGAGTTATTTTATCGTATTTAATGATTATGGTTAGTTTATACCTATTTTCATGATGGTTGTGATTAAAGTTCTAATTTTTGTTTTAATTTCAAAGTGGGATGGCGGTGGGCGATGTTCAGCTTCTCTTTGGGAGAAAGAGTATGTTGAACTCGTGCAAAAATATCTTGCACAACAGTGCGAGAATCTGACGGCTAATGAGGCGTGATCCAGCCAAGAAGCCCAAAGATGTTGCACAATCGGGGATCTGTCTGCATTTTAGTTGAGATTGGTCGTGAAATCCTACCGCTCTTTGAAATGTATTTTAGCTTTAGTTCTTTTAGTGGTAGTTGGGATTGTCTACATTGTAGCGATGCTTTCATAAATTTGTATCTTTTGTGGTGGCACGCATGTTGTATAAATAATTAATTATGATCTAGGTTTTAATATGGTATTTATGTCATGTAATGCGATGAGCCGTCATTGGATGTATAATGCTGATCGCCGCTCCCAAGAGTTCATTGACGGCGTGCATTCTTTTTTCGTCGGCCGAGGCAAACAAACGCGATGGTTTCATGTGCTTTGCCCATGTGCCATATGTAAGAATACGGTGGAATATCCTTGCTCAAGGACTCTTCATTCACACTTGTTCAAGTCGGGTTTCATGCCAAACTATATTTGTTGGACAAAGCACGGAGAAACCGGTGTTGTAATGGAAGAAGGTGAAGAAGAACAATGGGACGACAATGATATTATTCCCGATGGTGCGTGCTTCAATGATACCGCAATGGGAGAAGTCAAAGAAGAGGTAGCCGCAGAAGATGAGCGGGTGATGATCTTTCTCGGGTCATTCGTGACGCACAAAGAGAATGTGAAAGTGAAAAGGAGAAGATCAAGTTCGAGCGGATGCTAGAAGATCACAAGAAATTGTTGTACCCAACTTGTGATGCAGGCGAGAAAAAGTTGGGAACCACACTAGAATTGCTGCAATGGAAGGCAAAAGAATGGTGTATCCGACAAGGGATTTGGAGAGTTACTAAAAATTCAAAAGAAGATGCTTCCAAAGGACAATGAATTGCCCGCCACTACCTACGAAGCAAAAAACAAGTTGTCTCATCCTATGGGGCTAGAAATAGAGAAGATACATGCATGTCCTAATGACTGCATCCTGTCACGTGGGCAAAGAGTACGAGAAATTGGATGCAGCCCGGTATGCCATGCGTCATGCAGTATAAGATCAAAGCGAGATGACCCTCGGTGATGTTGAGGGCGAACGTCCGTGGAAAAAAAATCCTGCCAAGGTTATGTGGTATGCTCTTATAATACCACGCTTTGAAACGCCTATTCGTAAAACAAAGAACATGCAAAATTGTTGCGATGGCACAAAGAAGACCGTAAGGTAGACAATATGTTGAGACACCTCTGCCGATGGGTCCCAAAGGAAGAGCAATCGACGAGAATTCCCGGAGTTTGCAAATGACGCAAGAAACTTAAGGTTTGCTTTAAGTACAGATGGTATCAATCCTTTTGGAGAGCGAATGATGAGTCATAGCACTTGGCCTCATACTCTAAGTATCTACAACATTCCTCCTTGGTTATGCATGAAGCGGAAGTTCATTATGATGCCTGTGCTCATCCATGGCCCGAAGCAACCTCGGCAATGACATCGATGTGTACCGAGACCACTTATTGACGAACTTCTCATTTTGTGGAATAAAGAAGGTGTACGTGTGTGGGATGAGTACAAACAGAACACTTTGATCTGCGAGCATTGTTGTTCGTAATAATCAATGATTGGCCTGCTCTAAGTAATCTTTCGTGACAGTCAAACAAGGGATATAATGCATGCACACACCGCTTCGGTGATATTAGAGGTGTATTCTTGAAAAAATGTCGAAAGGTCGTGTACCTTGGCCATCATCGATTTCTTCCCGCAAATCACCCCGTAAGAAAGAAAGGCAAGCATTTTAAAGGGAAGGCGACCACGACCAAGCCTCGCAAACCGAACCGGTGAGGATGTACTGATATGGTCAATGATGTGAAAGTCGTCTTTGGAAAAGGACATGGAAGCCAACCTATTCCAAAAGACGCTAACGGTCACGCACTCCATGTGGAAGAAGAAGTCCATATTTTGGGACCTACCCTATTGGCAAGTCCCGGAGGTCCGTAGCTCGATCGACGTGATGCACCGACGACGAAGAATCTTTGTGTGAACCTGCTAGGCTTTATGGGTGTGTATGGAAAGCCTAAGGACACATTTGAAGCACGACAGGACCTCGTTGTTTGAGAGAAAGAGACAACTCGCATCCGAGAGAAGATGGATGATGGACGCCATTACTTACGTCCCCGCTAGCTACACTCTAAGCAAAGAGGAGAAGGAAATCATGTTTGAATGCTTAAACAACATCAAGGTACCATCTGGATTCTCCTCGAATATAAAGGGTATTATAAATGTGCCGAGAAGAAATTCTCAGTAACTTAAAGTCCCATGATCATCACGTTCTCATGACGCAATTACTTCCAGTTTGCATTAAGAGGAATTCTACCTCCAAATATACGTCTAGCCACCGTGAAGCTATGTGCATTCCTCAATGCAATTTCTCAGAAGGCAATTGATCCAACTGATCTAGCTAAACTATAGAATGATGTGGTTCAATGTCTCGTCAGCTTTGAGTTGGTGTTCCCTCCTTCCTTCTTTGATATTATGACACACCTCCTAGTTCACCTAGTCAAGGAGATTTTCACTCTCGGTCCTGTGTTCCTACACAACATGTTCCCTTTAGAGAGATTCATGGGAGTTCAAAGAAATATGTTCACAACCGTGCTTCGCCTGAAGGAAGCATCGCCAAGGGCTATGGAACAGAAGAGGTCATTGAGTTATGTGTTGACTTTATTCCCGACCTTGACTCGATTGGTGTTCCTGAATCGAGACATGAGAGGAGACTAAGCGGAAAGGGGACACTAGGGAGGAAAACATATATTGGTACGGATGATGATTATTTCAATAAAGCGCACTTCTACAGTTCTCTGAGAACTCCTCTTTGGTAGATCCGTATATTGAGACACACAAGGATCTCTTACGATCCGAAGTTTTAGGGAAGATCAAGCTTGGATTACGCATAAGCACATGGAAACTTTCGGCGGTTGGTTGCGAAAAAAAATGTCAAGGTGATGAGAGCATCCATGAGCAATCTGTATTTATTGGCTATGCAACCATCATGGCATATCGTCACATACAAAGGGCACGAGATAAATGGGAACATATTCTACACATAGCCCAAGATAAAAGGAGTACCAACCAAAAGCAAAGAGTGTCCGCATAGATGCCACAGACCCTTAATGGGAATAAGCGAGACATATTATGGACGCATAGATGAAATATAGGGAACTAGAATATGCACCTACTTTGAAGATCCCATTGTTCAAGTGCCAATGGGTCAAGGTGACCGGAGGCGGGGTAACATGAGACAACGAGTATGGAATGACAACAGTGAGACCTTAGTAATATTGGGTACAAAGACGAACCATTCGTCCCCTTGCCAAGGATGTGAATCGGTGTTCTATGTCAATGATATGTCTACCAAACCAAAAAGAGGGAAAACGATAATGACTCAACCAAAGAGCCAAAGCGCCACATAGTTCTTTCGGGAAAAGAGTCATCGTGGGAATTGAGGACAAGTCGGACATGTCAGAAGAATATGAAAAGGATGACCGAATTCCACCCTTCAAAGTGAACAAAGACCCTAGCATCTTGGTAAATGATGAGGACACTCCATGGTTACGAAGCGATCATAACCAAGGGACATACATAAAGAAGAAGTTCACTGCTGTGCCCATTTGATGATATAGTGATTTAATATAGTGTGTGTTTGAGATATTATGTAATAATTGTGAATTCAGATGTTTATTATGTCATGTTTCAAATTAAATCAATGTTTGATTTGGTGGGATTTCTCTCTCAAAAAGGTAAATTAGGATACCGAGTGATGAAAAATTAAAATATTAACGTTAAAATGACGTGAAAACAAATTTCCTGTCCAAAACCAATAGTTTTAATAATTTTAATTAAACACTATATTTTTGCATTAACGACATAATAAATATTAGTTACATTATGTTTTATAATTCTAACAAAAAAATAAAAAAGTTAGGTTATAGATTTTTCCTATGTGCAATAAACAAAAAGAAAATTCATATTTTAACAAAATAATTTTATGCCTTTTATTTAATTTACTATGTATTTAACAAAAACTATTGCATTTCTATTGTATTTAACAAGACTATTGCTTAAAAGCAGTGGAATGAATCTGCTTTCTGACCCACCTTTACTCCCGGGTGGGAATCCCACCCGGGAGTAAAGGTGGGTCATATTGGGGTTCATCTAAAAACTCCTTTACTCTCGGTGCGTGTTACCAACCGGCCCGGTTGGTAATCGCACCGGAGTAAAGGGTTTTACTCCCGATTGGTGGTCGGCACCGAGAGTAATTCTCTCGATATATAACCTCCAGTACTGGCGCAGATCGATCCGCTTGTCTTCTTCCTCGTCAACACCGCCGCCCTCTTCTTCCTCGCGCCTCCACCGCGTCCGTTCGCCTTCCGTGACACCGGCGCCGCCCTCTTCTTCCTTGTGCGGCCTCCATCACAGGCTGCCCGTGCCCCTCCTCCATGCGACCCGTGGCCTCCACCGCCCTCCTCCGCGCTTGAGGCCCCACCACCGCGCCCGTGGCCCCACCGCGCCTTCCGTGACACCGGCCGCCCTCTTCTTCCTCGTCAGGGCCTCCACTTGCCCCGCCCGTGCCCCTCCTCCGCGACCCGTGGCCTCCACCGCGCCCTCCTCCGCGCCTGAGGCCCTCCACCACCTTGCCGAGGCCCTCCACCGCCGAGCTCGAGGTGATATGTTTGTCGATGTCTTTGTACATTCGCCCGAGCCCTCCACCGCCTGAGCCCGAGGTCGATTGAAAATTCCAAATTTTGAATCACAAAATCTAGGAACCGAAAATGAATATTTGGAACTCTATATATGCAAATGACGAGGAACTCTATATATTTGGAACTCTATATATGCAAATGACGAGGAACTAAAATGAATATTTGAATCACAAAATCATGACAAGTTTAATTAAGGACCACCAATGAAATTACTTTAGAAATTAATTAGATCGATGTAAATCCATGGCTTGTATAATAAACACGCTATATATTATTTGGAAACCATTGTCGTTGTCACTAAAAGTGAAAATGATCCACCAATCAACCGCCATATATTCATCACTATATGATATGCCATTATTCCAAGATGCGCTTTCAATAGAAGAATTTTTTCTATCTTCATAGATCAATGTTTGTTAACGAAATTTTATCCAAATATATTCATGTAGGGTCTTTTTTTTTGAAGGATTTGTTGTAGGATATATAATGGTCAAATAGGAACTCAATTTTGATACCCAGTTTGTAAACTAAGCGTTTTTAGTTTATAAAAAATATCACATGTGATGATGTAAGCGCTTTGGTTGGACTTGCATGCATGGCTCAGACAAATGAAGGAAAACTTCAACGTTTCTTCATTTGTGAACTTTGAATATCTGAGATATAATATATTAATGTTGCTAAAGTAATATGATGAATGACACATATACTTACATTTCATAATGACTTATACGTTTCTCATATGATGAATGACTACATGGTTCACATGGTACATAGGATCACAACATCACGCACCGACACCGCCCACCCGCCTCACGTTGTCGTGTCGTCGCCAAACGCAAGACGCCGCCCGCCTCACGTCGTCGTCGTCCACACACCGCCACCAGCACCGACACGTATATATACGTCATTTGTATTCATATGCATGTATATATACGTCGTGGAGCACCACCGCCCTCGTTCGTCCATGCGTTTCTATGTATACGGCGGAGCACCGCCGCCCTCGTTCACCCATGTGTACAGAGACATATATACGGCGGAGTGGAGCACCACCACTCTTGTCACACCGCCCTTTCTCGTGGCCTAGTTGATCAACATTCGTATTATCGTTATCGTTAATGCTAAACAATCACACCGAGGCGAACCGCTACTGTTGATGTACTATATATTGGTTTTTTTTTGAAGCTAGATGGCCACACGAGAAATATGGATGAGGAGGAGTTGATGATGAATTTGATCAACACCGGCACTCAAGTTGCCGCGATGATGGTGCTAAAAATAACGTGCAAGAGGATGCGGATGACGGAGTCGATGATTAGCTCTTGAACAAAATGAGCAACAACAGATTGGCCAAGTATATATTTTTTATTATTAGCTATATATATTATCATATGTCTTTATGTGTGCTCGGGACATTAAAAATAATGTTTATGTTTTGTAGCCCTCTGGATCGACATCAACAACTACAACGAAGAGTAAAATGTTCGAGGTCCCAAAAAGCCATTGGAGGGCCGCTTCATCATCTCGGAGTTCAATGTGGATACAGAGAACCGGGGGGCGAATAAAATGAAATTTGTGCACCACTGGTTACCTTATACGGGACCGGCTCCCGATTAGTACCCGTGAATGGAAGAAGAAGACCAATGCTCCTCATATCGCTTTTGTCTCCGATCATGACAAGGCGTTAATTTAGAATGATGTCTTGGTACATTTCACGCTCCAAACAGATGGTTATGATGATATAATAGATGGTGATGAATTGAAGGAGCGAGTTAGGGATTGGGCAATGAAGAAGATGGCCACCCAGTTTCAGACTTGGAAGAAACACCTATACACGACGTATGTCAAGAAGAACATAGCACCAGATTTTACTGTCCCAGGCCCGATCTCAAAGCAGAGGCCCTATTGGGATGAGTTTGTACAGTACAAGACTTCGGAAGAGGGTGTGAGTCGGGTGATAAAGAACCAACGTAATGCCCAACAGAAGACATACCACCATACCTTGGGATCGGTGGCTACCCAACCGCCATTAAGAAGTGGAACAAAATGGAAGCGCACCTTCTTGCCAAGGGTATCGCACTGTAATCACTCGAGTGGGGAGAACGTGCAAAGAATTGGTTTTTCGGTCATGGGAGAACACTAGACCAGAGATGCAGGGGAAGTGCGTTTATGGCGCAAGACGCAAGAAGCGCCCAGAAAGATTGTTTTATGTTCAGAGAGCTATCGCTGAGTGGTGCGTTCAGCTCAACAGAGAGAGAGGATGAGTGACATACGCCATCGGGACTGCTGAACATGGTGGCGAACTAGAGGCAAAGGAAGTGTCTCGTGGGAGCATGGATTCCCTCAGATGGACCTTCTTCTGAAGTAAGTCGCCAGAGAAAGAAGGAAGAAGAGGTAGAGCGGCTCCAGAGATTGGAGGAAGCGGTCGTGAAGCTACGAGGCGGGGAAAAAAAACCTTGAAGCGAGAATGCGGGAGGAAATCGAAGGCAAGTGCAAATAGCGGTGAGTGCAAGTAAGGAGCATCGAGCCGAAAATCAACATTAGCCAATCTGTTCATTGAAAAGCAAATTGCGCTTCCACGGAGATACCAAATCAAGGGGACACAGATTCACGCTTCCTCATGGATGACGCCATCGAAACCTTGTACAACGTGTGAGCTACACATTCCGAAGGAGAATTCTACAATCAAGGTGGCTATCGGTCTTGTTAATCCTATCGACCAACCAAGACACCAAGGATTCATGGGAATATAATCCAAGAAGGATATGCTACCATCTCGGTAGATAAAGCTAAAAAAGGTTTTAGTGATTTGCCTCTTGACATTCCCCGGAGGTGATGGCGAGAAGACTCTAGGAGAAGCGGAGAAGACATTCATTCTATGGTGCAAGCGCTACATCATCATTCCGGGATGTCGGCTCCACCTCCTCCTCGAACTACCTCACCATAGGTACGCGTCTGCGGATGAAAACACTACATCATTAATTTGTATTGGCTTAAATAATTAACAATCTGCTCATAATAATATGTCATTCCTTTTTTTTGTAGCGCAGATCCTCCCCAACCTAAATCCAATTGTTCAATCGCCAGATCATCATAGTGCTCAGACGATGACATTATGTTGGAAGACGAGGCTGCATCTACACCATCTCCAAGGAGGTCTCCAACGCCAGCCAGCCGCCCGCCACCTCCAAGGAGGTCTCCAACGCCACGCCAACACCTCCAAGGAGGTCTCCAACGCCTCCCCGCCCCGCCTACCAAGAAGCCTAGCAAGAGGCCAACCCCTCAAACGAAGAACCAGGTCCCTTTGCAAAAGAAAAAGCCACCGTGAAACCAAGGGCTATTCCCAAAATAATATCTCAAGAGAAGGAAGAAGGAACTGCGATGCATATAAAAAGACATGTCTAGATTCTATGACAAACTTAAAATGAATCAAGAAGCAAGGAGAAACCCGAGAAACCGTACTTCTTCAGTAGCTCGAGATATTCTAAGAAAAAGGTGACTTCTTACCAAAGAACAACAGCGGGAATCTCGTAAGTCGTCCAAATCAACGTTATCGAGACTATGACCGCACTCTCACCAAGTCAATTGAGGCGCATGAGAAAAAAAGCGGGCGGGGGAAAGGCATTGCCCAACTCGACAACAAGCGCGCCAATCAATCCCCGCTAGTTGTTGGTAATGAATATGGTTCAATTTAGGATTAATGCATCGAAAAACATACCTCCGGATGTCGATTTGGATCACCTTGGTGAATTTCTTGATGAGACCGGTCTCGACCTTTACTAGATGTTTGGTGATGGAAACATTGAGAGTGCGGCGGAGGTTGATATTTGAAAGAAAAAATTTGTACTAGGCGAGTCTATACAACCCTCAAGCCTTATCTCGATCCGGGGACGCAAATGTACCGCTAAACAAGTGTGTACATGCAAAGGCCTACCGATGAGACTTCTAACGTTGGTGTCGAATTAGAGATGAACATTGGTTCCGTGGCGATGATGTTATGTATGTTGACTTTGCGAAATTTCATCAACTATGCCATCTGACCTCTCTGGACAAAGTTATCATTAGCTGCTATTGCCTGTAAGTAATTATTCTTTCGATCTATTATTAAACTCATCATATGTGTGTATATGCATATAAATTATCCTAACAAGTACTATATATATGCAGATTTACAATGACAGAGCTTTCGAGAAAGGAAGGCTGCAATGAAATTGGTTTTGTTGATCTCCATATAGTATTCGAAGACCCAATTACTCCAAAGACTAATTGGAAGTCTGAGTCAGAGAGTAACCTCATGAACTTCTTAGTGAACCAACGCCACAAGAAGGATATACTCTTTCCCTATAACTTCAAGTGAGTGTTAATCATGTCGATCATATCCTTAATGGCTCATATGTTGATTCTAGTTAATTAATGAGTGTTATGCGTTATATCCTATAAACACATGCAGCAATCACTGGATATTGATGGACATCGATCTGGTGAAAAGTCACTTGATAATCTATGACTCGATGAGAAAACCACAACAAGACTACCAAGATATGATAGATATTATCCAGAGGTAATTTCGGGATCTCTAGCAACTATATATACACACAAACATGATGATTAACTATATCTGATGACGTGGCAAATTTTTTATTGGGCAGTGTTTGGAAAACCTTTATTGAGAAGCAACACATGGAAAAATGCAAAGCGCCACTGAATGTAATCCCTTTGAAAGTAAGTCCCCTGAATCGCATCATCTTTATTAATTAAACATATAGCTTTCACCGGATCACCAGATTGGATGACAAATCTTTTTCTTGTAAAGTGGTGTCTAAGGCAGGAACAGGGGAATAACTACTGTGGTTACTATGTTTGCAAGTTTATCAAGGTGCTCTCCCAAAGAACTCCTACAGAGAGACTCAAAGTACGTTAAAAATACACTATATATTCATTTAATTATTATTATTGATTATGTTACTATGTCTTTATATATATATATATGTACATATATTAATTTATTTTCCTTTAATTCAAACCTGTAGACTCGATAGTTGGAGGAAAAGGTCATACGGCAAGACCAAATCAAAGCAATTCAAGAGTCTATAGCCGGATTTTTTAATGAGCAGGTCATCGATTCCAAGGGCGAGTTCTAGTTCGACCCAACACTGCCATTGAAGCCAAGCTAGAGGATGAGAGGAAACTTGTTATGTCACAACAACTGTAATGCAATCTTTTGTAATATATGCACATGAAATAATATAATGTAAAATACACATATGCATGCATGCACGTAAATATATATATGATGCATGCATTCATATATATATATATATATATATATATATATATATATATATATTTCTATGCTTGAATTGTGTGATTTAATACGTTCATTGTGCTTGAACCGAAACATACTATATGCACGTATAAATGTATAATTAGCAGCGTACAATACGACTTCGAAAACCTATTTTGAAAAGAAAACAAAAAAATGAAAAGAAAAGAAAAAAGAAAAAAAACCTTTAGTCCCGGTTCGTATTACCAACCAGGACTAAAGGTGCCGGCCATCGTGGCATGTCAGGAGGCACCTTTAGTCCCGGTTGGTGTTACCCATCCTTTAGTCCCGGTTCCTGACCCGGGACTAAAGGACCCCCCTTTAGTCCCGGATGCTTGCTCCCGGGTGGGGAACCGGGACTAGAGGGGGTTCCCCACCGGGAGTAAAGCTCGGTTCTCTACCAGTGGACCCATGTTATACAAATTTGACAGATTTTTTCTTGTAATACCTGACACATGTGTCATCCTTTGATTTGTCAAAAAATTGACAGATTTGAGGTTGACAAATCTGTCAACAGATGTCTAGATAGACCCATTAATTATCTGCAATCTATTTCCAAATGTTATATTTGAATTTTTATATTATCATTATAGTAAATCTTAACAGTATTAATCAGATGTATATTGAATGGAGCCTTCACATTAATTCTCAAGAGGTGCACACTAGAAAAGAAAAAGATAAATCCTATAGAATCTCAGAAAATTAGAAACATCTATAGCCTTTAATTTGGTAGACTCTAATCATCGTTGAAAATAATGGCCATTGAATTTATCTATTTTATAAAAATTACTCACATATGTTTATATGGAAAATACATAAAGTAACCCTCTAAACTTGGACCTAAATTACCTATCTCTGCTATTGTGAAAGGTAATCTAAAATAACACCCAAAGAGCAATTCCAAGAGACTCTTTATATCTTTCCTAATTTAAAGGAATAGAGATTTCGGTAAAAAAAAACCTCCAACAATCTCTTTAAATGGATCTCTAGATATAGACATATCTATTTCGGATTTCTCGCTAGCCAAAGATGGAGAGCGGGAATGACTGTCTAGAGTGCGCGCATAAGATATAGAAAAGATGTTGGAGGGTATAAACATATATAAAATGATTTTCACTCAAATGACTCTCCAAATGACGATTTAGGGAGTAAATTTTAGAAAAAACTCTTGGTGATGCTCTACTAATGCTATATATGAATACAATTCATGACACCTAGCGGCAGAAATATGCTAATGGCCCTAGGTCCTTGCGTGGAACGTAGCCGGTTATAAGGTTCTAGGTTTGGAGCGACAATGATTATAAGTTGGTGGTCACCCTGTTCTAAGGTGGTAATAAATTCACCAACTACAATCACACATGGGCTAAGATAGGCTATACTGGAGCATGGGTTGGTGGGCTAGCTCTTATTATAAATCCAAACAAAATATCATTTCATGTGCAAACACATTACATTTTTAAACATGAGTTTTTTTATAATATACTCCTACAACAATTTTTCTCTTCTTCTTTCTATGTATCTCTCATACATGATCATTGTTTTTAGGGCCAACTGCATTACTACCCTCGTTTTCAACTCTAAGTGCACATTTGCCCCTATTTTTCTAAACTTTGCAGATTTGCACCCTTTTTTGAATCGAAGTTTCCCCTTGCCCCTATTCCATGAAAGAAACTTAATGGTGTTAAGTGAAGGCTAAACAGACACAAATGCCTTTGGCATAAATGATCCAATAATAATAGGTTTTTTTATTTGCAAACTTATTCTGGATATATTTTGGACAAATGACAACAAATATTTTGTGTTAAATGTCGAAATGTAATATTTTGCTAGCATGACATGATACAAGTTAATATTTGGAAAAAGCGCGGCAATGTATGACATTATGAAATATATTTTCATAATGTGTATATCTAGTGTTATAGATATTGATGCTCTTTTATATAAATTCAGTTAAATTGTAGGCTTAAAACAACTATAAGCATCATTAGTTTATTTAGGGACCGAGGAAGTAGATAGACAGATACACACTAGGTTGTATATATATTGTTAGATACGTAGACTACAGCAACGTACCAATGCAAATAAAAGCCCTGGAGGCCTCGTCATCCTTGCAAGATCCAGCGCTGTTTTCCCTTCGTTGTTTCGTAGATTTAACCGAACTTGTCTGTACCAAATGAAATGATACATAGTCCTGTAGCTCCGAGATTTGGCAGCGTAGTGTACCGCGGTGTTGCCTTGGTTGTCCTGCATATTCATGGTGGATGTAAACCTCTGCACAGCACGCGCGTCGTCCTTAGGGTTTCCTCGCAGAAAAGAAGCAATCCAGCAAACAAGACCATCGTAGCCGTTGAGGGCGGCAACGAGGAGAAAGGTCCTGCCCTCGGCATCTTGTAGCTGGGCGCAAGCGGGGCACTTTTTCAGCAATACTTCAATTACAGCACGGTTGTTTCTCAAGGCTGCCACATGGATTGGAAATGATCCCTTCTTGTCGGACTCATATGCTGATGGTTCGTAAGCATCTAATAGAAGCTTGGCGGAAGTCCAGGTTCCCCAGGATGCGGCATAATGCAGTGGCGTGCTTCCGCTTGATTGGTCTCCTTGTTTAATAAGGCTCTGCTGCTGGTGGTTCCACTCTAGTAGCTTCTTTGTCATGCCTACAGTTAGTATTACAAAAATAAACTAAGACTGATGCAAAATGCTTCATATTATTATATAAACTAGCCCATCAAGCTGTGCTCCTACCCACGTGCAAGAAACTTACGAGACATAAGCATCAGATGTGTTCATGTTTAATACCTACAAGTAATAACAATTACTTCTACTCCCTCCATTCTAAATTATAAGTCGTCTTGACTTTTTTTTTTACATCCATTTTGCTATATATGTAGATATATAATGTATGTCTAGATACATAGCAAAATAGATGTACCAAAAAGTCAAAACGACTTATAATTTAGAATGGAGGAGGTATTAATTTGCACATTCTTTTTCTTTTTACATTTTCTAACTCAATATGCCTATATATACAACTCTGTAATCTCTATTGAGTTACAATAAACTTATAAATTATTGATTTAAATGTTTTCATCCATATACATAGTTTTTCCATACATCTTTAATATGCATTTAGTTGAAATCTTAGATAAGGTTATTATTGTGGCTATTGTTATAGCCCATGTCTTATAATGTTGTAAATCTATATATTTTGATTTTGATAAAGTTATTAGTTGCTTTAATTTTTATCCCCAAATTAACTAATTTTAAACTCTCTTGTTTTGTATCTTTGATTGACTATCAATTGTATTTTACTAAATATAAAGATTTTAGTTCATCGACTGCACTCTTAAGTACTACGATATAACATAAACAAACATTTAAATCTACTCCAAGTCGCTCAAAATCAGTGGTAGAGCTTCAAGCAAGATCTAGTATGGAGGTAGCGGTACTAACATCAAGATAATATTAATATATGAAACTTATAATTACTGTTTATTCTAAAGTATTCTCAAAGACTAGGTACGTCAAAGCCATCTTTGTTCTGCACTATCAATCACCCCCACCTTCCCACACACACGCCTACACACACACTTCTCAAGATATTGATTTTTTTTCACATAGTAAGATTTGAAGTATCTTAAATGAGTATATATACAAATATACCAAAACTAATAAATGAGTATGCAACCATATGCATGATGGTTTATTGAAGATGAGAGTAGCTATACCCGAGAGTAGAAAAAATGCATCGTATATATAGTTATTATAAAAATAATTCATTAACTTGCATGCTTATTTATACGTTGATTGAGGCAGATTTGGTTTTCTTTTTATATCGGCATGTAATTTAGAGACAAATTAGAAGTGTCGCCTAATATTATCTTCTATAATAAGATGTGGGTATTTTAGATGCTATGGATTACTTTGCATTATCTTTTATAATAACATATGTCGGTAATTTATATATAACTAGCAAACATGCCCGTGCATTGCAACGGGAGAAAAAGAAAAACTATCAAGCGTTTAACTTGTTCGTTGTATCTTATTGCACAACTGCAGTGGCCTGAATAACTTAATTTCTGTAGGTGTTACTTTTGATGTGGTGAGTTTGATGTGGTGAGTGGTTGCCGCAACAATCACAAACGCACGGGCTCGTTAATAGAAACAAGGATGGCAATGTTAAATATCTATTTACTTTTTATCTTTCTATATAATTAAAAAGCTATTATCTATTTTATGTTGACCATGATATCTATAATATAAGATAATATTGACAATATCCTATGAATTATTGATTGAATTAAAAACAACCTACATTTTTTTTCCATTGTAAAGAACAAAATATTTACTCGCAAAAGTATCGTAACTTTAGTTTGTATACTGACTGTCCATGTATTGGTAGAGTTAGATATTAAGTTACGTGACTTCTTTTAAGGATCAATAAAAATATGTAACTTTAATATTTTGTTGTCGTGTCTCGGTTTCCAAATTTCAGTCTTTGTTGAAAGATGTACTGGTATATGTGGACGGCTCGTAGATTTGCACTGGTATGTGCAGACAGCTTAGAGAAACATTTATTCTGATTAGATTGGATGTGAAACCGCTCAAGATTTGAGTTTACATATTGATTAGTTAGACCATCGACTAATTCATGTCATATTAGTAATTTGTTTCTAATTAAAACCAACAATTTGATAGAAATATTTGTTTATATTAAGTAAAGGTCAAACTTTCAAAGACCCATAATATTGTATTACTATTTATCTTTATAAGGAAAAGCAGAGTTATTTTATCAAGGAAAAAAAATAAAACACGGCAAGGGCATTACGGGAGGGAGGCAAGCATTTTCCTAACATGACTCTCATCCTCGCGGGAGGAGCCTCAGCAGAGCGTTTTTTAGGGCTGCTTGGCAGGGTTCCTTCCCGGCTTCGGCTCCAGCTTCCGGAGGAGCCCTGCCAAACAGTATAGATGGAGGAGTTGTTTTGAGCATTTTTTCAATGAAAACAGAGGAGCCGGAGCCATTTTGGAGAAGCCACGCCAAAACAGCTCCACCTCCTCCAGAGAAGCCCATGGAGAGGAGCCCTCCCAAACACACCCTTACTCGTGCGTCGTTCCCGTTTTCGACCGCCCAAAGACTCTGCTCTCCGAAGGAAAGGAAAGGAAAAATTGTTCAAAGCTCCAAATCAAATAAAAAAGAGCTCTAAATCAAGTAAAAGAGCATATGATTTTTCCTCCACACATGTTATTATGTCTGAGTCCGTTGTTTAGGCGCGACCGTGAGGGAGTTCAGCCATGGGATTGAGGGGGGGGGGGGTAATGTAAGATCTCGGCCGACGAAAGGCTCATATGACGCGACGTCTAGATCGAACGGTTATTAATGAGGGAGAGTAAGATCTCGGACGACAAAAGGCTCATATGAAACGGTGTCAAGATCAAACGGTTATGAAAAAGGGATAGCCCATCCCTCCAAAAAAAAACTCGCTCTTTTATAGTGTGATTTTAGAGGGTTTATTTTAAATTATCTTATGGAATGGCAAAAGTAGCTAATTTGGGCCTCTTAATTAATTAGTCAAACGAAGGAGTATGAACTGCGGTGAACCATTTAAAAGGTTTATGGACCTAAAAATTCTTTTAGAGTTGTTAATGGATGTAACCAAAACTTCTACATAAGTTAATGGACCTGTGTATTTAAGGATATATACCGAAGCATAACGGAGATATACCTAAGGAAAACAAGGACATCGTACTTGCAAGACAATGCAGAAGACACTTACGTTCGCACCTTACAACGGCAACATGCATGGCGTTTTGTCCGTCTGGTCCAGAGTAAGATAGGTGGCTGTCCTTTTCGTACAGTTGGTCTGCAATATGATCGCGCTCCAGCAAGATGGCCACGTACAACGGCGAGACGCCGTTGCGCGGGAAACGCGCCAGCTCGTCGTCCGCCGCCACCAGCACTCGCACCATTTCCGCGTCGCCCCCAGCGGATGGCGTCACGTAGGACCGTCTCCCCTCGCCTGTTCTCCTTCCTCAGCACCACCTGCAGCACTGAGGCGCCGCTGCAGGGCATGTCTGCCCGCGTGCAGACATGGATGGCGGCAATGGCGCGCGCGCTCTGGCGAGATGGCTACGACAGAGGTTAAACGGGGAGTCAGAGAAGGAGCAGTGACTCACCACGAACACCGCTATGGAGTTGGTTAGGGTAGGACCGGCTCGAGGCGGACTGGACACGTACACCAGCACAGGACGACGGCTCCTGAGCATGGCAAGACCACGTCAGGTCCCTACTCGCGTCGTTCCTGACCAAACCGAGGCGAGCATCAGTACTAGAGGACCAAGGCGAACGCAAAGGAACAACTAATTGGACCTCAACCAAGGAATAGGGCCTCATCCCCAATCACGCTATGCTCCGGTGGTGGGCTGACCGGCGGCGACGGAACGCAGAAATTGGCCATCGCTCAAGCACGACTGTGGCTAAATGCGGGTCGGACGGTTGGCCAGCTCTGTGACCTAGCTACTGACGCGAAGAATTGACCCGAGACGGCCTAGGCGTTGTGAATTTGAACGGCACCCGCCGATAGCAGCACAAGGGCGCGGCAGAGCACAACGGGCAGCAGTACACGGCACAGGGCGCGGTTCGACCCGCTGTGGTGTGAGGGTGACAAGGCAGCTGCGCTACGGGACAGCGGATACGGCGGCTACTCGATGGTGCCACCTGGCCTTGTCCGAGATGGCGACACCGCGCGTTAGCACGAGCATTATACTATACAAAACAAGCCAGGAATACCGAATACGCAAGCTTGCTTGAAGTAGGGCGTACGTATCACGGCATATACAGTGTATACGTCAGGGGAAGATGCTGCTCGGTCGGTGGATAATGCGTGGACACCTCGTGTCGTGTATCTTTTGCGTAGCGCTTGAACCTCGTGCTTCCACGGGCCGAGGGGCCAGCTCAGCCACATGCAGTCGGCCGGCACGCGCTAGAGCACAGGCACAGTACAGCGCCAGCCGACAGCCGGTAGGCCGATCGATCAATCGATCCGTCGACGGCTCCAACACAGCGAGGGCGCCTGCACTGCATGTAGCCGCGGTGCAGCGGCGCAAGACTACACCTCTCTATTTATGTTCTCTAGCATCTTATAAAGATCCTAATTAAACAATTAAGGTGCCGGGCTAGCTAGAGCTCACCTTACCAATTCTAGAAGCAAGGTCACATAAACCTATGTCACTAGTACTTCAAGCAACGAGGGAGCTCCTATACATGCTAGTAAGCAAAAGCACAAAGCCACCTAGGCTCACTACCAATGCTCAATAACAAGGCAACCAATGCCAAATTAGAGAGCGCAAATACTTAGCTACACAAACTAAGTAATGTGACTAACAAGGTTACACAAACCAAATTAGCCACGCAAAGGAGCTACTTCTGTACTACACAAGCAAGAAGGTAGCTAGTGAGCTACACAAGCTAACTAATAACAAGAGCAACTACACAAGCACAATATATATAAAAGTAATCACAAGCTTGTGTAAGGGGAATACAAACTAATGGGAAGAATAATGTTGACACGGTGATTTTCTCCCGAGGTTCACGTGCTTGCCAACACGCTACATCCCCATTGTGTCGACCGATCACTTGGTGGTTCGGCGGCTAATTGGCTTCACCCGCCAAGCCCGCACGTCGGGCATCGCAAGAACCTATCCCAAAAGTGAGGGTAGCTCAATGACACGCTCAACTAGAGTTGCTCTTCGCGGCTCCCGCTGGGCGAGAACAATGCCCCTCACAAAGCTCTTCTCTGGAGCACCGCACAAGCTTCTTGCGGACTTACGGGCCCAAGACATCATCTAGATTCAAATATTTCTACGTATATGCAAAATGTATATACACGGGCACCGTCACGCCAGACTTCATCGTGGCGCTTGCCTACAACTTTGACTACTCGGACCCGACATGCAATTCGGGAACGAGTACCAGACGACCAAGATCTACTCAGCTCGATCAGGAATCTACCGAGGAGCAATTCGACTGGCTTACTTCATCAACCATGATGAACGACTTCAACATCAATCTAGATGACTCCGCCATCTCAGGTTCCTCCGTGGCGACCTCACCTGCGGGCAGCTCACCTGGGCCACATTTTTGGATTGGACTACAACTCTACACGCCCATGGGTTCCGGCCCTCACACGACTAACGTAGTCCAACAAGGGATCAGCTGGCATCAACTATGACTCACCGACTAATCCACTCGACCGCCAATCAAGCTAAGTCACAACTTTAATATTCTTCTAAATATTCTCCAATCTCCATACATCGCCGCAATGTTTCTCCAAGCTGTTTTCTTCATGTTTGCTCTCCAAATGATTTTCTGAACCCCCGAATAGTCATATTGATGCTCGGATGTCCCCTGAGACGGCCCTGTCTCCGGCTCCTCCCTACACGTGCTACGGGCTCCGTGCTCTGCGTTATGGGTGGTCAGCTATGGTTCCTTGGTGATGCCTGTTCCTCCTACACGTGCATGGGCTCCGCGCTCGACGTTATGGACTATGGGCTAGCTAGGGCTAGAGACTCAGCTACACACTAACTGGTCGGGCGGTTTATATTAAATATAAATACATCTTCACACCAACTGATCACCGAGCTGCACACGCTATTTCATCGCCATTGCTGATTTATCTCCGGAGTTCATATATTTTTACGTCATGTATCACCCGTTCTACGTATTTGTATTGCAGGATCATCATCCACCCGTTCTACGTATTTGTATTGCAGGATCATCATCCAGGTGATCGGATCACCTGGTGCTCGGACTTCTCCACAGATCAACTGGTCGGACCACTAGGTTCATCGACTTCGTCGTCGACCAGTTGATCGGACTGTTCCCCGGTCGCTTCTACTCAATGCTCATTTCACCGCCGACCAGTTGACCAGACTGTTCATCGCTCGTGCTTCATCGCTAGCTATGCCGTTTACTCCTCGGCCCTTGGATTCTTCGTGCTCGAGGACTAAGTGGGCACACTTCACCCCACTTTACCTTGCGGACAACGCCAGCTACACCGGGGACTCCTCGGTGCTCGGACATCGCCTGCTACGCTAGGAACTCCTCGCTGCTTGGACATCGCCAGCTGCGCCGAGGACTCTTTGGTGCTCGGACATCGCTAGTTACACCGGGAACTCCTCGCTGCTCGGACGTCGCCAGCTACGCCAGGGACTCCTTGGTGCTCGAACATCGTCAGCTACGCTGGGGACTCCTCGATGCTCGGACATAGCCAGCTATGTCGGGAACTCCTCGCTGCTTGGACGTCACCAGCTGCGCTGAGGACTCTTTGGTGCTCGGACATCGCCAGCTATGTCGGGAACTCCTCCCTGCTCGGACGTCGCCAGCAGCGCCGAGAACTCCTTGGTGCTCGGACATCGCCAGCTATGCCGGGGACTCCTCAGTGCTCGGACGTCGCCAGCTACGCCAGGAACTCCTCGCTGCTCGGACGTCACCAGCTACGCCAGGAACTCCTCGGTGCTCGGACATCGCCGCCTACACCGGGGACTCCTCGGTGCTTGGACATCGCTGCCTACGCCAGCGGCTCCTCGGTGCTCGGATGTCGCCAGCTACGCCGGGGACTCCTTGGCGCTCGGACATCACCCTTGGTGGTCGAATCTTATTACGTCTCATCGGTGTGCTATCAAGCTGCTCCATGCTGTTTGGATCAGGGTGCTGATCTTGGGCAGCACGTCTGGGGTCTTGATACGCGCATGTCGAATGACGTCGGCAAAGCTTTCAGACTTCTTTTTCTTTGACCCTGCTATAAGATTCATTCTTCATCTTTCAGGTGGCTCGGGGACTAAGTGGGCACACTTCACCTTACGGTGAATGTGCGCTTTTCTCATCTCAAGGCTACGCCCAGGGACTGGCTGCCTGCTCGGCTGGTCTTTTACTTTTTGACCCTGGCACCACGTGACTACGTCACCTACTGTCAGGCTCGGGGACTAGCTGTGGGGGTATGGCCCCTGGTATCCACAAGACAAGACATGGGCCGCACCATCAGAGGTGGCCCAGCCCACAAGATCAAGACGTGCATGGCGCTGCTCGGCATGCACCGCAAGCTATTGTATAGTACCAAATAGGATACCTTCCTTGTAACCCTACCCCTCTAGAGTATATAAAGAGAGGTGGGGGTCCCCTACTCGACATCTCAATGCAATACATCAGAACACAGGATGTAGGTATTACGTCATACTGACGGCCAAACCTGTCTAAATCTTGTGTCTTGGTGCTTGTATTACCATCTTGCTCCTAATCTCACTCACCTCTATGACAAATCTACCATCATGGGATACCCCTCGGTGGATCGTGGAGCATCTTTTGTCGACAACACCTATGACCGGTAAAATGAAATGCCCTAGGTTATACCTTTGCCTTGCGCATTCCATTCTTTCTCCTCCAATGTTGATGCAACACATGCACCAACCAATCACCAAATGATATGATCCACTTCATATCATCATGTGACCGTATTGGTTCATCGATCTTGACTTTACTTGCTTTTCACTGTTGCCTTCATCCATCGGCGTCAAGTCTTGCTTAAGCTTCACCGCCACGCGGTCTATCACTCTAAAGCCTCTAACTTGCCCTTCACGCTTGCAACCAGTCCATCAAGCCAAGTCTTGTCTTGATCTTCTCCACCTTGATCACATGAATCAATGTCATGTCTCTTGTGCAATGAGCTCCTTTATCATCACATGTGTGAGCTTTGCAACATCTCCGAGCCATTTTCACCTTCATGGCATATGTTGCTCACACACATGTACCTGTGGACTAATCACCTATGTATCTCACATAAACACAATTAGTCCACCTAGGTTGTCACTCAATTACCAAAACCACATAGGAATATTTTAATCTCCCCCTTTTTGGTAATTGATGACAACTCTACAAAGATATAGAAATTAAGCTCTTTTGGATTCATGTTGCTTGCCCAAGCAATTTTACCATGTGTAAATTATTTTGGACAAGTACCATAAACCCAAAATGGTAGTATTAGCTCCCCCTACATATGTGCTAGAGTGTTTGGTTTGAAGTTCGCACATATGCATAGATTGGAATTGTGGGAGAGTAATTACTACCAAATGATGCTAAGGTGTGTAGAGTAAACCTTTGAAGTGTGATACCAATCGGAGTTGCACATTTAAGTTCATCCTTAGCACCATGGTTAGCTAGATAACACTTGGAAATAAAAAGCACTAGATACCTCATGAGATCAACATTAAAAGCAAGGTACTAGCATTACTTGAAAAGCATACCAAATGTCTAGCTATCATCCTATGCATGCTAGTTTTCATTTCATCAATCAAATTCTACGACTAGCATACATCACACAAGCATGCATATTGAATTTAAGAACTTATGCAATGCAAGCAAGCACAAGAATATGCACATATCAAATGCAATCAATCAAAGTTCATGAGCTTGCTCCCCCTACTTGTGTGCTTCTCTTGTCCAAGAATTTTGATCTATCTCTTTTCTTCAATGTTGCTCCCTCTTTGTCCATGTCCATGTCCAACCTCTAATTCTTTGTTTCAATCTCTCCCAAAGCTTTCATATCTTATCTCTCCTCCTTGTACAATCTCAATCTCAAGGCTTTCATATCTTTGTACAATCTCTCCCCCTTTGTCATCAATTTCCATAAAAGATGTGCTTCTCATTGATGCAAAGGTATGCATTTGGGGTAGATGGTTGAGGCTTGAATCTTGTATTTTTGATGGACATCACTTGATTGTTGGAATGACACCACTTGTAGACACCACTTGTAACTTGTACCACTTATATCTTGTGTAGGGCTTCTTGAGATACCACACATAGAATCTTTGATCTTGATATCAATTTGTGTGACACCTCCCCCATATGTGATAGCATGGGTCATCCATTTGAGACACTTGAGCTCTTGTAGGTGAGGGATGTATTCTTCATTTGATGATCACTTAAAGTTGAGGATCACTTGTGGAACCATCGTCTTGCATGATTGATACCATGTGTAGATGTGATACCATTTGAAAGAATCTTCTAGTATGCAACCACTTGTTGAATTTATCAATAAAAACCATTTCTTGAACCTTTATTATCTTTATGAGTACCACTTATAGGATATCACTTGTGAATTCTTGATGAAATACTTGAGTCTAGATACCACTTCAAACAAACAAACTAGATATCCATTTGCATTGTTGTCTTGTGCTTGTACTCTTATCACTATCATGAGCTTCTATGATTGACTTGAACTAAATTGATTTGCCTAAGCTTCCAAGTCTGGTTTGAACCAATGACAAGCTTCTTCACACCTTTAACAAGGGTTATCTTGCCAATGTTGTACTTGTCACTTGTTAGCAATCCAAATTAAATCAAGTACTTGGCTTCACTAGCTCATGAACAAATTCATATACTAACCACTAGATCAATTAATCATTCAAGCAATAGTGGTAGTCTATGAATTTAAAACTTTCATTTGTTATGCATGATCCTATGAAGCATGTACTATATGCACTAATCGCATACTAGTAAGTGATAAAATGATCATGCACATTACAATGATACCTTTGCTATGTTGAAGTAGAGGATAGTCACATAGATTCCAATTCATTTCTACAATAGCAATGTGAAGTCTAATTATAAGCTTGGTGAAGACCAATAGATACCATTTTGAATTCCATTCTTCATCCATATGAAATGAATACCACTTATGATCAAGTGCACTTTCTTGTTGTGGTTGGCTTGCTTTATCTTTTGATCAATGCTTTGCATGAGAGCATCAAAGTGAGAATACCACTTGAGGTATCATGATTAGATCTCTTTTGGGTGTTGCTTGCTTTTCTTGATCAACCCTTTTGATTTCTTCAACTAAGCATCTCAAATGTCCCTCGGATCACCACTTTCATGTTAGCCTTCCAAGTACCTTACTTGGTTTACCTACACATATGCGGCAAGCCCCTACACTAGGGAGAAGTGACCTCTCTCCAAGAACCATTCTTAACACTCACTTGAAATAACTTGATTGATTGATCCAAGTAATGGACTTAACTTGATGAGTAAACTTGTTTCCTTCTTTAAGTCCTTTTCTTTCTACTTGTTTAAGTTCTTTTCTTTCTACCAAATGATCTCCAATCATCACTTGAACTTAAACTTCATCTTCATCTTAAGTTTGATCTTGATCTTTCAATTTGAGTACCAAATGTGTACAAAGTAGACTCCACAATCAAATAACCTTATTCTCTTTGCTTGTCATGCTTTTAGATCATCTCAAAACCAAACTTAGGTGCCTCAATTACTTATAAACAAGTTTCCAATTTGAGGACCTTTCAATCAAAGTGACTCTAGATCAATCCAACATTTGTCACTTTTCTGACAGATTTTGTACTCTTCAAAGAAAAATGCATATCTCCGAAAGTACAAATCCAAATACCACAAAATTTGGTGAAGGTGTGCATCACTAAGTTATATAGAATCTATAAAAATATGAGCTTCATTTGACTTTTGATTACTACCAGATTTCAATTCTTCCACCACTGTTATTTGCTAAAAACTGCTGCACTTTAGCTGACAAGATCTACTCCAAAACCGAAGCATTTCTTATCCAATTCTCATGAAAATTGTACAGAATCTTATACCATAAGTCTAGAGCATGTACACCAATTTTTATGCCAATCCAATAAATTTGGTCAGTCAAACATGGCTAAGATCATAGCTAGCTCAGATTTTGCAATATAGGACATATTTCAACTATTGAGCTATACTTCATCAAATATGAATCAAACTTGAAACTAACTTGTTTGAATACTTTCACAAGACATGGATCCATTCAATCCACTTACTAAATATCATCTTATGAACTTATCCAACACAAATCAATCCAAACTTGACTACTAATCAATTTATCCATTCAAACATCTTATAGCAAGCAACATTGCATATTTATCCAATTCAATCAACTCATATGCACCCAAATGAAATGATCAACAAGCGATATACCTTGGTTAGCTCATGATTATCCAATTAGCAAGCTTCAACTCAATTATTTGCAAGCCATCAAATATATCCAATGAATCACCAACAACTTGAATATGACACTTGTATGTTGATAGCACTTGGACTTTACTTAATTTTCACTTGGCATTGGGTTTAGATGTGCACTAAACTTTATAACTTAACTCAACATATGATGATCAATATGAAGTTAATTGAATTAAGTCTCCAATGCCAATGATACCTACAAACAATCATCCACTTTTTGATGGTACCCAAACAATTTTGGGTCCTCTCAAGTTAGGAGCGACATACTTATATAAAGCCTTAGTATGAGTAGCAGGATGTTTTGCAATAGCAACCATAGAGGTACCATTACCATCCTTTCTAAGCACATCATGATCATCAATTGAAATGGGCTTAGAATTTTTACCTAGGGGACATGAATGAGCCATATATCCCCTTTCTCGGCATGAGTAGCACTTTCTTTTTGATTGAGCCTTCTCTTCCTTGCTCATGCGCTGCTTCTCATTGTCTTGCCTCTCATGGATTGCTTGAGCCTTCTTCTCAAGCTTGGTAGGACACTTAGAGGCAAAGTGTCCCATACTTCCACACTTGAAGCACTTGATGTGAGCATAATCTCTCTTCTCATCTTTATTCTTGCTCATCATCTTAGCATCTTGAGTTTGCATTTGATGCCTTGCCTTTCCACCAATTCTTGTTTTCTTCTTTTTTATCATCAAATCACTACCATCATGGTTGATCTTGATTTGCTCTTAGGGTGTCTTCTCTTGCTCAACTTGTGGCTTTGGTTGAGGCTCTTCTAGTTGCTTCACCAATTGCTTGGTTGGGCACATTGAGGTAAGATGACCCCAAGTGCGGCACTTGAAGCACTTCACATGCTTGAGCCTCTCTTCTTCTTTTATCTTCTTGAGCTTCTCAATGTTAGGGCAACCATTTGCAAGGTGTTCCGCTTCATGACACCGGTAGCACATGGCATGAGAGAGCTTTCTTTGTTGTAGCTTTTTCATCTTTCTTTCTCTCTTTCTTTCGCCCTTTGTCATCTTATTCTTGAAGCTAAGGCCACACTTGTCACCATAGTTTCTTTGAGTTTTCAACATGTGCTCAAAGGTGACTTTTGAGTTGTAGCACCTCTCTAACTTATTGCTCAAATTCTTTACTTCATTTTTGAGCTCATTGTTCTCCTTCAAAAGGTTAGTCTCACAAGACAGGGGGTAGAACAAGCATCTATTTGTGAAGAATATGGCATATCTAATAAATCATCACAAGAGGTGGATACATGCTTCTTGCCTACATTACAAGGATTAGCAACATTTTGCAATTTATCATTTGATCCATGTAATGAGCTCTCATTATTTTTAAGTTTCTTTGTAAACACTTTAATGAGAGAAGCATGTTGTTATAATAATTCTTCATGAGATGCAAGTAGTGTCTCATGATCCAATTTTAGAACATCAAGTAATTTCTTATGTTCTTCACAAGAGTTCTTTAGAAATGAGTTCTCATTTTCCAATTTCAGTGTTTTAGCTTTCTCATTTTCTAAAGACATGGTAATGCTAGCAAGTCTACTAACAAGCTCATCATATGAATCAACATGATTAGCCACACTATCATTTGATACCTTGGTGTCATCTTATGACATAAAGCAATGTGGTGTAGTTGGAGAGCTTGAAGTAGCATCACAATCATGGCTCAAGCTTGAACCATCATTACCATCAAGTGTGCATGGGGTAGGATCATCATGTGCATCACTTGAGGCATCATCAATCTTGTCAAGTGAACTTGTAGTAGATCGATCATCATCATCACTTGACCATGAGGTGGAGCAATCTTCCACAATCACCAAGTTGTGGTCATGCTCAATATCCTCATGTGTCACTTTCTTGGGCTCATCCTCGTTGAACTTGCCATCATCCCATGTGAAGGAATCACCGAAGGTGCGCTTGATGGACTCCCATATCTCACGAGCGGTTCCATGATGTTTACTTGTTTCATCAAATCAAAACTCAAAGCATCCATTAGAAAACAACAAGCATGTGCATCAAGTTCATAGAGAACTCTTTGAGCTTTGGTGAGATTTCTATGATCCAATACATGGGTGAGACCACTAATGGCAATCCACCAAAACTTAGGTCCCTTTGCACGAAAATGATCAAGCATATGATTTTTCTAAAGTGCAAAGTTTGTGCCATAAAAAATGTGTGTCTCACAAACATCTAGCCCATTAGATGCCATCCTCTCGGGTCGGTGAAGACCACAAATGAGAGACCTATCTCTAATACCACTTGTAAGGTCGAGATGGCGACTAGAGCGGGGGTGAATAGTCGTTTCTAAATATAATCGCGTCGGCTAACCGAAAACAAATGCGGAATTAAAACAATCAGTCTAGCCAAGACTACACCCCTCTATCTATGTTCTCTAGCACCTTACAAAGATCCTAATTAAGCAACTAAAATGCCAGGCTAGCTAGAGCTCACCTTACCAATTCTAGAAGCAAGGTCACACAATCCTATGTCACTAGTACTTTAAGCAACGAGGGAGCTCCTACACATGCTAGTAAGCAAAAGCACAAAGCCACCTAGGCTCACTAGCAATGCTCAATAACAAGGCAACCAATGCCAAATTAGAGAGTGCAAATACTTAGCTACACAAACTAAGCAATGTGACTAACAAGGTTACACAAACCAAATTAGCCACGCAAGGGAGCTACTTCTATGCTACACAAGCAAGAAAGTAACTAGTGAGCTACACAAGCTAACTAATTACAAGAGCAACTACACAAGCACAATGTATATGAAAGTAATCACAAGCTTGTGTAAGGGGATTGCAAACCAATGGGAAGAACAATGTTGACATGGTGATTTTCTCTCGAGGTTCACGTGCTTGCCAGCACGCTACGTCCCTATTGTGTCGACCGATCACTTGGTGGTTCAGCGGCTAATTGGCTTCACCCACCAAGTCCGCACGTCGGGCACCGCAAGAACCTACCCTAAAAGTGAGGGTAGCTCAATGACATGCTCAACTAGAGTTGCTCTTTGCGGCTCCCGTGGGGCGAGCACAATGCCCCTCACAAAGCTCTTCTCCGGAGCATCGCACAAGCTTCTTGCGGGCTTCGACGGAGACCACCACCAAGCCGTCTAGGAGGTGGCAATCTCCAAGAGTAACAAGCACTACCGGCTTGCAACTCGATCATCTAGTGCCACTCGATGCAACCTCACGATGCAATCGCACTAGAATAGCTCTCTCACACAATCGGATGATCACTATCAAGCATATGTGAGATGGAGGGCTCCTAAGCACTCTCAAGCATGGACACAAAGTCCCCCGAGGTGCTCAACTCCAGCCATGGCTGAGACCCCCTTCTATTTATAGCCCCACGGGCTAAACTAGCCGTTACCCCTTCACTGGGCAAAACTCGGGACGACCGGATGCACCCAGCCAGCGTCCGATCAAAGGATGGCTGCCACGTCATCCCTGGCTTCAAATACCGAGCGCCTGATCTCAACGATTAAGTTGCGATCGGACACTGCATTGTGTATGACCGGACGCAGGACCCTAGCGTCCAGTCACTTCTAGTAAGGTTCCAGATATGCTCAACTGCGACCAAACGCGTCTGGTCGGTCATGATCGGACGCTGTATCAGCGTCCGGTCCTTCTCCTCTTCTCTACGTTGCCACGTCAGCGGGACCGGACGCACCCACCCAGCGTCCGGTCGAAGACCGATGCTAGCGCCTTCACTGCTGCCACTGACCGGACATAGGACCCCAGCATCCGGTCACTGCGTGATCAGCGTCCGGTGCACTCTGTGAAACCCATTCTTTTCTGTATAGGGCGCCAGTGAAGTTTCAAACCCTTCTCGCCTCAGTTTCAACGCCGAGTTGATCCACATCAACTCCAACTTCATCTCCCTTGTAAATGTGCCAACACCACCAAGTGTACACCACCATGTGTATGTGTGTTAGCATTTTCACAATCATTTTTCCAAAGGATTAGCCACTCAACTTGCCACGCCACTCGATCTAGCGACGATACAAAGTTAGATCACTCGAGTGGCACTAGATGACCGATATGCAAACAAGTTTGCCCCTCTTGATAGTACGGCCATCTATCCTAAACCTAGTCATAAACTTCTCTACACACCTATGACCGGTAAAATGAAATGTCCTAGGTTATACCTTTGCCTTGCGCATTCCATTCTTTCTCCTCCAATGTTGATGCAACACATGCACCAACCAATCACCAAATGATATGATCCACTTTATATCGTCATGTGACCGTATTGGTTCATCAATCTTGAATTTACTTGCTTTTCACCGTTGCCTTCATCCATCGGCGCCAAGTCTTGCTTAAGCTTCACCGCCACGTGGTCCATCGCTCTAAAGTCTTCGACTTGCCCTTCACGCTTGCAACCGGTCCATCAAGCCAAGTCTTGTCTTGATTTTCTCTACCTTGATCACAAGACTCAATGTCATGTCTCATGTGCAATGAGCTCATTTATCATCACATGTGTGAGCTTTGCAACATCTCCAAGCCATTTCCACCTTCATGGCAAATGTTGCTCACACACATGTACATGTGGACTAATTACCTATGTATATCCAATAAACACAATTAGTCCAACTAGGTTGTCACTCAATTACCAAAACCACACAGGAACCTTTCAGTCGACCGAGACCGGCCGATGCCATGGTGCGCGCGGCCGCAGCCGGCCAACACTCGGCGCCGTGGTGACCGCGAACACAACCGAAAGATGAAAAACGATGACGTGCGCGCTATTTAAAGCAGACCAAAAACCACTTAAAAGCCTGACTAAGGCTAAACCAATTTCACAAACCTATAGTCCACACCACCGGCTAGCTAGGGAAACACTCGGCGCGACCAAAGAGCGATTAGGGAAAAAGATACGAGAAGGCCAAGATGAGTTCGTCGCGCAGCGTGCCGGTTCGCGAATAGAACACCGAATGTGGTTCTTCGCGTGTTCTAAGGAGTTTCAAGCAATTCTTGGGGTAACCCCGCTGCGTCAGACCATCCTACGAACTACACCAAGCCAAGGTACTCGCCGTGAATCATCAAACTATACAAAAACATGGATATATTGTTTAATCATTTTTGTTAAATTTTAAATACCAAAGTAGCATCGTCTATATCGTCCCTGACTTAGCAATTGATGAGGGGCTCGTTAGAACTTAACACCTGTTAACACTTTTGTCTTAATTTTTACAAGGTTTAAACCTTGTCGACTTCAACTAACAACATAGCATGACATAGTCCATACTTCATACTATTTCGTGGAACAAAATATTAAAGCGCTATTTAAGTAGGTTCCACTATATAATTCACCCAAGATAGCACTTTTAAACACAAATCATTAGTTTGCCGACTCAACGAAATTCGGTCTTTGAGCTATCAGAAATACCTTGGAACAACACCTATTCATCAAATCCACAGTTGCACTTCGAATTTATTTAAGTACTAAATACAAGTTATATTTTATCTTTGTTTGTAAAAAATTGTTCTTCATGCTTAATCAAATAAACAAGACATTTACTATTTACTCGCTATCAGGCATTAACCTAGATGTTAAGCAAGCTCGTTACAAGCAGCACCGCCATGGAACTGGCCATTGCTAGCATTGATCACTCGATGACTATGCCGCGCGTCTATTCTCAATTATTGGCACTCGCAGCGTTTCTTCGTCTGTATGATGATGGGCACTGGCCCGGCTCGCAATCAGAATAAAATTATTTTGTAGCTGGCTACTAGTTGGGTTACTATAACACATGGGGATATTTATCATAATGTTATAGTAAACCACTTAGTAAGGAGTTACAATAATCTCGTAAATTAACATAGTAATTATCGTAACTCAAAGTGGCTACAGAATAAATTATTTTGTAGCCAGGTTCTCTCTCCCTCTCTCTCTCTCTCTATATATATATATATATATATATAATTTTCCTAAAAGTTAATAAATATAACCAAATCGAGAGTACTAGAAAATCAAAGATAATTTCTCTAGATATGTAAAGGAAGGTTTATTTCAAGATAAAATATTCTTTGGGCATCTGCACTCAATCCGTGCACTCAGCCAGTACGCAATGGAAAAAAATGACAAAGGTAGAAGAATGGGACCAAGTATATATGCTTAAGAAGCTTAGGAAGATCTCAGGCTCAAACATACATGTCAGTCATCTATCAACCTCCAATCTAACAGCTGAGATTCTCATATACCACACAATGAGATTGTCAAATTACAAAAAAAAAAAAAAAACTCCATCGTCCTCCCGCAAAAGAGATGTATATGGGTTGTCGGCATGGACCACCATATGTCTAGGGGGCAGAATATGTCCTTTGTGATCATACTCGTGTGTTAATACCGTCGACAAGCCCTGAATCCTTCGTACTAGAGTTGCCTTCTCTTGATCTTCTTGTTTGACTAGTTCCAGCCTTTCAGGAACCAACATTGGCGCAACTCCTTATACATCGGGTATGAGCATTAAGCCTTACTCGAGCATGATTAAAAGAAGCTTGGGAGAGCTTGTTGGTGGTCGTTAAGTGCATATTTCGATCAACACCTCTTGGCAAATGAATAGGGTAGGGACATTTTTTTTCATGCATTAAACAAATACATTCCATGAGTTGTGGTGCATCTAGGTGTTTTGTAGGTTATGCTCGAGATATACACAAAAATGCATTAATGGAGCTTATGAAATTATGAAGATGGAGTTGATACGAGATCCAAACTATCATTATTAAAAACAATTTCAAAAGGCCAAATTTGACTTCACCATGTCAAAGGGTTTGTCAAGATGAATAATTTGAACTTTTGGTTCATCCCATTTGGAGTGCGAACGCAAAAACTAAGCCTTCCGTAAGTTTATGGCACGGGCTATGCACGAGCTAGGGAGGGTCAGCCGACCCATGTATCCAAGCGTAGGTCAGTCAACTCAAAACCAAATCGAATGACCCTCTCCTTACTCATCTTACTCTCATAGGTTCCGAGGCAAAATATGGGGCATATCATAGGCCTTATTATTAGGACCTTAGTTTCAAGGTCGAGTGACCCCTTAATTCATCATTTGATTTGTTTGTAAAGTTAGGTGTATCTATATATAGAGATTTGCAAGACGTTGAAAGCCTAAAGTGAGTTATTTAACAAAGTTGAGCACACGGTTGAACCATAGGGCTTGGAGACTGTTAATGTAAAATTGATGCTCATGAATATATCAATGCCTCTAAATACAGCATCCGGCCTGCCATATCCTACTATATATAACCATGCAAAATTAGTGGGCCTGGCCTTGAGAATTTTTGGCCTAGTGTTGTATACGTGAGGGAGAGGAAGAAGGGGTGAGGTTGAACACGATACGGTGGTAGGGAGACAATGAAGATCCGACGGCTTTGGTTCATTGCATGAGAGAATTATTTGATTTTTTTTAAAAAAGAACAGGCGCCAGCTAAATAGCAGTCCCCTTATTGAAATCTATCTATAAACACGATACAGTCCAGGCCCAAATAGGCCCAGTTCCTTCACCTCTCGTATACATCCCCAGCTCTCATCTCGCCGCTTGTGGTGAATTGTGATCAGTTGTTGCGCGCGTGCGCAGCGGGGTAGTCGAACGACAGCTCACGCACGCTGTCGTTGAGCGGGGCGGCGTGGCGGAACCAGTACGCGCGGAGCACCTGGTCGTCCGCGAACGCCAGCGCGCGGCGCATCCCGTCGTCGCAGCTCTCCCTCGAGTACATCGGGTTCCGACCGCCGCTGCAGGGCTGGTAGCCCACGAAGTGCGTGATGAGCGGCCGCCGCCACCCCTTCACCCCGCCACCGGCCGGGCCCGGGACGCCGCCGCTCACTGCCGCGTTCCGCGCCGCCGCGTACCGCAGGTGCTCCCGCTCCGCGTGCCGCCGCCGGAGCCCCGGCGTGCGCGAGCGCCGCTCGACGGCCTCGTACCGCGCGGCGACGCCGTCGAGGCGGTCCACGACCTCCTTCCAGTAGCCCTGGAAGAAGTAGTCCGTCTCGACGAAGGTCTTCTTCCCCAGCCTCTCCCAGCCGTTGAGGAGCAGGTAGACGAGCGCGGACTGGTCGCACGCCACGTCGGAGTCCACGTCGCTGAGCGTCTTCCCCCACCGGGCGTGCTCCTCCGGGTAGGCGGGGCCCATGCGCGCCCACTCGTCCATGAAGTCGAGCGACCACTGGCAGTTGCGGATGAGGAACACGCCGGCGTTGAGCCCGAGCCACGACTTGCGCACGAAGAACTTGTCGGGCCAGCCGTACGCGACGAAGTTGCGGCCGGCGTACTTGGCCGGCGTACGCGACGAAGTCCATGTCGGTGAAGACGGCGTCGGAGTCCAACCACCAGACCCACTCCGCCTCCGGGTGGGCGAGCATGGCGGCGCGCACGATGGGGACCTTGGCCCAGTAGCCCCGCATGGCCGGGTGCAGGAACTCCCTGTTGTAGATCAGCTCGATCCCGTGGAGGCGGCAGCAGTTCAGCTTGTTCTTGAGGAACCGCAGCATCAGGTGGTCGCCAGCCCCTGCGGCCCTGCGCCGTGGTGCTTGCTCATCCCTGCCGAAGCGGAGACGAGGAGCGAAGCGGCCTCCGACGCGGCGGCCATTCCGTGCTACCGTTCGGCGTTCGCGCGGCGCGGGGCTAGGTCGCCTCGATCGGCTCGTCGCCAGTGCCCGGTGGACGGTGGTGCGGCGATGCAGGCAGCACACCGCGCTAGGCGTGCCGTGTGCCGTGTACTGCGGACGTGTTTGTAGTCTCGTGCGGGGAAATTAAAGAGCATGACATGACTGCGGCCCCCTGGGCCCTGGGCCGGGAGTTGGAGCGATCACGTGAGTCCGAGAAGGCGAGAAGAGCGGAGTCAACCAATCCGCGAAACAGGCTGGGGTCATATGATTTTCCTCTTTTTTTAGGCTCGTAGCCTCGTACGTAGCACTGTATAATATTGGCACTCGAGAGTCGAGATCTCTGATCTCTGCCGACAAAATGCTCGGAAGTACCCTTTATATTTAACACAAAGCCCAACGGTAAATTCTCAAGATTGGTCAAATCAACTGAGTGCTCTGTATTTAGAGCGTGCAACTTGTAGCGGTATTTGGTTATTTGCTAATAGTATTGGTATCTCCCCAACTTCTAGAATGAGTGAATGACTCTTTTAGGTACCGTTCGGTTAAGCAAGAACGGGGTGTTCCACGCCCGCAATGGTTCCCACGTAGTATAGATTGTTGAAGGACCCGTCTGAGTGGGAATGAATCCTTACTAACCGAACGAGGCCATAGGGCCTGTTCGGCAGCAGCCGGACTAGGTTTGGTTCCGGGCCAGTATACACCAATTTTCAATACGGATGGCTCCATTCCACCCGGAACGACCACCAGAACGGCCCGTTCCCAAAGAAACGAATCGAGCCTTAGTGGGATAGATAGAGTAGTTTCAAGCAGTAGATGGAAGTGGAAACAGTGAAACACGAGCTAATAATGGAGAAACCTACATCTGAAAATCAATTACAAAAAAAAAGAGCTAGGCCACCATACCTCATTGTTATATATATCTCTACCCGGTAAGCATGCAAATGTGAAATATTCTACTAGTTAAGGGTGTGTTTGATAGAGATCTAGATTCTTATATAAACGTTTTAGAACCAGAATGTCTTAAGAAATGTTTCGGATGATTAATTAGGATCACTTCGTGAGATCATTTGGCTGTTAGACTAGATTTTGACTCGCAAAAAAAGAATCTCTTAAACTATTTGCACTATAATCTGGTCTGATTTGCTTTACCATTTACTGCCCCCCTGTTCGCTTGACTGATAAGCCATGGCTGAAAGTACTGTTGACTGATTTATTGTGAGAGAAAAATACTATTTATTAGCTGAAAAAGTATGGCTTATAAGTCAAACGAATAGGGCGGTACTACATCACTGGAACCAAACGACACCTTTTAAGAGTTTGTTTAGGATTGCTCCACTAACTATAACATGGAACTCCACAAGAAAAATAGAGTTTCTAAAATATCCTTTAGGTGCTCCGCAAAACATCTTGAGTTGATCCTCAACTCTACTTTTTTTCTAGAGTAGATTTTACAGAGCTATCTCTGTTTAGCTAGCAAAGTTGAAAATAGAGCTAAAAAGGTGAAGGCAAGCAGTCCTACATAATCTCTAAAAATTAGGGTCTATCTACTCAAAACTCAGGTGATTTTCACCCTCCTGTCATCCGAGTGACAAAACACATTAAAACACTCGAATCTACCAAGCAAACTAAATCGAGTGTTTCAAGCCTCTACAACACTCGATTCCCATAACCACAAGATCAACATCTAACGACCCAAATAAAAAGAGATCAAAATCAGAGCAAAAAAACATAGAAAAATTACAAATTAAACAGACCGATTCTACGAAAGGCAAATTAGAAAAAAAATCAAAGCAAAAAACATAGAAAAAAGACAGATTAAACAGATCAGTTCTATGAAAGGCAAATTAGAAGAAGATCAAAGCAAAAAAACATAGAAAAAAAACAGATTAAACGGATCAGTTCTATGTTAGGCAAATTTGAAGAAATTCAAAGCAAAAAAAAAAAGAAAAAAGAAAAAAGAAAAAATACACATTAAACAGATCAGTTCTATGAAAGACAAATTAGAAGAAGATTAAAGCAAAAAAAAACATAGAACAATCAATTTACATCATGGAACACAAAACTTACACCCAAATCAAAGTAGTAAATCAATTAGATGTAATCTGCCGGGGTGCAGGGTCTCGGGCGCGCCGGGGTGCGGTGGTGCGGTGGGCGACGATGGCACCGGGACGGCAGGGGCCACAGGTTTGAGCGGCGCGGGCGCGCCGGGGTGCGGTGGCGCGGACGCCGGGGCGGGGTCGAAGGCAAGGAAGAAAGAGTTGGCTGCACCAGGACGGCAGGGCCGCAGGGACGAGCAGCGCGGCCGCGCTGGGGTGCTGGGTCACGGGCGCAGCGAGGTGCGGTGGCGCAGACGACGGGGCGGGGTCGGAGGCAAGGAAGAAGAACGCTCGAGGAAGAAAGAGTCGGACGCGAGCTGGAAGAAAGAGAGCCTTGGAACTAGTACTAGTAGTTTACAAATGACCCAGTGAAGCGTTGATTTCTTACTGCGCTGGAGTTAATGCAGTGGGCCATACAGGAGAAGCAGCAGCCCTAGAAACACCGTGATTCTATTCGCTCGGCGGAGATTAGAGCACAGAGGAATCGGACGGCCGAAAAAATCGAATGACAGCAGCCGGAGAATTGCTCGAGCGACGTACAAATTTACTGAAAAATTAATTCTTTTTCGACAGAAGGGAGTAATCCTTCCTAGGTAGCTCGAAAATCCACGCCCGCCGAGGCCAGTGTACAGTTTAGTCTATGTTTACCTGGACGTCGGTGCACGCAAAATGCGCAAGGGCACCACACGTTTCGTTTTTTTGTTGCAGATTTGCAGGGGTAGGTTAATTATTACCAAGAGCACCTCCATTGTCCCGTTGATTCCCATGTCCGAAATGTTTTTTCTGACTTAACCATCGATATAAACAAGTACGCATTGCAGGTTTTGCGCCTGCTGTAAGTATTATTGCTTATATATTATTCTTTGATTGCAGTGCTAACTTGATTAATGCTCTGATATTTCATTAGCCGGTGGACGATTAGGCAAGACGCGAGACCACGCAAGTATTTTGGTTTCAGAAGGGTTCGTGGGACCTCATGGGAAGCGTGGCAGGTTTTCGATGGTCTCGGAAGAGACGAATGCCCCATTCGCTTGTTCTATATGAGTCATACTATTTCAGCGAACGAACATTTTTTCTTTAATAATAAATCAGCGAACAATATTTTCAGCCATAGCTTTTCGGCAAAGCGAACAGGGCCAAAGAGGACTCACTCTCTCAGAGCAAGTATTATAAGGCTGACTCAACAGGCTGAATCTAAGCCACGTAGGAAAAAGTCATGATGTGATAAAGAGAGAAATGGAGAGAGAAAACCAACCGGCGCTAAACTCTTCGTCCGGCTGAATAGCCCGATACCACCCGTTCCCAGCCAGTCATGGGCGCTAAGCTGACATTTCGCTCCCCACCTTCTCTCCCTCTCGATCTCGTGCGGCACCCGCGCCCTTCCTCTCGATCTTGCACCCCCTCTCTCTTCCTGCGGCAAATCCCGCACCGGTGTGGGGCTTCCACGCGGAGCAGGGCCACTCACTCACTCGGCAGCGGCGGGGGCATGCCCGGCGCGGGCCGGGGTGGGGCGGCGTGTCGGCAGCACTGGCGGAGCCGCGCGAAGCTGGGCTGCTCGGCGGCGGCGGGGCTCGTTCACGCGGCGGCAGGGCCGCTCGTCGGCGGCGGGGGCGCGCCCGTGTGGGGCACGGCGGAGCGGCTCGTTGGCACCACGGCAGGACCGCGCGGGGCTGGGCAACTGGCTGCTCTTTGGCGGCGGGGCGAATCTTCGGCGACGACACGTGGCCGGGCAGCGGGAGCAACGGCGAGGGGGCGAGGCTGCGCAGGCCAGCGGCTGATCTGCTTGAAGTAATGGCCTGTGTGGATTATTGCCTGAAATTTGTCATTTATGTGGTATTGTTTGTTTTATTTTAGTACCTACCGTTTTCATCCCAGAATACGTTGTTTGGTAATGGCATGGATGAACATATCTGTTTTCTAGATGAATGAGCACATATGTGTGGGCACAGAGATATAGGTCACGACAGATTGTCGTCATGTTCGCTTGGCTTATAAGCCGTACTTTTTCAGTCAATGAACAGTTACTGCGTTCGGCTGGTACAGTCCTGGCTTGTTTTAGCTTATTCTCTCTCACAGAATACTATTCAATCATTCAAAATCTACTGTTCAATGGACCCTCCGAGCAAGCTGAGTATTTTTCTCTCACAATAAATCAGTCAATAGTACTTTCAGCTATGCATATGAGAACATTAAATACTTACTACTATATCTACTGTAGCTAGTTAAATAGCTAACCCATAATACTAGCAGGCTGAATGGTTGGCTGTAAATGACATGGGATTGGCTATAGCCTTCAGCTGGCTAAATTAGGGCGGCTGCACAGGAAATGGTTGGGTCTTCTTCGGCTATTTGCACTAGCGGAGGCCGTTTTAGGCTGTCCACGGCATGAGTGATGTACGTCATCCTATTTGTGTTCGCCACATTACTGTGGTGTTTTGTTTCATTCTTAACCTACAGCTAGCTTGTAGTTTTACTCATTTTAATTTCAGTGAACCCATGAACAGTAAAAAGTAATAAGCTTGAATCTTATTTTTTTTTACAATGTACATCTGTAGATACTATAGATGTGCATTGTTTTTTTTTCTAAAAAAAGTGCTATGTATATTTTTCTGAGGATTTTTTTTACGATACTATCGAAGAGATAGTTTACAATGCATATTTTTTTCTAGAAAAAATATCCCACGTCCTAAAGGCGCCTAGGAATGGGTCGTGATCCACTCCAAGCCCCACTCCAATCCTGTGTGATTAGGTTGTAAGCCCGATCCTATTACAACTTGAAATTATAGTATATAACCCGATCCAATCCGATCCTTTAATTCACATTATCCTAACCCACTCCTGATCCTTTTAGATCCTACGGGCCGATCTAGTAGTGACAATCCAAGGATCGGCACATATTATATTCAAATATACTAGCAAGCAAGCAAAACGTCAATACCGACAACGATCCAAGGGCCGGCACATATACTAAACTACAATGGAATTTAGTACCTCCACAGCACACGCCCTCCACCCAGCCGGCTGGCCCTAATGCTCTATTGTGAGTCTGCTATAGATAGGATACGAAGGCCCCGCACATGACGTCCACGATCCGTGCCAGCCCTTCTAAAGGATAATCCAATCCGATTCAGCCCTATTCTTAAAAGAACCCATATACGATCCATATATACGAGCCCACGAGTTGGGGGCCCTTATGACCTATGTGTAGCCGTGTAGGAGTACGTATTTGTTTGCGCTGCTCCCAAATTTCCTAGCATAGCACCACTAGCTAGCTAGCTGCAGTGTGGAAAGAGCGCCAAAACTTCTGATCTGTCCACTTGAGAAGCACCACTGCGATGTGGAAGGTCTTACTGTTGAATTAGAACTTAGCATAAACATGATCTTATCTTAGCCTAAACATGATCACTAACTCATCTTAATGCAGAAACTAATCTTAGATACTAACCAGAGCATGTGGACGCCATCTATATCGCTGGAGATGCGATGGAGGTCGTAGATGTAGCAGATGATTTGAGTTCACCGCCTGAGGACTTGAATGTCCTCTATTGGTGAAGAATATGAGGTGCCAGGTAGCGGTGGCCTTCTGGACGCCGCCGAGATGTACCTGGACGAGATGGACGTGGTTGACGACCTTTCTAGACCTTCCAGCGCCTAATTGACTGGTTGTGTGATTTGTTTCACGTGGCTGGAGCCGCCAGGGGTGTCTCCTCTTATTTATAGATGCGCTGTGGGCCAGGGGGCCGAACCCGAGAATATCTAAGGGTTGCCGCCAATCACGGCAGATCTTATTTAATTGGAAATAAATAACAGGTGGACAAAAAACTTAATGTTTAATTAATCTCGTAATTAAGTTCGGTATTAGCTGAACCGATCCCATTCCAACATTCTCCCACTTGATCGAACGGCTAATGCACTGATGAAACTAATGTTTGTCTTACACTTATGTTCACACTTAGTACTACAGCAAGACAAGACCAATGCGTCGTCTGCAGCATTAATCGCCACTGGGATCCCATTATCTATAGTTCACTGTAATACCTTGTTAGAACACTTATTACTTATTGGGAGTATATGACCCTATTATCAGGAATCAAGTTAGAGACTCTGCACTAAAACCCAAATTAATTTGCGCGCTCATAAATGGGATAAGTGTTAAGCCTCAAATAATCAAATATGCTAGTATCAGCTTAGTTCTTATTTTTCTCAAGCTTAATAATTTGATCCTGGGTTTCTTCTTTCACAACATTTAATCAATGTGCTTGGCATCAACATTTGATCTGTTGTTACTCAAAATAATACTGCAACTTAATTATAGGCCTATAGCAGTATGTCAATACTTAATATTGGGATAATATCTCTTAAGACATATGGCCTGTCGCATTCATTCTTTAAACATGCCACTAATTGAGCTCATCTTAATACTAATCTAATTTTGTTTGGAGCTTTGAATGAAAATTGTCATTTTTCTACAAGAGTAGGTATAATCTAATTGTGCACATTCTTATACATACTCAAGAGAATTGGCAATAAATAATTTTTAATTCTTATAAGTGACATGATGATTCTTTTGGTGCCTCATTAATAACTTAAAATTCTTTAGCACCATCTAGTGGACCTATTCTGAATTAATAAACTAATATTTTTGCCAAGTATCCTGATGCCAAGTCTATACTAGTATTGACTTGAGCATTGTTAAAGTTAATGACAGCCGAAGCATATGGAACATTTTCCTCTTCAACTGTTACTAACTTATTCTTAGAATTATTTGGAATAATTAATCTTACTGCATTGTGCAACCGCACTATGCAAATAGACAGGCGTGGCATTACTTATTCAAACTATATCACTTAAGCATTCATTTGATATGCTTTTTGTGATAGTCCTTGTACTCAATTGGTCTTGTATTGGTGTATTTCAATAGCCAAAAACTTAGAGGCTTCACCAAAATAATCACATTAAAATTTTGAGCGAGTAAAAAACTCTTATGTGACATTCCTATTGCCACGTAACTCAACTTCATCCATGTAGAGTATTAGGACAATAAACTTTTCCACCATTTCTTATAAACATAATTGTCCGCTTAATGAAATTCTAAACCATAGTGGGCTATGTTCTTAGTTTAAATCTTTCAAAACTCCATTTGAAGCCACACTTAGAATCTGTAACACCCTTGGTATTACAAGCTTGCTTAGCACCAAGATTAAGACCTTAAAGAGATTAGCCAAACAAGTTGGCTGGGTTTAAGAGTTTAAAACTTACCTAAAATGATAAATAAATTCTATGTGACTCACTTTTGTGGTTGAAAAAAATCAAAATAAATATTGTTAACTAGTGCTCTTAGGAGCTCAAAAATCAAATTTGAAGTTAAGATAAACTCTTTTCGTTAAGGCGGCAAACACTTGAACTTACGTTCAAAGTACTATTTTTGGCAATTTATTGTGGGTGAAATAATTAATTAATGCTTAAATATTTTGTACCTATGGGTTAGTATGGAGTATGGACCATTGCATGAAATGCTTGTGGGTTGGAGTTAATAAGGTTTAGGCCTTTTAAAAATTGTAACAAAAGTGTTAATGGCTATTAGTTTGAATTGAACCTTAACTTTTCTAAGTATGGGAAAAGTAGTAAGACAATGCTATCTTGACATTTAATTTCTAACAAAAATGTTTAAACACTAGCTGCATGTTTTGGTATTGTTGATTGCATCAAAGTGAGGACTTGAGCATGGCATATATGGTTGTTGTGTTGGGTGTCACGTTGCTCTCATAAAAATTGCACAAACTTCGTTAAAACACGTTGTGAACTATGTCGTTGGCGTTCTGTTCATGAACTGGCACTTCGGGGACAAGCTCAGGTTGGCATTCATGTATCTCCCTCCCTAACTGCTCTTTGATCCTGACGATTGCTTCGTTAGATAATCGGTAGTGTGGACTTTAGAGTAGTGAAATTTGTTGAGTTCCAGACATGAGGATCAACAACTCTTGAGTCACTTTAAAATGCGTACGCGACACTGGTGGCGGTCGATCGGCCTAAGTCCATAGTCACCACGCGCACACGTTGCCGATGCCTGGCCGCTCCTAGCCACGATCGTGCTCGTGGCCGGCGTTGCTAGCTACCGGCCACGCGTCGGGCTGGGGGTTGGCCGTGGTCACCTTCCACGGTGTCAGGCTACTGCTGCACGGCCGTCGCATGTGCGTTGCCGTCCTAGACGTGCGTGGGCCAGACCGATGTCACGTCGGCCTTCGTTTAGCCGACATGGCACTCTTTCTGCCGCTCAAACCACCTACTCATTGAGCCGCTGCCTGCCTCCATAGTCACATTGTACTAATGCCCTTGTCGCGGTGTCACTGCCCTCCCTCACGTTGTTTTGTTGCACCGGCCCCGCGAGATGGCCCCGCACGCGATCACTGCTTTACTACAGTCGCCCGCGTCCCGCCTTGGCCGAGCAGTCCCATCACGGCGCTCCATGACGCTCTCTCTTTGAGCCATCCCCGTGCGGACGCCTCGCTTTAGTAACGTAGCCCCAACTGAAGCAGGTACAACCTTAAAGAGCTGCCGCCCCCACCTGGCCTTGTCACCGACAGAATCACCCCACTTCGCACGACAAATACGTGCGGTTCGGGGCACCACACCTCAATTCAGTGTTCCAGCAGTTAGACAGGAAAACTAGCTAGCAGCCCGATCCTCACCTTGGCGCAACTGAGCATTACTGGCCACCAATTTGGCATTTTTCTCACCGCCGGCCAGGTGCGCCGCTGTGCCAGTGAAATTGGGATAAGGTCTGAATGGGTTCAATTGTTTGTATCCACGAGCTCGCTTTGACCTCCTCTATCTGGTGCTCGCGCCATTTCACCAGGGCGCTTGCCGGAGACGTGGTGACGCATGGGTGTCCATCTCGAAGCACCACCGCCACGGCGGCTCGCATGTGGCCAGGCCACCTTGGCACTCCTCCACCTCAACCGTCACCGCCACACGAATTCAGGTGAGCTATTGGTGCTTACCCACTATCTCTACCACCCCGATAGTATCTTAGGCCGCCGGAACAGTCGTGTCGTCGCACGATTCTGCCTGTCGTCGAGACCAGGCCTCGATAGTGCACCATTAAGCTCCCAACCGCTGCCATCCTTGCGCGTTTGGCCATAGAGCTCAGTTGACCCCTTGGTCTCACCGGAGCGCCACTAGGTTGCCCGGCGTTACCGCCGTATGCCGTCGGTGAGCCACGCCATCGCGCGCACACGCCCACTGGCATGCTGTTGCAGAGACGAGTTTTTACAGGGTGTTTGGTGCGAAGCGTGTCTCTTCTGCAATAGTGCGTATAGTGCTGTGTAATAACTTGTTAGACTGAGGACTCTTTTGCAAATGTGTTGGAGCCCTCACGCAGCAGGCCAGTTGGGTCGTCCTGCTGGTGTGCGGCCACGCTCCGCGTGGGTCGCATTGGGCTGCTGGGCTGAATGCTTGCCGCCGGCCCTTTTTGTTTTCTAAAACATTTTTCTAATTTAGTTTCTAAGCAAACTTTTAATTTCAATATCAATTTATGTACCTGTCCAAAACTTTTGAAACTAAATTGTTAGGTTCCTAAAATCATGATCTATCTACTGGTATGTCTTGTTCACATAGTTTCATAGTATTTTCAGGGGCTATCTAATTAAATTGGGATGCTTAATATTATTAAGATATAAACTTGTAGAAATTTTCATGATAAATTGGTAATAGTGTTGGGTATGAAACTTTCACAGTGAATTCCTAGCATTATTAGGTGCTCACTATAATTTTTGTAGCTCCATAATAATTAGTTTGCTAAGGTAGCTAAATGAGCCCTAGTTCATATATATATATATATAATCAATAAAATACCAAAACACCTTGGTGTTGTAAAACTAAAGCATTTTCCGGAAATGAAGTCTTACTTGACAACGCGGATACGTTGCCTAGTGCGTTAATCATTAGAGCTAGCTCATTAGCTTACGAGGCGTAATCGTATTTTAAGAGTTGTCGTTACCGTTGATTAATTGCGTCTCTGTGTTGCATCCACGTATGTCATAATAGGAACAACGATGGATCATGGAGACGATCGGAGTAGTAGGAGGATGGTGCCTTGGTGATCGTGTCGCCATGGTGGAATATAAATCCTTGGTTATATCTTGCCTAGGCAAGCCCTGGTGCATAACCTCTATTTTATAATTCACCGTATATATATATATGTTGTGCATTTATGTTACAAAATTTTTATGGAAACCACATGCATAGATATACCTATCCTAAGAGTCTTACTAATGCAGGTTCGAGTAGATGCTATGCTTAGGTCATCGGTAGCGTGAGTAACTTGTCGTTGCTCACAATAGGGGATTATTATTACTCTCATAATAAAATGATGAAAGGGAAAATGGAGACAGGGCAGGGATATGGTATGGGTATTGGTGGATGTAACAGGTTGTGTCCCGTGGCCAACAGGGCTTAGCTTGGGTTACACTGTTTTTCCTGTTCGTGTCGATTAAGGACCGTCCGTTACTGTGGATGGTAGTCAGGTCACAGACTTATTATCCTGAGCTCATACTTGCTTATGGGAGCGGGAAGGCTCGTTACGCTCTTGTCATGGGTTCCGGCTCTTTCCGGACCGATTGATTAGAGGCGGAAAAAGGTGGAGGTCTAGGCACCATATTGAGACTGGGTATCTGAAGGGTCGAGATGATGGACTAGAGGGGGGTGAATAGTTCTTTCTAAATTTAATCGCACCGGCTAACCGAAACAAATGCGGAATTAAAACAATTGGTCTAGCCAAGACTACACCCCTCTATCTAAGTTCACAAGCACCTTATAAAGATCCTAATTAGGCAATAAAGGTGCCGAGCTTGCTAGAGCTCAGCAAGGTCACACAAACCTATGCCACTAGTACTTCAAGCAACGAGGGAACTCCTACACATTCTAGTAAGCAAAAACACAAAGCCACCTAAGCTCACTAGCAATGCTCAATAACAAGGCTACATAAGCCAAATTATAGACCACAAATTTCTTAGCTACATAAACTAAGCAATGTGACTAACAAGGTTACTCAAACCGAATTAGTCACGCAAGAGAGCCACTTCTATGCTACATAAGCAAGAAGGTAACTAGCAAGCTACACAAGCTAACTAATTACAAGAGCAACTACACAAGCACAATGTAAATGATGTAAATACAAGCTTGTGTAACGAGGATGCAAACCAACTCGAATACAAGGATGACACGATAAATTTTATCCCGAGGTTCACGTGCTTGCCAACACGCTAGTCCCCGTTGACACAAGATCCAAGGTTGCCGTTGGTCCTCTTGCTAGTGGTGACCCGCAAGTCACACTCTCTCACGTGGAGTGCTTACCACAAGCTCTACCACTTGACCCGGCCAGACCACTTGTCGCTCTTCGTGTCTCGCTCTACTAGAGTTGCTCTTCGCGACTCCCGTGGTGTATGATGAGGACATAGCCATGCTGGACACACCGACGCCATGGTCTTCCCAAGTTGCAATTCGTTCCCAACTCAGCTGCCACGTCGCCCTCGGATTCAGCAGACACGTCGTCACTGTTTTGGTCATAACTTTCTCATACGACATCGAAACGGGCCGTTCTTGGATGCGTTGGAAAGGGGATGACGACGCCGTCGTTTTGGATCTGGTCCCAGCTCCAGAAGGTCCGTGGATCATTCTGTGTGACCACGGCAAGGTGCTGCGTCACCTATTTGGGCCAACTTGGCCATGTATCGTGTCGGGCCTTAAGCCCAAGTTGTGGGCGCCCAACCCCTGGCCGTCCCCAACCCTAGGTCGAGTCTTAGACTATAAACATAGCCGTCACCGCTGCTTCACAATTGGGTTTGTTTAGAGTTTAGTTTTCCATCGTGAAACTGAATCGTTCATTGTAACTGTGGTGATAAATCCTTTTACAGTGATCCAGGGCCCCCGTTCTTGATCTCCTCCACTGTGTCGATTAGTCCTTTGGAACCAAGTTCTAGAACCCTCTATTGATATTCACGTCATTCATATTTGCAATATCAGATTGCGTGTTTTACCTTCTTGCTTGTGCTCTTCGATTCGCTTGCAGGAAAAGCCTTCTTGGCGAGGTTAATCAAGTTGTGCTTGGTTGATAACCAACGGAGCAGTGGTGTAACGGTTGCAGGGTTCGAATCGCGTCTGATTTGAAGCCGGATCGCCAATGTCGAGATCTCCACAAATCGAACTTACCGGCTACCTCTCGGAAGATCGGGCCTGTACTCATCAATTGGTATCAGATATTTTAGGTTTACCGCGAGGTATAATCTCGTTTGTCTTAGATTCGTATTTGTTCATTACGTAGAATCTACAAAAAGCCCAAAAAGATTTCAATTTCTGCTGTCCTATCGCCCTTTGTGCCTTTGCAATTTCGTTTTAGATTCGTGTTGTTGAGTTTGTGTCCGTGGTCGAGTCTTGTTGCTGGTTTAGGATTGTGTTCGTGGTCGTAGTTCAATCGCCTGTTCTTTGTGATTTTTGTTTTCCGCCGCTATCCCATCCACCGTTCCCAAACAACAAGTCGAAGCCACCACATTACTCGACTTGCCCTTCGCTTAGCATTATGCGTCACTTCTACGCGCCGCGCAAGCCCTAGACAGGTTGCCGGCCGCTCTTATTTTGCTCGCATCGCAGCCTCCTTACATCATCGGTGAATACCTACTGCTGTTAGTCACAAAGACGATCCTGTGATCGGTGTTAGAGTTTCGGGACGCTTTGCCCTAACTTCGCCGCCGCCGTGTTGTGCCTCCCGAAAAACATACCTTGAGATACCTTCGTAAAAAACAGGCATAACTTTTCGCTCGTTTATTCAAAAAATCTGAAATTTTTTCAGCAGCTTCTTGACACCATTTGGGGCCGACCCAAACTCGGCTTCGCCCTGTTTGGTTTCATCAAAATTACCAAAAAAATCAGGAAAATATAGAAAAAAATTGTCAAAGTTTTTGCACGCTTTTCGAAGAACGTCTTTGAATTTCAGTAGACCACATCCCACCTCGGTTGTAGGTGCTAATTTTGTGGTTGCATCTTTTGTGATCCTTGTTCGTAGAAAAGTATATAAAAATAGTAAAAAAATAAAAAGTTTGTTTCCTACTAGTGCCTTTTGGAAAAATCCGGGAAAAAAATTCAGGCAAAAAGGAGAAATTCGGGCTATTTGCTTGTTCTGTGAGTTCTTTCGATCGTCCTTTGTTTTCACCTTATTGCGCTACGTCTCAACACGTCCTAGCCAGCACCTGTGATTTGTACTTTGGATCCGGATTGAACAATCATTAATCTGCATTCGTTAATTGCTAATCCTTGCTGTCATATTGTGTGCCTACCCATAGCTCCACATATTCTTCTGTCAGCATAGGTTCATCTTGCAACTGTTACCCACGCTCCACAACAGATTGCTTCGCCATTTTGGTTTTGCTCCTATTTGGTGTTGGTAAGAATACAGGCAAGACGGTGGTAAGCCGCTTGTGATTTTGCATTCCATTTTTACCACCACCACTTGTTTCCTTTTAGTTGATAGGGATAATACTTTGGTGTTGTCTTTTTCTATCTTCTAACCATGACAGGAACTCCGATGGACTTCAATGAGTGCGTGTCCAAGGGCGAGCTTACAATGTTCATGACTGAACAACGCAATCTTATGACCGAGCTGACGCGCAACGTGAACAATCTGGTCACCCGCATTGAACAGCTTGAGCAACGCCCTCCACCTTATCGTGCTGATGATGAAGATGCGGATGCTTTTGGTGATGAAGATGCGTATGCTGACGGTGGTGCCCGTCGCCGCCTCAACTTCAATCGTCGCGGTATGGAAGGTGATAATCATGGTAATAATGATCCTTTTGCTAAAATTAAATTTAGTCTACCTCCTTTTCTTTGGTAATGTTGATCCGAGGCATATTTAGATTGGGAGCTTGTTGTTCAACAAAAATTTGATTCTCATAATGTTCCCACCGAGCATAGAGTTAGACTTGCTACTAGTGAGTTTACTAATTTTGCTTTGTTCGGTGGAGTGATCTTTGCAATGCCAATAATGCTTTGCTTCTTTGTGCCTCAAACTTGGAATGTTTTAAAAAGCAACGTATGAAATCTCGTTTTGTTCCTCCTTATTACCAACGTGATTTACGTTTGAAACTACAAACTTTAAAACAAGGTGATAAAGGAGTAGAAGCATACTATCAAGAATTGCTTATTGGTTTAGCACGTTGTGGTATAAACGAAGATGATAATGATGCTAGTGCTAGATTTTTGGTGGTTTAAACCATGATATACTGAAACATACTTGATTACAAAGAATGGCGCAATTTTTCCCAATTGTATCATCTTGCTATTAAGGCGAACGAGAAGTGCAGAGGACGCAAACAACACCAGCCTTTCAGGTCTAACAATTGGAGGAATTTTCAGCAGCGTTCCGAGCCGGAGACGACCAAGCTTCTGTTGCACCACACCATCTACACTCCATTTTCTTCCGGGTAAGTAAATTGTCTAATGTGCGCTTTCCACAATGAAGAAAGGTGGCACTCAAGGTGCTTCTACTAGCTCCTCCTCGTCCGACTCTAAAATCATTTGCCACCGATGCAAAGGCATGGGACATGTCATGAAGGATTGCCCCATTGTCGTCGCTTTCATTGCTACCGAGGATGGATATGTAAGTGCTAGTGATGTTGAAGATGATTTAGCCCTTGTTGCTAACATTGATGCAGATCCCACCGAGGGCGATCAAGACAAGGAGGCCATCACCATTGACTCCGTGATAGGCTGCTGCATGGACTACCCTAGCCTTCTTGTGCGGCGTGTGTTGAGTACGTGTGGGACATGAAGAAGAGATGAAGATCCAACGCCACAATTTGTTCCATATGTATCTCATTGTGCGGGGTTGTCGTGTTCTCACTATCATTGATGGCGGAGTTGCAACAACTTGGTGAGTTCAGATTTGGTTGACAAGCTTGGCTTGACCACCACGACAACATTCGTATCCATATAAACTTCAATGGTTCAATAATAGTGGTAAGACTAAGGTAACTAAATCAGCACGCATTAGCTTTTTCACGTGCTCTTATCATGATATCTGCTGATTTTGATGTTGTCCCTATGCAAGCTTGTTCCATTTTGTTAGGTCGACCATGGGAATTTGATAATGATGCTTTACACCATGGTAGAACTAATACATACACTATCTTACATAAGGACAAGAAAATTACATTGCTTGCCTTTGTCTCCTACGGATATTGTTAAACATGCTAATGAGATTAAAATAAACCTCCAAATGAGACATTGCTAAAAATAATGGGATTAAGTTAAAATGAGGTGCTTTTCTTGCTACAACTTCTGCTCTGCTGCTGAGTTATGTGATAATCCCGATGCACCATGTTATACTATGTTTTGTCAACCTTTTATGCACGTGCATTGCTGCTTTGTCACTAACCTTTTGCGGGGAGTTCACGATGATGGGATAGAGTCGAGGACGACTCCAATTCTAGAAGGAGGGATGATGAGGACATCGCCAAGATGGAGTCGAGGATGACTCCAATTCGAGAAGGGGAGGATGATGAGGACATCGCCATGCTGGACACACCGACGCCATGGTCTTCCCCAAGTTGTAATTCGTTCCCAACTCAGCTGCCACGTCGCCCTCGGATTCAGCAGACACGTCGTCACTGTTTCGGTCATAACTTTCTCATACGACATCGAAACGGGCCGTTCTTGGATGTGTTGGAAAGGGGACGACGACACCGTCGTTTTGGATCTGGTCCTAGCTCCATAAGGTCCGTGGATCATTCTGTGTGACCACGGCAAGGTGCTGCGTCACCTATTTGGGCCAACTTGGCCATGTATCGTGTCGGGCCTTAAGCCCAAGTTGTGGGCGCCCAACCCCTGGCCGTCCCCAACCCTAGGTCGAGTCTTAGACTATAAACACAGCCGTCGCCGCTGCTTCACAATTGGGTTTTGTTTAGAGTTTAGTTTTCCATCGAGAAACTGAATCGTTCATTGTAACTGTGGTGACAAATCCTTTTACAGTGATCTAGGGCCCCCGTTCTTGATCTCCTCCACTATGTCGATTAGTCCTTTGGAACCGAGTTCTAGAACCCTCTATTGATATTCGCGTCATTCATATTTGCAATATCGATTATGTGTTTTACCTTCTTGCTTGTGCTCTTGATTAAACGCTTGCGGAAAAAGCCTTCTTGGCGAGGTCAATCAAGTTGTGCTTGGTTGATAACCAACGGAGCAGTGGTGTAACGGTTGTAGGGTTCGAATCGCGTCTGATTTGAAGCCGGATCGCCAACGTCGAGATCTCCACAAATCGAACTTACCGGCTACCTCTCGAAAGATCGGGCCTGTACTCATCAGTGTCAGCACAATACCCCTCACAATCACTTCTCTGGAGCACCACACAATCTTCTTTGCGTGCTTCAACGAAGACCGCCACCAAGCCGTCTAAGAGGTGGCAACCTCTAAGAGTAACAAGCACCACCGGCTTGCAACTCGATCAGCTAGTGCCACTCGATGCAATCTCATGATGCAATCGCACTAGAATAACTCACTCACTCGATCGGATGAACACAATCAAGCTCAAGTGAGTTAGGGGGCTCCTAAGCACACCTACACAAGCCACCAAGGCCCAAGGGTGCTCAGCTACTGGCCAAAGGCTGGCCAACACTTCTATTTATAGCCCCATGGGCTAAACTAGCCGTTACCCCTTTACTAGGCTAAAATCGACACGACCGGACGTGCAGGTCACACTGATCGGATGCACTCGGCCAGTGTTCGGTCAGTCCTGGTCGCCCACGTGGCGCCCGCGTTCAAGCCAGGCCACGTGATCTCCAACGATCGGCTCTGCGTGCCAATGGTCAAAATGACTGCACGCGCCATCTGGCCTGACCTGATACCGCCGCGCACATCCGCTCCCACGCACCTGCATGCCACTTAGCTAATGACCTGAAGCTCAGACATAATGATCGGACACGCCCCCAACCAGAGTCTAGTCATTTCCAGAGAGCTCCCTGAGCCTCTGTTTTTCGACCGGACACGTTAGGTGAGTCACGATCGGACGCAGCACCTGAGTCCGGCCCTTCACCGCCTGCCACGTGTCAACGCTACGCCCGTGGCACTACGTCAGCATACATCAGAGATGACCGAACGTGGACCTTGCGCGTCAGGTCACTCTTTGTGCCAGCGTCCGGTCACAAGATCGAGATCGCGCGCTCTCTGCTGCCATAAGACCAGACGCGTTGGTCCTACCGAGGCCAGCGTTCGATCACTCACAGTGACCTGTTTTGCCTCCGTTTCTTCATCGAGTTGATCTGTTTCAACTTCAACTTCTTTCTCCTTTGCAAATATGCAAACACCACCAAGTGTACACCAACATGTGTATGTGTGTTAGCTTTTCACAAACACTTTAAGGAGTTAGCCACTCAACTTGTCACACCACTCGATTCTAGCGACGATGCAAAGGTAGATTACTCGAGTGACACTAGATGACTGATATGCAAACAAGTTTGCCCCTCTTGATAGTAGGGCCATCTATCCTAAACCCGGTCATCAACTTCTCTACACACCTATGACCGATGAAATGAAATGCCCTAGGTTATACCTTTGCCTTGCGCATTCTATTCCATCTCCTCCAATGTCGATGCAACACATGCACCAACACAATCAACAATGATATGATCCACTTCATACCATCATGTGATCATATTCGTTCATCGATCTTGACTTCACTTGCTCTTCACCGTTGCCTCGGTCCATCGGTGCCAAGTCATCACTCAAGTTGCCCTTCACATTTACAACCGGTCCATCAAGCCAAGTCATGTCTTGATCTTCCCCGCCTTGATCACTTGACTAAATGGCATGTCTCATGTGCAATGAGCTCCTTCATCATCACATGTGTGAGCTTTGCAACATCTCCAATCCATTTCTATCTCCATGGCATATGTTGCTTACACACATATACATGTGGACTAATCACTTGTGTATCTCACATAAACACAATTAGTCCATCTAGGGTTGTCACTCAATTACCAAAACCAAACAAGGACCTTTTAGTCTCAAGTGTGGGGGCTTGGAGTCCAAGTTTGGACAGGGACCTGGACCCCATGACAGGAGTGGAATGGGTTGGTCTTGTTTGTGCCTGGGGTACAAGCTGGGCATGTGTTTCGGGGTACCCAGCAGGGATACATTGATTCACGAATGGCCATTTCTGTGAGATGGTACGACTTGGCTATGGTCTAGCACCGTAGTAAGAACTGGAATATGAAAGATGGTAAAATGGTTCTGATTGCTTACCACCTACTTGAAAGTAGCATAGGTGCTTACATATAATGGTTAGTTAATGAACTAATGGTGACTGCTAATAAAATTGAATATAAGGATGCACATTTAGTAATGCTTCCTGCAGATGCAATAACCCACAAGCCAGATAACCTTTCATATCCTTGGAGTCTTTTATTTTCTTCCTGTCGGATAAGTCTTGCTGAGTACAATTGAGTACTCAGGGTTTTATTCCCCCCCCCCTATTGCAGGTGACAGGTGGATGATAGAGCTGACTCTTGTGTGTGGAAACCTCCTACTGGGCTCAGAGAGGATCCCTTTCACGCTACGATCGTAGTGTTTATTTATAACCCTTACTAAAAGTTTTTAGAAGAAAAGTTTTATTACCTGCCATCATAACTGGTTTATAAATGTTCACTATGTTAAGGATTCACCATTAATCTTCATTTTCGCTGTAACTCTGATTATATGTTGTTCTCCGCTGCAAGATAAAAATGTGAACCTAAAATGTATAAACTCTTTTATATTTAAAACTATCTTAATTCCGCTAGTGCATTCAACTTGTCTAAGTACTCTAATATTGTAATAAAGTGATGTAAGAAATGGTTAAGAATGTTGGAATCTTTATTCTCTCATTGATGATCCGGATGGAAAATGTGGATTTTCAAGTTCTCCCTTAGGGTGTGCTCGATGAAATAGCATGATTTAGTGCACTCTCTTGGGTACTTAGTGTCTAATGGAAGACAAGTATTCTTGGGAGGGCACTAGATTAGGCGGTTCTACCACAGAATTGTAGACCCTTTTATAGCCTACTGGTTTGACTCCATCAGGAAACTTATTAATGCCCATACTTTATATATACTTATGGACCTAAACTCATAAAATTGCTTAGTTTAGAATAACAAAATTCCTCTTCTGATGTGATCATTTTATAGATTTATCATGGATCACAAGCAGTTTAATAATAACAAAGGTTTACTTATGTGCCAACTTATCAACTAATGCTTGCTACATATATCTATTATGGCATACTAATTGACTCTTGAAAATCCTAACATAAATTGTAGTAATTTAAATGGAGGTATACTAATGACTTATGGCACAAACTGAGATATTTATGTCTTCTTGAGTCATTGATATAGAAAACTAAGCCCGTATCTTTCCAAGATTTAATCTTCCTCCTTTGTGAACTTCCACTAGCTCCCACTAATTCTTGCATTCTCTAGGAACACATTCATTACATCTTAACTTAGCGAAATAGTTATAACAGCAGAAATGCAATCCCTTGGACTTTGCTCTCCCTGGTTTTTGTGCTCTCTAGGAACATAATTAGGGTGCCATGTGGACAACTCATTTACTTAGAATCTCATTTCTTATCCTTAGCTTGATGGTACTTATGTCTTGCTGAGGTTTTGCCCAATAAAACTTTTATGGTCAAATATTTATCAATCAGCATTGGCCAGAATGACAAACATAAAACATATAAGTCTCCAAAAACAAGCTCTATGAACTAGTCTAATCAGCGTTAGCCAGAATAAACTAGAACAAGAAACATGATGAACATGCAAACACTAATCAGCTTTGGCCAAAAATAGTGAAAGCAAGTCATACTTTAATTAGAGACTAATATTGGGCTGAGGGACAAAATTAGTATGATTTTTTTTATTTCTCAAGTCCCATGCTTTATTATAATCTTATTGAATAGAGCATCTCTTTCCTGATGAGACAGTCCATTCTCCCCTTTGAAATGTGGCTTAATAGTAGTGACACAATTTCAATGAGGTCTCACCATCTTGACTAATGATTAACTTAAAGATAAAACTGACATAAAAAAACTCATATTACAGGAAATAAATCCCTTTGCCAACTAATAAGATAAATCATAATGGAATAAATTTGATAGTGTGTCCATAAACTCCAAACTCAAGAACATTTGTTCAGAATACAATGGATTTATCAAAAACTAAGATAACTTATGTATCATCAAAAGCTAAACTTAAATATGATCTAATGCGAAGCTGCAAGGCTCGACTTCATATTTATTCCATCAATGGCTCCTTAGACTTTACTCCCCTTACTCCCCTTATACTTATGGTTTGACAAGACCTGAGGAGAAATTAAGACGTGCGTAGTTGCACCTTAGTTAATCCACCATATGCTGGGGAAAATTCTTAAGTAAAACTTATGAGACAACTTAAGTTACCTGTCTTTCGAAGCCATTCTTATACTTATCATCAATTTGGTAACTTGCAAAATCAAGAGCTCTAGTTCAAACTTGTAAGTGGTGACAAATGTGTTGGGATCAACTCTCTAAGAATGAGCCCCAACTTAAACTTGGACAACACACCTTTACTTCTATGTTGACCCCTTTTTAAAAGGTATGCCTGAGTAATGTTGAAAGTGCTCCTTTCATGTGTCTCACATCTATTTCCATCTACTGTGACTATTGGAAAAGTTTCATGAAGTTTGGAACCAAGAAGTCACATGAAATGATAAGTTATAATCTTTCTTGAATTGCTTCATCCGGTGAATGGGATCATGGGATGTCTACAAACCTTTCTACCTTGCCCAAATGACTCTAATTTAACTCTACAACAAAAGTCATGAAGGGTTCATGTTGAGCAAATGTCAAGAAAATGCCTCAATTGGTCGAAAACCATAATTCTAGGGTTTAACGAGGTGCTACTTTGACCAAGATGAACCAATGATTTCAGTACCAGTGGTGAAGTTTGACCTTTAATAAAAGTTGAAGCTTGTGTGGAGTACAACAAACTTTATTTTTGGACCAAGCCCTGATTCAACTCCGAAGTGGCTCAAACAATGACCTCAACTTTGAATCCAGTGTTGTTTTGGGTTCCATCATAATTTCCCTGTCCTTAATCGGCAGTAGTGAGTTGATAGGTTTGCGACATTTTATCTTCCGAATTCATATGGCAGCTCAATTGGAGTCCTGAATATGAGTTGAAGTACACTTTATGCTGGAAACAATGAAGAAGTCTCATCAAGTTCGGAGTTCATTTGGATCTTCGAAGTTAGTTTTAAAATCAGCAAATACTAACTGTTTCCAGGAGTTAACTGAATCTCGGTTTTAGTTTCGTGTACCCCACTTTGGAGCCCTGTATCTTCCCAACCCAGCCAAACCAATCCTAGATCCTTTAAGCAAAATTGCAGAGCATGATGTGTACAACAAACTTTGTTCAAAGACTCAATCCTAAATCACCATCTAAGTTTGTCAAACAGAGGCTCGAAGATTGAATCTGCGGCTGTTTTCAGACTTGGAAATATTCTAAGTCCAGGATTAGTAACCACTTAATTGACATGCCGCGTTCTCATGTTTTTGTTAAGCAACTCAAGTTGAGCCAAATATAAAAGTTGGACTATATGTTTTGGGGAAGAACATGCAAAAAGATGGCACCAGTTTGACTTTGTTTTGATCATCAAGATTGAGTTCCCTTAATTGCTGTCAATGCATTGACACTGCTATCTTAGAGTCTAATCATCTCCTAATCGGTTGCTCTAATGGCTGTGCACCCTTAAAAGAAGTTGGAGAGCAGTCCATGGTCAGCAAACCTTGTTATAACGCCAGGAGCTAAACCCAAGCCGAATATGCCATTTTGAGGGCATCAAAGTGGGCACTTCGACGCAAACCAGGTGTTTGACGGTGGGCCCCAAAGGGGACACGCGGTTGCCATGCTCCTCGCCTCTGCTCCACGCGTCGAGGGCGCCTCGCCTGCTACCAAATGTTGTCCCGACCTCGAGCTCCACTCTGCGCTCACTTTTGCCTCTCTCCATGCTCAACATGGCGCCATGGCTGCCCATGGAAGCTCCATGGACGCCGCCCGACCAGCTCCTCCATGCCTTTCCTGTCCCAACCGAGTACCGCTGTGTCTCCACCGCCACACGCTACCTCGATGCGCCCCTTGTTCTAGCCTCTCTCGTCGCTGCAGATAGCCATCGCCGGGGCTTTGCCTCTGGGCACTGCATGCGCGCATGGCTAGGTGGCCACGAGGCACCTTCAGGAAAGCCACCACCTTCTATGGGTGCGCGTAGGCCCATGGAACCTTCCCCGCCATTCCGACATCACCATGGCTTCCTTCTTTGTCGCCGCTGCTCCTTTTCGCTGGGCTACCACCATGGCCCATGGTCGGGCCAAACTAGGGCCACCCCTGGCTGACCGCCACCTTTCCTGGGTGCGCGCAGCCCCTCTATGGCTCCCCCTCCACTTCATCGCCGCCGATGCCGCCCTTGCCGGCCAGAACCGCGAGCTTCGGCCATCTCCTCTGCTCTGCTCGAGTTGAAGAAGAACAAGGACATCGCGCTCAAATAGAAGCAAGTGCAGGGGGTTAAGTGAAGAACCTATGACTCATGTGAATAGGCCTTTTGAGCTGCGGGTAGATTAGAGGAAAGTCCAGGGTTCCTAATGCAAAAGTGTTTTTCCTTTTCTTTTTCCTATATGCAAATAATTAGCTAAAACTTTAAAAATATATAGTAAATCATAGAAAAATCGTAAAATAGCAAATGAACATGTTTTGGAATCTGTGTGAGTAGATCTATGCAGTAGTTTCATACTATCATATGTTTTAGTATAAAGTTTTTACTGCACATATTTATCTTTGTAAATTAGGGTTTTCTAGGAATAAATTCATATCTAAAGTTGTGGTGCTCCAAATGATGTGACATTTTTATGGTAGGCTACTGATGCTATATGTGTGTTGTGGTAAAAATTTGTCTTTTTGTAATAATTAATCTATAAAATCTGAGCATGTAAGATTTGTACAGTAATCATATTTTGTCATCATCTATCTCTCATAAAAAAATTGAGATCCAAATGAGATGCAACATCACCTATAATTAATATATAGGTTTTTATATATAGAAAAGCTAATGAAAGTTTGTTAGTAGATGCTTGTGTTTATGCCATGTAATACTTCTAATAATTGGTGCTAGGTAATGTGATTGCTTGGTTATAGTTAGGAGTTGCATGGAGCTGCATATATAGCAACAAAATGTTAATTGTTAACAACATAAATGGTAAATGCATATAGTTGTATCTCTGCTGTTATGGCTGCATGTACAGTTTTTGTGGTGGTGATATTTTCGTGATATAAATGATGTTTTCTGTAGATATATTGAATACAAAAGTTGTAGATAATTTGCTTATCCTCCTTGTCCTAAAATTTTATGATTTTAAGCCTGCTGGTTTAGGAGTTATAGATTTTACAAGTTTATTGTCAACTTTTGCATGTGCTCTGAACAGATCTGAATGATTGTATTATTTGGCTTATTTAAACATGTAATAATATATTAGTGATAATAGGAGAGTTGTATTTATTTTCCTAAGCTTTCTAAAATGTCTAAGATCACTGTTTTTGGTGGTCTAGAACTCAAGTTATAGCTGTCCAAAGTAGAATGGCAGGTTATGTCCAAATCTGGACAAAGATGTCTTCATTGGGTTGTTTAACATTGTTAGCTATAGAATCATCTTAAGATGATAATAAGAAAGTTATAAGTAACTTAATAAGCTTTCCATAAAGTTAATGATCATATTTGTTGGATGATTAAAACTTCAGTTATGCATTTCTGAAGTTCATGTTAGTTTTCTGTCCTAGTTTGAGCAGATCATCTTGTTAGTGTTTTTCACCCTTGTTAACCTTTGAATCAGCTCTAGGTGTAAATAACAAAGTTATAGAAATTTTTTTAATCTTTCCAGCAAGTCTAGGATCACCTTTGTTTGATGCCTATAGCTCCAGTTATGGTTGAAAGAAGTGACTATTGTGCTGCTGCCCAGAATCTGAGCATGTACCTAAAGTTGTTTGCTTCACTTTGCATTGCTTTGTATGCTTGTTAGTGTTAGCTCATGACACTACTAGAGTTAAATTGATCTACCTGAGGTATGTTATAAATGTGTTATATAATGTTCGTCAAGCACGTAACTAATAAATGGTCATGTATGCATGTTGCCACAAAATGATCTTGATGCATGTTTTGCTAGAGCTTTAATTATGTTGGTGTCGTTCACCGCAGCCCTAGTTCTTATGTGATGCTAGGCTTAATTAGTTCTTGATTGTTAAATGCTTGTAATAGTTTGACTTGAGTTAACTGGTGTGCCATGTTTGTTATGCTTGCTACCCCTTCTTGTATTCATGCACTTGCATTGTTGCATCTCATCTAGGTACGCTAGATGCACAACGCATGGACATGAAGCACGTGATGATGGAGTCAAACCAGAAGACGGTGTTGGTGGACCTATCCCAAAGATGGAAGGACCCTTGGAGTGCATGCCTAGAGTGGAAGATGTTCCCCAAGATGGTGCAAGCTAACTGAACTGACTTTGTGTTGGATCCCAGACAAGCCCCAGAGCATTCTAAACCTTCTATGTTTTACAAATATCAATTTGAGTCCTTTTATGTTTGATGCATTAGGTTATAGCAGTTGATTAGAAACTCTTGATGCATATAATTTTCTTGTCCAGACATATACCTTGAACTCTGTATAGGTCCAGGATCGAATATATGCTTAGCCATGCTTAGACCGGTAAAAGTCGGGTGATTTCCTATCACCTACGAGATATAGGTGGATATCAGAGCATGGTTGGCTATATTTGCTATCGTGGAAAAATAATCATGGGATGTAATCTAAGTGGAGACCGGGAAGGATTTCATATGCAATGGTGTTGGGTTGGCTATGTTAATCCCGTTTGTGTCGATTAAGGACCGTACCATTGCTGGCATTTCTGCCGAGATTGAACGCATACCTCTCACTTAGCTGGCCGGATAACTCGTTTCGACCGTGAAGCTGAGTAGCTCAACTCAGGTCGGGCCTCAATCTGTCAAAGTGCGCACTCTGGATGGTAGTAAGGATGTGTGGGGAGCCAGACATGAGCCCAAGGGTAGGGTAGTCCTGATTGTCATGGCAGCTGGTTGTCCTTGGTTGTGCGGCGCTGATCGAACCCACGAAATGTGTACATAAGTTGTACCAAAGGTGACCTAAGACTACCTTGGCGTAGGTATGTTTGAGTTTGTGTTAGGAATAAATTTACAGCTGGTTGAAATCGATTCAAATCGCCGTCTCTCCTGAATAGTGAGAAACTCGACTAGCTCCAGCATCGTAGTAATTGGATCATGGAATATGATGATTTTGATGAATATGAAAATCTTACAACGGCTATGGTTACTATTGTTATGCTACTAAATGATATATCACATGTTTGGTACAGGTTAGTTGCTAATCTAGAGATGAATAGCTATAATTAACTTGATGACCGAATTATAAATATATAGCTTAATTAGTGGCTTTTTATGCAAAATAGTGTCAAGCTATCTCCACTTATAAAGCCTTGCATGATCCTTAGTCACTTTATTTTTAGTTTATGACGGGTAAGTCTAACTGAGTACCTTCTTGTACTCAGGGTTTATCCCATCATGTTGCATGTGAAGTTCTCGACCTGTTAAAGATGGTGGCTAACCGTTGGTGGGCTCGGCAACTCTATATCAGTGTTCGCCTAAACGGCCAGTAAACGGAAAACGGTGGTAAACTATTTTGTTTAGGGGGTAAACGGAAATTAAACGGTTGACCGTTTAAACAGTCAAAATACAGGAAAAAACGGTCTCAATGGCCTAAACGAAACGGAGATAAACAGCATTAAATGGGTTAAACAGTTGTTTAAAAGGCTGTTTAGGCGAACACGAGGTAAATCCAGTTCAGTTTTATATGGATAAATTTGTATACTTAAGTTTATTATATTTATAAATGTGTACATTTGATATGTTACATGTATAAATATCTATATTTGGTTCTTTTCACATGTATAAATATATATACATACCAAAATAATTGATTTTTACTCGGATAAATATGTATAAATGCTAGAATACTTGATTTTTTACATGCACATATATAATTATATGTTTTTTTTAAAGTACAAAACTGTTTAGACCGTTTAACTTCGTTTAAACACCGTGTAAACAGCCTAAACGCTAAACGAAGGACGACCGTGTAAAGACCGTTTACCATTTAGAAAAATATTGCTCTATATAGTGTTCTTACCTATATGCTTTTGTTAGTTGATGTCACATATCCTAGCAATGTATTTGGAACTAATATTATTGTAATCAGTTGAAAGCTATGTTGTTTTCACTAATCGGTTTTGAAACTCAAACTTATATTATTATTTATGAACTCATTGTAAATATTATTTCCGCTACAACTCTGTGTATATGATGTGTATTTGCTTAATCATGCGATCTTGGTTGTGATATTGATTTACCGAGGTCCTTCGTGACACTCGACGGACTACTAGGTTTGTATAAGTGAAAGTATGTGTGCGTCAACGTGTTAAACGGGGGCAGCCGTACTTGCGCTTGTATGAATTGGACGGTTTTGTCACATTAATTAACTTATCAAAACAGAAAACCTTTCTAAACTGTGCTTTTATGGAGTTGTGAAGCTCCTTAGCACTTAATCCCTTGGTGTTCTTTCCATTAGAAAGAAACCTCCTCATCATGTTAACTAAGAGGGAGCATCTTATTATCATTTGACAATCCTGTCGGATTTCTCCTATTTTTTCTAATTTTGGGATATACTCCTTCATCCTCTCAGCATAATACTCATAAATAGGAGAAGGAACATGTGGTTTTTCCTCATGAAGTGCATAATCAAGGTCCTGCTCCTTGAGAATGGCATGCACTTGATTATTCCAAGTAGAAAAATTAGTGCAACTTAGGGGTTCTATGGTACTTAATTAAATAGTCTGCATAATTTACTGAAAAATTTAAAGCAAAATAATGTCTCAATTAGTAAGCTGTATATAAGATGTACTTAAAGCATGAAGTTAAAACAACGTTGGTCAGTATTAACAGCATGCTTAAGAATTTTAGTTTGCATCACCGTTGGGTAGAAAACAAACCAAAATCCATCTTAATAACTCATAATTAAAGTCAGCATTGGTCAGAAATTAATTATGAGTAATCTCATTCAACTAGAGACCATCTTACTATACAGTGGTGGATAATGTATATAAAAAACTTATTATTGAATGCAAATTCATGCAAAATTTAATCTTAGGGCATCACTAAAAATATAAAATGCTCATAAAAGCATAAATTTTAATGCTGGAACTAAAAAATGAAACTCAGACTTAAAACTTATTTAAATAGTGCATAAAAGTTAACTGAGTAAATTGCACTAAAAACAATTCTTAAACTTTAAATATTCTCAGCAACATATTCCCAAAACACACTTATATTAACTTAAAGATTGCTAAAGCAAATGGATACTTAAGCTATATATGAAGTGGGAATATACATCGTTATGAGGCCATTAAACTTATAATACTTAAAGAAATAATTAAGTTGCTGACACTAAAGCTAAAAAACAAAACATAATGAGGCCATTATAACTTTAAACTTAATAAAAGCACTTAAAAAATAATGTGCTTATATTAAGTAGCTGGTCAAACTTATATTCTAAAATTAAAACTTAGTTTGACTTTTAAAGGGTAGGACCAACAGTAGTTCAAAAGTACCATGTCAGGTCGCTCTCCCCTTAAAAACCCAATAAATAACCACTTAGAAAAACTTAGTGGCTAAGATGATCTCATTTATTTAAGTCAATGGATGACTAAGGTTTAGCTAAACTCATGAGTATAAATACGCGGCTATAAATTTAATATCCAATTACTCTTTTTTTTTCTGCTCCTTAGTGCAGTAGCCACACCGCGGAACTCATAAAAATCAGTGAGCAAATTTATATGAGCATAAACTCAACTCAAAAATAATGGAAATTTAACATTAATCGACTCAACTTAATTGAAATACTTAATCTGAGCTGAGAATAAATAGTAACTAAACTTATATTATGAAAAAAAACTCAATTTAGCCTTAAAAGGCAAAGCAGCCCAGCAGAGGCCCAAAGCCACTTGTGGCACATGCAGCCTAGCTATGGCCCATGGCGCCTCCCCTTTGAGCCCAGCAACAGCCAGCTCAGGACAACCTAATCGCTGAGCAATCTTAGCCGTTCAAGTGAATCCAACGGCCACAGATGATCTTACGCTCATATAAATAAGATGTAAACCCTAAAATCACCTCAGTCAGACTGTCTCCAATAAGGAACTCATATGGGCACCTAAACCAAAAATGGGTAGCAAGAGACCCAAAATCAGCCTCCAACAGAGTACCTATACGAGAGACCAATTTTGGGTTGCCCGAGAGGCACAACCCAAATATGGGCATTCTCTCTCTTGGAAACCCATTTACAGAAAAGACTCTCTTTTGGATCTTGTTGTTGGAGAAGATGCCAAATAGGTATTGAATCTTTTGCCTGTAGCGCTACCCAAAGGACGAATGGGTCTTGTATTTTGGGTGTTATTGTTGGAGATAGCCTCACTCGTCACTGCTCACTCTCCTCATCTGCTTCTTCTCACGAACACGACAGACAGAGAGGGAGATGTATGTGATGGTGAGGCACCACCGCGCTCGGCTCGCCGGTGCTCGTGTGCGGCAGAGCCGCGCGCGGCTCCATCGAGCTCGGCCCTGGGTGCCCTGATGCTGGAGCAGAAGAACCAGCAGCAGGTGGCGGCACGCCTCACAGGCCGCAACTAATGGTGCGGCGGCGGCGGTGGCCTGCCCCTGAGGGCACGCGCACGGCAGTGGCGGCCCCCGCCTTCATCCGCGCGGCGGCGGCCCCATGGGCGCACGCGTAGCCATGGCTGAGCGCCCCTGAGGCCCGTGGCAGCGCTCTCATCTCAGGGCACCGTGGTGGCGACCCGGCCTGAGGACGCCGGGTACAAGCCACTCTCATGCGCGGCTTGGTGTGGCACGACAGCGGCGACCCGTCCTACAACCCGGTACGAGCCACTCTAATCCCAGAGCGGCGACCCGATCTGGAAACCGGGTACGAACCGCACAGGTGCAATCTCAATCTCAATCTCAATCTCTGATGCTTAATCTTAGGGTTAGAGTTCTTGATTTTGGGGAAAAATTAGGGATCTTTGGGATTTTAATCAGGTTTTGCCCAAATCACCTCCTTCTCAGTGCTTAATCAAGATCTAAAAATATCACTGATTGCTTAATCCGATGCTAATAGCGGTAATCAGTAAAACCCTAATCCTAATTGCTTAGTCTAATCATGAACATAAACTCAGATCGGATCTAATAAAAATCTAATCTCATACTGACAACTTAAAATAAATCTAATTCGGCACTTACATAGCATAAATATATATCACAGAGGCTAAACATGCATGTAACATATAAGTTCGATCTTAATTTAAACTTAATTGCATCTAATCTGACTTAGCCGAAACTAATCTAATATATAACAGAGGCATAAAAAATAAAACTGACTCTGGCCTAGGATCATGTTAGGTCTAAGCAAGCTCTTGATATCGATTGTTAAATTAGAACTTAGCATAAACAGGATCTTATCTTAGCCTAAACATGATCACTAACTCATCTTAATGCGGAAACTAATCTTAGATACTAACCAGAGCCTGTGGACGCCATCTATGTCTTTGGAGATGCAACGCGATGGAGGTCGTAGATGTAGCAGATGATTTGAGTTCACCGCCTGAGGACTTGAATGTCCTCTGTTGGTGAAGAACGTGAGAAGCCAGGTAGCGGTGGCCTTCTGGACGCCGCCGAGATGTACCTGGACAAGATGGACTTGGGAGACGACCTTCCTAGACCCTTCAGCGCCTAATTGACCGGTTGTGTAATTTGTTTCACGTGGATGGAGCCGCTAGGGGTGTCTCCTCTTATTTATAGATGCGCTGTGGGCTAGGGGGCCGAACCCTAGAATATCTAAGGGTCGCTGCCGATCACGGCAGATCTTATTTAGTTCAAAATAAATGACATGTGGACGCAAAACTTAATACTTAATTAATCTCATAATTAAGTTCAGGATTAGCCAAACCGATCACATTCCAACACTTAGGCCCCGTTTGGCAGGGCTTCTCCACCAGCTTCAGGAGCCGTTTGAAGCCGTTTTCTGCCAAACAGGGTAAAGTGAAATAGCTTCACTGGTGAAGCCCCTAAAAACATGCTCTCACAATAATTCGGGATGGGATGGAGCAAAAAAAAAGTGGCTTCTCCCGGCTCCTCCTCGTGGCCCCTAAAAAATGCTCTCACAGAGAAACCATTTTGCCAAACGGTTTAACAAAACCGCTTCAGCTCTACCGGTGGAACTGTTCGTGAAGCTGAAACAAAAAAAAAATAACTTCACTAGTGAAGTGAAGCCCTGCCGGGTGACTTTTCTCAAAGCTCGTCACTCCGACGCTAGAAAAACGGAGAGAGCTCAAATCAAGTGCCAATGATGGATTATGGAAGTATGTAACAGACTGAAAAAAGGCTCCTGGAGCGATGTTGATAAAAACACCCTATTGTAGTATTGTTCTTTAGCTTTCGTCGATCGAACTAAAAAGGTTTTATAAGTATCAATTATCAACGTGATACAACTAAAGGCCCAATTCCTTTATACTTTCGCGTACAAATCCGCAGCTAGTTCCATCTCGCCGCTCGCCGTCAACGGTTGCGCGCGCGCGGCGGGGTAGTTGAACGGCGGCGGGCGCACGCTGTCGTTGAGTGGTGTGGCGTGGTGGAAGCCGTACGCGCGGAGCACCTGGTCGTCGGCGAACCCGAGCTCGCGGCGCATCCCGTCCTCACAGATCTCCCTCGTGTAGATCGCGTTCCGCTTGCTGCCGCAAGGGTTGCACCCGGTGCAGTGCGCGACGAACGGGCGGCGCCACCCGGACTGCCCGCCGCCGTCGGGGCCCGGGACAACGGCCCTGACGGCGGCGTTCCGCGCCGCCGCGTACCGCAGGTGTTCCCGCTCCGCGTGCCTGCGTCGGAGGGCTGGGTCGCCCTTCCGCTCCGCGGCCTCGTACCGCGCCGCGACGACGTCGAGCTTGCCGACGATCTCCGCGAAGTAGCCCAGGAAGTAGTAGTCGATCCCGAGGTAGGTCTTGTCGCCCCAGCAGCGGTCCCGGGTCGTGAGGAGCGAGGCACGCTAGCCAATGAGACATATCCACCATAATTAGCCTGTGTTTCCCTGTTTTCACTTTATATCTACTGCTTCGAACTACACTATCTGTCCCACCATGCAGCCCGTTTCTGAACTGATAAATATGTCTGGTGTTGATTTGTTATAAGAAAAAAATACTGTACCATAACTGATAAGCTCTGGCTGACACCATCAAGCGAGCAGGCTGATGAAAGAGTCATTCCACTCGTTCCGGAAGTTGGGGAGATACCAATACTATTCGCAAATAACCAAATACCGCTATAAAAGTTACTATTGTTTAATGGCGTCTTTTCTTTATGGGTTAGCTAGAAAGTACATAGCTGAGGCCTACATGATTGCCTATAGTAATTGGTACAGTAAAGATAGAGCAAACTAGAGGGGTGTACTTGACTTGTGGTTGTATAAATCTATATACTGTGGAATTTTAACCAAACTAATAATTTCTGCATTTTTGAGAGGTGCATTTGCAAGCTCTAAATACATCCAAACTGGATTGCTGGCTTGATTTGACCAATCTTGAGAATTTACCGTTTGGACTTTTGTGTTAAATATAAAGGGTGTGCTTCCAAGCATTTTGTCGGCTGAGAAGAGAGATCTCGACTCTCTCGAGTGCCATATATTATACACACAAGTACTGTACGAGGCTACGAGCCTCTGAAAAAAAAAGGAAAATAATATGACCCCAGCCTGTTTCGCGGATTCCTCCCCCGCTTTCTCGGCCTCACGTGATCGCTCCAACTCCCTAGCATAAGGGCCCAAGCGGGGCTACAAACACGTCCGCAGTCCCCCACACCAAGCGCGGCCTGCTGCCTGCACTACCGCACAAATCGGCGACGAGCCGACCGAAGCGAGCTAGCCGCACGCCGCGCGAACGCCGAACGGTAGGTAACACGGAATGGCCGGCGCGTCGGAGGCCGCTTCGCTCCGCGTCTCCGCTTCGGTGGGGAGCAACGCCGGCATGCACCACGGCACCGCGACGCCGCAGGGGCTGACGGCGGGCCGCGGGCGCCGCGCGCGCGACGCGCTCGTGTTCGTGGCCGGCGTCGCGGCGGCACTGCTCGCGCTCGTTGGCATGGCGTCGGTCCTCGACCCCGGCGGGCGCGGTGGCCTGGTCACCCTGGCGGTCCGCGTGCCCGGCCGGGAGGACGGGCCGCGCACGTTCTACGACGACCCGGAGCTGTCGTACGCCGTGGCGTCGGGCCGGCGCCTCACCGGGTAGGACGCCAAGCGCGCGGAGTGGAGTGGCGACGGCGCGGGTGCGAGGGCAAGCGCGGAGAACGGCGGCGCGCGGGGAGCGAGGCCGGCGGGCGATGGCGGCGCAACCTCTAGCTACCGGAGGAGAGGAGATATTGCGGCACGGGAAGGAAGGTTCTGGAGTGCGCGGAATGGGATTGGGGATTGTTATGATTGAGGGCTCTCCTTTTCTGCTGGATGACACGGGAGCGAGCGACAGGCCGAGGGGAGCGCCGGGCGGTCTCGCGTGCGAGACGGCGAGGGAGCCTGCGAAGCTAGGCGGTCATTCGAGCGAGCGAGCGAACGAGCGGTCAAGGTTTTGTTTCGCACGAAGGGAGCGAGGGTGAGCGATGATTTATTTCGCACGTCTGTCAACGATTCTCTTATGAATATTTTAGTTGTAGAGATTAGCAAGAGGCAATAAGAGAAAGTTTCATCTAATAGCATGTTTTCATCTAACAGAATAGAATTCCCAGAAATGACATGTGCCTCACCTTGGTCCTGGAGGGCGTTCCTCCGCGTGTGCTTCGATGGGGGTCATCGCGGTGGACTGCGGCAATTGGCCAGGGCTCCAAGGGCCCTTCTGTTCTCTGGTACACCTCCTGCCAATAAATTGGAAAACCTTAATACCCTCAATAAGAACTTCAGCAACATAATGAAAAGTGTCATGCTCCATGGTGCTTTTGTACAACCCTTAACTATGTTTACTGATGGCCATGTAAAAAATGTAACAAAACTTATAACAGGATGGCCTGTTAAAATATAACAATTATTGCCATCATTAAAAGGTTGATAATCAACATTTCTAGGAAGGCAACAACAACACCAGTAGAAAACAAACTCCAGAACCGACATTTTGTTATACTTTGCAGAATCGGTCCATTGGATGCATAATTGTTCAGAGTCTTCTATCCTTCCTCACTAGCTTTGTGCAGCAAAATTGCTATGCAGCAGTAGCACCAGTAACAATAACTGAATTCTAGCAAAAATAGTATGACTTCAGAACTACTTCAACACAGGTGGCAAAACTTCTATTGAGGACACAGGGTGTCTGGCAGCAGTGCATGGAGGTGCACAATCGCATCGAACAAAAAAGAGAGGCACTTTACACAATTTCTAACAATAAGATTTATATATCTAGGATAGATAAACTGGGATATATATGATAATTCTAATTTATATCTGGTCCTACATCCTTATAGAGCAAGCCAGATCATAGAGGTTTTATATAGCATACAATGAGCCAAATGGAGGGAAGAGGCCGACTCACCACCGCTTCAACCACGGTGCCAGACATGGAGCGGGCGGACCAAATCCGGTTGTTCCTGAACCGGATCCCTTCATGGCTCGTGCAGAAAAAGTACTCGGCATCAGTTCCCTCTGCTTCAGCATGTAGCTGTTGGCTGCCGGCGTCAGGAACACCCCGGTGACGCCCGTGCCCAGCGCCACTTGCTGCTGCGTCTCTTGTCTGCTCTCCGCAACTATCCCCCACCCCAAATCCTCCTCTTCCATGGCTACAACCTGCGAGCTGCGCGCCGCTGCGGCGGCCTGCGGGCTACGGCGACCGATACGGCACGGGCGCGCGGCAAGGCTAGGGGCTGCGGCGAGCGGCACGCCGACAGCAGCTACGGCTAGGGCCTCGACCCTCGGGATGCCATGCGTTCGCGGCCATGCCTGGGAGGGGGTCGAGGGGGAGCTGACGCGGCGCCCTGCTGACCGGCGAGCCGCAAACGTTGAGCGGACTGTCCCCATCGGTAAAAGAAGTCGCGTTTGAAGGAGACCGTGACGCCTAAAAGGGGGGTGAATTAGGCAACTTAAAATTCTACTTCTATACTATGGCCCCTTTTTCTAACCTTAGCAAAACCTATGCAAAAGATAAACTATCTAATTGTGCAACTACGGTTTTGCTAGTGTATTGCTATCTCTACCATAAAAAGGAGTAAAGCAATCAATGTAAATGCGGAAGCTAAAGAGTAAGGTAGAGATATGCAAACTCCCATCGACGACTCCGGTATTTTTACCAAGGTATGGAGAAGCACGCAAGCTTCCCCCTAGTCCTCGTTGGAGCCCCTCGCAAGGGCCAAGCTACCGGACGGATAACTCCGTGGATAGCCTCGGGCCTTCCCCACGCGTAAGTGGGTCTCCGACGTGCCTTCTGGCAAGCCTCTCCCGGATGCTCCCCGTCGTCTTCACTGTCAAGCTTCCGGCCGAAACGCCGCGGGCCTTGTTTTCTCCGGTACACGGTGGCGGCCACACCACAAACACGGTTGGTGTGATCTCGTAAGACTACAAGCCCCTCCGATGTACAGCAATGGTGCACGCAAGCACCGAGTGGTAAGAGGTATGCAAACCTCACTAAACACTAGACCTAAACCTAGAGCAAGCGCATAAGCGGTGGTCTAATCAACCTAAGCACTTCACAAAGCACCTACGCTAATCACCTAATGAATCACTAAGCACTGTGCAAATGGAGATCACTAGAATGATGTATCAACACCCTTGGTATGTTTCCTCAGCTCTATACCTCTCATTTGGCCTGTTGTGGGGTCTATTTATAAGCCCCACTGAGAAACTAGCCGTTGGGGACGAAATCCCGCTTTTGTGCTACTGATCGGACGCTGGAGTCGTCCTAATCGGACGCGTCCGGTCACCCCGACCGTTGGAGCCGCGAACAACTGATCGAAAGCTGCCAGCGTCCGGTCACTTGCCACCAGACGCGTCCGGTCGAAAGTTCACCGCTCTGGAACCTCTCTATACTCGATCGGACGCTGCTGTCCTACGTCCGGTTGGTTTGCTGCCAGCGTCCGGTCGCTTTTCGTCAGCGTCCGGTCCAGCGTCCGGTCGCTGCTGTGAGCTCGTTTCTTCGCGATCTTGCGTGCGGCTTGGTTCCTATCTTCATGCTTGGACTTTACTTGATATCTTAGGTCTTCTCTTATGCTCCTAAGGTCTTGCTTGAGGTGTTGATCATCGGATCATCACGTCGCCTTTGTCCAAGTCACGTCTTGCATCCTATTGAACTATAAAGCAATCACTTACAAATTCATTAGTCCAATTTGGTTGTGTTGGTCATCAAGCACCAAAATCCAAAGTAAATGGGCCTAGGGTCCATTTTCCTTACAATCTCCCCCTTTTTGGTGATTGATGATAACACGACCAAAGCAAGTAAATAATAAAATTTTGAAATTTAAAAACTACCTACTTGCTAGGATGCAATGCAAGAGGCAAGATTATATGATGCTAAAAGATACTACTTGTAAGACTATATAAAAACTTATCTTGCCCTTGCAAATGTCCCCATGTGGTATTATGGATTTAAGCCTTGCTACCTACAAATTCTCCCCATTACATAGGCTAATCCATAATCCACTATCCTCCCTTTCTCGGACCATTTCTATAAATTAATGCTTACTTTTGGTCCTCTAAATTCTCCCCTTTTGGAATCAAACACCAAAAAGGAAGACATTAGTAGCACAATGGAGGGTCAAACTTTGTGATCCTTTGTATGTAGAGTGGAATAGGTCACAAAATTTGACTCTCACATTATATAGATTAAGTTCCCCCTAAATATATGCATACATACGGTAGAAGACAGAGCATATGCATAATTGGCAAATTTTTGCTCAAAGGAATTTAATCTATATAATGCATGGAGAAAGCATATAAATATCAAAATGAAATCAACATGATGATATCGGTTTAGAAATACCATATGTGGAAACCAATTTGATTCCTACCACTTGCAATAGGTGGTGGATATTTGAAGTATGATGCTTAACTCCGGGGAGTCCATTTTCCTTGCAATGAGACTACTGCACACATGATAAGCTTGAAAAAGGTGTTAGTCTCAAGGCATCCAACTTATAGAGTAACCTCCCCCTAAATTTGTGCACACAAGTATGGAATACTTGTAGAAAACATGCACATTGATTTTAGAATAAAAAAATACTACTTGAAAGATGACATCACATGAATGTGAGGGTCATTTTCGAAGACGATATTCGGAAGAAATTATCTACAATTTGGACTTTGGCACATATTAGATGAACAATTGAAGGACAAGCTATGTGCCGTGCTCCTAATTTTAAACCATGTAGGTTTGCTCCAAGGGTTAAGAATGAAACCGAGCAAGCCTACCATATGATATACAAGCCCCTCCGATGTACAACAATGATGCGCGCAAGCACCGAGTGGTAAGAGGTATGCAAACCTCACTAAACACTAGGCCTAAACCTAGAGTAAGCGCATAAGCGGTGGTCTAATCAACCTAAGCACTTCACAAAGCACCTACGCTAATCACCTAATGAATCACTAAACACTGTGCAAATGGAGATCACTAGAATGGTGTATCAACACCCTTGATATGTTTCCTCAGCTCCACACCTCTCATTTGGCCGGTTGTGGGGTCTATTTATAAGCCTCACTGAGAAACTAGTCGTTGGGGACGAAATCCCGCTTTTCTGCTACTGATCGGACGCTGGAGTCGTCCTAATCGGACGCGTCTGGTCGTCCCGACCGTTGGAGCCGCGAACAACTGATCGGAAGCTGCCAGCGTCCGGTCACTTGCCACCGGACGCGTCTGGTTGAAAGTTCGCTGCTCTGGAACCTCTCTGTACTCGATCGGATGCTGCTGTCCTGCGTCCGGTCGGTTTGCCGCTAGCGTCTGGTCCAGCGTCCGGTCGCTGCTACTGTTGCCGAGCCTCTGATCGGAGCATCCGGTTGCTTTTCGTCAGCGTCCGGTCGCTGCTGTGAGCTCGTTTCTTCGCGATCTTGTGTGCAGCTTGGTTCCTATCTTCATGCTTGGACTTTGCTTGATATCTTGGGTCTTCTCTTGTGCTCCTAAGGTCTTGCTTGAGGCGTTGATCATCGGATCATCACGTCGCCTTTATCCAAGTCACGTCTTGCATCCTATTGAACTACAAAACAATCACTTGCAAATTCATTAGTCCAATTTGGTTGTGTTGGTCATCAAGCACCAAAATCCAAAGTAAATGGGCCTAGGGTCCATTTTCCTTACAGCATTGGTCGGACTGTCCCCTCTGCAGCAGTTCAACAAACGAATGGAATGCCTGAATTGCAAAAAATCTAGAACCGGATTTGGACCATGTATGCTTAGGAATCACGAGGGGGCGAACTGGGACTGACCTCTTCTCGGCTTCCTCCTCGGCGGGTGACTTCTTCGTCGCGGGCTCCGGGAGTTCAACGCCGTTGTCGCCGGCATCATGAGCCATGGTCGAAGCTAGCTTTCGAGCAGGTGCTGACCGGTCGCCGCACCACAGCAAGGAATGCCGCCGCCGCCGCTGGCCTTCTTCCCTTCCTGGCCAACCTTCTCCGCCTCAGCTATGCCGTCTCCGACTGAGCGCCGACCGGATCCGGCCTGGCTGCACCGCGCCCCAGCGAGCGCCTGAGAAACCGGCGGTCCCCGGCAACCGCCTCCGCCTCAGCCACGTCGTTCGCCGCACCTGGTCCAGGCCGCCTGCTCGCGCCGATGCGGTGGCCGGCTGTCCCACTCGGTGCGGCACTTCGCGCAAGGGGGGCGCGTGGCAGAGGAAACCGGGGGAAGCTGTGGAGGTGTGAGGATATGTTTCGCACGAAGGGAGCGGGGACTAGCGATGATTTATTTCGCATGTCTGTCAACGATTCTCTTATGAATATTTTAATTGTAGATAGAGATATAAGGGTGTGCTTCCAAGCATTTTGTCGGCAGAGATGAGAGATGTCGACTCTCGAGTGCCATATATTATACACACAAGTACTGTACGAGGCTAGGAGCCTCTGAAAAAAAAAGTAAAATAATATGACCCCAGCCTGTTTCGCGGATTCCTCCCCCGCTTTCTCGGCCTCACGTGATCGCTCCAACTCCCTAGCATAAGGGCCCAGGCGGGGCTACAAACACGTCCGCAGTCCCCACACCAAGCAGCGCGGCCTGCTGCCTGCACCACCGCACAAATCGGCGACGAGCCGACCGAAGCGAGGTAGCCGCACGCCGCGCGAACGCCGAACTGTAGGTAACACGGAATGGCCGGCGCGTCGAAGGCCGCTTCGCTCCGCGTCTCCGCTTCGGCGGGGAGCAACGCCGGCATTTACCACGGCACGGCGACGCCGCAGGGGCTGACGGCGGGCCGCGGGCGCCGCGCGCGCGAGGCGCTCGTGTTCGCTGCCGGCGTCGCGGCGGCACTGCTCGCGCTCATTGGCACGGGGTCGGTCCTCTACCCCGGCGGGCGCGGTGGCCTGGTCACCCTGGCGGTCCCCGTGCCCGGCCCGGAGGACGGGCCGCGCACGTTCTACGACGACCCGGAGCTGTCGTACGCCGTGGCGTCGGGCCGGCGCCTCACCAGGTGGGACGCCAAGCGCGCGGAGTGGCTGCGCTCGCGCGGGCTCGTCCGCCGGAACGCGCCGGAGCGCGTGGTGATGGTGTCGGGCTCGCAGCCGGAGCCGTGCCCCGGCGACGCGGGCGACCACCTGATGCTGCGGTTCCTCAAGAACAAGGTCGACTACTGCCGCCTCCACGGGATCGAGCTGCTCTACAACAGGGAGTTCCTGCACCCGGCCATGCGGGCCTACTGGGCCAAGATCCCCATCGTGCGCGCCGCCATGCTGGCCCACCCGGAGGCGGAGTGGGTCTGGTGGGTGGACTCCGACGCCGTCTTCACCGACATGGACTTCTCCCTCCCGCTCGCCAAGTACGCCGGCCGCAACTTCGTCGTGTACGGCTGGCCCAACAAGTTCTTCGTGAGGAAGTCGTGGCTGGGGCTCAACGCCGGCGTGTTCCTCATCCGCAACTGCCAGTGGTCGCTCGACTTCATGGACGAGTGGGCGCGCATGGGCCCCGCCTACCCGGAAGAGCACGCCCGGTGGGGGAAGACGCTCAGGGACGCGCTCAGCGACGTGGACTCCGACGTGGCGTGCGACCAGTCCGCGCTCGTCTACCTGCTCCTCAACGGCTGGGCGAGGCTGGGGAAGAAGACCTTCATCGAGACGGAGTACTTCTTCCAGGGCTACTGGAAGGAGGTCGTGGACCGCCTCGACGGCGTCGCCGCGCGGTACGAGGCCGTCGAGCGGCGCACGCCCACGCTGGGGCTCCGGCGGCGGCACGCGGAGCGGGAGCACCTGCGGTACGCGGCGGCCCGGAACGCGGCCGTGAGTGGCGTTGTCCCGGGGCCCGCCGGTGGCGGGGAGATGGGGTGGCGGCGGCCGCTCATCACGCACTTCGTGGGCTGCCAGCCCTGCAGCGGCGGTCGGAACCCGATGTACTCTAGGGAGAGCTGCGACGACGGGATGCGCCGCGCGCTGGCGTTCGCGGACGACCAGGTGCTCCGCGCGTACGGGTTCCGCCACGCCGCCCCGCTCAACGACAGCGTGCGTGCGCTGCCGTTCGACTACCCCGCTGCGCACGCGCGCAACAACTGATCACAATTCACCACAAGCGGCGAGATGAGAGGCAAAGGAGAACCGGGACTATTTGGGCCTCGACTGTATCGTGTTTATAGATTTGAATAAGGGGACTGCTATTTTAGCTTGCGCCTGTTTTTTTTAATTTAATTCTAATAATTATCCACCAGAGCCGTTGATGCTCGTAGCCTCGTAGAGTACTGTGTATCATATGGCACTGGAGAGTCGAGATCTCTCATCTCTGCCGACAAAATGCTTGGAAGTACCCTTTATATTTTTAACACAAAGTCCAAAAAAATCAAGCCAGTACTCCCTCCTTCCAGGCAGGGGCCAACGTACTTTCTATTTAGAGCTTGCAAATGCACCTCTAAAAAAATGCAGAAATTATTAGTTCTGTTAAAATTCCACTATAGGCAATCATGTGGGCCTCAGCTATGTCCATTTATATATTTTAGTTTTGTTAAAATATACTAGATTTTGATTCGCAAAAAGTATATTTTCATAAAAATATAAATAAAAAAATCTTCAAAATAGTTCATAAGTTTTTATGGGCTAAGAACAACTTAAATACAACTCATTTTAACTTGTTGCACTTAAAAAGATTAATTAAAAATATGGTTGAGGCCGGCAAGAAACAGCATGCGAAATTAGCTAGCGGTCGTTTCTCCTGGTAGGCATAAAAACGATAAATGATTCTAATGATTCTCAAGAGAAATATTTCTCTTCTGACCTGTTTGACAGTGATTATAGCTATTTTTGCTAGAATTAGAATCAATTCATGCTGCCAAACAAACCATATGTCTCAACAATTAAATTGTCTTGCTAAGCTCTAGCCTGCCGGTGGTAAGCCCATGTGTACATGAGTTGTTCACTCTACAAGTTCTATCAAGCTATTCCATTGTCTCCGAATAAATCAACTTATGGAGTTATCCTAGGTCAAATTTTTTAGGTTTAACTAAAGTCTATTATAAAATAATAAACATTTATGATACAAAATTAGTATAGTTAGATATAACATTAAAATATAGATGCTAGTATATTCTTTTATATAGTATCGCCTTAACAAAAAATTGATTTATGATCATGATGTGATCCAAACAGGCCCTAAGGTGTTGTTTGATTGAGGCTTTTTGGACCTTATCAGTTAACGGTGTGATCTAATTCCACTGTTTACCGTTTGGTTAGGCCTATTTGTAATGGATCATGATGTGAAATTGCTACGAGCCTATGGAACATGCATAACGTTCCCCTCTCAACGCTATTCGATCTCGTTGGCCGTTCTCTCGCTAATTGTGAGAAAAATCAACCATCACTAGAGACACATACCCTGCTCTCTAGTGTGCGCTGCGGACGCCTCGCGCCTCTCTCACGATGCCATAGCTCTTGAATCCATGGTTTTCGTTGAACCTCTCCCCCCCCACTAGGGTTTCATCGCTCCCTTCTTCCACTAGGGTTTCGAGTTCATCATTTTCTTCTCATAGGGATAGGAAGCGAAACCATTGCCACAATCAAACAAGCAACCAGTGCATTCCCATAAACTATTTGTACTATGATGTGGTCTAATTTGCTTTACCAATTACTATTTATATCATTGGAACCAAATGACATCTTTAAGAGCTTGTTTAGAACTGCTTCACCAACTCCAATATGGAGTAGCTCTATAAAAATGATGGAGTTTCTACGGTACAACTTTAGGTTATTCACGAGACATCTAGAGTTGGTCCTCAACTCTATCTTTTTTGGAGCAGATTTTGTAGAGTTGTGCCTCTCATCTGGGTATACAAACCTATGTACAACTACATTCAGATCTGAAGACTGCGTCCTTCTTGAGACCGCCAAAATCTTCAGATTTCATAGACGGTGGGCACGATTCTATTGTGCCATCACGCGTGGACTGGTCCAAACGAAATTTATTTGGGGCCTGCCCCGGTGAGACACCAGAGTTGCGATCCCAGAGATCGAACTCAGGCGGGCAGTTCTCACACCGGAGAAGCTAGCCACCGAACTACGCGGAGTACGTTGTCTCTATTTGACTAGCAAAGTTGAAAATACAGCTAATAGAGCGAAGCCAAGCAGGTCTACACAAGCTCTAAAAATTAATATTTTTTCAAGACAGAAGGGAGTAATCCATACTAGCTAGTAGCTCGAAGATCCACGCCCGCCGAGGCCAGTGTACAGTTTACTCTATGTTTGCCTGCACACGTCGGTGCACGCAAAATGCGCAAGGGCACCACACGTTTCGATTTTGTTGCACACTTGCAGGGTGTAGCTAGGTTAATTATTACCAAGAGCACCTCCTTTGTCCCTTGACTCCGAAGTCCGAAATGTTTTTTTTCCTGACTTGGCCATAGATATAAACAAGTACGTATTGCAGGTTTTGCGCCTGTAAGTATTAGTTGCTTATTATTATTCTTTGATTGCAGTGATATCTTGATTAATACCCTGAGATTGCACTAGCCGGTGGATTAGACAAGACGCGAGACTGAGCACGCAGGTTTCACAAGGGTTTCGTGGGATCTCATGGGAGAAGCGTGGCTGGTTATCGATGGTCTCGGAAGAGCTGAAGAGGAAGACTCGCTCTCCGACGTCGAATAGGGAGCACGTGTCGCAGACGGCCAATCCGAGGTGGGCGGCTGCCACTACTACATAATGGACTTGTTATCCCGGACGGTAACGGCCTTTAGTCCCGGTTACCGCGCCGGGACTACGATCCCGGGACTACCCGGGTCATCAAGCCGGGACTAAAGAAGGACCTTTAGTCCCGGTTGGGGTTACCAACCGGGACTAAAGGGCCTTTAGTCCCGGTTGATAACACCAACCGAGACTAAAGGTTCCTTTTCTTTTTCTTTTTTTTTGTTTAATTTGTTTTTAGTTCAGTTACACGTATTTGTTTAATATATAATATGTTTTTATGTACGTATTCTACGCTGCTAATATAAATACACGCACGCATATAATTACATCTAATTCTCATCCCGAGCATTATTATATTCGAATAAAGTATGAACCTATATTATATATATATATATATATGTATATATACAACACTTTCATAATCTTGTTCTCGAAAATAACGATATCAATAAACATTTAATTTACACCATTTATTCCTTAGGATCAAAATAGAACTCGCCGTTGAAATTTAGCATTTTTTCTAGAAGAAATCCTGCTATTGATTCTTGAACTGCTTTCAGATGGTCTTTTTGCATGACCCTTTGTTTCAACCATTCAGTCTTGCATTTGAAATAAAAGGAAAAGTATTAATACATATATATATATATATATCCATTTAAAAATAAATAAAAAATTGATATATACGTACTCTGAGGACATCTTTAGGAGTTCTTCTTATGTGCGCAGTGATAAATTCACAAACGTAGTATCCACACAAGTTATTACCTGGTTGCTGCCGCAAACACCACTGTACGAGAAGAAGATTATTCTCATCATCTCACACGTAAATTGAAATACGATATAGTAATTAAACACGTGGGAAGTATATATAGTACAACTTACTGGTATTTCAACTACATTAAGTGGTGCCTTGCAATTCTTGTGGTGTTGCCGAATAAACTCTTTTCAAACCCTGTGCGATCAATAATGTACGATCGTTAATAAATTATGACAAAGTCTATTCAATAATAGTTGTGCACGAGAGATCGAAATTACTCCTGGATAATGTCTATCATATCTTGGTATAGTGCCCGCTCTTTTCTCTTCGAGTCCAAGATTACTAACCGACTTGAGTTTAACTCAATGACAATGAGTATCCAGTGAAACCTACATTGGTTTATACACACGTACATGCATATAAGTTGTATTGATATTACATAAAATATGTAGACTACATTATTATTAACACTTACTCAAAGCTGTACGGGAAAAGTATTATTGTCTTGTCATGCTGCTTCACAAAGAACCTCATGATATTCTTCTATGCTTCAGATACCCACTGCTCCTTGGGAATAATATCGGTTTTAAATACGATATAAGGATCAATGAAGCCAACACTAGTGTCTTGTATTCTTTGGAGCTCTGACATCTGGAATCTGTATATAAATATAAGTTACATGTGAGGATAATTATATACACGTACGCATGGAAGTGAGTTTATTAAATAAAAGTAAGAATCACTTACAAACAAAAGGAGCTAATGATTAATTTGTCCAGAGCATCCATGTGGCATAGTTGATGCAATTCTTCGAAACTAATATGTAAGATGTCATCGCCACGAAAGTAATGATGGTCTCTAAATCTGACAAAGATCCACTCCTCACCTCTGCCACACGCCTGCATGTACCACTTATTGAGCAAGTACATTTGCATACCCAATTCATTCAGAGCCGCAGGGTTGTACAGACTTTTGCCATATTTATAAGTCTTCCAGGTATCAACTTCCAGGTTCTGGATTGGAGCTTTGCCCGTCAATTGATCCAAGGTTAATCCAGTATCTTCAAAAAAGGCATTAAGGGCTTGAACCGACACTTCTCCAGAGTTGTCTGGTCGATAGACTTCTATGTTGGAACCATATTCATTAGCAACAACAAAATTTTGCATTGGTTGCTTCTGTTGTCCGAGCTATGGGACATCCTTCCCTGATGCTCTTTTTCTTTTCTTATCTGCATCATATGACTTCACGAGGGAGCGGTCATAGTCTGATAGTGGCGAAGGCTTACGAAGTTCAATCATCTTTTTCTTGTGAGCATCGACCTTCCGGCTCAAAGACATCTCGTGGTATGTAAAAGTACGGCTTCTCCTTAAGCTTCGCTTGACTCTTGTTTTGATATCTATAAAAAATCTTTCACTTTTTGTCTTCTTCACTGCTATTTGCTCATCAGGTCTTTTCAGAAGTATTTCTTGAGAAATAACTCTTTTCTCGGGGTCTTCTTTGCCACCGGGACCTTAGACGCGTCTTTGTAAAGCGTCATTTGTGGAGGGTGGGGCGGTGTTGGAGACCGACGTGGAGGCGATGAGGCCGGTGTTGGTGGAGACCGGCGTGGGCGTTGGAGATCGTTAGGGGCGGTGGGGCCGGTGTAGGAGTTGGAGATCGTTGTGGAGGCGATGGGGCGGTGTAGGAGTTGGCGATCGCTGTGGGGATGAAGTCGTCTCGCCCCACGCGACGCTGTGATGAGATGGGGAATGAATGATTAGGCTAGGCTGGGGAGACCTCTGCTAGAAAAACAAGTTGTGTGTCAATTATTTTTGAAGCCAATAGAAAATTAATGGAAAATAATATTTCATTCACTTTCATTCGTACCTAGGGTGAGGTAGGGGAAGCGGTGACGCCCCAGGAATGATGATGAAGCATTTGCGCCATTGAATAAATGTCTTCTCTGCTTCTCCTAGTGTCTTCTCCCCATCACCGCCTTCAATGTCAAGAGGAACATTGCTGTAACCTTTGAGCACTCTATCGACCGAGACGCTAGCATATCTAGGTTGAATAACTGACCCATGGATTCTTGGTGTCTTCATTCGATCTATTGGAGATACAACCCCGACAGCCACCATGATTGATGCATTATTATCATTTGGAATGTGCAGCTCACATGTTGTTAGAGGCTCGGTAATGTCATCAACAGGGAAGCGCAACCCAGCGTCGTCTTGAATTACTGGCAGCTCCGTAGAAGCACAACTGCTTTTCATCTGACCAACGGGGCTAATGGTGACTCCCGGCGTTGATTGCGATTGCATTTGACTCATTGCTAGCTGCACTTGCCTCTTGATCTCCTCCTGCATTCTTGCCTCAAGAGATTTTTCTCATTCACGTGATTCAAGCAATGCTTGTCGTGACTCATCAACAAATTGCTCCAATACACGGATTCGTTCTGCCTCCTCATCCTTCTTTCTCTCGGTGGCTTCAGAGGTATCCTTGTCTCACGGGAATGCGTGTAGCCACGGAACCGCCCATAGCCTCTTGTTCGACCACCGTGTTCGTGGATTCTCTAGGGCATATGTCAATTCATCCTTCTCTCTGTTGGGCTTGAAAACACCACTATCAGCTTCTTCCCTAGCACGAGCTAGTCTCTGTGTTGCTCTCTCAATTTTTTGGCCAAAAATTAGCTTGCCAGTGTCTGGGTCTAGGCTTCCCCCATGAGCGTAGAACCAATTCTTCGCGCGTTGAGGCCAGTTCTTCTCTATTGTTTCAGGTATGATTCCCTTTGCAGTAATCTCTGCTTCTAGGTTCTACCACTTGGGAATAGCACTCCTATAACCACCTGATCCCATGCGATGATGGTATTGCTTCTATCGGGCATTCTGCCGATTCCTCATCACACGTTCCTCACTGTCTTGAGATGTCTTGTATTCTACGAAGGCATCCTAATGGGACTCTAACTTGACAAACGCCTTAGCATTGAAATCCGGCGTAGCATTCTTCAAGATAAACTTTTTATACAATGTCTTCTACCAACTCTGGAACAATGTTGCCATCTTCTTCATTGTCCAATCCCTCACTAGCTCCTTCAAAGCATCATCTGCTTGTAATGTGAAATGCTGAGTGATATCTCTCCAAGCTAGGTTCTTGTCACGATCAGATACAAAACTAACATTAGGAGCGGATATCTTCTGCTTCCATTCACGAGCACTAACTAGGATCCTATCCCTTACAATGAACCCACATTGATTGACATATGTCTGAGCATGTGGTCCCAATGGTTTGCCGGTGTCGGTGTCGAATTCTAATATTATGAAACGGCCCTCTAATGGCTTTTTTGGCCCTCGGACTTTCCTACTTTTGTCGGTGGTTGATGTAGATCCAGAGACCGGCTACATGAGTAGAAACACAACGATTAACAACAAATATACGTACGCATGCACCTATAAGAGATGATAGATAATCGAATATACCTCGCCAGTATTTTCTTGCGTGACAATTTGTTGATCTTCAACCACCGGCATATTCAGGATATCCTCATAATCAGCAAAGTACTGACTCGTGTCATCTACATCCACATTGGTGCCGGCGTTGATAATATCTGCCATTATGTCATCATTCGGAGCAGCCATTTGTATCTTCAAGATAACACATAGATAGAATTACTATGGTACATAACATGTTTGTATATTCCCATTTGGATCTGTGCTATCTATGCGAACACCACTATTTTGATTGGTGCTCCTTTTATCTTGGGCAACTGTGTAAAATGTATTCCCATTTATCTCGTACCCTTGGTACGTGAGGATATGCCACGATGGCTGCCTAGCCAACAAATACAGTTGCTTATCAATATTGTCATCTCCTTGACATTCTTTTCACAACCAACCACTGAAACTTTCCATGTGCTGACGCCTAATCCAAGCTTTAGTCTTTCCTGGAAACTTGGATCGTAAGAACTCCTTATGTATCTCGATGTACGGATGCACCAATGATGAGTTCTGAAGAACTGTGTAGTGTGCTTTATTGAAATAATCGTCTTCCATACCGATATATGTTTTCTTCCCTAAAGTTCCTTTACCACTGAGTCTCCCCTCGTGTCGTGATTCGGGAACGCTAATCGGGGCAAGGTCAGGAATAAAGTCAACACAGAACTCAATGACCTCCTCTGTTCCATAGCCCTGGGCGATGCTTCCTTCAGGCTTAGAACGGACTTTCACATATTTCTTCAAGACTCCCATAAACCTCTCGAAGGGGAACATGTTATGTAAGAACATAGGTCCAAGAATACTAATCTCCTTCACCAAATGAACTAGGAGGTGTGTCATGATATTAAAGAAGGATGGAGGGAACACCAACTCAAAGCTGACAAGACATCGAACCACATCATTCTGTAGAGTAGCTAGTTCCACTGGATTGATTGCCTTCTGAGAAATTGCATTGAGGAATGCACATAGCTTCACGGTGGCTAGACGTACATGTGGAGGTAGAATTCCTCTTAAAGCAACTGGAAGCAATTGCGTCATAAGCACGTGGCAGTCGTGGGACTTTAAGTTTAGGAATTTCTTATCTGGCACATTTATTATACCCTTTATATTGGAGGAGAATTCCGATGGGACCTTGATGCTCCTTAGACATTTGAACATGCTGTCCCTCTCTTCTTTGCTAATCGTGTAGCTAGCAGGACTTAAGTAATGACATCCATCATCTGTCTTCTCTGGATGAAGGTTGTCTCGTTCTTTCATGCCCTGCAAATCCTGGCGTGCTTCAAGTGAATCCTTTGGCTTCCCGTACACACCCATGAATCCTAACAGGTTCACACAAAGATTCTTTGTCAGGTGCATCACGTCGATTGTGTTACGGACCTCTAGGACTTACCAATAGGGTAGCTCCCAAAAGATGGACTTCTTCTTCCACATGGGTGCGTGTCCCTTAGCATCTTTGGGAACAGATTCACTGCCTTGTCCCTTTCCAAATACTACTTTCACATCCTTGACCATTGCGAGTACATCTTCCCCGGTTCGGTTATGAGGCTTCTTCCGGTGGTCTGGCTTACCTTTAAAATGCTTCCCTTTCTTTTTTACTTGGTGATTCAAAGGAAGGAATCAACGATGGCCAAGGTACACGACCTTTCGACATCTTTTCAAATATATACTGTCAAGGTCATCAAAACAATGTGTGCATGCATTATATCCATTATTTGTCTGACCTGAAAGATTACTTAAAGCAGGCTAATCATTGATTGTTATGAACAACATTGCTCGTAGGTCAAAGTGTTCTTGTTTGTACTCATCCCAGACACATACACCTGGTTTGTTCCATAAAACTAGAAGTTCTTCAACTAATGGCTTCAGATAGACATCAATATCGTTGCCAGGTTGCCTCGGACCTTGGATGAGGATCGGCATCATAATGAAACCAAACTGAGCAATAATGTCATCAATGTCTAAATCTTCTCCTTCACCTTCTATCATCATGACCCCGCTTTCTCCATGCTTAGTCCAACATATATAGTTTGACATAAAACCTGACTTAAGCAAATGTGAATGAAGACTCATTGAGCTTGAATATTCCTTTAAATTCTTACATAGGGCACATGGATAGCACATGAAACCATCCCGCTTATTTGCCTCGGCCACACCTAAGAAATAGTGCAAGCCCTCAATAAAGTCTTGGGAGCGGCGATCGGCATTATACATCCAATGGCGTGACATAATCTGTATTACATGACAAATTATGAAAACCTTGAACATAATTAAGTATTTTATTACACAACATAGATGACACACACACACGGTTGATTAATTAACTAAGCCTGGCTACAACGTAAGCAATCCCAACTATCACTAAACAAACTAAAACTACAATGCACTTCAGTAACATAATTATTTCGTGATCGTACGCAACTAAAATAGACAAATCATTCTTCTATTGAATATCAATAAGCTTCTCCTGCTGGCTCACTGCCTCATCAGCAGCAGCCGAATTCTGCACGTATGTAGCATAATCTTCCTCCCAGTACCAACCATCGCATCCATTGCCCTCCCACTGAAATTGAAGCCAAAAAATATTTAGTCAAAAATATTCAAGAAAAGCAGGTCAATTAGCCATAATAATCAAATGCGTAAGAAACTCACATCGCGATCCGGGCACTTGTAGAAAACACGACCCTTGTTGGGTCCCTGTCTCTTGACTCGGTACTCCATCACAATCTTCTCGCTTACACTTGCCGCAGAGATAATGAGAGGGAGTTCGCCTCATCGTTTCCAAGAACCTAACGAGAGGCCGAGGATCCAATACCAGCTTGTCATCTACTTTCTATACTTATTTTTGCAAACTACTGTAAATTTCATATTTTCTAAAATAATATATTTAAACAAAACTAAAATTATTTATTTATCTAACTAAATCATAAAATATGTACTATGTATAATAGTAAAATACCAAACTATCAAGTGATTTTACTATTGTAAATTATCATGTGATTTTGAGCTAAAAATAACAGAAATCACATAGCTCAAAAACATGTTTCAATAAATAACCATCCGTACTAGTTGACCTTGCTTACGTGATCATCTCGGTGAGCATTTCTCCACCGGACGGCACCGTACTTGGCCAAGGAAGAGCTTCGATTCTATGAGGAAGGGAACACGGTCTTCCACGACCGTTGCCGCTCTCCCTCGTAGAATCAAAGCTCCTTCTTGACGTCCATTACCGCTCGGCAGAGAAAATGCTCGCCGAGATGATCACGGTCTGCAAGTTCAACTAGTACGGATTTTCTACAATTTTTTAACTATTTTCTAAGTTTTTCATTGCATGAAAAAATTAATTCTAAGATCGTGTAAGCCATTGGGGGCGAGGATGGCGCGTGCTCCAAATGAGGACGGCGGCGAGGCGTGATTTTGATGAACTAATTTAACTTTTGTTTATCCAAACATATATGCAAATCATCATGTGATTTTGAGCTAAAAATGACATATAAAATCATAATAAAGTCCAACATATAAAGTTACACATGCATCTACATCGCAAAATGAGATAAGCTACTGATAAAACATAAGATGATTAAATTTGTTACCTCCAAAATCGAAGAGCAACACCAATGGAGGGGGAGAGAGCAAGAACAACAGCAAGCTGAAGAACAGAGGCAGTGAGTTTGAATGGAATGGCTCGGGCTCGGGGAGGAAGAAATGAGCCGGTGTATAAACCGACATAATTAGCCCCGGTTAGGTGGTCAAACCGGGACTAAAACCTTTAGTCCCGGCTGGTATTACCAACCAGGACTAAAGGGTAATACCAGCCGGGACTAAAGATCCCTGCCACGCGGACGATCGTTAGGCAGGGATCTTTAGTCCCGGTTGATATTACGAACCGGGACTAAAGGGTCCTTTAGTCCCGGCGGCAAAAATGCCGAGACTAATGTCAAATTGGGACATCGTTCTAAAGTCTGTTCTCTAGTAGTGTGCACAGGAAATGGTTGGGTGTCCACAGCATGAGTGATGTCATACTATTTGTGTTCAGCACATTACTGTGATGTTTTGTTTCATTCTTACCTACAGCTAGCTTGTAGTTTTACTCATTTTAATTTCAGCGAACCCATGAACAGTAGAAAGTAATAAGCTTGAATCTTAATTTTTTTTGACAATGTAATCTATAGATGTACTATATAGATGTGCATTGTTTTTTTTATAAAAAAACTACTATGTATGTTTTTCTGAGGATTTTTTTACGATACTATCGAAGAGATAATTTACATTGCACAATTTTCTAGAAAAAAAATATCCCACGTCCTAAAGGGGAGGTGTAGGAGTGAGTCCTAAATTAGAGTGGGCATTACGTATTTGTTTGTGCTCGCTGCTCCCAAATTTCCTAGCACAGGCCGGCACCATTAGCTTCGCTGCAGTACGTGTGGAAAGAGAAGAGCGCCAAAACTTCTGTCCAGTTGAAGCACCGCTGCATGCGTGCGCTGTGGAAGGTCTTACTACCGTGGCTTTTCTCTAAGGTAACGAACTTGATAACTGAATGGAGTTTGAGAGGGAAACGTAGCAAAAATCTGGGAAGAACAGAGAAGGAACTCGGCTGAATCCCGAGGGGAAGAGTTCATTAGACGGGGAAATCAGAGTTTTGTTCTTCGTTGCCGTTTAGAGAGGAGCGTCCTGGCTTATAACTGCCGCCAGGCGCCGACACACTCACGCACGGGGACCGACCACGGCCCAATAGAAGTACACGGCCCACGGCCAACTATTGCTACACCTGCCTAGGCCCACTGCCATAACATCTTCCCCTGCTCGATCAACAGCTTGTCCTCAAGCTGTATCAACTGATAGATGCTTCGATATACAATCAGCATCCTCTCATGTCGCCATATCTGCTAGCAGTCCATGCCACTGAACGAGCAACTGAGTACTGTCCTTAGAACCTCGAAGAATCGAGCGCTGCTCTAGAATCTTCTGAGGCAACAAAACCCGATCAGGATCTGAATTACTGGAGTTGAAGGGGGCACATGGCCTTTGAGCTGCGACACATGTACCACCGGATGAATCTTGGCACCCACTGGAAGATCCAGTTTGTATGCTACCTTCCCTATCCTCTGCAAGATCTTGTAAGGGCCATAAAATCTGAAAGACAATTTCTGATTTGATCGATTGGCAATAGTTGACTAAACATAAGGCTATAACTTCAGGAATACTAGATCACCTTAAGCAAATTCACGTTCTGATCGTTTCTTGTCAGTCTGAGATTTCATCCGTTGCTGTGCTCTGAGCAGCTGTTGTTTGACCAATTGAGAAAGCAGTTCACGGTCAGTCAACCACTGTTCCAAATCCGGCACAACACTTAACTGCTCATTTGTAATACCGAGTTGGCGAGGTGTATATCCGTACAGGACCTCGAATGGTGATTTGTCCAAAGCTGAATGTACCCAAGTGTTATACCAGAATTCTGCCACCGATATCCATTTGCTCCATTGTCGGGGACATGAGTGGACCGTGCACCGCAGGAAGCCCTCAACACATTGGTTCAACCGCTCTGTCTGTCCATTTGTCTGTCGATGATATGATGAACTCATCATAAGCTTTGTGTCTGACAGTCGAAATAACTGTCGCCATACAGGGCTTGTAAATACCGTATCTCTGTATGAGGTAATTGTCTTTGGCAATCCATGCAGCTTATAGACATGATTCATGAACAGCTGAGCAACTTGTAATGCCGTGAATGGATGTTTGAGAGGAATGAAATGACCATACTTGCTGAACTTATCAATCACCACCAGCAATCCATTGTACTGGTCAGAAGTTGGTAGGCCTTCTATGAAATATATGCTAATTATTTCCCAGGCTTGATTAGGAATGGGCAAAGGTTGTAGGAGGCCAGGAGATTTAATCCTCTTAGTTTTTGCTTGTTGACAAATCGGACACCGCTTAACAAATTCCTAAACAGATTGTTTCATGCTAGGCCAAGCAAACAGCTGCTTAATTCTTGCATAAGTACCACTAACACCTGAATGACCTCCTATACCACTATCATGCATGGCAATCAAAATGTGCTGTTGAGCAGTGGTGTTATTGCCTACCCATACCCTGCCCTTGTATCTGAGTACTCCCTCCTTCAGAGTTTAGTCCTGATGAGCCTCAGGAGATATCGCTAATTCCATCAACAGCTACTTAGCTTGATCGTCTTCTTCATACCCTTCTTTTAGCTTCTATATCCAGGTAGGAATGCACTCTGAAATGGCCTGAACTTTGCTGATGGTTCACGTCTGGATAAGGCATCAGTAGCTTTATTTGTGGCCCCCTTTTTATACTGAATGGTATATTGAAGGTCCATCAACTTGATCAGAGCTTTATGTTGCAATTTGGTAGCAACCCTTTGTTTAATAAGGTGCTGCAAGCTTCTATGATCAGTCCTAATGATAAAGGGCTGATGCTGAAGGTATGATCTCCATTTCTCAAGTGCTAATAGAATAGCCATGCACTCCTTTTCATAAACTGACAGAGCCTGATTTCTTGCACTACTACAGAAAGTCAATTCATCGCCGGGACCTTCACCAACGGTTTTGAGATAACCGATGGTGATACGTATCACCGCCGGCTTATGACCTATGGGCCCCCTCCTAGCCGAATAACCGGCGGTGATGAACGCTTTCGCCGCCGGCTCAGCGTATGATCCCGCGGTGAGCAGAATCTCGCCGTTCACCGCCGTGTCCTCCGCCAAACCGGCGGTAGAAGGGTTTTCACCGCTAGCTGCTCATCCTATGTCTGACGCTCGGAGAAACCGGCAGAGATAATAGTTTTTTATCGCCGGTGCCAAGATGGAAGTGTGCGCTACAGTAAGAACCGGTGGTGATCAAGTTATCACCGTCGGATTACCGTATGAACCAGCGGTGAAGCAACCATTGTTTGAATGGACGCGTTGGGTGCGCTGCTAGGCAAGGCGAGAATTGATGTATAATTCCATATTCATCGCATAATAGAGTTCATCCGATCAAGTGTCACGTTACATTTTTTGTGAGGAATTAAATTAAAAGCCAAGCAGAAGATAGTACTGTTTACACCAAAATTTGGGAAGAACGTGGGAACTCGAAGCTTCCAGAATTATGCCGATCAAGGAATCGATTGTATAAGGATCGATATTAGCTGATTCAGATGCAATACTGGAATCGGTTCTCTTTGAATGATGTCAACAGATAACGATAATGAGCTACGGTTGGCGTCGGGAAATACATATTGGACTCTACAAAAAAGGAAAAGATTAGGGTCTAAATTATCTTAAGATAGGAATGTTTTTTTTATACCAAAGATTGTAATAAGTCGTGCTCGAGTAGTATTCATGTTTAGACTCCGGGTATAAATATTGGACCCCGGCAATTGTAAAAGGACATCCAATCAATCAAACATAAGTTATTTACTTTTTCGGCTCCGGCCAACCCTTAGGAGTAGGAGTAGAGTAGATCTCGGCGAGTTCTTCAGCAAGCAGGGCTGCATCGGTCCGACGGACCTCCGGTTTGTCTGTAAGTACCGTCATAGTTTATACTTTGGTTTCTACGGCTGCATCGATTCGGTCGACCTCCACTGTGAACTTTAGTATAAGCTAGTTATCGACTCTTGTCTAGTTCAAGTACGGCTGCATCGATCCAGTCGACCTCCACTGCTCGAACTAGATTAATGTCAAGTTATCGGCTCTATCTAAGGGTGGCGTACTTTGGGTAGATTCATTAAGTTATCGATCTTGCTAATGTTTTCATTGTTATTAGTTTACAGCAACATCAATCCGCCCGGTCAAGATCGAGTTAGATCGGCCTTATATCCTTTCAGTCCGTCGTTCGCTTTACTACAACACGATGTTTATTACTCTGAACGATGGGTTATGTTTCATCGGTCGTTCTATCTCGATCCTGATCGTGCATAGTACGCGGTTAAGGCATGCATAATCTTGAAGAGGTTTGCTGGCTAGTTAAATCTAGTTTATAGTTCACCATTATGGCTGTAACGATCCGGTCGATCCCCACTGATGGCACTGTAGATTGGAGGATGCTAGTTAGAAGATTTGTTCCTGATTAGGCATGACCTTAGCTGTTTGCTATGCCTGCATCGGCTAAATAGCTGATCGCCTGTGCGTTAACGACTACAGTGTGCGTCCATGATTCTGTTAAGCGTGAATAGATCTATGTACTTTAAGGGTTTAATTTGTTGTCTTTATCACGGCTGCATCGATCCGGTCGAACCCCACTGTTAGAGATAGTAGGTTAAGTCTGAGAAGTCCATAGGTTTGTCAATGTGAAATAGTCGATTGTTCACACGCTGTAGTCCCTTTTCACCTGAATCAGCTATTTCAGCCGATTCATCTGAGTCTTCACGTATAGCATGTCTTTCGGAAAGCCTGTCGAAGTATATATGGTTTTATGGATTCTTAGGTTTTAGTTTGTTATTATCATCATAGCTGCCATCGATCCGGTCGAACCTCACTGTTGATGGTAACATATTAGATTCAGAGCGTTTGTAGATCCATTGGTATTAGACAGTCGATTTGTTTGCATGCTATATCTTTTCCTGATAAGATTCATCTGCTCAACAATTCATACTGGTAATATCCACCTAGCTGATGATCTCATTTACGTCTGCGGACATTGTACCTATCAACATAAAATTAATCGCGATCCATGAGCTTTACTGTCCGTAACAGCCGATTTCTGTGCGTATCGGCTATTTAGTCGATTTTCCCATCTAGCTGCTCCCGAAGCGGCACAGTTGGAACTGTCTGGGCACAGACCAGCATGTTCCACCTTAAATTACTGATAAACTTTCTCTTCTTGTCAATTGCAGGGTCAAATTGATTGGCACGTCTCGGGAGGAATACGTAGGATCGGTTATCCCTGCATTGAAGCCAAGCGGATCTCCAGCTCCATCGAGCAGATCCTTTGGGCTTGCCGTGTGTCGATGCATTTTCACGCTGACAAGTACACGTGACCACATCCCTCTATTAAAAGCCAAGTAGAGGAGCTATTGGTGTTGAAATGTTATTGTAACACCACCGTAACGCATGTGCACACCAAACAAATCATTCAATTTGCAAACAAAACAAGGATGGAACACTAGTTTGGCTAAAATAATGACAACATTCATCATTGAGGAAATTAACATGTCCATAGACAAGCAAACAACATTGGTCCATTTAAAATGCATGACAGAGAGATACATCAAATACAGCTTTATTTACTGCTCTATCCAATTTCCAAAATCGTTGACGCGTTTCTCCGTTTGGTAGTCGTACTTCACATTTATATAGCAAGGAGGTAGTCTTCGCTATTGGGCCGTATTCGTTGGCGAGGGATGTTGCAAACTCAGAAGATGGGCAAGCGGTCGGTGATGGGCCAGCAAGAAGATGGACCTGCGAGCCCAATAGGCCTTGTTGAACACAAATTGTTTTTTCTTTTCTTTTTTTGTTGCAATTTCTTGCCTGTTTCTTTTCTTCATCATGTTTATTTTTCTCAGATGGATTTGTGAGCCCAATAGGCCTTGCTAAACACAAATTGTGTTTTTCTTTTATTTTTCTCAGGCGATGCTGGTTCGCCATGCAGGTTGTTGTTGCTTTCATGGCTACGATTCAATTTCCCAAGACACGTTTACACAGACGCTTGGAACTCGAGCGAGGTGGCGTCTGGTTCCTCGAGAAAGAACTGTCGCATTGGACGATTCACTTCCTCGAGACACGTTTACACGGTACATGATCCTTTAAAAACGCAGAGTTTCCGCCTGCATAAACCGCTGACCCTAGTTCCCCAGCACTCTCCGCCTCGTCGTCGTTGCATCTTCATACTCTGCTCTAACGCCGCATCTGTCGTCGTTCGTCGTGTGCGTGCTCTGACTCTGCTTCATCCTTGGCTACGTTGTGATGGATCGGCTCCCGACGGAGGTGGCCAAGGACATCACTGGCCATGTCGCTGAGCAGTCATATGCCCCCATGGACGACCTTGCCATCTGTCGGCATGAAAATGCGTGTCGACATGTGGCAAGACGGAAGGATCTGCTCAATGGAGTTGGAGATCCGCTTGGCTTCAACGCAGGGATAACCAATCCTACGTATTCCTCCCGAGACGTGCCAGTCAATTTGACCCTGCAATTGACAAGGAGAGAAAATTTATCAGTAATTTAATGTGGAACATGCTGGTCTGTGCCCAGACAGTTCCAAGTGTGCTGCTTTGGGAGCAGCTAGACGGGAAAATCAACTAAATAGCCAATACGCACAGAAATCGGCTGTTATGGACAGTAAAGCTCATGGATCGCGATTAATTTTATGTTGATAGGTACAATGCCCACAGACGTAAATGAGATCATCTGCTAGGTGGATTTTACCAGTATAAATCATTGAGCCGATGAATCTAATCAAGAAAGGATATAATATGCAAACAAATCAACTACCTAATACAAATGGACCTACAGACGCTCTGAATCTAATTTGTTACTATCAACAGTGAGGTTTGACTGGATCGATGGCAGCTATGATGATAATAACAAACTAAAACCATAGAATCCGTAAAACCATCTATACTTCGATAGGCTTTCCGAAAGACATGCTATACGTGAAGGCTCAGATGAATCGACTGAAATAACCGATTTAGGTGAAAAAGTACCACAGTGTGTGAACAATCGACTATTTCACATGAACAAACCCATGGATTCCTCAGACTTAACTTGCTATCTCTAATAGTGGGATTTGACCGGATCGATGCAGCCATGAAAAAGACAACGAATCAAACCCTTAAAGTACACAGATCTATTCACACTTAACAGAGTTATGGACACACACTGTGGGCGTTAATGCACAGGCGATCGGCTATTTAGCTGATCCAAGCATAACAAACAGCTAAGGTCATGCCTAATTAAGAACAAATCTACTAACTAGCATTCTCCAATCTACAGTGCCATCAGTGGGGATCGACCGGATCATTACAGCCATAATGGTGAACTATAAACTAGATTTAACTAGCCAACAAATCTCTTCTAGATTATTCGTGCCTTAACCGCGTACTATGCACAATCAAGATTGAAGTAGAACAGCCGATGAAACATAACCCATCGCTCAGAGTAAGAAACATCGTGTTGTAATAAAGCGAACGACAGACTGAAAGGATATAAGGCCGATCTAACTCAATCTTGATTGGGCAGTTCGATGTTGCTACAAACTAATGACAACGAAGGCATCAGCAAGATCGGTAACTTAACGAATCTACTCGAAGGACGCCACCCTTAGATAGAGCTGATAACTTGACCTTAATCTAGTTCGAGCAGTGGAGGTTGACCGGATCAATGATGCCACCCTTAGATAGAGTCGATAACTAGCTTATACGAAGGTTCGCAATGGAGGTCGACCAGATCGATGCAGCCGTACAAACTAAAGTATAAACCATGATGATACTTACAGACAAACCGGAGGTCAGCCAGACCGATGCAGCTCTGCTTGCTAAAGAACTTGCCGAGATCTACTCTACTCCTACTCCTAAGGGTTGGTCGGAGCCAAAAAGTAAATAACTTGTGTTTGATTGATTGGATGTCCTTTTACAGTAGCCGGGGTTCAATATTTATACCCGGAGCCTAAACATGAATCCTACTCGAGCACGACTCAATACAATCTTTGGTATAAAACAAAACATTCCTATCTTAAGATAACTTGGACCCTAATCTTTCGCTTTTTGTAGAGTCCAATATGTATTTTCCAACACCAACCGTAGCTCATTATTGTTATCTACTGACGTCATTCAAAGAGAGCCAATTCTAGTGTTGCATCTGAATCAGCTGACATCGATCCTTATGCAGTCGATTCCTTGATCGACACAATTCTGGAAGCTTCGAGTTCCCGCGTTCTTCTTCCCAATTTTTGGTGTAAACACATGCCCCCCAATTTTGGGAGAAAATGATTTTATTCTAAAATTCCAATTTATCCATTTATCACGCTGCAATCATTTCGTCCCGAGATATACGCGTGACTCCTGACTTCCCAGTCCGAGGCTTATATAATATCCCAATAGTATCCTTTCCAACTTACTCAGCCCGTTTGCTTTCCCCTTCCTTCTCGAGCAAATCTTAACAGCCGACGCCGCCATCGTCAAAGCCTGAACCCTAGCAAATTTCCTGCCCCATCAAGCTTTCATTTGAGCGATCTTCCTCAGATTTAAATCTATTTTGGCTATAATGGCGACCAGCGACCATGTCCCTGAGGTATGCTTTTGAGCCCCCATCTTTCAAGTACCTGTCGCTACCCGGTATTTCCTTTCTTCTCAAATTTATTTCATCTGATTTCTAGGAAATGAGGAACGAAATCTTTATTCCATCGGCTGTTGCTCCCAACGTTTATTTTCTTGGGCCTATGGGTGATACTTATCCATCTGATTTTATCTATCAAGAAACAAACCAAATCCCCTTCAAACAATCTGAAGTAGATTCGTCCTCCTGGAGCACCAAGACTCCCTTCAGAAACTGGCCCAAAGTGCCTAAGGGATGGAGAAATTGGTTTCGTAGGGTATCCGAGAAAATGGGTGGAGATTGAGAGCTTTATAATCTGAATCAATGCTTAACACTTTCATTGTCTAGAATGGCGAGGAATGATCCACTCCTGATCTCAGCATCTTATTTCTGGTCCAACACCCTAAATGCCTTCGTTTTTGGTCATGGCCCAATGACCATCACTTTGGCCGATGTTTATATGCTGACCGGCCTCAGAATAATAGGATTGATGCAGCCTTATGAATTCTTAAGTGCATGATCCAAGAAATTTGCCAATATATCAGACTGCACAGGATGGGCAAGATACATTTTGAACCACATCGGAGACTAATCAACTGTTAGCGAAAAGGAATATGTGGCTTTTCTGAACATGTGATTAGAAATATTCATCTTCTGTGGGTCATCTTGTGGTCCGGCTTACAATCACAAACTCATGATAGAGCATCTGGCAGTAGGCAAGGATATCCCTCTTGGAAAGTATCTGCTAGAGCTGCTTATCATCTGATGCACTAGGTAGCTGCCCAATTACTGAAGATTGAACTAGTGCATACTATCAGTGGCCCTTGGTGGTTGATACAACTGTGGCTCAACTTGTATATGCACAAGATTGTAAGGCCTGATCTTAGAAACCCAAGTTTCCCTTCCTCCAACTTTGATGAGGAACATAGAGGTGAAGAATGAAGAACCCATCAGTGCATGAGCTATGGTGAGGCTGCATCGGCCATAACAACTGATATCGATGTTGGCCATCTCTTCAAAAAGTTTTACAGAGGGTTTGATGCAGATATCCTGACTGGGCTACCATATGATGAGGATGAGAACAATGAGCTGATCTTCCCATTCAAATTTTGATTTGAATCAAGCTCTTCAGACGAGACGGCGGCTGCAATCTTTAATTCCTTTATCAAGCCCTATGTTCTTCCAGCCGAATTTCGTCATGGTCGTGGCAAAATGGCTATAGGCTCTTTTCTTCCAGGCAACCTTCCAACTTATGAGTTTTACAACCCTTCTTTTGTTGCTTGTCAGTTTGGTCTTGGTCAATTGCCTCCTTAACTGTTCTTCAAGGATATACTGAGGTCAAGAGAAGGTATCAGTGAGGTGATGGAAGCCTCTAGGGTCTTTCAATTGGAATCAGATCTTCCTTCCCTTTGCTTGCATGACTGGATCAGAGTCAGCTTCTCTTCCACTCTCTTCGACTCTTGGTGGCAAGAATCACACTCCCATCTTTTCTGTGGATTGGTCCACCCTTTATGTATAGCTCTAGATGGAGAATTTGCTTCTAACAGAGAGGTAACTTACCATTCCTTTTTAGAAAATTATTCGATGAACTCTCTTGCCAACAGTTCTAACCGCCCCTTTCAGGACACTGAATTCGATCCTCCGAGCTTGGATAGGAAAGGGCATCTTATAGATTATTAGCCACCATGCCCAGTTTCAAGAATAGGATCGGCCGCACCTTCATTGAAGAAATTGACGAAAACTCATGCTGCCCCCACGATCGTGATGCATCATCTTCAAAGCGCAAGGCGGTCCATGGGGCAACCTAGAAAGCCGTTACTAGGAAAAGACTCCGTAGAACGAGATCATCAACTACTCAGGTAAACAATGCATATTCTTCTCAAACTGATATTCAACTTCTAATCCCGTTTCTTCACAGTTATCAAATATTGCATCCCAATTTGCTCTGGGTGCGGAACTGTTGTCCTAGGCGTTCGATTCGGCACCAACTAGACCTTCATTAGCTGATCCCCAAGGAGAGCCGACTTTGGTTGAAACAACCGATGCTTCCAAAACGGTAGAAGATGTGAGTCCTTCCATTTTATCCTCGATGCTGCTGAAGTATTTTCTAAAAATTCCTGATTCTATTCAATTTTTGTCCTCCAACTGACTTCTTACCATGCCAGATACTTCCTAACGAAACACCTATGCAAGAGCAAGAGTCTGACAGTCTCCTTATTGAAAATGATCCTGCTATTGCTGACATTCAATCTACCGATTCCCTAGTCCAGCACACAACTGATGATAAGAAATTCATATGCTTAGTTTATTTCTCCACAACAAACATGAACTAAAAATCTTCATTGATGTTTGTAGATGTTAATGTTGAGAGTTCAGAGTCAATTCAACTAGATATCATTGGTGCATCATTAGCCGTCGCTTCTCCTTAGATAGAGGCTGCCATAGAAAAGGTATTGTATCCACTTCACCGTTCATTTCATTACAAACTGATCCAATCCTCCTAATCAAGATTTTTTCTATATGTAGGCACTCAACCGCCCAGCTCTGAGCTACTCTTTAAATCTTGAGGATTATCTAGACGAAGTTGAAATTAGCTCATCAGCCACCTCATCTAAGGAAGCTTTGTCAGAAGAGATCAGAAATCAGCTAAGGAATATGCTACCAATGTTTGAGAAGAATATAGCCAATTTGGTCTAAGACACTGATTCATTGCAGAGAGTCATCTTGGCTATTATGGGTAATCCATCCCTAGTTCTCTCTAGAGTCTTGTCACCTTTATCCATTATTGAAGATCAGGCCTTAAAGGTGAAAAAGGCTCAAAGGAATTTGTCTGTCCATGAAGCTTTATTGGCCAAGAGGAACTCCAACAGGCAAAAGGCCAAAGAGCTGACACAGTTAATTGATGATTTGAAGAACTCCTCCCTCAGGATCGACCCAGAGTTGTCTTAGTTGGAAATCAAGCATGCATAACTTGAGAAGGAGCTAGAGAACGTGAAGGCTGCCATTGATCGCCACAAGTCCAACTTGGCTCAGATACCCAATGCCATCAAGCAAAAGAAACAAGAACCATTGGCCAAAGTTAGAGAAGGCAGGGCCATTCACAGTAGCCTCGAAGACATTCCTAGACCAGCTGAAGAAGACAAGCAACAAATCGCAAAAGTTGATGCTATCCGGCTAGAAGTATTGACAACAATCTAGGATGTTCTAGTCTTATGATCTGTATATCAACATGTATCTCATGTAAAATCAACGATAACCATACTATTTGCCTCGTTGTGTTCCTTGTTTTTGGCTAAAGAGCCGATTTGAAAATAGTCGATTCCAGACTTCTCACCTTAATCCGATTGAGTCTGAAAACATGGCCTTTATTAAGAGAACCCCTCGATCTTCTATCCTTAGTTACCTAGTGCCACATTCTCTTCGACATTAGTGAGGTGGCTCTTCGCCTTCTATTAATTGCAGTTGCCTTTTTCATGTCCTGAGGCGTCCACCTCCTCGCTTCGTGGCTTCAAATATCAGCCGAGGGTCCGACCTCGAACACATCTACACTCGCAACCACTCCTGTTCCTTTGCACTTCTCTGCCTCATAACCTCTATAGCGGCCTCCTTCCCCTCTTGTAGATCCAATCAACTTCATGGCCGACGAGGACAACCGCGGCAAGCATGCGGAGGAGGAGATTCCGGAGGAGAATATGCCGGTGAACCAGCACCTTCGACGCATGAGGTGAGATTGACATCTTCCATTCATGATGATGAACTATTCTGGTTTGTCTATAGGTTCATTTTGAATGACAGTCTTCATCATCTTCCTAGGGCCAACGAGCCCTCTGATGCTGCATCTTCTATGCCGGCTTTGTCGTTGGATTCCTTTGACTCGTACAATGGCGACGATGCCTGGCGTTTCCTCCGAGAGTGGAGGGTGGCCCAAGACCGTTATTCTGAGGTGACTCGAGAAAACGGCCAGCTTGAGATTTGCCTCGGGGTCTCTCAAGCTGCCAAAGAAGAGGCCAGTGCCGTTCGGGCACTGCTGGCCGAGTTCGACGCCATGGTGGCAGGTAAGATGAATTCCAGGAATGCTTTTATTCTTATTTCCATTGTCTTCTATATTGATAACTCTACTGCTTCTGTGATCACTAGCCCTAACGGTGCAGTTGGAGTCCCTTCAGCTGGCGGCGAACGTGGCCGTGGATGCCATCAACGCTTGGGGCCCCTCATCAACGCCCGCCTCCACGTTGTTCTGGCCCACGTCTAGGATATCGCTCTTCACGGCGTTTGTCATGGCGCATCGGTGGCGCTGGCCGTGGTGCAAGTCCAGACCGAGTATGAGCTCGACGCCATGGAGACTGGCTTCTTGATGGGTGATGGCCCCGAGGAGCATGAGGATTTGATTGAAGAGTTTGTCGTTGCAGCAGAGGCCATTGTGGACATCACATCCTCTCAGGATGTGGTGAACGAGGTCTTCAATTAGCTTTTATTTAGGGCAAACTAATGAATGAAATCTTCTACTCTTCCATGACCGTGTCTTAGTGCAATGTCCTTGTTCTTTGTTTTCGCTTTTGCTCTATAGGAGATACATATCATATCGGCTTTTACATCTTCAGGTTTATTTTTTGAACTAGAGGCCATACCCTTCTGGTATCGACTATTAGAGCCAATGACTGAACGAATCAGTTGTCAGGCATCGATCCAAATGCTAGGATAATATTCCTTCAAACATTTTTTGTCATTTGCTATTGATAGGTTGCACCAGAACTTTTTAGACCAACGATTAAACAGTCGACCGATCTAAGCCAAGCATCTCATTAAGCAGAACAATCTTTAATAAATTTATCAACTCTGGCTTGTACTTAGGATCCAACTTAGCGCTTACATACGTTGGCCTAGGCCCATCTCTAGGACCAATGTTTATTTCCCTTAATCCATTGGCCGATGTGAATCCATGATTATCCATTAAAACAAACTCTCAGAGCCGATTGCTTGGATCGGCTGTTGGCCTTCATTACTGATCTTAATGAAGCTTCCTTCCCATAACTTGCCAGAAAAGCACTCAAAGTCTTCTAGCCCCCAATATACTAGATCGGCTGTTGCGATACTCATAGATTATTCAGCGCGAACTAGCTCGACATCATCTCCATGCCATTGAATCAAACATTGATGCATGGTTGATGGCACACAACAGTTTGCATGAATCCAATCATGACCAAGGAGTAAACTATATGAACCTTTTCCATCGATGACGAAGAATGTGGTGAGCAGAGTCTTACTCTCGATTGTCAGTTCGACGTTCATTGCCCCTCGGGTCTTAGATGCATTACCCCTAACATCCTTAAGCATCATGTCGGTCTCAATCAAATCTCCTGGTCCTTTGCCAAGTTTATGAAAAGTGGCGTAAGGCATAAGATTGATAGAAGCGCCTCCATCCACCAACATCTTGTTCATCAGCTTTCCATCAACAAAACCTTTTACATATAAAGCTTTTAAGTGCCGATGCTTGACTGGTTTATCGAATATAGCCTGCTGTATAACTGTCAACTTGGCAACTATCTCCTCATAGTCTGATTCATCAAAGTCTAAGTAAACCTCTTGATCTGCTGGAGTTCTGAATTCTGATGGCAATAGAAAAGTCATTTGAATATTAGCCGATGGTTGCCTTCTATCGGCTATTTGCTTAGCACGCCACACTTGAGGTCTTCCAAATGCTTGAGCCTGTTCTAGTTCTCTGTCCCTTAGCCGTTGCACTCTTCTTTTCTGGCTTCTTGTTAAACCTCTTGGACACCATTGGCCTTCCTATCAAGCATATTTTTCTTCATTACTTTCTTCTTCATAATCAGCCCAGTTTTGATCAACAACTCGCTTTCCTAGCCGATCATGAACACTTCTATTTTTAGGCGCTGATCCACGTTATTATGATGATACTCATCTTGAACATGGATAGACCGACGGTTGGCTTGAGATTGTCTAAACTTCCAATATTGTTCGCTGCATTCTAGACAATTATTTCTGGTAGGCAATTTCAAACCTTCGTTCCAGCAATGTCTGAAGAAAGGACAATTCCAATGTGATTCAGCTTGCTTTCTTTCATACCTCTCTTTTCCCTATTGACGCTAGTTCTCTTGCTCCTTGAACCAACGCTGATAATCCTTTTCCTTCTGTCGCTGCCATTTGTTCAACAAAATTCGAGATATAACACGCGGCCTTGTCACCCCATCCTTCAATATCTCTCCCTGCTCATATCGGTTCTTTTGTTGATAACGACGCCTTCTAATTTCTCTATATTCATCAGCCGATATTTGCATCTCGGGATCAACTGTTCCAGTTTCTTTTGATCTAACTGATGTTAAGACTTTAGTCTTCCCTTTAAGCAGCCTAGCATCAACCATGTTCTGATCTCTTGGGAAAGGATTATCATCAACTTTCATCTTACGAGGCGTATCAAATTTGAGCCTTCCTTGCTAAATAGCCCTCTGTATATGTTGCCAGAAAACTCTGCACTTATTAGTGGAATGAGATGTAGTGTTATGGAATTTGCAGAACTTCTTGTTCTTCAACTAATCAAGGGGCAACATAATATGATTATCGGGCAACTTGATCTGTCCCTTCTCGAGCAAGAAATCGAAGAGCTTGTCTGATTTTGTGACGTCGAAGTCATAGCTCTCTTCAATTCCTATTCCCCAAGGATTTGGTACCATTACTGTCTTCTTACCCCAATTCTATTCGGCCGCAGCAACCTCTTCTTCTTCGTCGTCCTCATAGTCATCATCGACTGAATATGGATTATAGGCTTCGGCCATTGTGGTACTTTTCTAGAATCGGGTGTCTCTGCGCATATTCTAGAATTAGCTATTGAGCACTGCCACTCGTTGAGCCAACGAACCCAAGTTGTCAATTTCTTGTCCCAGCAGCTTCTCTCTCTATGTTGGCAACATTCCTTGAACGGCCAAAGCAGCAAATTGATCATCGATCAAGTTCAATGAGAAGCACAAATTTCTAGTCTCTCGGAACCTCTGAAGAAACTTGGTGCCCGATTCGTTAGTTCACTGCCTTATGGTCGTCAAATCGGTAATCTTCTTTTCTTAAGTCCCAATATAAAAATATGTATGAAACTTCTTCTCTAGGTCAGCCCAATTGGTAATGGAGTTAACTGGCAGTGATGAAAATCAAGTGAAGGCTGGCCCTGACAGAGACAAGGAGAAGAAGCGAACTCAATTTGCCTCTTCAATGGATGCTTCGCCCAACTGTGTAAGATATCGACTGACATGTTCTATTGTGCTTGTGCTATCTTGGCCAGTGAACTTAGCAAACTCCGGGAGCCTGTAATTCACCGGAAGAGCGACCAAATCATACCATTCTGGATATGAGCGTTTGTATGAGAAGGTCTGTCCTTCTGGCTTCAAACCGAACTGATTCTTCATCATCTCAGTCACTCTAAGCAACAACTCATCAGCATTTGAATTTGAATCTCTTTGCAATTGCTGACCCATCTGTGGATTAAAATTTCGAGTACCTTGATACCCCGGATTTAGAATCATGTGAAGGGTGTTGTAGTCTATGCCATAATGATACCCTTGTGGGATCTCTATCTGTTGGGCCCTCTGCTAGTTTGCTGCTTGAAGTCTCTGGTTGTAGATGTTAGGATCTATATCTCTACGAATCCTTTGAACTGATGGCGCTATTTTTTGAGCCGACGATGGTATCTAGCCTGATATGCCAACATTGACCATTTGATTCCGAACTTGCCCCGTCAGTTGCTGCACATGCTGTTCTGACGATCCAGGATTATGCTGTATCTAACTATTAGTAGCACCTTGAATTTGCTTGGATGAGCTCTGAACTACCTTTACATCATCATTACTGGCTGGTGCTGCTTCTTGATGGCTAGTACCAGCTTGATTAGTCCCCTGAGTCGATGGATGTGGAATGTTGTAATAAGCTGACCCAACCTGATCAAATGGAAACCCATGAAACACCTCTTTCATGGTGTTGTTGAATGTGTTCAAGAAAACTTCATTATGGTTCGATATGGCATCATGAACAGATTTGTTTACAGCTTCCATGAAGAAACACATGTCTTCAACTTCATCTGCATCTGTCTGCCCATGCAATAGAACTCTTGGTAGTGGATATTTCTGAACAATTGTATTGTCATGTGTCTTGATGTAGGACAACAAACACTTGTTCTAAAATTCTTCTATATCTTTACTGATGACATCTTTATCTCCATCAGGTAGGTCTTCATAAGGCACCATAAGGATGTCATTGTTGTTATAAGCCGCCATGACGAATGTGGGGTCCCACCGGGCGTGCCAAAACGCGTGTCAGCACAAAAATGCGCGTCAACACGCGGCAAGCCAGAAGGATCTGCTCGATGGAGCTGTAGATCCGCTTGGCTTCAATGCAGGGATAACTGATCCTGCGTATTCCTCCCAAGACATGACAGTCAATTTGACCCTGCAATTGACAAGGAGAGAAAGTTTATCAGTAATTTATGGTGGAACATGCTAGTCTGTGCCCAGACAGTTCCAAGTGTGCCGCTTCGAGAGCAGCCAGACGGGATAATCGACTAAATAGCCGATACGCATAGAAATCAGCTATTACAGACAGTAAAGCTCATGGATCGTGATTAATTTTATGTTGATAGGTACAGTGCCCACAGACGTAAATGAGATAATCAGCTAGGTGGATATTACCAGTATGAATCATTGAGCTGATGAATCTAATCAAGAAAGGATATAACATGCAAACAAATCAACTACCTAATACAATTGGACCTACAGATGCTCTGAATCTAATTTGTTACTATCAATAGTGAGGTTCAACCGGATTGATGGTAGCTATGATGTTAATAACAAACTAAACCCTTAGAATCCGTAAAACCATCTATACTTCGACAGGCTTTCCGAAAGACATGCTATACGTGAAGGCTCAGATGAATCAGCTGAAATAGCCAATTTAGGTGAAAAAGTACCACAACGTGTGAACAATCGACTATTTCACATGAACAAACCCATGGACTCCTTAGACTTAACCTGCTATCTCTGACAGTGGGGTTCGACCGGATCAATGCAGTCGTGAAAAAGATAATGAATCAAACCCTTAAAGTACACAGATCTATCCACGCTTAACAGAGTCATGGACACACACTGTGGGCGTTAACGCATAGGTGGTCGGCTATTTAGCCGATGCAAGCATAACAAATAGCTAAGGTCACGCCTAATCGAGAACAAATCTACTAACTAGCATCGTCCAATCTACAGTGCAATCAGTGGGGATCGACCGGATCATTACAGCCATAATAGTGAAGTATAAACTACATTTAACTAGCCAGCAAACCTCTTCAAGATTATTCGTGCCTTAACCGCATACTACACACGATCAAGATTGAAGTAGAATAGCCAATGAAACGTAACCCATCGCTCAAAGTAAGAAACATCGTGTTGTAATAAAGCGAACGACGGACATTTTGGTGTAAACACCATCCTGCGGGCAACCTGCTCGGACATGCGCATGGTGTGCGGCACCGCCGAAGTTGGCTGGCGCTTACCACTACACCGAGTGCTGCAGTGTCAAGGTTTCTAGGAGCCCTACTAGTACAACGTGGACTATTGCGCCTTGCTCACCACCAAGCTGCCTAGGGTGGGCAACCTAGAGGCTTGCTTCCTCGCTGGCTTGCGTCCCGTATTCGTGGAAGCTCGCATGTCATTGACGCTGCCGATGGAATGGCTTCAGCACTCCGTCAAGGCAGGCTATAAACTTGGTATGTACGTCTATGCCCTCATGTTGTACAGGTCCAATACTGGCGGTGGCAATGACGACATTGCCCAGCACCTATTGAGGGAGCTCGAAGGTGCTGACAAAGTGGGGCCGGCTGCACTGTCGTGGAAAAACCAGACCTATACGCAGTTCCACCAAGATGTGTACTGGCGGTTGCAGGCAAAATTATTAGGACCGGACCAGAGATTGAACCGGCGAGGCCTTCGGTTCACTGGTTCACTGGTCCAACCGTTTAGAATCGGTTGAACCCCCGGTTCAATTGTTTTGGACCGAACAAATTGAACCGGCCACAGTTACTTTGAACTAGTATATATATATATAATTGACAGATGATAAATAAACAACACAAATTTAATTGCACAAGTTTTTAGATTCAAAACAAAAGTGCATGATAACTGATAAGAAATGCAGCTCATCTGTTACTACTTTAGCCATGTCGTGGAAAACTTAGAAATCAATCCTAAATTAACCAAATCTAGAGAAAAGAGATGCCTAATAACTAATATACTCTAACATGAACACGAGCTTTGTATATTTATGAATCTTCACATTGACATATCATAGATGCCTAATTTTATCTTAACCCAGGCTCACCATTAGCCATGTCGCGAAGTTCTGGCATGGTCGTCTGGAACTGGAGAACAACAGGAAAGGGCCTGGAGGCCTAGAGCGGTGGAGCCTAGAGGAGAGTAGCAAACAGCAAGGCTATAGCCACACGCCGCACGCTGCTGCCGGTTGCGGACGACGTGAGCTCGACCCACCGCGGCCGCCCGCCGCGGCCACTGCGACCGCCCGATGCCTGACGCCAGCTGCACAGCGACCTACCCATAGCTGCTTGCTGATGCTCTTGTCGTCGCCTACTAGACGCTGCATGGAGCAGAAGCGCCGCGTCGCCCCCTAGAACACGAAAAGACAATTTTTCCCTCCCACTCGGCCACTCCCAGCAGCAAAACAACCCTAAAGCGGCATTTGGAGCCAATTTCCAATAATACCCCTAACTAGATAAGGTCGTCCTGAGTGCACAGAGGGGTAATTTTGGAAAAACTCACCGGTTCGTATGGAACCGGCCGGTTCACCGGTTCCGTAAAAAACCGGCCGGTTCAACTGGTTTTTAGCGGTTCGATTGCACAAATGGTCTTTTAAGTGAACCGGATTGGTCTAGGTTGTGGTTCGGTCTTTTAATGGTCGAACCGCCAGTCCAGTCCGGTCCTAATAACTAGGGTTGCAGGACATGGTGCCACATGATGTAGTGCCCATTCTTTGCCTTGTTTTTCACTAGGACGGGCATCATCAGTGCACAGGCGGTGACTGTGGCGAGCCCGTCGGATTTGAAGAATGGGACTTGTGGTCTAGGTTCTGCAGCGAGGAGTGTAGGATCTCACGGGAGTGCTAAAAGTTATTCACATCAGTGTGGTAGATTAATTCTAAATTAGTGCATGTTAACTTGTGTTAAACATCTATGTATGTATATCTGTGGTTGGTGACTTTATTTCAATTTGGGAACAACATCAACTATATATGTATCTCGTTGTTCAAAGTTACTTTATTTTAATTTGGCAACAACATCAACATATCTTTCTTATCAAGTGTGCACCATGTAGATGATGCCGATTGCCCGCTTGCTAGTAACTCATCCATTTTTCAATAAAGAAGGCTAGCAATCGATGGCTACATAAGATCATATGGCATTGGTTTCCGTAGTAACTAATTGTCATCGATTTAGGTAAGTAGACGTATCAAATGATGCACATGTGTGGTATTAGATCAAATGTCACTAGTTCTCCTAATAACTAACAGTAACTTGTTTTAAGCATTTGGTGTATCATATGTTTACATGTGTGAGGGTATTCGGGTAACAGAATCTTCACCAAGCACTTCGACTTCCATGTACTCATGCGCGCCTCCTAGTAACTAACGGTGATCCAAAGTCAATGTCAGTGCATAACGATGGTGTTATAACTACTGGGACGTTCATACGGTGATGGTTGATGGTCGAAATATGTGCCATCCATTAGTGTGTATTGAATCTAGACTCTTCGTCTGGACTGAAGCCCTAAAAAGGCTAGCCAGCCACCGCCACCTCCTGCATGGCTGGCCCATTGTTCCTGTCTCGCTATTTGTGTGCACGCCTCGAGTCGTGCTGCTGCCAGATCCAAAGGCAAGGTATACTTTCACACTTCAATGATGAATCTTTGTCAGATTACTTTCCTCTTTAAGCCTTGTTTGGATGTTATTAGATTCATCTCAATCCACATGTGTTGAGGTGGATTGCTGTAAAATTAGGTCAAGATCCATTTCAATCCACCCCAACACATGTGGATTGATGCGAATCCGACTACATCCAAACAAGATCTTGATCTCATCAGTAAGGAAGCTCTCATCCTACTACACACTAATGATCATAGGCTCTTCAAAATGGAGGAGGCCCCAGGCAATAGGAACGCACTGGCCAGCCTCATAGAGGATGTTGTTCTCGAGATCCTTCGCCGCCTCCCCGCCCGCTCCTTGTTGTGCTGTAAATATGTCTATCGCTCCTGGACATGCCTCATCTCTAACAACCATGAGGTGCTACCCCAGACAATGGCTGGCTTCTTCTATGACACCGAGAACGGCAATCAAAACTTCACCAGCATCACCGATGAATGCCCTGACTTGTCCTTCTTGCCCTTCCTCATTGACAATATAGTTGTCTCAGATTGCTGTAACGGCCTCATCCTATGCATCTGCCTTGGGGCTACTGCTGGATACCGCTATGTCATCTGCAATCCGGTGACCTAGAACTTGAAGATACTCCCGCCTAGCATCCATTATGATGGTGAGGCTCGCTTGGGGTTCGATTCGACATTCACCTCGCACTTCCATGTGATTCAATATGTGGAGGAGGAGGGTGAGTGCGTAGGTGTGGAGATCTACTCATCTCAAACTGTAGCGTGGATCTATAAGCAATCTCAATGGGGCCAGGGTACTGATGTGACATGTTTAAGATTAGCAAGTGTGTTTCTTAACGATTTTCTACACATTTTGGGGTACCTAGATGGGTACTCTCAGATACTTGTTGTGGATATGGAGGGAAACACATGGAGGAGAATTCATAGGCCTAGTGGTGCTCAACCCTCCATCCATCAAGCTCAGGGTCACCGCTGACGGTAGTTAACAACCATTATAAACTATCAATATAACATGCATAAGGGCATAAATATAATCACCAACAAAGATTTAGGGGTTTAAACTAACAAATTCCATGAGTTTTGGTGAATCTGTATTTTCTGTAGGGTTTATCCAAAAAACCATCAAGGTGGACATACATGTCAGATTTAATTGCGCTTATCCACAGCAAAACAGATACCAGAAGGTTCTAGAAGACTCGAGAGGACTCCACATCAAGGCAGAGGGCGAGAGGCTACCAAGTGGGGCCGCTTGGCCCACTGCAGGTCGCCCAGCCCCTGGGGCCCACTATCAGCCTCCGCGTTGTAATGTCGGTTCTCCACCGCCTCCTAGGTTGCATCTATGTCGTCCTTTAAGTCATTATGATCCAAGGGCTCATGTTAGACGCTCCGGCCAATATATATTAGCCCCTAACCCTCTGAAGGCATAAGTCATTTGAGAAGACAGAAACCCCAATCATCCTCAGAGCTCCACCATATTCTAGGGCATAGCTAGTTTCGTTTGGTCTAGAGGGAGGCAAGCAGGCTACGCTTGGATTCCGAATCGTGTCAAGAGCGTGGTTCGGTATAATCTTTGTACCCCTCTCTCTTTTGTACCCCCATTACTTTTATATGCTAGTTACACTTGTTATGGCAATATTAGTATTTATCTTATTCATGTTCTTCGTTACAATGTTCATCGTCTGCTTTGATTATATGCTTAGTATAGTTAGATTATCATCATGTTCATGCATAAGTTCGTATAGCGCTCACTCTAAGGTACCATGGGTGAGTGGTCGACATTGTGTAAGCGTGGTGCTTATACGTTGTTTACCTGTGGATACACCGTATATTCTTGGTCATGTGGTAGATCACGGATGTGACACTCCCGTTGAGTCCTTTGTAGTCCACTCCCCGAATATAGGCGCACATACGGTTTGGTTACGAAGGAAGGGCAAACTTTGTTCTTAATCTTTCTTAGTAATATCCCTTATGTGTAGATATGATGATGATCTTAGCAATGATTACTAGGTATAATTGGTCTAATCAATGTATGCTTTGACTTGTAATTAAGAATGACTTAGGAATTATTCCTCTAATATTCTACCGGACCATGCTAATGCCATAGAAAGGAGTACTCTGAGTAATTTGTCATTATCATTGATCAATACTTATCATATATATATATATATATATATATATATATATATATATATATATATATATATATATATATATATCTTATCCTATGACATACCCCTATTATGAGTAGAATATTAGTTATGGTTTACTTCTCCTTCAATAGTATAAGTTATCAATACATGTCCATGCTAGACCTTCCCTGTGGTAAAAATATAAATAACGATACCTAGACTACTCTCAGATAAAATGCTACAATGGTATATTATCTGTGCGCTTGTAGATCATTTTCATTCATATATTTATTCTTCCTAGTCACATAATTGATAAAGAACTGCTTAGTAGTATTCTAGTAGTAATTCTATGTAGTACCAAAAAGCATTCCTAGTGCTGGTACTAGGGGCTAGATTTAAAACTCTGTTTTTAGTAGTGACACTAAGAAATGTCAACAAGCATCTCTGGCATCATCACTAGGGATGACAACCTAGCAAAGTAATGTTAGGAGATATAGGTTTATAATAGGTGACTACTAAACAAGTGACAAGTTAATAAATACCAACAAGCATTTTTGGTGCCTTTGCTGGAGAAGGTAGCTAGATAAAGGAAGTATTGATAAACTTATACTTATTGATGTTATCGAAGATAACCATAGACCTCTGCTCAAACAGGCTTACCCTTGTTTTGCCTACTTGTGTATCTTATGCAGGGTAATGTATGACCGGTTTTGACCTTCTGACAAACTACGTAGAAGATCTAGAAACATTAATCAGAAGGACTAGAGCCAAACTCAAGAAAGTTCCAACTTTAAAGTCGGAAGACAACCATATAAGGCGAAGCTTAACACCAGAATTGGAAGTTATGGCTAACTGGACTCTTCGTGAATTCTCTGCTCCAACTACGGCCAACATCCGTATTTGACCAATAGTCAATGTTGGAGACAATGGATTCGAGCGCAAACCAGCTCTCATCAACATGGTGCAAGTAAACCAGTTTTGTGGAAAGGCACATGAAGATGTGAGTGCACATCTCTAACACTTCCCGGAGATCTATAGAACTTTCACCATCAAATAAGTAACCCAAGATGCCATATTACTTTGCCTCTTCCCATTCTCACTCTTGGGGAAGGCAAAACAATGGTTCTACGCCAACAAACATAGAAATACTACATGGGATAACTGCTCTACTACCTTTCTAGCAAAGTTCTTTCCCACAGGCAAGACCAATGCTCTGCATGGGAGAATCTCAAGCTTTCAGCAATAACATGATGAATCTATCCCTGAGGCATGGGAACTCTGATGTAGACTAGGCCCGATCTTTTGAAAGGTATGATAGCGTCGATTGGTGGAGACTCGACGTTCATGATCTAGGCTTCGAACCAAGACGGATTTGGACCCCCGCAACCATTACACCGCTGCTCCGTTGGTTATCAACCACGCGAACGCAATTGACCTCGCCGAGAAGGCTTTCCTGCAAGCGAATCAAGAACACAAGCAAGAATGGAATGAACGCAATCTAAAATTGCAAATAAGTATGAGGCTTATGATAACGAGAAGGAGTTCAAGTCTTTATTTGAAAGGACTAATTGCCACAGGCGAACAAGATCTAGAACTAGGGCCCTGGTTCACAGCAAGCGGCCTTGGCGGCGACAATTGCAGCAAAACGATGTCTGTTTCACAAGGAAATCAAGAACTAAACAAAACCCCAAACCCTAAGGAGAGCGACGGCTGCTATTTATAGAGTCTTGGGCGTCACCCCCCTGGACGTGCCCCCTAATGGGCCCAAACACGATACACGGTCCAACGGACCAAAAGACGGTGTCGCAGCACCCTGGCAGTTTCTGGATGCTGACTTGTTTCGACCATTCTCGTTGATTCCGAAGAGCTTTCGATGTGACATCACTTGGATTAACTTCCTTATAAAATTAGCTTTCTATCCATATGTGGATCATTGAAAACGGAGTCTGGATGCATCCTGGGTGACCAGTTTAAGGCAGACTGATCCTGGAGTCCGAGATAGACTCGAACTTGAGTTGCTTTGGGCCTCCACCTCAGGGACTCGAACCGAATTAGCCTCGGACCTCCTTCTTGACTTGGACACCCTTGTTCGCCTCCTACCCCTCCATACCATGCACCAAACATGGTCATATGCATGGATGTTATGTCCTCATCATCCTCCCCTTCTTGAAGAAAAGCCGTCCTCGGCGTCGATTGCGCTTGAAACTGATCCTGCACAACATAAAGGAGAACGGGGTTGCGAAGACAAAGGGAACTGAAATAATTGTGAGAAGGAACGTGACCATGTGTCCAAGTTTCTATCATGTCATCTCGCATAAACATTTCAGTAAGCATGTAGACTCCATGATCTTAATGCACACGATGTATGTCAACACTATCCTACAAAAGATTAGAACTAACCAAAGAAAATGCAGGAATAGATGGTTTAGTAGAGATAGGTAGCAACCAACAATGCTCCCCTTCTTGGAAGTGAACTTGTTTCTTTGAGGAACATGAGAAAATGTTTGTATTATTATGGCTGCCCTCTAAACGATCATAATCTTGTACAACAAAAGGAGAATTCATATTACTACGAACGTATACTCGATGTATCATATATTGTCCTTTGTTGTTATATTTGCCAATAACATGATATATGTGTTTATAAAACCAAGGCAAATCATCATATTTTAAAAGGCTCTTCTCCAAACAATCTAGGTTACACAAAACATCAAATTCAATGTAACCCAAAATGTGTAAAGAAGACAACAGTTTGAGCTCATCAGCTTTAGTAGCAATATGAATAACATGTTTATTTTCAGCACAAGTGGTGGGTTCCAAAACATGTAAAACTAAAGCATCATCAACCAATTCATCTTTATCACAAGGAACATCATGCAAATTATCATGGGATAAAGATAAATCAAGAAAAGGTTCCACTAACAATTGATCTATGATAACATGGTTTGTGGAAGAATTTAGTACATTAAAACAATTCTCACCTTCCGTGAGTGTAGTACCATGGGCATTACCTGTGTTCTCAGCAGGAGTAATAGTTGCATTGTGAAGTGATGGTTCTGAATTTGCATATGAGGTTGTGAGCTCCTCATTTTCTTCCATGTCATCCTCTCGCTTATGTACATTATCCTACAGAAGGTTAGTCATAGCAAGAGGAATAACAATAGACTCTTCCTCTAAATGGTGCACCTTAGCATATGAAGTCAAAACAGAAGGTGGATTAACAAAGGTTTCTCGCATAAGGAGTTTCATATCATTCCAAGTTTGAGGTTTATTAGAAGGATCTAAAGACTCCCACCAAGATAAAGCAGAATGTCGCAAAACACTAGCTGCATTTTTTACCTTCCTCCTTGGACACATAAAGTGAGTAGCAAATATGTTATCTATGTCAATTTTTCACTCCATGTACTCATCAGAACATATACCATCATAAGTCGGTGGATACGAACAACCTGTCATTGTTAGAAGACAGCAAAAGACAACACAAAAGTATTATCCCTATCAACTACTATAGGATGTGGTCAAGGAGTAAAGTCACACACTCTCAAGCGTCTTACCATGATCTTACAAGTGTTCTTGCCAAAGCAATAGGCAGTGCAATCGGTCGGTGACTGTGATACCAGTGTAGCTTGAGTGTTACAGTTGCAAGGCGAACCTGTACTTGGTTAGAAGAAAGTGGAGCTTGGACAAGCACAATATAGTAGCAAGGAATAGCAAAATTCGCAACTGAAAAGCAAAGCTGAATAAGGGTGTGTTTGGTTGAGTCATGGTCATGGGAAAAAGTCATTGTAGGCTATGAGTCGTGAGAAAAGCTGTTGTGGGGTCATGGAGTCGTAGAAAAGCTGAAAGCTGTTTGGTTAAACAAGTATAAATATACCTTCTATCTTTATCTCTCTTGAAACAACTATGGAAGAGCTTTTTATTTCACCAATTTCGAAAAGCAGAAAGGCAAAAGCCAAAACCAGGGTCAAACCAGCTTTCAAAAATGAACTACGGAAAAGCAGCTGCTTCTGAAAAAGTAGCCCCTTTGGTTGGGCTTTTGGCTTTTAGGGCCAAAAGCCAAAGCCAAAAGCCCAACCAAACGGACCCTAAGTATCCCGAGTACTTGTCTTAGTTGCTAGCCTACTCACGTTCTAAGTACCAGATGTATCAAGTGATGTGAACAGCAGGAATATGATTAGGAACAAGGCAGAAATCAGCACACGCAAACACAGCTCAAATGGCGCTCTCTATGTGCTCCTCTAGATATTGTTCCTCTTTTGCCCCTCTTTTTTCTACTTTTTTGGGTTGTCGTTATTTTTTTGGGAAATTTTGACTTTTTATTTTTATTTTTTTGATATTTTTCCTTTACTTAGGAGCACAAAAGAAGTAACCATAGAAAATATGAGCTTAAACAAGTGAAAGGCGCGGCCTGGGAAATTTCAGAAGAAGTGGTCAAAATCGACAAAAAGCTTGTGACCACGAAAAGAGGATCTTGTGACCAGTTTTTGTCCAAAATAAAAATTTCTGACCCCAGCAACGTAGGGGATGGACGGATCCAAAAATTTTTTCTGATCAATTTCGATATATGGAACGTCGAAATCTGAGTTCATATGCGAAAACTAGACCAGTTTTACGAACGGACTCCGAATTAGAGGACAAAACAGGAATAATGCGCGCAAAATTGGTCACGGCAGCAAGGATTTGATAGAAACAGTAAAGACAAGTGTAACAAATTAGATGGCGTGGACTAGGGTTTGATGGATACAAAGGAAACACAGCAAGACTTGAAGGTGTTCACGGATTATGATGAAAAAGAAAGGGAAAACCACAAACGGGACTCAAAATGTTCTAAAACCAGCAACCAGAACTTGACCTAGGGCACAAACTCAACAACGCGAAACAGAGAAATGAAATTGCACAGCACAACGAGGCTATAGGATAGGGAATATGTGGTGGTGTATTTTTTCGCTTTTTGTGGACTATAGGTAATGCAAAAATAGTAACAATTTAAAGGGAAAAACAAAGTTATACCTAACGGGCAATAAGGGCTCTGATACCATTTGATGTAGACTAGGCCCAATCTTCCGAAAGGTATGATAGCTTCGATTGGTGGAGACTCGACGTTCATGATCCAGGCTTCGAACCAAGACTGATTCAGACCCCCGCAACCGTTACACCACTGCTCTGTTGGTTATCAACCACGCGAACTCGATTGACCTCGCCGAGAAGGCTTTCCTACAAGCGAATCGAGAACACAAGCAAGAATGGGATGAATGCAATCTGAAATTGCAAATAAGTATGAGGCTTATGATAACGAGAAGGAGTTCAAGTCTTTATTTGAAAGGACTAATCGCCATAGGCGAACAAGATCAAGAACTAGGGTCCTGGTTCACAGCAAGCGGCCTTAGCGGAGACAGTTGCAGCAAAACGATGTCTGTTTCACGAGGAAATCAAGAACTAAACAAAACTCCAAACCCTAAGGAGAGTGATGGCTTCTATTTATAGAGTCTTGGGCATCACCCCCCTGGACGCGCCCCTAGTGGGTCCAAACATGATACACGGTCCAACGGACCAAAAGACGGTGTCGCAGCACCCTGGCAGTTTCTGGATGCTAACTTGTTTTGACGATTCCCATTAATTTCGAAGAGCTTTTGATGTGAGACCACCAGGATTAGCTTCCTTATAAAATTATCTTTCTATCCATATGTGGATCATCAAAAACAGAGTCCGGATGCATCCTGAGTGACCAGTTTAAGGCATACTAGTTCTGGAGTCCGAGACAGACTCGAACTTGAGTTGCTTTGGTTCTCCACCTTGGGGACTCAAACCGAATTAGCCTCGGACCTCCTTATTGACTTGGACACTCTTGCTAGCCTCCTACCCCTCCATACCATGCGCCAAACATGGTCATATGCATAGATTTCATGTCCTCATCAAACTCCTTCAAGATTACAATGTGGAATGTCCTCATCATGGGATGAAGAATTGGCTACTCGTGCAGACTTTCTACCACGCATTGACCAACAGTATCCGTGAGACTATGGATGCTGCCGCTGGAGATGCATTATTATCACTCACCAAACTAGCTGCAACAGTTCTTGTGGAGAAAATGGCCTCCAATCAAGGTTAAAATGAAGAACATGTTCAAACTCGTAAGAGGAGTGGAGGTATGCATCAACTCAAGGAGGTAGACATGCTATATGCCAAGATGGACCTGCTGATGAAGAAGCTTGAAGATCGAGCCAATATGAAGCAAGAAGTCATGTACATTCATGATTCTCGCATGTCATGTGAAGTGTGTGGAAACACTAGGCATTCAGGGAGCAACTGTCCTGAAACCCATGCAGATGTGAACTTTGTCAACAACAACTACTACTTTCATCCTCAACAGAATCAAGGATGGAATTAGCAACAAAGGCCAAACTACCAAGGTTACTATCAAGGTAACAATTTTAATAATTTCAATCAACCACCCTTGAGAGAATTAATTGCTGGCCAATCCAAACTTATAGAGGGATTATCTAGAAAGGTAGCTATCAATGATAAAATTTTAGAGAACAGAAATAATAGAATGGATAGCTTTGCTTCTGCCATTAAGAACCAGCATAGCTTTAATAAAATGATAGAATCACAAATAGATCAACTGGCTGTCACTGTTCCTCCGTCCAATAAAGGTAAGATTCTGGGGCAACCGAAAGATCTAGAAACTATAAATCTTGTCATTATTCACAATGCAGCATATTACTGTATACAACCATCGATGGGAAGATGGATAGACTATACCCTGCCGAAGAAGAAGAGCGATCCAGGGAGACCTATCATCCCCATCGCCATTGAACCTCACATTTTTCAAGAAGCTGTTTATGACTTTGGAGCAAGTGTCAACATCATGCCTAAGGTAATTTATGATCAAATTAATGGAGATACTTTGTAGTACACAAATATGCATTTGCAGCTTGCAGATCAGTCACTCTGTTACCCCAAGGGAATTTTTGATGACGCTATTATTCGAGTGGGACAATCATATGTTCCTGTAGACTTTGTGGTTTTCGAAATAGGTGGAGATATAAGGGCACCCATTATTTTGGGCCGGCCTTTCCTAAGCACCGCTAAAGCCATCATCTACGCGGACAGTACCAAGATCTGCTTCACAATCAAGGACAGAAAGGAGAAGTTTTCTTTTAAGAACCGCATCTTGTAATCTCCTAGACATCCACAAACGTTGTACCTGCCCGAAGAGACAACAGTGACCAAGAAGAAGAATAACAAGAGAAGGAGGAAGAACAAGGCCAGGCAGCCCCAAGAAGAATCGGTCAACATGATCAACACACTCCGACCAGAGTACGACCACCTCCTCGCTTCACCATTCCTTGCTAAGAAGGATGGCCCAGGCGTACCAACGATCGAGTGTACCATTAGACAAAGAATCTTCCACAAGACCTTCTGCGACATTGGGTCGGGTGTCAATATAATGTCCAAGGTAACGTATGAATACTTATTTGGTGATGAACCTTTGTTCCTTACATATATGCAATTGTAGATGGAGGACCAATCAATCTGATTTCTAGAGGGAATAGCAAAATATGTTATGGTAAGGATACATGATCACTATGCCCTTGCCGATTTCATGGATCTAGACATGGGAGAAGAAGAAGACGATACACCCATCATTCTTGGAAGACTGTTCCTCAACACAACCAACACAATCATCTATGTTGGATCTGGACAAGTCCACTTCCAATTCCCTAGAGAAAAGGTACGCTGTTATTTTAATAGTTATACCACTTACGAGCTGCCGAAGAAGTCCCGCTCTAGGAGGAGACGTCGACCATCCCGAAACCAAAAGAATCAATCCCCAAAGAAAAGTGGGGAGGAAGATGAGGAACCTGAAGAAGTTGTAAAAGATGAGCCTGCTTCACCAAAGTCAAGTCCATAGACCAAGCAGGTATAGAAAGAAAAGGTAACATCGTTACTTGAGTTACAAGAGGTGCAACCATCAGGGTCGCCATCCTTGGGACCAACTGATGCACCAAGGAATGAACAAGATAGGAAAAGAGTCTAGTCCAGAGGATTTAAAAATCCGAACCCTGGCCGTGAGGTCACATCGGTAGTTATCCATATTTACTTTTTATTATTGCATGAATTGTTTTTCACTTTTAGCATGTTTACTCTTATGCATTAGTATTGCATTAGTAGAAAGAAAATAAAAATTACATCATTGCATCATTAAAGTCTAAAGCCCCATGTGAATAAATCTATGGTGTGTAAAGGCCCGCATGAATATTCACCATGGTGGCATAAAAATAAAAATACCATACATACATATTTTCTGCATTATCTAAATAAGAAAATCCAAAAAGATATTAGAAAGACATCCTGCTAGAACTTTGCCAATTAGAAAATCTGTCTAAACCTCCAAGGACAATAAAATCTCTGAATGGCCGACCGCTAACCCCTTATCCTAATCTGTGCCATGAGTTTTTGTGCTCTTGTTGGAGTATATTTGTAGGATAATCAAGAGTAAAGCCATCCATCCGAAGTACATTTTCCCAAACTGTCGCTACACCTGCTGCACAAGTGTTGATGGTAGTTAACAACCATTATAAACCATCAATATAACATGCATAAGGGCATAAATATAATCACCAACAAAGGTTTAGGGGTTTAAAATAACAAATTCCATGAATTTTGGGGAATCTGTATTTTCTGCTGGGTTTATCCAGAAAACAGTCAAGGTGGACATACATGTCCGATTTAATTGTGCTTATCCACAGCGAAATGGATACCAAAAGGTTACAGAAGACTCGAGAGGACTCCACACCGAAGCGGAGGGCGAGAGGCTACCAAGTGGGGCCGCTCGGCCCATGGAGCCCACTGTCAGCCTCCGTGTTGCAATGTCAGTTCTCCACCGCCTCCTAGGTTGCATCAACGTCGTCCTTTAAGTCCGTTTGATCTAAGGGCTCACGTTAGACGCTCTGGCCTATATATATCAGCCCCTGCCCCCTCTGAAGGCATAAGTCATTTGAGAACATAGAAACCCTAATCATCCTCAGAGCTCTACCATATTCTAGGGCATCGCTAGTTAGGCTAGGTCTAGAGGGAGGCAAGCAGGCTTCACTTGGATTCCCGATCGTGTCAAGAGCGTGGTTCGGTATAATCTTTGTACCCCTCTCTCTTTTGTACCTTCATTACTTTTATATGCTAGTTACAATTGTTATGACAATATTAGTATTTATCTTATTCATGTTCTTCGTTACAATGTTCATCGTCTACTTTGATTATATGCTTAGTATAGTTAGATTATCATCATGTTAATGCATAAGTTCGTATAGCGCTCACTCTAAGGTACCATGGGTGAGTGGTCGACATTGTGTAAGCATGGTGCTTATACGTTGTTTACTTGTGGATACACCGTATATTCTTGGTCATGTGGTAGATCGCGGATGTGACACTCCCGTTGAGTCCTTTGTAGTCCACTCCCCGAATATAGGCGCACATGGGGTTTGGTTACGAAGGAAGGGCAAGCTTTGTTCTTAATCTTTCTTAGTAATATCCCTTATGTGTAGATATGACGATGATGTTAGCAATGATTACTAGGTATAATTGCTCTAATCAATGTATGCTTTGACTTGTAATTAAGAATGACTTAGGAATTATTCCTCTAATATTCTACCTGACGATGCTAATGCCATAGAAAGGAGCACTCTGAGTGATTTGTCATTATCATTGATCAATACTTATCATATATATATATATATATATCTTATCCTATGACTTACCCCTGTTATGAGTAGAATATTGGTTATGGTTTACTTCTCCTTCAATAGTATAAGTTATCAATGCATGTCCATGCTAGACCTTCCCTGTGGTAAAAATATATATAACGATACTTGGACTACTCTCGGATAAAATGCTACAATGGTATATTATCTATGCGCTTGTAGATCCTTTTCATTCATATATTTATTCTTCCTAGTCACATAATTGATAAAGAACTACTTAGTAGTATTCTAGTAGTAATGCTATGTAGTACCAAAAAACATTCCTAGTGCTGTTACTAGGGGCTAGATTTAAAACTCTGTTCTTAGTAGCGACACTAAGAAATGTCAACAAGCATCTCTGGCATCATCACTAGGGATGACTACCTAGTAAAGAAATGTTAGGAGATACAGGTTTATAATAGGTGACTACTAAACAAGTGACATTTAATAAATACCAACAGTCACTTGTGTGTATGCACTGTTGGTGGTGTTGGTGGTCTCAATATCTCCCAGCTTTCAATCTAGATCCTTGAAGACTATGGTACTAATGAATGGACATTGAAGCACAATGTCAGCACGCTGAATGTGTTTGGATGGACTGATATTCAATTTGGTTTCCTAGATTGTGATGCGGACTACACAGTGATTGCAGTTCACCCAGAATGGAATATGATTTTCTTTGTTGGGGAACAAAGAACCATCATCGCATATGACATGGACTGTAGAAAAGTTCATGTCATCCCTGCCCTTGTCATTCGGTACCGTAGATGTAGGGTCATGAAAGACGACATGAGCAGACCTTACTATATTCCTTATGTTCCCTTGTTCTCAGATTCATTAGCAGAGGAGTAAATAAAGCTGCATTTGATGTATCTCTCTGTCATGGCATGTTCAAATGGACCAATATTGTTTGATTGTCTATGGACATGTTAATTTCCTCTAGGATGGATGTTGTCATTATTGCAGCTAAACTAGTGTGTCATCTTTGTTGTGTTTGCAAATTAGTTTATTTCTCTTGAGCGAATAATCAACTACAATTTGAACTTTCTTGTTGTCCAGTTTCATCTGAGTGGTTCACGCAGTACCTAACGTGAATGGTTTATGTCCATCGATGTATGAAACTATGTGCAATGATATGATGGTGTCCACATGAGTTAATGAAAAATATTACCAACGCTTACCAGTGACCTACGCCTGGGCTTTAGTGGCCACCGCCTCGCCCACGAACGTCTCCTGGCCGGCTGCGGCAATTGCCGTCTCCACGGTGGAAAAGCACTGCGATAGCTGCTCTGACTTCTGCCTCTCGGTCCTCTCCTACGACTATCTATGAGTACAATGATCATCATCTACACCACTCTTGTCAATACGACTATCATACGATGTATGTTGACGAACTGCATGTCGTGGGAGATCAATGGCGCCCAGGGTGGCTGGTTTTATAAGCGTGAGCAACGGTGGTAGGTGGGAGGAGTGGTGATCGCGTGCGGTGGTACTGTTTATAGATGAGGATGAAATGTGTCAGGGAATCAAATGTGACAGGGAAAGGTGGCATCGTGTTCACCGCTCAGTCGCCCGTTACTCGTGTGGGGTGGCCACAGATGTTACGGACCTTGACCGTTGCCTTCCCCGGGCGTGTCTTCAGGTGGTGCCATTTAAGCCAAGGTAAGGGGAGCATCTCTAGCAAACTAGATCAAATGGTGATCAGGTTAGGTAAATAGCTGTATCCAATGGTGAAAATGTGTGCTATTAAATCAAATAGCACTAGTTCTCTTATTAGTAAGTAATGGTTTATACAGTTTTTGCCTTAAAAACAATTAATAACTGATTAGCTGTGACATGAGCGGTTTATGTAAATAGTCATATCATACGGTGCACTTCCACGCTATTAGATCAAATGGCACTAGTTCTCGTACGTGTGCAAGTGCGAGGGTATTTGGATTATAACCCAAACACTCCGACTTCCCATGTACGCATGCGAGCGTCCTTTGGTCTGCTAGATAGTGCGCATCATTAAGTACTATTATAGATGAGGATGAAATGTGGCAGGGAATCAAATATGATAGGGAATCAAATGTGCTAGGGAAAGGTGGCATCGTGTTCACCGCTCCATCGCTTGTGACTCGCGTGGGTGGCTGCGGATGTCATGGACCCTGACTATTGCCTTCCGCGTCTTGAGGTGGTTCTATTTAAGCCAAGGTAAGGGGAGCCTATCTGGCAAACTCCAACCTTATTCCTCCCTTAGCATCAGAAAAAACAAGAGAAAACCTTGAGTCGCACGTAGTCTCCCGTCGCCATGACCTCCCTCATTCTATATCGCCTCCAACGCCGCTGGGAGAAAGCCTTCAAAATCAGCTTCCGCCAACACCTATGTGCGGCTATATGTCCGCTCGTTACCTTGGTGTTAGTGGAAGTTTTGCGATGATAGGGAGAAAAGCATATAGCCATGGAGCTTCGTCGCGATGTAAGACGCATTGTGCGGGGTGGTGGCTTTGTCCACATCACGGATGCAGATGTGACAGTGCAAGGGAGCGCTTGAAGATGCGATGGTTCAAGGGAACACGCTTGTTTCCCTTCCTTCTCTTCCGCTTGGTTTCTTGTGAGGGTTGGTCTCCTTGCGGGATTCCTTCTCCGCGCCAGAATTCATCGGGTACGTGGCAGAGAACGCTTGAAGGGGTTCTGGTGTCCGCTTGGTACAAGTGACTAGTTCTCATGCACAAGCGCAATCCTCTCTCGTCCTGCATCGACTCCAGCACCGCTAGGAGGTGTCCTATGTAGTCGGGTATGGGTAAACCCCATACTTGAAAGGTCTTTGTTATTGTACATCTAGAAGTATTTGATAGGTCTTTGTTATTGTACACCTGTCGAAAGTAATGGAGTTTATCAATAAAAAGTTCATTTACCAACTTTATTGTTTATATGTTCGACTCTGTTAGATCAGATGACACTAGTTTTCGAAGTAACTAACGGTGATCAGTTTATGTAAATAGCCGTATCAAATGGTGGGCATGTGTGCTATTAGATCAAACAGCACTGGTTCTCTTATTTGTAAATAACGGTAACAAGTGCAAGGGAATCTGAACTGCATCATGCCCTCTGCTCCATCGCGCTGTAGTAGCGATATATTAACCGCCGTGATCTCGTACGCAACTCTGCTTGTTTTCCTTCCTTCCCGGAGGTCTCCCCTTCCCGCAGTTGGGTATGGGTTTGATAGGTCTTTATTATTGTAAACATATTTATTATTGTAAACCTATTTAATGTAAGGGTCTATCTCTGTGGCAGGTGACTGATGGTTTGCTTAACCATCAGTTATGTTCGGTGATGTTTTTTGTGATGTTCACGAGATACACATGTAATGTTCACGTAGTACATGATGTTCTATAATGTTGTGATGTTCACATAGTATACATATGATGTTCTATGATGTTTTTTGCAATGTTCAAGTGATACACATGTGGTGTTCTATTATGTTCTATGATGTATTTTAATGTTCTATGATGTTCTCAGGCAGCTGCTAAAATAAATGTGATGTTATGTGATATATTTTATAATGTTCTATGATGCATTTTATGATGTTCCAGCATTATACATATGATGTTCTATGAAAATTGACTGACAAGAAAACAAAATATCAGGCAACTGCATTTGAGTAAATCTATTAATGTAACAAACTTTATCAACAAAGAGTTGCTTGCATCACTTTATTATTGTGTAATATTTGCCTCGTTCGAGTCATTCAGGAGGATGATACGGTGTACATGTGCGCTATTTCATCAAGCAGCAAGGGTTTCCAATGTAAATAAAGGTGATTTGTTTAGTACCATAGGCGCATCATACGGTATACATATGTGCAATTAGAATAGTGGTACGTGGATGGCTCGAATAATTTTCTCTCTTGTGTATACACGTGCTGCCATGTACCCATGTTCGTTCTGCTTCCGCTTTTATAGAAGGATTTATGAAGAAGCGGTTATCTATGAGTACAATGATCCCTCATCTACACCGCACTTATCAATGCGCGTTCATATGGTGTACGTCAGCGTATCAACTCTGAGTTCCCATGTACACATGCACCCATCCCTTTTTTTAAGATCTCTACGCCTCCCTTTGGTCTAACAGATATTGCGCGTCATTAAGTTATAATGCCAGGGAATCTAAACCGTATCGTATGGAACACCGACTCAGTGTGTGAGTAATGAATGTCCTAGCTTCCAACACCGTCTCACCACTTTCATTGAGAACCGGCATCTTCAATGATGCAGATGCATAGATCACGCGGACTCCTCTCTGCTTCTCCATCTTCAAGGGTAGCCTATTTAAGCCGAGGCTGTATGCACTTCTTGGCAATCCACACACTCCTTCCTCCTTAGATACAGACAAAGCTCTTGAGCCAACCATTTATATTTTTCTTCATGTCCATGGCGCTCCATCTCCAACTCCTCCGGCGGCAGCAGCGGCATTGGGACAAGGCCTTCAAGATTGGGTACTATCGGCATGTAGGCACAACGGGGGCTGCTCGATCTAGGTGCTAGTGGAACTTTTGCGATTAAGGGGGTTCTCTTAGAGACCGGCTATAAGGATCTTTGCAGCCTTCCCTCAACCCACCCTTATAGTAGTTAGCTCTTCACTATTAATACATGGTCCACTTATCTCTCTCACAAGTTTCTCGATTCTTGTGTCTAAGCCGGCTATCAGCTTACAACCCGCTTCTCTTCCCTGCCCTGTGCATTTCTTGTACTGTCGATTCACTAGTCCCGACACCCTGGCGATCCTCCTTCCTCTGGAGCAGCACCACATTTCTTTGTTATTGTACACCCAGTAGTCTTCGATAGGTCTTTGTTATTGTACAACTATGGAATGTAACTAAAGTTAACAATGAAATTGCTATGATGATTGTTACTATGTTATTTATATATAGTTTTTTCCTTACAAAACAATTAATAACTGAATGGCTATGACATGAGTGGTTTACGTAAATCATCATATCATACGGTGTACTTCTGTGCTATTAGATTAAATGTGCAGGGAATCAAATGTGTCTGGGAATCAAATGTGGCATGGTTTCTATATATTGGCATGGTTTCTATAAAATTGTTCTATAGAAACTATCCATTGGGACCATGGTTTCTATATATAATGTCTATGAAAATTAATAGGTATAGAAACTATGTAGTTTCTAGCATTGGGACTGCCTTCTATATTTCTTATACTGATATTAATTGTGTTTATTAGTGCAGATGACTTGAATAACTTGTATTAGTGCAGATGACTTGAATAACAAGTGCAAGGGAATCTGAACCACATCATATGAGAAGGAAGGTGACTATAACGAGTTTAGAAAGGAATCATACTTGGCGTATCATTGTATTAAGGAGAATGAAGAGTTTATCATACAAATCCCTGTCAACCAAATATATACATATCAACATTGATCTGCGCAGAATCTACCACACACTTGTGAAGAACCTATCGCACTCATTGCAGATCCGACACTCCTCGTTGCAGAACATAGCCCACTCCTCCCAACCTTCCCATCCTGCGTGGTCGCCACAGCCTCCACCTCTGCATTGATGTCTGTCCTGGCGACACACCGGCATGGCCAGAGGAGGCAGAGGACTAGACTCACCCGGGGTCGGTTGCCCAGCCAAGTCCTGCAACATGAACATGGCCTGTTGGAGGCATCGTGTACATTTCTCGTTCTTCCATGTCACATTTGTTGTTGGGCCCACTTCATCACCTTCGACCTTCCTCAACAACCGCCGGGCAATGTTGTCGTTGCCGGCAAGCACAGCTATTGGACCTATGGAGCACAAGGGAGAGAACAAATGTAGCAACATCATGGCCTACCGTGGTGGAGCGCTCAAGCATATCGAGCTGCGGCATGAGCGCACTGCGGTCTTCCATGAAGACGGCGCGCATCCCAGCGTAGAAGCAGGCCTCCGGGTTGCCGATGCTAGCAATCCTAGCGACGAGCTTGGCGCAGTACTCGTGGTCATAGAACCGATTCTAGGTCCCAAGTTGTATCCCACACAGCAGCACCTGGCACAGTGGTATGCTCCATCCCACTACGGCGTCACCATAGACCCTACGCGTCTATGAACAGGTTGCCCACAGGCTACCAAGATCTTCCATGGGATCCGCTATAGCCACAGCAACACGGCTAGCAATCTCAACAGCCACATCCGTCGAGAGCTTCTCCATGGAACGAGGAAATGCGCGGCAGCTGCAAAAGACAGATCGTTGGGTCGGGGAGCGATGCACAGCAGAGCGGAGCACTAGGGAGGGGGATCGGAGCGGAGCAAGGTGAGTTCCAAAAAACCCTCTTGGGATTTTATGAGCGCTCCGTTCTTGAAGGTTCCGCGGGGCGGGGATGTCGAACGTCTCAGGGAAGTCAATCCTCATCCTCCGAACCGTGTGAACCACGTATGAAAATTTAGAATGAATGAATAGAAGAAAAAAGAAGACATGTGACTGTTGAAGCACCGAAGCAGCCAATCCCTAGGCAGTCCGTTTCAGTCTTGTAACTTGGAATTTCCAGAGTAGCCCAACGGAAAATTCCAAAACATGGGTGGTTTTAATGTTTAAAAAAGGGTAGTTGTGTTTGTAAACTAGGAAAAAAGATAAAAAATGTTGTCCCCCAAGGGGATCGAACCTGAGACCTGTTGGTCCACAACTACTCGTGAGTTCGAATAACCAGTGGATTAAAATATTTAAAATGATCCCTTCACCCTTCACCCTAAACCTGAGGGTACAACTCCAAAACCCTTCAGATATTGGTAACACTAGCTATATGTATGAGTAATATATCTGCATTTATTTGCAACCAGGGCCAAAAAATGTGTCGCAGAATGCAAAAATCCAAGGATGAAATCCTACCCCCTAAAACCAAAATTAGAGTTTCTAAAGTGTCTTGAAAACATGGCAATTGGGTCTCAGCGTTTGATACGGTCGTTAGATGTTGCACTATGACACTTGATCCTGGATGTTGCACACGATCTGGTTGGGTTAGCTCAAAACAACGCGGTTCGGTTCTTGAGGCGACCCACGTCGATGTCGCGCCGGCTGGTTGTGGTTCCCGAGGCACCACTCCCGTTATTAAAACACCTAGTACCCGTTTCTCCACCCTCACACGCCTGGCCTGTTGAGAAACCCCATTCTCCTCACCCTTTATTACAACTCTGCCACCCACGCCCTCCCCAATCCCCATCGTTTCGCCATGTCAACCTCCCACTCCCATTCTCATTCGCCTCCCAACTATTCGTGCTGGTCTCCGGTGCCTCCGTCGCCCTCCCATTCTCCTTGCTCACAGCTCCCGTCTCCCCTCCCATCTGTTCTGCGGTGCTCCGGCATCTTTGGCACCATCGACCTCGCCAGCACCGACAGTCCCGGTGCACTCCCGTTCGACTTAGCCGGCACCGACGGTCCCGGCGTGCTCTCGTTCGCCCTCGTCGGTCCCAGCGTTGCCCTCCCGTTCGCCCTCGCCAGCACGCTCCCCCTCCCCACAGTTGCCATTTTTTGCACTCCCCGAACTACATCAGCACCTACTCCGAGGATGACTGCCTCCATGGGTACGTGACGCCTGTCATAAAGGGTCACCAGCTGCGCATCATCAACATCGATGGGCAGCTACGCTGCCCCATCTGCCCCCGTCTGGCGAACCGACAGTGGACCTAGGACGTGGAAAAAAAACACATCCTAGGGATCATGAACTCCAACGCCCAGGACAACAAGAAGAGGAGCTGCCACCGTGACCAGGCGAGGAATGAGGGCTGGCTTCCGCTACCTTGAATCTAGCGAGTAATGAGGACGCCACGCATCATCGCCAGGAGTTCTGTGTACCCGCTCGACATGTGCCAATTCACACAGGAGCTATATCTAGATTAGCAATCATGACTTCGATCAGTGGGATGGCACTAATCTTATATTGTGAAGTCATGTAGAAGTAGGATGTAAGTTAGTATGAAAATGACTTCAAGCAGTGGGATGGCACTGCTCTTATAATGTAATAGAAGTCATGTTATATTAGTGATATTAACTCTCCTAAAGTACAAGCTAGTACAATGTTTGAGTTGTCGGTTCCTACATTAGAATGCAAATTTTGGCAACAAACCAATTAGGCAGTCGCAAATTTTGGCCACAACCAATATATTTCGTAATGGCAATTTTGGGTATAAGTATCAACCAATAATATTGATTTGGCAACCAAAATTAGAGTTTCTAAAGTGCCTTGAAAACATGTCAATTGGGTCTCAGCGTTCGATACGGTCGTCCCCCCCTAATATGGCCGAGTGGAAAACATCACTGCTGCTACGGTTCTGGCTGAGTGTCCGCTTCCATTTGTTTGTTCGCAATCCACTATGGGACCGACGGTGATGTTTGACATAGCACCACCATCCTACTGTTCCGACCGGCGGTGTAAATGAACTCGGTCTATAAGTGCGCATGGCAAAAACTTTTCCCCAAATTTTCCATTCCCGCCCCGCTTAGAATGGAGCCGCTCCCCGCTCGCCGTCGCCCTTCCCGTCGCTACCGTCCCGCCCGCTCTTCGCCATAAATCTGGTTCGCAGCGCCGTTCACCAGCTCCCCCCACCCCGCTCCACCGTTCGCCGGAGCCGCTTCCCTCTCGTCGTTGCCCTACCATTCCGCCCGCTGTCCTCCATAAATCCGGTTCGCAACGCCATTCGCCGGGTCCCCCCAACCCTCTCCACCATTCGCCGGGTCCCCCACCTTGCTCCACCGTTCGCCGATGGTAGTCGAGCTCGCTATCCGTTTTGCTGGCCATCCAATTCCATCTCTCCGGCTGCCATTTTCCGCACATCTGAGGTAAACAAACTTTGGATTGACCCTGGTTTGCATTCCATTTAGGACCAATAGTTAAAGATAACATTTTGTAGACCTCTATTTGGAAGTAGAACTATCATATGGGTACATCCATCGCAGCTTTTAGTTTTCATTCAGTACCTTTTAGAGGAAAGCTAACTAGCATTCGGTTGTTTGGGACGTCCCCAGCACGTGATTTTGTGTTCGTCAGATATTATCAACGTTTGTTCTTTGAGCTTCTGATCCATTGCATCCATTTGCATCTGCATTTTGGTATGTTCTATCTCTCACATTTGTGAACAATTTGGCATATATTTCTCTGAGATCTGCAATCCATAGAAATAATTTGTATTTTTTTCTGGATAATTTGGCATATATTTCTCTGAGATCTGCAATCCATAGAAATAGAAGTTGTGTTATCCCCAAATTATATCACTGTGTCCAATAATATCTATGAAGAATTCATTGTAAATGTAGTAATAAGGCATTATAAATATGTAAAAAGACATTGTAAATGCAACCGAGTGCAATGCATGGCCAGAACACTCGGTTTGCTCATATTTTATTGAGTTCACAGCATTAATATGTACTCATCTAGAGCTTGGGCGTGCATCTGGTGTTGAACTTGTGCTGCAGCCATGCAAATCTGGTGATACCCAGATCTAAAGTCTAGCTTAGTAAACCACTTAAATTCATCCAGAAGTTCATCCACCACAGGCATAGGATGCTTGTGTTTGACTGTTATTGCATTCAAATGCTTGTAGTCAATGCAAAAACGCCATGTTCCATCTTTCTTTCTGACCAAAAGCACAAGAGAGGCAAAAAGAACTTGTGCTGGGCCTAATCACTCCTTGTGAAAGCATCAGTTGCAGTTGCTTCTCAATTTCAGTCTTCTAAATTGGAGAATATCTGTAAGGTCTAACTTTAACTGGCTGAGCTCCAGGAACTAGTGGAATCCTATGATCTGCAACTCTCTTTGGAGGTATACCAGCTGGTTCAGCAAACAAATGTTGATATTGATCAAGCAATACTGAGACTGTCTATGGAATCTCTTCTGCAGGACCAGTGCTCTTGACCTCACTTTCATTTCAAGCACTTAACAAATGCACACAATGAGAGACAGCCCCATGTTTCAGAAGACCTTTCAGTTTCTAAGCACTAATTGGGTTGCAATGTGTAGAATCATTCACCACTCCCTGTAGCTTAATTGTTTTGCCCTGGTACATAAACTGCATTGTTTTGAGCTTATAATCAATCAATAATGGACTGCAATCCTCCAACCAATCCTCTCCTAGGACGAGATCATAGCATTTCAGAGGCAGTACTTTGGCATTAGAAACAAACTTGTGACCCTGAATGAACCAAGGCAGTTGAGTCACTTTTTGATCACATAGCATAAGACCACCATCAGCTGCCTTATAAGTTGTTGCCTCACATGCAGTGGTTTTCAGCTTCAGAGACACCAACTGCTCACGCACAAATGTGCCAATGCTACCAGAATCAACTAATAAAAGCACCATATGCTTCCCAATTTGAGCCAAAAGCTTCAATGTCTGTCTGGGAGTAACTTGAGTATTGGGTTCAGTTTGGACAGCTAACACCTCCTGTTCTTCCACAGCAGACTCATCTTCACTTTAATCATCCACATTTGTTTGGACAATATCCAAGGCATCCAAAAATTCCTCTAACACATGTAATGAAATGTGAGGGGGGCAAGTATGAACCGGACTCCATTTCTCACCACACTTGAAGCACAACGCATTGCGGTGTCTGAAGGATTTCAGGCTAGCCAACTTGTCTTTAGCTTCAGTTTTATGTGTCTTGATCACCGGTCTGTTTGCTTCAGTAGGCTTTGCCCTGTCCAATCCCAATGATGAACGCGCAGTCGATCTGGTGAAATCCCGCCCAGATGACTTTGCTTGACCGTGCTCCAGTTCTTGTTCTTGAATCAGCGCCAGAGCACTCGCGGTGTCAACGTCTCAAGGCCGATGTAGCAGCAGCGCCGACTTGATGTCGTCGCAGAGGCCACCCACAAACCGCGTGACGAAGAAGGTGTCGTCGAACGCTGGGTTGTAGAGTAACACGCCATGGGCCAGCTTCTCGAACGCCGCCTGGTACTCCAGCACCGAGGCAGTCAGCTTCAGGGCGTCGAATTGCCGTAGAAGCACCTCGTACTGATCCTTCTCAAATTTCGCCAACACCAACTCGCACAGCTGCTCCCACTCGACAATCCGCCCATGCCTCTGCACGGTCTGCAACCAAGTCGCCGCGGGCTTCTTGAAGTTCAGCATGGCGAAGCGTGTCTTCATCGTCGCGTGCACAGCATAGACCTCAAAATAAATTTCACATTGATCACGCCACAAACGGGGGTTAGATCCATCGAATTTGGGAAACTCCATCTTCGAAAACCGAGGATTGTGATGGCCCGAATCATCATCCAAAGCATAAGCCTGGACTGGAGGAATGTGGGGAACCCAAATCAACCAGGCTCCAGATACCAAATGTAACGAACTTGAATAACTGAATGGAGTTTGGGAGGGAAACATAGCAAGAATCTAGAAAGAACAGAGAAGGAACTCGGTTGAATCCCGAGGGGAAGAGATCATTAGACGGGGGAAATCAGGGTTCTGTTCTTCGTTGCCGTTTACAGAGGACCGTCCTAGCTTATAACTGTCGCCAGGCGCCGACACACTCACGCACGGGGACCGACCACGGCCCAATAGAAGTACACGGCCCATGGCCAACTACTGCTACACCTGCCTAGGCCCACTGCCATAACAGCTCGTCACTCCAATGCTGAGAAAAACGAAGAGAGCTCAAATCAAGTGCCAATGGAACAGACAGGAAAACGGGTGCTGGAGCGAGGTTGATAAAAACACACTCTATTGTAGTATCGTTGTTTAGCTTTCGTCGATCGAACTAAAAAGGTTTTTTAAGTATCAATTATCAACGATCCAAAGAGGTAGAAAACGTGATACAACTAAGGCCCAATTCCTTTATACTTTCGCGTAGAAATCCGCAGCGCTCCATACACCTCGCCGCGGTCGCCGTCAATGGTTGCGGGCGCGCGCGGCGGGGTAGTCGAACGGCAGCGGGCGCACGCTGTCGTTGAGCGGTGCAGCGTGCCGGAAGCCGTACGCGCGGAGCACCTGGTCGTCGGAGAACCCTAGCGCGCGGCGCATCCCGTCCTCGCAGATCTCCCTGGTGTAGATCTTGTTCCGCTTGCCGCCGCATGGGTTGCACCCGGTGAAGTGCGTGACGAACGGGCGGCGCCACCCGGACTGCCCGCCGCCGTCGGGGCCCGGGACGACGGCCCTGACGGCGGCGTTCCGCGCCGCCGCGTACCGCAGGTGCTCGCGCTCCGCGTGCCTCCGCCGGAGGGCCGGGCCACCCTTCCGCTCCGCCGCCACATACCGCGCCGCGACGGCGTCGAGCTTGTCGACGATCTCCGCGAAGTAGCCCTGGAAGTAGTAGTCGATGCTGAGGTAGGTCTTGTTGCCCCATCGCTCCCGATTCGTGAGGAGGAGGTACGCGAGCGCCGACTGGTCGTCGGACTGGTCGTCGGACTTCTTGCTGAGTGTGTCCCTGAGCGTCTTCCCCCACTGGGCGTACTCCGGCGAGGCGGGACCCATGCGCGCCCACTCATCCATGAAGTCGAGCGACCACTGGCAGTTGCGGATGAGGAACACGCCGGCGTTGAGCCCCACCCACGACCGCTTCTCGTACACCTCCTCGGGCCAGCCGTACAGCACCAGGTTGTAGGGGCGGTACCTGGCGAGCGGGAGCGAGAAGTCCATGTCGGTGAACACGGCGTCGGCGTCCACCCACCACACCCACTCCGCCTCCGGGTGCGCCAGCATGGCGGCGCGCACGATGGGGATCTTGGCCCAGAACGCCACCATGGACGGCTCCAGCAGCGCGTTGTTGTACAGCAACTCGATCCCGTGGAGCCGGCAGTAGTCCACCTTGTTCTTGAGGAACCGCAGCAGCAGGTGGTCGCCGCCAGCGCCCTTGCACGGCTCCGGCTGCGACCCGGTCACCATCACCACGCGCTCCGGGCCGCCGCCGTTCTGGCCGCGGAGCCCGCGCGACCGCAGCCACTGCGCGCGCTTGGCGTCCCAGTCGGTGACGCGCCGGCCAAGGGCGTACGAGAGATCCGAGTCGTCGTAGAACGTGCGAGGCCCATCCGCCGGGCCGGGGACGGGGAAGGCCACGAGGCCGGCGCGGTCGGGCACGAGGATGGACGCCGGCCCCAGGAACGCCAGCACGGCAGCGGCCACGCCGGTCGCGAAGACGACGGCATCGCGCGCGCGGCTTGGCCTCGTTGGCGCCGCGCCCTTCTTGCTCGCCGCCGAAGCGGCGGCGTCCGACGCGGCCATGGGACTAGAGGAGTGTGGCGTGTGAGTGTGGACCGGGATTCACGAGTGAGGAGATCGAGGAGTGCGCGCGGAGAAAGCGCGGGGGGGCTGACTGCGATGCATGCAACCCCGGTGGGCGGTGGTCGATCAAGTCACGTGAGGTGCTCGGCGTTGCCGTCGGTCTCGGCGCGCGACGCGGCTAGGGATCGGAGAAACCGTTGGTTTCGCCACATTCTTTTATTTTTCGAGATGGGGAAGACCGGATGGCAGTGTCGGCGGCGTTTAGAGCGCAGTTTAAAATTTTGAGAACGCATCGTGCATAGTATCTTGTATTTGCTTGACCGGTGGTGCTACTTTTTAACACTAATGGGTGCAGAGTCTGTTTATCTCCGCTTATGATCGATTTCGATCAACCCAAAAGTTTCAGTTATTTTTGCTTCCGCCTTAGTAAAATCAAGAATAGAAGAAATCCATGCAGTACAGTGACTATAATCTGAGTATGTTATAAGCCGAAACAACCACGGCCGTAGTTTCCTCTGTACTTGGGTGCACATCGGCATTTCTGCATATGCTATATGGTCTGGATCGGAGGAATACAGGAGGGAACACAATTTTGACTTATACCATAGAGATAAAACTAGTACCCAAAATTAAACTAGACCACCCTTTTCTAAAAAAATTAAACTAGACCACATTCTACTTCATATAACCTCACTATAGGCTCCATTTGGTATCTTCGTAGAGGAGTGATTCTAACAAATGATAACTTAGCCAAACGTAATTGGCATGGCAATGAAAAATGTTGCTTTTGCCACAAAAATAAGACAACTAAACACCTTTTCTTTGAATATCGTTTTGCCCGTGAATTCCGCTTTAAATATTACATTTGGTCTTCCTCAACCTCATAGTATTCCTCATATGTTTGGAAGTTGGCTTCAGGAATTTGGGAAGATTTTAAAACCTTTAGTTCTGCTAGGAACGGTAGCTACTTGTTGGTCGCTTTGGTTATGCATAAATTTTTTTGGTGTTTGGAAAAAAAAACATTGTCACTCTCCTATGCAGGTGGTATCTTCGGTTATCCACCGGCTTCGTACATGGGCTATCCCCAGGCTTTGGTTGTGGCGGCATCGCAACAATTGGCTCAAATGGTCATGTTTTTTTCTCCCAGACACATGTGTGGCTATCTAGGATTGGTAGTCATTAGAATGCCGATCAGTTTCTTTATTTATTTGGTTTAACCTGTGTGCTTTTTGCTGAAGCCAGAAATGGGTTCACACACTCGATGTAATGATTGTGAATTAATACTATCCTTCCTTTCCGAAAGGGTTCCATTTGCTTTTTGGATTTGGATTGGATGAACTGAATTGGGCACCAATGAAAATACATAACAAAATGGAAATGATTCCAGTTTGACTATGTTGTTTGGTTATCAAATAAGTTGCTAAAACAAAAATCATATGAAATCAATTCTAATTGATGTTTAGTTGTATAGTTTAAGAAATCAAAATTTGAAATTCCAAATGTTTCCCTAGGTTGAGAACCAAGCAATACTTAGCATCAATGGTTGCTTGGTTGTACTCCTAGGGAGACAGAGCAATACTTAACAACATGCGTGGGAGTCCTACCTAGGTGGAGTCCTACCCGATGGTTGTACTCCTAAGTCCTACCTATCATGATATACCTAAGGTAGGAAGGTGGAGTCCTACCTATGTAAGCATCTCATGTATCTCACAATGTGGCTATTTCTTTGGTGGTAGACAACATGTGCGACAACCAGGAGACGCTAATGATAAGTTTATCGTTCTCAAAATCAATCAGCCTAGTCTTTCATAGCACGAGTGTGTGTGAATGTTTACATCTAGAGTGTGGCTTTGAAATAAAATATGACAAGGGGATGTAGTTTCATTTTAATTGTTAGCTGGTCCAAAAATCTCATTTGAACAACATGATTTTTAGGTTGTTTAGGTCGTCTATGGATTATAGAAATATGATAAATAATATGCAGGCAATTCAAACACCCCAAATTATAGGGGAAAAACGTTATAATAATCCAATAACTTGATTATTAATTAGAATCTCATTATCTCATCAAACCTGCTAATGGGAGATTATTGGTATTTAGCGACTCAACAACAATATAATCTAAGGATCGAAATAGACTACATTGCTACTATCCGGAATCTAGATTGTAAATATAGAATCATCAAAACATGGGTATTAATTACAAGGAATAAAATGGTCCAAACGCATTAGGAATCAAGATATAGGAAATAAGCAATTTTGAATAAGGTGTACCACATAATCATAGCATCAAATACATGAATCTACTACAGCTGCCACCTCAACCTCCTCCATACATTTTTTTCTGAGCGAAAACCTCATCCTACATGGGCAAGGGCAAAAAAAAAAAAAAAACCATTGTAAGCCCAATATTCACCAAACCGCGGGGATCTTTGCATCCTAACGCTTACGGCCCACTGTAGCCCATCAGGCCATCACACCTTGGGCTTGCTCCGTCTGTGTTCCGCCTCTCTCTGTTTTTTCTGGAAACGCCTGCGAGCGAACGCTGTCTTGGGTCCTGTGTCGCCGACGTGGGCTCGCCGTCGCCACGAGCTCCACCTTCCTCTCTCCGCTCCGGCCCGAGCGCGATGTGGCGAGCGACGAGGCGGTGTCCGCCGCTGCTGCAGTGGCTCTCGTCGGACGCAGCCGTCTCCAAGGCGCCGCGGCAGCGGGTGGCGGCGCTGTGGGGGAACGGGGACTACGGGCGGCTGGGGCTGGGCGCGCTGGAGTCGCGGTGGAGCCCCACGGTCTGCCCCTTCTTCCTCGCCCGCGCCGCCGACCCGCTCGCTTCCCTCGCCTGTGGCGGCGCACACACCCTCTTTCTGACCCGTATGCCCCCGCTTTCCTTCCCCACCTTTTCATCTTCATTCACTTAACATCACCATCTGCCCGTCTAGTAATACGACTATACGAGAGCAGAGATCATGCTAGAGCTGATTCATTGTCTTGGTTCACGCAGTTAAAATGATTTTATTTTTACCTACCATACTAACATTGCTAGATATGCAATGAGCTGATTTTGACCATATGCTCTGAGTTGGAGTGATCGTAGTTATACTAATACACAATGTCACATTGCCCTGCTCTTCCGGCCAATAAATTAGCATAAGCAAGTGAACAATCAGCATTTTTTTTTTATTTCTGTTTGAATTGTGGTGTCGTGATTCGGCAGAGGTTTTCCTTTCTGTTTTTATGCAGAGAGTGGGCAGGTGTTTGCTACAGGGCTGAACGACTTTGGGCAGCTCGGGATAGGATCCTCTGTTACACATACACTGGTACTGATTCTTGCCCATCTTATTTCATATGTTTGCTTCCACATTGTCTATTAGCAGAACTTTGGCATGGATCCTAGCTGAGGGAAGAAAAAACCTTGGCTAAGTAATTGAAAGCTGCATGCATTAACATTTAACTGGGGGGAACAATCGTGTCTCCTATTTCATACAACGCTAACCAATTTACTTAGGACTTATCGTGCATTTCAGTAAAAAAGTACATTTTGTATTACCGCGAGGGCTTGGATACCCTTCGAAGTAGACAATATTATTTTACTGGCACTTTTTAGAGTCAAGTTTAGTCATTTACATCAGTTGCTAGATACATCAGAATTAAGAAGCAAAGCAGGTATTACTGGTCATTCACAACATTTATTTACACTTTATTTCTGTATAACTTCAATAGCTTTGGTTTTCCTATCTGTGCTTTGAATGAATTTGATGTTTTTTTTTCTATAAGCTACGAACCATATGATTCTGATTATTCCACATACTGTGTCCTTCCTTTGTCTACAGTATATAATTTATTTTTTCCTTTTCATGTAGGAGCCTGTTGAAGTTTCTGGATTTCACGAGAGAGTTGTAGAAGTTTCAGCTGGCAACCATCATTCTTGTGCAGTTACCGGTAATAGAAAATAATTAGATTCTCTAGGTGCCTGATTTTATTCACCATAATAAGGTGAATTTATTAACTGATGATAGCAGACGGAAGGGAGGGAGCCATCTTGACGGTAGGCTGCAGATAGTTCAACCTTCTCGGGTGTAGAAGTTTGTGCTTCCTTGCTTCTTGTTTGTGTGGGCCAAAACACACAAGTACGGGACGAGGAAATAAACTTTTTTGGCCTTTCTAGTTGTTTGAATATTAATCTAGTGCTGAGTCTTCATGATTCAAGAATATTGCCATTCATCGCTTGGAAGCTACATGTGGGTATGGTGCTGTAATAAGTTCATTATAATATTTATTATGGCCCCAGTTACTCTACTAGATATTGACAATGGATTTGATAAACCAAAATACATATTGGGTAGGTTGCACTTTCAAGCAAAAAGGGCCATATGGATTTGTACACTCTCCCTAGACCTAAGTGCGATAGCACCTTAATTGAAATATGTTATTGCTCATTTGCTAATTGAGCTGTGATATGCTCTGTAAAATGTATTTATTTTTTTAAGGTTATTGTCACTGAATGCTGCACTGCAGCATACAAATACATTACACCAGAATAATGTTTTACTGATATCTGGATAAGTATAACAGAAAAGAAGTGTGATTACCATCTCTTCTATTTCTTTCCCAAATTTATTTGTGCTGCACATATTTGCATTGTAATAATTGTATTACCAATCTCCACTAAAATTTTGTGTTTTGACTTTCTTGAACAGCGGATGGTAAGCTCTTTGTTTGGGGCAGAAACTCAGGTGGCCAGCTTGGCCTTGGTAAAGGTAATAGTGTCATCCCCGGTCTTTACTTCCGTAATGCCACTTATTAATGTGATATCATAATTGAATGTTCTGGTATCTATTATACTCTGACACTATCAACAGCAACTTACTGACATTGATGAGTGCTTGATCCCACAAAAAATAATAAAATCTCTGTATGAGTTTAGGAAATCCTAATAGATAGCTTCATAGCTCTTTGGTATTACTTGACCACTGTTTCAACTCACCATACATGTCTTTATATTATTTTTCACGCAGCATAATCATGTTTCTATTAAGATTTTGCTAGGGACTATGGTAGATCGTGCTAAGGAAAATTTTCCATCAATTATCCTTTTGGCAGTTTTATTTCTGAGATGGAGTTTTTCTTTCTTTAGGGGCAGGTAAAGTAGTTTCTACCCCAACAAAGGTTGATTGTTTGACTGACTTCAGAGTAAAATGGTTGCTCTGGGATCAGAGCATTCAATTGCTGTTACAGGTGACTAAGAAATTGGTGCTTTATACCAGTTGTATTTGAATATTTCTACCTTCAAGAGTCTGAATCTCTGCTATCATTTACTTCTCAAGAGAAAGGTGAAGTCTTGAGTTGGGGAGCTGCTGGTTCTGGTAGGCTCGGGCATGGCCGTCAATCTAGCATCCTGGGATTTTCTCTGACCTCAAGGTATGTTAATATATATTTCAGTAAAAACTTACTCTGTAAAAATTTGTGCTGGAACTTAATTGTGTATGTACTCTATGTCATGGAATGATTCATTCTCATCTATTAAGAAGATAAGAAAATCCATAACCATAAGAGATGGAAAATTTTCTACTACAAGCTGAGCGTGCCTAAGTGCACAAGAGAGCTATGTGCATGATTTTAAGAGGAATGGGCCTTCTAAATATCTTAAGCAGTTAAAGCTTGTGACGAATTAATTGGTGTGGCATATATGGGTATTGTTTGTGCTCCTTAAACTGAACAAGGTTGTTAGATATGTAGTATTGTAGTGTGAGTTTTGAGTAAAATGCCTGATGACATATAGATACAGAAGTTTGAAACTTGGAAGGCTTCTGTCGGATATCTTAGGGTAAAATAGGTCTGACGATTCTGGATATGTTTGTACTATATGGTTTTAAATTGTTTGAAAGATAATAGATTGATAACTATATCTTCACTTGTGCAGTGAATATACTCCAAGATTGATCAAAAACTTTGATGGTATCAAGGTATTTTGACTTGAAACTCAACATGCCTATTAATCAGAAAAGGTTCTCTTATTGTCATGTAGTGATTGTCTTCTATTTCTATTTGTTTATGGATTGGCTAGATTAAAAAGATAGCTGCAGGAATGTTGCACTCAGCTTGCATTGATGGTAAGCATGCAGAAAAGCAATATTCAAATTGTACAAATCACAATTATCCATCTTATGATTTCCCTATGTCAAAATTGCAGAAAAAGGTACTTTGTTCATATTTGGGCAGAAGACTGAGAAGGTGGTATCCAATCAGACCACCTTGGCATTTGTTTTTTCCCTTCCCTTACCAAAATGCTTTTTTATCTCCCTTCATTTCCTTGGATTTAACAAAACATTTTAGGGATTTGGAAGATCAAACGAAGCATTCAGACCAAATATTGTTGAAGAGATACCATTTTCAGAAGAAGTTGCTTGTGGAGGTTATCATACTTGTGTTGTAACAGGTATTGGTGTTTGATGCAATCTTTGTTTTGTATTTTGTTAATGTGGAATGATCAAAATTTTCAGCTGTTAACTTGTCATACAATTTTGAAACATATACGCTGATGCTTTTACAGATAGCGGTGATCTGTATTCTTGGGGTTCAAATGAAAATGGCTGCCTTGGTCTGGGGTATTTCATCTATGACTTTTTCAAGAACTTTCGTACATCATCTTGTATCCTACCTATATCAGTGTGCATCCAATGCCGAAGTTGTATTCTTACATGATTATCTCTAACCAGAGGTACAGATATGGTTCGCTCTCCAGAAATTTTGAAAAGCTCGCTATTTAAACTTCCTGTATCTAAGGTTTGTGCTTCTGGGCACCTATCTCATTTTTTTATATATTGCACCACTTAAAGACAGTTCTTGTTTGATGTATGTTGGACATTTAAGCTCTCAAATGTGTGTTGGACATGGAGTCCTTGACCATTTGCCCTCTGTAGGTATCTTGTGGTTGGAAGCACACAGCTGTAATTTCAGGTATCATAATTTATGCTTCTTTTTCACTAGTATGTTGGTTCTAATTAGTAGCAAATGCTAACAGAAACTCCTTTTTTAGTCTTGACAACAGCTGTCTCAATCAAGGGCTCCATACATGGTTTGTTTTGATAGTATCTTGTAGGTCAAAAAGGTTGTTTTAAAAGCTCTAGCAAGAATAATATAGAACAGTAGACTAGACTATACTTTGATGTGACAGACACTTTTGAGTTGAATTCTTTTGTGTTTACTATAATCTGACACTTGTCTGTCTGAGGGTCAGATTAGCAATGTGCCTACTATGGTGAGTGTTAACCTTTTAACAAACATACTGCGAGGAACTGGTCTAGGAATTTCTTGGATTTAGGTCAAAATTTGAACTGTATCCCAAAGATTTGGATCCCAACCCCCTTCAAACAAACAGGTCCTAAAGGTCATTTGCATGTTGAATCAGATTAACTGTGTATCTTTAAAAATTGATATTGGATTTTCTGAACTCATAGTTCTAGGTATAAAAAGGACTGTAAATTTATTAAAAACATCGGAGGCTCTGGCAGGGTTCTGGGTAGTGGCCCAAACTGTGCCAATATGGATAATGTAAGGTTTTTGGGGCAGAGTATTAAGTGAAGTTCATTTTTTTTCTTTTGGTCTAGCTTTTTAAGGTGAATGGATGACAAGATTGCCTGTGTTATGTATTGGGTAGTTTTAGTTGTCAAAAGATTTTTTTTTCAGCTATACTTTATCGCTTTGTGCTCTGAGCACCTCAAAACATCCAGGTGATGACATTTACACATGGGGTTGGGGAGGCGCCAATGGAACTTTTTTCAAGAGGGCATTCTTCCGGTGGACAGCTAGTGAGTTGCTTTCTGCCACTACAATTGTTTCTACTTGATGCATAATCCCCACAGGACGCCAGTCATATGGTCAAACTGCCTTGCTACTTGCAGGGACATGGAAGCGACGTAGACTATTTTGAACCTATGATGGTTCCCTTTGGCAAGAATGCAAGAGCGGTCCATGTATCGTGTGGCTTCAATCATACTGGTGCAATTTACGAGTACTCCGAGGACTGACTGACACTGCAGACACCAGATCAGCATGTCTTGGAGACTTGCACTAATTATCAAATTCTATGCACATAAACAGCAGAAAGAAGCTCTGATATTGGACCTGCATCTATGTGAAGAGAAATATAGAACAGAGTGATAATACCCCCTGAGAGGGGATGTAAATTAAACAGAATAAGGGATGAACTGGATGCATTTTGTGATGCATCAGAGTTACATGTCATTGTATAGCATTCCTTCATTTATTGTGTGGTTCTGTATGTATTGTTTTGCCAGCTACTAAGAAATTCATTGCCTGATATCTCAGCAGGCTGTTCGTGTACATGATGAGTGCTTGACTGGCTTCAATTTTTTCCTTTTATACAAAACTAATAAAAGAATAAAAAATAAAGGGTGCTGCTACCATATACCAACCTTATCACTAGAGGTCAAACGCTGGCCCACGAAGCGTTGCTCCGCCCACCTTATGGCTAGAGCGTAGAGCCCAACACCCTGGATGGTCCAACTGCAAACGGCGGCCCAGCTGCCAACCTTCGCTGCCGTCCTGCCTCATGCGCCTGGGAGACTGCCAGGCCAGGCTCGTGACCTCTTAGCATCCTCCGCCAGCGCCAGCGCCGGCGCCGCCGACTGCCGACCACCCTGCCGTCCCTGAACCCCGCCACCTCTCCCTCCCCTGGTGCAAGTGCAATCTCCGGCTCTTCCTCCCTGTCCCTCTCTGTCGCTGAAATGAGGTTAAAAAAAGGTGAACGTCGATTAAATCCTGTGGAAGAAAGGGTGGTTTGGTTGGATGCTCCCACGACTCACCCTCACTTACTGAGGTTCTCTGCAGGTGCAGCTGCAGGAACACTAGAGCACATCGCGGCGTTAAGGTTTTGCCTCCTCATCTCTCACCAGTCGTCACTTCTGATGAACTGTAGGAACTGGTACGTTTCTTTTGTGTGTGTGTGTGTATATATATATATATACTACTTTCATTTCTCTAGACCTTAACAGATTATCCACTTTTTTTGTCCCAAATTGAATGTCAAGTTAACATTACTACACAAATCTTAACCAAGGCGGGTAAAATTGATTTATTGAGACGGGCATCCCATCCGCCTTGGTGGAAAGGTCACACTAAATCAATCTTAACTGAGACGGTTCAAATGCCCGCCTAGGTTAATCAAATTAAAATAACAAAAAATAAATAAAAAAAAGGTCGAAGCCCAAACCGTGTCTGGATATAGGCCTCGCGCCGCTGCCCCTGCACGCTCCCCGCCGCCCGATCCGCCGCCAGGGAAGCAGGATCCACGCTGCTTGGGGAGGGAGGAGAGGGAGCCATCGCCGATCCGCCTCCCGCCGCCACGATCCGCCTTCCCACGCTGCAGCCCGTCGCCGGATTCGAACTCCTTGCGTGCGCCGCCGCTGCCGATCCGAGAAGAGGGAGCCGCCATCGGATCGGGCCTGCCCACGCGCGGATCTAGCCTCCACACTCATGCCGCCGAAGGATCCACGCTGCTCGGGGAGGGAGAAGTCACCGGATCCGCCGGAGAAGGGAGAGGCAGGCCGCGCCGCTGGAGGGAGAGGGAGCCCCACCACCACGCCGAGGGTGGGAGAGGAGCCGCCGTTGGTGAAGGAGGGAGGAGCCGCCGTGGCTCGCCCACCGCCGGATGGGCCCCCGCGCGCACGGCGTGCCTGCTCGACCACCTAAGGAGGAGGGGAAGGGTGGGGCACCGTAGAGGAAGGGTTGGGTCGCGGCCCGAGAGGGGAGGGGAAGGGCGTGGCTGGCTACACGCCGTAGAGGAGGGGTGCGAGGTGTGAAGAAGGGTGCGACTGGGAGAGAGGCCTAATGTCGGGGAGCAATACTGGGGTACCCAAAGAGGAGGAGCTAATAACCATCAACGTTGATTCATCCGAGTGGTCAAGAGCACGACTACACCTCTTGCTGATCCCCAGGTACGCAAGTTCCGCCTCGCCCGACCCCTGAGGGTGGCTCCACCTCGCCCGACACCGAGGCCACGGGCTCCACCTCGTCCGACCCCCGAGGGTTGGCTCCGCCTCGGCCCACACCGAGGCTGCGGGCTCCGCCTCGTCCGACCCCCGAGGGTTGGCTCCGCCTCGGCCGACACCGAGGCCGTGGGCTCCGCCTCGTCCTACCACCGAGGCCACGGCTCCGCCTCGTCCGACCACCGAGGTCGCGGGCTCCACCTCGTCCAAGCCCCGAGGGTTGGCTCCGCCTCGGTGGATCCCCGAGGTTGGCTCTGCTCGCTCGACCCTCGAGGGTTGGCTCCGCCTCGGTGACCCCGAGGTTGACTCGCTCTACTGGTACCGAGGTCGCGAACTCCGCCTCGTCCGACCCTTGAGGGTTGGCTCCGCCTCGCCCACCCCCTGTGGTTGGCTCCTCCTCGGCCAGAGTCGAGGCCGCGGGCTCTGCCTCGCTCGACAAAGACCCATACCGCCGCCAACCACTCCAGGACCAAGCGTGTGGGTCTGGGTCAAAGCTCTGACACCAGGGAAGCGACCGACATGCCCCGATATGACCCATGGCCGTGATGGGCCATGCTTGGGGACTCACATTAGGAACAGCATCGGGCGTCACTGCACTGCTCGCTTAACCCTCGTACGAACACTGACAGACGCGTTAGTTCACCACGATGTCCACCAAGACGGAGTGCAGCGCCACGACCAGGAGACGACGCCTACACATGGCGCCAGTGATGGACAGGGCCACAATGTGGAGCTATCCCTGTGGACGTCTACAGGGTCGGTGGGACCCACATGAAGGAAAAGAAGGACCCGATGACCCTGGGGGACTTCTTCTCCTTCTCATTCTCATCTCTTCCCTCCGCTGTAACCCCTACTTTCCCTTGGCCTATAAAAGGGAAAGCGGGGCATCCCATTAGGGGCATCGCACATCGGACCGAACAAGACACATCCGCATCCGAGCTCGACTCGACTCAATCAAGGTCGCCACAACACACCACCGAGACTTGGGACCAGTCCTCTCTCGATCGCTTGTAACCCCTACTACGAACTTTCAAAGGCTAGTAACACGAGCAACAACAATAAAAATCGGACGTGGGGTCATTCTCGCCAACTAGTATAAACCCCATGTCCTCTTAGCACACCATCCGGCTAGACGCTAATAATAATACAAATTTACTTGTTGGTGGCAACTCAAAACACCGGCTTAGTTGGCATGCCAAGTAGGGGATTTTTATGCCTCGACATCCACACCAGGCCTCGGATGGCTAGCCACAACCTCGATTAGGTCCTAGGAGCGCATGTGCGCTTTCGGGACCTGGACTTCACCGTCACGACGGAGGGAGAGTTAGCAATGGCTCCCATCGCCGTCCGACCTCTCCACTCCACCGGCCTCGACGTAATCGCCGAGGCGCTTGAGGAGCTGCAGCTGCACGCACCGAGGGCCCGTGCCCCCGGAAACAACTAGCTCCTCAACTTTGACCACGGGAGGCTTCCTAGGACCCTGGCCGTCCTGGGAGGACCTGCGCCGCCTCACCTTTTCGTTCGCCAACGTCATGGCGCAGCTTGCAGGTGGGGAGCCGCTCTCTCCGGAATACCTCATCCAGAGCACCCCTACAGAGCTCCCGTTCGATCTCCGCAACGCCGCAGAGACTGATGACCACCCTATGGCGCAATGCACGCCTTCATCCCCTGCGAACGAAGGGTTTGTGGGGATGACCAAATATGTCATGGAATCTTTCCATGACCTCCTTGCGGGAGCATCGAGTCGCCTCTCGGCTCGACTCCAAAGAGGGGAGTCATCACCCTCTCATGAATGTTTTATGGCGGTACCCCGAGGGACACATCGAAAGCATCCATGAGGAGGAGGCTACCCCGACAAACGACCTCAATGATGAGGTCGAGGGGGAGATAGCGGCCCCACCTCGCATACGGGTGGAGCAACTAAAAGCCCGACACCAAGAGCTCGAGGAAGCATGACTCTAGCTCGAGCAGGAATGCACGAAGCTCGATCGAGAGATCGAGCACCACAGAGACGGTGGGCGTGTGCGCCATGGCCTGCGACGTGAACCAGAGGATCATCGCGGACGATGAAGCCCTCCCACATTTCGCCCGGGCGAGCAAGAACATCGTTGCTATGGCGGCCTTGCTCTGTGGTCTTTCAGGGCCCGCGACGCCCGAGGATCGTCAGGCCCACCGTGAGATTCGTACGCTGCTCGAGCGTGCGGTGGTGCAGCAGGCCGAGAGCTTGTTGTCTCGGCGATGTGAGCTCGACGCCACCTAGCGCACACCCTCAGAGCTCCCCTACAAGGACACGTTAGTCCACCAGGCGCCACAAGGCGGCAGGCAGCGCACCACGGTCCTGGTGCATCAGCGTCTCGGCCGTAACTGTGACGCACACGACACCCTCGACGCTCGCAGACGTACCCACGATGACTCGAGAGAAGGGAGCTAGCCGCGGCTATCACCCTCGTCGTGGTAGACGTTACGACAGCGGCAAAGACCGAAGCCCGAGCTCCGGCCTGTCGGGGCCTCAGGCCTTTGGCCGACACATCCTCAACACCGCCTTCCCGCCAAGGTACCGACCACCAACCAATATCCCAAAATACTCTAGGGAAACGAACCCCAGACTATGGCTCGAGGATTATTGGCTTGTCTACCAAGCCAGTGGAGCGGATAACGACGATTTCATCATCCGAAACCTTCCATTGTTCTTGGCCGATTTGGCGCAAACATGGTTGGAACACCTTCCGCCCAACAGAATCTAAAGTTGGGCGGACCTAAAGGAGATCTTTGTGGGGAATATCCAGAGCACGCACAAGCGCCCTAGGAACCCTTGGGATCTCAAGAACTGCCGATAGAAGGCCAGAGAAACCCTTCGTGGGTACATCCGGTGCTTCTCCTGATAGTGCAACGAGCTGCCTCGCGTCGCTGACGCCGACGTTATAGAAGCTTTCCTATCTGGGACCACCTATGAGTCCCTGGTTCACAAGCTAGGACGCAAGGGCCCATGAACCACCAAGGAGCTCCTTGACATCGCCACCAGCCAGGCGAAGAGGCGGTCGGAGCGATCTTTGATCACCTCAAGGGCAAGGCGAAACGGGACGAGGACGTCGGTGAAGGCGCCTCCAACCGTCCCATCAAGAAGAAGAACAAGCAGCAGCACGAGGGCTCGCTCGTGGCCGCTGCCGACCGCAAGGGGGTTGGAAGCCCGCGGAGGGCACTCCGAACCACTTCGAGAAGCTACTCGAGGGGCCATGCCCAAACCATGTCTTCCCCGTCAAGCATCTGTACAAGGACTGCGACCTCATGAAGCGGTTCTTGTCCAAAGGCTCCAAGAATGGGGAGCATGGCAAGGACCCCGACCCAACCACGGACGACGTCGAGGGGAAGGACGGTGGCTTTCCGATGCCGGATGGCAGCCTCATGATCTTTGGAGGGTCGGTAGCCTACTACTCCAAGCGCCGTTAGAAGCTCGTGCGCCATAAGGTCTATACGACCGAGCCAGCCACTCCTACTTTCCTCTGATGGTCGGAGTCCGCCATAATCTTTGATCGAACCGACCACCCAGAGAGCATCCCGCAACTGGGAAGATACCCGCTCGTGGTTGACCCGATTGTCGGCACGAAGCGACTCACCAAGGTACTGATGGATGGAGGCAACGGGCTCAACATCATGTATGCCGAGACACTCGACGCTATGGGCATCGACCGAGCGCGCATCCGACCGACCAGAGTGCCTTTCTAGGGCATCGTGCCTAGAAAGCAGGCCATGCCACTTGGGCAGATCGATCTGCCCGTAACCTTTGGGGGTCCATCCAACTATAGGACGGAGACCCTCACCTTCAAAGTGCTTGGGTTCCATAGAACCTACCATGCCATCCTGGGACGACCATGCTATGCGAAGTTCATGGCCGTCCCCAACTACACCTACCTAAAGCTGAAGATGCCAGGCCTAGGTGGGGTCATCACCATCGGCACCTCCTTCCAGCGTGCCTACGAGTGCAAGGTGGAGTGCTGCGATCACGCCATGACGATCGTCGCCCCTAGAGAGCTCACAGCCATCAAGAAGGAGGTCACCAAAGAAGCACCCGACCCCAAGTGGCCGGCCGGGTCTTTCAAGCCAGTGGAGGGCACCAAGGAGGTCCTCATAGACCCCGGCAGCCCCGAGGGCAAAGTGGTGCACATTGGCACCGTGCTTTCCTCCAAATAGGAAAGCGCGCTCGTTGGCTTCCTCCGCGCCAATAGAGACATCTTTGCATGGAAACCCTCGGATATGCCAGGCATTCCGAGGGAGGTCGCCGAGCATGCCTTGAAGATCCACCCAGGCTCTAAGCCGGTGAAGCAATGCCTACGTCGCTTCGACAAGGGGAAACATAGGACCATCGGCGAGGAGATCATGAAGCTTTTGGTGGCCGGGTTCATCAAGGAAGTGTACCACCCCGAGTGGTTAGCCAATCCTGTTCTTGTATGAAAGAAGAGTGGGAAATGGAGGATGTGTGTTGACTACACGGGTCTCAACAAAGCATGGCCAATGGATCCGTTTCCTTTGCCGCGCATAGACCAAATAGTTGACTCTACCTCAGGGTGCGAAACCCTTTGCTTCCTTGATGTGTACTCCGGGTACCATCAAATCACGATGAAAGAGTTCGACCAGCTCACGACATCTATCATCACCCCCTTCGGATCGTTTTGCTACGTCACAATGCTGTTCGGTCTGAAGAACGCTGGGGCTATGTACTAGCGTTGTATGCTCAGGTGTTTCGGGGACCTCATCAGGCGAACAATTGAGGCCTACGTGGACAACATCGTGGTCAAGTCCAAATGGGCTGACCAGCTCGTAGCCGACCTTGAGCAGACCTTTGCAAAACTCTGAGCAAACGGCATCAAACTCAACCCCGAGAAGTGCGTTTTCGGGGTCCCGAGGGGTATGCTGCTTGGTTTCATCGTCTTCGAGCGTGGCATCAAAGCCAACCTAGAGAAGATCTCAGCCATCACAAGGATGGGCCTGATTCAGAACATGAAGGGGATACAGCGGGTTACAGGGTGCCTCACCATGCTTAGCTGCTTCATCTCGCGCCTCGGCGAATGAGGTCTCCCCATTTATCGACTTCTGAAGAAGGCTGACCACTTCGAATGGACGTCCGAGGCCCAGGAGGCACTTGACATGGTCAAGCAGCTTCTGATGAAGGCCCCAATCCTGGTTCCTCCTACCGATGGAGAACCCCTTCTGCTCTACATTGCGGACACCACGCAAGTGGTCAGCGCCACCCTGGTAGTGGAGCGAGAAGAAGAGGGGCACACCCTCAAAGTACAGCGCCCCATGTACTTCATTATCGAGGTCCTATCCAACTCTAAGACCCACCACCCCCAAATCCAAAAGTTCATGTATGCCGTCCTCATCGCTAAGAGGAAGCTACGCCACTACTTCGAGTCACATCCGGCGACAGTCGTGACGTCCTTCCCCCTCAGCGAGGTCGTCCAAAGCCAGGATGCCATGGGAAGAATCATGAAGTGGGCACTCGAGCTGATGGATTAGGGCATTATGTATGCCTCCCAGACAGCCATCAAGTCCCAGGTGTTGGCTGATTTCGTCGCAGAGTGGATCGAGGTCCAAATGCCACCAGCGGTCGTCGACTAGGAGTACTAGACAACGTACTTCGATGGATCGCTGATGAAGAAAGGCACAGGCGTGGGGCTGGTCTTTGTGTCACCCCTCGGGGTACGCATGAGGTACATGGTCCACATCCATTTCCCCTCCTCCAATAATGTGGCTGAATATGAGGCGCTCATCAACGTCCTGCGCATCACCATCGAGTTGGGCATCTGACGTCTCGACGTCTGGGGTGACTCCCAGTTGGTCGTCGACCAAGTCATGAAGGAGTTGAGCTGCCACAATGCTAAGATGGCTACATATTGCCGAGAAGTCCGCCAGCTGGAGGACAAGTTCAACGGCCTCAAGCTCAACCACATTCCAAGGCATCTCAACGAGGCGGCTGATGCATTGGCAAAAGCGGCGTCTGGCCGAGAGCCGGTGCCAACGGGCATCTTCGCCAGTGATTAGCACAAGCCCTCAGTTCACTATGAGGGGCCAGAACAAGCCGGTGATGGGCCGCCCGCCCAGGGCTCAGGGACTGACCAACCATCAGCTCCATCCGATCCAGCAACGGAGCCCGACCCTCTGGTTGATTGGAGGATGCTCTACCTCGACTACATCCTTTGTGAGGTGCTGCTGACTGACAAGACGGAGGCTCGACAGCTCGCACGTCGCGCCAAGTCCTTTGTCCTTGTGGAGGACGAAATCTACAAGCGAAGCCACACTGGGATCCTACAGCGCTGCATCCCCATCAAACAGGGGAAGCGTTTGCTGAGCGATATCCATAGTGGGGTGTGTGGTCACCATGCCACGCCTAGAACCCTGGTCAGAAACATGTTCCGACAAGGCTTCTACTGGCCGACCGTAGTAGCCAATGCCAAGCAGGTTGCGCGCACCTACGAAGGGTGTCAATACTATGCTCGGTAGACTCACCTACCGGCCCAAGCGCTCCAGACGATCCCCATCACATGGCCGTTCGCGGTCTGGGGGCTCGATCTGGTCGGACCTCTCAAAAGAGCGCCCAGAGTCTACACCCACTTGCTTGTCACTATAGACAAGTTTACAAAGTGGATAGAGGCTCGGTCGATCTCCGCAATCAAGTCCGAGCAGGCCGTGCTGTTCTTCCTCGACATCGTCCATGCTTCGGAGTCCTAAACTTCATCATCATGGACAATGGCATGTAGTTCACTAGAAAGAAGTTCCTCCGATTCTACGATGAATATCACATCCGTGTCGACTGGGATGCCGTAGCGCACCCCTACACGAATAGGTAGGTCGAGTGCACAAACGGCATGGTCCTACAGGGCCTCAAGCCTAGGATCTTCAACTGGTTGAACAAGTTTGGCACACGGTGGGTCGCTGAGCTTCCCGCGGTGCCTAGAGCTTGAGGACGCCCCCCAGCCAGGCCACCGGCTACACACCATTCTTCATGGTCTATGGTTCCGAGGCCGTCCTCCCGACTGACCTCGACTATGGAGCGCCAAGGGTCAGGGCGTACGATGAATAGGGAGCTAAGGTGTCCCTCGAGGACGCCATGGACCAGCTGGATGAAGCACACGATGTTGCCCTCCTTCGCTCGGCCAAGTACCAAAGAAAGGCGCATGCGATGGTACCACAATTGCCAAGTGCGTGGTCGCCCTTCAACATCGAGACCTGGTCCTCTACCTTGTCTAGAGCAGCAAGGACCGCCACAAGCTCTCCCCATCGTGGGAGGGACCGTACGTCATTGCAAAGGTGCTCCGACTAGGCACCTACAAACTCAAGGCCATCGACAGCGATGTCTTCGCCAACCCTTAATAAAAGCACACTTTCTCTTATCAGTTTTGCTATCAAACTCCTCAACCTTTAGTGACACCCGATTCTAGCAATGGTCGGGGTCGGCCTCACTGGGGCTAATAAGAGCGTGCATATCCGTAGACAGCCTTTACGTCCAAACCTTTCTCATGACTAAGACCCAAAAGCGAAGTTTATGGAAACAAATGTCGAGTAAAACTAGTCGATCATGAGAAACCCACGCCTCAGTGGCTATGGCGTCTTTGCTCACTAGCGTAATCAAAGTTTTTTTTCGCACCCCGGGCTTTTTGGCCTTAGCCACAGAAAGAGCCGGTACACGTTGAAGAGTCTGTCCACCTAGCAAGCATTCTCTCAGGCTTAACCCCTTTCATGTTAAGACCTAGGGGCTAGGGTTGCGGAATAAGCTCGAGTATAACCGGTCGAGTCATGAGAAACCTACGCCTCGGCAGCCTACTAAGCACCTTTGCTCACCAAATAGATCGAACTTGCTCACCAAGCACCCGAGCCTTATGACCTTAACGATGGAAAGGGTCGAATGCACTAACCTTTTATACAAAAAGGGAGAAGGACTAATAAGTTGTTTGCTATAACAAAATTTAAGAACATGTCCATTTATTACAAGTTCTTCGCCTTGCTTATATGCCTAACCAAATTCTTGCGTGGGATGTTCTCGTCCTCTATCTCCGCAGTAAGTTTTGTCTTAGCAGTAACACAAGTCGATCGGACGGCTTGTCCGCTACCGAGAAACGAGTAAGGAGCAGCAGAATGCCCTACGCTATCATGAACGACAAAGAAGAGCTCCCCAAACCCATCACTGCACCATCGAGGTAAATCTTGTGCCCAAGTCGATCGAACGGTTCAAAGCCACCGCCGATAGATGGGTCACCCTTACTTTACGCATTAATTTCGCTACCGAGCTCCCGACCCCAAAGAATGGTAGGGGATCGAGCATCGCCGGGACCGGCAGGAGTGTCTATGTGGTAGACATTCTTCATGTCTCACCCCTCCTCATGTTAAAAAACTAGAGGCAGGGTGTGCGGAGACAAGCATTGAGTGAAGCTGGTCGGACTGCGAGAAACCTACGCCCTAACGGCTACGGCATCTTTGCTCACCAGCGCGATCAGAGTCTTTGTCCCGACACCCTGTGCTTTAGCCTCCACCTTCTTAGGTAGGGTTTGGAGGGGTCCACCTATGGAATCTCCATTGAGGGGAGGCCGGCAGGTCGCCTAGGTCGATCGAACGATTTGGGCCACCGCTGAGAGACGGATAGGGAGATGTGGGATGTCCCTTGCAGGTTACGATGGCTCCATCATGAACGACGGACCCAGACCCCACATGGACATATCCGATAAGAGCTCCCCGAACCCATCACTCGAGCCATCGAGGTAACTTTACCGACCCCCACTTTTCTTTCCCATTGCATGATCATTCATTTATCCATTCTCATGCATGCATTCATACATTCATTCATTCATCCATACATTCATCCCATACATCCAAGCATTGCATATGCAATTGCTGCATCACAACACCTCACGTCGTGTCACAAAGCGGAGTCGTCTCATTCGATATGAGCGGCAACCGACCGAGGTTCAAAGGCCAGCCTGCAAAGGGCTCGAGGCCACCTCGCGTCAAACAGAGCCAGAGGAGAAAAACTGAGATGAGCCCTAGCGGCCTTGCCTGACCCCACTCAGAAGTGGATAGGGACATCTCAACCTTTCTTGTTCGATTTTAACCTCGAGCCAAGCCCATAGAATCTCTATCGAGGAGAGGCCAACGGGCCACCCGAGCCCATCGAATGGCTCGGGCATCTTCCCGGTGGCGGGTTAAGGAGTAGTGGAATGCCACATGAGGGCTCTGCTGACCCCGTCAGTGGATGACAGACCTGGATTCCACTCGAACATGCCCGTTAGCGAGCTCACCGAGCACGACACTCAAGCCATCGAGGCAAGTGTTGTTAGCTGAGCCTCTCCAGTTGCGGAAACCGAGGATGGGATGATGCATGAAACATGGCCGACCCCTACCGAGCCCCATGGGGCTTGGGGGCTCGAGTCGTCCGACCCTAAATCAGGAGACCGGGGTTCGAAGTCTGGCCCGCGAAGGGCCCGAGGCCGCCTCATGTCAAACAAGAGTTAGGGGAGAAAACGTAGATGAGCCCAAGCGGCCTTCGCCCGACCCGCCTAGAAGCAGATAGGGTCATCTCAACCTTCTCGTTCAATCCTAACCTCCAGCCGAGCCCATAGAATCCCCATTGAGGGGGCATCTGCTAGAAGGCGGGTTAAGGAGCAGTGGAATGACACATGAGGGCATTGCCGACCCCGTCACGAACGACGAACCTGGATTCCACTCGAACATGCCAGTTAGCGAGCTCACCGAGCGTGTCACTCGAGCCATCGAGGCAAGTGACGTTAACTCAACCCCTCCGGTTGCAGAAACCGCGAACGGGGCGACAATCAGAAAGACAAGCCGAGCCTCGACCGAACCCCTACTACACACGGGGGCTCGAGGAAAGTTGGACTCGCAAGGAGACCAAACGTGCGGTCACAGAACAATAGCTCAGATCCTAGGGAGGGGGTACGTGCATGAACAAGAGACACTTTTCTCCTATTAGTTTCGCTATCCTCTCCTTGATCTTCAGTAACACCCGACCCTAGCAACGACAAGGTTGGATCTCACTCGGGGCTGATAAGGAAATACACCTTTTCTAAAATAGTCGCCACACCACCTCTTCCTCACGTTAAACCTAGTGGCAAGGTCTGCAGAAACGAATGATTGAGCATGGCTGGTCGGATTACGAGAAACCTACGCCCTCTGGCTTACGACCCTCTTGCTCACTAGCATGATCGAGTTTCCTCCTACACCTTGGGCCCTATGGTCTTAACAAACGGAAGGGTCGAAGCACATGAACCCCTTTTCACACATAAAAAGGGAGAAAAAACAAATTCGATCAAACAAGACAAAACGATAAGCTTTGTTCGGATAGTACAGAGGGGTCAGAGCTTTTCTGCTTGTCACAAGAATGATTACCCGACCTATCTGACTAACTAACCCCCGGGAGAACTATGTTTTCTATTCTATTCTTAGGTCCTGCGAAAGGGGAGCCACCGCCATCTCCATCTCCTCCACTTCGTGGGCTTCATAGCCAGTGCCAAGCCAAGGCTCATCATTTCTAGGTCGATGCTATCCCCATAATGAGAACAAGCAATAGCGAAGGATTGGTTGACCCCGATGTGAAGGGCGTTCCTCTTGAGCTGGCGCACCCATGCCATGATCTCGACGGCACAGGCCACGAGCGAACTGGTCCCCTCCGACCGCACCACCTCCAGGTCATCACAAACCACTCCAAGGGTGGCCCTCAGGATACCGAGCTCATCACTCTCCGCCTGAAGATTCCTCCTCGCCTCAGCGAGGTCCACGGCCAGCTCGGCTGAGATGCCCTCGGCCTCCAGCCTCTGGGTCGTCGCGGTTGCAAGCTCGGCCTAGAGGGAGCCGACCTTCACGCACATCATCGCGGCCTCGGAGGGCCCTGGTCACGCTCCTCGTGAGCCACTCCATGCTCCGAGCAGAGCCTCTCCGTGGTTTGGAGCAGCTCGTCCCACTCCTTGCATAGCCGGATGACCGCCGCGGCATCCAGACTCGCCCTCTTCTCCAAGGCCATGAGCTTCTCCTCGGCTCCTAGCTTTAGCTCCCGCTCCTTCTCAACCTTGGCCAGAAGGTCGAGGATCCACCGGTGGGTCTCGGCGTCCTTCTAGAGTAGCTCACCCAGCTCCCTCCTGACCTTGGTAGCCTCCTCGTCGTCCTTCCATGATCTCACCGATAGGGCATTGAACGCCCTCTCGGCCTCGGCCCACATGTCGACGGGCCTCGGCCACTGCAAATCAAGGCACTCGCCTCCTCGATGAGGGGAGTCACCACCACCCTCTGTTTGGCGCGACACAGCTGAGCGGTCACCTCCCCATGCAGCCGCGCCTCCTCAACGAGGTGCCCCAGTTTCCCTTCTGCTCACGAAGGAAACGAGACTTCCCCCGGCTACAAGCAATAAGGGACTATAGGAAGACGATGGTCAGGATACAAGAAAGCATACAGAGAAGGAAAAAGGCGAGAAGCAGGATCAAGAGAATACCCGACCAGAGGGAATGACAATGTTGCGCAAGGCACCCCTGGCATGGTCCAAGGCTTCTAGCATGGACATGATCCCCACGTTGAGGCTCTCTCGCTCCATGCTCTCGGCAGCGTCGTCGAGGGTGAAGAGCGTTGATGTCGGGTCCTATGGATTTGTCCACCGGAGGAGGGGCTTGCCCTACGCGGGCGAGTCACTGCCTACCAATGTCAGGGCCAGAGATGACTCCCCACTGGTCCTCTCTGCCACCACCATGACCTTCGGGGACCCCTCAGCCACATCCCCCTCCGTCCGGCCCACGCCAGACGCCATCACCTGGGCTCCCGATGGTGCGGGTCACGCCGGTTCCTCAGGCGCCGCCATGATAGCGCCCGACTATGATCCGCCTGTCATAGCTGTCGCCACCTCCACCTACGTTGGTGGGGTCTTGACCGGCTGCGTCGCGCCCTCCACGGTCGGCGCCACGAGCGTGGTTGGTAGCCCCGTCCGCCCCGTAGTCGGCAGCGGTATCGCCTCCATCGCTGGCTGCTCTACGACCTCCGAAGGTGTGCCTTGAGCCCCTGTGCCCGCTTGTCCCGCCGAGGGCACGGGCGCCACCGTGGGCGGCGCCTGACCGGCCGGCGACGTAGTCACACCGACGCCGCTCCCGCCCAAAATGAGTGCGACCCAGCCGATGGCTGTCGCCTCGCTTGAAGGGCAATGCTCTTCTTTGGCGCCAGCGTCAAAGGATTACGCCACCCCACGACGCTGCAAGAAACAAAAATCATAAGTCACGATGAAATCCGACCAAAACAGGGAAAAATAGAGGAGCTGAACCCTTGACCTTTGCTCCGCCTCATCGAGGCGAGGCTGTTTCAAGCCCACCCCTTGCTCCTAGGTAGAGGGGCTTGCTCCCCATGGATCTTGGGGCGTGATGGTGGAGCCACCCACCTCCGCTGGCACCTCGGGCATAGCGGCAGATCTGCCCGCCTTTATTGGCTCCTAGGGTAGGCCGATGGTCCGGCCCATCTTCACTAGCTCCCCGGATGTGCCATCCCCTCCATTGAACGGGAAGGGTCCCAACTCCTGTAAGGACGAGCAAATACTTGGCAACACATCCTCGCTCTCTAGGTCATCCCACTTGATGTTGTCGACTACCTCGTCGTCGTCTTCCTCATCATCATCATCATCGCTATCGGTGTCCTCCCCTCGCTCCCACGCCTGCAACTTCTGCTGCCTCTCTTTCCTCTTGTCCTCCTTTGCCTTCCTTAGCCGCTCGCCCTCAGCATGATTCGCTGCCCTCACGGATGAATCCCTTGGCAACGGAGCCGGGTGGTCCATGAGGATGAGGTCCCTCAGCTGGTCCTGCCCCTCTCAATGTTAGTATCAAGAGGTTAGGAGATCAATTGAAGAGGAGACATGAGGAGGGAAACTTATGAGGACGACATGTCTTGGTTCTAGCCACATCGGAGGATGTCCCAAAGACGGGTATACGAAATCGAGGGGGCACCAGCGTCGTCCCCATGAAGGCTCCATCGCCTCCTTAATGCGATGTGCGCGACCTTGGAGTGGGAGAGCGCTCCTCGGCAAGCGTCGTCCCCATCGAATGACGCCTCGGGTGCCATCGCATCCAAATGAAGCGCACGCGCTCATCAACGGTGCCACCCTCCTTGCGTGGTAGGCCTCGATGATGCTCGACCCCTTCAAGCTACTCTCCTTCGTGGATGCGGATGGGGGCGAGGTGGTCCTAGATCTTCATCTTGTCCTTCTCTCGACACCCCACTTCCTCCACGACTGGGGGGCCTTTTGATCAGCGCCCTAGTGGGAGAATGACACCACATAGCCATCAAGCGGTGATGGCATATCCTCCTCGCCGGGTAGCAGCCACTCCTCAGCCGAGGTCCACACATGGAGAAGACCGCGACGAACGAGACCTTCCATGCGCTGGAAGGTAATGTTGGAATGGCACCACGGATCCATTGGAGGTGGGGCGGTTGGATGCGGGCTCGACAGTGGTGGGGATGCGAGACAGGAACCCTAGGTGATTGGTGGCAGCGGTCATGGCTCTAGAGGCAAGGATGCAAGGTATCGAACCCTGGGGGCGAACCCTTTTGATTTTATAGGGGCGACGGATGCGAGGAAACCAACCGTCCACCTGAATCTCCGCGCCTACCACGATCTGCCACAACGTCCCACCGCGGGAAGTGTGCACGCAATCTCTATCCGTTCCCTCGGAAAGCTCACCGAACGTTTCGCCTTTCCAAAAGGGCCATGACTCGTCACAAGTAAGAAGGATATGGACCAAAAAAACCTCGACAGCCTTAGCTAGGCCTAGGAGTCCGAAGGATTGGCCCATTGATAGTTTCAACAACCGCCTAGGAACCCGTGAGAATAAGGGATAGAAAGGGATGGGCCCATAGCAAGCCGATGCTCAGCGCACAAGTGCCACGGGCATCCCGGCTCACGTTTGAGTCTCGGTCGGTTACGATCCGTGGTTTTTCCTCAAAGAAAGGCACTTAGCCCTCGGGAATGGTCGAACGGACCCGAGAACTATACGGATCGACCACCAAGATTCTGGAGTTGATCACCAAGCTGACCCTAGATGGATCCCCGCGAATGCGATGCTAGGACCACAGTCGAACTAGCCAGCGAACAAACCACCAAGTCTCACGGCCATACCCGTGAAGGGTCAGACCTTGACAAGAGGGAATCACCATCCCTAGGACATGTCGTGGGCAACAAAAGAAGGCCAGGGCCCTCAAGAGTCCTTCGTGTTGGAAAAACCTCCGAAGGAGTATTCTACTCCTCCGTAGGCTTGGGGGCTACTGTCGGGGACCAATACTGGGGTACCCGAAGAGGAGGAGCTAATAACCATCAACGTTGATTCATCCGAGCGGTCAAGAGCGCGACTACACCTCTTGCTGACCCCCAGGTACGCAAGCTCAGCCTCGCTCGACCCCTAGGGTGGCTCCACCTCGGCCAACACCGAGGATACAAGCTCCGCCTCGTCCGACCCCTGAGGGTTGCCTCCGCCTCAGCCGACACCGAGGCCGCGGGCTCTGCCTCGTCCGACCCCCGAGGGTTGGCTCCGCCTCGACCAACACTGAGGCTACGGACTCCACCTCGTCCCACCACCGAGGCCATGGGCTCCACCTCGTCCGACCACCGAGGCCACAGGCTCTGCCTCGTCCGACCACCGAGGCCACAGGCTCCACCTTGTCTGACCTCCGAGTGTTGACTTCGCCTCGGCTGATCCCCGAGGGTTGGCTCCGCCTCACCTGACCCCCGAGGGATGACTCCGCCTCACCTGACCCCCGAGGGTTGACTCTACCTCGGTCGATATCGAGGTCGCAGACTCTGCCTCATCCGACCCTTGAGGGTTGGCTTCGCCTCGCCCGACCCCCTAGGGTTGGCTCCGCCTCGGCTGGTACCAAGGCCGCGGGCTCCGTATCGCCCGACGGAGACTCATACCGCCGTCAACCACTCCAGGACCAAGCGTGTGGGTCTGGGTCAAAGCTCTGACACCAGGGAAGCGATCGACACGCCCCGATATGACCCATGGCCATGACGGGCCATGCCTGGGGACTCATATTAGTAACAACATCGGGCGTACTGGTACTGTTCCGCCTAACCCTCGTACGAACACTGATAGACGCATTAGTTCATCACGACGTCCGCCAGGACGGAGTGGAGCGCCACGACCAGGAGATGACGCCTGCACATGGCGCCAGTGACGGGCAGGGCCGCGACATGGAGCTGTCTCTGTTGACGTCTACAGGGTCGGAGGGACTCACGTGAAGAAAAAGAAGGACCCGGTGACCCTGGGGAACTTCTTCTCCTTCTCATTCTCATCTCTTCCCTCCGCTGTAACCCCTACTTTCCCTTGGCCTATAAAAGGGAAAGCAGGGCGTCCCATTAGGGGCATCGCACATCGGACTGAACAAAACACATCCGCATCCGAGCTCAACTCGACTCGACTCGAATCGGAGCTCGCCACAACACACCACCAGAGACTGGGGACCAGTCCCTCTCTCAACCGTTTGTAACCTCTACTACGAACTTTCAGTGCTAATAACACGAGCAACAGCAACAAACTGGACATATGGACATTCTGCCAGAACCAGTATAAACCCCGTGTCCTCTTAGCACACCATCCGGCCCAGACGCGCAATAATACAAATTTACTTGTTGGTGGCAACTCGAAACAGCGACACCTGAGGAGGTGAGAAGAAGAGGGGCTTGGTTATATATGAGCCCAGTAGAATAATGGATATGGACTTTGCCTGGATTGAGAGCTAGGCCACTATTTACCGAGGCGGCCTTATAATTTGACCGCCTCGGTTAATGTATTAACCGAGACGGTTACGTTAAGGAAACCGCCTCGGTTAATAAATATTAACCACGGCGGTCGCGTTAGGTTGCCTCTCGCTTAACGATTAACCGAGGCGGTTGCTTTGGCCGGCTGCCCTACCACGAAATAACCAAGGCGGGCAGCCAGCCTGCCCGCTTCCGAGGCCAATTTGAAAACGCCTCGTAAAAGATTTTGTGTAGTAGTGTAAACCCCGTGCCATTTACAATTCGAACCGAAGCCTGTGGACCCACTTGAAGGACATATTCTCGACGCTAAATTCTGCTAAGAAAACTTGTGTATTCAGATTACTAGCTATACGCGCATTGAAAGCTTGAAACAAGGGGCAACGTAGGTCATCATGATGATGTCATGTCATCAGCTCAAGATTTGTGGTGGAATTGAATTGATTCAGGTAGTTAGTTTCATTTCATGATGACTTAATTGCTTGAAACAAGGGGCAACGTAGGTCATCATGATGATGTCATGTCATCAGCTCAAGATTTGTGGTGGAATTGATTCGGGTAGTTAGTTTCATATCATGATGAGCTCAAGATTTGTGGTGGAATTGATTCGGGTAGTTAGTTTCATATCATGATGACTTAATTGTGTGGGCATCTCGGACACGGTAGGTATGTGCCAGGTAACAAACACGAAGCTCTGCATCGGCTCATCCTAACCAGAAATCTTTGCATAAAAAGGCTTGAATGAGTTCATGCTGGAGGCTGCTGTGTCATCTCTTGTTGCTTTCCTGTAGTTTCAATGCTTTAGTTCTCCTCGTATTGCTTTGTTCATGTAACCCTTGGTCACATTACATTGTCGATTCTTTCTGTTATTATGGAGCACGTGTTCTGAATGTTTTTTTAACCAATAGCTTAGAATCTAGAGGACCAGTAAATGAATAAAAATAAAAGTAAGGCGCAGCATGATTAGTAGCGTCTCCAGCAAAAACACTGGCACCTTGTGAGGCTGCTAATTTTGGGACAACTCAACCACTCTTTTGCTACTTGTAGTCCAATTCTCCAGGCAACCTCACCCACAGATTCCTATAATACTCCCTCTTCCATGATTTCATGATCATTTTCCATGGTCCCTAACTGCTTACTGCCTAGGAGGCTGAGAATGCCAGTGCGTTCTGTTTCCATCTATGCCATCCTTTTATTTCTTTCATGTTCATTCAACTTGATGCATCTATGCGCATCCCGCAATAGCCTTGTCCCCGGCAAGCCGCTCTCCCCAGGTAACACTCTTGTGTCCGATGATGGCACCTTCGCCCTGGGCTTCTTCTCCCCATCCAAATCCACCAAGAAACACTACTACCTTGGTATATGGTACAACAACATCCCACAGCACACCGTTGTGTGGGTTGCCAACCGTGGTGCACCAATCACTGATCTTTCGTCTGTAATGCTCGCCTTGCACAGTAGCACAAACCTTGTCCTGTCTGATGCCAATGGCCGTGTCCTTTGGAGTTCAAACATCAGAAGCCGTGTCTCTGCAGAAGCCACACTAGAAAACACCGGAAACTTCATCCTCCGGTCATTGGGCAATGTTAACCGCACCACACTATGGCAGAGCTTCGACCATCCATCTGATACTCTTCTGCCTGGGATGAAACTTAGGATCAGCCACAAGATGCATCAAATACAACACCTCATTTCTTGGAATGGCCTGCAGGACCCATCCCCTGGGGTCTTCTCCTATATGGTGCAGACCCCAACAGTATTCTGCAGCAGTTCATTTGAATGGCACAAGACCGCACCGTCAAAGCCCAGTGTGGACTAGCTATTTCCTTCTCGGTGGCTACATGGAAAACCTTCATTCTACCATTTACATGGCACTACATCGTGGCGCTGATGATGAGGTATACATGTCCTTCGGCATGCCGATTGCCAGCTTGTCTTTGCTGATTAGAATGGAGATAAATTACTCAGGCAAGGTAAATATTCTAAGCTGGGACAGTAACATGTCAGTATGGACAGGCTTGTACACACAGCCTGCACATAAGTGCAATGAGTATGGTTACTGTGGTCCTTATGGTTACTGTGACAACACTGGAACTGCCCCAACATGCAAGTGCCTTGATGGTTTTGAGCCAAATGATGATGAAGGCTGGGTCAGTGGCAGATTTTCACAGGGATGTCGCCAGAAGACGGCGCTAAGATGTGGTGGACATGGTTTCTTGACCTTGCCACATGAAGGTCCCTGATCATTTCATCTTCCTCCGGAACAAAAGCTTTGATGAGTGTGCAGCTGAATGCTGGAGCAACTGCTCCTGTGTGGCATATGCTCATGCCAACATGAGCACCAAAGGCATCAATGGCGATGACACAAGGTGCTTGATATGGACTGGGAAGATGATTGACATGGAGAGGTATAGCCAAGGAGGGAGACCTCTATATTCGGATCAACAAATCAAGCGGTATGATTTATTGCTATTAATTGTATGTTTATCTTCCCAGATAGGTTTTTGAACTCTTCCTGGTAAAGTGAAGAGGGATCTATATTTGTGAAGCATTAAACTAAAGGAGATGTTGCATGAGAAATACTCGACATATAGTCTGTGGATTGGAAATAATTTGTTGATTCTCCATGAATTAGTTTTTGCAGGTGACATGACAAAGACCAAAACCCTAGAAATTGCACTGCCAGCTGTGACAAGTTTCCTTGTATTCATATGCATAGGGGTTATTTGTACCTACTGGTTTAGAGGTAGACAAGAGAAGTATTTTCTTCCCTTTTTATTTGCTTTCTCTAGTTCTTGCAAACTGGAGAAACTGTATCAAATCCCCTGTGTTCCTTTCAGACAAACAAGGAAGTACAGAGATCCAGAATAGACTGATGCTACGAGATATGAGCACTGCTAATGAAGTTGCTGGTGAAAGTGTAGAATTGCCATTATATAGCTTTAGAGAAATTGCCACTGCAACAAAGAATTTCTCTGATTCCACCATACTTGGACAAGGAGGATTTGGTACTGTTTACAAGGTAAGCAAGGCTTTTGCTGGTAACTTTTGGTGGTTGGAAAGTAATGTAATTTCTAACATTCAAGAACCTTTCATTTATTCAGGGAACATTGGGAGATAAGGAAATCGCCGTGAAAAGGCTTGGCAAAGGTTCTGGCCAAGGGGCAGTGGAGTTCAAAAATGAAGTAGCTCTGATTGCCAAGTTGCAGCACAGAAACTTAGTTAAACTTCTAGGTTTCTGCATTCATGCAGATGAAAAACTATTGATTTACGAATACCTTCCTAACAAAAGTTTGGATGCCTTCCTGTTCAGTATGTTCTGTTCACTTCTTGCAAAAGCTCAACTTTTGATGAAAGAAACATGAAGCACTGATAAGAACTTCATTTGATTCTATCCTTGACAGATGCTGCAAGAAAATCACTGCTTGACTGGCCCACAAGATTCATGATAATCAAAGGTGTAGCTAGAGGCCTTCTATATCTCCACCAAGATTCAAGATTGACAGTAATTCATAGAGATCTCAAAGCAGGCAATGTGTTGTTGGGTGCTGAAATGAGCCCCAAAATATCTGACTTTGGTCTAGCCAGGACTTTCAGTGTCAACGAGCAACAATCAAGTACCACAAGTACTAATAGGGTCATTGGAACTTTGTGAGTGATTTCATACATGAAGTAATTTTGAAGCAACGCACCATTGTTCTTGAACTAATTAGTTAAAATTGTGATGTGTGCTCATCTTCCAAAAAAGTGGTTACATGGCACCAGAATATGCATTGGAAGGCATCATTTCTGTCAAATCCGATGTTTATAGCTTTGGTGTCATGCTTCTGGAGATTGTGAGTGGCTCAAAGGTCAGCACGACCAGGGTTCAAAATTTCGGCCGAATTTCACGAAATTTCGGTAATTTCGGTGGTGGCCGAAAGAAAACTTCGAAATTTTTTAATACACTAATACATGTGCTATATAACTCTAATCTTATATTTTTCTATTGTTTATATTGCATATTCTTCTATTTAATAGATATGTAGTCATAAATCATACTAATATTTGTTTAGATCCAAATTTTTTTAGAAAAAACATACTTCATGTGCTAATCTCTAAAAAAAAATTTCGGCGAAATTTCGGCCGAATTTCACGAAATTCGGTAATTTCGGTGGTGGCCGAAATTTTGGCAATACCGAAATTAAAAACCTTGAGCACGACAGGCCCAGTCACAGGCTCACCCAACCTTATAGCTTACGTAAGTACTTTCAGGTTCTCAAAAGTTAAAACTTGACCCATATGAAATGCAACCTTGACGTGATCATTGACTCAGGCATGGAAATTATGGAAGGATGGAAACATGCGGAACTTGGTTGATCCATCGATTGTTGAGGGCTCTTCACTTGGCGAAAATCTACGATGTATCCACATCGGACTCCTGTTGGTGCAAGACAACCCAAATGCTCGTCCACCTATGCCATGGGTGGTCGCGAGCCTTGATAACGAAGGCATAGAGCTCCCACAGCCTAGGGAGAGCCTGCATACTTTGCAAGGAGGCATTATGAAACTGGTGAAGCAGGAGGAGGAGAAAGCTGCGTAATTGATATGACCCTCGCAACACTGGAGGGGCGCTAGAGGTGATCAGGTACTTCCTCCGCAGATTTCAGTGCTTCGTACAACCATATCGAACAGAAACCGACACTGCTTTTGAACAACTGTGTTACAAGGGTAATGCATCGCCTTACAGCTCCAGTAGAGAATAACTGGAGAAAGATAAACACCTCACATCCCTAGGGTTGAGTGACCTTTCATATAACCGCGTGTTACAAGTTAAGTCAAGTACAGCATATGTATCTGCCTGTGTCCGGGTAGTACACGTACCTCGGACAAGGTAAACTCTGCGTGTCTTGATGCCAAGCCATTTCTCAACATGTCTAGCTGAATGTTATCTACTCATGTTGTCCTGGTTGCTCTCATGTATTCTATCCCATGTATCCTTTCTGCTCGTCCTCTCTCTACAAATTTCCTAATCACAGGATCTGTCCGGTGCCTGAATTCGACCTGCTGTTAACATGACACGTCTCAACTCTCAGGATTGTAGAATGATGAACCCGTTGGTTTCAGACTTTCTTCGTGTTGCAATGTGCTCGTGGAACAGAAAGAGTAATGTTTCAGGTGTGAAGGGTGCTCAAGTTTGTGTGTGTGTGTGTGTGTGTGTGTGTGTGTGTGTGCACCCAACGATGAAGAGCGCACGCCTGGGACTCCGTGGATGCTTTGATTTGGCCAGGTATGCCACGCACGCACTGGTCGGTAGCAAAGGTACCAGCTAAAAATAGCTGCACTTTGTTAGAGCCGTTGCTTCGAAACTAATATAGCTACTTCCTTTAAAAAAACCACCAATAATAATAAGAAAGAAAACCGTAGGACGACGAACAAGTACCATAGACGCTAACTCTCAAAGTAAATACACTAGATCTCTCTCCATTCTCACTCTAATATGCAGTCTCACGTAAGCAAAGTGAGTGGAACGTGTTCTTGACCTCTAGGTGTGTGTGGTGATCAGTATAAATGGACAAGAGAGCTGAAAAGGCCAACCACACACTATATTTAGGGTCTCTATGGCACGGCTTATGCTGGCTTCGGCTTCATCTATTTTACGCAAATCGAGGCACTGTAGCGTGAAGCCGTTTTGTAAGCCGGGGTTAAAATTAAAATGAACTAGAAGTAGGGAAAAGCCAGTTTTTCTGGCTTCACCGGCTTTGGCTTCACCGGGAAGCCGTTTTGGATGAGCCGTGCCAAAGGGGCTTTATAAGCCCCCTCAAGGACTAGTCGTTATGCATTTTCAATGGGTTGCTTGAGCTACCACTTGAAAGCTCTGGTGGTCATTGACGAAGACTACCGGAGCTACCCCAATAACCAGTTAACAGTCATTGACACTATTCAAAACTAGCCGTTGGGGGATCCTTTTATCTGGTGCTCCCCAATCGCCAACATCAGAGAAATCTGGTGCCCACTCACTCTCTGGAAAAATTCCATGCAGTGAAGTTGATTTTCTTGTTTTCTCTAGTGCTCTCTCCGGTGACCCATTAGACAAATTTGGTGTATGAGAACTCGTTGCAGAGAGGAACACCCTGGAGCCTTTGCTTTAGTGCTCCCCTAGAGACACTACCAGAGAAATCCAATGGGTTTGAAACTTCTCTGGAGAAGGTTCTAGGAACCACCAGGACACTTTGGACCCCTACCAGACAAAATGCAGATGCAATTTGAAAACTCCAGCACATTGCCATCCTTTGCCGATCGCCGCCATGTGTCCACCTATTCTCCAGTGGTTACTCGAAGAATAGGTGCCCAGTTAAAACCCCTGACGGAATTAACAGTGGAACCTAAGCTCTGGTGCTCCCCCATAGGGGCATCAGAAAAATCCAGTGAGTGCAGAAACCCTGCACTAAGCCTTTCTCTTAAACATATTTTCAAATATGCTAACTCCAGACGTGTTCTAAAGGATCACAATACTTTTTAGCATTAAGTTACCATTTTCAAATCATTTTCTCTTGCTTCCTCACCATGGCACTAGGTCATTCATCTGTGCCGTTAGTTCTCACCTAGTGACATTATATAACCATAATGACTTTATAGTTCGACTATCTATTCTAAACTCGACTGTACACTCTATTGCACCTCAGCCGACGAAACAAAACCCCTATAGATCGTATCTTTGCCTTCGGTCTTGTTTTCAACTCCTTACAACTTGTAACTCGTTGCAAGTGCAACTCTTCTTCCTTGTTGAATACTTGCACTGTGGTCAGTATCATCTCCACCATGCTCCTATCTTAGCTCAATTTCATCTCAAGGACTAACCTAGCTTAGCAACTCAAGCAAAGCATTATTTCACTAGTTGTCACTCAATCACCAAAATTAAAGTAGGACTTTCAGCCACCATCTTTTTGGTAATTGATGATAACCTAACAAAGATATGATAATGCCAAAAATTTTCAAGTTAGCATTTCACCATAGTAAATTGCTAACTTGGTTTGGAATTTTGATCCGATTGTCCATTGCATGAACCACATGACATAGGTCGGATAAAATTCACAAAATTCAACTTAGCAGTGGTAGCCCCCTACATTTGTGCCTAAATGGTTGGGCTTCAAATTGGCACGTATGCATGGATATGAAATTGCGGGAGAGTTACTGTTACCAAGAGGGGCCATGTTGCTAGTTTGCTATAGCTCTTAATGCAAACTTAAACTTGAAAATTGGATTCTTCTAGCAAAGATCTAAAGGCTCAAACTTGAAAGAAACAAAATGGTTAGGGGCAATATGGCAAATCTGGCGAAATACAGATCTCTAGTTCTCAACACGGGGAAAATTCCTTCCCGCAGCGCAGTCGCTCAAGTCAGCAAGCCAAGCCCGTCAGGATCCATGCGCCGCCGCCGAGCACCCCCTCGCCGCCGGCGGTGATGGCAGTCGACGACGTGCGCGAGCTCCTCCTCTCCACCACAGCCGATGCCTCTGATCCGTCCACGCCCCTCTCAGCGCCCGACCTCCACCTCCTCATCGACCGCCTACGCCTACGCCTCCGCTCCGACCGCCTGCACGCCTCGGCCCTCTCCTTCGCTGCCTCTAATCACGGGGCCCTCGCCAGTGCGCTCCTCCGCGCAGCCTCCGCCGCCGATCCCTCCGCCTCCCTCGAGTCCTCCCTTGACTCTACGCTTGCCCCGCTAGCCTCCTCGCCCGACCTCTCCGACCTTAGGGCCCTTGCCGATCGACCGCCTCCTCGCCGCCTGCCGCGAGCTCGCCGAGCACCAGGAGCACCTTGCCGCTGCCTCCACAATTGCTTCGCTCGCTGCCTGCCTCCGCGAGGCCCGTGCCGCAGCAAGCCCCCTTGACACGGCCGCTGCCGTCGCTGAACTCAAGACCCTCCTGATCGATCCCGAGCGATCTGAATCTGGTGAAGATGATCTGGTCGTATTTGGGCTCCTCAGGAGTGACTGGGAGCAACTTGTCGACGAGGTGATGAGGAAATTCCGCTTTAGAATGATTCAACTTATGTCAGGGTTTGCATTTGTGCTAATTGTTGTTGCTGGGTTGTCGTTATGATGGTGATACAGCTGCAAGTGGGGCTTGCAAAGAATGTGGAGGAGTGTGCGGAATTTGCGCCAGAGGGAGGTAAGGTGGTGGTGAGGGCTACTCCGAGACGCCACTCTTGTGGAAGTTACGGTGTTGAGCTTCATGTTGCCCTGCAGGCATTGGAGGTGAGTTTTACTGAGAAAATTCAGTTGGTACTTCTGCATCACAGCTTGACTGCTCCAGTAAATTTGACCATCCTAACTTGTAAACAAAATATGCAATTGGTAATGGAACTTAGTTGGGAGCTTTTCATGGACACTGAGTGGAACATAAGCTGTACATAGTTTAAGCTGCATTGCTATAGAAATGATGAATACAATTGTTGTTAAAGATAACTGTTGTTCAAGGATTGTAGCCTTGTGGGCTGTTGTGCTGGACATTTCAGACACTGATGTAATCCTTCACCAGCTAAAATCCATATGCTCCACCAGGCACCAGCTCCCTGAGTTCATATGCTATCTTCTTTTGATATGTTGCGGAGTGTGGACTAGATTGAAACTGACAACACTTGTTTTAACTTTTGCATGGGAACTAAGGAGGTAAATGAAATGACCATCCTACCAATGTTTAATCCTCTATAAAGTGGTCATTTATTATGCCAAAAGCACACCTCTGATGCTCACTCTCCCCCATACTAGTCAATGAAGGAATTAAGGATGCATAAGATAGGAAAAAAATGACTCAAATTTACCTCAATACTGTACATAAAGTATTTTGAAGATAGTAGAAGAGGCTAAAGCAACAAGTATTTTGAATTGGAAGGAGTAGATGGTAGGGCGATGTTGCGCACCTTGGAGGGGTAGCCTGTGGAGAAGGCGGTGTCATGGCTAGGTTGGGTAGACCTATGCTGCTCAGAGAGAAAGAAGGATCTAAATATCAATCCAAGTTAGCCATTTATTGATAATTTCCTCTCTTGTAAACAGGGGAGTTTGCTGACAACAAACAAGTAATTGATGGGAGCATCCTTAACTGCAACTAATTTCTATTTATGCCTTACTTCTGTAGTTCTGTATCTCTAACGTAGGTTACTTGAGGCCCAGACTATAGACGCTTTCTTCTAGGCTTTTTCTGAGATGGCAGTTGCTGCCAGTGTTGATCCACATTATATGATAGCATTGTACTCCAAATGTATATCTTTTCATTCCTTTGTTTTGCAGACTATTGATGCCCTAGGCTATGGGATGGCAAAAATTGCAGACTTGATGATGAAACATATTCTGGTTCCAGCAATCAGTAACATACAGGTCACGGTTTCTGTAGAAGTTCTTGAGGAAGGTGGTCCAGAACACTCTGTATCAGTCTTGAGTGTAGTCCCTTCTGAGGAAATAAAAGTAAGGCTTTCATCGTGTTTCCTGATTTCTAAAGAAAATTGTTTGTCAATACATTTATTCTAAGTAATAACTTTCTGTTTTCAAGGGCTACCTTGACCCAGTTCGTTGTCAGCTGTGTGCCTTTGCCATAATTTTTCAACACATTACTATATATGTGCTGAGTGTGTATCTTCATTTTAAGAAACAATTCAATCGGTAAATATTATATTTTGTTTTTTAGCAATATTGAGCAGGGGAATTAGATATTTGTTCATCTGGAACCACAATCAGTAATTAGTTTTATTTCCTGATTACTCTGCAGATTAAGTAAACTTGCTTCTTGTTTGCCTTACGTAGCTGGTTTTTACTGTTAAAGGACAAAGATGGTTCAAATCTGTACTCAAGAATAATTGATGTCATCAAGTTTGCGTGCAAATTCATTTGCGTGGAAAATAGCAAGTGGGTTCAGTCTTTTGCAAAGTTAATCTGGCCAAGAATTTCTGATCTGGTTATCACACACTCTCTCTCCAAGGTATGGTTCTTCCTGATTTACCAGAGGAAGGGAACTCAAGAACTGCTTGATTTCCTGTGGTTCTTTTAGTGCTCATATCTCATCAGCTACACTGCTACAGTACCATCGTTGTGAATTATGATTAGTTTTGCTGTCTAGTGTCTATAATACGAGACAAAACTATTATATCTTAACTTGCATTATCTTCATCAAGCATCTACTTCTGCTAGAACATATGGGGCTTTCCAGCAAGTATAGGTTCTTTGTTTACTGTTAATTGAACTGTGAATATTTCTTTTGCTATATAAATTAATCCTTTGAATGGTTCAACTGCAACGATATGGTTTGTTTTGATTTTGTAGCCATCGGCCTGTGTATATGCTTCCAATAGTGAGCTCTATGTGATGTTACAAAATATGTATATAAATCACTAAAGCTCATGTTATGTTGACCCTCTAATTTGGTTATAGTATTATACTTTCCTCAAATTGAACACTTGACTTGAGTCCTGCAATAGGAAGAATCATATTTGATAGAAAAAAGAACAAAGTGACCTAAACTTAGTTACTATCCTTACTACAAGCAACTTTGGGATTCGATGAGCTTCCTATTTTCATTTTTCTTCTTTTCTTGTTTGTAGACATTTTCATGGTATAATTCTATAAGTACACTCTATAATGATCTAGTGAAGTTAGTTTTGTTGATTATATTCTCATTAATTGGACTTGACTTACTTCCTCCGTCTTGAAAAGAATGCAATTCTAGTATAATACCGAGTCAAACTATTTTGGTTTGACCAACTCTATACACAAAAGTACCAATATATTTTTTATACCAAATAAGTGTCATTAGATTCGTCATGGAATATATTTTCATGGTATACCTATTTGGTGTCATAAATATTGACACTATTTTCTATAAACTTGGTCAACTTTAGATACGGGTTTTCTTAATATGGAGCGTTTTGGGGAGTATGCTCTGCCCTGCTTCCCTGCTTTGTACTTCCCTTGGCTTAATGAAATGACATGCAGCTCTCCTGCGTTGTTCTAGAAAACCCCCCCTATAATTGCATCCTTTTTAGGACGTAGGTAGTATGTACCACAGTACCAACCTAGCTATGGCTCGGTTCAGAAAACATATATGTAGAATAACTAGAAAATATGTTGTCCCTCTAATTCGCACTTTGTATCATCAAACTTATCACCAATTGAAATCTTGAGTCAAATATATCTTTGTAGTTTCATGATGGGAAGAATCAAATTTATTGAAAAAGAACAGAGTGATATGAGCTAACTTACAAACTATCCTTATTGGCTACAAGAAACTTAGGGTTCTATGAACTTCCTCGTTTAAGTTTTCTTGTTTGTAGACATTTGCATTGGAAGCCGGTTGTTGCTATGTGTTTTCAGGCTGTACCCAATGAGGCATCCAAGCTAATTGAGTTCCAAGATGTTGTGCGGAGTACAGCTGAATTCGAGAACAAACTTAGGAGCATGATGTTTCTTTCGCCTGATAGAAAGGATGGCAAGTTGACCCAATTTGTTGATGATGTTGAAGTTCATTTTGTTGTACGGAAGAGAAGTGAGATCTTGATGAAAGCAAGGAACATTCTTGTACAATATGATTATGATAATCCTCTGGTTATTTCCTTAGGTCAACCCAAGAGTTTCCATGGGCAAGGATAACGTGGGGTTCATTTCTTCCATACATAAAGAGGTTTGTTATTGCAGGAATCTGGTGACCAAGGTCATTCTGTTGCTGATCTACTTTTTCAGCCAGAGAAGTGTTTTACATCTAAATCAGCACCTCTAATAATGAAACTGGTTCATGGAGCCCTCTGTCACGCCTGGTGTCACTGCAGAGGAAGAAGGCACCTGAAGAGAAGACGTATTTGTGATGGCGTATTATCATTTAGCTGTTTACATTTTCAGTAATGTGTACTTACATGTGGGCCTGGGAGGCCAGTGTCTGTAAATGGCACCTAAGTGCCTGAACCCTGTTCCCCATCCGACATTCAGACAATTCGTGTAATCGAACTTGCCAAGGCAAAGGGGCTTGCCCCGACGGTGTCCTCGTTCCTGTATCTCTTGTGTGCTCACGTCGGCGGTGACCTCGCCAGCGGCGAAGGGTGTGACAAGTGGTATTAGAGACGTTCTATCCTTGGTGTGGGTGATGGGCGCTGGCCGCTCGGCATCACCGCTAGCTACCTTATCTCCGACGACGGATCTAGTGGTTCGGCGCCGTCATCTTCAACTAACACCACCACCACCACCACCACCACCTTGGTAGCTCTAACCCAACAGCGATTTCCTGATCTCGCTTGCTTAGATCACGGTTCGTAATCCCGGTCGACAGGTGACCTCAATCAACCTCTCGAGGTGTTCGACGGAAGGTCCCGTAGGTCCCTCCTTTGGTTGAACTGGGCCAGCAGCGGCGTTGGTGTCGCCTACCTTGAGCTCCGCCACCTTGCCATCCACCAAACCCTAATCCACCATCCACCTCCACGGATCCACTCCATCTACGTGGATTTTGGTGTTTGATGATCAACATAACTAAATTAGACTAATGAATTTAAAAGCAATTGTTTTGTAGTTCAATAGGGTGCAAGACATGACTTGGACGAAGGCGACGTGATGATCCGATGATCAACACCTCAAGAAAGACATATGAAGATGCATAGAAGACATACAAGGTCAAGCAAAGTCCAAGCATGAAGATTGGAACCAAACCGGACGCAAGATCGCGAAAAAACGAGCCCGGCAGAGGTGACCGGACGCGGCCCTATGAGTGACCGGACGCTCCGATCAAGTGCCAGGCAACAGCAGGCGTCGGCAGCTGTGACCGGACGCTGAGCAGCAGTGACCGGACGTTGAGCGAAGCAGTGACCGGATGCACCGGTGACACTGTTGATCGTCACGACAGTATTTTCAGCATGACCGGACGCAACAGACTGGACGACTGGACGCACGAAGTGCAGCATCCAATCGAGTCCAGAGAGGTTCTAGAGCGGTGCCAGCGCGACCGGACGTGTCCGGTCGATGATGACCGGACTCTGAGCTGAGTCCGATCAACACGGGCGCTCCAACGATCGGGACGACCGGACGCGTCCGATCAGGACGTGATCAGTGTCCGGTCAGTACCAGAAAGCTAAGTTTCGTTCCCAATGGCTACTTTCTCAGTGGGGCTTATAAATAGACCCCCCAACCGGTCATTTGAGTGGAGTGGAGCTGAGGAAACATACCAAGGGTGTTGATACACCATTTTAGTGATCTCCACTTGCATAGTGCTCAGTGATTCATTAGGTGATTAGCGTAGATGCTTTGCGAAGTGCTTAGGTTGATTAGATCACCGCTTATGCGTTTGCTCTAGGTTTAGGCCTAGTGTTTAGTGAGGTTTGCATACCTCTTATCACTTGGTGCTTGCGCGCACCATTGTTGTATATCGGAGGGGCTTGTAGTCATGCGAGATCACACCAACCACGTTTGTGGTGTGGCCGCCACCGTGTACTGAAGGGAACAAGGCCCGCGACAGTTTGACCAGACGCTTGATAGTGAAGACGGCGGGGAGCGGTCCGGGAGAGGCTTGCCGAAAGGCACACCGGAGACCCACTTGTGCGTGGGAAAGGCCCAGGGCTATCCGTAGAGTTACCCGACCGGGAGCTTGGCCCTTACGAGGGATTCCTTGCGAGGGGCTCCAACGAGGACTAGGGAAAGCTTGCGCGCTTCTCGATACCTCGATAAAAATACCGGAGTCGTCGACGAGAGTTTGCATATCTCTACCTTACTCTTTAGCTTCCGCATTTACATTGTTTACATAACTTCTTTTTGCGGTAGAGATAGCAACACACTAGCAAAACCGTAGTTGCACATTTAGATAGTTTATCTTTTGCATAGGTTTTGCTAGGAATAAAAAAAGAGGCCATAGTTTAGAGTTAGACTTTTAAGTTGCCTAATTCACCTCCCTCTTAGACGTCACGGTCCCCTTTTAATTGGTATCAGAGCAGGTTGGCTCAAGTTTGGACCTTTGGCTTCATCGCCGTTGAGCCGACGCTATTTAGAGTGGTTGGGATGGATACCTCTAGGCCTCCGTACTTTGACGGCACTAACTTCCCCTACTACAAATCTATAATGGTTTGTCACCTTGAGGCGGTAGATTTGGGTGTTTGGAGAGTCACTCGTGACGGGATAAAACCCATTAAGAATCCCGATAAACCCATAAAGAGTGAAGAAAAAGAAATTCATTTCAATGCTAGAGCTAAAAATTGCTTGTTTGAATCCTTTAGCATGGATGTGTTTAACCAAGTGTTCGCTTTAAATACAACACATGAAATTTGGTTAAAACTCCAAGAGACCCATGACGGCACAACTAATGTCCGTGAGTAAAAACATTGTCTAGCTAAACAAAATTATGATTCCTTTAAAATGAATGATGATGAGCTTGTTCGTGATATGTATTCTCGTTTGAATCTAATTATCAATGAGCTCCATTCAAAAGGATTAACAAAGCTAGATGATGCGGACATCGTGAGGAAGATCATCTCCGTGCTACTACAAAGGAAATATACAAGCATCATCACCATCCTTCACAATATGGAGGACTTGAGCACCATGACCCCGGCCATAGTCATTGGCAAGACAGTGGCATTTGAAATGTCATGGAAGATGGGTCAAGAAGAAGCCTCTTCATCAAGCAAAGGCAAAGCTCTCATGTGTAGTGAGAAAAAAGAAGATGAAGGTCAAGCAAGTTGAGACAAGCTCAAGCTCAAGCTCCTCAAGTGAAGATGAAGAAGAAGATGAGGATGATGACGATGAAGAATCAAGTGATGATGATCAATCTTCCTCCTCCACCTCCGACCTTGTTGAAGAATCTATCAAGCTTATCAACAAGGTGGAGAAGATGATCCAAAGGCTCAATGTCAAGGGTGTGCTCATCCAAATTCAAGATTTCATCTTCACCAATCAAAGAAATGAGCAAAGAAAGAAAGGATGTTATGGATGCGGCGAGTTGGGGCACTTTGTGGAAGTTTGTACAAACAAGCCTACACCCAAGACAAAGAAGAAGGCGTGCAAGGACAAAGACCTCACATCAATAAGGTCATGGGATGATTCTTCAAGTGAAGAAGAAGACCATTACAAGAGGCGAGGCCACAAGCACTCATCATCAAGCACTTCACGTGTGTGCCTTATGGCACGAGGTAACAAAAAGCCTATCCCTAGTGATAGTGACAATGATAGTGATTGTGATGATGAGCTACCTTCTTATGATGAAATTATGCAACAAAATCTTAACTTTGCTAAAGTTTGCATTAGTCAACAAAAGAAGCTTGAAAAATTAAAAGAAAAACTAGATAGCTCACAACAAGCTTATGCTAATTTGCTTGAACAATATGAAACTTTTGCCAATCTTAATATGGAGCTATCTACTAAAATTGAGCAACTTGAGACTAGTGCAAACACAAATAATTGCATAATCAATGATGAGCAACTTGTAAAGAAAAATGAAAAATAAAAGAAAAAATTAGCTAGCTCACAAGATGATTATAAAAGTTTGCTCGCTAAAATGAAAACCATGTGCAAACATTGTGATGAGCTAACTAATAAAGTTGCTAATCTTGAAGCCATTGGTACAACCCTCACCGAGGCACCTAAAAAGAAAAGTTCTATCTTTGACATGTCTAAAAGGGATGCCTCTACTTCATGCAATGATTTATGTTTAGACTCACCCTTGTGCAACCAAGTTTGTGTTGAGAAAGTTGTTGTAGATACATGCACACAAGAGGTTGCAATGGAGAATGAGCAACTCAAGCAAGAAGTAGCTCTCCTCACCAAGGACTTGACTCAAGTGAAAGGCAAGACAAAGCAAGCCCAACTTCATCAAGATAACACCGTCAAGGGAGTGAAGAAGCTTGATGAAGGACAAACTGTGGTTTGCTACGTGTGCCACAAGGAAGGCCACAAGTCCTATGAGTGCAAGGTGAAGAATGGGGGAGGAGCTTAGAAGAAAGACAAAAACAAAAAGGAAACAAGCAAGCTCTCCAACACCTACACCAACAAGGTGGACAAAAAGGCCTCCACACCTTATCTCTTGAAGAAGAAGAAAAATGACAAGGTGGTGGTCATCAAGGTGAACAAGCAAGCCAACAATGGGGCCAAACGCATTTGGGTGCCAAAGAAGATCATTTCCAACATGAAGAGCACCAAGAAGGTTTGGATCCCGAAAGAGAAGTGAGAAGGCCGATGGAGTTCGGGGAATTTGGAGACTTGGCAAAGTATGGGTGCATTTCATGGAATGCATCATTATAGACAAGGTAATTGCCAAGTGGGTTAGTGAATACTATAGACCCAAATTCCCCTCCCCATGTTAGGTAGCTAGATTCAATTTCTTGCAATTTCAATTAGCATCTATTTCCTTTTTATGTCTAGGTTTGCATTTGCTTGTTTAATCTTTTGTCTTGCATACACTAGGTATATCTTATGGTAGGCTTGCTCGGTTTCACTCTTAACCCTTAGAGCAAACCTACATGGCTTAAATTGTTTAGGAGCACGACACATAGCTTGTTTTACAATTGTTCATCTAATATGTGCCAAAGTCTAAATTGTAGATAATTTCTCCCAAATATCACCTTCGAAAATGATTCTCACATTCATGTGATGTCATCTTTCAAGTGGTAGTTTTGAGTCTTAAATCAATGTGCATGTCTCCTACAAGTATTTCATACTTGTGTGCACAAATTTAGGGGGAGGTTACTCTACAAATTGGATGCTTTGAGACTAACACCTTTTTAAGCTTATCATGTGTGTAGTAGTCTCATTGCAAGGAAAATGGAGTCCCCGGAATTAAGCATCATACTTCAAATATCCACCACCTATTGCTAGTGGTATAAATCAAATTGGTTTCCACATGTGGTATTTCTAAACCGATATCATCATGTTGATTCCACTTTGGTATTTATATGCTTTCTCCATGCATTATATAGATTAAACCCCCTTGAGCATTAATTTGCCAATTATGCACAAACTACATTCTTCATCATATGTATGTATATATTTAGGGGCAGCTTAGTCTATGTAATGTGAGAGTCAAATTTTGTGACCTATTCCACTCCACATACAAAGGATCACAAAGTTTGACCCTCCCTTGTGCTACTAATGTCTTCTTTTTTGATGTTTGATTCCAAAGGGGGAGAATTTGTAGGACCAAAAGCAAGTCCGATAATAATAATTTACAAGTGGTAATGGTCCGAGAGAGGGAGGATAGTGGATTATGGAGTTAGGGGGAGACTTAAATCCATAATGCCATATGGGGACATTTGCAAGGGCAAGATAAGTTTCTAAAGATGGTTACATGTGGTGCTTTTCAGCATCATATAATCTTGCCCTTTGCATTGCATCCTAGCAAGTAGATAGTTTTTAAATTCCAAAATTTTTATTATTTACTTGCTTTGGTCGTATTGTCATCAATCACCAAAAAGGGGGAGATTGTAACGAAAATGGACCCCAGGCCTATTTACTTTGGATTTTGGTGTTTGATGATCAACACAACCAAATTAGACTAATGAATTTGCAAGTAATTGTTTTGTAGTTCAATAGGGTGCAAGACGTGACTTGGATGAAGGCGACGTGATGATCCGATGATCAACACCTCAAGAAAGACATGTGAAGATGCATAGAAGACATACAAGGTCAAGCAAAGTCCAAGCATGAAGATTGGAACCAAGTCGGACGCAAGATCGTGAAAAAACGAGCCCGGCAGAGGTGACCGGACGCGGTCCTATGAGTGACCGGATGCTCCGATCAAGTGCCAGGCAACAGCAGGCGTCGGCAGCTGTGACCGGACGCTGAGCAACAGTGACCGGACATTGAGCGAAGCAATGACCGGACGCATCGGTGACACTGTTCATCGTCACGACAGTATTTTCAGTGTAACCGGACGCACGAAGTGCAGCATCCGATCAAGTCCAGAGAGGTTCCAGAGCGGCGGCAACACGACCAGACGCGTCCGGTCGATGATGACCGAACTCTGAGCTGTGTCCGATCAACGCGCGCCCTCCAACGGTCGGGACGACCGGATTCGTCTGGTCTAGACGTGATCAGCGTCCGGTCAGTAGCAGAAAGCTCGGTTTTGTTCCCAACGCAGTGGGGATTATAAATAGACCCCCAACCGGCCATTTGAGTGGAGTGAAGCTAAGGAAACATACCAAGGGTGTTGATACACCATTTTAGTGATCTTCACTTGCATAGTGCTCAGTGATACATTAGGTGATTAGCGTAGGTGCTTTGCGAAGTGCTTAGGTTGATTAGATCACTACTTTTGCGCTTGCTCTAGGTTTAGGCCTAGTGTTTAGTGAGGTTTGCATACCTCTTATCACTTGGTGCTTGTGCACACCATTGTTGTACATCGGAGGGGCTTATAGTCATGCAAGATCACACCAACCGTGTTTGTGGTGTGGCCGCCACCGTGTACCGAAGGTAACAAGGCCCGCGGTGGTTTCGGCCAGAAGCTTGATAGTGAAGACGGCGGGGAGCGGTCTGGGAGAGGCTTGCCGGAAGGCACACCGGAGACCCACTTGTGCGTGGGGAAGGCCCGGGGCTATCCACAGAGTTACCCGACCGGGAGCTTGGCCCTTCACTACAAAAAAATGGTTTGTATGACATAAGCACACTGTCATGGTAAGTACAAAATTGGTCATAAAAAGTGTCTTATGACAAAAAAGCAGCGTCATGCCAGTCGTCATATAATGACCGTCACATAATGTACCTTGTGACGATAATATTGAGAACTGTCACAAAATGTTATGACCTTTTGTGACGGTTGTGTCTTTCCGTCACATATTGTTATATTTTATGACGACTGTAACTGTCACATATTGGTCAGTCAACGCGTCACCTAATGTACAGAACATCATAAATGGTATGTGCGAGGCCAGTCTCAGATAAGTTTTTTTGACGACACAGAAACGTCATATATAAGTATGTGGATTTTGTGACGCCTAGATTTTGTCTTGTTTTGTATGGTAGTTAGAGACATTTTGAGACGACTGTATGGCGTCACAAATTGTCCTCTCATTCATGACGAGCGTGGCAGCCATATTCAGTGACGACACAATGATATTTCATCACAGCTCATAAAAGCATAATACACATATATATCCGCCAAGCCATCATCCACAACATTGTCATCACAAGTCATAAATCATACACAATTCAGTCAAGCCATCATGCATACACATAAATTCAAGACCAGAAGACAGTGGTTCAACATGTTCCAGCACACTTGTTCCACCACATAGTTCCAGGTTCCATTAGGCATGTTCCACTACAAGAGGTTCAAACATACAGAGGTTCCACCACAAAGGTTCAAACATACAAACAGATTGCACATAGTTCTGAGTTCTGACAAAGTTCCAACCATAGAGTAAGTTCTAGCAAGGTAGCAAAAGCTTAGGCAAAGGCATCATCCTCAAACACTGCATTCATACCTACCTCAATCTTTCTGAAGTTTTAGGATAGCTCGTAGCAGTGCATTAGTCTCTTCAAACTTGGTATGCATCCCCTTCACTTCCTCTTGGGTTTGACGATGCAAACTTTGGTTTTCTTCAAGTGTGGCCTATTGAGCTTGAAGTTGTGCTTGCAACTCTTCCTGCTTCCTAGCAGCTTCCTCTCTTGCTGCTTGGAGTGTTTCCTCAAACTGAGCTTGCAGGCGTGCTTGTGTGGCTGTCGATGTGGACCGGCCAGTCTTCGATGGCCGAGGGACACCAATGTTAGGAAGTAAGGTGGATGAACGGCTGATCTGGCTAAGACAGTCAGCAACAATCTTAGAGGGAGACTTTTGTTCTTCTCCTTCTTCTGGGTCTCTTTCCTTCTCTGCAACCATTTGTTCCTACATAAAATGAATCCACTTAATAACAAGGCCATACAACAATGTTGAACCAGGCATTTACTTGAGTGCAGTACATGCATGTATCCATTGATTTTGTAACTTACATATATTTCATTTGCAAGAGGAGTACGACCATTTTGGGGACTACTCATACATTCCCCAAAGAAATCAACAGCATCTGGCTCCATGTTGTTGTACTTAGTCCTCTGCAGCATGTTAAAAACTTGGGATATAAGATTAGCCATAGATTATTTGTACATGCCAATAGCAAGATGCCAAAATATGTATGCACTACAGATCATACAAGTATTTGCCTCTAGATTTTTTATGCCAACAACAAATACAATCACTAGCAAAGTCAACTAATTACTGACAGTTCAAGAAAAACAACACAGGAACATGCATCAATGCAACCTGGACAGATCAAGAATAATAACTCTGATGACATAGCAATTCCTCTTGCAGATTTTAGTTTCAAATGGTCACCAAAAAAGAATTGGAGCCTAAACACCTATTGATTATAGCTCACTCGGCACAGCGCAAATATTATGAACATGGGAGCTCATCTCAGGAATAATTGGAGCATGTGCTAACTTGACAGTTCAAAAGCACATGGTAATTACTAAGCTACAAATGTACAAAAGACATAGTATCCGTATCAGGCTGTATCGATGGGCAATATAGGACCTAGCTCTAGTCCTTTGATGAAGCTGCACTTGGGCTCGGTTTACTTTATTCTTAGCACATTTTTCCTGCACCACATGCAATACAGAGTTGTCATTCACATGCACAGTTTGCATTGCATATTAACAAAAGCAGATAATTCAGGCATGGACCTGATTCTTTGGGTCACACCAGTACTCTACCAGCTTGGTCCATTCCTCATTCTTCATTTTAGGTGGAGGTTGCTTGGCCAGCAGCTGTTCTTCTGTCAGTGACTCGTCGAAGTACTTCTTTTTCAGGTGATACCTCGTCTGCCTTACTCCCCTCTTAATGATATCAGTGCATGCAGCTTTACTTGGTGCCTCATTCTTAACATCCACATCCAACCTTGACTGAAGCCACACAAATCATTTATTAGATACAATTTTTCACATGGGAGTAGAGTAATGCAAGAGAGTATTTCGAGGAGTGAAATAGCTGTCTCACCACCACTTTGTCAAGCACTTTTTTTACTTCTGCCTTTCCCGCATCATTGTCATAAAGCTTCCATGATGTGTAGATGGGCATGTTGTCTCTAAGGGCAACACCAGTTTCTGATGCCAGCTTCGCTGCCTGAAGTGGGACATCAGGTCTTTTCTTCCCTTCAGCCACTTGGATAGCCAACTTCTTTCCTCTATTTAGCATCTTCTCTAAGCCATGACCCATGGTTTTCTTGCGGACATTCTTTGGGGGCGCTGCATTGGCAAATAATGATCAAAATGTGTTATTAAAGCAGTAACAATTGTAGATAATGAATGGAGAAACAAATGCTTAGAAACTCATATTGTTTACCTGGAACTAAGTCATCTCTTGGTTCTCCTTCATATGTATGACCCTCAGAATTAGCGGCATCAAATTGCTCAGCTGACTCATTGATGTCATTGCTTTGCCTAGAGCTCTGTCCACCTGGTGAGGTGTCTGCAGGAATGCTTGGTTAACACTAGTTGTGGGAGTAGGTTGCTGAGATAGGGTAGCAATGGCTCTAGGAGTACTATGCTCAGTGTTTGCACCAGGCGAAGACATGGCTGCACTGGACCTAGTGAATCTAGGAGGACTAGGTATTGTGTTTGCACCAGGAGCAAACATGGCTGCACTGGTCCTGGTGAATCTAGGAGGACTAGGTACTGTGTTTGCACCAGGCGTAGGCATGGCTTCACTTTTCCTGGTGTATCTAGAAGGACTAGGCTGTGTGTTTGGAATAGGCGAAGACATGGCTGGACTGGTCCTGGTGACTCTTGGAGGAGTAGGCACTGTGTCAGTAGTTTCTGTGGTGTGGCTGCCGCTTGTAGTGTGGTGGCCTTGCAGTTGGCTGCTACTAGAAATGGCATTTGGTTTTGGGTTGGCTTTCAAAGTGTTCTTAGGAGGCAAGGGATGTCTTGGCCTAGGCAGTGGATGGCCTGCAGGTGAAGGCATGGCTGCACTTTGCCTAGTGATTCTGGTTGGCGTGCGCGGTGACTGCTGGTTCGCAACCGCCATTGTTTCCACCTTTTGCTTCTTCTGCTGCGGGCGAGTTCCTGGAACCATTGGTCTTTCCTAGCAAGAGAAAAATGCATCTTATTAATTATGAAAGAAGTGTCAAGTAGATTAATTAACTACAATGAAGTATATATGTTTCAAATGGAGAGACCAGAAACTTATTAATTGTCCAAGTAATCCATCTCACCTCAGTATTGACCTCATTATTGAGGTCATCATTAGAATTATCATCGCTGTCAGATTGGTTATCAATGTCAGATGAAGGATCATACTCAGTGTCAGATTCTGGATTGTCAGATACTAGTCTCTTCCCTTTGCCCCCTTTCTGTTTTGAAAAAAACATCACTAACAGTCTGAGCTAACACCGCAATACCGAAAGACTTAAAACCTCTTGAACAGCCTTTACATTCGCATCCCTCTCCTGCTCGTACTTGGTTGTTGTCATTTCTTGTATTACTTATTACGACCAAACGTAGAAAGAGCAGAAACTGGATTCAGTTTCTGTAAAAGAGTTGAAAAAAACCTAACAGATCAGTAGAGAAATTGTAAACGAACCAAAAGGAGTAGTCTAATAGTTAGTCAAACCATTGAAATTGTAAATGAAACAAAATGGAGCTAATATCGTACTGCTTTGTGTATCTTGATACAAAGAGCATGTCGGGGTGCCTTTTTCTATGGGCTGTAGATGCAACTAATATCAGATTTCAATAAACATGTCACAAATTCATAATTCTTTTGTTTAGCATGTTGGGGTGAATAAAACAAGTATGAAACGGCAGTGCACTAAACATGTCACATTATTATTCATCTTGAGCTTTGTAGATGATATATCCTTGTAAGACTAATCTTACAAGGATCATGTTGGTCTTGGTAAATGGTAAGTCTAGACTTATCACAACCTGGTGCAGTAACTTTCTCTCTCTACTACCACCAAATATTAAACAAAGAAAGGATTCTTCTCTCAAAAAAGAAAAAAAAGAAAAAGGATTTTTTGCCCTTTATCACTCAGAACTGTCTGATGACGATTTGACAGATTCAGTCTCTCTAGTGCCTATATAAATTAGAGTAGTATGTCCAAATACGATGGAGAGCGAGCCTGATTCCAAAACAAAGTGAAATACAAAAGCATTTCCATGATCCGCCACCCTCTCACATGCCCTTAGAGTTAAGTGTTTAGGCATGACTCAGAGTATAGTTCTAGAACAAACTGCAATGCATGACACGATGATTTATAAATCTCTAAACATCCGGTACGGTCGTGTCTTGCGGATACCTGAAACACACTAGTAGCTCAGTTCGTGCGCGGCATTTTCCTATCCAGAACTGACGCCGTAAGCCCCCGGCGGCAGCGCGTAGCCGCGGACTAGCTCGGCAGCTGCTTCGAACCGCGACTAGCCCAACCAGATCTACCACCCGATCTGAGCCGTGTGGATTCACGAGGGAAATGTCAGATCCACAGGAACGCAAAGAGCTACCAGGAAGACGAAGGGGAATGGCGGAGGTAGAAACCAGAGGAAGGGGAGGGGAACGTCGGAGGTAGAAGCCAGCACCTACTGGCTCGGGGAAGCAGCCACCGTCGCCGGCCGATGGCGAGAGGGCAAGGAGGCGGCTCTGCCGCCGTCTACGGGGAGGCGCACGGGTTAGGGTCAGGTCAGGGACGACTTGCTTGTCGTGGCGGGCGGGGTGGTGGAGGCAGAGTTGCGGCAGGCGGGGTGGCGGCGGACGGTGAGTGGCGAGCGGAGCGGTGGCGAGAGTGGAGGGAGAAGGAGATTGGGGATTTCCCCTTGGTCTGACCCGTGGGCAAGAGGATAAGGCCGCGGGGGCTTGGATGCCTTGAGCGGGAGGCGTGGTGGGGCCCATGTGTCGGCGAGCGAATCAACGCGGGAGTGTGAGGTGCAGCTTTGAAAAATTAGCCACATTTTTGTCCAGTGCAGTGGGTCCACTATGTCAGTGACCGTTTGAGTAGTATTAGGACTTCAAATGGATTTTTTGGCTAATAAACGATTGAAAATGCAAACAATGTCTGAAACAAAGTTGTACAACGCGTCGAGATCTACTAATTTGGTTTTGGTTATTTCTTCGTATGACTTTGTTTCGATAGTTTGAGATTTGAATTTCAAAATATTCAAACTTCTAACAAAAATTTGGGGTACTAAATAATTTCAAATTAAAAAGTGATGAACACAAAGGTTGCACAACTCATCAAGACCTACAATTTTTGTTTTGGTCATTTGTTCATCCGACAAAGTGACAATAACTTTGTTCACAGAAATTAGATCTCTCACTTATACTTCATGAAACTCTAAGAGAGAATGTAAAATTTATGAACTAAGTTACTACCACTTTCTCGGATGAACAAATGACCAATACAAAAAATGCAGGTCTTGATGAGTTGTTCAACTTTGATGTTTGTGATTTTTTTAGCTGAAATCATTTGGAGTTTCAAAATGTGGTGTAAAGTTGTAATTTTTTTATATTCAAATTTTGATTTGTTCAAACTTTGACACATGATGATGGAGCCAAAATCAACGCTATACATTGATAGATCATGATTTTAGAAAATTTTAGGAAAATAAAACAACAGATTTGGAGCTAGTATGTGGGAGAAAAACTTGTTAGAAGTTTTTGCCATAGATCAAAAAAAGAATTGATGTTTGCACCACATGGGAGGCTAATGAGCATGCTGGGCCTGCATGTCATTGAAACTTTGGACCACATGGCACTCAAGGCTAATTAGCTGGAGCCTGGCCGGCCAAGCCACCTGCAGCAGCGCCGGCCCCCCCCCCCATCAACAGCCTCGGCGCCCCCAGAGGTAGCCTGGCCAGCGACCACAGCTGATCCCTCGCTCATGCCGCGCCGGCCACCCGTGGTGGAGCCTGGCCGTCCACCCCAGCTGGAGCCTGGCCGGGCACGCCACCTGCTCCCGTCGGCCCCCTCCCCCCACCAGCAGCAGCACCGCCCACCCTCACAAGCAGCAGCGCCGGCCACCCGTGGTGAAGAAAAGCTGAAAGGACAGAGGCAAAGTTTCAGTACACGAAGCTTCTCAGCAGATCTCTGGAATATTTTAGTGGGTAATGATGCTACCCGTCCTCTTTTGTTATTAGTTCATATACTTGTTCTGTTGATAGTAGTTCTCTTCAGTACACGAAGCTACCTCTTCAGTATACCCGTCCTCTTCAGTACACGAAGCTACCTCCCATGCTTTGTCCTGTTGATATTCTTGTATAATTCCATCACAAATGCTGATAGTAGTTCATATACTTGTCTACTTGATGTACCAACCAATGCACAGGTAAAGCAATTCTTGTAATGAAGACATTCAGTTAGTGATTCAATACCACATGGACATGTATACACACAGAACATACACTAAGGTTGATTCCAAATCGATAATCATGACAGATGGATCTTACATGACTATGCAGCCTAAAACCTGAAAGACTCTCTGTAAAAAAAAAGGTAACCTAAAAGACTCCTACCACAGTAGAATCTCCTATTTGTTGAGTGGTTGGATTCCAATATATAAGAGCTTAAGTTCAAACATCTTCCACACAGACTTTTTGTCTGCAGCAACATAAAAGAGGAGAAAATAGAGGCAGAAAAAAACCCCAAAGAATCAAGAGTCCAGTTTCAGTAGGTACAGTACAACAGCGAGTATGGCTAGGAAAAGTCAGGCACCTGTGAATTGCAGAAAAAAGAGCTAAAGCACAGTCATGATACATTTGCAAATTAAATGGTACATGCAAGATTAACCTTACGGTTTTAAATAGTTGCAAAGTTTAAGCTGTAGGGATTTTTAAGCTTCAACATATGGAATCAACAGCAAAACCTCCCCTAACATTAGCTTGTTTTTAGCACAGATATGGGTACAAAGACAAGAAGCAGGAGCACCATAGTGTATTTGAGCGTCTTCTGATTGAAGGACTCGAGAAATTCATACAACGAGAGGCAGTGGAGCTATCCCCCCCACCAGCAGCAGTGCCGCCCAGGTCGAGATGGATAGAAGCTGGATTTATAACAGTGCCCCATTTACTGCGCCCTATTTGTCTGGTGTTGCACAATTCATGGAACATGTCAGAAGTAGATATAGTGCAGATGAGAAAATCAAGTGCCCATGCCGAAAATGCCTGAACCAAATAGAAAAAAGCCAAGATGAGGTACATGAGGATATCAAAATCAATGGTATGTCTAGGTCCTATACAAGGTGGATTGACCATGGAGAGGGAGATGATGATGTTGAACAAGATGATGATGGAGAACTCACTGTTGTACCTGAAGATATGTCATGGGAGGGAAATGACCAGGCAACACTTGATGACGAAGGACAAGCTAAAGATGTCATAGAAGATAGTGCACGGGGAGTTCAGGGGTTGATTCAAGATTTGCACACTGCAGCAAGCCATGGCTTTGGTGGTAACTTATATAAAGAAATCATGGAAGAGGCAAAGCGTGAGCTTTATCCAGGTTGCACCGAGGAATCTAGGCTAACTTTCATTATTAAACTGCTGCATATAAAAGTGTACAATCGGATAACAAATTCTGGGTTCGATGCTTTCCTTGAGTTGCTTTCGACATCTTTGACGAATGTGACCGGCCTCCCTAAGTCCTATAACGAAATGAAAGCTCTACTTCGGAAGCTTGGTTTTGGTTATGTTTGTATTGATGTGTGCAAGTATGATTGTGCCTTATTTTGGAAGGACCATGAAGACGATGATCATTGCCCAGTTTGTGGCTTCACAAGATGGAAAGTGAACAAGGAGGGCAAAAAGAAAGTTCCTCACAAGGTCCTCCGTTACTTTCCAATAATTCCACGCCTTCTAAAGCTTTTTATCTCAAAGCAGCAGGCACAGTATGCAAGATGGCACAAGGAAAAGAGGGTACCAGTTGAGAATGAAATGAGACATCCTGCTGATGGAGAAGCTTGGAAAGAATTTGATAATACTTTCAAGTCTTTTGTAGATGATCCCCGTAGTTTGAGGTTAGCCATTGCTACTGATGGATTCAACCCATTTGGTCAGATGACCAATTCATACAGCATCTGGCCAGTGATAGTGGTTCCATACAATTTTCCACCATGGATGTGTATGGACCAATCCAATTATATGCTTGCTTTAATAATTCCAGGCAAAAATTCACCAGGCAAAGATTTCCATGTGTTCATGCAGCCTTTGATAGCAGACATGCTAACTCTTTGGGAAGGTGTCCCTACTTATGATGCATATGAAGGCAAAGAATTCAGTCTGCGTGCAGCGATTCTGTGGGGAATCAATGACTACCCTGCATTAGGCACCATGTCAGACAGAACTACTAGGGGTTACTTCGCATGTGTGCACTGTGATGAGAATCCATGCTCCGAATGCCTGAGAAACAAAATTGGTTTCATAGGCCATAGACGTTTCCTCCCAAACGACCATCCCTAGAGGAAAAACAGATCTTTCGATGGCCACCATGAAACTAGAGAGCAGCCAAGGAAATTTAGTGCAGATGAGGTTATGGCAGGGTTGGATGAAGTTTGCTATGTTCCAGGCAAAAATCCAGATAAGCCGAAATCAAGAAAACGATGCCGTAATGGAGAACCAGTATGGCATCTAAAGGTTAGCTTGTATGATTTGCCATACTGGTCAAAATTGAAGCTGCAGTACAACCTTGATGTTATGCACATAGAGAAAAACATATGTGAAAACATTTTGTCAACTCTACTTAATATTCCAAACAAGACAAAGGACACAATCACTACTAGACTAGATTTGGAAGACAGAGGTATAAGAAAAGAGCTTCATTTGCAGGAAGACACTGGTAATTCGTCCTCAAAGCCCAAAGCTTGTTACGTTCTAACACCAAAAGCAAAGAAGTTCTTGCAGTTTGTGAGCAATGTTAAATTTACAGATGGCTATGCCTCTAATATATCAAGATGTGTCAATATGGAGGGAGGAACAATGCATGGGCTGAAAACACATGACTGTCATATACTGCTGCAGTGTATTTTACCAGCTGGCCTTCGTGGTTTGGTGCGCAAAGATGTATATGAAGTAATTGCTGAATTGGGTAGGTTTTTTAGACAACTTTGTTCAAAAACTCTAAAGGTTGATGCACTACACCAGATGAAGGAAGATATTGTAATTATCCTTTGCAAGCTAGAGAAAATTTATCCTCCTGCATTCTTCGATGTTATGGTTCACCTAGCAGTACACTTACCTGATGAGGCACTCCTTAGGGGACCGGTTTAGTATGGATGGATGTATCCCATTGAGAGAAGATTGGGCACCTTTAAGCGTTTCATCCACAATAAAGCAAGACCTGAAGGATCTGTTGCAGAGGCATACACTGCATATGAGTGTATGACCCAGTGCTCAACATATTTCAGTGACATTTTTACTAGGTTCACTAGTCCTGAAAGAAACTTAGATGCAGAACATAACATGTCACCCAATGGTTACTCTATTTTTTGTCATGGTATTAACCTGTTGGGTGCTTCAACACTTCATTACGAAGATAAAGACTATGACTCCATGGTTTGGTTTGTTCTAAATAACTGCGAAGAGGTTGATGAATACAAAGAGTGAGTAATTGCTGTCATTTCATTTATGCCAATTTTAGTCAATATTAGTCTCACAATAAACTAATTAACTACTTCCTTTGCAGAATGTATAGAGCCCAATTGGAACAATAACAGGTCAATAATATTAAAAAAATGATGTCAACACACTTTGCTGCATGGTTTGAGAAACATGTGCGTGCAACTTTTACAACCTGAGTGAATCATTTATGATACAATAAATTTTCAAAAATCACCAATTCTCTGTGTTTTCCTGTAGATTACCAGATTGAATTACGAAGGCATAGCAAATGTTGATGAAGACTTGTACTCACTCGCATGTCGACTGGATAGGCGTGTGCGATCATACACAGCTTGTATAATCAATGGGGTACGGTAGCACACTATGGCTCGTGAGGCACACAGGAAAACACAAAACTCCACCATCAAGACTGCAGGGGATCACAATGATGTCACTATTGACTACTATGGGACAATCAGAGATATTATTGAGTTGAGTTACACTAAGAACAGCAAAGGAGATAGATCTGTTATCTTATTACGGTGTGAATGGTACAATCTTGAGGGAAGGACATACCAAATGAAAGATGATGGTTACTTCAAGAGCATTAACATCGAAGGCCGATGGTATAAGAATGATCCTTTCATTCTAGCCACAGAAGCTTCACAAGTATTTTTCTTGGAAGATACAAAGTTTGGCTCATCTTGGCGAGTGGTACAAGAATTTGACCACCGACATATATTTGATATTGAAGAGTCCGACGGAAAGCAACCAATCCATGAACAAGTACAGATGAGATGTCAGGAGGCATACCAAGAGGAGAATACTTCGTCCAGAGATGGTACAGTGGGAGACATTTATCCCGATATGGATTTGTTGCACATGGACAATCAACCAAGTAGCCCTATTAGTAGAGACCTTGTCGAGAGCATCTATAGACATCAACATACAGCTCAAGGTGATGAAACAGACGGCGAAGATGAAGATGAAACCTTCCTTGAGTACCATAGTCCAGATGAAGACAACATATCAAAAGAAGACAGTGATGATGACTAGCCTTTGCATTTTTGGAGCTATTTGTGAACCATGAACTTCTGTTAGTGATTCTATTGTATCTGAATTATGCCATTGAAATTTGTATCTGAATTATGAAATTGTAAGACCTTGTATGCAATGATTCTGTTTCAATGTTAAACTTGATTTATGAATTCTATTCTATGCACATGTAATCTATTGGAAGTTACATATAGGCTATATGCTGCCAAAATATCATGGATATGTTATATGCTGCCCAGAATTCATTGAGATGATATATACTACAAAAATTTTGGGTTTTTATGACAACCTGATAGTGTCATGGAAATTATAGGATCTGTCATGATATATATGCTAGAAGTTACATACATGCTGCCAAAATTTCATCACACACAGGTTACTAATCAAAGCAAAAGGGATGTTTAATTCCAACATACAATCACAAAGGTGCATATTTCATCACACAGACAGGTTACATATCCATGCACACAAGAGATGTACAATAGCACAAAGGCACATATTTCATACCAACTGCAAATACATCCTGGATAACAGGTTCAATACAACATGTCCTAGCCTACTTCATCATCATAGCCAAAAGCATATCAAGTTTGACCAACATATCCAACCTACTTCACAACATGTCCTACTTCATCATCATTGCCTACTTCAACACTACAGTTACAACCAAAAGGATGGCCAACACCAAGAATGTTACATTCAGACAGCCACACACAAGACAAATACAACTTCCCATGCCTTCCCTATTCTTGCCAACCATTTTCTTCAACTTGTTCAGATTCTGCTCTAAGCTATCAATTTTTTCCACCAGCTCAGGAACTTCTGTTGTCAAAGCTGCTGCAATGGTCGAGGAAGCTGATAGTAGATAACCATTATCATGAAGGAACACCACATATTCTTCCTCAAACCAATACCTAGTACATGTCCCCTGCATCCAAATTAAAACAATAGCCAAATTAACATCAATAGTGCAGCCATTGAATGCTAAAAACACGACCATTCTCAAGCATGCCCATTCAAACAAGAATGAAATTTGGGCAATGCAAAATGATTATAACACTGACATTTCGATAGTTCTTCCTAGGGCACTTGAAAAATCTCCTTCCAATGTTATACTCAGACTGCGTGGTAGTGGCAGCAAACACCCTCACGTCCTTGCAATCAGGGCACATTATCAACGGCAACCCGGTCACATCATCAATCGGCGCCTGCAGCTCAACAGCAGTGGGCGGAGGCACTACAGCAACAACAGCAAGGGGTGTGGGTTGCTGGGAAACCCTAGCTACACTTGACCGCCGAGTGCGAGCGGTAGATGACGACGCCTGCGACATGAGAACTTGAGGGAGCGGGGATTGATTAGGCCTCACACATCAATTGGAAAGGGGGGAGGTGAGCGACGGGGAAAGGCAATGAAAGGGGGAAAGGGGAGGAGGATGAGGGCGGCACTGCCACAATGGAGCACCTGGGGACTAGGAGCACGCTGCCAACCAATGAGATGGAGTCACCGCCGGTCACCGAAAATCCGCGCTCCGCCGAGCGGCCTTGCACCGGATCTGCACGCTGGCTCTGCCCAGAGGACGCTGCGCCATGAGTTGGGGAGATGGGGAGCTACCACTACCGAGACGCCAAGACGCCGCCCACCCCCGCCACCCGCCGTGCTCCGTCAGCCGCGCTCCGCCCAGACGCCGCTCCCTGCCCACACGCCGCCCACCGCGCTCCGGCAGCCGCGCTCTGCCCAGACGTCGCTCCCTGCCCACACGCCGCCCGCCGTGCTCCGACAGCCATGCTCCACCTAGACGCCGCTCCCCCAGACGCTGCCCGCAACAGTGTGTTGGGGATATGGGGAATGAATCGAAATGGTCAACGGAGAGGGTCTGTTCTGTGTATATTGATGTTGGGGCCATCTTTTTTGAATTAACAAACAATGACTCTACGGAAAGGTCACATAAAACCAGCTCATATCATCATAAAAACACAGCAGACGACCGGCTCCTGGCACCTGACATTTTGTGACGATACTTGGAACCTTTATGTGACAAAATAAAGAGTGTCGTCATAAATAGATCTAGGTCTCCTGAATTTATGACGCCATTGAAATTGTCATCATATTATGGTACATTATATGACAAAAACTGGCCCAGTCATAAGGAATTTTGTCATAGAAAGAAGGATTTCTTGTAGTGCTTGCGAGGAATTCCTTGCGAGGGGCTCCAACGAGGACTAGGGGGAAGCTTGCACGCTTCTCGATACCTCGGTAAAAATACCGGAGTCGTCGATGGGAGTTTGCATATCTCTACCTTACTCTTTAGCTTCTGCATTTACATTGTTTGCATAACTCCTTTTTGCGGTAGAGATAGCAACACACTAGCAAAATCATAGTTGCACATTTAGATAGTTTATCTTTTGCATAGGATTTGCTAGAATAGAAAAAGAGGCCATAGTTTAGAGTTAGACTTTTAAGTTGCCTAATTCACCCCCCTCTTAGGCGTCATGGTCCCCTTTTAGGCTCAACTGTTCGACTGGGGGACTACACCAACAAACTTCAGTTCGGCGGCAAAAAACACAGTGAGCATCTTCAATTTTGCTCTTTCTTTATCATCTAGCACGGTTGAACATGGGGCGAGGGTTGCAGGACACTTGTTCCTGTGTAAAATTCCGTAGCTTCAGCGCTCACTCCGGTGTGGTGGCGTTGGTGGGGGAGTGTCCATGACTTGGGTTGCGAGGCACCTGTTCTCGCGTAAAATTCCTCGGTTACGCCTCATTCCCAAGCGGCAGTGGCGGTATCGGGCTCAATTCAGGGAGGAGTAACCCGAACCGGCAGCTGGTACTCGGTAGTTCGTTGCGTTTGCTTGGTCAGTCTTCACGGCTCCTCCAAAACCTTCAAAGCAGACTCAGATCTTGTTGGACACCATGTCCAAGAGCGCAGATGAAGAGAAATCCCTTTGGGATCAGGTCATGGAAAATTTCGACCTTTTTTCTCTCAGATGAATGAAATGGGAGTAGTGCAGTAGCAGCTGAAAACACATGTTGCCCAGCAGGTTAAGGCCAATGGTCAAGCCACATCCCAATTGACCCTGTGTTAGTTCAAACATGAGGAGAAGGTGTAAGATGATAGTGACTCTGCTTCAGAAGTGTTTGAGGAAGACACAAACTTTCAGAATGTCTTTGCTGACAACAAAGGTAAGAGCAAGCTAGAGCCTTCCAAACCTGACCCTTCCAAGGGAAAACGATTCAGCAAAACTACTGGTGAGAAGTCCACATTACCAAGACAATCCATACCAAAGATGCAATTTCCAACCTTTGATGGCACTGATCCCAAGATAGGGAAGGATAACTGTATGAGTTACTTTGACCTCTATAGTTTACCTAAGAGGGCATGTGGGTCATAGCAGCAACTCTGCATTTCAAGGATAATGCTACCAAATGGTACCAGGCTTACAAGCAAAACCATACTCTGGGTAACTGGCAACAATTCTGTGCAGCAGTGGAACAGGAATTTGGAGCTGATGACTTAAGGGCGGCAATGAATGAATTATTGGAGTTGAAACAAACTGGTACAGTGGAGGAGTACACCACTAAGTTTCAAGCTCTACAGTTTAACATCATCATGCACAATGGCAACTATGATTACTTATTTTTTACACCCAAGTACATCATGGGATTGAAGGAGGAAATCAGGAGTACAGTTGAGCCTCAATCACCACAAACTATCAGTAGGGCAGCTATCATAGCTAGTGAAAGGATGAAGATGCCCAAGAGGGGGGTGTGTGAATTGGGCTAATTCTAAATTTCTTGCAATAATTAAGCCCTACACTTAGCCTATTTCACCCCTAGTGCTTAAATGTGTTCTCTATTGATCTACCGGACAAAAGTTTTGCATCCTAGATTTCAAACCTACTCTAGCATGGCAATACTAGGAATGTAAAGACATGAATTGAATTGCTCAAAAGTAAATGCTCAAAGTAAAGAGAGGGAGAGGAACGCGGCGATGTTTTTCCGAGGTATCGGAGAGTCACCACTCCCCACTAGTCCTCGTTGGAGCACCCGCGCAAGGGTGTAGCTCCCCCTTGATCCGCGCAAGGATCAAGTGCTCTCTACGAGCTGATTCTTCGCCACTTCATCGCGGTGAATCACCCACAACCGTTCACACCATGACTTGGGTCATCCACAAGCTCCGCTGGATGATCACCAAGCTTCCAATCACCACCGAGCCATCTAGGTGATGGCAATCACCAAGAGTAACAAGCACAAACTCTCACTTGACCAAGACAAGCCTAATGAGAAAGGTGGATGCACACTTGCTACTCCCTATGCACTAATGAGGTCATTAATCTTAGATTATCAAATCTCAATCACCCCACTAGGCTCTTGCTCTCCCTTGCACTCCAAAGTGTTTCCTCAGCTGAACAAATGGGTAAGAGTGGGCAATTGGACGAGTAGGAGACGTATAAATACCCCCACTCAAAAACATAACCGTTGGAGCCAAATTCTCTTTTCTGCGAAGCAACCGGACCGGACCAAGGTGGAATCGGACCAAGTCCCCTTGGGTCCGATCCTCACAGACGCTACAACGCCTAAACTGTGTCAAACAGGACCGTTGGAGGGTTCGGACCCAAAGCCATGGTCCGGATGCCCCAACCAAACCTAGTCCGGAATGAAAATGGCCTCTCTGGACCTTATTGTGTACAACTGGACTGAGGCCGCGTAGGGTCCAGACCTATCTAATCACTGGGTCTGGTTCTCCCTAAGCACATACCCCAACAACCCAGCCCAAGAACCTTGGTCCGGTTACACATGCAGTCAGGGTCCGGTTCATTCTGTTGGCAGAGAGAATCCTCGCGGCTACCACGTGTCCTCCGGACCCATCACCGCAGTCCGGTTCAAACAAACAGTTAGGGTTTGGTTCACATTAAACCCCCCAAATCACATCCAATTCAAAAACTTTGTGAATGGGGTTTGTTCCATTTGATCTTTGGGCCATCCCTGAGCTACCTAGTGCTAAGTTTGACAAGTGTGCACCACACCTAACACATTAGACTTACCTAGGTCAAGCTACTAGTTCATACCCCCTTAATAGTACGGCCAAAGGAAAAACAAAGTCCTAAACTACTCTAAGTGCCTCTCTAACGCCAATCGACACTTAGAACTAGTCCATCCCTAACCTTGTCGTCTATCCTTTGAAAACCAAAAAAGATTTCCATCGATAGGGGCATGAAAACCATAATTGCCCAAACAATCACCATTACCATGACCTAACTTAAATTGCCTCTGCAAAACACACGTTAGTCATAGTAACTTTGTGTCGTCATTAATCATCGAAACCGAACTAGGGGCCTAGATGCATTCAGCTAGAATTTAGCAAGGGGTATTGGAGAGAAAAAATCCAAATACAACAGAAACACACCTCAAGCACGAACATATACTACACCAAAGATAGAGAACAAGCCACCACAACAATCGAGTACATTGTGGAAGGACAGGCAGTTAAGGGACTACAGAAAAGCTAATGGTCTATGTTTTAACTATGGGGAGAAATTTGTCCCAGAACACTTGGAAGTTTGCACCAAGAGAAACAAGCCATATGCTAATGCTCTATTCCTCAATGATCTTGACAGGGAACTAACTGATGACACTCTTAACACTACTACAGATTGATTTATCACTATCACCACTTTCACTACCGTAGCGATAGAAGCGACGGTGTGATACTTCCACCGTCGGTTGGAACGATAGCAAGGCCTCCTGGGAATGAAACTGGTAGTTCAAACTTCTACCACCGACAGGTTAACGATAGATGCGGCAGTGGTATTAGGGTTGCATTTGCACCGTCGCATGAAAAGCCGGGCCGACTGGGATTCGCATTTTGGCCGCCGGCCCTAAACTAGCGTTTGGTCAAGTGGCAGTAAATTCAGTGTGAGTGTTGAATTGCCTCAACTTCCAAGGCCATCAAATCACCATTACTTCTGCCGCCTGAAGCCTAAGAGTCGTACCCACTTCTCTACATATACTTCAAGTCTGGTGCCCTCTGAAACCACCCCTCTTCTTCATCCATCACCCCTTTCTCTTCCAATCTTCTTCAAAGAAAATGTTGGATAGCCCCATCAAGTTTCCAAGCAGCCTATCGTCTAGCGAGGACGACTTGCCTGCCCACCACTCTTTCGAGGAGGACATCTGCTCTGATGAGTGGTTGTTGTTCGATTATAGTCCTCTATGGAGCTCCGAGAAGGAGGACCTGGAGGAGGAGGATGACGAGGACGAGGACGAGGATGAGGATGACGCCGACGCCGACGCCGACGCCGACGCCGATGACGATGATGATGACGATGATTACTCCGACTCCGACGACTCCGACTTTGACTCACCTCCTCCCAAGCGAGTGGATCATATTTAGATTAAGTAGTTTATAGTTAGTATAAGTAGTTTTATTTTAATAGTTTAGGTTAGTTATTATGCTTCCGGACGAGTACAATCATATACTCGTCCAAATTGTATCTATATGTTAGATATATAAAATGAATCAATGAAAAAAATTCTATTCGCACAGATTTGATCTCTTTGATGCCACCTTTTTATATGAAATGCAAAGGGAGTTCTTTCCAATACTACTTCCAAAATGCCAGTGCATGGATTTGATCTCTCGATGAATGTTTTTTTGTTTTTCTATATGTTTGTGAATGAAAAGGGAAAAAACTGTCATGTACGGTTACGGTTGTTTCTAGGAGAATCTAAAACCAGTTTAACCGCTGACAATCACCGTATTATAGCATTGGATTAGCGTGGCAATGGTCGGCTTAATACGGACACTATTTAACTTATCTAGTGCCGTTCGTTCTCGCTGCCGATCAATCTAGACCGTCCTTTTGGCAACAAACCTAGAAGCGCTCGGCCTATTCCCAACTCCCCTCGGGTCCTATCGATGCCTTGGCGGTGGTTTGACCAACTAAAAACCCCAATACGAATCCATTAGTTCTCCACACCTATTGTTGCTTCATCTTCATTCTCCCCACCCATTGCTTCATCTTCATTTTGACCCGTCGCCTGTACTTGCCCTATCTCAAGCACCTTGCATTGTCATCGTGGACAACGCCCCGTGAAGGTTAGATGGATTCGGTCACCCCCCTATTTGCATTTGGTTCCAATTAGTTTTAGGTTCGGTATCAGTTTTGTTCATATTAGGAATTTCTTCATTGCAATAGATGTCTTACTTCGGAAGAAGCCATTTCAATGCGAGCAACCTTGCGTTTTGGTGGCTAGGGTTGGCACCAGGACCCCAGATGATGTTGTTTGCTACTTGGGGATGGAGCATTCACCCGGACCGACTGTTGATTGTTGAAGCCGCTGTTCGTCACCTTCTCGAACCACAAAATTTGACAAGAATCGTTCAAGACCCTATTTGTGGAGAGATTTTTGTGCTTTACAGGACTAGACAGGAAGTAGACATACCTTATAGATACAATGTGTCCGTGGACGGAGATGCTGTCATCTTTGCTATGGTTCACTACCTCTGGCTTTCGGGACCGCATCAACCAATTGAGTACCTTAGCAACTGCCTACCCATCCGACATTAAGTCTTAGAATTTGTGAAACTTTTATTTAATGAAGTTTATATGTACTGATGAAACCTCTAGATTAGTATGTATGAGTACTACATAATCGTTGAACTATTACTTTAGTTGAACTGTTAATTGAATCAATTGGTCTTGATTGTGGTCCACGTGTACACCGCTATGTAAGCACAGAGGATCCAAAACATGCCTTCTTCTATAGGTGGATAGTACCCTAAACCACCGGTGACACAATATTTCATCTTGGTGGGAGTGCGAGGGTTTTCAAGGACATTTTGGCGCCTTGGTGGGAGGGAAAAGCGTAGATAAAAGACCAGGGCTGGCCTCTTCACTCAGATTGTGCAACACTTTGAACCATGACTGCTCCATGGCTGCATCTAGCTCCAACTCCTCCCAGTGGTTGGCACCATCCTAGGGCACCGTCGTGAGGAGAACACCGGCTTCCAGCGAAGGATGCTACAATGGGAGGGGGCCACCCATCCCATGCCGTGTTGAGAACCACCCCTATGCATACCAGTCACCACTTTTGTGTCGCTGCAGCTTGAAGACACCTCGGTGGATTTTGTGGAGTGATGGAAACCCAGGATGTCGGTACCACAGATGTTGCAAGGCAAATAATGTAACTCGATTTCTTTCTTGTTCATTCTATTTTAGCAATGTAAATGCTAAACTATCCCACTGTACTTATGGTAATTTGTTTTTTTCATAGCCCATCTTAGATTGCGGGTTCTATGAGTGGTACGATCCCCCATATGGAAGATATCTGAGGACTTTGATTTTGGATTTACGTAACAAGATTTGTGAGCTGAAGGCGGAGGCCAATGTTAGAACAAATGAAGAACATCTGCAGGAGGAGGAAGAGATTATGCCACAGATTGAAGAGATGGCCAGGTTCCAACGAAGATGATGGAAGATTTTGTACCTTTGAGAAAGAAATGTGCTTTCTGTTCTTCTTTCACCTATTTTGTACTTACCTTAGTTCTTGGCATGTTCATTGGCAAGTTGCTTAGTTCACCGCAATAGATTCAAGTATCAATTTATGTATCAGACTAAAATCTGTCACTTTTGTACTACTATTGTTGAACTAAATGCAAGGTGATTAACCATGTGTTCAATTTATTGAACTATAAATGATAGTAGATCTAAGTATCAATTGATGTGTTGGAGGCATCCTACTTCCCTAGGCACTGGGCCCTGGTATAGGGGTAACCAATTTATTGAACTATATATACACTCTCCTACGGTCCTACCACACCTTTCTCCCATCCATTCCCCACTCTGCTCCGTTGCTCTGCTTCACCCTGCTAGTGTCGGACGAAGGGCAGCCTCTCGCGTGCTCACTGCTCCTTCACCTCCAACCTCGCCGGCACACAAATCTTCAGCGCGCTATCCCTGCTTCTCTGCTCCATCCGGATCTAAGGTAACTGCACTGGATCTGCTTCTTCACCAGATTCTATATTCCTTTGTATTGCTCTCTTGTGCTCTCTGCTCCTTCACCTCCAACCTAGCTATAGTAATTTTTTTGGATCTACAGATGAAAATGCCAAAACGTTAAAATTGTGTGCCTTACTATTTATCACCGTATCATACGGAGGTCTCTGGGTGGTACTAGGAACCAGCCGCCGGTGATGGCACTGTGCATTCACCGCCACTTAGTTGCAAAATTTCCAATCCCACGTTTAAACCCTCCTGCGCGGAAGTGATGAAAGTTTGATTCCCACATGTCATAAAAGTTACGCAGAGAGCAAGCAACCCCTACCCCATCATCCTCCACCCCCGCTGCCCCTCCCTCCCCCCACACACATAGCTTTTCTAGTCCTCATTGCTGCTGTTTGTCATTGCCGCTCTTGCTCATCACCACCGTCAGCTCTTGCTCCACGCCGGTGCACATTGCTGGCTTGCCCGCACAGATCCACCGATGAACGAGCTGCTGCTGTCAATAGTGTTGCCCCTCGTGCTCACCGCTGCTAGATCCAAAGGCAAGTGTAATAAGGCCTTACTTGAATCATCATGCCTTCTCCTCGAAACTCATCTCCTTACTAATGTTTATTGATGCAATTCCATGGCAGGGCGGCCTCATCTCTGTGGCTGGTGGTGTCCTTCCAGATGAAGGAGGCCCCCAACATGAGGAATGCAGTGGATAGCCTCTCAGACGATGTGTTTGCTGACATCTTCCGCTACCTCCCCGCTAAGTCCTTGTGCTGCTGCAAGTGTGTTTGTCGCTATTGGAAGCGCATCATCTCCGACTCCTATCACTATAAGAAGCTTTCATAGACTGTCGTTGGCTTCTTCTATGGTAGCTGGTGGAAGGTCAATCACCACTTCACTAGCATCACCGATGAACGACCCTCCTTGTCCTTCTTGCCTTTCCCCCTTTCAAAAAGTCCTAGTCTCAGATTGTTGCAGCGGCCTTGTCCTTTGCTGGTGTGCTGGGCCTGATGGATTATGGCGCTATGTTGTCTGCAATCTGGTGACCCACAAATGGCATGTACTACCACATAGCATCCATTCTGTTGGTCAGGCTCACTTAGGTTTTGACCCAACGTCCTCGCACTTCCATGTGATTGAGTTTGTTGAGGTGGAGGGTCCATGCGTAGGTGTGGAGATCTACTCATCTAAAACTGCAGCATGGATCTTTAAGGAATCTGAATGGGGCGAGGGTATTGTTCTATGCTCAAAATTGAGAAATGTTTTTCTTAAGGTTTTATGCACATGCTTGAGTACTCTGCGATAGTTGCTATGGATATGGAGGGAAAGACATGGAGGATAATTCGTAAACCGCATGGTGCTGAAATGTCCATCCATCAAGCTCAGGGTCACCTGTGTGTGTGCTGCGCTGATTTTCACAATATGTCTTGGTTTTTAGTGTGGATACTTGAAGACTTTAGTACTGATAACTAGAGATTGAAGCATGTTGTGGACACGGAGGAACTGTTTGGACACATGAATATTAAAGTTGGTTCTGAGCTTTGTGATGAGGAGTAGTTCACCCAGAATGAAATTTCATTTTCCTTGTTGGGAAGGATAGAACACTGATTGCATATGACATGGACCACAGAAAGGTTCATGTCATCCATGCCCGTGTCATCCGCTTTTGTAGATCAAGAGGGTATTTCCATATGAACATGCCTTACTATCTTCCTTATGTTTCCTTGTTCATGGAGTCATTAGCAGAGCAGTAAAAGTGCATTTGCTGTATTTCGTCGTCACGACAGTCTTTGTTTAGGTAGGGAGTTGTTTTCATTCTATGTATGTATAGGCCAATTTTGGCTTGTTAACTAAAGGAATGATATGTTCAATATTATTAATTCTGCTGCTTTGTTTAGGTTGTGGATTTGAGATGAAGAAGAGGGGTTCCATGGTGCATAGGCTACCAATCCGAAGGATACACTAATTATATTCATTTGTGCCTAGCAAGCAGGAGTGCCACATGGGAGGAGCACAACTATGTTGTTTCATTATGTAAGTCTGTAGAGAGTAGTACCTTTAGTTTGCAATCTATGTATCGCTTGTGTTAGGACATCAGTTGAGAAAGATATTATGGTAAACATCCATTGTTATTGTAAGAACATGGTTTATGTATGCAATGATTATATATGTATGCTTTGTGTTCAGTAAGCTATTAAGGGCCGTTTATTGTTTTGTTATCACCACCACCATTGGTGGTGCAAACGTCCAACACCGTCGCTATACATATTATGCGGCAGGGATCAAAAGTGTATCACCACCGAATTGTTTAGTAACCCGACACCGACTAAACGGTCATCAAAGGCGGATCATGGTGCAAGGTGACGGAGACCATGACCTTTGTACTAGCGGTTTATACGCTGAAGCAACGGTGGTGTTAACCTCTACACAGACGTCTCGGCCGTCGAAGCGATGGTGAAGCTGCACCGTAGACAGTCGGGTCAAATTACAAGGTGACGGTGCTAGTGACCACTACATAGGCGGTTGATGTGCCCACATGACGGTGATGATAGCCTCCACACAAATGAATCATTTGCCAATGCGGCGGTGTTAATGTATACCCAGAGACGGGTCATGCTCCAATGCGACGAAAGTAAAGACCTTATCACACATGGATGATAAGCCAATAGGGCGGTATAGTCTATACCACAGTCGGTCTCAGATGACGACGATGATGGCTATACTATCATTGTCGACAGCTTATTGCCGAGACCAAAATTGGACAGCGATGGGGGTTATGACGCCGCTATGAAAGGTCTGAGTGTAGTAGTGTAATGAATTAGCTACTGAAGATGCTTTACAAGAAGAGTTCTGTCAACTGTCTCTTAATGCCATTTCTAGCAGTGACCAGACCAACTGCATTAAAATCAAATCTAGAGTCAAAGACAAGGTGATGCTTATTCTGTTAGACAGTGGTAGCTCTCATAGCTTTGTTAGCTCCCAATTTGTGGAAATTGCAAAATTGACCGTTGAACCCATGTCACCAAGGAAAGTAAAGTTGACAAATGGTGAATGGTTAATCACAAACAAGAAAGTCTCTCAATTATAGTGGTATTGTCAGGGACACGCCCTTTGCACTGACATGGTGGTCCTAGACATGCACCCATATGATGCAATCTTGGGTTTTGACTGGTTGCAAGCACATAGCCCCATGCAATGTGACTGGGTCAACAAAACATTGGAGTTTGCTGAAGCTGGGAAGTCAATCAAGCTTCAAGGTCTGCAGAATCCACCTCTCCAAATATCTGCTATATCAGCAACCAAGGTATATAACTCTACCAAGGGAAATGATATATGGGCATTTGTCCTCTTAGATCATGTTCTAGACCCCATAGCAACCTCTTTGCAAGATAAACCACAACTCCAAGCTTCCATTCAAGACCTACTCCACACATATAGTGATGTCTTCCAAGAGTCTAAATCCCTCCCACCACAAAGAACATATGACCATACTATTCCTCTGATCCCTGGCTCTATTCCCATTAACTTCAAGCCCTATCACTACTCTCCTCATCACAAAACAGAAATAGAAAAATAGGTTAAGGAGCTATGGCGGTCAGGACTTATAGCACATAGTCACAACCCTTTTGCATCCTCTGTGCTGCTAGTCAAGAAGAATCATGGCTCATGGAGGTTTTGTGTAGACTATAGGAAACTGAATGACATCACTATTAAGAATAGATTTCCTATGCCTATCATTGAGGAGATATTGGATGAATTGTCTGGAGCTAGGTATTTTACCATGTTGGACATGAGGTCAGGGTATCATCAGGCCAGAATGCATCCTGAAGATGAGCATAAGGCAACCTTCAAGACACACCAAGGGCACTATCAGTTTAAAGTAATGCCCTTTGGTCTTACAAATGCCCCTGCCATATTTCAGTGCCTTATGAATCACATCCTGCAACCTTTCTTGAGGAAGTTTGTATTGTTTTTTCTAGATGACATCCTCATTTATAGTCCAACTTTGGAGGATCACATCACATTTGAGTCAGGTCCTGGCTGAACTCAGAAAACACAAGTTGTTCTTAAAGGAAACAAAATGCTCCTTTGCTCAGTCCAGTCTAGAATATCTGGGACACATCATATCTTCCTAGGGAGTTTCAACTGATCCCTCAACGATATCTGCAATGCTTCATTGGTCAGTGCCCACAACCATGACTGAGCTCAGAGCCTTCTTAGGCCTCACGGGTTACTATAGGAAATTTGTTAAGGGATATGGATTCATGGCTAAACCATTAACCAATATACTAAGGCTGAAGCAATTTACTTGGTCTCCAGAGGCACAATTGGCTTTTGACAACTTGAAGATTGCTATGACCAAGACACATGTGCTAGCTCTGCCCAATTTTCAGGACACTTTTACTGTTGAAATTGATGCATGCAGTGAAGGAATTGGTGCTGTACTCATGCAACATGGACAACCAAATGCTTATTTGAGTAAGGCATTGGGAGAAAAACATAGAACACTATCTATCTATGAGAAGGAGTTTTTGGCTCTGATTATGGCTGTGGAAAGATGGAGGCATTACTTGCAAAGACAACAGTTCCTAATTGTGACAGACCACAAGTCCCTAGCATACCTTAATGAACAGAACTTACATTCTGACATGCAGAGGAAGGCTATGGACAGATTGATGGGGTTACAATTCAAAATCATTTATAGGCAGGGCAAAGAAAATGTAGCAGCTGATGCCCTGTCAAGAGTAGCTCATCTTCTGTCCCTTCAAGCTGTTTCATCTGTGCAACCTGCCTGGATCTAGGAAGTGCTCAACTCCTATACCACAGATTCTCAAGCCCAACAACTCCTCAGAAGATTGGCAGTATCTAGCCCTGATGCTCAAGGGTACAGTCTAGACAAAGGATTGATCAGATACCAAGATAAAATATGGATTTGCAGTAACTCAGCTCTGCAAACAAGATTGATTGCTGCTTTTCACTCTAGTGCACTTGGAGGGCACTCAGGTATAGCTGCAACCTACTATAGACTCAAGAAACATTTCAATTGGACGAGCATGAAACAAGATGTGGATAGTTTTGTTAAGCAATGCTCAATGTGTCAGCAATCCAAGCATAGCAACACTCATCCCATGGGGTTATTGCAGCCATTACCTATACCTGAGGGGGTGTAGAGAGATTTATCAATGGACTTTATTGAGGGCTTGCCCAAGTCACAAGGGTTTAGTGTCATACTTGTAGTGGTGGGCAGACTCACCAAGTTTGCACACTTCATGCCAGTAAAGCATCCATATGCTGCAAGCACAATTGCTCAGATTTTCATGGACAATGTAGTGAAGTTACATGGCCTACCAAGCTCTATTGTCACAGACAGAGACACTATCTTCGATCCTCAGCAATTTTTGGAAAGAACTCTTCAAACTCTACAAAGTAAATCTAGCACTGCTTACCATCCACGGTCTAATGGACAGACTGAGAGAGTAAATCAATGTCTGGAAATGTATCTAAGGTGCTCTGTCCAAGATGCCCCCAAAACATGGAAAGATTGGCTATCCCTAGCTGAACTGTGGTATAATTCCACATTCCACACTGCTCTGGGATGTTCTCCATTCAAAGCACTATATGGCTATGAGCCTAACATAGGTGCTGCTCCTTCTGTTCCACCTGAGACAGCTCCAACAGTAGCAGAAGTGATTGAGAACAGGGAACTCCATTTGCAGGCTCTGAAACACAATTTGGCCAAAGCACAGAACAAAATGAAGCTTATGGCTGATAAAAAAAGAAAGACTTCCAATTTGCAGTGGGTGATCAGGTGCTGTTGAAACTCCAACCATATAGTCAGTCTTCAGTAGCTAACAGACCATTTCCCAAGTTGGCTTACAAATATTTTGGTCCATACGAAGTCCTCGAAAGAATTGGTTCAGTTGCTTATCGCCTGGAGCTCCCTGCAAACTCTTTAATACATCCCGTCTTTCACATTTCGCAGCTGAAACCGTTCCATGCAGATTACACACCAATCTATGATGACTTGCCTGTTCTTACTGATCTGGAAGCCGCAGCAGCTACACCGGCAAGGATCACTGAACGTCGACTGGTGAAGAAAGGTAACAATGCTATTCCACAGGTCAAGGTGACTTGGATCAGGCTTCCGGATTCAGCTGCTACCTGGGAAGACTATCATGTCGTGAAGCAGCATTTTCCGGATGCACCAGCTTGGGGACAAGCTGCAACTCAAGCGGGGGGAGGTGTCACGCCTGGTGTCACTGCGGAGGAAGAAGGCGCCTGAAGAGAAGACATATTCGTGATGGCGTATTATCATTTAGCTGTTTACATTTTCAATAATGTGTACTGACGTGTGGGCCCGGGAGGCTAGTGTCCGTAAACGGCACCTAAGTGCCTGAACCCTGTTCCCCATCCGACATTCAGACAATTAATCGAACTCGCCAAGGCAGAGGGGCTTGCCTCGCCGGCGTCCTCGTTCCTGTATCTCTTGTGTGCTCACGTCGGTGGCGACCTCGCCGGCGGCCAAGGGTGTGACACCCTCAAGGTATGCCTGGCGCCACATTCTCATTTTTTTATGTGTGTTCTACACATCTATCGTCAGTCTCACAGATGAGAACAACTACTGTTCTGTTCGTCATGGCATGTATTCTTACCATTAGTTGCATGTACTAGCCATTGTGTCATGCATTCACCATTGCACCGTTCCACTATTTAGTGTTCATGAGCGGTAAATTCCTATTTGATGGGGATTTGATGCACATCAGTTTTCTTGTTGAATAACCAGAGCAGGTTGCATCTTTGTCATCAGCAAGAGTAGCTAAGGAGTTCTGCTTTGCTGCTAGGGATGTCTTACTCCTTTATAAGGCTATTGTAATGGTTCAGGTTCGTGTATGTACAAACGTTGAATGATAGTTTTAGGTTTCCACATTATACCATGGTTGTACTTAAAGCAAATCACAGTGTATTCTAGTTTCAGTTCTATATTTCAGGCACTATTATTGTTTCATAGTAATTGACCTTTGTCAAATATTTTTCTTCTGAAGCTAGAGAAGCAATTTGATAGCTTAAGTCAAGTGGCTGCTATTGTTCACAATGACTTCTACTATTTGTCCCAAGAAATTCTGAGCTTTGCATTTCAGGTGTGCATCCCCAACTTGTTGCTGCTTGTTATCATTATTGATCTTGGGTTTTGCTTGATGTATGTTAATGTATTCTTGTTTAGAATTCTTGCTTACAAATGCAGATATGTAACAAACTATTTATTCTTTATCTTCCATGTACTTAAATTTTTTTTGTTACTGTATATACTCATTGAAATCTGTTTCATTTTGGGTTTGATACTAGGGAAGGCCTTACGATTGCACTGGAGGAAGCCCTGTTTGTTTCAGTCGAATATTGGTGATTCTAGCTTTTATAGCCCCTAGATGAAACAAATAGCCAGGTTTTGACCCTAGATTCCAGAATACAGGAATCTGCTCAACCGTAGCTTTTAGTGGATTGTAGCAAACCTGTTCGTCCGTTGCACTCCCCTTCCTGTTGCTACCACCTCGCTTCCTGCAACCAACACCAATAAAATTTTTTATCTGCCATGTCTGAGCTCATGTGCTGCCTCCAGCCCCACACACATCCTGATGGTGCACTTGGAGGCAGTGGAGCCCTTGCCGCCAACTACCACCACTGACCACTGGTCAAGGGACTTTGTGAAAACCCAAGTTGCAGCTTTAACTCACCAAGTTGCAGCTGTTTGTTGTGTTCAACTAATGCTTTCGTGTGATAAGATAGAGTGTTTACTTTTTCATAAAAACTAGTCTGCACAAGAAGAAAATAATCTATGCCTCGACGTCCTGGATTGATCTTGTTTACCTTCCAACAAAACAAAACCAGTCCCATGCTGCTGTAAATTTATTTTTCCTCTTTGGGCAACCAAATTAAATAGAACTTGTTAAGAGATATTTTTCTTAAGACATTTTATGTGTTTTCAAAATGAAATGCGTTCTGCTAACCTTTCTGGATGCTTTTGTCTAGTACCGTGCAGATTTTCCTAGCGATCTACAGAAACAGGTTGTTTTTGTGGATTTAGCCCCAATCTTCTCCAGATGGCAGATGTTGTATTGGGAAGACAAATACAACTCGCCGTTGATACTATAAGTGAGGTCATTAGATGTTTCTAATTATGAAGTTCTTTTCCACACACATAATTACTTCTAGTCGTGAGCTCTATTTAAATTTTCTAGTTCATTGCATTGTTTTTCAGGCTATAGATGGCGCTGATGGTTTTCAGAACACACACCAACCTCAGCATTATGAGTCAGCAAAATTTAGTATTGAACAGGTCTGTTCCATTGTTAAAAAGGATGAGCTTTTGAACCTTGAAAAATGATGTGGGGCTAGACTTCATACATATTTACTTCAAAATTTAGTTCGCTTGTTCATCGAGCTAATTACTTGTAGTCCCAATCAAACATTTCCCACAGTGGTGAAACAAGACAAAAAACCATGGTTTATAAGTCCAAATTTGTACTTTTAGCGATGAAGTTAACAAGGGGATTGTGTATTCATAATTATAAAATGAGTAAAATACGCTTCGCTATACACAATGAGTGGTGTCTTTCTTTTGTTTGATTTGGAAATGCTATAAGCTTGAGAAGTCTTGTGCCCTGTTGCTACATCTATCCAATCTTTAGGGATTTTTACCAGCACTCTCACAAATCATCCGAAGAACATTTTGCTTCAATCTTCCCTGGATCTCCAATGAAATAAAATTGTCTTCATGCTGTGCCAAATCTCAGCAGCAATCAATTTCAATTCTTGAAAGTTTTTTCAATTTTTCATCTCAATGGACATTTGAGTTATTGATTAAACATCATTATTTACTCTTGGGATCTATGGGTTCAATTCAGGTCGTGTTTATTTTGGAAAAGATACGAATCATGTGGGAATCGATACTGACAAGATCAACTTACAGGAAAAGTATGTGTCATGTCCTTGGGTCTGTCTTCTCTAGAATTACAAGGGATATGCTTCTAATAGATGACATGGCAGCAGAAGAGACATTGCAGGTGATACATGTTATGCCATAATGGTTTGAGGTGATAAAATCTTATGTTCACTAATATATATTCTTACAGCTGCAAGGCCTTATCCATTTGGCTCTCGAAAATCTCTCTTCACTATTTCTTTCCCTGGTTGAGAATGATGATGGCAGCACAAAGTTCTTAGACCATGACACTTGGACTCAATTGGATGGAATTCTACCATCTTTGAAAAAGTTCCGCAAGCTAGCAGGTATTTTGTTGGTTCTGATTATGGATTTCTTTTCATCTTTAACTGGTCTACTTATGTTTTTTTTATTCAAGTCAGATAACACTGAAAATAATTACTGTTCAGAGTTGCTTGATATGTCATTGAAGTCCATCACAGCATGTTGGGAAAGTGGAGACCTAGTTACATGTGGTTTCACATCATCTGAGGTGAGCAGGCCCAGCCCCCATCATTTTTTAAAAACCTTCATATAGTGTTTCGTATACAATATCAGAGACAACACTTTATTTTTTGCCATTGACTTATCGCATAGCCCCCCCCCCCCCGGCCCCACCCCACCCCCCCAAAAAAAATGTTCATGTGTATCTCAATCTGTGATTTGCACATCTTTTTCTTTGTTAAGGGAACTTCAGTATTCCTAATTCAAGCTGCTGCATGATAACTTTATGGTCTTTTCAATGTTGAACAATATACTAAATTCCAAGTCTATTTTCTTAGTTTACCCGATATGTTTTTTAATCATGTACAGGTGCAAAATTTGATCAAAGCAATATTCGTTGACTAGCCTCTTAGGAAGGAGTGCCTAGGATGGATCATTAGGACCCCAGCTTAGAATGCAGAAACAGCATATTTGTGTCTATGGGTCAATGTTTTTTTTTCATATTCTTTTGTCCACCATATAGTGAAGTATTAATTGGTATGAGCTCAGTTTGAACTGAAGGAGACAGACTTGCAATCTCTGACTCCCCAGTTCAATACTCACCCCACTGCCTGGACCAGGACTGATCAGATAATGCTAGCAAATGTTCATGTTAATATGTTACTGATGTCTTCGTGGTCTTAAGGGACATTTCCAAAACACCTTAAGCAAATGCATGGAGGTGAAAGGAGGATGGCCTGAGCTAAATATAGAAGCTGCATGGCAATCTTTGTAAACAAAGAACTCACCCAAGGTTATGAAGGACATACTGGGCTTGGAGAAGAAAATAGGCAAGAAAAAAAATGATCTTGAGTGACAATAAGATTTCATTAGAACCGTGAATTTGTGTCATTATATGCAATCCGTGATGCTCTTGTGATGAAAAATTATCACAGCGATCTGCCATGTAACAGGACAGGCGATGCGGCAATTTGGCTGAACCAAGATTGATTTGTGTGACACAAGCTCAATTTGGTTGGTACAATACATTTGAGTGGTACCAAAATTTGGCTGGTTACAATATTAGAATATATAAGCTATTCAGCAACTATCACGTTGAATAGTAATTCAACGGGTGAGCCAACAAATCAATTACAGTACAATCGTAGAGAAACTATCCACAAGAGTAAAATTATGAGCGTCAGATTTCCCATGCTGTCACCCACAATTATAAAAAGACCTACAAAAACCATAAGTTTGTTCCACCCACAATGTAAAAAGACCCACCAAACGGTAGTGTGTGCCCTATAACACGCACAATTAGAAAAAGACGTACCAAAACCATAAGTGTGTGCCACCCACAATTGTAAAAAGACCTACCAAAACCGTAAGTGTGTGCCCTATAATGACACCTTGAATAAATAAATACCCCTAACCCTAGATATCTCTCATTCCTCACTTTTGCACTCTCCTCCCACCCGGGTCACATAGTGGTGGCGGCGGTGGCTTCCTTCCTAGGGCAAGGCAGATTCGCTGTGGTGTCCCCTCCCCCCAACGGTGGTGACGGCTTCCTTCCCCACATTGGCAACATCGGCATTGCCTTCCCTGCACCTGGTGGCCGCAAATCCGCACATGGTGGTGGCAGCGTCCCTTTCCCAACACCAAGCGGCGGTGACGACTGCCTTCCCCGCATTGGCGACAACGACACCGCCTCCCCTGCACCTAGCAGTGACTCCCCTCTCCTACACATGGTGGCGGCATCCCTTCCCCTATAACTAGCGGTGGCGGTGGCTTCCTTTCCCACATTAGTGGTAGTGACATCGCCATCGCTGTACCTAGTGGCGACATCCCCTCTCCTACATATGGCAATGGCATCCCGTTCCCTACACCCAACAACGGTATTCCCTTCGGATGGACTCCTCTAGCCACAACAGATGATGAGCCTCCTCGCAACATCAGATGGGAGCTTTTTTGTGATGCACAAAAGATAAGAATCGATATGTATTTATTATTGATTTGGCAAATATTTTCTAGTAAAATTATATTTATCAACGCGAATGCTACTTTTCAGGCACGCACGCCCTAGAGGTGCAGCACGCACACCGCATTCGCCCACGCCTAACCATCCAATCACGTCCACCGTATTTGCCCACGCACCACTCGCTCGCGCCCGACCGTGCTTGCGCCGACAAAGAAGAAGATGGTGGTGGCTAGGGTTCTGGTGGCGGCGGTAGGTTCCACTACAAGAAATCTAGGCTTCTATGATGACCGCCAGATGACATAGCACCTATCTATCACAAACAGAGGTTGTTTGTGATGACTGTTCATAGGATGACAACTGTTTATGACCAAGTTGTGTTTGTATCATAAACATCGTCATAGTATACTCTGTATGGGCTTTGTGACGATAGATCCATGACAATAGTTGATCGTGATAAAATATAGAACTATTATAATTTTTACTCAAACAGACTTGGATAAAGAAATGATCAAAACCAAAGATGTAGTTACCGATGAGTTCTACAACTTTATTGTTGATGAGTTTTTCATTTAAAATCATTACTCTCCTAAAATTCTATTCGAAGTTCTCATATTTTGAAATTCAAAATTTGAATTGTTCAAACAAAGTCGGATATAAAAATGACCAAAACAAAAGTTGTAGATCTAAATGACTTCTACAACTTTGTTATTCATGACTTTTCCATCTGAAAAAACTTATTATCCTTAAATTCTTTTTGAAGTTCTTATATTTGAAATTCAAATTTGGAATTGTTTAAATAAAGTCGGATGGAGAAATGACCAAAACAAAAGTTGTAGATATTGATTAGTTCTACAATTTTGTTGTGATGACTTTTTCAATTGAAATCATTTATTGTCCCAAAATTATGTTTGGAATTCTCATATTTTAAAATTCAAATTTCAAATTATTCAAACAATGTCAGATGGGGAAATGACCAAAACCAAAGTTGTGGAGCTCGATGAGGTCTAAAACTTTTTATTTGGTGACTTTTTCATTTAAAATTATTTTTTCTCCTGAATTTAATCTAAAGTTCTCGTATATTGAAATTTATTTTTTTAATTGTTGGGCCAAATTCTGGGCTTATTTCATTTTTTGGCCCATTCTAATCCTAGACCCATTGCAGTTTTTCCATTATCAAGTAAATAGATAAAGCACATTATGAAGGTTCCAACCGACTAAAATGAAAAAATGGCCAAAACAAAACTTGTAGATCTTGATGAGATCTAAAAGTTCGTAGTTGACGACTTTCCCATTAGAAATCAATTACTATACCAAAATTGTGCTTGAAGTTCTCATAAGTTGAAATTCAAATTTTTGAATTGTTCAAACGAACTTGGATGAAAAGATGACCAAAATCAAATTTGTACATCTCGATGAGGTTTGTAAATTTTTAGTTTATGACTTTTCCATTTGAAACCTATCCCAAAATTTGGTTCGACGTTCTCATATTTTGAAATTCAAATTTTGAATTATTCAAACAAAGTCGGATAGAGAAATGACCAATACAAAAGTTACAGATATCGATGAGTTTTACAACTTTATAGTTGACAATGTTTCCATTTAAAATCATTTATTATCCGAAAATTCGGTTTAAATTTCTCATGTTTGAAATTCAAATTTTGAATTGTTCAAAAGAAGTTAGATAGAGAAATGACCAATATAAAAGTTGTATATATTGATGGGTTCTACAACTTTGTTGTTGACGACTTTTTCATGTGAAATCTTTTACTGCACGTTGTTCATAAATAGATACATCTCTCACATGGTTGTATAGTCCCACTTTATAAAAAGTGCTTCAAAATTTTATGCAGTGCTCATGGACTAAAAATATGTTGTTGTGTAAATTTGAAAAAAAATTGACGAAATTTAGTTATTATTGTAATCATTTGTTGAATTGTTATAGAATAAATGTAATAATATCTAAACTTGGTTAGAAAAATCTACAAACTTGCGTGATAACATGGTTTTGGTGTATAATCGTTGCATAAAAATTTCAAAGGATTTTGACAAAATGATACTGCACAATGTTCATAAATGGATACATCTCACACATAGTTATATGACTTGGTGAGAGATGTTTGTATTTGTGAAGGATGTATAATCTACTTTGTTGAAACAAAGTTGGATGGAGAAATGACCAAAACAAAAGTTGTAGATCTTGATGAGTTCTACAATTTTGTTGTGGACAACTTTTTCATTTGAAATCATTTACTATCGCAAAATTATGTTTGAAGTTCTCATATTTTAAAATTCAAATTTTGAATTAAAACAAAGTAGGATGGGGAAATGACTAAAACAAAAGTTGTAGATCTTGATGAGTTCTACAACTTTGTTGTTGATGACTTTTTCATTTGAAATTATTTTCTATCCCAAAATTCTTTTTGAAGTTGTCATATTTTGAAATTCAAATTTTTGAATTATTCAAACAAACTCATATGGAGAATGGACCAAAACTAAACTTGTAGATCTTGATGAGGTCTTTAACTTTGTAGTTGATAAGTTCATAGGTTTTGTGGTGCTTGTTATAAAAAGTATAACTCCTATGAAGAAGGAATTGCTGCCTTCAAGTCAAGAACCAACTCAAATCCACCCTTAGCTCATGATGATGACTTCTATCTGCAAAACCTAATAGTTGCTCCACCCTCTTTCTCCTTCAAAACTATTGTAATTGTAGTCCTCTTAATCTTTGTCTGTCTCCTATGGAAGAAGCCCTGAGCTCGTGTACCGATTGTAAGTGTGATGGTTAGACTTGATTTAGCTATAATTGTAATGGTTACAGCTCCATTAACTGCTACTCTAGTTTGAGTAATATATATCCATATGGTGCTACTATAAATTTAGATGAGGTCATACTATGAAAATTGTTAATGGTTGTTAAAGTTACACTTTGGTATCAGTTGTGGACTTCACCGATGGATCTTTGTTCAATTATTTTCTCCTTTAGTGATCTCAATATTGAGGAAGCTCTCACGGAGGATTATTTTCCCCTTCAGTGATCTCAATACTGACGAAGCTCAGGCTCCCAATAAGAGGAACACACTGGCCAACCTCACAGAAGATGTTGTTTTTGAGATCCTCTGCCACCTCCCCGCTCGCTCCTTGTTCTACTGCAAATGTGTCTGTCGCTCCTGGAGAAACCTCATCTCAAACCCCAACAACCATAAGAATCTTCCCAAGACTATAGCCAGCTTCTTCTATGACAGTGAGAACAGTAATCGAAAGTTCACCAGTGTCGTCCCTGGTGTACGCCCCCCTCCTTGGAATTCTTGCCCTTCAACATTGATAATGTAGCTGTCTCAGATTGTTGTAATGACCTCATCCTATGCTGGTGCCTTGGGGCTGATGGATATTGCTGTGTCGTCTGTAATCCAATGACCTAGAAGTTTAAAATTCTGCCGCCTAGTACCCATGATGTTGGCCATGCTGGTGGTGAGGCTGGCTTGGCGTTCGATCCGATAGCCTCCTCCTCGCACTTCGATGTGATTGATATGTGGATGTCGACACTGTGTGCGCAGGTGTGGAGATCTACTCATCTCAAACTACAGCATGGATTTATAAGGAATCTAAATGGGATGAGCATACTAATGTGACATTTTATAGATAACCAAGTGTGGAGATCTACTCACCAATGGTTGTATGCACATTATGGGGAACTATGGAGAGTACTCTATGATACTTGCTATGGATATAGAGGGAAACACATGGAGGAAATTTGATAAGCCTAGTGGTCTTCAACACTCCATGCATCAAGCTCAGGGTCACTTGTGTGTATGTACTGTTGCTGGTCCCAATGATTCCAAGCTTTCAATCTAGATCCTTGAAGACTATGGAACTAATAATTGGACATTGAAGTATACGGTCAGCACGTAGATCCTATTTGGAAGGATTAGTATTAGATTTGGTTACCCAGATTTTGTTGATGAGGACATAGTGATCACAATTCACTCAGAATGGAATTTGATTTTCTTTGCTGGGGAGGATGGAACAATCATCGCATACGACATGGACCCCAAAAAAGTTCATCCCATCCCTGCCCATGTCTTTTTGTATGGTAGACGTACCACTAAAAAAGAGTTCATCTGCAGACCATACTGTCTTCCTTATGTTCCCTTGTTCTTGGATTCATTAGCAGAGCAGTAAATAAAGATGCATTTGATGTATCTCTCTATCATGCATTTTAAATGGACCATTGTCGTTTGCTTGTCTATGGACATGTTAATTTACTCAATAATGGATATTGTCATTATTTTAGCTAAACTAGTGTGCCATCTTTGTGTTGTTTGCAAATTGAATTATTTGTTTGGTGCACACATGCGTTACGGTGGTGTTACAATAACATCACCAATGGCTCCTCTGCTTGGCTTTTAATAGAGGGACGTGGTCACGTGTACTGTCTTCTGCTTGGCTTTTAATTTAATTCCTCACAAAAAAATGCAACGCGAGACTTGATCGGATGAACTCTGTTATGTGATGAATCTGGAATTAGACATCAATTCTTGCCTCGCCTATCGGCATACCCAACACGTCCATTCAAACAATGGTGGCTTCACTACCGGTTCACATGGTAATCCGACGGTGATAATGTGATCACCGCTAGATCTTACTGTAGCGCATACTTCCATCTTGGCACAGGCGGTAAAAAACTATTATCTCTGCCAGTTTCTACGAGAGTTGAACATAGGACAAGCAGTGTTGATGGTCACTAACACCCATTTTGACCATCAACATTCCACCCAAAAGCATGGTAAAGTGAGGTAAATCATCATCACATGTGAAGAATTATGTTTATAATTCACCTAGTTCTACTTGTGCTTGTAGAATTATTTGTATGCAGGAAATATGGCAAAGTTTGGCCAAAATGGTGACAAACATGGACCAAGGAAGAAGTGGATGTGGCAGGAGGCTAAGGGCCCACAGGTCAGCATCGCCCAGGGCACCCTAGCGCTACCTGGCCCCACCTAGTGCCCACTTGGCACTTTGCCATGTCAACGATCCATGGGAGTCCCTCTAGAACCAATAGGAAGCGTTGATCCAAGTCAGTTCAATCAATGGTCAAAATGGAGAGGCCATGGATCCATGGGCCCATTGTCATAGACTTGGAGCCTTCACAACCGACTTCCCGTCCAAATTTTGACACATGCTATCCAAGTAACCACCATTGTGAGCCAACCATCGCCGTTGGATCGTAAGGCGGTGGAATGGAGGGCCGGCCGGTGCCCCCCTAGCATCGCCTGGCGCCCAAGTCACCTCAACCGACCTCTGGCTACCTACAAATACCCCTCCCCTCACTATACACTATAAATAGAAGGTGTGGAGCTCGGTGGAGAAGTGCCCCATTCATTTCCAAGCTCTCCAAGCTTCTCTTAGCTTTCTAGCTTAGCATTAGCTATAGAGTAGTAGTCTAGTAGTGGAGTAGAGCCAGAGCGGAGCTTCTCGAAGTCCGGAAGAGTCTTGTAGGTCTGGTGTAGCTCCTTTGTAATTCTTTTATTTCTACATACTTTATTCAGTATTTATTTCAGCACTTTATTCTAGTATTGCTTGCTTACTTTAAGTACTTAGTCATTAGTGTTCATCATTAGTGAGCTTAAGTGCTTGTTGTTTGGCATTAGTAGCATAGGTTATCTTATCATTAGTACTCTTTCGTTAGTACCAGTTCCACCATCTCGTTAGGGTGCTTTGATCTCATTTCATCGGAGCTCGGATCGAAGTAGTAAGTTTATAGATTAAGCGTGTTGCTTAGGCTATAGATTACCTGTGGACACGGCTAGGCATCCGAATAGATTGTGGTAGGTGGCAAGTGGTGACAACCTTGTCCATCCTCTGTATTCCACCACAATGGGTTTAGTTATTAAATCGTAGGGCTCGTGGCAGACCTTGTCTATTTGACTCTCCTAGTTGGTAGGCGGGCTGTGCCCCGATGTACTACCGCATTTCTCCTATTTATTTGTTTACCCTTAGTTACTAGAAAGATATATCGCTCGCTCTCTCACCAAGCTATCTCTGGTTAGCTTGTATTTAGTAGTTAGTTTAGGTAGTTCACACTCATCATTCACTATCGTTCACCTACCTAGGATCAACTCAAGCCTTCCTCTAGCAAATCCTAGTCCACTTATAAATTCTAGCCTTCTGCCTTCCTGTGAGATAAATTATAAATTTGATACTCGGTACTCACCAAGCCAAGTGCTACGCAATAGTTCTATGCACTTGTAGAATCCTCCAATAGTCATTAAGAAATATCAATAAGCATTTCTAGCGTCGTTGCCGGGGAAGGCAACTGGCCTCGAATTTATAAGGCTGAATTTGTTAGCTAGGTTCTTGTTAGTTATCCTTAGTTTATCCTTTTTTCCTTATATCCTATCACTACCCTACATAGTCAAGGGCAATAAGTCCATTCGTGATTTTTCTGCACCCTCGACTGCTAATGCAGTCATCGGACCCAATGTTATCAATGGGGACGCTAACTTTGAGATTAAGCCAGCGTTAATTACGATGGTTCAAGCTAGTCCATTCTGTGGGAAAGCCCACGAGGATGGAAATGCTCACCTCCAACATTTCTTGGAGATTTGTAGCACATTCACCATTAAGGGAGTGAGCCAAGAGGCTATACGTCTTCGCCTTTTCCCCTTCTCTTTGTTAGGAAAGGCTAAGCAATGGTTTTACTCTAACCGCAACATTGTAGATACCTAGGACAAGTGTTCCAACGCTTTCCTAGTTAAGTTTTTCCCCATGGGAAAGACTAATACTCTACACAATAAAATCTCTAGTTTTCAACAACTAGCAGATGAGTCGATTCCTAAGGTTTGGGAACGAATGCAAGAGTATGTCTCTACATCCCCACACCATGGCATGGAAGACTAGCTTTTGATCCAGAACTTCTACCACGTATTACTACCATTAGATAGGAGCCATTTAGATGCTGCTGCTGGTGGTGCATTCTTTTCGCTAAGTGTTGCAGATGCAAAGATGCTGATCGAGAAGACGGTCTCCAACCAAGAATGGAGTGACGATCGACTCCAACCCCATAAACGAGGTATGCATTTAATTAAAGAAATTGACATGCTTGTAGCTAAGATGGATCTACTCGCGAAGTGAGTGTTACATTATGAGAAGGTGAGTGCCCAAGAGACACTCAAAGCCATGGATTCCCACATGACTTGTGAAGTCTGTGGAGATGTTGGACATTCGGGCAATTCCTGCCCCAAAACTCAAGAGGACCTCAACTTCATCAACACCGACAACGGTTCCGTCCACAACATTAAGGCTAGAATCAACGCTCCAACAACCAGAGAGGTAACAATTATTACTCTTCTTCTCATTTGAATAATCAACGTATTAATAGTTATGCTTTCTTGAAAGATCTTGTTTATAGCAATGGTAGAATGACTGATAGTATAAATAAAAAAGTTGAATGCTCATGACAAGATGTTGGAAAACATAAATGCTAAATTGGATGAATTTTCTTTTGTCTTAAAGAAGCAACTTAGTTTCAATAAGATGATAGAAACCCAATTAGCTCAAATTGTTGTTGCTATCCCATCCTATGAAAAAGATAGAATTCCTAGCAAACCTGAGGGAACCGTGGAGACAGCCAACCTTGTTAAGGCAAGGTATGACTTCTCTGAGAATGGTTGGGGATTTCCTATTAAGAAAGGTGATCCTGGGAACCCAATCATTACTTGCTCCATAGGCCCCCAGACTTTTCATAATGCCATTTGTGATCTAGGCTCTAGTCTTAACATAATGTCTAAGGCAACTTATGATAAATTGTTCTAGACTACCTTAGCACCAACTTCAGTTTACTTACAGTGAGCCGACCGATCTACCCGTTATCTCAAGGGAGTAGCCACTGATTTATTAGTTAAAGTTAGGAGTGCTTATGTTCCTATAGATTTTATGATCTTAGACATAGGTAACGCCAAGGATACACCTTTAATCCTTGGTCGTCCTTTCCTTAATACTGCAAATGCTTTCATATATGTGGCTTCTGGGCAAATCCAATTCCACTTTGCTGGAAGAAAAGAAATATTTGCTTTTGCTTCTGGACAACCCTTCTTTGATGAGAAACAGGTAAAGAAGAAGCATCCAAAGAGAATCAAGATGAAGAAACCAAAGTCGATTGAAGAACCAGAGAAACCTATCAAGAAGAAGAAGAATAGAAAGAGATGGCATAAAAAGAAAGATCCGTCCTCAAACTCGTCATCCCCTGATCCTAATCCTGACAAGGCCTCCGAGGTGGAACAAGAGGAAATGCCTCCACCTAAGGACGAATGACCTTGAGACCGATAAAAAGGTAAGTTTTCTATTTCTTGCATTTATTTATCGCATTTCGTTAGTTGCATTTCATTTCCAATAAAGTTGCTTCACATTGCATGATAGGTTAGTTGCATTCTGCTACTCTATGTTAATAAATAAAGTTCTGTAGTAGCTAATGCCTGATAGGATAGATATGCATTTAAAGCAACACATATGAAAAAAAATATTTAGTAATAGTGAATAAAAATTTAGTTGCATCTCTGCTGAATAAGTTATCTAGTAGTTATAGGTTTAGCTAGTTATTTATGCATTCTAGTAGTATTAGTTAGTCAATAAGGAAAAGAATCAAAAGAGCCGCCAGAAGACATTCCAACCTATGCAAAAGGCAAGCTTGGGGGAGACATCTCTCCCCGCTCAGGTATGAAAGTCTTAAACCCTCTCGTTACATTCATGTTTACTTTATATTTCAATATTCATGATCATAGAATATAGAGAGGAGTGCCTTTAAATTATTGCAAGAGAAACTCTGCTCTAATAAAACGATGATAAAATTATTTGGAGATGATGAATAGTTGCTCTATGATACTTTGCAAAAGCTTGTTATACAACCTTATACTTCTTAAGTTTTGAGCATGATAAACTTAGAGTTCATCTTAAGTTGAATGCTTTCGTGGGTTGCAAATGCTAGAACCAAGAATAGGCTTTTGTGAGATATGTTGTAGCCATGATTAGAGTAAATCTTTGAACCTATCTGAGGAATGGTAAAGACAACCTAGAGTTTTGTTTTGCAAAATGCTAAACTCTATTGCTAGAAGTTCCTCAATGGTGATAAATTCCTACCAGAGCTAAATACTTATACATGCATACATGATAAAAGCCACCATCAAAGCTGCTTGTTTGTTTTGAGCTTTTTCAAGCCTTATTGATCTTAGTAGAGAAACTTTTCACGCCTTTTGATCAAGATCATGTACACCCACATATTTATGCTATTCCTACACTAGGGATACACATCCATACATGCATTCCATTTAGTATTGCTCTATGAGAATCAAAGTTACCTCTCTATGCTATCTTACATCAAAAGAGAGGCATGGGCTACAGAAAAAAAAATGCGAGAGAATAAAAGAGCAAAAAGCTCTAGTGTTCAAAAAAAGAGAGTGTGAGAAAATGAAAGGTAGCCATGCCCTCTCAAAAAGAAGCTAGAGAAGGGAAACATCTCAATGGAGTACCACTTCCACCAAATATACCATACACATGCACCTCTTGATCAATTTGTATGACTTGTTGCTCCTTGTGATCCAAGTGTTTGACTTAGCAATAAATTCAATTCAAGTAATCTATGCTTTTACCCCTACCTTGAGCTGCACATAAGCTTTAGGATAGAAATTAAGGCTAAAATTCATGGCCTTGGTGAGGATTTCAAATACCATTGAGTGACTTGAGTGTACCATCTAAGAAACTTAGGCAAGCTTTCTTTTCAAATCATTTGAAAACCTCCAGGAAGTTTGATCTAAACCAAAGTAGACAAAAAGTATCTATCTAGCTACACATTCTTACAACTCCTTGTATTAAGGTGAAAGCTATAAGTCCCACATTGCTAAGACTAATGGTGGAATTTATAAGTGCGAATATGTTCAACTCAAGAGATAGTATTTGTTTGTATACAAGTCTTTGTAGGGCATTACATAGTACGCAACTCCTGATCCAACACCTATTCCATGCTAAACCCGGATCTTGGCTGAGGATAGCAAAGGGGTAGCTTGTGGGAGCTTGTTGACGGTCACTAACACCCATTTTGACCATCAACATTCCACCCAAAAACATGGTAAAGTGAGGTAAATCATCATCACATGTGAAGAATTATGTTTATAATTCACCTAGTTCCACTTGTGCTTGTAGAATTATTTGTATGCAAGAAATATGGCAAAGTTTGGCCAAAATGGTGACAAACATGGACCAAGGAAGCAAGTGGACGTGATAGGAGGCCGAGGGCCCATAGGTTAGCGCAGCCCGGTGCCACCCTGGCACCGCCTGGCCCCACCTGGTGCCCATTTGGCACTTTGCCACATCAATGATCCATGGGAGTCCCTCTAGAACCAATAGGAAGCGTTGATCCAAGTCAGTTCAATCAATAGTCGTGATGGAGAGGCCATGGATCCATGGGCCCATTGTCATAGAGTTCGAGCCTTCACAACAGACTTCCCGTCCAAATTTGGAATGGAATTTGATTTTCTTTGCTGGGGAGAATGGAACAATCATCGCATATGACATGGACCCCAAAAAAGTTCATGCCATCCCTGCCCATGTCTTTCGGTATGGTAGACGTACCAATAAAAAAGAGTTCATCTGCAGACCATACTATCTTCCTTATGTTCCCTTATTCTTGGATTCATTAGCAGGGCAGTAAAGAAAGCTGCATTTGATGTTTCTCTCTATCATGCATTTTAAATGGACCAATGTTGTTTGCTTGTCTATGGACATGTTAATTTCCTCAATAATGGATATTGTCACTATTTTAGCTAAACTAGTGTGCCATCTTTGTGTTGTTTGCAAATTGAATTATTTGTTTGGTGCGCACATGCATTACGGTGGTGTTACAATAACATCACTAATGGCTCCTCTGCTTGGCTTTTAATAGAGGGACGTGGTCACATGTACTGTCTTCTGCTTGGCTTTTAATTTAATTCCTCACAAAAAATGCAACGCGAGACTTGATCGGATGAACTCTGTTATGTGATGAATCTGGAATTATACATTAATTCTTGCCTCGCCTGTCTACGTACCCAACGCGTCCAATCAAATAATGGTGGCTTCACTGCCAGTTCACATGGTAATCCAATGGTGATAATGTGATCACCGCTAGATCTTACTGTAGCGCATACGTCCATCTTGGCACAAGCGGTAAAAAAACTATTATCTCTACCAGTTTCTACGAGAGTTGAACATAGGACAAGCAGTGTTGATGGTCACTAACACCCATTTTGACCATCAACATTCCACCCAAAAGCATGGTAAAGTGAGGTAAATCATCATCACATGTGAAGAATTATGTTTATAATTCACCTAGTTCCACTTGTGCTTGTAGAATTATTTGTATGCAGGAAATATGGCAAAGTTTAGACAAAATGGTGACAAACATGGACCAAGGAAGCAAGTGGACATGACAGGAGGCTGAGGGCCCACAGGTCAGTGTCGCCCAGCGCACCCTGGTGCCACCAGGCTCCACCTAGTGCCCACTTGGCACTTTGCCATGTCAACGATCCATGGGAGTCCCTCTAGAACCAACAAGAAGCGTTGATCCAAGTTAGTTCAATCAATGGTCATGATGGAGAGGCCATGGATCCATGGGCCCATTGTCATAGACTTGGAGCCTTCACAACTAACTTCCCGTCCAAATTTTGACATGTGTTGTCCATGTAACCGCCATTGGGAGCCAGCCATCACCGTTGGATCGTAAGGCGGTGGAATGGAGGGCCGGTCGGTGACCCCCTAGCGCCGCCCGATGCCCAAGTCACCTCAACCGACATATGGCTGCCTACAAATACCCCTCCCCTCACTATACACTATAAATAGTGGGTGTGGAGGTCGGTGGAGAAGTGCCCCATCCATTTCCAAGCTCTCCAAGCTTCTCTTAGCTTTCTAACTTAGCATTAGCTATAGAGTAGTAGTCTAGTAGTGGAGTAGAGCAAGAGCGGAGCTTCTCAGAGTCTGGAAGAGTCTTCTGGGTCTAGTATAGCTCCTTTGTAATTCTTTCATTTCTACATTACTTTTTAGTATTAATTTTAGTACTTTATTCTAGTATTGCTTGCTTACTTTAAGTACTTAGTCATTATTGTTCATCATTAGTGAGCATAGGTGCTTGTTTTTAGCATTAGTAGCATTGGTTATCATATCATTAGTAGTATTTCGTTAGTACCAGTTCCACCATCTGGTTAGGGTGCTTTGATCCCATTTCATCGGAGCTCGGATCGAAGTACTAAGTTTATAGATTAAGCATGGTGCTTAGGCTATAGATTACTTGTGGATATGGCTAGGCCTTTGGATAGATTATGCTAGGTGGCAAGTGGTGACAGCCTTGTCCATCCTCTGTATTCCACCACAATGGGTTTAGTTATTAAACTGTAGGGCTCGTGGCAGACCTTGTCTATTTAACTCTCCTAATTGGTAGGCGGGCTGTGCCCCGAAGTACTATCACATTTCTCCTAGTTATTTGTTTACCCTTAGTTACTAGAAAGATATATCGCTCGCTCTCCCACCTAGCTATCTCTGGTTAGCTTGTATTTAGTAGTTAGTTTAGGTAGTTCACACTCATCCTTCACTATCATTCACCTACCTAGGATCAACTCAAGCCTTCCTCTAGCAAATCCTAGTCCACATATGAATTCTAGCCTTTCGCCTTCATGTGTGATAAATTATAAATTCAACACTCGGTACTCACCGAGCGAAGTGCTACGCGGTACTTTTCTGAGCTTGCGGAATCCTCCAATAGTCATTAAGAAATATCAACAAGAAGCAAGCGGTGAGAACCCTTCTACCGCTGGTTCGTCGGACGACACGGCGACGAAGGCCGAGATTCTATTCACCGTAGGATCATACACCGAGCTAGCAGCAAAAGCGTTCATCGTTGCCGGTTATTCGTCCAGGAGGGGCCCCATAGGTCATAAATTGGCGGTGATAAGTATCACCGCCGGTAATCTTAAAACCGTTGGTGAAGGTCCCGGTGGTGAATTGACTTTTTGTAGTAGTGAGAGGTCCCATCGTAATAAGCATGTCCTCCGTAGCTAACGCCCATGTCTGCATCATCTTCCAAACTTAATAACCCTACCATCAAGGAGAATGTCGTTGCACCGCAGACCCTGAAGGTCATGGTGCCGAAGGAAGCAAATAATAACAAGGGATGGCTCAACCTGTCCCAAGAGAAGAAGAAGGCCTGCCATCAAGTGAGTGTTAGATTTCCCATGCTAGTCAGTCACCCACAATTGTAAAAAGATTCACCAAAAATGTAAGTGTGTGCCCCATAACACCCACAATTATAAAAAGAACCCAACAACGGTGTTTCCTTCGCATGGGCTCCTCCAGGCGCAATAGATGAGCCTCTGTTGGTGTTTCTTAACATCACTACTAAGTACAGGGTTTGAATCCATCCTCAACAATGGCACCAGAAATACCTTGTTGGAGCTTCTTAGCAACATAACTAATGTGTAGCCATGCTACTAAGAAATAGCTTTGATAGTTTCTTAACAATTTTAGATATTTATCCGCAAGCGCACACAGCTATCATTGTAGCATTTCACCCGGAAGTATTCAGGGTATCGTTATTTATATTTTCCCAAAGGAAGGCATTTGATTAAGAGTCTAGTATGTATATGAACTTGAATAATAATGCTTGCAAGTACACCAATGCTTATAACAGGGGTAAGAATAGTAATTCCAAGATAGTGGACACACACTTGGCACTCCTCAAAGGATAAAATAGAAAAAGAAAGCATAAAAGAATAATCCTAAGTCGAGCAGGCATTGGTCTAGTGTAGTCATACAAAGATTAGTTGATAATCATACAAATTACATAATTAGTTTTAGGGCTAAGTGTGAAGCAGGTCGGGAGGCCATCGAGTACTGGTTTGTCAGCAACCTCATGTGACAATTTAGACTCCTACACCCTAAACGAACGTGGGGGATTATGAAGGACGGATAGGGTGGTCACCACCTGCCGCCTACCCCTCAACCGGAGAGAAGGACAATGCATTCACCTGTCTCTCCATACCCAAGCACCATGCTTGCATATACAGAAACTACCCAAATCCCTTCGTGCCCCTGACCCTATGGATCGATAGGTAAAGAACTTGGGCACACCTAACGGCGCGATGAACCGCCACCTCAACTTAGCTCTAATTCTGATTATATAAGTTATATGATTGTTTAAGCATAAAGTTAAGTGTGCTATTCTCATTACACATAAGCTCTACACTAGTTCATATATCAAGATCATAACACAATAACTATACTCTAGTTCATAAGTATGACTATAATAAAGTGAAGACATGACTTTGTAAGAACCCATATTGATATTCATACCAAGAATCTCTTCTTCCAAGGAGCCAAGCCCTCCAAGGTGGCTTTGTCTTGCTCTAAGACAACAAAAAGGTAAACTAAAGAGAGTAGAGAGTGAGGTGTTGCTCAATGTGGTGTGTCTTTAGAGAGGGGGGGTACCCCTCTACTTATACAGAAGCATAGGCGGTGCTACGAGCTATAATTGGTGCGAGGACCGGATCCCACTGCCTTAGCATGGCTCCATGCCACCGCCACAGCAAGGAAGGGCTGAGCAGTGCCAGCAACGGGTCGGGCTTCCCTAGGGGTCAGCTGTTCCTTGACCATGGCCTCTCACCATCGCCTTCGCCAGGCAGGCCATGGGCTGGACCTAGATTGCTTCCCCGTGGGGTTTTGCCCTATTTGAATTGATTTGATGGGCATCTCCCTCGTTCCTTTGCGCAAATCAGCGTCGGAAAGAGCCTTTTGGTGAATTATTCCATGTATTTGTGTTTGTGACCTGCAAAATAATGTTCTCCAAATACATGTGGAACTTGATTAATAGTAAATGCATATGTGATTAAGATTGCTAATTTTTCCTCTTTTTATGACTTATTTGGCGATCGGATTTGATCGATAGAGACCGCCAACAAGCTCCCTCAAGCTTAACCTTTGCTCGTCCCGAGCAAATAGCTAAGTTATTGGTTATTGATTAGTAGTTGCTACAATGATGAATATAATTCACAGGTGCCATGCCTATAACAAAGTATTCTTCCTCAATTTAAATAAGTTTGGCATTCTATCCACCCTTTTAACTTAATCCCTGTGGGGCTTATTTCTTTTCCAAGTCTTAGACGGTTGCAAGATAGAATAGATTTAACAGAATTACCAATCATTCATTCTTTGATCAACCTTCTATCCGGAGGTTTTATGAGTTTTGCAAAAATAAAATGCAAGTTTCTCAAATGATTCACTCGATCGCTCAATACGTATGATCCTTACCAAGGCATTTGTTTTGCCTTCTTTTCATCCTATCTCTAAAAAGCTTTGAGTGGAGTTTTAGGTAGGTATAAATGAGAGGCATACTTACATCACATATATTGCTAAGTCAAAAACCGGATCCAAGAAGATGCAAGTCATACACTTTGATCAAGATGTGTAAGTGTGTGGAATATAAAAGTGATTCCTAATATTTTTTATACTCCTTTGATCATGACTTTCTCTCTTTTGAATAATTGCCTTAGAAGTATGGGCTCTCTCTTTTTTCAATACTTTGGAACCTTCATGTGTTCCATTCTTTTTCTTGTTTTCTTTTGCTATTTTGAGAGCTTCGTATGACTCTCTCTTTTTTCAGTATAGCCCCATACTCTTTTTGGCATTTGAAAACTTTGGAGAGAAAGACTCATGACAAATGAATGGAGTTTTTATTTTAGGTGGACGAAAAACATGTTTTTGCGTAACTCTCAGTGTAAGAGTCAGCATTTTACTTGTGGGTGTACATGAGTCTTGATCATGGGTGCATGACTAGAATCTCTACAAGGGTCACAACAATTTGATAAAACTTAATGTGAATGTAAGTAGCATATGACTAAGGTTTGCGTTTGAATCACGTCATATGGCCGTGGTAGGAATTCATAATCAGTGAGGAACTTTTAATTTTAGCATTTTAAGATGAAAACTTCGGATGTCAAGTTTCTCATACAATAAAGTCATAGCGTATTCTATTTACCATACAATAACTTGCAACAACTTAGAAAAGGATCATGCTTTCGCAACCCACAAGTGTCAAGCTTTTAGGATGAGACATTTTTAGCTAACAAACTTAAATCTTGGGGAATACTAAGTTACAGCCCAGGCACAGATGAATTATAGACAGAGCAACTATTCATCATTTCAACAAGAGAGAAACTAAACATTCTTAAATCACATATGAGAGTGGAATAATTGTTTTTTGTTGTTGTTTTTATCATATAACTTTTTCGATTTCATATTTTTCATTTTTAAATGCTAATAATTAAATGAATACAGAAAATAAATAATGCGAAAATTTAAAATGCGGAAAATAAAAGATACTACTTACCTCTGTGGGGGTTCTCCCCCAAGCTAGTTTGTCACCTATGGTCCTTTAGCTGCTTTTATTATATTGAAGAGACAAAAACTCGAGGATTTTTTACTATAGCTATTTATTATTCATACTATATTATTTTGGGTTCACCAAAAGGTTTTGACCTTGTATCCATTCATGACTTACCCTCATAGATTTGATCGTTTCCCTATAGGGGTTAGTCTAAATACCCAACCAAAGTCTACACTCAGTAGTTTTGATTCATTGATCAAACTAGACTTCGAGTTTTGTTTGATCCAGGTAGGTTAATTAACCTAGGCACCATGCTTAATTTAAAAAGCCTATGAAAGTATGATTGATCACAAATCATACCCAGACCAAAACATAGTTGTGTAGAGCATGGAAGGATAACCAAGATTCATCCAACTGAAGTGAAGGCATTGAAAGGTGAACTAAAGTTGATCATGAGGCAAAATTTTTAATTTTGAATTTTGAAGCATAAATTTATTTCAAAATTTAAAATTTTAAGATAACTACCGATTTAACTTCGGCAAGGGCTCGACATTTATAGTCTATCGTGCAAGACTTTTCCTCCTTCATTGATCTACATCTGCATGAACATTTTTGAGGGACTTCTCGGGCTGCCCCGAGGTTTTCCCCGAATGATCAACAGGAATGGCGGCAGATATTTGTCAAATTTGAGTTTCTATCATTTTGTTAAAACTTAATTGATTTTTCACTGCAGAGGATAAACTTTCAATTTGAGAGTTGATGTTCTCTAACATTTTATCATTATACATCAACTTTTTAGTAATATTTTCATTAATTTTAACTTGGCCTAAAACCAAATCTTTGAAGGAAGGTTGATTCAAATTATAATTGGAATTGAAGTTTGAATTATCTTGCGAGCGAGATTGGTTGTTCCACCCGTTATTACCTGGTCAGCGAAACTCGTTGTTGATGAAGGCAGCTTCTTCGCGGGTTTCGAGGCAATCATTCCCCGAATGGCGAACATTTCCACAGACCTCACACGTCATGTGTGAGTCCATGGCTTGGACGGTGCCCATCATGGCTTCTTTATCTTGGGCCCGTTCCTCCAGTCTTTTCATTAGTAAATCTATTTTTGCGGAAAGCATATCCGTCTCCTTCATGGATGCATTCCTTTTTGTGTTTTCCTTTCCTCCCCCCAACTTTGATCACCACTTTATTGATGAGAGCCATGGCTCCATTAATCGTGAGGGAAAGGAAAGCGCCTCCAGCAGCAGCATCGAGGTGGCCTCTAGATATGGGTATTAATCCATCATAACAATTTTGGAGCACTAACCAGTTTTTAATTTGTCGGCGCAAAAACGTGTCAATGCGCCTGGCACGCAGCAAGCCAGAAGGATCTGCTTAGGATGAGCCCGGAGATCCGCTTGGCTTCAACGCAGGGCTAGCCGATCCTGCGAATACCTCCCGAGGCGTGCCAGTCAATTTGACCTGCAATTGACAAGGAGAGAAAGTTTATCAGTAATTTAAGGTGGAACATGCCGGTCTTTGCCCAGATAGTTCCAAGTGTGCCGCTTCGGTAGTAGCCAGATGGGAAAAATCGACTAAACGGCCGATACGCGAAGAAATCAACTATTACGGATTGTAAAGCTCATGGATCGTGATTGATTTTATGTTGACAAGTATAATACATGTAGATTTAAGTAAAATCATCAACTAGGTGAGTATTACCAGTGTAAAGCATTGAGCCAATGAATCTAACGAGAAAGGATATAACATGCGAACAAATCGACTGTTTAGTACAAATAGATCTACATATGCTTTGAATCTAATCTATTACCATCAACAGTGAGGTTCGACCGGATCGATGGCAGCTATGATGATAATAACAAACCAAAACCGAAGAATCCGTAAAACCATCTATATATTGAAAGGCTTTCCGAAGGACATGCTATATGTGTGAAAGCTCAGGCAAATCAGCTGAAATAGCCGATTCAGATGGAAAAGGGACTATAGCATGTGAACAATCGACTATTTAACATGGACAAATCTATGAACTCATCAGACTTAACCTGTTATCTTCAACAGTGGGGTTCGACTGGATCGATGGCGGCCGTGATAAAGACAATAAATCAAACCTTTAAAGTAAACAGATCTATTCACATTTAACAGGATCATGGAGACACACTGTAGGCGTTAAAGCATAGGCGATCGGCTATTTAACCGATGTAGGCATAGCAAATAGTCAAGGTCACGCCTGATCGAAAACAAATCTACCAACTAGCATCCTCCGATCTAAAGTGCCATCAGTGGGGATCGACCGAATCGTTACAGCCATAATAGCGAATTATAGACCAGATTTAACTAGCCAACAAACCTCCTCAAGATCATACATGCCTTAACCGCGTACTATGCATGATCAAGATCGAAGTAGAACAGCCAATGAAACATAATTCGTCGCTCAAAGTAAGAAACATCGTATTGTAACAAAGAAAACGACAGACTAAAAGGATGTGAATCTGATCTAGATTGATCTCGACCAGGCAGGTTGATGTTGCTGAAACTAATGGTAATAAGGACATCAGCAAGATCGGTAACTTAATGAATCAACCAAAGGATGCCACTCTTAGGTAGAGCCAATAACTTGACCTTAATCTAATTCGAGCAGTGGAGGTCAAATTTAACCGATGCAGCCGTACTTGAACTAGATAAAGATCGATAACTAGCTTATGCTAGAGCTCGCAGTGGAGGTTGAACTTAACCGATGCAGCCTTACAAACCAAAGCATAAGCCATGACGGTACTTACAAACAAGCCGGATGTCGGCCAGACCGATGCAGCTATGCTTGTTGAAGAACTCGTCGAGATCTACACTACTCCTACTCCTAAGGGTTGGCGTAAAGCCGAAAAAGTAATTTGTATTGATTGATTGGATGTCCTTTTTACAATAGCCGGGGTTCAATATTTATACCCAGAACCTAAGCATGAATCCTACTCAAGTATAACTCATTACAACTTTTGGTATTAAGAGAAAACATTAATAATTTAAGATAACTTGGACCCTAATCTTTCCCTTTTTGTAGAGTCCGACATGTCTTTCCCGACGCCAATCATAGCTCATTGGCGTTATCTGCTTATGTCATCCGAAGAGAGCCGATTCTAGTGCCGCATCTGAATCAGCTGATATCGACCCTTATGCAATCGATTCCTTGGTGACATAATCGTGGAAGCTTCAAATTCCCGCGTTCTTCTTCCCAAATTCCTTGGTACGGGCATGCTTGGATGTAGTTCTACAGCCTTTCCCATTCCTCGGGAATGGTCTCCATGGAGCTTTGCTGGAAGTTCAAAATTCGTCCCCTCAGGGCATTGGTTTTGCCTATGGGGAAGAACTTGGCAAGGAACGCCGCAGAACATTTGTCCCACGTCTTGACAGCTTCCTTTTCCTTATAAAACCACTACTTCGCCTTCCTCGAGAGGGAGAAGGGAAACAAGCGGAGCCTGATGCTCTTAGGTGTGACATCCTTGATGACAATCATGTCGCACAACTCAAGGAAGTGTTGGAGATGCGCGTTCGTGTCCTCGCTTGGCAAACCATGGAATTGGTTTCCTGCACCATCGTGATGAGGCCGGTGCAGAGCTCGAAGTTCCCATCCCCAACGTTGACAGCGGGCCCAACGGGCACGTTGGCAATAGCGGGGATGGAGTAGTCCCGGAGGGTCTTGGCCATGATTGGAGTAACGGATGGTGCGGGGGTGATTGGTTTGACTATCGGAGGAGTAACAAAAGAAGAAGCGGTACGAGACCGTTTCTTCCTTAGGAGTGCCTCTGGATTTTCGATGTAGTTTTTCGGCAGTTTGTAACCGGTCATACACTATCCTATTTTCATCCACAACAGGAGAAAACAAGCAAAGTTACCCATCATAAACAATGGCTACCTCACATGCATATTATCATGAACATGTCCTACTAGATTCTTTAATCAATATGCCTTCCCCAGCAATGGCACTAAAAATGTTTGTTGGTATTTCTTAATGTCACTACTAAGTACAGGGTTTGAATCCATCCTCAGCAATGGCACCAAAAATACCTTGTTGGTACTTCTTAGCAACATAACTAATGTGTAGCCATGCTACTAAGAAATAGCCTTGATAGTTTCTTAACAATTTTAGATATTTATCCACAAGCGCATGGAGCTATCATTGTAGCATTTCACCTGGAAGTATTCAAGGTATCGTTATTTATATTTTCCCAAAGGAAGGCATTTGATTAAGAGTCTAGTATGGATATAAACTTGAATAATAATGCTTGCAAGTACATCAATGCTTATAATAGGGGTAAGAATAGTAATTCCAAGATAGTGGACACACACTTGAGATTCCTCAAAGGATAAAATAGAAAAGAAAGGATAAAAGAATAATCCTAAGTCAAGCAGGCATAGGTCTAGTGTAGTCATACAAATTACATAATTAGTTTTAGGGCTAAATGTGAAGCAGGTCGGGAGGCCACCGAGTACTGGTCTGCCAGCAACCTCATGTGACAATTTAGACTCCTACACCCTAAACGAACATGGGGGGTTACGAAGGACGGACAGAGCTATCACCACCTACCGCCTACCCCTCAATCGGAGAGAAGGACAATGCATTCACCTGTCTCTCCATACCCAAGCACCATGCTTGCATATACAGAAACTACCCAAATCCCCTCGAGTCCCCGACCCTATGGATCGACAGGTAAAGAACTTGGGAACACCTGACGGCACGATGAACCGCCACCTCAACTTATCTCTAATTCTGATTATATAAGTTATATGATTGTTGAAGCATAAAGTTAAGTGTGCTATTCTCATGACACATAAGCTCTGCACTAGTTCATATATCAAGTTCATAACACAATAACTATACTCTAGTCATAAGTATGACTATAATAAAGTGAAGACATGACTTTGTAAGAACCCATATTGATATTCATACCAAGAATCTCTTCTTCCAAGGACCCAAGCCCTTCAAGGTGGCTTTGCCTTGCTCTAATACAACAAAAAGGTAAAACTAAAGAGAGTAGAGAGTGAGGTGTTGCTCAATGTGGTGTGTCTTTAGAGAGGGGGGTACCCCTCTACTTATACAGAAGGATAGGTGGTGCTACGAGCTATAATTGGTGCGAGGACCGGATCCCACCGCCTTAGCATGGCTCCATGCCACCGCCACAGCAAGGAAGGGCTGAGCAGCGCCGGTAAGGGGTCGGGCGCCCCTAGGGGTCGGCCGTTCCTTGACCGTGGTCTCTCGCCATCGCCTTCGCCTGGCAGACCATGGGCTGGACCTGGATTGCTTCCCCGTGGGGTTTTGCCCCATTTGAATTGATTTGATGGGCGTCTCCCTCGTTCCTTTGCGCAAATCAGCGTCGAAAAGCGCCTTTCGGTGAATTATTCCATGTATTTGTGTTTGTGACCTGCAAAATAATGTTCTCCAAATACATGTGGAACTTGATTAATAGTAAATGCATATGTGATTAAGATTGCTAATCTCTCCTCTTTTTGCGACTTATTTGGCGGTTGGATTTGATCGATAGAGACCTCCAACAACCTCCTCTCAACATCAGATGGTGGCTTCTTCATGATGCATAAAAGATAAAAATCAGTATGCTTTTATCATTGATTTGGCAAATATTTTCTAGTAAAATTATGTGGCAACAACTATTTTCTACCATGTGGGTGTTTAATACACCGACGCCCACTCTCTCGCACGCCAGGCAGGGGAGGGGCATGAGGGAGGGGCACGAGGAACAAGGCTGCCATGCGGCTCACCTAAAGTGTCCAAAAAGTAAAGGTTCGTGCCGTGCGTTAGAAGTGTCCAAAAAGTAAAGGCCTGCTCACGCCTTTGTCAAACCCACATGCAACTCCTTCGGCAAAGATTTACAAAAGTGACGTTTGTGGGATACTACTAAGACTATTAGTCTTGTTGGAAGATTAGGAAGGTTAGTGCCCTCCATTCCTATGTGGCCTGAACTTTTTTCTGAGACCAAGGTGATAGCTGCCCCCGTTGGTCGTTCCCTTAATGGCTAAACCGTGCGAGGATCTTATTCTCATGGTGAAACGCATTGTGTGCTACATGGCCAGCACCATTGACCATGACATTTAATAGAAGCTGAACAAGGAGTCCGAAGCTCAAAGATAGAAGAGAACGACCAGAGTGCTTTTCTTCCTCATCCAGAGCCATCCCACCATTTTGGTGCCAAGCTGAATATGTTGCAATGGCGACCATATTGTGCCAAAGAATTTAGCTAGGGTGGCTAGTTCGTGAGGACCTTCTTGACAGTGTGCTTCATGTTCTCATGCTTAAGGTGGACAATCAGTCAGCCATTGCTCGACATGACCGGAGCAAGCACATCGACTTGAAGTTCTACTACGCTCAGAGCATAGTTCTTTATTTTCTTTTAAAATACTAGTAATGGTTAGGATGATAAGGTGAGCTTGCCGAAGTACAATATTATTACCAACACACTACTGAATTGTATAATGAGATTATGATGCGTATCACTGGTTCATCATGAAAACGAATTAGGATGCTGGATTAGAGCTTATTTATTTCCATCTCTAATTAATAATGGTATGCACCCTCCAATTAATATTTTGGTCCTCGATATAGTCTCCAAAATATATTTTTTGACAGCATCTTTTATTTGTTATAGCAGTATATATAATTATAGCAAAATCATACTTTTATGAACCAAAACCTGAAGACAAATTTACTTGTATGTATCAGTATGACATTTTTTCTTTTTGAATGAACTAGCTTCACATTTAGCAAACAAAGATTGGAATGTTTGATTTATATAACAAAGAAAATACCGCATCCTTTTACACGTTCCTTGTGACAAAGGTTCATGTCATGATTCAAGCATAACTAGCAGTAAAAGGGTTCCCAGCAAAAAAAAGCCTGTCCTCTGCAGCTGACGCCCACAGCCGTCGCCGATCATACCGTCAACCATGTCTGCTTCATCTTCCAAGCTGAACAACCCTACCATCAAGGAGAACATCGCTGCACCGCATAACATGAAGGTCATGGCGCCCAAGGAAGCAAATAATAACAAGGGAAGGGATGACCTGTCCCAGGAGAAGAAGAAGGCCTGCCATCAGGTGAGCGTTAGATTTCCTATGCCAGACAATCACCCACAATTATAAAACGTCATACCAAAACCATAAGTGTGTGCCACCCACAATTGTAAAAAAGATCCACCAAAAATATTAGTGTGTGCCCCATAACACCCACAATTATAAAAAGAACCCAACAATGGGAATGTTTGATTTATATATAAAGTAAATACCGCATCCTTTTGCGCGTTCCTTATGACAAAGATTCATGTCATGATTCAAGCATAACTAGCAGTAAAAGGGTTCCCAGCGTAATAATTAGCCTGTCCTCTGCAGCTGACGCCCACAGCCATCGCCGATCACACTGTCGGCCATGTCTATGTCATCTTCCAAGCTGAACAGCCCTACCGTCAAGGAGAACGTCGCTGCACCGTAGACCCTGAAGGTCATGGCACCCAAGGAAGCAAATAATAACAAGGGAAGGGACGACCTGTCCCAAGAGAAGAAGAAGGCCTGCCATCAGGTGACCATTAGATTTCCCATGCCAGTCACTCACCCATAATTATAAAAAGTCATACCAAAACCATAAGTGTGTGCCATCCTCAATTGTAAAAAGATCCACCAAAAATGTAAGTGTGTGCCCCATAACACCCACAATTATAAAAAGAACCCAACAATGGTGTTCCATTCGCATGGGTTCCTCCAGGCGCAATAGATGAGCCTCCTCTCAACATCAGATGGTGGCTTGTTCGTGAAGCACAAAAGATAAGAATCAGTATGTATTTATCATTGATTTGGCAAATATTTTCTAGTAAAATTATGTGGCAAAAGCTACTTTCTAGCATGCGGGTGTTTAATGCACCGCACGCCAACTCTCTCGCACGCTAGGTAGGGAGGGGCGTGAGGAAGAAGATGAGGGGGGGCACGAGGAACAAGCTGCCGTGCGGCTCGCCTAAAGTGTCCAAAAAGTAAAGGGCCATGCCATGCTTAGAAGTGTCCAAAAAGTAAAGGCCTGCTCATGCGTTTGTCAAACCCACATGCAACTCCTTCGGCAAAGGTTTACAAAAGTGGCGTTTGTGGGATACTACCAAGGCTATTAGTCTGTGTTGGAAAATTAGCAAGTTTAGTGTCCTCCGTGCCTACGTGAGGCTGAATTTTTTCTGAGACCAACGGTGATAACTGCCCCCGTTGGTCGTTCCCTTAATGGCTAAACCATGCGAGGATCATATTCTCATGGTGAAACACATTGTATGCTACATGGCCAGCACCATTGACCATGACGTTTAATAGAAGCTGAACAAGAGGTCTGAAGCCCGAAGATAGAAGAGAATGACCAGAGTGCTTTTCTTCCTCATCTAGAGCCATCCCACCATTTTTGTGCCAAGCTGAATTTGTTGCAATGGCGACCACAGTGTGCCAAGGCATTTAGCTAGGGTGGCTAGTTGGTGAGGACCTTCTTTATACTGTGCACCATGATCTAGTGCTTAAGGTGGACAATCAGTCAGCCATTGCTCTGTCAGCGACATTGTAAAAACCCAAAAATCCACACACCAAAAATCCCAACTACAAAATTTTTTCTTCAAAACCCCATGCAATGTTGAGTGATATCCGTAGGAGCCAACCCTAGGTGTTGCATTAGTTGTAACCCAACTAAACAATTTCATGAGCATGGCATGTCATTTGTTAATTATGTTTAATTAAATACTGACAAATAAAATGTAGCATACATTGTTAATTCAAATGGTGATTTGGATTTGCATTTGCATTATGTAATGCTTAACAACTCCTTTAAAGAAAAAAACCATAAAGTAAATATTAATCAAACCAAAGAATTGATGCTTAAAGAGAAAACTATTTCTATTTTTGTATAACAAAACTACACCTATTTTTGTTATACAAAATAGCTAAATAAAGTTCCTAATATATATAAAAGAATGTTGTGGGCCTCATACCTAAAACTCCAACGAATAAGGTACACCAACTTTGAATTCAAATTCCAAAATCAAATTCGAATTTAAACAAAGGAGAAGAAAAAAAACAGAAAAAGGAAAGAAAGGGAGAAGACCATGCTGGCTGGCTCGGCCTCGTTCGCGCCGCTTAGCTGCCAGCCGGCAAATGCCCAGCCACCAGCCAGCCCAAAGATATGCGCTGCGTGGCAGCACCCGGCCCCGCAAGCAGCCCTTGTGCCAGCACAGCCCGCCCAACTCAAGCATGGTCAGCCCAAAGAAGCCAGCCAACGTGCTTGCTCACGCCCAAGATGCCTCCCGCTTCGCTTCTTGCCGCCATCGCCACCGACCCCACGCCCAAAGACGCCAAAGACGCCATCACCCGACGAAAGCCGCTGCCAAGCGAGGCCCAGGTGTCATCACCCACCTCGGTCCCCCCTGCTTTTCCCGATCGCAGAACAGAGACGGAGCGGGAGCTCCACACAATCCGCCTCGGCCGCATGATCGCACCATCAACCGATCGGACGCGCTCGAGGACGCCAGCCGGACCGACCAAGTCTGACAGAAGTCACGCCCGCGGTGTGACCCTACCCCCTCTCGCTCTACCACCATGGCCATGACCGAGCCGTGACCTTGTCACCTCCCTGTCCCCCGCCTTGCTGACCAAGGAACACGAAAACGGTTTCGCCATCACACTCGTGGCCGCGTCACGACCCCATAGCCCTGGCCTCGACGCGATCATAGCCCTCCGCGCGCCCCTTGGCCATCCCCAGCCGCTCGCTCCATGCTTGGCCGAGCTCCGGCTATAAAAGCCCCGGCCCCGGTTGCCCAAGTGCGTCCCCGTGCCCCGCCACCACCTGGTGGCCATCCACCGCACACCCAAGCCAAGAGAGAGAGGGGATAGAGGAAGAAGAAGGAACGAGTGAGGAGCAAGGAAGAGGAGGATCGGAGCCACCCGCGTGCTGCCGAAGTCGTCGGAGCCGAAGACGACGCCGTCGTCTTCATCACTGTTGCGGTCGGCACTGCACTACTTCCGTCTACATGGCCATGACCCTCCACTGCACCGCCATCCTTTCGTCTTCGACACCAGCGGTGAGTCCTCGCTGCTGAGACTCCTCCTAGCCCCATGGACGCCGTAGCAGAGCACGCGCATGCCGCGCTCACAACGCCGCCGTCATGGCGCGGCCACCACTGGTGCACCCGGTCGCCTCGTCGGACTAGGACGTAGTCGTAGCACCACCGTGACGCCCGGAGGGTAGCCACGTAGACCGAGACCCCATTAGCCGGCCACAGCACCCTGGCCACGAGCACCGGACCTCGGCCGAAGCTCCGCCATGCACCACCACCGCTCGCGGACTCTGCCATGCCTTTTGGTCACCGTCGTCACTTCACCCTGTCGCCCGCTAGCCATCTGGATGGGAACGGGGAACCAGGACCCCTAGAACAGCCCCTAGCTGCCCCGCCGGCGGGCACCGCCACGACCAAGCCGCCGACCACTGTGGCCAACGCTCTGGAAAGCCCTGGCCACCACCTAGACCCCACCACTGTGTTCGCCGAGGCCTGGTGAAGCATTCCCCCACCTTAATTGGACGCCAGCGCCGCCGTAAGAGCTCGCCGGCGAGGTACGCCACCGGCAGGAACCCACCGCGTGGAGGAAGGGGGGGATTTCCTCCCTAGACCGCCCACTCGTGCACCCAGTGCACGTAGACCACAGAGAGACGAGGAGAAGGGTGGACGTGGTTCACCGAAAGGAGAAGTGGTCCACCGTAGACCAGCGCAAGCGTCCACCGTGGACCGCGAGCCGTGGACTCAAGCCTGACCCGAAACCCGGAAGGCGATGTGGCACTCTGTGACGAGGCCACGTGGCAGGCTGAGCCCAGCCCAAATCCAGCCCTGTCCAGGCCCACCAAAGCCCAGTAGAGACCCAACCTGGTTGACCGTTACCGGTCAACGTTGACGGTTGACCTAGCCCCACATGTCCACGACACAGAGACTCTGGACCCACATGTCAGTAAGTGACGTCATGACGACATCATGCGGGTCCCACCTGTGAGTAATAACACAGCCCTGGCCCCACACGTCAGTAACCCTGACCCGTTGACCGTTGACTCGCCTGTTGACTTGACGTTGACTCTGACCGGACCCACAGGTCAGTGACCCAAGAGACCCTGGCCCCACCTATCAGAACGGATGACGTTGGTGACGTCATGTTGATGTCAAGCTGACGTCAGCAGGACCCCACCTGTCAGCTCGGAATCAAGATGATGACATCATGCTGATGTCATGCTGACGTCAGCATGCCACGTGGCCCAGTCATAGCGTGACACGTGTCAGCCCAGGATTAATTCAGCCTTTTCCATTTTCAGAAATGATTAAAACTTCAGAAATTCATAACTAATTCATATGACCTCAGAAAAATATAAAACCAGGACCAAAATTCATCTAAAATCGAGCTCTACGCAATGAACCCATGTTTGAGTGCATTTGGCTCTTTTGAATTTTCATTGCTTCTTTGTGCTATTCTATAGACGTCGCTTACGTGACTATAATGTGATCGTTTGCAGACTCAGAGGAGAACCGGACGGACGAGGATCATGAGTACCGTGAGGAGTACAGAGACAACTACACTGAAGGTGCCACATCCTACCCAATCTCGTAGCACCTATTACGCATGGCTAAAATAGAAATGCTAGTGCTTTACTTTATTGATATGATCACACTATGATAGGACTTGCATGGTAGTATGCTTTCTTGATGGCCTTTACCTTGACGCAACCTTACCCCTACTCACCCTATTGTTAGGTTAGTCACACGTTTGCTGCTATATTTCATAGCTTAATACTTCTACTACGCTTATACTACATTGATGCGTGGTGGAAAACTGGTGTTATCTGGACTATGGGGAGAGTGTTGTGTGTGTGACTTGGGTGCGTGGAGGGTGAGGGTTGTGTCGACCAAGTTGGAGTATACAATGAGCCTAGGGCAAGTCTTGCCGTGGGGTGCTACCTGGGCACCCCTGGAATGGATACCTATGGTAGGTAAATGGTATATGAGGTGGCCCTGGGTGTGAACCTATGATGGGAGGAGCCCAGGGTGGAGGTGCTGTGGTGGCATGGTAAATGGAAACCCTGATGAAGACATTCTGGCTTGGTCATCCCTAAGGACTTACTAGTACTCAGATTCACTGGGAAGCCTTATGTACCACTCGCCCTATATGGTGCGGGACGGACGGACTACTGGGTAGGATATTGCCACTACTGCTAGGTTGATAGCGGACAGTGTGAGGGAGGTACGGGGCGCAGAGGATTTCCCCCACACCCTTTCGAGACTTCATGGATACCTTGTGGACCCGGCTCATGACTCATAGTTTCAGCCACCCCAGACTAGACTTGGGGTGTACCAGGGCTGAATGGTATAGTGGCATTATCCTAGGCTAGCAAGTGGCCGGAATCAGCCCAGTTGACGATGGTCAGCGAGGAAGGCGGATCTTGTGGTTATGTAAAACCTTTGCAGAGTGTATGGTTGATCGATTGATACATATGCCGACTTGTCGGCTATGGACCTTTCCTGGGATTCGCTTAAACTAGATAGTGAGATGAGTCCTTCTCTTCTCCCCCGAGGAGTGAGTGTTCGGACGTAGCCAGGGGCTACGGGCCTTCAGACAGTGCCGAGAGGGAGTTGGCCTATTGACTGAGTGATGGTATGGTTGTGGTATAGTGATGGTGTGGAGATGGTGGTATATTGATCCCTGGATCGAAACCTGGCTCTAGACGGAAATGGGGTGGAATGGGTGTGGAATGGTGTTAAAACTTGACCAACTATTCTTATATACTTGATATGCTAAAACATAGGAAACCCTAGCCTTATAGGTTCCTTTTGATTATATCCAACTTGCATCCAATTTCCACCAAGCAATGCTCGTTGGGTGGGAGTGGCCAGTACAAATCGTACTGATAAATTTTGGCACACAGGTTCTGCTGAGGAGTATAGCTCCGAGGAGTTTGATGATTGAGGGGTTCGTTCCTACGCTCAAGTTTGGTGATTCTATCTTCAAGCCATTCTGAATGAATGCTACTTTTGTTTCCGCCAATGCGGCGATGTAATAATTTATGTAATTCCGCACTATTTGTACTCTGATATTATCGTTGTATGGATGTGATATTCGACTGGAATTTGGGTAATATGATCTACAACGGTCTTATTACACTTCAACTCTGTGGATTTCCCTTCGCGGAAATCAGGTCGTTTCAGTTGGTATCAGAGCCATACTTGACCATAGGACGAAACCCTCAAAAATGGACGATAGAATAGGACGTGAACAGCCCCACTTTCGGTTATATACTGACCCTGCATTTACTTCTATGCAAGGCTTATCTATTATTGACCTGCTAACACCTATTTCCTTAAAACATGCTGATGGCAACAAACGTCGAATGGTCGCCTCTAGGACCGCTACCTCTAGACCACGCCAAGCTTACCTTTGACCTACGTGAGCTCGGGGGTTTTGCACAGACCCTCTACCGAGTTCTCATCACGTTAGGAGTCCTGGACGAGCTTGTCAAGGTCACCTGCACCGAGAAGTCAGCTCAGGAAGGAGGAATCGAAGGACCAGTTGTCACCTCAGTCGAGTTCCCAGCTAGCACTACCTTACCTTCTGTCCCAACTTTCACTGAGTTGACTATAGAGGACACAGTTGAGGAGGGACTACGAGCTATCTCACACAAGGCACTTCGTAGAGTGATGAGGGACCACTACGAGCACCTGAAGACGACATAGTTCCGTCTACTTCCCCAGGCCCTCGACCTCAGCCTCACTCCTAGTGAGCAGAGTTTCACAGCTGGCAGAGTTATCTTTGCAGAGGAGGACAGATGCCTTCGCATCTCAGCTATCCACCTACTAGAGTAGGACAGGTACGTGACCTAGCTTGAGTAGAAGAGACGTCAGGACCGGGCCCTTCTGTGGGAGTACCAGGAATGAGACTCGTAGGGAGCACAGGTCCGAGCTAGTCTGCTTGAGACAATTACCAAGCTACAGGATGAGCTCAACCATCGTGAAGAAGTCCACAGAGCCAAGGTCGCTGACTTACAGGACAAAGCAGCTAACCTAGGCAACAGGAACTGCTACCTCGACAGCAAGGTCTTAGAGTTGCAGAGCGAGTTGGACGACAAGAAGGCCGAGTTCAACCGTAGAGGAGACAGAGAGAGGTCCAAGGGGATTGATATGCTAAAAATCCAATCTTGGAACAAGACCATGACCTAGGAGCTAGAGGAGTTTAGGAAGAAGGCCGTTCGCAACCAGGGTCACCTGATCGAGGCACTCAGGCAGAACGAGTACCTATAGGACAAGTGTGAGAGGACTTGGCAGGCTTGGTAGAAGTCTAACAAGAAGCACCTCAGGGAGATGAAGGGTATGTGGGATCAGCTACCCAAGGAGATTCACAGCAAGACGAAGCCTAAGATAGAGGAGTTTGAGTTAGCCCCAACTCGCCTCAACCTAGACGCCTGCCCTACCCTACCTGGAGCCAAGCCTACTGAGGAGCTCGCCGAGGCCTTGAAGTACGTGTCCCGACTTCACAAGTCTGACGAGGAGATTGAGATCGAGAACAGTCGTATCCCAGCTGCGGTGTACAAGTTAGAGTAGATGACCCTGCGTGGTCATGAGTCATGTCAGTGGCTTCCATAAGTTGTACCCCATGATGTACCCCTTATGAGATGTAATATGAGACATTATGCATAGTACGATTCTCGCACGTCTTCAAGTGTAGCTATTGGAGATGATGCTATGTAATAAAACCCATGTAATGAATGTTTTTGGATCTTATTGCATCTTATGGATCTTATTGCTTCTTTGTAATGAGTGTTGGATAGTATGAATGTTTTTCTTTAAATCATCAAAATCATGTAATCATATTGAATTATAAGCACTTATGGCACAAACACTAAAATTCCTATGATCCGTGTTGCAGATGCCGAACCGCCGATCTGCTCGCCTAATGAACCATGGATGTGCGCCCATCCCCAAACCCACCGAACCAAATGGGGGCCGTGGTGGCAACAACCGTGGCCGTGGACGTGGAGGGATACCCTTCAACCTAGAGAATACCCCGCCGCCTGCCGAGGAGAACATTCCACCACCACCACCACCAAACTGGCAGAAGTGATGGCGCAGCAGACCCAACTTCTTGCAGCTCTTGTTAACGGAGCAAACCGTCGCCAGGGAGGTCAGCAGAATGACTTCCAAAGGAAGCTGGAAGGATTTCTGAAGCTAAGGCCACCTACCTATGATGGCACCGACCCTGACCCGCTTGTGGCTGATGACTGGCTCAAGGAGATGGAGAAGAAGCTTGATCTCACCACTTTCACCGACGATGAGTGTGTTGGAGCTACCGCACACCAGCTCATAGGTGCAGCCCACGCCTGGTGGGACAGTTTCAGTGATTCCCATGAGGACCCTGCCAATATCTCGTGGGATGAGTTCACCGAAGCATTCACTGAGTATCACATTCCCAAGGGTATCATGAAGGCCAAAGCCGAGGAGTTCCGCAACATCAAGATGGGAAAGGACAAGGTGACTGAGTACACTACTCGTTTCACCAAGCTATGCACCTTCCTATGTTGTGAACTCTGAGAAGAAGAAGTTGTACTATTACCGCAAGGGACTTAACCCGCACATCAAGCTGAAGTTTGGCGGTATTGAGAGTAGCACGCTGCGTGCATTGGTGGATCACTGCATTCAGATCAAGAAAGACCGTGCTGAAGCTGGAGAGGAGTACAGGGAAAGGAAGCGTAAGCCTAAGGAGTCCTTCCATGGACGTGATCGCAAGAGGTTCCGCAGAGATGCACCATCCAGGGAGCGCTCTCGCCACAATAGGGATGACAACCCTGGATTGAGTACGGGTAGTGGAGGCTCCACCACCAAATACTCCCGCCCTACTCAGGATCGTTACACTCGGGACCGTTATGCTCAGGACTGCAACACTCAGGATCATTTCAACCGTTCCCGCTCTGTGAATGAACGCCCAGCACAGAACCGCTCCACACCAAGCACTAGAAACAGGAAGGCACCCGCGCCAACCCCTACAGGCGGCGCGCCTTTCACCTGCTTCGCTTGTGGCCAACCGGGTCACAAAGCCGCTGAGTGCCCTCAGAACTCAGCTGCTCAGAAGTCTCAGTTCAAGGGATCTACTACCCATGGATGTCTCAACCATCTGGACGCCGAGGAAGCACAGGCTGCCCCTGACGTTTTGTACAGTATGTTTTTAGTTAATGGCAATACTGCATCAGTTCTATTTGACTCTGGAGCAACTTGTTCTTACAAATCATCCAAGTTCGCACGAGAGCATGACCTGCCGATAACCCCACACGGAAAGCCTATCATCACCAGTTCACCTTTAGGAGACCTAAAATGCACCCACATCTGTAAGGGAGTGAGTCTTACCATTGAGGGTCTTATCTTTAAAGCCGACCTAACCCTATTACCTTCCACTAACCTAGATGTCATCTTAGGCATGGATTGGCTAACCATTCACCGAGGCATCATATCATGTTCACCTAGATACGTCCAAGTGACCCACCCATCAGGCCAAGTCATTAGATGTGAACCCCAGTCCGGAAAGTCCATCTCTATCCTATGTGCCCTTAAAGCAAGTTCAAAATCACAAAAAGAGGAGAAGACAGTTCATCATGTGCCTGTGGTTAGAGACTATCCCGATGTATTCCCTGAAGAATTATCGGGTATGCCACCAGACCGTGATGTAGAGTTCATCATTGATCTTTTGCCGGGAACAGGACCCATTGCCAAGAGACCCTATCGCATGTCAGTTGATGAACTGGCCGAGCTCAAGAAACAGCTTGATGAGCTCATCTCGAAGGGATATATCAGACCTAGTGCTTCACCATGGGGATCCCCTGTTCTGTTTGTTAAGAAGAAGGATGGCTCAATGAGAATGTGCATTGATTACCGGAACTTGAACGCAGTCACCATCAAGAACAAGTACCCCCTGCCAAGGATCGATGATTTACTTGATCAGCTTCGAGGTGCCAAGTATTTCTCCAAGATTGATCTCAGATCTGGCTATCATCAGATGAAGATTCAAGAGAGTGACATCCCAAAGACAGCTTTCGTGACTAGGTATGGGCAGTTTGAGTTCACTATGGTATCCTTTGGACTCACGAATGCTCCTGCATACTTCGTGAACATGATGAATAAGGTTTTCATGGATGATCTGGATAAGTTCATGGTAGTATTCATTGATGACATCCTTGTTTATTCACCCACCGCCGAAGAACATGAACATCATCTGAGAACTATACTTGAGAAACTAGCCCAACATCAGCTCTACGCAACGTTCAGCAAATGTCAGTTTTTGCTACAGGAAGTTGCCTTCCTAGGCCATGTACTATCAGCTAAAGGTGTTGCAATTGACCCAGCTAAGATTGAAGCTGTGAAAGAATGGGAACAACCCCGTAATGTGACAGAAGTCAGAAGTTTCTTGGGATTGGCTGGATATTATCGCCGATTCATCGAAAACTTCTCCAAGATAGCCTGTCCGATGACCAACCTTCTGAAGAAGACCAAGGAGTTTGAATGGACGCCCGAGTGCGAACAAAGCTTCCAGGGATTGAAACAGAAGCTTACCACAACTCCTGTGCTAGCATTGCCTGATATCAACAAAGAATTCGTGGTCTATTGTGATGCATCCCATCAAGGACTTGGTTGTGTATTGATGCAAAATGGAAGAGTGATAGCATATGCGTATCGACAGTTGAAAGAACATGAGAACCGTTACCCTACTCATGATCTTGAGTTAGCAGCAGTTGTGCATGCCTTAAAGATCTGGAGGCACTACTTGATAGGCAACAAGTGTGATATCTATACCGATCACAAGAGCTTGAAGTACTTTTTCACTCAGGAAGATTTGAATATGAGGCAACGCCGATGGCTAGAGTTGATCAAGGACTATGACCTAGAAATTCACTATCATCCGAGAAAAGCTAATGTAGTCGTAGATGCTCTCAGTCGCAAGAGTTACTATCACACTTTGATCACTGAATCTGTACCACCTGAGCTCAAGGAAGAGATTGATGATTTCCAACTAGAAATACTACCGCATGGTTTGTTGAATGAACTCCGCATATAGTATGATCTCACAGATCGCAACCGTCAAGCTCAGAAAAATTGTGAGGAGAACGAATATCTCCATGGTCTGATGAGACTAGGCTACAAGACCAACCACCATGAAGATGAACAAGGGACCATCTGGTTCAAGGACAGAATCTATGTACCTTCTAATCTAGCTCTACGAGAGGAAATTTTGTCAGAAGCCCATGATTCTAAGTACTGTATCCACCCTGGAGGTTCAAAGATGTATCAAGATTTGAAGAAACACTTTTGGTGGAAAGGTATGAAGACAGATATTGCGGGACATGTGGCACGATGTGACACCTGTAATAGAGTTAAGGCTGAACATCAAAGGCCTGCAGGATTGCTAAAGCCTCTTGACGTTCCCGAGTGGAAATGGGAGAGCATATCCATGGATTTCATAGTTGGATTGCCCCGTTCACAGAAAGGCAATGATTCCATCTGGGTGACTGTTGATCGTTTGACTAAGATTGCTCACTTTGTACCAGTTAAGACCAAGATCAATGCCGAAAAATTAGCAGATCTATATGTTGAGCATATTCTCAGACTGCATGGAGCTCCCTCTAGTATTGTATCTGATCGTGGTTCTCAGTTTGTGTCCCGATTCTGGGAAGCCCTGGACAAGTCCATTGGAACCAAACTTGATTTCAGTACCGCTTATCACCCACAGACAGATGGACAGACAGAACGAGTAAATCAGATTTTAGAAGACATGCTTCGTGCTAGTGTACTGAATTATGGCTGTGATTGGGAGAAATGCCCACCCTATGCAGAGTTTTCTTACAACAACAGCCACCAAGCCAATATCAAGATGTCACCGTTTGAAGCTTTGTATGGCAGACCTTGTAAGACACCTTTGATGTGGTCTTAACCGGATGAAAGATCGTTCTTTGATTCCACTAAGATCCAAGATGCAGAATAAGGAGTTGCTCAAGTGAAGGAGAATTTGAGGATTGCTCAAAGTCGATACAAGAGCTATGCTGACAAAAGGAGAAGAGAACTTGAGTTCAATGTGGGAGACTTCGTCTATCTCAAGGTATCCCCGCTACATGGAACTGTCAGATTCTATGTGAAAGGAAAGCTTGCCCCTAGATTTGTTGGCCCATACAAGATTTGCAAGAGGATTGGAAAGCTCGCCTACAAACTTGAGCTACCTGAGGAATTGGCGGGAGTACATCCCGTATTCCATGTCTCACAGCTATGCAAGTGTTTGAGAGTGCCCGATGAAGTAGTTCCAACCGATACACTTGACATTCAAGACACTCTCGAGTATAAAGAACATCCTATCAGAATTCTGAGAAGAGATACCAAAGAGACCCGAAGCAAAACTATTCCTATGTGCAAGATCCAATGGAGCAATCACACTGAGAGAGAAGCAACATGGGAGAAAGAGTTTGACCTCCAGCTACACTATCCTTATCTCTTCAAAGGGTACGCTACGCTTTAATCTCGGGGATGAGATTCTGTTAAGGGGGTAGGACTGTAACAACCCAAAAATCCACACACCAAAAATCCCAACTATAAAATTTTTTCTTCAAAATCCCATGCAATGTTGAGTGATATCCGTAGGAGCCAACCCTAGGTGTTGCATTAGTTGTAACCCAACTAAACAATTTTATGAGCATGGCATGTCATTTGTTAATTATGTTTAATTAAATACTGACAAATAAAATGTAGCATACATTGTTAATTCAAATGGTGATTTGGATTTTCATTTGCATTATGTAATGCTTAACAACTCCTTTAAAGAAAAAAACCATAAAGTAATTATTAATCAAACCAAACAATTAATGCTTAAAGAGAAAACTATTTCTATTTTTGTATAACAAAACTACACCTATTTTTGTTATACAAAATAGCTAAATAAAGTTCCTAATATATATAAAAGAATGTTGTGGGCCTCATACCTAAAACTCCAACGAATAAGGTACACCAACTTTGAATTCAAATTCCAAAATCAAATTTGACTTTAAACAAAGGAGAAGAAAAATAAAAACAGAAAAAGGAAAGAAAGGGAGAAGACCATGGTGGCTCGCTCGCTGCTCGCTCAAGCCCGCTAGCCAATGACGGCCGGCCCAAACAACCCAACCCAAAGATACGCATGGCAAAACACCGGCCCATAAGCAGCCCTGCTTCCAGCAGAAGCCCAGCCAACTCATGGCCAGCCCGGCAACCAAGCCCGGCCAAATAGCACGCTCACGCTCAAGACACCACCCCGCTTCGCTTGCGCCATCGCCATCGACCCCCACACGCGCCAAAGACGCCATCACCCGACGGAAGCCGCTGCCAAGCAGGGCCCAGGTGTCATCACCCACCTTGGTCCCCCTGCTTTTCCCGATCGCAGAACAGAGACGGGAGCGGGAGCTCCACGCAATCCGCCTTAGCCGCATGATCGCACCATCAACCGATTGACGCGCCGAGGGGCGCCAAATAGGACCGACCAAGTCGGCGAAGTCACGCCCGTGGCGTGACCACCGCCCCCCCCCGCTGCGCGCTGCCATGGCCATGGCCGAGCCATGACCTTGTCGCCTCCCTGTCCCCCGCCTTGCTGACCAAGGAACACGAAAACGGTTTCGCCATCGCACCTGCGGCCGCGTCGTGACCTCGTAGCCCTGGCCTCGACGCGATCATAGCCCTTCACGCGCCCCTTGGCCATCCCTAGCCGCTCGCTCCATGCCTGGCCGAGCTCCGGCTATAAAAGCCCGGCCCCGGTTGCCCAAGTGCGTCCCCGTGCCCCGCCACCACCTGGTGGCCATCCACCGCACACCCAAGCCAAGAGAGAGAGAGGGGATAGAGGAAGAAGAAAGAATGAGTGAGGAGCAAGGAAGAGGAGGATCGGAGCCACCCGCGTGCTGCCGAAGTCATCGGAGCCAAAGACGATGCCGTCGTCTTCATCACTGTTGCGGGTCGGCACTGCACTGCTTCCGTCTACATGGCCACGACCCTCCACTACACCGCCATCCTTTCGTCTTCGACACCAGCGGTGAGTCCTGCGCTGCTGAGACTCCTCCTAGCCCCATGGACGCCATAGTAGAGCACGCGCACGCCGCGCTCACGACGCCGCCGTCATGGCGCGGCCACCACTGGCGTACCCGGCCGCCTCGCTGGAATAGGACGTAGTCGTAGCACCACCGTGACGCCCGGAGGGTAGCCGCGTAGACCGAGACCCCATTAGTCGGCCACGAGCACCGAACCTCGGCCGGAGCTCCGCCGTGCACCACCACCGCTCGTGGACTCCACCATGCCTTTGGGTCACCATCATCACTTCACCCTATCGCCCGCTAGCCATCTAGGCCGGAGAACGGGGCACCAGGACCCCTAGAACAGCCCCTAGCTGCCCCGCCGGCGGGCACCGCCACGACCAAGCCACCGACCACCATGGCCAACGCTCTGGAAAGCCCTAGCCATCACCTAGACCCCACCACCGTGTTCGTCGAGGCCTAGTGAAGCATTCCCCAACCTTAATTGGATGCCAGCGCCGTCGTAAGAGCTCGCCGGCGAGGTACGCCACCGGCGGGAACCCACCGCGTGGAGGAAGGGGGGGGAATTTCCTCCCTAGACTGCCCACTCATGCACCCGGTGCACGTAGACCACAGAGAGACGAGGAGAAGGGTGGACGCGGTTCACCGGAAGGAGAAGCGGTCCACCATAGACCGGCGCATGCGTCCACAATGGACCACGAGCCGTGGACTCAAGCCTGACCCGAAACCCGGAAGGTGATGTGGCACTCTGTGATGAGGCCACGTGGCGGGCTGAGCCCAGCCCAAATCCAGCCCTGTCCAGGCCCACCAAAGCCCAGTAGAGACCCAACCTGGTTGACCGTTGACCGGTCAATGTTGACGGTTGACCTGGCCCCACATGTCAGCGACACAGAGACTCTGGACCCACATGTCAGTAAGTGACGTCATGACGACATCATGCGGGTCCCACCTGTGAGTAATAACACAGCCGAGGTGACGTCATGCTGACGTCACAATGACGTCAGCTGCTGACGTCAGCAGCCCTGGCCCCACACGTCAGTGACCCTGACCCGTTGACCGTTGACTCACCCGTTGACTTGACGTTGACTCTGACCGGACCCACAGGTCAGTGACCCAAGAGACCCTGGCCCCACCTGTCAGAACGGATGACGTTGATGACGTCATGCTGATGTCAAGCTGACGTCAGCAGGACCCCACCTGTCAGCTCGGAATCAAGATGATGACATCATGCTAATGTCATGCTGACGTCAGCATTCCACGTGGACTAGTCATAGCGTGACACGTGTCAGCACAAGATTAATTCAGCCTTTTCCATTTTCAGAAATAATTAAAACTTTGGAAATTCATAACTAATTCATATGACCTCAGAAAAATATGAAACTAGGACCAAAATTCATCTAAAATCGAGCTCTATGCAATGAACCCATGTTTGAGTGCATTTGGCTCTTTTGAATTTTCATTGCTTTTTTGTGCTATTCTATAGACGTCGCTAACGCGACTATAATACGATCGTTTGCAGACTCGGAGAAGAACCGGACGGACGAGAATCATGAGTACCGTGAGGAGTACAGAGATGACTACACTGAAGGTGCCACATCCCACCCAATCTCGTAGCACCTATTACACATGGCTAAAATAGAAATGCTAGTGCTTTACTTTATTGATATGATCACACTATGATAGGACTTGCATGGTACTATGCTTTCTTGATGGCCTTTACCTTGACGCAACCTTACCCCTGCTCACCCTGCTGTTAGGCTAGTCACATGTTTGCTGCTATATTTCATTGCTTAATACTTCTACTACGCTTATACTACATTGATGCGTGGTGGAAAACTGGTGTTATCTAGACTATGGGGAGAGTGTTGCGTGTGTGACTTGGGTGCGTGGAGGGTGAGGGTTGTGTCGACCAAGTTGGAGTATACGACGAGCCTAGGGCAAGTCTTGCCGTGGGGTGCTACCTGGACACCCCTAGAATGGATACCTGTGGTAGGTAAATGGTATATGAGGTGGCCCTGGGTGTGAACCTATGATGGGAGGAGCCCAGGGTGGAGGTGCTGTGGTGGCATGGTAAATGGAAACCCTGATGAAGACATTCTGGCTTGGTCATCCCTAAGGACTTACTAGTACTCAGACTCACCGGGAAGCCTTATGTACCACTCGCCCTATATGGTGCGGGACGGCCGGACTACTGGGTAGGATATTGCCACTACTGCTAGGTTGATAGCGAACAGTGTGAGGGAGGTACGGGGCATGGAGGATTTCCCCCACACCCTTTCGAGACTTCATGGAGACCTTGTGGACCCGGTTCATGACTCACAGTTTCAGCCACCCCAGACTAAACTTGGGGTGTACCAGGGCTGAATGGTAGAGTGGCATTATCCTAGGCTAGCAAGCGGCCGGAATCAGCCCAGTTGACGACGGTCAGCGAGGAAGGCGGATCTTGTGGTTATGTAAAACCTCTGCAGAGTGTATGGTTGATCGATCGATACATATGCCGACTTGTCGGCTATGGACCTTTCTGGGGATTCGCTTAAACTAGATAGTGAGATGAGTCCTTCTCTTCTCCCCCGGGGAGTGAGTGTTCGGACGTAGCCAGGGGCTACGGGGCTTGAGACAGTGCCGAGAGGGAGTTGGCCTGTCGACTGAGCGATGGTATGGTTGTGGTATGGTGATGGTGTGGAGATGGTGGTATATCGATCCCTGGATCGAAACCTGGCTCTAGATGGAAATGGGGTGGAATGGGTGTGGAATGGTGTTAAAACTTGACCAACTATTCTTATATACTTGATATGCTAAAACATAGAAAACCCCAGCCTTACAGGTTCCTTTTGATTATATCCAACTTGCATCCAATTTCCACAAAGCAATGCTCGTAGGGTGGGAGTGGCCAGTACAAATCGTACTGATAAATTTTGGCACACAGGTTCTGCTGAGGAGTATAGCTCCGAGGAGTTTGACGGTTGAGGGGTTCGTTCCTACGCTCAAGTTTGGCGATTCTATCTTCAAACTGTTCTGAATGAATGCTACTTTTGTTTCCGCCAATGCGGCGATGTAATAATTTATGTAATTCCGCACTATTTGTACTCTGATATTATCGTTGTATGGATGTGATATTTGACTGGAATTTGGGTAATATGATCTACAACGGTCTTATTACACTTCGACTCTATGGATTTTCCTTCGCGGAAATCAGGTCATTTTAGACATTACCGGAGCAAGCACATCGACTTGAAGTTCTACTGTGCTCAGAGCATAGTTCTTTATTTTCTTTTGAAATACTAGTAATGGTTAGGATGATAAGGTGAGCTTGCCCAAGTACGATATTATTACCAACACACTTCTGAATTGGATATTGAGATTGTGAAGCGTATCGCTGGTTCATCATGAAAACGAGTTAGAATAATGGTAGAGCTTATTTATTTTCATCTCTAATTAATAATGGTATGCACCCTCCAATTAACATTTTGGTCCTCGATAGGGTCTACAAAATATGTTTTTTGACAGCATCTTTTATTTGTTATAGCAGTATATATAAATATAGCAAAATCATACTTTTATAAAAAAAATTGAAGACAAATCAACTTGTATGTATCTGTATCACATTATTTTTCTTTATGAACGAACTAGCAACACATTCAGCAAACAAAGATTGTAATGTCTGATTTATATAACAAAGAAAATACCGCATCCTTTTACACGTTCCTATGACAAAGGTTCATGTCATGATTCAAGCATAACTAGCAGCAAAAGGGTTCCCAGCGTAATAATAAGCCTTTCCTCTGCAGCTGACGCCCACAGCCATTGCCGATCACACCGTCGACCATGTCTGCTTCATCTTTCAAGCTGAATAGCCCTACCGTTAAGGAGAATGTCGCTGCACCACAGACCCTAAAGGTCATGGCGCCCAAAGAAGCAAATAATAACAAGGGAAGGGATGGCCTGTCCTAGGAGAAGAAGAAGGCCTGCCATCGGGTGAGCATTAGATTTCCCATACCGGTCAGTCACTCACAATTATAAAAAGTCATACCAAAACCATAAGTGTGTGCCACCCTCAATTGTAAAAAGATCCACAAAAAATGTAAGTATGTGACCCATAACACTCACAATTATAAAAAGAACCCAACAATGGTGTTCCCTTCACATGGGCTCCTCCAGGCGCAACAGATGAGCCTCCTCTCAACATCGAATGGGGGCTTCTTCGTGATGCACAAAAGATAAGAATCAATATGCATTTATCATGTATTTGGCAAATATTTTCTAGTAAAATTATATGGCAAAAGCTATTTTATGGGCGTACGGGTGTTTAACGCACCGCACACCCACTCTCTCGCCCCTGTCCCTCCCTCTCTTCTTCCCAACTAAGAGGGTGGTATGGATCCGGCGGCAGCAGGTTCTGCGTTGGCGAGGTGTGTCCTCCTCCTCCCTCGTTCATCTGGGAGTTAGGGTTTCGGTGGGCTTCTCTCTCTCTCTCTCTCTCTCTCTCTCTCTCTCTCTCTCTCTCATCTTCCCCAATTTTGGTGGGCTTAGAAGAGAAGGGGCTGAGGGAGGCAGGCTAGCTAGGCGGTGGGGATGGGAGGAGGGCGGCTTTAGGGTTCTAGTGGTGGTGGAGGCGGCTGAGCCCAGTCTGGGCGGGGACGCCCATGGCTGGAGCTTGCCACGAAAGAAGGAGGTCATGGCCGGAGCTCGCGACGGCTTGTGGGAGGAGGGGAGAGGAAGAAGGAGCTCCTGCGAGACCCTACAGCCTACGGTCGAGCGGTAGGTGCGCGAGGAGGGCAGGGTCGAGGAGGTGTGTGTTTAACGCGCTAAACGCACACATGGCCATGTGTTAGCCGTGTCCAAATTATATTATCTATATGTCTACTCATCAGTATATGGATTCAAGTCATACTTAGTCTAGACCTTTTAGGCTTAAAAAAATATCTCAATTGCAAATTAGTTGTGCATATGCGCCTAACTTTTGCCATGTTTATGCGTAGAGCAAAATAGAGTTATTTTATCTAGCTAGAATTTCTACAATATTCTTTTCTTTCTCTCTTATTTTCATCCTTTTTACTTGTATATAAAGTGTCTTTTTTTAACAAAAAGTCTGTATACATATATAACCGGGGCAATCCTGTTTCTTAAAAAAAAGAAAAAATATCTTCAACATGAATTTATAAATGCATTTCTAGTGATGTACTAATCTGGCCACCACAGTATGCTCCCAGCCGTGCAAACAAATAAAACTTCAAATGCATTGCCGTGCGGGGAAGACCTCATTGCCCTGCACAGTGCAACGAATAAAACCCCACTTTCCACCTGTCATGGTTACCTCTCCCATTCACAACTCGCTCACTCGCCGCTGCTCTCTCGCTCTCGTGTGCTGGCTCTCTCCTTGTGCCATCTCAGCCACCGCTGGGCCGAGGTTCCTAGAAGGGAGCCCGTCAGAGAAGCTCGTCACCCCTCCCCAAGTGCTCATAGGTGAGACATTGTGGTTCGTAACAGAGGACATGGCCCAGAACTCTTTCTATTTGCACCTCCTCGTAGGGCAAATCGTTCTTTTTGTTCAGATCCAGCTGTTTTCTTGCCTTTTCTAGTGGTTATTATGACTGGATTTGATGAGCAATGCATACTTCCATTACTCGCATTCGTTGTTTGTTCTTGTCCTCCGCCATGTGTACTTGATTTTATTGCTGAGTCCATGGGAATGGTCCATGATGTTTGTGGATCTGGGAGGCGCATCTTGAATGTCGCAGCCGGTCCTTGTTTATATTCCTAATTAGGGTTTATTCATACTTATGCACCAGCTGCCATACTAATTATTACCCCCATGTCTTGTTTAGTGTTATGGATCCGACACTTAGGCGTCATTGTCTAATTATTAGAGGAGCAGCCCTAGTTGTAGTTATCAGTGCCTCGCCCTGGTTGTAGTCAACCTACAGGAGAGGGATCTCCTATGGCCCAATGACAGCTAGGGACCAACAAAGGAACAATTCGAGGTGTCCAAGCCTGGTGGAGCAGAGCAAGCAACCAAACAAGCCTGTGCCACTAGCAGCCCAGACAACCAAAACACACCCATAGTCTATAATGGTGCACAACTTTGCTTCCCTTGGCCCCACCATCCAGTCCAACAGGGCAGCAAGGCTTCACACTATCGATCTTGTGATGGACATCATCCATAGTCCATGATGGAAGTGTGGCTTTTGGACAGCAATGAACCCAACCAAAAAATGGAAAGGTGACTTTTGAACAGCAATGAGTGTGTACCACCCACAATTTTAAAAACACCCACCAAAACCTCAAGTGTTGCCATATAATGACACCTCGCATAACTAAATACCACTAACATTAGCTATCTCTCATTTCTCCCTTTTTCACTCTCCTCCCACCCAGATGACATAGTGGAGGCGCCGGCTTCCTTCATAGGACAAGGCAGATTAGGTGTGGTGCCCACTCACCCCCATTGGTGGTGACAGCTCCCTTCCCCACATCGCCGACATCGGCATCTCGTTCCATGCACCTGGTAGCAACGTCCCCTCTCCTACACATGGCGGCGGCTGCCGTTCCCCTACACCAAGCAGCAGTGATGACTACCATCCCCACATCGGCGAAGACAACACCACCTTCCCTGCACCTAGCGGTGACTTCCCCTCTCCTACACATGGCGGCGGCATCCCTTCCCCAATAACTAGCGGCGGTGGCGGCTTCCTTCCCCACATCAGCGATAGCTCGTGACATCGCCTTCCCCGTACCTGGTGGCGACGTCCCCTCTCCTACGCATGGCCGTGACATCCCTTCCCCTACACCCAACAACGGTGTTCCCATCGGATGGGCTCCTCCAGGCGCAATAGATGAGCTTCCTCTTGACATCAAATGGGGGCTTCTTCGTGATACACAAAAGATAAGAATCAGCATGCATTTATCATTGATTTGGCAAATATTTTCTAGTAAAATTATATTTATCAATATGTCTAGTCATCAATATATGGATTCAAGCCATACTTAGTCTAGCCCTTCAATTTAGGCTTGAAAAAAATCTCAATTGCAAATCAGTTGGGCATATGCATCCAAACTTTTACCATGTTTATGCTTCGAGCAAAATAGAGTTATTTCATCTAGATGGAATTTCTATAATATTCTTGTCTTTCTCTCTTATTTTCATCCTTTTTACTTGTATATAACCTGTCTTTTTTTAACAAATGTTTGTATGCATATATAACCAGGGCAATCCTATTTCTTAAAAAAAGAAAAAATATCTTCAACCTAAATTTATATATGCATTTATAGTGATTTACCAATCTGGCCACCACAGGATGCTCCCAGCCTTTCAGACAAATAAAACTTCAAATGCATTGCCCTACTTGACTTAATGCATTTAGTTGTGTTGCTAATCATGCAAAGAACAGCCTGTAAATTCTTCATGCACATATTTAATGACTAAGAGTTTATATTAACACCAAACACATTACGTGTGTGTGTCTGGACATGGTCCATTGGCCAAAACATGTGCTTCGCTAAAATGGTTTGAATTTTCAGATTGATGACTTTGTAGTTTGCACTGAAAGAATTGGCACTGCTTTTGATCACAATTCTTGCTGATCTGGTGTTTGTCAAATGCATATGGTTCTTGCAATCATCAAGCAGGCAAACTTTATGCATGAGTCCAATATATATAGGGTGTGTTTGGTTCCCTAGACTCCCCTGTCCAGACTTCCATAATACAACCATGGCCTGTTGGTTTCTTGTAAGGCCCTGCTAGCCCGGCTCCCACAAGCCCACGAGGGAGTGTTAGCCAGGCTTCCTGGAAGCGTGGGGGGGTTGGGGGGCTCATTTCTGTAGAGCCAGGCTTGGCTTGGCCACATGCGGTGGGCCTCATTGGCCTACACAGTGCACCGAATAGAACCCCGCTTCCGCGTCCAAATGTTTGGGTTATCTCTCCCATTCGCAACTCGCTCACTCGTCGCCGCTCTCTTGCTCTCTCCTTGCGCAGTCTCAGTCGCCGCTGGGTTCCCAGAAGAGAGCCCATCGGAGAAGCTCGTCGCCCCTCCCCAAGTACTCCTCGGTGAGATGCTGTGGTCCGCAACAAAGGACACGGCCTGGAACTCCTTCTATTTACTCCTCCTCATAAGGCAAATCGTTCTTTTTATTCAGATCCAGCTGTTTTCTTGCCTTTTCTAGTGGTGATTATGACTGGATCCGATGAGCAATGCATACTTCCATTACTCGCATTCATTGTTTGTTCTTGTCCTCTGTCATATGTACTTGATTTTATTGCTGAGTCCATGGGAATGGTCCATGATGTTTGTGGATCTGGGAGGCGCATCTTGAATGTCGCAGCCGTTTATATTCGTGATTAAGGTTTATTCATACTTATGCACCAGCTGCCATACTAATTATTATCCCATGTCTTATTTAGTGTTATGGATCCGGTACTTAGGCGTCATTGGCTTATTATTAGAGGAGCAGCCCTGGTTGTAGTCATCAGTGCCTAGCTTTTTGTTAGATTTAGGTGCATGCCAACCTAAAGGAGAGGGATCTCCTTTGGCCCAATGACAACTAGGGACCAAGAAAGGATGAACAATATCAGGTGTCCAAGCCCGCCAAACAAGCCTGTGTTGCCAATAGCAGCCCAGAGAACCAAACACACCCATAGTCTATAATGGTGCACAGCTTCGCTTCCCGCCCTACCATACAATCCAACGGGGCAGCGAGGCTTCACACTATCGACCTTGTAATGGACATCAATCTGTGGTCCATGGATGGAAGGGTAAATTTTGGACAGCAATGAATCCATGCAAAAAATGGAAGGGTGACTTTTGAACAGCAATGTGTGTGTACCACCCACGGTTGTAAGAAGAACCACCAAAACCTCAAATGTGTGCCATATAACGACACCAAATACCCATAACCCTAGCTATCTCTCATTTCTCCCCTTTTCACTCTCCTCCCACCCGGATCACAAAGTGGCGGCGGTGGCGTCTTCCTTCCTAGGCCAAGGAGGATTGGGTGTGTGGTGCCCACTCACCCCCATTGGTGGTGGCGACTTCCTTCCCCACATCGCCGACATCAGCATCTCATTCCCTGCACCTGCTGGCAACGTCCCCTCTCCTACACATGGCGGCGGCGGCCCTTCCCCTACACCAAGAGGCGGTGATGTCTATCTTCCCCACATTGGCGAAAACAACACCGCCTTCCCTGCACCTGGTGGTGACTTCCCCTCTCCTACACATGGCGGCGGCATCCCTTCCCCTATAACTAGCGGCGGTGGCGGCTTCCTTCCCCACATCGGCGATAGTGCGCGACATCGCCGTCCCCATACCTGGTGGCGACATCCCCTCTCCTACACATGGCCGTGACATCCTTTCCCCTACACCCAACAAAAATGTTCCCTTCGGATGGGCTCCTCCAGGCGCAACAGATGAGCCTCCTCTCAACATCAGATGGGGTCTTCTTCGTAGTGCACAAAAGATAAGAATCAGTATGCATTTATCATTGATTTGGCCAATATTTTCTAGTAAAATTACATTTATCAATATGTCTAGTCATCAATATATGGATTTAAGCCATACTTAGTCTAGCCCTTTTAGGCTTGAAAAAAAACTCAGTTGCAAATCAGTTGTGCGTACATGCAAATCATAGCAAATAAAACAACGAGCAAAAAATCTTTTAAGGTGATATATCTAATTTGGAGAATAAATATTATTTTTGGACCAAACCATTTAAAATACGACAAAAGAAAACTGATCAACTTGTAAATTTTATGAAGATTACTTAGTGGGTGATAATAAAAGAATCTTAGGTTTTGAACATTGAGTCATTGACCAATCTTAGGGCTTGTTTGGCAGAGCTCAGCTTTACTAGTGAAGTTGTTATTTTGGAAAACAGTTTCACAAGCAGCTTTTTTAGTGAAACTGAGCTGATTTGGAAAAAGTGGTTGGCAAAATTGCTTCACCAACAGCTCATGAGAGAGAGAGCTGGGATAAGCTACTATTTTTAGCTTCATCCTAACTTGTCTCTGTGAGAGGAGAAAAACGGCTTCAACTATGAAGCTGTTTTGGAAATGGGTGTTTGGCAAAAAAAACAAAAAACAGCTCATGAAGCTGTTGTCGCCTGTAATTTACTGTACACAGCTATTACACAGCTCATGAAGTGGTCTTTGTGGGAGGAGGAAAAAAACGGTTAAAAATGTTGTTTGGGTAACAGCTAGCTTCCGCCGCGTATCAGCTACTGAGTTTCTTGCTTCTGTTGTGCTTTGCACAAATAGCAATTTCTCAGCAAGTTACACAATCACATAAACCAGAATGACAAGATGTAATTCAGAAACAAGATTATTACAAGCCTAGAAATAAGATTATTACAAGCCCTCACCCATTTCTTAAGACCAAATGACTCTTTTCAGATCAGTCACTGTTCACAGCTATTACTAGCCATCACCCATTTCTTCAGACCAAATGACACATCTCAGAACAGTTCATTGTTCATAGCTGATGCAAGACTGAACCTCAAAGTTCAGACACAAGTATATAGCCAACAATAAACACATCTTGGGAAAAGAAGAGCAATGCAATAATTTGAGTAAGATCAGAGATAAACACAAGAATAGCAACATACATAGATGTCAATCAGAGAATAGTACACAAATATTGAAACATATTTGCAGCCACTAACCTTGTAAGATCATCACATTTTTTCAGCCACTAATCTACAACACACAATTATAAATTTGAGCGTGAAACATTGTTAAAAATCGAAAAGAAATAAGCACTTTCAGAGATATTATTGCATTAGATGCTAATAGGTAGTGCAGACAATGAAAATGAGAATAGAGAAAATGGTTATACACTGGTAGTGCAGAAAGTGCTTACAAGAATGGGCAATGAGCTTGTATGCTGTTTCAGAAAATGTGGACAAATTAAAATGCAACTCTTTTATAATATAAACTGAATAACTTTCTGGTGAACAAATTATATGTAGTGCAGCAAGCATGATCTCAAGGATACAAAATTGAAGTGAGAGCACCAATAATGACAAAACATGGCTGGTGCCTAAGGATACAATATTAAGCAACAAAGAGTATATGAAACTAATTGTGCTGCCATGGAGGAAATTTATAGTATATGTGAATTTGATAACGGAAGAAGAATGATGAATGCAGCTTTGATGGGATATATAGAAGAAGAATGATGAATGCACCATTACAGCTCAGGCCACTTGTGCATTCATCATCGTTTGAACATCAACAAAAATTATCTCTAGCCGGCCAGTATGCGTGTGCATACATAACATGAGTGGATGACCAACAAACAAAGCTACAAATAAACTACCACTCCCTGCATCAAGGAAAGGCAGCATTGTGCGTCATGAGGATGTAGAATCTTCTCCTAGGTCCTCGAAAAAAACCCCTGCTCCTAGGTACTAGGGAAGGTTAACTAGGGTACCATTATATCATTCTTTGCACTGAGATCACTGGATCTTGCTCATCCACAAGGGAAATTTCATCGGAATGGCTAGCGCCCGGACGTGTCCGGACGGTAGCCCCCTGTCCGGACGCCCGCGCCTACCCGCCTCGTGCACAAGCTGTTGCACCTGCTCATGCCTGCTGCGTCTACCCACCCGCCCCACGCCTGCTGCTGCGCCTACCGGACGTCCACGACTCCGTGCGCACATCGGCCGAGCCCGCCCCCACACCTACCCAACGTCCGTGACTCCGCGCACTCGTAGGCGAGCTCGAACTACGACTGGAGATGGAGGGAAGGGAAGGGAGGGGAGGGAGAGGAGAGGAAATGGCGAGGCGCGCCATGCGAGGAAGGCGCGAGGTTGGAGGTGAAGCCCTACAGCAGGCAGTCATCCGCCAGCCACCGGCGCCATTGCAGCATGTGCAACACCCGATCTACTTTTGAAACATCCATATAAAACATCTGCAACATACATATGAAGACAGATGAAACACTTGAAACATGCGTATATAGCCATTTGCAACATGTGCAACACCAAGATCTACTTTTGAAACATCTAGATAAAACATTTGCAACATAGTCTAAAACACCTAAAACACTTAAAACATAGGCTTGCAACATACGTATTTTGTCATTGCGCAATATATGCAACATCTAGATCTAATTTTGCAACATCTAGATGAAACACTTCAAACAAAAGTCTAAAAACCTCTGAAACACTTGAAAACATACACATGCAACATGCGTATATTGTCATTGCAACATATGCAACATCTCAGATATACTTTTGCAACATCTAGACCAAACAATTGAAACACAGTGTTGTCGACGGCCACGGCCGAACTGGTGGTGAACTACTGCAGCCAGCAAGCTTGGGTCAGGGAGACGTCGGCCCAGCGTACACTTCTGTTGCAGGACATCAGCCCGTCGCTCCTCATGCGATTGTCCCACACCTGCTCGCTGCCCAGGCTCGCTCTCGTCGGCATGACTTCTCTACCGTCGCCGCTCCTCGGCTGCAATCGTCCTGCCTCGTCCGCTCGCTGGAGATGGGACGCGGCGCGGCCAGCGATGGGGTGTGGTGCAGTGGGGGAGGGCACGGCGCGGCAGGGATCGGGGCAAGGCGGGGGAAGGGGGCACGGTGTGGGCAGAGTGGGGCGGGGCGTATGCACGGTGACGCTACGACACCAACGCGAGTGAGGAGTGGGGAATTTTCATGAGGTGGAAGAGACATAGAGGTGCTGTTAGGCCTGTACGGTGGGCAGGCCCACACTACTATAGAAAGACTTATGCGAGGCGTTTGACAAAGGGGCTCGGAGGCGGGCAGGCATTTTAACCGCCTCGGTTAATGCCTGGGATTAACCGAGGCAGTTATTTTTATTAACCGAGGCAGTTACAATCAACCGCCTCGCAAAATCGATTTACAGAGTCAGTTAAAAAAATAACCACCTCCTAAAATATATTAATGGAGGCAGGCATTATAAAGAGGCCCGCCTGAGAAAATAGGGCCATTTTCGGAGGCGGGCCTGGCCAAGCCCACTCTGATTTAGAAAAGCCCATCTCGGCCCGATTAATTGCTCCAAGTATATATAGGAGACTTTAGGGTTCACTCACTCATCCTCTCCTCCCTCTCCACACCGAGCAGCGCCTCCCTCTCCCCCTCTCTCACACTGGATCCTCTCCCTCTCCCCACAACAGCAGCGCCCAAGACTGACCCTCCCGAGCCCGGCGTCCTCCGCTCGCTATCCCTTCCCCATCCCGACCCCCTCTCCCCTCCGCATCCCGACCTCTCCCCTTCCCCTACTAGCAGCGCCCCCTCCCCATCCCGCCGCCCTCTCCCCTTCCCTTCCCAGCGGCGTCCCCTCCCCATCCCGCCGCCCCTCCCCTCCCCTCCCCTCCCCTCCTCCCTCTGGCGCGAACCCAAGGCAGGGATCCAGTGGAGGTAGTGGCCCTCCTCCCTCCGGATTCGAGGCGGGAGATCAGGTGGCTCATGGCGGCGGCGGCGTGGCCCTCCTCCCTCCGGATCCAGTGGTGGCGCGTCGTCTTTCCCGGAGCAACGGCGGCGGCGGATCCAACGAGCCCGAGGCAGAGCGGATCCGGTGAGCCCGAGGCACATTGAGCTGCTCTGGGGGTGGATCGAGGTCGGCGACGCCCGCCGGCAGTGGATCCAGTGTGGGCCCATCCTCCGGCGGCGGATCTAGGCGGTGGCATCCCTCGGCTGTGGATCGAGGTCGAGCGCGACCGGGTCTAGCGACGGCGACGGCGACGGCGACGGCGACGACGCACAGATCTGGCTAGCTGCAGCGGCAGCGGCGGCCTGTGGATGGGCTCGCTAGGCTTGTCCACGGGTTTTCTTTTTTTGTTTTTTCATTTGATTTACCGAGGCGGCGCCTCGATTAAGATTTATTTACTATGACGTTTCGACCGAGGCGGTTGCAATGCCCGCCTCGGTTAATCGTTTCTGCCGGCTCGGTTAAGTTTTTAGTAGTAGTGTCAGGAAGGCAAGTTTCATGACAGGACGGACAACCGTGTTCAAGCATTTCCGAAATTTCATCGGTTCGGCATATATCAAATGACACACAATGACACAAGGCAAGGTGAGATGGGGAACAAGAGGGAAGGTACCTAAAAATGAGAAACTGATGCGCTCGCCCGTGGATTTGTGAGTTGCCATCACCATGCATTTGCTTGTGTTACCGCAGATTAGGTCGCCTTCGCCGTGGATTTGCTTTTCGCTGAGTCGCGCACCGTAGCAGCTGACGTCGACGTGCTTGTGCGTGTCGTGGATGTCATTCGGAGCCGCCACCGATGCGCCTGCCCATTCGTTGATTTGCCTCTAGATCGGTAGGCCGCCGCCACCAAGTTGCGGCGGTTTCTCAGACACAGCCACCAACCAGAGAGGAGTCGAGCAGGCCGACATTATTTGGGCCATGTTTAGTTCGGCCGATTCGGCGCCGTCAAAGCTACGGTAGCATTTTATTTTTATTTGGTAATAATTGTTCAATCGTTGACTAATTAGGCTCAAAATGTTTATCTCGTAAAGTACAACCAAACTGTGCAATTAGTTTTTGATTTTGTCAACATCTAGTACTCCATGCATGTACCGCAAGTTTGATGCGACAGAGAATCTTATTTTTGCATAGTGTTAAAGTTGGGATTTTTGTGTAACTAAACATGGCCTTGTTGTATTATTTCTCGGGCCTCATAGGAAACAGGTTTCTTCCGATGGTTTTGATCCAATACGGGAGTAACTTCAGTGGGCTAACCATTCATCTAAAGAATATTTTGGAGTGTGGACTGTAAAAAAAATATGGGCATGTAAATTACAACGGTAATGTTGCTTATAGGTCACGGACCGTATAAGTTGCCTGCTCCCTTTGCACCCCCGCCCGCCCGCGTCGCCAACTCGCTTAGTGCGCTGCGCGCCTCTCCTCCAGGACGGGCCCCGCCCACGCCCCCGTCGCCCGCCCACTCGCGCCTCTTGTGGCAGCCGCGCTCCATCCGTCTGTCCCTACCCCAGACGAGAACCATGCCGTTGACGAGCTCCACATCGGTGACCTCTGCGCCACTTCGGCAGCATCGAGCTCCACGTCGACGAGCCTCCATTACTCCGAGCAGCAAGCAGATGCTATGCTGAAAGTGCATGTTGCATTAGTATATTTCAAGTGTTTCAGATATATGTTGTAAGTTTTGTATATCGATGTTGTAAAAGTAGATTGAGATGTTGCACATATTGTAATGGCTACACGTATGTATCAAATGTTTTATCTGTTCCAGACTAATGTAGCAAATGTTTTATCTGGATGTTGTAAAAGTAGATCTGGATGTTGTATATACATGGATGTTGCAATCATATGTTTTAAGTGTTTCCATGTGTTTCATACGTATGTTTACAAGTGTTTCATCTAGATGTTGTATATGTTTGCAATGGTTTTCAAAATTTTTCAGACGTTTTCGCAAGTGTTTCAAACGCTTGTTTCAAGTGTTTCAATTGTCTTCTTTTTGTCTGAAAGTTTCAAAAGTAGATCGGGTGTTGCACATGGAATACGTGTAGAAAGTGGCCGGCGGCACGGACAACGTTCGGGGCGGCGTGGGCGACGTTCGAGGCAGCGCGGGTCCACTGCTAGTGCGCTATGCACTGTGCACTCATTTGCTCCTCTGGATTTACAATGGTGTTGCCCCTAAAACCATGTTTCCAAATTGGGCCAAGAGAAATCCCGGCTGATCTTGATGAGATCATTTTTGGGAGATTTGGGAGGAAATTGAAACTTGAGCAGGGAGGTAAAAAAATAAACTAATTTTTTCTTGCAATTTTTTTTTAAAAAAAAAACTTTTTGCTTGCAATCTACGATGGATTTTTTTTTAGCACTAGCAATCTACGACGAATTGGGCGGGACTTTTTCAGTGCGGAAGGAAACAATCTGAGGGCCTGTTTGGAACCAATCCCCTCCGCTCCGCCGCCCGCACCCAATCCCCTTCCCTCCCCTTCAGCCACTCGCCAGCAGCGCGGCCACGCCCTCCGCCGTTCTTCCTCTGCGCCCCGGTCCTCGCCCACACCCGCTTCCGGCGGCCACGCCCTCCGCTTCTCCGTACTTGCTGCTCGCCGCGCCCACCACCCTCATTCTCCGCCAGCGATTGTAATCTGTGCGGGGTACACTCGCCGACGATGGCTCTAACCCTCCTCCGAGGGATGAGGACGCCAGTCTCGTCCAGCTCAAACCCCGGCCTCTTCTTCACTGTTCTACGGCCTCGGTTGTCCCGTTTCACGGCTAGGGCGGAGAGTGCGCAGGCCACCGAGCCCAAAGAGGTTCCCAGGTCAATTCAGCTGGCGACCAAGGAGGCGGCTGAGCAGAAGACACAGGGCTTCGAAGCCATCATCGGGATTGAGACCCATGTCCAGCTCTCGACCGTCACCAAGGCGTTCTGCTCCTGCCCGTACAACTACGGTGCCCAGCCCAGCAGCACCGTCTGCCCCACCTGCATGGGCCACCCGGGGACGCTGCCGGTTCTGAATGAGAAGGTGGTCGAGTGCGCCGTGAAGCTGGGACTCGCCCTCAACTGCGAGATCTCGATGACGTCCAAGTTTGATCGCAAGCAGTATTTCTACCCGGACCTCCCCAAGGGGTACCAGATTTCGCAGTTTGACATCCCCATTGCCAAGAAGGGTTATGTCGATTTCGACCTTATGGTGGAGTTTGGTGGTGGGCATAGGAAGTTTGGGATCACAAGGGTTCACATGGAAGAAGATGCAGGCAAGCTGCTTCATTCTGAATCCAGCAGTTGCTCTCAGGTTTTCCTTGTCTCTGACTAATTGCCTAATTTCTGTTAGCAACATTCTGATCAGGTTGTCATATCCGTCTGGCATAACTTTGAAACCACAGCATTAGTTTTGACATTTACCACAGTGCATTAGAAAACTTATAGATTAGTGAATAAAACCACAGACAAATATTGAAGATTGGATATCAGGGAGCATTTGGATCTCAGACCAGGGGAATTCTAGCTTTATTGTGAAAGGATTGAAGTTTTGTAGGATACGAAAGACTTGGATTTTGGGGCAATCTGATCTGCAACCACCTGCAAAAGCTTGCTCTGTGAAGGGAGCGAAGTCTGCCACCAAAATAAAAGTAGCACTGCGGTGAAAAAAAAAATCTGACAACTGCTATCATAATATGGCCAAACAATAATCCTTGCTTTTGCTGGTTGTAGAACAGATGGGCTAGCTGTGTATAGCTTCAACAGTCCCATCTTCCTGGTGACAGTAACTATTTCAAAATTTTAATCCTCTGGCTATAAATGTATGCGGTAGGCTCACACAAGAAATTGCAATTTGTGTAAGTATGATATATGGAACGCCGTACAATGATACAGATAGTAAACCATAAGCACTGCTCTAATATTGACAGGGAAAATCCAGAGGGAATGAAAAGAATTACACAGCGTCTCATCACTTAAAGTACAGCAACTTCAGTTATTGATCAGTGGTTGCTACTTTGGCTGGTTAGGTTGACCTAAACAGGGCTGGCGTACCTTTGCTCGAAATTGTCTCAGAGCCAGGCATGAGAACAGGGATAGAGGCTGCTGAGTATGGTGCTGAGCTGCAAAGGATTGTTAGGTACCTGGGAATGAGTAATGGTAATATGCAAGAAGGTTCCCTTCGTTGTGATGTGAATGTTTCTGTTCGACCAGTTGGACAATCAGAATTTGGTACAAAGGTGATTCTCATATCTTTAGGACTTCCGATAACTGTTTGTTATTCTGTTTTTCTTTTGTGTCTGTGTTGGCAAATTTTGCTCTTAGTGTTATTATTTTATGATTCATTGGTTAACCAACTTTTTTCGAAAACCTCATTGGTTAACCAACTTAATACAGGCCAAATAAATAACTTCTGTTCTCAGTGAGGGCTAAATTGTCCTGAAAATTTTACCATGCTTTAAATGATGCCTTGAATTTTCAATCCATGTGGTGGCTGGGGGAAATATCTTGTTGTATGCTGATTATATTTGATAGTATACATAATTGCAGTTGCTTATGTAGCTGTTCAGTGAAATCCATGTACCTAAATTGCTAGTTATACCCAAAACATGCATAATTGCAGTTCATTAGCTTCTTGCCTGCTTAGTTATTCATGCCCCATTATTTAAGGGAAAATAAGGTAATTCATGTTCACTTGCATATCAACCATTATTTTCTAGAAATGGTGTCACGCTCTTATTTCAATTCCTTCAGGTGGAAATAAAGAACATGAGCTCATTTTCTGCGATAAATAGGGCAATCGATTATGAGATCACCCGGCAGATTCTGCTCCATAAAGAAGGCCAAGCTGATCAAATTGTACAAGAAACCCGCCTGTGGGATGAATCTTCTCAGGTTGTTGTCCCCAACTCTAACCCTTTTTTGTGCTGGCTTTTTACTGCCAAGTACTAATTACTTTCTCTATCTACATCATCAGAAAACTTTTACAATGCGAAAAAAGGAGGGACTTGCTGACTATAGATATTTTCCAGAACCTGATCTTCCTGAAGTAGTTCTCACTAGTGACTACATTAATGAAATCAGCAAGTCAATGCCGGAGCTTCCAGAAGCAAAGCGTAGGCGTTATGAGAATATGGGACTCAGCATGCAAGATGTTCTGTTCCTTGCTAATGATGATAATGTAAGATTCCATCTTCTGTGTTTGTGTAGGTTCACAGGCATGTGTGTCCACAGATTTTTCAGAAGTTCCTCATTCATGGTCTGATCTTTAACTGGCTATACAATTGGCAAATTCCATTTCATCAGGCTTGGTAGAGGTTCACATATTTGCCATGGGGGCCTTCTTGTAGTACATAGGAATTATTTTTTGCTAGACAAGGCAATGCATTTGCTTGGATTGCAAGGTGATACCAGGGGAGTGTGTTGTTTCTCAACATAAGCTTTTGGTGGCAGATTTTCGTTTTTAGGTGCGTGGCCGTAGGGATAAACAAGCTAAGATTCAAAGAACAAAGTGGTGGAAACTGAAAGGGGAGACGTCAGAGGTATTCAGGGAAAGGGTTATCAAAGAGGGCTCTTGGAAGGAAGAAGACGACATAAACAACATGTGGAAGAAGATGGCAACCAACATTCGGAAGGTGGCCTCAGAGGTGTGTGGAGTAACCAAAGAAAGTGGAGGCGAGGCTAAAGATACTTGGTGGTGGAACGAGAAAGTCCAAAGGGCTATTAAGGAGAAGAAAGAATGCTATAGACGCTTGTACCATGATAGGAGTGTGGACAACATAGAGAAGTACAAGGTGGCAAAAAAGACTGCAAAGCGAGCTGTAAGTGTGGCAAATGGTAGAGCGTATGAGAATCTTTACCAACATTTGAGTACGAAGGAAGGAGAAAAGGACATTTATAGGATGGCTAGGGTTCGTGAGAGAAAGACACGGGACTTCAACCAAGTTAAGTGCATTAAGGATGAAAGGGAGCATCTTTTGGTGAAGGAGGATGAGATCCGACATCGATGGCAAGAGTATTTTAACAAATTGTTCAATGGTGAGAATATGGACACAACCTTTCAGTTGGATGACTCTTTTGATGACACCAATAGGCGCTTTGTGCGGAGAATCCAAGAATCTGAGGTCAGAGAGGCGTTGAAAAGGATGAAAGGAGGTAAGGCGATGGGACCAGATGGTATCCCAAACGAGGTGTGGAGATGCCTCGGGGACATAGTTATAGTATGGCTAACCAAGCTGTTCAACCATATTTTTCGATCGAACAAGATGTCTGATGAGTGGAGGAGAAGTATATTGGTACCGATTTACAAGAATAAAGGGGATATTCAAAGTTGTACTAATTATCGGGAAATTAAGTTGATGAGTCATACTATGAAGCTATGGGAGAGAATTATCGAGCATCGCTTGAGAGCAATAACGCGGGTCTCTGTGAACCAATTTGGTTTCATGCCCGGAAGGTCAACCATGGAAGCCATTTTCTTAATAAGACAAGTTATGGAGCGGTATAGGGAGAAGAAGAAGGACATACACATGGTTTTTATTGACTTGGAGAAGGCTTATGATAAAATACCAAGGAATGTTATGTGGTGGGCTTTGGACAAACATAGAGTCCCAACGAAGTACGTCAGGCTCATTAAGGACATGTACAACAATGTTGTGACTAGAGTTCGAACAAGTGATGGAGACACGGATGACTTCCGATTAGGATAGGACTACATCAAGGGTCAGCTTTGAGCCCTTATTTGTTTGCTTTAGTGATGGATGAGGTCACAAGGGACATACAAGGGACATCCTTGGTGTATGCTTTTCATGACGATGTAGTGCTAGTTGATGAAAGCCGGACAGAGTGAATCGTAAACCGGAGTTATGGCGGAGACTTTGGAGTCCAAAGGTTTTAGACTCAATGAACTAAAACTCGAGTATATGAGATGTGACTTCGGCATTACTACTCGGGAGGAGGAAGATGTTAGTTTGGAAGGTCAAGTAGTGCCTAGGAAGGATACCTTTCGATATTTAGGATCAATGCTACAGAGGGACGGGGACATTGATGATGTTAGCCATAGAATCAAAGCAGGGTGGATGAAGTGGCGGCAAGCGTCTGGTGTCCTGTGTGACAAAAGGGTACCACAGAAGCTAAAAGGCAAGTTTTATAGGACGGCGATTAGACCTGCTATGTTGTATGGTGCGTAATGTTGGTCTCTGAAAAAGACGACATGTTCAACGAATAAAGTGTCGCGGAAATGCGTATGTTGCGTTGGATTTGCGGTCATACAAGAAGGGATCGAGTTCGGAACGGTGATATACGTGATAGATTAGGGGTAGCGCCAATTGAAGAAAAGCTTGTCCAACACCGGTTGAGATGGTTTGGACATGTGCAACGGAGACCTCTAGAGGCACCGGTGCGTAGTAGAATCCTAAGCCAGGATAGTAACGTGAAGAGAGGCAGAGGAAGACCGAAGTTGACTTGGGTAGAGGCATTAAAATGAGACTTGAAATGATGGAATATACTCAAAGACTTAGCCTTAGATAGGAGTGCTTGGAAGACAGCTATTCACGTGCCTGAACCTTGATTGCTTCTGATGGCTTTCAACTCTAGCCTACCCCAACTTGTTTGGGACTTAAAGGCTTTGTTGTTGTTGTTGTTGTTGTTGTTGTTGTTGTTGTTGTTGTTGTAAGGCAATGCATTCTCTCTATTGTTCACAATAACTTCAGTAATCTGATGGGTCTATATCTTCCCAGATTGGTCATTTCTTTGATTCTACTCTTGAGCATGGTGCTGATGCAAAGCTGGCTGCCAACTGGATCATGGGTGACATTGCTGCTTATCTCAAAGATGAAAAAGTATCCATTGATTAAATTAAATTAACACCTCTAGAGCTGTCTGAACTGATAGCATCCATTAAGAATGGAACTATAAGTGGGAAGATCGGGAAGGAGGTAACATTGCTAAACTGGGTTTCCCCCCTTGATTGTTTTTCGGCTCTATGTTTCGGCAGTCTATAGGGTCTACACATTTCTAGGCTTTGCACCCTGATTGATGCTAATGCCTCTCTAAATCTGTCCTTGCAGATACTGGCCGAGCTCATTGCCAAAGGCGGAACCGTTAAGGCTGTGATAGAAGAGAAAGATTTGGTTCAGGTAACTGTGCTCACATTTGTTACTATTTGGAACCATAGTAGTTCAAGCATCTAAAAAATAGTGACCCCTGCCACCAGCACCAGTGTGAAGTATTCCACGAATATACTTAACATCCTTCGGCATTGCCAACACATGTTTTTTTTTCTTTGGGTATTCCTGGTAAGCAGATGCTCAAAAATTGGGACAATATTGACATGCCCTCTTTATTTCATCAGTGTTTGTAGTTTGTAATTTGCATCTTATACTTTCATGAGTACTAGGCATTGTTGTGCTCTCAGTTGATGTAATTTCATTATTTAAACTTCTGGTTGGGTTATCTGAAAGGCAAAAAAATTATTACTTGAAATGACAGATAGCAGATCCAGCAGCAATCGAGGCAATGGTAGATAAAGTAATTGCTGATAATCCAAAGCAACTTGAGCAGTACCGTGCTGGAAAAACTAAGCTACAAGGATTTTTTGCTGGCCAGGTTTGTCAATTGAACACGAGCACTGTTTTTCCCTGCTGCTACGAGGTCTTATAGGTGATCATATTTGTTTCAATTGTTTCTAGGTGATGAAAGTATCGAAGGGCAAGGCCAACCCAGTTTTGTTGAATAAAATCCTTGGAGAGAAGTTGAATGTCAATTAGTTATTATTGCCCCCATACTGAAAATCTCGAGGAGTCCATGAAGAATGCTACCTCAAATGAAGTTCCCATGTTCGCTTCTCTTATAATTCGTCTTTTTCGGCTTGTTTTTTCAGACGGAACGGTGTTTTTCTCTCACGACAAATCAGCTGAAACAGTGTTTCGGCTTGTTTTTTCAGCGAAACGAACGGGACCGGCTAGACAATCGTTTGGAAGCTGTTACCTTCACTCCATTGAATTGAGAATGTGATTAATGTGAATGATGTAGAAGTTTTGTTCACGGATATCATTGTACTTAGCTGATACATTGAAATGGCGTGAATCCAATCCTCCCAAAACATTTGTGCAATTTCTGCGTATTTTGTACCAGGCATGACTGCCTCCACTGCTTGTATATATAATTTTTCTCTGCAACATAAAATTTATAACAATTTTGGTTGAACCCAAAAGGTATTGAACAGCAGCATGACCTGACCTCTAAGATATTATACTAGCAGCTGACCGCACCATAAGGCAACAAAAAAACCTGTGGACCACAGTGAGATACTGCCCAGAGAATCAGAGGACTGCTCAAATACTGGGTCGAATAAAGACAAAATACTTAAAAATAGTCAATCACTCCTCAAATATACTGGGTTAAGTATGACAAAACGCTTAGACAGTCAATCATGTAAATAAAAAGCAACTACCAAGCAATTATTGTAAAAACAAAATTTACACAGGACAACCTACATAACCGCATAACAACAGACAATCATCACAGCTAAGCTGCGGCAACTATTTCAAACTATATTTACATTTTACAACACCAGAACAGTCCTGTTAGTGCAGACAATGAGAGGATGGCCCTGACTAATCCTCATTGTCGTAGTCCTCGTCTTCATCAACCTGCACTGTCAGATGTCCAAAACCAGATGGCCCGACACCGATGTTTCCGATGGCATCTGGCATAGGCCAATCTGACTGATGATCGGTGTTCGCTTCTTCCACCTTAGAACTTGTAGCTTGTGCAGGGGCTGTTGGTGGAGCCTCTACCGGAGGTTGCGTGCTTTGAGGCATGATCGCATTGCCATTATTGATCTCTGGAACTGTTTCCTCTCCTGGTAAGGGTTCACTTTGTTCAGCAAACATGCTGCTCTCATCTTCAAATTGTACATAACCAACTTCCTTTCTCTTTGTTGGTGGCCGACCTCGCCCTCTGCCTCGACCCCTCCCACGTCCTCTGGGGCTGATGTTTGCATTTCTTATGGCCTGAAAAACCAGATGTTCTATTATCAAATATCCATTTATATAACGTTATCAATCAAGTGAGCTGTGATGGCTGATGTACGCACCATTTTACTAGATCTTGATTCATCATTCTCTGGGTCACTGCCATTTGACTTTCTGAAAAGTGAATTTCAAACACTGTTAGGTACTTGATACAATTGAATCATAAAATGCTGATTACAACACCTGAACTTACCTTCTTCTAGGTAATCCTCTTTCATCTCCACAGGAATCAGCGCCACCAAGATCTGGTACCTTGTTGACAACTTCAGTTAGGAAATCAAAAGAACTGTACCTCTTCACACATTGCTTCCTGAACATCAGATGTCAGAAGATAGATATATGAATGTTAATATTAATGGCTCAAAATTGATACTCCATGCAAACAATACTAAGACACTTGCATTGAAACTATCAGTGTCGGTGTTTTCGGACCACCGACGAATAAATTTATATTTGCGCGTCTGGCTCGGATGGTGTGCTCGGAGGACACAAGGGTTTATACTGGTTCGGGCGGAACGTCTCTACGTCCAGTTCGCTGCTGCTCGTGTTACCGGCACTTGGTTTGTAGTAGGGGTTAAAACAGGCGAGAGAGGGAGAGGATCTCAAGTCTCTGATGGAAGGAGTAAACGGGTGCTGAGAGCTCGCTTATAGCACAGCCGTATGCTCCTGTCGTGCTCTTGTGTTTTTATCTCGTGGTTCAGTCTTGTGCAGATCTGGATCCCCCTTCATGGGGCGCCCTGCTTCCCCTTTTATAGGCGAAGGGAAAGCGTAGGTTACAGCGGAGGAAAAGGAGAACGAGAGAGAAGAAGGCTTCCAGGATTGCAGGGTCCTTCTCCTTCATGCGGGTCCCGCCGATCCTGTAGATGTCAACAGGGACGGCTCCACGTCGCCGATCCTGTAGATGTCAACAGGGACGACTAGCCTCCTCCCTCGCATCGCCGCGGGTACGCCTGCGGGCGTCGAGGGTGTCGCCCGCGTCACGGTGGAGGCCGAGACGTTCATGCACCGGGACCGCGTCGCGCGGCCTGCCGCCTTGCTGCGCCTCGTGGACTGACACGTCCCTGTCTAGTCGCTCTAAGGGCGCGCGCTGGCTGGCGCCGAGCTCACGTCGTCGGGATAGCGAGCTCTCGGGCTGCAGCGCCGCCGCACCCTCGAGTAGCGTCGAATCTCGCGATGGGCCCGACGATCCTCGGTCGTCGCGGGCCCCGGAAGCCCCCGGAGCAAGGCCGCCACAGCAGCGATGTTCTGGCTTGCCCGGGTGAAGTGTGGGAGGGCTTCGTCGTCCTCGATGATCCTCTGGTTTCACGTCGCGGGCCACGGCGCGCGCGCGCCCACTGTCTCCGTGGCGCTCGATCTCTCGTTCGAGCTCCGCGCGCTCCTGCTCGAGCTGGAGTCGTGCTTCCTCGAGCTCTTGGTGACAGGCCTTCAGCTGCTCTACTCGCAGGCGAGGTGGGGCCCCTGCATCCCCCTCGACCTCGTCGTCGAGGTCATTTGTTGGGGTAGCCTCTCCCTCGTGGATGCTTTCGACGTATCCCTCGGGGGTACCTGCCATGAAACATTCACGTGAGGGGTGATGGCTCCCCCTGCTGAAGTCAGAGTCATAGAGCGATTTCGATTCTCCCGTGAGGTCATGGAAAGATTCCGCAACATATTCGGTCATCCCCACGAACTCGTCGTTCGTAGGGGGTGGGGGCGCGCGTTGCGCCACAAGGTGGCCAATGGTCTCGGCGGCGTTGCGCAGACCGAACGGGAGCGCTGTCGGAGCGCTCCGGATGAGGTATTCCGGAGAGAGCGGCTCTGCTCCGGCAAGCTGTGTCATGACGTTGGCGAACGAGAAGGTGAGACGGCCCAGGTCCTCCCGGGACGGCCGGAGTCCTAGGAAGGCGCCGAGCTGGCGCTCTAACCTCTCGTAATCGAAGCCAAGAAGCTCGTCGCTCCCGGGGGCGCGGGCGTCCGGTGTGTGCAGCTGCAGCTCCTCAAGCGCCTCGGCGATCGCGTCGAGGCCGGCGGAGTGGAGAGGTTGGACGGCGGCGGGAACTTGCGCCAACTCTCCCTCCGTCGAAATGAAGTCCAGGTTCCCGAAGCGCACGTGCGCGCCCAGGACCCAGCCGACACCGTGACTAGCCATCCGAGACCTGATGTGGACGTCGACACGCGCAAAAGGCCCCTACCTGGCGTGCCAACTGTCGGTGTTTTCGGACCACCGACAAGTAAATTTGTATTTGCGCGTCTGGCTCGGATGGTGTGCTCGGAGGACACAAGGGTTTATACTGGTTCGGGCGGAACGTCCCTACGTCCAGTTCGCTGCTGCTCGTGTTACCGGCACTTGGTTTGCAGTAGGGGTTACAAATAGGCGAGAGAGAGAGGATCCCAAGTCTCTGATGGAAGGAGTGAACGGTTGCTGAGAGCTCGCTTGCCGCTCAGCCGTGTGCTCGTGTCGTGCTCTTGTGTTTTTATCTCGTGGTTCGGTCTCGTGCGGATCTAGATCCCCCTTCATGGCGCCCTGCTTCCCCTTTTATAGGCGAAGAGAAACCGCGGGTTACTGCGGAGGAAAAGGAGAAGAACGAGAGAGAAGAAGGCTTCCAGGATCGCCGGGTCCTTCTCCTTCATGCGGGTCCCGCTGATCCTGTAGATGTCAACAGGGACGACTCCACGTCACGGCCCTATTCGTCACTGGCACCATGCGCAGGCGTCATCTGCCGGTCATAGCGTTCCATTCCGTCCCAGCGGACGTCGTGGTGAACTGACGCGCCTGTCAACGTTCGTATGAGGGTTAGGCAGAACAGCATCGGCACGCCCGACGCTGTTCTTGATGTGAATCCTCAGGTATGGCCCGTCATGGCCACGGGTTACATCGAGGCGTGCCAATCTCTTCCCTGGTGTCAGAGTTTTGACCCAGGCCCATACGCTTGGACCTGGAGTGGCTGGCGACGGTATGGGTCCCCGTCGGACGAGACGGAACCCTCGTCCTTGGGGTCAGGGGAGACGGAGCCCGCACCCGAGGGGTCGGGCGAGACGAAGCCCGCGGCCTCGAGGTCAGGCGAGACAGAGCCCGCGCCTAGGGGCCGGGCGAGACGGAGCCCGCGGCCTCGAGGTCGGACGAGACGGAGCCCGCGGCCTTGGGGTCGGCCGAGGCGAAGCCCGCGGCCTTGGGGTCGGATGAGACCTTTTAATACGTCTTGCCCCATCCGGGGAAGTCAGCGTGGGCTCTAACTTCCTTGCTTTGGGTATCCCTAATATCGATACCCGACAATCAACTAGCATTTTAACAAGAAAAAAATTTGGTCCATCTCCATAGAAATTAACCTCAATATAGCAACTCGCATTTAAACATGAAACTTAACTCCAAATAAATTAGACAAGCTCATATGCTAGATCTACATGAGCAGGATGGGATAACTATCTGCCCAGTTTCAGTTTGGAGGATATATAACCTCTACAAATCTCTTCTCTAGAAATGTTCATGAGCTCAAATTCCAGAAACCACACTAAAGGTTGTTAGAGTGGAAAGAAAAATACCAACTTCCAAATTGGTTACCAAAACCAACCTGCTTCCATATTTAAATTCGGATCTTAGGGACTGTTCAGTTGGCACCTGACCAAAGCTGCCTGGCACAAGCAGCGCTCCCAGGCTTCCGATTTCAGGTGCCTAGGGCTGGGATTGCTGTCTGGCAGGCATTGAACCAAACATGCCCTAGATGACTATTTTGAAGTTGAGACTTCTGCCAAAAGCAATCTGTTCATCACTTCCTCCAGAGGTGATGCAAAAACATTAGATGAGTCTAACTCGAGTAGAGTACCTTATTTACTTATATAGAAAACAGCTGGCCATAGTCAGGGACCAACCAGTTCTGAATCCCACCTACAGATATTACGAGTGTTAACTTAGATAACATCTTACCTTCTAACTAGTAAACCTTGTATCAATGAATCTACAACCAAAAGCCATATACAGTGCAATGGAATGTGCAGTAGTTGAGGGGCATGAGCTATCTAATGAATTCTGTTTCTGAACAACTTATCCAGCAACTTATTTTGATGCCTTAAGCAACACAAACAAGATGAATTCCAGATAAGATCATATCTGGGGCAGAGGGGGATCCCAGTTCCTCTGTCACACCCAAAAAAAAATTTAGCAAAAATGCATGCCAAAAATGATGGGACATATAAACACCACAGCTGATATTGTACATCAAAGTTCAAACATTCAAACATTGCAACTGCCAATTGGAAGCATCCAGATTTACTCTTGATAGACATGATAAATAAAGTCACTACATAATGATTTATCGGTGTATTTTATTAGACTAGTAGCTGAATCCGTCAAAGAGATCCATTAGTTCTAAAAGATACAGTACATCACCTAATCAAATTTATAATTTTATAAGAAAACAAAATGGCAGGTGATATTGAACTCACAGGTGGAAGGAATTCAGTGTCTTTGCTCCACTTTGAAGAGTAATTTCATAGGTCCGATCAATTAAATCTTGTAAAAACAATTCTAGAGCCCTCGCTGCACGCAAACAGAAACTCAAAATGTCAGAAATTTCATTTATGTATGCTTCATCACGGTTACATGTAGTAGTAGCAGGATATAGAAAACCGTGAATGAAAGTAATGATGCCCGCAAAGAAAAACTGAAAGTGTTGACCAAACAAACTTCTAAATTTATAAGGTGAATCTCTCTTTTGTATCATTAGTGTGGACTTGAAGCCAGTAAACCAGTTTACAAAGAGAGCCATTAGCCAGTCACAACCAGATGAATGGATGTCAAACGATGTGATAAAGATCATCCCTTTTTGCTTGTTTTATTCAAGTAGAAATACTAAATAATTGTGGGAAAACACAGATATGTACATAATGCATACAAAAGCACAACGATTCTTCCGGAACTTACAGACTAAAACAGGCACCGCTTGTGCAATCTTTCCAACATCCTCATCTGCTTGCATAATCTTTTTGATCCGAGCCTATTATAATACAGAACATAGTTAGGGGATAATTTCATGCCATTACAACTTATATATTTGAAAAATCATCTAGGAAAGATATCCCAACATAAGTACAGGAACCAAATACAAAACCCAAAACTTTGGGTAATCAGTACAGACATCAAATTATCTTTTCATGAAAAATAGAGCAAATGCTACAATCCAGAAATTGTCTTTTCAGCTAAGCCCTTGTTTAGTTGAGGGGAAAGTTGGAATTTGGCTACTGTAGCACTTTCGTTTTTATTTGGCAATTAGTGTTCAGTCATGGACTAATTAGGCTCAAAACGTTCGTCTCGCAATTTTCCACCAAACTGTGTAATTAGTTTTTTTTTTCATCTACATTTAATGCTCCATGCATGTATCGCAAGATTCAATGTGATGGATACTATAGCACTTTTTTGGAACTTTTTTTGCAACTAAACACGGCGTAAATACAACAAAATATGCACCTGCAGTGCAAACCATACAGGTGTGTGTAGCTTGGAACTTCAACTCACATTGGTTCCATGACAACAGAACAATATGACGTTTTGAAGATTCAAAACCAACCAGAAGGCATACAATAAATGCTGCAATCCACAAACAGCCGTGCTTCAGCGCTACACTAGCAGGTTATAATCTCAAGAAAGAAATGCTGGCATGTTCAGGAGACCTTGGAATAATCAAGCATGGTGGCAGAGCACCTGAGCCTACAGCAATACAACATCAGACTAGGCCGTGCCCAAGAATAGTTCCCTCACCAAACACATAGACCAACATAACAATGGAAGTTACTGTCGTTTCAAACTCTACTCCTACCAGACCATAATAAAACCCCATGATGAAGGCTACACACGAATTCCACTGCTAAATTACTCCTGCACCAGATCACATGTTGAGTATCCCAGCAATATACATGGGACCCACAGTACATGCTCACATGATCTGGAGATCTTGCAACCCAACCACAGGCACGACAGCAGGATCTAGCCCATCCCTTTGCATCTACCCGCCAGGCAAAGCGATTGAGGATAACCAGCGGCGCGTGGAGATCACATCAGGTTGTCCCGTTCATACGGACTAACACTCACCGAACGTCAACGGCACTGATCTAAGTCAGCTGCGAGCGCCCACAAAATCTCTCCATCCGCTCAAAACAACACGAGCGCAGAAGCTGGATTAGAAATTCTCGACGTCCTTTGTTGAGCACTGAGAATCCGAGATAGACCCCGAAAAAGTTAAAGGCAAAAAAATGAAAAAAAAAAGAAAACACGAATTACTTCCCCGCGCGAGCACAGGAGCCGATCTAATTCTGAGCCCGAGCCCGCCTCCACCCCACGGCGCCTTCCTCCCGCAGAACCCAGTCAAATCACCGCCCACGAAACAAAACAGCGAAGCCGCGGGTCAACGGCGGCCGGCGTCCACCGGATCCCGCCCGCGAGGGCGAAGATCCGCACCGCGCGCGGCGACCCAGATCAGATCAGATCACGCGCGCGGGCGGGCGCGGCGGATCAGAGGGAGAGACGATACGAGCAGGACGGGCGAGGGGAGCAACAACGTACCGCAGGGAACCGGGTGCCGAGCTTCTTCCTCATCTTCCCCTCCGCCTCCTCGCCGGCTCGACGGACGCTCGCTGTCGTAGTCTACTCCTCTTTTCTTCTTTTTTGCGCTTTTTTTTTCGGTGATGAAGGCTTGGGTTTCTTTTCTCGTTTGGCGTTACCGGCTTGTCCTGTTGTTCCACCACCAGGACGTGGCGAAAGTTTTTAAGAAATAATATTATAGCACTTTTATTATTATTTAGAAATTAATGTTTAATCATAATCTAATTAGACTTAAAAGATTCGTTTAAATTATATAATTAATTTTATTTTTTATTTATATTTAATATTTTATATATGTATTTAAAGATTCGATGTAATAAGAAATCTTGAAAAATTTTGAAAAATTTTAGAAACTAAACGGCATCAGGTCCATCACCAAAGTTGAACGCAAGCAGGACGGGCAGGAGGCAGGGGCAGCAGGCGCGCAGCAGTGCGACGTGACGGCGTCATCCGCCCCGAGGCGCACGTGCTCCCACCGCGTCACATCACGCAACGGCCGCCGAACTGGGGCGGGCTCTACATGGGCTTTTCTCGGCCCGAAATGGCTGAAACGGCCTGGACTATGGCCCCATTTAGTTTCGAAAGTTTTTGGTTTTTAGTGTAGCACTTTCGTTTTTATTTGGCAAAAATTGTCCAATTATAGACTATTTAGGCTTAAAAGATTTGTCTCATGATTTCTCGGCTAACTGTATAATTAGTTTTTTTTGTCTACATTTAGTACTCTATGCATGTACCGTAAGATTTGATGTGATGGGAAATCTTGAAAATTTTTGGTTTTTGGCTTGGAACTAAACGGGGCCTATATATAGCCTGTTCGCGTACGCTCCCTCAAGAAGACAAAGAAATGATTTCTCTGTCCTCAAAAAAAAAGAAATGATTTCTCAAAAAAAGAAAACAAAGAAATGAAGAATACCTTTATCAAAAAAAAAAGAAATGAAGAACACCAATCCTCTCAAAAAAAAACCCTACTCGTGTGCCCTACTTCCCTCCTAAAAAGAAAAAGACATGTTGAGATTCCCCTCTTTTCTAGAAGGACATGTTGGGATTCCCTTCCTTCGAAAAAGACACGTTGAGATTCTATAGTCTAAAGTTTAGTTGACCTACTTAAGGGGTGTTTGGTTTCACCTCCTAAAATTTAGTCGCTGTCCCATCAGATGTTTGACACATGCATAGAGTATTAAATATAGTATAATTACGAAACTAAATACACAGATTGAGATTAATTTACGAGACAAATTTTTAAGCCTAATTAGTCCATGATTTGACAATATGGTGCTACTGTAAACATATGTTAATGACGGATTAATTAGGCTTAATAAATTCGTCTCGCGGATTACTGACGGATTCTGTAATTTGTTTTTTATTAGTATCCAAACACCCCATGCGACACCCCATGTGACATCTGATAAAACACATCTTAAACTTTAGTGCTGCATCTAAACACCCCCTTATATAGTCTAAGGAACTAATCGTTTCTTTTTGTAGAGGTTGACTAAATTCTAGATAGCACTTTAGATCACCTGTTTAGATTTAGAAAGACTAAAGTGGTCGCTTAGTGGCTAAAAAACCATGAAATCTAAACAGGACTAAAGAATATCATTCTCAACAAAAGTAGTCAATCGATCTTAACTTTAACTAAATATATAAAAATATTAATATCAATGTTTGTAATGTGTGATGAGTATTATTAGATTGAATAATGAACCATATTTTTATAATTAATATATTTTGACATACAAATGATGACATTGTTTTCTATAAATCTAGTTAAAATTAAGAAAGTTTGACATACCCCAAATATAAGATGAAATTTCTTTAACAGAGGAAGTATTTTTAAATTAAAAAACCCAAAAGAAAATATGACCACATTTGAAAAGATTACCAGCCGACTAGGGTGCCAAGCCGGCATAAGTTATACAGAGATTTCATCCAAAACTTGAAACCAAAGCTTCATGGCAGGTTTCGCGGAGGCTCCAGGGCAACTTTTCAACACCACAAGGTGCCAATCAGAACTTCAACAGCCCCCAGATACCACCAAACTAAACACTACCTAAGAGCATCTCCAACAGTAGAAGAAAATTCTAACCTCAAAAACTAGTTATTGGGAAAGATAAAAAAAAAGTGTTTTGGAATTTTGATGGTCTCCTCTCTAGCGGAATGCGAAAATCCATCCCCAATGAGAAAAAAAACAGTAGATTGGAGAAGGCTATGATATGATGGACTGAGAAAAAAATTTCGTTAGGGTTGGGTTTGGAAAACTGTTGGAGCTACAAACTCTCCAAACTGACAGTTTTTTCTCATTTAGGGTTAGAAAAGGGAGACCGTTGGAGATGCTTTAAAGAAAACAAAGCAAAAGCATGAAGCGCAGAGGAATTCCAATCTTTCATCTACAAAAGTCTATATTATATCAGAAACTAATAAACCAATCAGTACTTGATTACTGCTAACTTATATGTTCTGCGACTCTTGCAGTCTACACGATCGCGAACAAGGTGCTAGAACAAATGTGACATTGTACATAACTACAAGAACAATATGTTCCTCATGTTTCACCAAAGCTGAAGCCAACAAATGTTCCCATTGCGCACACATGAATAGACATCAGAAGACAACTCCTGAGCAACTGACTACATCCAGACATCCACGAACGAGGCGGACTTGCAGAAGTCAACATGAAGCTGAACCTATATGGTCAGAACTGATTCTGCCTTATCTGGGGCCGGAATCAGTCGCTCTCCTTTTCAGCAGCTGCAAGTGTACAGAAGGGTTAGTTAGGAAAGGGCATACAAAGATTATATTACTTCGCGCACCGGATGGCTGGCCCACCAAAGTGACCAGCAGGAAATGCAATCGATGAGTATTGAGTACTGAACCATATGATGATAGATATATGAAGAAAAAATCATACGTTGAACATCGAGCCCACTTGGACTGCTAACTGCTGCAGTCGTATTGAGTAAAGTGTTCATGTAAAAAAGCAACAAATAGTTGCAAACCAGCATGTTTAGAGGCATTGTGGCACACAAGCTACAAAAGCATATGCTGAATATATACTATGAATCCATGACAACCAATTGAACATTAGGATGGAAATTCTTAACCTCCTGGCCACTGTCAGAACATAGATATGAAATCCTTAACAAAATAGACCTATATACATCAAACTCACTAAATTTTTGTGATAAAAAGCTAATATGTGGCTCTTTCAAATTCCTCCATCCCAAAAATTGACTCCTCCAAAAGCTACCAGATTTTTTCTGTGAAGTGCCTCTAAGGAAACAGCCTTTCAGGATTTTTCACAGTACCATCTACTAAAGGGATTAAGTTCTTGTTTTCGGAGAACACATCAACCATGTATGCAGATACTACCAAGGCTCAGTTTCAAGCATTTCATCCCTATGGAAGAAAGGCAACGGAGGCATGCTTCAGTGCATATTGTATTAGGCATACCGGTTTTTCCTTCAGGAGATTAATATATCAGAGTTACATGTCAAACCAAGCCAAGTGCTAGTGTGGAGCACAGAAAATCTGTCTGCTGGCAAGAATGAAAAACTGGCCCATCTGGTGATGAAAGACCTTTGTGTTTGTTACTATGTCAATCCATATTCATGATCCAAACTTGTACAGAGATATAATGGTGCTTTCACACAAAAAAAAGGATTGGAGCAGTAAGATGGTCCCTAAGATTCTTGCAGAACTGTTGAAATAAATGTCAAAATGCTAGCATAAGTTTTGTTTTAGATGAGCGTGTGGCTCAGAGCACCCAGTAAAGGAGCCACCCACCCAGGGCTGAAACCTTGGTGCTGCATGTGTGCCCACTTCCCTGTGCAATGCTGGTGAAGTTCCCTTCTAAAAGCTAAGTCAGGGGTGACGTGCTTCCTCCCTGATTATTTTTTTTATAAATACCTTTTTTTTGGTAAGTTTGGTGTGTTCAACAGGGTCAGTCCAAGGGAAACTCCTTCCTAATGGTAGCTGGGGCTGAACTGAACTATAGCATTATAGCAATTTCGAAGAAATCCAGCATATCTTAAAACACCACTTATATCAACGTTAAAGAAATTGTAATCTGCTGAAAGCAAATCAAGGAACAGATAGCTGAATCATACCATCAGCAGAACCATCACCAGCTTCGGCAGTTTCATTATTGTCTTCATCTCCACCTTTTACATTCTCTTCATCAACTTCATCATTGTCTTCATCTCCACCTTTTACATTCTCCTCATCAACTTCATCATTGTCTTCATCTCCACCTTTTACATTCTCCTCATCAACTTCATCATCGTCTTCTGCATCATCATCATCATCATCTTCTTCATCATCACTATCCTCTTCTATTTTAGGCAGTGGCGGCAGGGGTATGAAACTTGATGTACTTCTCCGACGAGAACTAGTAATAATATTACTCATGTCTATGCCCTCAAGTTCCTTTGCTCTTTCTTTTCTCTTCTTCACTGCTTTAATTTCTGCCCATAACATTAATAAAGAATGTTAGAGAAAGAGATATATTAGTCCAACACAGTTGGCTGGCTGAAATCTAGCTGATGCTGATTTGTTGTGAGAGAAAAACACTGTTCCTTCGCTGAAAAAGTATTGCTGATAAGTTCAAGCGAACAGGTTCCTTACACTGTAGTATCAAAAGTTTGAGAGCAACATAAAGGTTACTTCTATCAGTAAATCATGCTCAATTAAACAAAAGGGGGGGTAGCTTCCCTAGATAATCTTTACTAGAGTGGTTTGGGCGCCGAGGTGGTGACGAGGCCCTTCCATCCATGGGGCCACTTCTTGCTTTTGGCGGGTGGCCGAAATTCATGGTTTGTGCTCGCAGAGGCGAAGTCGGAGCTGCTCGTTGCTGGGCGCGACGATGCTTGGCAACAATAACGCGCTGTTTGGTGTGGCTAGGTGTGTTGGTGGTTGGTGCTAGTCATGTGCAGGAGGTGGTGACTTGGTAGCTTTGGCTGAGGTCCACCGTGTGAAGTCGGAGCTGCTTGGATGCTATTGTGATGAAGCTTGGCAACGATGGCACATGGTGGGCTCCATTGTGTTGTTTCAGGTGTGTCATGTGGGCAGTTGTGTTTAGGTTTTTGCTGGTTTTCCTTAATTAACCGTGCAGTTGTATGGGTTTTGGGCCCAGTTTACCTTATAAACCGGGTCAGTTTTTTCTTCTTAAGTGAATTGCAGGAGCTCCCTGCCCTTTTCGGAGGTTCTTCGAAAAATAATCTTTACTAGAGTCAACAAGAAAACACACCTTTTTCAGAAGGATTTTTTGACAATCCTTCCTTTTCAAGTATATCCTGTAACTCCTTTATCAAACAGGCCTCACGTTTGTTCTCAGGAGCTTGCTTGACCCTCCGATACACAGTAGGTGGAATTCTGAATTAAAGGAAACATACATTAGTCAAGTTATCATTCTACAAATTCATAATTGCATATGGTAAATCAAGTTGAGGTAGTACGTCATTCCACACGACTTGATTATCGATTTCAGATGCTCCACTTGTTTCCCATAAGCTGGAGTCTGTTGCCGTTTTCTCTGCACACCAAAACATCAGGATATATGAGTAAGGCATACAAGGAATTAAGTGTCCCGAGTGTTCAATCTGAAAACCTTGTTATCTTCCTCAACGGATGAATGGGAATTATCCTCTTCTGCTGAGTTGCCACCCTTTTCTTCAGTACGTCTATCTGAATCTTGTTTTGCAACCTTTTTAGCCTTTGGGGTTGAGAGTTTCTTCTCATTTGTAACTATTTTCTGCTTTTTGACGACTTTAGCCTTTTCTGCTCTTTTCTTTCTTGGCCTTGAATCCTCGTCACTGTCTTCCAGCTCACTCTTGCTATCATTTAATTCAGACCTATCCGATTCTTCACGGACTCTTTTAGAGCCTTTATTACTTGTTTGGTCAGTATCCTTGGAAGATCCCTTTTTACTTTTTTTCTTTGTCCCATTTGCAGGTTCTTGCAAAATCTGCTACCAAGATAAAGAAAAGCAACATAACCCATTAACAAATTAATCATGCAAAAAAGAAGTTAAAGCATACATTTAAAGAAATAGTACATGTTACACATGCATGTAGTAAACTGACCTTGTCTAATTCTGTAGTAATGAAGTTCTTATAGGCATCCAAAGCTTTCTTCTGAAGCTTGAGATCTTCTTCCAAAGTACGTCGAACTCCTTGTAAAGTAAGAGTACTGCATTTATTTCATTTTGTGAATACACGCTGAATAGCGAAATGCACAAAAGGCAGGTAAAAAGGACATTGAGTATCAAAAAGGGACAATGGATATGCACAAAAACATCATAATATGCTCTTGTCTGTTTCAGCAGCAGTATTTTTGTAGTCCAGTGTTAGAGGAGTCAAGGGCCTATTGGGCCTTAGCCCATTAAGGTTAATTAGTCGCTTGCTTAGGGGCCAAGTCAGACCTCTCTATATAATGAGAGGAGATGTATCAATCTAGAATCAAGCAAGAGATTAGAAAGAAATCCCTTCTCTCTTGCCGGCCGTGGGCGAAGCCCCGCGGCCAGCCTCCCCCAGCGCCCTTGCAGCCCTAGCCGCCGCCGATGCGAACAGTACCGCGGACACTGTAGCTCCACGGTACTGTAGCCCGCCATCTCATCTCCACGCAACTGTAGCGCTGCGGGTGCTGTAGCACACACATCGCCGCCACTTCCCTCAACTCGCTCCTCTCGATCCCAACAACCCCAACGCCATCCATAACAATCTGGTATTAGAGATCTCTGGTTCGATCATGTGGTTCGATCATGTCCACCCGCTGACCTCGCTGCCGATGGCCGCGGGGGCGTCTCCCTCCGCCATGGGCGTCATGTCGAACGCAGAATTGACGGCCGCGGTGCTCGACCTCGGCAAGATGGTGGCCGGGATTCATGCGTTTCTTTTGGGACCGCAAGGACCGCAGCCGAACCCACCGCCGCCGCTCACGCAGCAGCAACTGCCGCCGCCGCCCACGCAGCAGCAACTGCCGCCGCGGGACAGCGATGGTGTCTTCTACAGGGGCGTGGATGGCATCCAAGCATCGGCAGCGCAGCTGCAGGCAGTGGCGCATTGCCTCCTAGCGCGCTGGCAGGGGCGACAACACCCCATCTTCAAGCGGTGCGGCCAGTCGTCCCTACAGCAGCAGCCTTGCAGCTCACGGAGAGGAAGGAGATTGCGCGGGCAAGTGCCTGCCAGGTGTTTGCGGCGGTGCGGCTGCAGGCTGCGGCGCGTGGCCTCCTAGCGCGCCGGCGGCTGCAGAAGATGCGCTCACCTATGCACGAGGCGACCTTGGCGGCGGTCGACCTCAGCATAGGGGAGCGCGACCTAGCATGGTCGGTCGACCTCGCCTGGTCGGACGGCCACCAGCAACCACGCCAACCTGCTGTTGTCTTCAGGCGCAAGCATGGTGTTTTTTCCGTGGGCGGCGAACTCCAACTCTGCGGCACCGGCGATATGGGAGCAGCTTTCCTCCTTGTCACCGGTGGGGATGCACTGCCTAGCGCCATCGCATTCCGCCATTCGCCATTCCGAGCACGCGTCTCCGGCTGTTGTCATAATTCTAGGTGGCCATACGTCTCTCGTTCCGATGGTCTCCATGGGATCCACTAATTCTAGGTGGCCATACCCGGTGCCCCCTCTTCCGATGGTCTCCATGGGATCCAAGATGTAAAAGGCTTACACAGGTTTGTGTCCAGTGGAGGCATCGTTAGTGTCATCAGTAGATGCCCGAGGACGAGTATGTCTAGGTGGAGTCAAAAGGAGTAAAGAGCTTATTGAGCCTTGGCCCATTAGTCTTCTTTAGGGGCAATAAAATAAGCCAAGATGAGAAAGGCTTCATTTTTCAAGCAAGTGATTAGGAAATTTGTGTTGCCTAGTGGAGGCCTCCCCATCGTTAGTGTCATCGCCAGATTGCATGACACCTCAGAGCTCCACGATCCCACCAGAAGCGCAGCTGCATGTCACACATGCCGCCACACTTCCCTCAACTCGCCTCTCTCGATCCCAACAACCCCAACGCCATCCATTAATCTGAGGAGATCTCTAGTTCCTCATGTGGTTCGCCTTGTCCCCATTACCTCACGCAATTATGTCGCTCTCTTAGGGGCCAAGTCGACCTTTCTATATAATGAGATGGTGGCCGATTCATCAGTTCTTTGGGATCAAGCAAGAGATTAGAAGGAAATCCTTCTCTATTGCCGCCGCCCAAGAAAGAATCGCCGCCATGGGACAGCGATGGTGTCTTCTATGGCGTGGATGGCATCAGCCCTCTAAGGCTACCGCAAGCCTCCCCAGCCTCTAGCCCTAGCGCGACAACACCCCATCTTCAAGCGGTGGCGGCCGTCGTCACAAAGAAGAAAGCCTTGCAGCTCACGGAGAGGAAGGAGATTGCGCGGGCAAGTGCTGTGTGTTTACAGTACCATGGTACTGTAGCTCCACGGTACTGCGCCACCTATGCACACCCTCTTGGCGGTCCCCTCATCCCAACTGCGCGCTAGCTGGTCGGTCGACCTGCCTGGTCTGAGAGCACACAACCCTCTCATCTCCATCCCAACTTCCCTCAACTCGCCGCCACTTCCCTCAACTCGCTCCTCTCGATCCCAACAACCCCAACGCCATCCATAACATCCAGAATGCAGTGTCCAAACCAAAATGAGTAAAACATAACACGAAACAAGTAAATATGTTCTAGGGAAACAATATTCCTAGAACAAAACAAGATAAACCCAAAATCTATCCTAATAATACCCTATATTAAGGAGGATATGCAACTTGAAAATACTCTGACCACTAAATATTGGCAGTTCTCTACTTCTCATTGCCTCCAAGATGCAAAATTGATCATTAATTTCTCCATCGTACTAGAGGAATATAGCATAATGGAAGTACTTTCGATGGTGTATCTGTTAATGTCATTTTCTTGTCCCCATGTCTCATATATATATTAATGTGCAAAGGTTGAGAAGTTCAATAAACCAACACATGGCAACCATTGATGTAATGTAAGCATGAACTTGTGATAATTATACATGCAATGAGAAGTTGAGAACACATACTCAGAGTTCTTTCTAAAATAAGATGCCCTTTTTTCAATGGCTTCTTTTATCATGTCTTCACTAATATCACTGCTGGAAGTTTGATCCTTTTCTCCTTCAGGATCCTTTCCTGTCTTGCTGGATGTTACGACATCAGCATTGGAGGACGTTTTGTTTGAAACAGGCATTGGTTTAGCAATATCTGTCCCTTCTTTGGATAAATGATCATCTTTAGCTTCAAGATCGTCTGATGCATTATCATTTGCATTTTCGTCATCAGATTCAGCAAAAACCTGGTATAATACTTGGCCAAGAAAGAAGAATGAGCAGAAGTTAGCTAACACAGAAAGCAATTCTGAAAAAGGAAGAAAAAAGATTGACTGGATCTACCAAAACACAAGGTAATATGTTCCAGCTGGGAATAAAAGTTGCACATAATATCAGATATTCAGATGTAATGAATTTCCAGATTAGAAACCAAGGGAACAAATTATCTATACAAGCAAAACTGCCACTATTTCAGATACAGATATATCAAGAGAACCTTAGCCCTAGTTTATATAAAGCAATATCATGAATTTTCAAAACTCCTTTGTACTGAATTTTAAATGTAAAACAAGAATCTGACATTTAAGATAATAAAATATCATTAGATGTTTAATAAATAGAACCACTATCCATCACCTTCCCTTACTTTTGAATTTACTGTGCAGAGCATAATGTCTGGGCAGTGAGCACCATCCTATGCATATTCGTAGGTAATGGTCTGTTGCATATTTATAAAACGAAAATAGATGGGTTTAATATATTTTGCATTTTTTGTTAGCAGTACTGCAGTAGGATAAATAACCAAAACACTTTGTGCATGTTCATGATTAGTTAGGACTTAGGATAAACATTGTCAATAACAGGGGGTAGTAAACTATATTATCTACCTCTAAATTCATCTGGCTCCATGCAGAAGCTATACAAAAAAATTAAAAACTTGATAGATTGAATATTTGTGTACAAGCCCCCAACAAATTTTGTCAGCATAGTTTTATCTTTGTTTTTTCCAAAAGAATGAATATTTTCATCTTGTTAGCAACAGAATTTGATAAATCTGTAGAACTAACCAGTATGCACAGTGCACAATTCTAGTTTCTCCCCCTTTTTAAAAAAGAGGAAACCCAAATAAAGAGTATGAAAAGTTGTATGTGTAGAAGAACCATCGCAACACTTTTAAAATGATAGTTCCGTAAACCACTGAACGTACCTTGTCTACACATTGCTTTATGAACTTTTTATGTGCATCAAGTGAATACATATCCAAACCCAGGTCCTTTTCCAGTGCTCTCCTAACGCCTTCAAGGGTCAAGGAGCTGAAAAAGAAAATCTCTTGTGTAAGTGTAACATTCATCTTGCTAAAGCTGAAAAAGTTCAAAGACATCTTTCTCTACATTGAAATTCACCTCTAGTACAAAATCAACATTAAGCCATCAGATTAACCTAAAATAAATATTAACCATCAGATCTGATCGACATAACAGGTTTGTAAGTATACACCTCTGGGTTAAGATAGTGGAAGCTTTTAAATCGCACATCCTGCTATGAAAACTTGAAAAGGCACCCATTCGGCCTTTTCACAAAAAAGTTATGTTTTTATAGCACCTTTTTATAATTTGCTTTGGTTAGAACAATCAAATTATTAAAAAACTGTATATACCGTGAAAAGACACCTTTAACGAAAGGCATGTTTCCACATATGACACTTTTTTATATATATAAATACTTACGATTTGTTCAAAGATGGTATAAAAAATTCAAGTAATCCTCCCACAGTAAAACATTGGCAATGAGCTAGTTGTAAAGAAAGAAGAATATGATAACAGCCTCTGCTTATTCTTGCATAGATTCACATAGGAGCAGCACAGTTTCACATAGGATACAGCATGGCCAACAGGCCAAGCACTCAACAAGACACCAAGCAATTATCATTTCACACAAAACAACAACGGCCTCTGTTTTAGAAGGCAGTGCCTAGGTGCTAGTACCTACGCATTGTTCTTCCTAAAGCAATTTAAGACTTCACCTGTGTATGAAAGTTTGACTAATTGTAGATCGAAAGATAAACTATGGTCACGGAATTCATGAACGCATGTTACATGTCAATAATCTTGCATAACACCTAGGAACTAGGTGGAGCCTGACCACCTACCTAGAGCCTAGCACTTTTCGAAAAACTGCTAACGCTTATACAGTGAAGTAATTGGCTCACTGTGAACCGAAACCAAGATGCGGAATTTGGGGATAAAATGGTAGAAATCAACGTGAATTGAAGACAGAGGGTGAAAAAAATCTGAACTCATGTTCTACTGGAAAACAGGATAACTTCTCAATCACGGTCTTATACATAAGCACAGCTTAAAAGGGGCAGTAAACAAGTTAAACCACCGAAACGACAAAATAAAGGAGACAATGAATTGGAAGAATAACAACAAAAAAAGAAAACGGTTTCGCGCCACAGCAAACCGACCCACCATCTGACTGCCATCAGATCACGAAACAATCCGATAAGAAGATATCTCCGCCGTCTAAGTGTTCCTTACAGATTCAGTTGCCTCTTGTCTTGACAGTTAACATCCCGAATTTCCATTTCCCCCTAACCTCTAAAACCCTAGGAGCTGCCAGCTGCGGCTGAGACCTGCACCACCCGTTCTGAAGACCATGGTTCAGGACTCGTCATCGCCGCTTGCCTTCATCTCCTACCAGGAAAGCAAAAGTAGAAACCCTACCCAATCCCGCCCCACTAGGCCAAAACCCTCCCCGCCTCCCGCAGTGCACGACCGACCCTCCGCAGCAAGCAACGGCAGCCCAACCGAGACCCCGAGAAGCGCCCCAATTCCAGACGCCCGCAGCAGCCGCAGCCACACACCTGAACCTTAGAGCGCGGAAAACCCTAGACGAGGGGCAGGACGGCCACACCAGCCCGAGGAGTTGGAGGAAGGGGGAGAGTGTGCTCACTCGGCCTGCTTCTTGAAGTCTGCGACGCGGGCGCGCATGGCCTTCTCGATCTCCGCCTCCCTCTCCCGCGCCGCCACGGCGGCGGCGACGTCGGCGCCCATGAGGTGCCGGTGTCGGGCGTCGCTGCCGCAGCTGGGCCCCGTCGCTCCTCGTGGTCGCCTCCGTCTGCTACTGATGCCGTTTTCAGTCTCGGCGCAGAAGAAACACGCGAACAGCTGGTGGAACTGGGTGATCTTGAGGGACTGGCGGTCACGTTGGGCCGGGCCGGACGACTCAAATGGGTCTGGGCTGAGCCGGACCGGGCGGTCACACATCGCGCTGGGATTGGTGGCCCAGTTGGTTTTTGCTTCTCCCCAGCGCCCACCCGGCTTACATACCTAGGCCTAGCCTTGCAGGTTAATTACAACAACTTGCCACTCAATATATTCCGCGAGCAGCGAAGCCTCCCCGGCTCCCCCCACCTCATCTGCCCCTCGCGTGCGGCGGCGGCGACTCCACCTGACCTGGCCAGCGTCCTCCCGCTTTCCAGCCAGCAAGCCAGACTCCGCCCCTCTCCGATCGTCCGGTCTCGGCCAGATCCGGGCGGTCCGGGCTGCGCGGAGGCTCTAGATCGCGTGGCACGCGAGCGATGCCGCGCGACCTGTCGCGGTCGCGGTCTCGGTCTCCGCCGCGTCGGCGCCGGCGGTCGCCGTCCCCCGCGCGGTACCGCGGCCGGAGGGGGCGCAGATACCGAAGCCCCAGCCCCATCCGTAGCAGGTCCCCCTATCGCCCCTCGTATAGGTGACCAACACATCTCCCGTCACACGCCACAGAAATATGGCAGTCTTCGTTTTATTTTATTTTTGGGTTTGTACTGTAAAAAAGAAATTGAGGCGATGCTGATCGCCTTCATTGAAATTTTGTACTATAGCTTGTTTGATGGAAATGGGGCTTGATGCTCTATTTATGATTATTTGATCTATCAACTGTTTGTTGGTGTGACCGTTAGAGGTAGCTAGCGTGGTAGTATACTGTGCTATATCATAATTGAATCCCTTGAATTAACTATGATTTTTGAATGTGCAAATCTTATAATACTTCGGAACGATCTGAGATTTCTGATTTCCAAGGGGAAAAAATGCTTCGGATTCTGTTGCATTACAGAGTTAAAATAAAAAATACTTCGATGCGGCATGGAATATATCAGCAGATGAAGCTTAGATATAGTTATGCCATGTTTTGCATTACTTGCCTGTACAGACTAACAAGAGTTGCTTTCGTAAAACGCATGGAATCTACAAAGATTTTACTCTGTGCTGTATTGCTGTGGAATGCTCCACCCCTGTAACAGTGTCTAAGGTAACTGCTTTTGCCCATGTTTTAGGGCTTCAGGAGCTAATGGTAATTTCTTGTCTATTACTGTGATGCTCCTGATTTTATCCTTACAGTGCTCAACTTTGTACTGCAGAAGGAGGAGCCCTTCGCCTTCCCCAAGAAGGTGCAAGAGCCGTTCTCTGTCTCCTAGGAGGCGCAAGAGTCCATCTCCATCACAAAAGCGTTACAGAAGAAAGAGAAGTCCGAGTGTCACTAGCTCTCCAGTCGCTGCATCTCAAAGTTCCCACCTTGGGTTGGCAGAGAATAAGAATGCTATTGATACGCAAAGGCTAGAAGAAGAAAAGAAAAGGTGGGAAGTATCTGCTTTGCTATGTAGTCTACATTATTTCTTCTACAGACCCAACTATTTACTGTTGCACCCTTTCCGTAACTCTTCTATGATCTAACAATGAAATTGTACTAATTTAGTTGCTGTTTGCACCGGAATGTATCACAAGGTCAGCTCTATTTGACAATCCATTGTCCATCTGTTTTCCAGAGTACATATGTGCAATATTATTTATTTATTTTTGGATTTTGCAATTACTACTTCAAACATAAATACGACTTGAGAATGTGACTGCTGGATGTGAATCACTTAGGTTATATGAGACGATTGTGGCTTAAGGTGCAAGCTTAAATTCGGTAGGAGCTTCTGTATTCCTTGAAATTGTGGCTTTAGGTATAGGTACCCCAAAAAGAATAATCTATGATTAACAGTGCAACATGACTTTCATGTAAAAAATGGCTGGGATGTAACAAATTTCTCTTTAATTTTCTGTCTACAAATTTAAATTATCTCTGAGCAAAATGGTATTATTTTTCCGTTGTGGTATCTACTAAGAAATGTAAGGCCCTTTTTACTGCCTACCTTGAACGCTTTTCAAAGGTACCTTTGTAGGTTGTTTTGGACTAGAATTATAGTTTGTTGAATTAACATCTGTGATGTAACACTTGTTCCAGAAGTTGCAATTCAAAACATTTATATTCTTGCTGGAAATTAGCTTTGAACTCGCCATTTAACAGAGACCTTGCCTCAGTAGAATTTGATGAAAGAAATAAAAGAAGCGTATGCGTGAAATATTATGAGTACCATTTCATAATTTTTGCAGCAATTTGTATTAACTATTGCACATCCCATAAACCATTTAAATTTTTTTGTATTAAAAATCATGAATGCTACTTGAGGATGTGTGCCATCAGAAGGGTTTTTTGGCCTAAACACAAAGTTACAGAAAAATGATGCATGATTTGTATTGACTTTATTTGAGCAGAGACATAAGCTATTGCCAGGATTATAACAAAAACTAGACCAACTTAGTAGGAACTAGGTGGCATTTTATTAAGAAGAAAATAGGCACCCAAATTTGCCTTGACGAGGACTAGAACCTAGGTGGTTTGGGCTGGGCATACATCCGCATGCTCTACCAACTGAGATAGCTCAGCTTCCTTAACAGTGAGCATACAACCAGGATGGTCTGGGCATACAGCCAGGATTATGTCATATATGTTGGTTGGAATTATATATTATGATTACAACTGTTCTGTTATTTTTGTTGCTTTTGCGTGTAGGCTAACTATTTTGGCACAGATGTTATGTCTTCAGTTGTGTTTCAGGACTAAAATTTCTTTAGTATTAGTTCATTATTTAGTTAGGCAACGTATCAGGTGCAAACCAACCAATCTGTGCAAACTTGGAAACAACCAATCAGGACCATTAGATGCTGATTCAATAGATGGGGTGAGAGGTGAGATTATTTTTTGCTTAAGCGCCCCACCCGCCAGACTTTTTTTTTTTTGCTTAAGCCCCCTCACCCCATCCATTGGATCAGCATCTAGTGGCCTTGATTGATAGTTTCCAAGTTTGCACCTGATATGTTGCCATTTAGTTAGTGCCATTTTTTCCGCTTCACTTGCTGTGTGTTGGACTTCTCTGTAAGGACGGTATCATATTAGCCAGGCAGTAGTATGACAGATGGAGGATGTCTGAGAGTTAGTTTGACCTCTGCGCTGTAATGTTATCTTTAGAAGGTAAGGAAACCAAGAGGGCTGAATTTCAATTATATACCATGGTGTCGTTGAAATTCACCTTTCTTGTGCTCTAAATATGTAATAGAGTGATTTTAGTTTGTTTCTGAATGCAGTTCTGCTGCATACTTGAAAAAAAGAAGCTTATTTCTGATCCTTTTTGAGTCATGCCATGTGGTATGAGATAACCTGTCAGGATAAATTGTCCAAAAATCATTCCTGCCATACCACTAATTAGTAGTAGGTAGTTTATTCTATAATTTCATTGAACCTTGAAAACTGATTTTGGCTGCATGCAAGAATATGGTTTAGTTGGAATATTGAAATGCTTCATGATGATTAGCTTTAAACCTGCCACAAATTACTTGACATTCTTCTCTACAGGCTTTTACGAAGGAAGCTACTGCTATAGTTCCACTTGTTATATTTGATGATGCAATTGGTGATCCTTTATCTACTCTTGATCAGTTTTGATAATTCGTTTTTGGATCTGGAACACACTAGAGGTATGCCTAAAATGCATTAGCTTGTAGTCAAAACTATGCTGATGAAAGGCATAGTAGAGCATAGATAGTGTTTAGACTTTAAATCACGTGCTTTGCTTTTTGCTGCTTTTATGGCCTTGAAGAGTTTGAATTAAAAAAAATCGGCTTTGGTCACGCCTTGCCTCAGGTAGTACATTTCATTAACTTGCTATATCAACTGCAGGCGCCAAAAGGAAGTTGAACTGAGACTATTAGAGGAGGAGACGGCAAAAAGAGTTGAGCAAGCTATTAGGAAGAAGGTTGAGGAGAGTCTGAATTGTGATGAAATTAAGCATGAAATACAACGTCGAATTGAGGAAGGGCGAAAAAGGATACATGAGGAGGTAGCAATCCAGATTGAGAAAGAAAAGGAGGCAGCTTTAAATGAAGCCAAACTGAAAGTGGTAAGCTTCTGTTTTTCTCTCTGTTATTTGTCATCTGCAAATCTGGGGAAAAAATTAAGTCGTTTGGACACTTTGCTTTGATCAATAAATGGAACCTGGAAAATTCTTATTATGATCGTCATACTGAATAGGGTTCTTGGAACGTGATTCAAAGAACCAGCCAAGATAATTTGTTCACTGGAGTTTTGTGCCTGCAGGAAAGAGAAAAAAAGGAGCAGGAGGAGCTAGAGAAAAAGCTTGAAGAAGAACGAAAGAAAGCTGAAGAGGCGCTGATGAAAGAAGCGATGGAACAGCAGCAGAAAGAGCTAGAGCGGTATCAGGAGTTGGAGAGGCTTCAGAAAGAAAGAGAGGAGGCCATGAAGCGGAAAAATATGGAGGAAGAGCAGCAGAGGCAAAACCAGATGAAGCTGCTGGGCAAGAACAAGTCACGGCCTAAGCTGTCATTTGCTTTTGGGATGAAGTAGCGTTCGATCGCTTCTTTGTTGTGAGAGAAAAATACTATAGATTCTAGCTGATAAGCCGGCTGATAAGTTCATCTGCTCCTTGTTGTTCTGTTGACGCTACCTGGGGATACCAAGGAATCCGGTTGGTCCATAGGGACGTAGTCGATTGCCAGTACTTATCCCCTTGAAATTCAAAAGATTTCATGATGTGCGTGCTTCGTGGATATCTTGCATTTCACCAGGATACAGAGATCTTAAACCCTCACATTTTTCTCTTATTTCTTTGATACATTAGTTTCACCGAAAATTTTCTAAGCAAACTTTCGAAGTGCACGTTCTGTAATCACAGAGATATTGTTCGTTAAAAAGAGAAAGATAACGGTTGTACGAAATAATTTTAAACATGAACCCTATTTATTTATGCTTGTGTACATATCGATACACTAAGAGCATCTATGGTAGTTCTAAAAAATCATGGATGCAAAGTATTTTTGAAGTACTGAAGATATTTTGGTTTTTAAAAGCTATGGGAGGTTTGGATGCAACAAATCCTGTAGTGTTTAAAACCATGGTTTTGTTAAAATTGTAGTCTTTTTAGAGTTTTAGAAGCTCCACTCATGACCTATTTTTTAAACCACGGTTTTGTTTCTTTTTTGCTTATAAAACCACAAAAAACCGCATCATCAAAATAGGGCCTGAGTTGGTAAATCAATGAGTTTTTCAAGTGGCTAAAATAAGTTAGGAGTATATTTGTTCGGAAGAGTTTCAAAAATCTCGCTTCTAAAATAGAAGGCTATTTTGCACAGGAATCCCACACTATTTTCAAATCACGTCTACCACATTTAGGCCCTGTTTGGTTGGGCTTTTGGCTTTAGCTTTTGACCTCAAAAGCCAAAAAGCCAACCAAAGGGGCTGCTTTTGGAGGGTGTTTTTTCAGAAGCAGCTGCTTTTCTGTAGTTCATTTTTAAAAGTTGGGTTGACCCTGCTTTTGGCTTTTGGCTTTCTGCTTTTCGAAATTGGTGGAATCATAGTTGTTTCAAGAGAGATAAAGATAAAAGTTATATTTTATACTTGTTTAACCAAACAGCTTTCAGCTTTTCTACAGCTCACAGCCCACAGCAGCTTTTCCACAGCCCACACAGCTCAACCAAACAGGGCCTTATACTTTCTTTCTCTTGTACATTTACATCAAAAACTATGTCCTTCTGCTTACTTCTCTCCATACCCTTCCACCTCCAGATCGGACGACCGATAGGCGTGCACGGTTGGATCGATTTTCCCAAATATGAAAAGATTGGAGTTGAGATAGAAAATTATTGAAGATCGTCTTTTTCAATCTTGCCAAAAAAAAATTAAGATTGTGAGTGAGTTTTAGAAACTCTGGAGATGCTCGACCTCAATTGGTAGAGGTCCAGCTTCTCCATACATCGTAGCAAAAGCAATTGTTTTTATCTTGAAATAAACTAAGGCTCTGTTTGACACGGCTCCACTTCACTAGTGAAGCCGTTTTGGCGGGCTTTGGCTCCATGAATGGCTCTTTCGATAGAGTAGGAGCCATTTACAGCTCCTTACAGTGGAGAAAAGCGAATGAAAGATCAGAATTGCCCTCCTTTGTTTTCCAATCCTCATCTTCTTCCCTTTCCTTTGTTTTTCAATCCTTATCTTCTTCCCCAGTCTGTAATGAACATGAGGAAGTTGTATGCAACCACTCCGGCGATCTGCCTCCTCTGGACTCCGGTGGCCGCGTGCCCCATCAGCTGAGCGCCCTGGCGGAGCACGCGCTCCCCGTCCCCATGCCCGACGGCCAACGGCCTACACGCACTCACGCCCTTGTGCCCTCAATGTCATCCACGCATGCTCAGACTCCCGGCCGGCCGTCATGACCCGAAAGCAAGAGCTGATGGCCCGACGCCCAAGGCCTCGCGCCCGGCGCACACCCGTGGCCAGCGTGGTGGCCGTGGCGCCCTCTCCGCTGGGCGCCCAGCCTCTGCGCTACCACCCCCTGTCTCTCGATTGATGGCCCACGCCCTCCCCAGGCAGCCCCGCGCCATCCCCAACGGCCACGCCCCTCCCTGGCAGCTGCGCACGCCCGCGTGCCTTGTTAGGGGAGAACAAGTCTTTCTTCTTTCTGGTGTCCATATGAACGAGGTGAAGTCGGGTGAAGCCACTATTTTTTGGCTCCATCACTTTCCAAACCTGTGTGAGGACACAATTTAAGGGGCTTCACCAGTGGAGCCATTTTATTTTTACCCTGTTTGACAAAAAATGGCTCCTGAAGACGGTGGAGAAGCCCTATCAAACGGGGCCGAAGAGCCAATGAAGCTATATTTTTTTACTTTACTGGCTCTAGTTTATTTGCGCATGGTAGTGATAAGCCAAAACCGTTTGTACTCTAGATTTCATTTTATTGCATGGTAACACAAATTTGAATTGAAAGATATGGGTCATACTACATTTTTCAAACAGTTTGTACATTTTTAAACTTTAACCAATTATATATAAAAGAATATTAATATTTATAATACATAATTAGTACGGTTAGATAGATCGTTGAATATACTTTTATAATAAATTTATTTGGAGATATAAATGTTGCACGTATTTCATACAAACTTAGTCAAAGTTGAAAAAATTTGACCAGCATGCATCCAATAAACATCATTCTTTTTGGGATGGAGGGAGTATGTATCTAAACGTAGCGTATATTTAAGTGCATAGTGAAATATATGTATCCAAAAAATCAAAACGTCTTATAATTTAGAAGCGAGGAATATTATTCTCAAGTGAATTTTTCCTGAATAATTCATTTCCCAAATTGCAGAGGGAAATGCAGGTGGGTCGCGCTCCAACTCAGATTACGGGCTGGGGCTGGCAACCTCAGCAGCCAGCACGTGCAGGTATGATGAGAATTTTCGATCCTCAAGGGAGAGAGAAGAAAGGTTTTTACGGGATATTTAACTTTTTACCATCATAACGGATGGCGCCTCCTCAAATAGCAGCTTTAGGTTTGACGCTACGCTTTTAGCAACAGAGAAAGAGAAACGATACACATTTACCACTTTTGCTCGCGTGGCACGTCAGCTCTGCTATCCAGCTCAGATCCGAGTCAGCAGGCTCAGGTAAAAAGACCTCCCCTGCCCCTGGCATCTTTATCCTCCCCCGCGCGGCCCCCACCTAGAGCTATGCCCTAGTATGCAAGCCATCTAGAGCTGGACAAGCGAGGAGTAGGCTCCAAGATGGTCGGAGCTCCCGCATTACTTCCATCGGTTTAGATCTAGTTGGTGAGCTGAGTGGCTTCCTGCTGATCCCCTACCCGGACTGCGGCCTTGCTCGGGTGGTGGAGGGGAGGACGAAGAAAGAAGGCAAAAACCACGGTCGTCTGTACTTCAAGTGTGCGAGGAATGGGGTGAGTTCCCTATATACTCTGTTCCCCCTCATTAACATTTAGGGATCTAAATCTTGTTGATGCTGGTAGTTTCTCAAGCTTTGTGGGTAGTATCGATTTGAGAAGCAGTATTTTCAGCAGTTGAAGGATGATGGCATCATACAGGTTCGGCCCTCGAACTAGGCAGAGTTGCTGGAACAGGAAGAAGTTTCAGTTGTCAGTCCAAATGTTGACAAGAATGACCAAGATTTAGAGAAGAAGATGGAGTCATTGATCTGGAAGATGAACATGTTCTTTGTGTGTGTTGTATGTGTTGTATTAGGATCTGTACTGATGTATGGTGTAATAAAGTGACAATGTATGGATGAATGGAAATGCAAAATGTGCTTGAATGGAAATGAAATTTCTGATTGAATGTGTCTGTGTTCAGTGCTAGATTTTGGGCATATCAAAACATAGCAGTAGTACACAAACCATTAACCATAACTCATCATACAAAGTAACCAACTAGCATGAACCAAATAAGCTCAAACACAATGATTAGATGAAACACATTCATTATGTAAGGAAAATGGACCCTAGGTCCATTTACTTTGGATTTTGGTGTTTGATGACCAACACAACCAAATTGGACTAATGAATTTGCAAGTAATTGTTTTGTAGTTCAATAGGGTGCAAACGTGATTTGGACGAAGGCGACATGATGATCCCACGATCAACACCATAAGCAAGACCCTAGAAGCATAAGAGAAGACCCAAGATATCAAGCAAAGTCCAAGCATGAAGATGGAAACCACGCCGGACACAAGATCGCGAAGAAACGAGCTCGGCAGAGGTGACCGGACGTGGCCCTATGACGACCGGACGCGTCCGATTAGTTGCTCGGCAACATCAGGCGTTAGCAGCAGCGACCAGACGCTGAGCGAGGCAGTGACCGGATGCACAGACTTCACTGTTCATCGTCAATGGCAATGTTCTCAGCGTGGCCGGACGCGACGGCAGGACGACCAGACGCACCAAGAAGTAGCATCCGATCATGTCCAGAAAGGTTCTAGAGCGGCGCTAGTGCGACCAGACACGTCTGATCGAGTGAGACTGGACTCGGCCTAGAGTCCGATCAACGTGCGCGCTCCAACGGTCGGTAGGACCGGACGTGTCTGATTAGGATGTGATTAGCGTCCGGTCACTAGCAGAAAGTTGGGTCTCGGTTCCAACGACTAGTTCTCACATGTGGGGCTATAAATAGACCCCCAACCGGCCATTTGTGGTGTGGAGAGTTGAGGAAACATATCAAGGGTGTTGATACACTATTTTAGTAATCTCCACTTACGTAGTGCTTAGTGATACATTCGGTGATTAGCGTAGGTGCTTTGCGAAGTGCTTAGGTTAGTTAGACCACCGCTTATGCGCTTGCTCTAGGTTTAGACCTAGTGTTTAGTGAGGTTTGCACACCTCTTACCACTCGGTGCTTGTGCACACCATTGTTGTACATCAGAGGGGCTTGTAGTCTTGCGAGATCACATCAACCGCATTTGTGGTGTGGCCACCACCGTGTATCGAAGGGAACAAGACTCACGACGGTTTGGCCGAAAGCTTGATAGTGAAGATGGCGGGGAACGGTCAGGGAGAGGCTTGCCGGAAGGCACATCAAAGACCCACTTGCACGTGGGGAAGGTCTGGGGCTATCCACGGAGTTACCCGACAGGGAGCTTGGCCCTTGTAACACCTCTATGTTAAGCATGGCAATTGGCACTTGCATTTCATGAGCACAAGCATCATCCAAGCATTCATGAACAAGAGCATATGAATTTTCATCTCCTTCTTATGCATTATCACATGAAATGTTGAATTATATATATGTTTATGCTTGCAATTATGTATGACCAATGTATGAGAGGGTTGGGAGGTCATGAAAACACTTTAGACATGTCTAGGATGGTAAATGGAATAATGTTTGTATTCATGACCTAGGCCAATTTTGCTTCTAAGTGTTGGTTTCATTTGAAATGCCATTTTCATGATGCTAGTTTGACTAAAGTTGAACAATAGCTTAGAGTGTTTGCATGGCTGTGTGACCTAAATAAAAGTTGTAGTACTTGACTAGGGTAACAACTTTTATTTTTGGGTCAAGGTCTAATTCAGTGCATGGCATGCTCAAAAATAGCTCACAAGTATCAACAAAATGCTGTTTTGAGACTTGCAAAATTTTGTGTCGAAACGATTTTTAGTTTCAAAGTACCTCACTTTGGAGCAATGTAGTTTATTAACCAGTGAGAATTAGATGATTATTCCTAAAGCAAAGTTGTAGATGGCATGTAGCTCTACAATTTTCATTAATGGAGTTTTTGCATTGGACGAACAGATTAGGAATTATAGCATCGTTAAGTTGCACTATCAGTCGGGTCAGCAGCACTGAATCGGCGTCGGGGCAGCGCGTGTCGTGGTCGACCGGCCATAGGCCACGGCCGCCGTGTGGAGGCTGCCCGCTGGTGTTGGGCCCACATGTCAGGCCATCACGGTCATGAAAACGGTAACAACGCGCCCTCCCTCCTCACTCACTCTCACTCACTTCGCTCTGCCCCTCCGTAGCTCCGTGCCAAGCTCGCCGCAGCACCACCGCAGCTCTCGCCGCAGTCGTTCACCACCGACATAGCCTTGCCAGCCGATTCATCTCAGCCACATTTGCTATGTCATCACCTCCACCTCCTTGAGCCATCAGCACCACCTACCGACCACAAGTAGTGTGGCATTCCGCCTCGCCGCAGCCGCCGTCATCACCGGAGCACCGCCGCGCTCGCAGCTCATCGTGGCCCCACCGTTTCACCTCACCGCATGCCTCCATCTCCTATGGTACAGCACCGCAATAGAGTCTAGAAGCTTAGGCCAGAGTTAGGGATGACGCCACCGCTTAACGGTGCCGAACGAGTCGCTGCTCCGCACGCTCCTACCATGGCCGCCGTGGCACTCGAGCTCGCTGCCGTCGAGTTGGTTCACCGTCTCCCTCCTTTCTCATGCACCTTAGGTCGAGTAATCGTAGGCCTCGCTAGTGGCATGGCAGAGACCCGCCTTTCGTCGTTGTTTAGATGGAATAGCGTGAGCACCGCCATGCTCCGTGCACCGCCACATGACCATGCACGTGGCCGAGCTCACCAACACCACCTTGAGCCCTCACCTGCGCCGTGTAGCTCCGCTAGGTCACCAGGATGGAGTAGCCATCCTTGCCTGAGTGTGCCATAGCTGGAGATGACCGATGTACCACCGCCGACCTCCACCGTCCACCATGCCCACCGTCGAGCTTACTCCGGCGATCTCTGGACCAACCAAGTGCACCCATCGATGCGGGACGTCGAGGTGAAGCTGTCGGGGGTGACCTCACCGCCGGTGACCTCGCCGGTAACGAGCTATGGCTGGTAAACCACCGTGCTCTGTTCTGTGTGACTGACAGGTGGGTCCCCGTTGACCGCGGGCCCCCCGCTGTCAGTGTGTATGATATTTGTTTTTCTAGATTTATTTCACAGATTTGAATGCATGTTTCAAAAATTCATATCTCAAGCTAGGAGTGTCCAATTTTGGTGAACCAAATTTTGTTAGTTTCATCTTGAAGTGTAGTATTGGATAAAAATATGAGATGCACTGTTTATGGTATTTTTCTAGGAGAATAAAATGTAGCTATATAAATGCTTTTTAAATGGTTTTTATCTTGTAAATTGCATAACTTGAGCTAGATAGGTGATAAAATTGTGATTCCAATTTTGCTGGTCTTGTGTTGACATGCTCTAGCTAGGAAAAATAATAAAATTGTAGTGGTCATACTTTGAATATGGTCTTCATATTTAATCCTAATTAATTGCTAGTTTCTAGTGAAATTAATTGGGATAAAAATACATAACATATGATCATGCAAATTTTTACATAGTATTCTTATGCTTGGAGGAATGTAAGAAAAATATTAAATCTATTGGTTGACAGTTTTCACTATGGTAAACTATTTTTGCTAAAATAAGATTATGTAACTTGTCATTTTTGTAGAGGTAGTTGTACTTATCCAAATGGTATTAAATTTGTATAGTAGACTTTTGAGGTCATTTGTAGGCTACTGTAAGTTTATCAGAATTTATTAAGCATTGGAAATATTTATCCTTTAAATCACCTTATTATATAAGGAAATTAATAAATGGATATAAATAATTTAGTTATGTTTAACCATAATGTTTTCTATGGTTCTTGTGATGCATATGATATGATGATGTTATTAGTTAGGATTAAAAGTAATTGGTTATATGCAACTAGTTAATTATTGCTTTATAATTCAACTAGATGGCTGCATGTATAGTTTTGATTGTGATGATAATTTCGTGATGATAATGGTCTTTTATGTAAAACTTGTTAATAACAAAGTTGTAGATAACTTACTTATATACCTTGTATTAAATTTTCATAGTCATCGGCCTTATTGTTTAAGAATTATGGCTATAGAAGTCTGCTATCAGAAATGCTTGCTCTCTGGATAGATTTGAATGATTGAATTGTTTGACCTAGATAACTACTGAATCACATTAAGTGTATTAAAAGAAAGTTGTAGGCAATTTTATAAGATTTCTATAATGTCCACAATCATATTATTTTGATGTGTATAACTTCAGTTATAGTCAAAACAAGTGGTTGCTGTCTTATAGTCTAGAAGATGATTTACATAAGTGTTTGTTTAGTTATTAGAAAAGAGATATGCACCTACTCAGTAAAATAAGATTCAACTTGTTATTACTTTAATGCAATGCTGTTGAAAACACTTGGGAGGATGCATTCATCACATCATATCATATTATACATGTCATCATATATGCATTCGTGATATCTTATTTCATGCTCATGCATATAGGATCGTTTGAAGAAATAACTCTGTTGGAGTTCAACGAAGAAGAGGAGGATCAACAGGAGACGCCTTAGGCTGCAGCTCTAGGAGAAGAGGAGCAGACTCTCGAAGATCTCCCTGAGTGCCTGGATCACCGGCCAACCTCTTTCCTCAAAGGCTAGCCCCGGAGCATTCTAAGTCTCCCATGTTTTACAAAATATTACTTGAGTCCTTTATGTTTGATGCATTAGGTTATAAGAGTTGATTGGAAACACTTGATGCATAGAACTACCATGTCCTGTTACATATACCTTTAACCCTATGTAGGTCCAGGATCAAATCTATGCTTAGCCATACTTAGACCGGTAGAAGTCGGGTAATTTCCTGTCACCTGCAAGATATAGGTGGATACCGAAGCACGGTTGGCTATATTTGCTATCATGGAAAAGAACTATGGGGTTATGTAAATGGAGGCCGGACAGAGTCTATGTGTAGGTTGACTCATATGATTCTATCTGTGCCGATTAAGGAACGTACCGTTGTTAGCACTTCTGACAATATTGAACGTGAAAGCATCTAGGCCCCTAGTTGGGTTTCGATGATTAATGATGACATGAGATTACTATGACTAACGTGTGTTTTGCAGAGACAATTTGAGTTAGGTCATGGTAATAGCAATTGATTGGGCAATCATGGTTGTCATGCCCCTGTCGATGGAAATCATTTCGGTTTTCAAAGGATGGATGACAAGGTTAAGGACGGACTAGTTCTAAGTATCGTTTGGCGATGGAGAGACACTTAGAGTAGTTTAGGACTTTGTTTTTCCTTTGACCATACTATTACGGGAGGTATGAACTAGTAGCTTGACCTAGGTAAGTCTAGTGGGTTAGATGTGGTGCACATTTGTCAAACCTAGCACTAGGTAGCTCAGGAATAGCCCTAAGATCAATTGGAGTAAACTTCATTCACATAGAATTTCGAGTTGGAAGTGAATGGAGGGTCAAATGATTGACCGGACGCTGGTCTGGTTGTGATCGGATGCTGGAGGGTGAGTCCGATCAATTCATTTGATCAATTGCAGTCGTCTAGTACTGACTGGACGCTGAGTGAAAGTGCACCGGACGCTGGGTACCTACGTCCGATCAACTCCAACGAGGTTCCAGAGAGTCTATTTCCTGACCAAACGTGTTCGGTTCATGTTGACCGAACGCTGGTCAGAATCCGGTACCTGAGCAGATGCTAAATAGTAAAGTGATCGAGCTCTAGGTGCCAGCGTCCGGTCAACATCAGTAAGGATCCATAGAGCATTTTTCTTGACCGGACGCGTCCGGTCAGTGCTAACCGGACGTAGGCCAGAGTCCGGTCAGAGCCTAACGGCTCTCTCTAACATAGTGGCGGGTATAACTGACCGTAGCATCCGGTCACCCTAATCGGAGCGTCTGGTGACCCCACAGAGTGATGACTCAGCCTCCAAACATTATGTTTTGGATGAGGGGGGGTATAAATACTTACTCCACTCGTCCAAGGGAGGTCTCTTGCCCATTTGTTCAGCTGAGAAACACCTTTGGAGTGCAAGGGAGAGCAAAAGCCTAGTGAGGTGATTGAGATTTGAGAATCCAAGATTAAGGACCTCATTAGTGCATAGAGAGTAGCAAGTGTGCATCCACCATTCTCATTAGACTTGTCGTGGTCAAGTGAGAGTTTGTGCTTGTTACTTTTGGTGATCGCCATCACTTAGATGGCTCGGTGGTGATTGGGAGCTTGGTGATCATTAGCAAAGCTTGTGGATGATCCAAGTCAAGTTGTGAGCGGTTATGGGCGATTCACCACGACGAAGTGTCAAAGAATCAGCCCATAGAGAGCACTTGATCCTTGCGTGGATAAACGGGGAGATACACCCTTGCACGGGTGCTCCAACGAGAACTAGTGGGGAGTGGCAACTCTCTAATACCTCAGGAAAACATCACCGTGTTCCTTCCCCTCTCTTTACTTTGAGCATTTACATTTGAGCAATTCATTTCAAGTCTTTACATTCCTAGAATTGCCATGCTAGAGTAGGATTGGAACCTAGGGTGCAAAACTTTTGTACGGTAGAACAATAGAAACACATTCTAGGCACAAGGGGTGAAGTGGGCTAAGTGTAGGGCTTAATTATTGAAAGAATTTAGAATTAGCTCAATTCACCCCCCCTTCTTGGGCATCTTGATCCTTTCAATTGGTATCAGAGCCTTATGCTCGCTAAATTAGGCTTAACCGCCTAGAGCAAGATGTCTCATAGGGATGGATCCCCTCCTATCTTTGAGGGAGATGATTTTTCTTATTGGAAAATTCATATGGAAGCTTATCTAGAAGCTTTAGATGTTGGAGTACTTAGAACCGCCTCACAAGGCTTCCCAAAACCCAAGGATCCCACAAACCTTCAAGGCGATGAGGTTAATTACGAGAAGTGAAATGTAAAGGCTAGAAACACCCTCTTTAGAGGCCTTTGCAAGGATGTGTTTAACCGTGTGTGGAACCACAAAGATGCCCATGCACTATGGTCGGACATTTGTGCGCTCCATGAGGGAATAAAGAGTGAGCGTGAGGAACACTACCACCTTGTGATGAAAAAGCTAAATTCATTTGAGATGCTTCCTAGAGAAAGTGCCAATGAGATGTATTCACGCTTGAATGTTCTTGTAGAGGAAGTTAATGGGCTTGGACTCACACAAATATAACCCTTCAATGTTGTAAGAAAGACCTTGAATGTCTTCCCCATTGACAAATATGAGTATATTGTGATGGTGCTTCATTAAGGTGATCTTTCCGCCACTACACTAACTCAAATTTTAGAGAAGATTAATGCACATGAGATGTATATGCACATCACTCCACAAGACGGCTCTTCTTCCACCAAGAAGAAAGATTTGGCATTCAAGGCTAGCCAAGAGAAGAGAGGCAAAGCTAGAATTGATCATGATAGCTCAAGTGATGATGAAATTGATGATGCAAGTCTTGCTCTCATGGTGAGAAGAACTACCAAGAAGCTCAACAAGAATGGTGTCAAGTTTGATGGCAAGAAGAAGAAATTCTTCACTAGCAATAGAAGGAAGCCCATCTCCGAAATGGATTGATATAATTATGGAGGACTTGGTCATCTAGCTCATAAATGCCCCAAACCCAAGAAAGACAAGTACAAGAAGAAGTACAAGGGCAAGAAAGATGACTCAAGTGATGAAGATGATGATGAAAAGAAGAAGAACAAGCCATACAAGAAGAAGGATGACAAGAAGAAGGAATATCACAAGAAGAAGAAGAATGGCAAGGCATACATTGTTGGTGATTGGCTCACGGATATTGAATCATCAAGTGGCTCATCCGATGATGAAAGTGAGAATAAGAATGAGAAGGTGGCCGCTATTACAATTGATTCTTCACTATCTTCACCAACACCGCCGCCATCATCCTCTACACACCTATGCCTTATGGCCAAGGGTGAACGAAAGGTACAAAATGATGATGATAGTAGTGGTGATGATAATGCTAGCAATGATGAAAGTGGTAGTGATAGTGATGATGGTCTTGTCAAGTTGCTAAACCAATACACTAAAATCATAAGAAAGACAAGAGCTAAAAATGAAAAGCTAGAACTTGAGAAGGACTCACTCTTAGCAAAATATGACATAGCTAAAAAAGCTAGTGTTGAGCTTAGAGAAGAAAATAAAATTATGTCATCCAAACTCAATGAGCTCAAATCTTCTAAAAAGGAGCTTAAAGAAAAACATGATAAACTTAAGGGGATACATAATGAGCTCACCACTAGCTAGAATTTACTAAAATAAGAGTACACCAATCTCAAGATTAATCATGATAATCTTATTGTTTCTCACGAGTTATTATCCAATGAGCCACATGATGCTACTAACAATGTTGTTAAGATTGATATAGCTACATCATGTGATGACTTGATTGTTGAGAGCATTGAGCAAGGTTCTAGTAGCAAAGGCAAGAAAGTGGTTGAGTCTAACAACTATAATGAGTATGTCAAGCTCAAGAATGAGAATGAAAAGCTCAAGAAAGACCTTGAAAAGCTATCAACCACCAACACAATTATGATAGAGAATCTTGACAATGATTGTGATATAGCTCTTTAGAATGAGATGCTCAAAGAAGAGAACAAGAGACTCAAGATGGAGAAAAATCATGATGAACTTAGAGAAGAAAATAAGAAGCTCAAGTTGAAGAAAGAACATCTAAAGACTGACTTGAGCAAGTTCACAAGAGACCAATATCTCCAAAGTGAGCTACTCATGAACACCATGATGATGATGGATAGAAGTGGGTATTGAGTACTTGGCAAATCAAGAGAAGAAAGCTCAAGCTCAACATCAACAACAACACAAGTCAAAGCCTAAGCCAAAGAGATGTTTTGAGTGTGGACAAGAATGTCACTTTACCCATGAGTGTCAAACTCCTCCACCACAACCCTTGCCTAAGCATGCTAGACCCTTTGCCTTCAATTCTCATTACATGCTTAGAAAGGATTCTAGTGGAAAAATGAAAGTCATGTTCTTAGGTCCTCCCAACAAGAATAGGCCTAAGAAAATTTAGGTTGAAAAGTCACTAGCTGTAACACCTCTGGTGTTTTGGCCTAGCATTAAAACTTGATATGTCATCATATGCATTGCAAAGCATTCATAAAGTACGAAATTTTGAATGCATTCACTAAATAAGCTTTATTTCATAAGTTGTTATTTTATGTGATGTAATGTGATCCAAAACTCTAAATAAAGATCATGACCACAAGGGTCAAATTTCATGTGATCATGTGAGACCATGTGTCATTTGACTCAAATAACTCTAATGGGCCATGTAATTGGTCAAAAACCATAATTAAGTAAAAAGGTGAACAAATTAAATTGAATTCAAATTCAAATTATAAAAGTCTTTTTTGCCCCTTTTGTGTATTTCAAAATCCATTTGGAATTTGGGGGTGTGACAAAAAGCAAAGTTGAAGCTTATTATATAAGGATCAACTTTGGTATTCAAAGTTTTTGAAGTTTACATATAAAATTTGGAGTAATTTTGAAATGATTCAAATGCTCAAATGCACCACAAATTCAAATTTCAAAATGGAGGCAGAATTTGAAAATGTTCATTAAAGCAAAGTTGTAGAGTTTGAAAAGTTGAGCAACTTTCATTTTTGGAGATTTTTCAACTTCTTTAGAAAATTTGTGAGTAATTTGCAAAATAAACGCAGTGGCAGTTCTGTAAATAATTCAAAAAATCAATTTGAAGCCGCCGGCTCCACGCAGCTGCTTGTCGCCGACCTTCTTCGCCGCTTTCTCACATGGTGACATGTTGCCGTCTCCGTGGCGAACTCGTTCGAGAGCTATCGACGCCGGACGCCTCCTTCCCTTCTATAAATAGGAGCACCCGCCGCCGTCGTCCTTCCTTTTCTTCTCTGCTCTGCTCCGCCACCACTCAGCTCCGCCGCTTGCCGTAGCCGTCGTCGAAGCCTTCCCGTCATGCCTAGCTAAGCCAGCGTGATCGCATCGACCTAGCGCTTCTCTTCGGCTTGCTTGCATCACCTGCGTTGGCCGAAATCGCCCAGCGCAACGCGTTCTTCCCCGTGACCGGTCGGAGCTCCGACGATCATCTCACCGTGGTCAAGCCACTCCGGTGAGCCTCTCGTCGATTCTTCTTGTGGTTTAGCTTCCCCGTGACATCCTGTTGCTCGTATGCTCGGTTGTTTTCCCTGTCGGAGCCAGTCACGTCGGGGAGTGTCTTGCCGCCGTGCCCGTGGCCACCATGGCCGACGTGGAGCTTCCTCCGGTGCGCCTGCTGCTGTTCTAAGGGCTGGGATAGGTTCGCGGGGTGGAGTAGATCGTGCTGGTGCAGTCCGCCTCGCCGAAACCTCACCGTCGGCGTGTTTTGCTGGCCGGAGCTGGCAGGGCCGCCGTGCGCCCTCTCTGTGTCACTGACGAATGGGCCCAGGCTGCCAGTGAGAGAAGGGAGAGAACAGTGAGATTTTGTTATTTTCTGAATTATGAATAGTGCAGCAACTTTGGAAATTTATAGGAAAATAATTACAGCTCTAAAAATTCAAAAAATTTATGTGTAGCTTCTGTATATGTTCTATTATGGTTTAAAAATATGAAACTTGAAATTTGAATAAATTTTTAATGTTCAAAAATTTAGTCAATTAATTGATAAATGCAATTTCCATAATTTTTGTAGGCCACTGTATAACTCCAAAAATTATGAAATTTATTTTGGTACACTAATTTGTCATGAGGAATCTTACATAAAATTTTGAGGTCATTTGGAACAAGTTCATTTTGAGCTTAATTCCCAATTAATTCAAAAATGAATAAAAGCAAACCCTAAGTGTTGGGTTAGGGTTTGATCTTGTTTTGGTCATATTTTGTGACCAGTAGGGTTTCAAGATCAATTTGGTCAAGTCACTTATGTCATAAGCCCTAGATCAGTAAAATTTGGTTCGAGTATAGTTAAGGAATGATTTCATTCATTAAGAGTAGAACTTTGGCATGAAACTTTAGGGTAGTCCTTTAGGAGAATGTATGGTTTCTTAGTAATAATTGTTGTGTGATCCTTGATGGTAGAATTGCAAGTTAGTTTTGTTGGCTTGCAACTGTACCATGAAGGAAAGTTGTACTCAAGGTGTTATTACATTTCATGCACCATGAAAGCATCATGTTTACATTATCATCATGTTGAAGCATATGCTATTATTTCGTGTAGAATCCGAGAGTGAACCGATTCTAGTTGATCAAGTTGTGGAAGAATCCCGATTGTCTCGAGATTTGATATTTGTGGTACTGATCCGGAACCCGAGATCATCAACGAAGGCAAGCCCCAGTTTATGCATTAAACCATTACCTTGTTTACTTTGAAAAGTTTATCACCTATGTTACTTATTGCATTAAGTTGATTAATTCAAATGTTACCTACTTGATGCATTGCCTACCTTGTTAATTGTTTACCATCCTTGAAGATGATTTCATTTACAAAGGCGTAGAATTGCTAGTATGCTTTGTGGTAGGCTTTCAAAGTAAAAGTTTCGATACAATCAAAGATGGCATACTGGCCAAAGAAAGAAAGAAGATAGAATGAACTAGAGACTAGTCGGGTGACTTATCTTGAATGTTGGGTAATGTTGCCGACTATTTTGCTTAAAGGCCACTCATTGTGGATCTTCTGAACGAGACACTTTGTAGTACTGGTCACATACTCCGGTAAGCCTACTTCGGCTAATCCGATACTAAGACGAATGCCCACGCACTGGGAGTGGAGAGATGGTGGGAGTAGCGTGTACCCTCATGGCTAGAATGTGGCTGGATTTGAGGTGTGCTGTGCTCTCGGGTGGCATGGAGACGGCTTAGTATGGGAGGATCCGGTAGTGAGGTTGATATATGCAAGATTAAGTTCTACATATGTCGTGTGATAAGGAATCCCTAGCTGGGACTTGAATCAATTCGAATTGCCGGTGCTCCGCGGATATGGAGACTCGATTCATTACAGAAGCAATGCAGGACTGGTGAATTACTAAAACATGAGAAAAAGAATGGAATGAGAAGGATTGGAACATGGGATATGAACACTTAGTTTGAGATAATGAACTAAGAAGATTTAGGGGTAAAAACCTGAAAATAGGATCAAGAATAGTAAGCTTTTGGCAAAGAACTTTTGAATCTTGCTACATCCTTACCTTGACCCAACACCTGCATCCCTAAGACCTTCACCCCTTTTTCGTCGGGTCAGTCTTGTTGAGTACTTTTGTACTCAGGGTTTGTTAACCCTTGTTGCAGGTGAGTCGCATGCGCATGCTTGTTTTGGTCCCTGCTGCATGTCAGTGTTTGAAGTCGATGACGATGAGGAATGATGAATGGCCTTTGGACAAGGCACTAGTTTGTGTGAAATAAATAATGTTAATGTAATATTATCCCGCTACTATGGTTGTATGACACTTATGGTTTTGTAAGTTTGAAACAACTGGTTTGTAATATTAAAACTTAAGTCTTTCGCTTTACAATCTCTGGTATGTATATCGAAAAACTGTTGTAATCTGCAATGTTTGTGATTGGGATCCTGTTTGAAAAAGATTCGTGGATGATTTGGGTTTCCCGAGGACACCCGACAGACATGTTAAGTTGTTGGGAACTTGTGTACGCTATCAGAGGTCTGTTGAGACAACGATAGATGCACATGGGCCCGATTTCTTAGGAGGTTCTACCACACTAGCTGAGAAAGTCAAGGGCCCCCATCAAGTTTGGGTCCCTAAACAACAAGCTTGATCTCTTGTGTGTAGGTGAACTACAAGACCGGTGGAAGTCATTGGGTTATTGATAGTGGTTGCACTCAACATATGACTGGTGATCCTCGTATGTTTACCTCATTAGATGAAGAAGTAGATGGTCAAGAAAGGATTACGTTTGGTGATAATTCAAAGGACAAAGTTCAAGGATTGGGCAAAGTTGCAATATCAAATGATCACTCAATATCAAATGTGCTATATGTTGCTTCTTTGAGTTTCAACTTGCTATCCGTTGGTCAATTGTGTGATCATGGTTTTCAATGTTTATTTATCGAGAAGGAAGTGGTTGTATCAAAGAAAGATGATGATCAAGTTATATTCAAGGGTTTTAGATACAACAACCTATATCTAGTGGATTTCACCTCCGAAGATGCAAACTTGAAGATATGCCTATTCACCAAAACTTCACTTGGGTGGCTATGGCATAGAAGACTAGCACATGTCGGAATGAGCTCACTCAAGAAGCTAATGAAGAATGAATTGGTGAGAGGCTTGAAGGATGTGAAATTTGATAAGGACAAGCTTTGTAGTGCATGTCAAGCCGGCAAGCAAGTTGCAAACACTGATCCAACAAAAGCTTACATGTCAACAACAAGAGTACTAGAGCTTCTCCACATGGATCTATTTGGACCTACAACTTACAAGAGTTTGGGAGGAAATCTCTATTGTCTTGTGATTGTTGATGACTACTCTAAATACACTTGGGTGTTCTTCCTTCATGACAAGACCAAAGTGGCCGCATGTTTCAAGAAGTTTCCCAAGGAGCACATGAGAATCTTGATGATGTAGGTGATGAACCATTGAGGGAGGCCATGAAGAACATTCTGGTTAGAGACATCAAGCCCAAAGATGATGAAGTTGATGTACAAGTGATTGATCCACCTTCTTCATCAAATGTCCCACAAGATGATGATAAAGATGGGAGAGTAGAAAATGAAGATACTCATGTCTCCCATGATCAAATGGTGGCACAAGCTCAAGATGTTGATGCTCCACAACCTCCCCCTCAAGTGGTTGATAGAAGAAATTCACCCCTACTATAAGCACATCCACAAGATCTCATCATAGAGAGTCCTTCAAAGGGTAATGACTCGCTCTCAAAAACTTGCTTTATTTATTGAACGTCACTCGTTTATTTCTTGCATTGAGCCTATAAATGTAGAAGAAGCTCTTCAAGATCCGGATTGGATAAATGCCATGCATGAAGAGTTGAACAACTTCACCCACAATGAAGTTTGAACACTTGAAGAGTGACCACAAGGTGCAAGAGTCATTGGAACAAAGTGGGTGTTCCGCAACAAGTAAGATGATTAAGGCATTGTTGTGAGGAACAAGGCAAGACTAGTTGCAAATGGGTTCTCTCAAGTTGAAGGGTTGGATTTTGGAAAGACCTTTGCACCAGTTGCAAGACTTGAAGCCATTCGTATCCTCCTTGCATATGCATCGCATCATAAAATGAAATTATATCAAATGGATGTTAAAAGTGCATTTTTAAATGGCTTCATAAATGGACTAGTCTATGTTGATCAACCTCCCGGGTTTGAAGACCCTAGATATCCTAATCATATTTATAGGTTGTCTAAGGCGCTATATGGGCTCAAGCAAGCCCCAAGAGCTTGGTATGAACGCCTTCGGGATTTCCTCATTGAGAAGGGCTTCACCATTGGGAAGGTCGACACCACACTATTCACTAAGAAGCTTGATGGAGGGATCTTCATTTGTCAAGTATATGTTGATGATATCATATTTGGCTCATCAAATGAAGATTATTGCAAAGAGTTTGGTGAATTGATATCGAAGGAGTTTGAGATGTCGATGATTGGAGAGCTTACATTCTTTCTTGGTTTTTAAATCAAGCAAATGAGAGAAGGGATTTTCATCTCTCAAGAAAAGTATACCAAGAACCTTCTCAAGAGGTTCAAAATGGATGAATGCAAGCCAATCAAGACACCTATACCATCAAATGGACATCTTGACCTAGATGAGGGAGGTAAAACAGTTGATTAAACTCTCTACCGCTCTATGATTGGTAGCTTATTATATTTGACCGCATCTAGGCTCGACATCATGTTTAGTGTGTGTATGTGTGCTAGATTTCAAGCAAATCCTAAGGAAGCTCATTTGGTGGCCGTTAAAAGAATCTTAGGTACCTTAAGCACACACCAAGCATTGGTCTTTGGTATTCCAAAGGATCTAGATTCCAACTAGTTGGATATTCCGATTCAGATTATGCCAGTTGCAAAATTGATAGAAAAAGCACATCCGGAGGGTGCCATTTGCTTGGCAGATCACTAGTGTTTTGGTCCTCCAAGAAGCAAAATAGTGTGGCATTGTCCACCGCCAAGGCAGAATGCATTGTCGTGGGTGCTTATTGTGCACAAATACTTTACATAAAGCAAACTTTGCTAGACTATGGTGTAGTTCTAGAAAAGGTACCTCTCTTGTGTGACAATAAGAGCACGGTAAAGCTTGCTAATAATCCGGTTCAACACTCTTGCACCAAGCACATAGATATCCACCATCATTTTCTTAGAGATCATGCTGCTAAAATTGACATATCACTAGAAGGTGTAAGGACCGAGGATCAATTGGCGGATATCTTTACTAAACCACTAGATGAGGCTACATTTTGTTGGTTGAGGAATGAACTCAATGTGCTTGATTCTAGTAACTTCACTAAAAATTGAGCTTGTGTTGTCCCTTGCATTGCATTATAATATAAAACATGTTTAATTTTTTGGTGATGCACTTAGGGCTTGTCTAACATGGTTAAGATAACCGCCGAAAAGCGTGTGAAGAAGCTTAACCTTGGATCAAACTTGACAAGCAACTAGAATTACTTTCAAGTATTGCATAGCATGTGCATGAGTGTTGCTTTGTCGTTTCTTTTAGGTTATCTTTTGAGCACCCACTGTGTTTATCCACAAATCGGGAGAGCATTTGAAGCTCCTATTGGTCATAAAACCCTATTGAGTGACCACATGTTGCTCCTCGCCCCTTTTATTGCCTATTTAAAAAAAAGAATTATAGCTTAAGGCAAAATACTTTAAAAAATTTGAGGGTTTGAGAGAGGTCTCTCACATCAGTCCCAATTGGTGTTTGTTTGTGTCTTATTGAAGTTCGGACTTGATTCGGAAATGGCAGCACGAAGGAACTTTGAAGATTTGCTAAAAAATGGTGATCGGAGGCTGCACCGGACTCTACTTCCAGCATCCGGTCAGTTCACAGGAGGTGAACAGATGCAGCACAGGAGTGACTGGACACTGAATAGTGTTCCTCCAGCGTCCGATGTGAAGATGGCCCTGCGTCCGGTCAAACAAAGAAGAAGATGTCAGGATCGACTGGACTCTGTCCTGCGTCTAGTCAAGGGTAATCGGACACGTCCGGTCATGACTTGAGGGGTTTTGGACCTCTCTGTTGTCGACTGGACTTCGGGTGGCAGCGTCCGGTCGTTGCCACCGGTGCATCCGGTCACGGGAGGTCAAGCGGAAAAGTTTTCTCTTTTCTTTCCATATCTGTCACGGGAGGGCCACTATTTACTTTTCCTCATCACGCACCCACGCCGCCTTGACCTAGCCTCGCCTACCTCTTGCCGCCATGCACGTGTCCACGTCTGCCTACCACGCCATCGCCACGCTCGAGCCCGCGCCTACCTCGCCGTGGCCTCACCACGCCTGCGCCTCCCTAGTCACACCGCCATGCCTGACCTAGCAGCGCACGTGCCTGCACTTTTCCTCACTGCGACCACTCTCGCGCCTGCCTCTACTATGGCACCACCGTGCCTATCTCACCTCATCAACTCCGCACCAGCCTCACCACGACAGCGCCCGTGCTAGCCTCGCCGTGCCTTCTCAGCTGCCACACCGCTTCATGACCCAAACCCTAGCCCTAGATGTATCCTTGTCGATTCTAGTGGTGCCCCGTGATCCTCTCCTTTTCTTGTCGGTCGTCGGATCGTCGGATTTTATCAGGTAGCAAGCCATCGATTTTAATTTTGCTTCTACTACTTGCTTCTTAGGGTTTCTCATCTCTAGATGAATATTGTGATTATTTATATTCCCTATCTATTCCAGATTTGGCAGTTGTCAGTAAACTCGGGGCCAAGCCTGTGAGTACGGATTGAGGCCAAGCCTCACGAGTGTTAGTCGGTAGTTGTTTCCTATTATTGGCAGCAATTCTCATCAACTTCAGTGATGGCACATTGCAAGAATGCCGGTGGTGGTCCCACTGATGAGGATCCAAGTCCTCCGCCTCGCCTGTCTACTCAAGAAAAAGAAAAGGCAAAAAGACTACAACGAAGAAGTGAAAGTTTGTTGATGTTGAGGTAGAAAGGGCAGCAGCAGTGGCAGCCGTCGCAGAGCGTGTTGAGAGAGGTGGAGCTAGCAGTGACGTTCGCATAGGCAACTAGTTGTCACCTGCTCAGAGGGCCACCGTCGAGATGATTGAGGCTAGTCTTGGTAGTTGACTTGGGACTCTCATGCTTGGAGGACGACGTGTTTCTTTAGATGAAAGTCAGACTCAGGGGGAGACTGAACAACAGACACAGTTGGTAGAGCAGACAGAGGATGCTTAGCAGGGAGAGCAGGTTGAGGAGGCAAAGCAGGTAGCACAGCCATAGCTTTAACGCTCCAGCCATACACGCACTTAGGTGTCACCGAGGCCTGAGACATAGAGGTGGGGTTCTCGTCCACCTCCTAGACCACAGGGTCCACCTCCGGTGGTCCACCTTGACCTAAGGGCAGCTACAGCCAGATAGGTGCAACAGCTATGATTCGTTCAGTTTGAGGATTAGTTTTCGCCGAGGCGGGATGAGCGTGCGTCAGAGCACTTCTACACCATACTACAGGAGGATTTCTATAATGCATATCTCAATAGTGGTGTTGCCTTCAGATCTCAGCGGGTCTGCTCCATAGAGTCTTTAGTTGCAGCTGCAGGCGAGTAGATCCATCCTCACCTTTCATATCTGTTAGGCTTCACAGATCTTCTTGGACAGACTGGTCACTATGTTCCTTCATGGGTTCGTGAGTTCTACTACTCTCTATGGATTGACCTGAGGCATGGCTTTATTCACTTTGCTTTCAAAGGCCATGACTACAGGCTCTAGAGCTTGAGGGTTTGAGAGATACTGAGGATTCCAGAGTCACCTAATTGGCTTCATGAGGTATGCTATGGATAGACAGAGCCTTCAAGACGCCCTCATGGCAGACTTGTGCCACCTATAGATATTGTTGGACCTTGCTTCACAGAGCCGTTTGGTGAGGGGTCGAGCAGGACACCATGTGACCTTACACCTACACCTCGGCTCCTTGATGCTATTATGAGGAGGACTTGCTTTCGAGGATGGGCTACCACGAGGGCCTGACATGTATTTAGCTTTGGCAAGTGTATCACCTGGTGTCTTAGACAGTCTTTGATATTTGGGATGTGAAACTTTCATAGATGGAGGATACACTAGCAGAGGGCTTCAGAGGTCACCGTCAGCTGCCTTATGCTCATTGGATCACTTTCCTAATCCAAAAGGTAGTTACACAGAAGTCTCCTAAGATAATGGCAAAGTATACAGGTGCTACTACTGAGTTTCCGCCATATGACATGACCCAGATGCTATGTCACTGTCGTGCAAGGACACCTCGCCAGCCGAGCCATCGCCTAGAGGTACTAGAGACAGCAGCTCAGCAATATGAGATCATTTGAGGCATTGCAACTATAGAGGAGGAGCAGCTTGATGCACAGTAGGAGGTTGTGGTCGAGAGCGACCCTAGTGACAGCTCAGATGATGACTATCAGTCGATTCTATAGATGGCTCCTCGACCACATGATAGAGAGGCCAGTGGCCCCAACTCTGCTCCACCACAGCCACCGCAGACAGACCTAGCTCTTCTAGCTGTACTTGAGCGGATGAGGCAGGACCAGGCACGCTAGGCATAGGAGACTGCAGCTGCAATTGCTCAGGTTCAAGCTCGATAGGATGAGTTTCAGAGGCAGCAGCAGGCCATGCAGCAGCAGTAGCTTATGATTCAGCAGCAGTTACTTGGCTTCATGCAGCATGTATTCACTACTATTGGGGTTGCTCCTTAGCAGTCTACACCTCAGATAGGCCAGCCTACTACCACCACTCTAGTGACTCCAGCTGTATAGCCCATTGGGCTTCAGAGTCAGGGACCAGCAGCTACTCAGTTTGCTTCACCTACAGAGCAGGTGTCCTAGTGGTTTGCTTCACCAGTGACAGCTCAGGGTCCTCACTTTACTCCTATTGTTATGGGCTTCACTCTGTCTCAGAGTTCTTTAGGGTTAGTGATGGACACCCTAGTCTCTAGGAGTCTCGGTGCTACCTTCAGTGAGCTTATAGGGCAGCCTACACCTCTAGAGTTATGAGCCCCTATCCCTACCATAGTTGCTCCAATTGCCGGGACTACCGAGATGATTTCATCATCTGTTGCATCATCCGAGCCGCCTCAGACAGTCACTCCTACACTTGAGGCTTCAGCGATAGTGGAGAGGCAGATGTGGCACCACTTCCTATAGTGATACTTCTAGAGTCATAGGCCGCGCCAGTCCCTGAGCAGACCTAGACCGCTTTACCTTCACTTCCAGCTACAGAGGGTCAGACCGCTCAGAGTTCAGGGTCATAGGATGATGCAGCTCAGTTCTAAATCTCTCACCGCACCTCAGCGCTCGACTCGTCTGCTCCTATCCCACCGTCTGACCCTTAGGTTTTGGTGCTTGACACCAAAGGGGGATAGGGAGCGAGTATGTTAGATCTAGGGGGAGCATGTGATTCATTTCTTTTGTGTGAGACTTCATGCATTCACGTTTACTTTCATGCATTGTCCTATTTACATGTGATGGTGAGACTTATGTGACATGTGTGCTCTCTACATTGATTTATATATATATATATGTCATGTCACTTGGTTATGCTCATTTGCTTTGCTTCTGTGTTTTACTCCGATTCAAATGAGCTTTACTTCATGTACTCACGCTTAATTCATATCTATTGAGTACACCATGTTGGCTTGGGTCATATAAGCATGTCTAACCCCTTTTGCTCTAATTGTCAAAAGCTTATATGAACCAAGCATGTTGAAAACCTCACTTATCTCTTCTACATACTCGAGGTTATGCTGTCATCAATCACCAAAAGGGGGAGATTGAAAGCATCTAGGCCCCTAGTTGGGTTTCGGTGATTAATGACGACACGAGATTACTATGACTAACGTGTGTTTTGTAGAGGCAATTTGAGTTAGGTCATGGTAATGGAAATTGATTGGGCAATCATGGTTGTCATGCCCCTGTCAATGGAAATCATTTTGGTTTTCAAAGGATGGACGACAAGGTTAAGGACGGACTAGTTCTAAGTGTCATTTGGCGATGGAGAGACACTTAGAGTAGTTTAGGACTTTGTTTTTCCTTTGGTCATACTATTAAGGGGGTATGGACTAGTAGCTTGACCTAGGTAAGTCTAGTGGGTTAGGTGTGGTGCACACTTGTCAAACCTAGCACTAGGTAGCTCAAGAATAGCCCTAAGATCAATTGGAGTAAACTTCATTCACATAGGATTTCGAGTTGAAAGTGAATGGAGGGTTAAATGATTGACCGGACGTTGGTCTGGTTGTGACCGAACGCTGGAGGGAGAGTCCGGTCAGTTAATTTGATCAACTGCAATTGTCTGGTACTGACTGGACGCTGAGTGAAAGTGGACCAAACGCTAGGTACCTATGTCCGGTCAACTCCAGAGAGGTTCTAGAGAGTCTTTTTCCTGACCGGACGCGTCCAGTTGGTGCTGACCGAACGCTAGTTAGGATCCGGTACATGACCGGATGCTGAACAGTGAAGTGACCGGACTTTGGGTGCTACCATCCGGTCAACATCGGTAAGGTTCTAGAGAGCGTTTTTTGACTGGACGTAGGCTAGAGTCCGGTCAGAGCCTAATGGCTCTCTCTGACACAGTGGTGGGTATAACTGACCGGAGCATCCGGTCACCCTGACCGGACCATCCGATCACCCCGCAGAGTGATGACTCAGCCTCAAAACGTTATGTTTTGAATGAGAGGGTATAAATACTTACTCCACTCATCCAAGGGAGGTCTCTTGCCCATTTGTTCAGCTGAGAAACACCTTTGGAGTGTAAGGGAGAGCAAGAGCCTAGTGAGGTGATTGAGATTTGAGAATCCAAGATTAAGGACCTCATTAGTGCATAGAGAGTAGCAAGTGTGCATCCATAATGTAGACAAGGCTCGAACTTCCGATAGGTACGATAGCGTCGATTGATGGAGACTTGACGTTCACGATCTAGGCTTCAAACCAAGACTGATTCGGACCCTCGCAACTGTTACACCACCGCTCCGTTGGTTATCAACCACGTGAACGCGATTGACCTCGCCGAGAAGGCTTTCCTACAAGCGAATCTAGAACACAAGCAAGAAAGGGATGAATGCAATCTGAAATTGCAAATAAATATGAGGCTTATGATAACGAGGAGTTCAAGTCTTTATTTGAAAGGACTAATCGCCATAGGCGAACAAGATCAAGAACTGGGGCCCTGTTTCACAGCAAGCGGCCTTGGCGGCACAGTTGCAGCAAAATGATGTCTATTTCATGATGAAATCAAGAACTAAACAAAACCCAAAACCCTAACGAGAGTGATGGTGGTATAATATAGAATCTTGGGTGTCACCCCTCTGGACGTGCCCCTAATGGGCCCAAACAAGATACACGGTACAACGGACCAAAAGACGATGTCGCAGCACCCTGGCAGATTCTGGATGCTGACTTGTTTTGATGAGTCCTATTGACTCCGAAGGGATTTTGATGTGAGACCAATTGCATTGGCTTCCTTATCTAATTAGCTTTCCATCCATATGTGGATCGTCGAAAACAGAGCCTGGATGCGCCTGTGTGACCAGTTTTATGACAGACTGGTCCTGGAACCCGAGATGGGCTCCAACTTTAGTTGAACTGGGCCTCCACCATGAGAAAGATCAATTGGACGCCCATGCTGGACCTCCTCCTCTCCTTGGCTTGTATGTGATGGAGTGATGTCCTCATCATCCTCCCTTTCTTGAATTGAAGTCGTCCTCGACTGAAGTAGATCGTCTCCTCCATTAGATGACAGCAACGATGGCTCCGGAAGAAGACGTTCATCTTGGTGCCCAATCCTTCACAAAGGCGGCTGCCATGGTGGCCTCCCTACTAGGAATTCATCCTCCTTCTCCTGCAAAAGGTTAGTACCAACAAGAGGCATAGCACTAGAAGCAGGACCAAGTGGACATATAGGTGATGTACAAGTTAAAGCATAACATGGTTCATCATGATCAGCAAGAGCAGATTTAAGAGCAAATAAAACTTCTTTCATGTTACTTGATGGTTCATTTGCTGGTTTGCTAGAGTCTTTTCATAGCCTTTCTTTTTCTTTTCAGCAAGTTCCTTTCCATATTGCACAATTTTAGCAGGAGTTAAAGGAAGTAAAGCAATGGTCTTTCCTTTAAACATAAAAGTATATCTATTTTGCCTACCATGATGTACAACATTATTATAATATTGCCAAGGGCGGCCTAATAAAAGTGAACAAGCTTGCATAGGCATGACATCAAAATCAGCATAATCATGGTATGATCCGATAGAAAAATGCACACGAGTAGATTGTGTTACCTTTGCCTTACACTATTGTTGAACCATTGAATATGGTATGAATGTGGAAGAGCACGTGTAGATAAACCAAGGGTCTTGACAAGCTCAGAACTTACCAAGTTATTGCTACTCCCTCCATCAATTATAGCACGAACACGAAAATTATTGACAATGAGGAACATTTGAAACAAATTATGGCGTTGTAGCTTGTCTAATGGCTCAACTTGTGTACTCAAAACACGCTGAACAAGGATTGATTTGTAGTTTGCAGTGCATGCCACACTATCAATTACCTCATCAGGATCTTCAGCACTATCCGCAAATTTATTTGCATAAAGATTAGTTGCAAGTGCAAAATCATTCTCTTCATCACTAGCACTAGCATACCCACCATCATCAGTAGCAATATATGCGCGTTTGCTGGGGCATTCTTTAGCAATATGTCCCATGCCCTTGCAGCGGTGGCAAACAACTTTAGAAGAGCTACTAGAGGAAGGTGTAGCAGATCCACTAGAAGAAGGTGTGATAGGAGAACTCTTCTTTATAGGAGTTGGTGGTGTCTGCACATTAGACAATTTACTCACCTCGGTTGGACGTGAAGGAGTGGATGGAGTCAGGGAACGCATAGGTTGTCGTCCCTATACTTCCCTTTCAGCCTTCAGAGCATAATGATATAATTGGGGAAATCTAGTTCATTCTTTATAGTCAAGAACATCCTGTATTTCACGACGCAAACCTCCAAAAAATCTAGAACACTTATCCATTTCATCCTCTTGTATGTTACTATGTGCTAGACCAATTAAAAGCTCTTGATAATATTCCTCAATAGTCTTACTACCTTAATTTAAACGTTGTAGTTTTAATCACAGATCACGCTGATAGTATGGAGGAACAAATCTTGATTTCATTCGTCGTTTAAGTACAGTCCAAGTTTGAGGTATTTGAGCATTAGCATTAGCATTAGCATTAGCATTAGCATTATTGCAAATATCATTCCACCAGAAAAGAGCAAAACTAGTAAACTCACTAGTAGCAAGTCTAACTCTATATTCTTCAAGTACTTAATGGGAGCTAATTTTTTTATCTATAGCCATCTCCTAATCTAAATATGCTTCAGGATCAGCAGAACCAGAAAAAGGAGATATCTTAAACTTGGTTTTAGAGAAAGGATCATTATTACCTTGGTTATTACCTCGCATACCGCATCAGTTAAAGTTGAACCGATTACGGTTACATGCATCCTCAGCACGTCGAGCTTCGGCTTCAGCTTCAGCCTCCGCGTCGCCATCCTCCTCCTCAACATCCTCACCTTTGAGATCATCAGCATCAGCATCTTCAGGACGTGGTTCAGGATGTTGTTGTTCAACATCTTCAATCCTCTTGGCCAAGTTGGTGATTTGTTGAAGGATCTCATTAAACTTGTCATTAAGAACGGCACGAAGCTCATTCTTGGAAACACAATCATTGAAATTTGTAGGTGTGTCCTCATTTCCTTTGTCGCTGCCTCTAGCTTTTCCTGACATGGTTAGTAGAAAGGAGAAGATAACACAAATAGTATTATCCCTACCAACTACTTAGGTTGTGGACAAGGAAAAACAAGGCACTCAACTCTCAAGCGTCTTACCACAGTCTTACAAGTGTTCTTACCAAAGCAACAAGCGGTGTAATCGGTCGGTGACTGTGATACCGTTGTAGCTTGAGTGTAACAGTTGCAAGGCGAACCTGTACTTGGTTAGAAGAAAGTGGAGCTTGGACAGGCACAATATAGTAGCAAGGAATAGCTATATTCGCAACTGAATAGCAAAGCTGAATAAGTATCCTGAGTACTTATCTTAGTTGCTGACCTATTCACATTCCAAGTACCAGATGAATCAAGTGATGTGAATCGTAGGAATATGATTAGGAACAAGGCGGAAATCAGCACACGCAAACACAGCTCAAATGGCACTCTCTTTGTGCTCCTCTAGATATTGTTCCACTTTTGCCCCTCTCTTTTTCACTATTTTTTTGCTGTCGTTGTTTTTTTTGGGATTCTTTGACTTTTTCTTTTTATTTTTTTATATGTTTTCTTCACTTAGGAGCACAAAGAAGTAACCACAGAAAATATGAGCTTAAACAAGTGAAAGGCATGGCCTGTAAAAAATTCAAAAGACGTGCTCAAAATTGACAAAAAGCTTGTGACCACGAAAAGAGGATCTTGTGACCAGTTTTTTGTCAAAATAAAATTTTCAAACCCAACGAATCCAAGGACAAACGGATCCAAAAAAATTTCTGATCGATTTTGAGAACGTCGAAATCTGAGTTTGTATGCGAAAACTAGACCAGTTTTGAGAACTGACTCCGAATTAGAGGACAAAACGGGAACAATGCGCGTAAAAGTTGTTGCGGCGGCTTTGGATAGATGCAAATAGTGAAGATAAGTGTAACAAAGGTTAAATACACCAAAGGTCCATTAACTTATGAGGAGGTTTCGGTTAGGTCCATCAACTTCCAAAGTGGCTTTTTGGGTCCATAAACTTTGTACATCATATCACTTAGGTCCATACCTCTCCACGTTGGCTTCTCGTGCTGATGTGGCATGATGTCGTGGCCATGCGGGCGTGTAGGTGGCTTCCTCTGGCAGCTGCTTGCTGTTTGCTGTTTGCTATTGCTCCTGCTTGCTGCTTGCTGCTCGCCGCATGCTCCTGCTTGTTGCTTGCTGCTCGCCGCATGCTCCTGCTTGCTGCTTGCTCTGGCGCCCCTGTGCTCTACCGCCAGGATGCTCGTCAGCCTGTTTGCCCATTCGTCCTGACCTCCGGCGAAGCTGTACACCCGGAAGGCTAGCTGGAACACCCGCCATAGCATCCTCGACACCCCATCGCCGTGGTTGCTTGCCCACTGCGCATGCGTCGTCGTAGTCGTCATTGTCTCTTTGGCGTCCTGTCTCTCCTTCAAGGCGAGCTGGAGGGCCTGCGACATGCACGCCGATGGCGGGATGTACATCGGCACCTAGTGCGAGGAGGCCGGCGCCGTGCACGCCGACGGCGTCTACTACCCACCGTCCGGTGGCCCCACCGTGCCCGTGCCTCGTGAGCCCTACGACCCCATCATGGCGATGCTCTAGGAGCTGGAGGTGTGCGAGGGCATGAGCCATGGCGCAGCTCACGTCCAGCCGCCTTCCTATTCTCTGTCGCACTAGATCCACTACGTAGAATATGATTTTTAGGGTGGCTCCAGAGGCTCTGTAGGGGCGGTTTGCCCAGCTGCCCCTACGCAAGGGTCTCTACAAATCATGCATTTGTAGGGGCGGTTCCCAGGCCACCCCTACAAATCGATTTGTAGGGGCGGTTGGTGTTTCCAGCCGCCCCTACAAATTTATTTGTAGGGGCGGCTCATGTTACCAGCCGCCCCTACAAATCGATTTATAGGGGTGGCTCGTATTACCAGCCGCCCCTACAAATCGATCTGTAGGGGCTGGCTGTAGTACCAGCCGCCCCTATAAACAGGTATTTGTAGGGGCGGTTTAATCTAGAACCGTCCCTACAGTATATTTTTCTGCCAAAAAAATTCAAATTTACAATTCAAAATCTCGTTGCCGAACGTCCCGCGACCAACGTTCCGAACCACGTCTGCGTTGCCGAACGCCCCGCGACCAACGTTCTGAACCGCGTTCGCGTGGCTGAACGCCCCACGACCAACATTCCGAACCGCGTTCGCGTTGTCGAATGCCCCGCGACCGCGACTACAAGCACAAGAGTATTCTATAAACTACAATTACAAGTCCAATTCACAAGAATATATACAATCCATCATTAAATATACAAATTCCATACACATTGTTATCAACGTCCTAGAGCTAGCCTTTTAGTCTCACGAAGGTGTTGGTACTGAGGATTTGTACCTAACTCAGACTCTCGGTCATGGTAGGCGCCTCTGACGTGTACAATCTGGTCCAATATGAAGTTCCAAAGGTCGCCGACGAGCTCTAAGAGTTGGTCATCCTTGTATGGGTCTCTTTTCATTCCTTTCTCTTCTCTCCACTATAAGAGAACAAGTTTCGGTTTGGTATTTCATACCATGTACAAAGTTTTTATACTACGGGTGAAGAGGTTCAAACTTACCCTTAAGGGGTGTCTCCTGTAGGCACCGGTGTTACTCATCATAGAACATATATAATATCCACAATGTACACTCCCAGGCTTCTGCTTGGGGCACTGTGTGTTTTGCATATGAAAATGTTAAGTAATGCTTTTGACAGCCATGTAACGGAGTACTGAAGAAGTAAGTTACACTTACCGCACATAGTGTTTTTATAGCCAGCTTTTCCTTCCTTGCTGGATCATGCCTCCTAGGTGAAAGCATGTTTGCATGTCATTGAAGTCAAAGACAATTTTCCTGGCTGGGCTTCCAAATGTGCCGGTGGGGAAGCATGCTTGTATGAGATCTATGCTCGTTGGGAGAACACGCAAGTACCAATCACGGAACCTTCTCATTCCAAGTGGTAGGTGTGGGATGTCCCGGTTTGGTTGGAAGGGCTTGCCTCTTTCATATGTTTTCGGGCAATCCTTTGACCATTTGATGGCATCAACATTTGGATACTGCTTTGCAATTTGGTGGAGTTTGCTAGTGACGGCCTCCTCAGAACCACGTGATGGGACTTTTTTAACTTGGTTCTCAGGCTTGAACTGGTCATGGGAAAACCACTTGGACACCCGACGAGGCTTGAACTGGTCATCGGAACATAAACTGGCCTTATGGTGATTGGATGCTTCTTTCGAAGTTCCCATTCAGGCATGTCGTCATCTTCTTGTGCATCACCTTCTTCAGGAGGCACTCGTTGTTCATGTATCGGCTGTGCTTGTTGAGAAGACTGGTATCTCATGATGCACTTGCTCGATACGAGCTGGAGAAGGTTGTGGCATCTCATCAGGCACATGCTCGCTAGGAGGCGGGGAAGAATGTGGCATCTCAGGAATGTGGGGGTCACAAGACGATGAAAATATCTCCCTGACCTCAACAACTCGCTCAAAATTTGGGAGAGGGGGAGGCGGCGAAGAAGCAGTCAATATAATGTCCCATTTGTGCTAGAGGATGAACTGCCCCATAACGTCTCTGAGTAACACCAGACCCTCGGGAGTTGCGTAGTCTATCCTCCACTGCATGAACTCGGGCTTCACTGTATCCACCTTGACCCTAGTGTAGTCTGGCGGTATCTTATTATTGTGGTGTAAGCCACCGGGAGGATGTGCCACACCCATTGCCACCTCCATCACAGTGTTCTGCCGGCCGCTGAGAAACACCAAGGTGCAACTAGTTGGTTCTCGTATGCGATCGATGGGGGTTGTGGCTGAAGTGGAACCTTGGCTACTAGGAACTTTCGGAGGGCTACCAACTAATGCCAGTTCTCCCGGTGACGTCACTAATATCCGTGGCTCCATAGACAGTCCTTGCTCCTCTAGCGCCTTCACAACTAGAGCCTTCACTTGGAGCTCAAGACTAGTCTCCCGGTCTCTGCCATGTTTCTTGTACATGTGCCTGTCCTCTTCGAATCCTTGCTTCCAGGTCATCCTTTTCCCTAGCCCCCTAGTGCGGCCTGTGTGCTCCTTGTTTCCCAAACCAAGGCTAAGCTCGTCCCCCTCTCTAGAAGGATTGAATGAGCCCTTCTCCTTGTCTTCAGCATATTTTAGTATCCTTAATACTGCCTCTTGGGTCTCCGGCTTATCAAACTTAAGATTACCGCTGGATGATTCTGTACTCCTCGCATATATCCAATTCCTTGAGCGTACCTTTAAATTCGTCACATCGATATTCCTAGCAGCTATGGCCTCTTCGTCCATCTTCCTAAACTGCTCTTCCTTAGTATAGTAGCCACCGGGGCCTAGATGATGGTGGTGTTTGTTCCTCTTCGCCAGCTCAGTATTACGGGCACTGAGCTCCAATGCATCCGGTGAAGTCTTCTGAGCCATGAGCTCCTCCCATTGACTAGGAGTTATTTTGCCGAACTCTTTGAAGGGAGTTAACCCCTTTTGGATATACTTCGTGTTGAGCTCCGACCTCCAACATCGGAATGACTCTCCCATCATCCTAAAAGCATTTTTTTATCAATTCGTGCTTACCCTCTAGAAATCTAAAATTGAGCTTCAGCTGCCTATCCCATAGTTCATTCTTTTTGTTCTCTGGTACCACTTTCTAGTTAGGGATTACTGGGTTCAATTTATCTCTTACTAGGGCCCCGATCGCATTACGGAATCGTCCTCTTAATTCCATCGGCTCAAGGATCTCCCCTGCTGGCCCGACCTCCGTTATCACATAGCATGCCTTATCTGGATATAGATTTCCTTTTCTATCCCCTCGTTTCCTCTTAGGCTTGGTAGTGGTGGTTGTGTCTTGAGGTTGTGGAGCAGAGGCATCGTGATCCGTCTCTGTGGTTGTTGCCTCTGCTCTCCTTTCCTCTACTCCGTCTTGTCCAGCTAGATGTCGCAGACGTCGACGTCGTCTTTTCTGAGTTTCAGAAGGGACCCATATATACGACAGGTCAAAGTGTTAGCAGAGGTAACACAGCCAAAACTTTAGCAAAATTTACAAGCTAAGGCTTTTTCCCTACCTCCTCGTTTGGGTCAAAATCCTTGTCCAAATCTTCCTCCGTTGGCCTCCTTCTGGCTTCACGTGGGAAAGGATCCTCGGGACTTACATATCCCTCTTTTGAGTCCTCATCATCATCATCATCATCATCAACAACTTCTTCGCCTTCAGCAGCCTCTCCTGCTCTTCCTTCTGCTCCCCCTTCCTCCTCATCACACTGCTCCTGAGTAAGCATCACTTCTAGATTCTTTTCTAACTCGTTATCGAACTGCTCCGGAGTTAGCTGGTCCTCTAGTGCTTGCTCCTCATAGGTTGGGTGCTCATCATGCTTAGGGCATCGGGCTGCACTGTCTGGTGTTCGTGACATTATTTCGCACTTTGTTCTAATAGATGCAAGAAAGTGTGCTTTAGGTACGCGAGAAGGTATAAGAAGCCAAAAAGGGCTATAAACCAAAGTAGTCCTATAAAACAACAATATATAAAAAAAAAGAGTAGTAGCAGTGGTAGATGATGCATCCGGCCCAAGTGGGGTTGGCCGAGACCCAATAAATTAAGGCTGCCCGGACCCCAACAGTTCTTAGGCACACCCACTCGGGGAAAGGCCCAATGTCCCTAAAAGACTAGTCCAATAGGGGAAGGGTGGCTCTCCCTTTTAAGGTGGCTTCCTCCTCCCAAGCTAAGCAAGGTGGGATTATTCAGAGGCTCACACGGTCGCCGCCCGACTACAACTAGGCCACTTGGCCCCTTTGTTGCGTCTTTGCCAGCGGTTAATAGTGGAGGATGTCCTCATCAGTAGAGGCCTCATAAACATGTCAATCATCATCTAATCTTAAACTTGGAGCATCAAGGCATCATAACAGAGAAGAGAGGAGAAGGTAATGTAGGGGCGGCTACTAATGATGTCAAATTCCTCATAAGTTCTTGATCATCAGCTCATATTCCATATAATGTATGGACTTGGACAATTTCATCATCGGCAAAACAAAGGAGAGGAGAGGAGAGGGAGATTTGGCAAAAAAACCAATAGCTGCTTAGCAAACATAGAGAGGAAAAGGTGTAAAAAGCAACAGCTGCTGAGTAGAGGAGGAGTAGTAGTAGATAGAGTAATAGTAGAGGAGTAGAGTAGAGGAGGAGTAGAGAAGTGTAGCAGCCAGTAGTTAAGAGTAGCAGCCAGCAGCTAGGGAAGAGAGTAGAGTAGCAGCTAGCTAGTAGGAGTAGGAGTAGCTAGCAGTAGCAAGTAGAGTAGTAGTAGTTCAGTATAGTAGTAGTAGTAGTAGTATATACAAACAGTTGTATCCAAAACAATCAGCTATAAGCACCAGTTCATTAAGAATTACAAGATAAAAACAGTGTCATCCTGGGAAAACATAGGTATTTGGGAAAAATGAAGTGGAGTAAGTAACGAAAATAACAGGGTTAGAGAGCAGTTAACACGTAAAATGGAACTTATATGTTTTAACCTAAGTTTATATTAACAAAATATTTACATAGGCTAATTTCAATCGTTATGACTCTAAATTGAAATGAATTTGGTCACATAGGCTAATTTATAATGCCAAAGTGGCATAGTAAAGCAAACTGCTTTGCTTATGACAGAAACGATACCACAATGAAAAGATATTATTTCCATGCCGTGGCACTCTTCAGTAGTACATGCATCTTCAGAGCACCATTAATTTACTATTTTACTGCAATTAATATTTAAGCAAAGTGGCCGATCTAAGTAAATATTATGGAGTTATCTGAGAGAACAAGCTGCATGGAGGATTGGAGGGTAGCAGGTCTACCAGACTAATGGGTAAGTAATCCAATCAACAAATGACCAAGGTGAAGTGAGTTGTAGGTAATAATGTCAACACAACAAGAAATCTCTCTTAAAGACCTGCCTGGACAAATTACAGATGTAAGTCTGCTTATACTATTTGTTGAGAGAATATCCAGGAGGTTCATCACTTTCTACAACTACAGAATAATGAAGAAACACTGGAGTTGGATTATAGATATCTTGAAACTTATCATGGACAGAGAGCATCATGTTAGCTCTGCAAACATTGGGCATCCGACCCATAAACACTTTGGGTTACGAAGTAAAATAACGTTGATGGACCCCATCGGGATATCAAGGTGGTGACCAAATCAAGCGGATGGATATCATTTATTGAAAATGAATCCATGACTAAAAAGAATATTCCTTCCAATAAGTGAAACATTTTTTGCACTAGTTAGACAGATGAGCATGAAAAGGGCTCCATTGCTCACAAAAAATACCCAAGAGAAATTAGACCAAAGTTACACCAATCCAATTAGTTTAAGGCTTGGTTGCTCTGTTGCTAGCAAAAGAAAGCACTACGGACGAATCTCCACCCTTCTTGCCGAGCCAAATCGATGAATGAAGGAAAGTTTGAGGTGGTGCTATGGTGGAAGCTCGAAAGGGCACATGATGCTTTTCGGAAGCACATGTTAAGATAAAGTGATTGGGGACTACAAAGCGGGTTTAATAATGGGGCATCCAGAATGTAGATTGAGATGTAGCACATATTTGTGACTAAATAAATCTTCTTTACTTAGCTCACTACTCGCCACCATGGACAAATGGAAATCAGATGGAAACTGCCACCATGGTGGAGTTGGATTTCAAATGTTGGAATCCTAAACAAGCACCATCATGCCAAGTCCACCAAAGATCCGTGATTTTGTAATCCCGATAAAAAAATCCCATCTTTGTGACTTTGATATAGATACTTTCTACTTGCCTCTCTAACCAGGATCAGGTCTAAACTTGGCCCCACAAAAGAAGCAACCTAGAAGTAAGAACCCAAAAATAAAATAAACATGAAGAAATTCACAAAGTCAAGCGCTACAAGCTTCTACACTTTTAGGACAGGTGAACAAAGGTGCTCAACCTTGTGCCTCTTGACATGGTGCGGGATAATTATGAAAACGCTATCTCTAGATCCCTACCAATCCGAAAAGATTCTAAATCTCTATCGTCTCACCTCCTCTTCTATCGATTCGATTCAGGGCGGCCCAAGATACTAGACATGGGTGTACACATGTACACTAGTTTTTTTTTCAAATACACGAAGTAGGTAGCATTGTGATTGGTTAACATCCGAATCTGAGATAGCTTAGGTTAGGGTTTGGGGTACCCGTGCCGAGCAGCAGCAGGAAGCCAATAGAAGGGGGCGGGCATCAGGGCTACTACACATGTACACCGGATAATTTTTTTTCTTAGCCAAAAACGAAATTAGTAGGCATAATACATGCACACTTACACTGTGATTAGATCGCACCCGATACAACTAGTTTGAGTTAGGGTTCGGTGCTCAATTTTGCCGAGAAGGAAGGGAAGAGAGGGGCGGGCATACACGTGTGTGACTGGTGGATGCTCGTTCTTTGCAAAGGTCCGTGAAGACCTAGGCAAATGGGAGTAGGGCGGCGGCGGTCGGCAAGGCCGTGTTCACCCGACCAATCCGATCCTAGGGCAAAGCGAGGTGAACGGGAGCGGGCGCCGGAGCCTATGTCGTCGCGTCTGCAGGGGGGGACGCCGGGGCCAGGCGGGGGCGCCGGAGCTCTCGCGTCCGTGCGTGAGCGGGGCGGGAGCCGGGTGCTTGGGACTCTTTGGAGGCTGAAGGCTCCTCGCTCGCCGGCTGCGTCGCCGCTCCTCTAGAAACCCTAGGGCGGGTCTTGCAGGAGGGGGGCGCGGGGGGCAGGGGGCGCGGAGGGGGGGGCGGGGGGCGGGGGCGGGGGGATGGGGCGCGAGATGGGGCGCGGGGTGCGGGAAGGGAAGCGGGCGCGTCGGCGTGAGGAAGCTGGACGGCGTCGGAGGAGAAGATAGCGCCCAACTGCAGACAACACCCGTGCGCCCTTGGTTTTATAGTCGGGATGATTTGTAGGGGCGGTTTCTGATCCAGCCGCCCCTACAAATGAATTTGTAGGGGTGGTTCTTGATCCAGCCGCCCTACAATTGTAGGGGCGGTTTCTGATCCAACCGCCCTACAAATATATTTTTATTTTTTAAAATTATTAATTCTGTATTATAAAAACAATTGTGTATATATAAAACAATTGTGACCAAAATAAAAGTAATATAAAAATAATTGTGTATATGCACAAATATAATATTTTGTATTATTCTATATATGAAGAAATATATATATAAACAATTGTAGTTAAAACAATATAGAAAACAAAAAAAAATAAAAAATAAAAATTAAAAATTTGAATTTTAAAACTTCGACTACAATTTTATGACATTAAATGAAATAAAATGAAAATGTTGTAAACATAAAAGTTGTATAACTCATCAACATGTACAACTTTTATTTTGGTCATCTTGTCATGTGACTTTGTTTGAACGATTCAAATTTTGAAATTCAAACAATTTCAACTTGAAACAATATTTTGAAAAGTAAATGATTTCAGATGAAAAACTCATGAATACCAAAGTTGTAGAACTCATCAATATGTACAACTTTTATTTTGATAATATTTTCATTTGACCAAATTTGAACAGTTGAAATTTTGAATTTCAATAATTGGCAACTTCAAACAAGATTTTGAAACCTTAAATGATTTCAACAATAAAAATCATGAACATAAAAGTTGTTGAACTCATCACTATTTATAACTTTTATTTTGGTCACTTCTTCATGTGACAAAGTATTAGTAAACATTGTTCATAAATTCACATATGACTCATAATTTCCTGAACTATACGAGAAACGTGTTGATTTGTGAACAATGTTTAATATCACTTTGTCAGATGAAGAAATGACAAAAATAAAAGTTATAGATCTTGATAAGTTATACAACTTTGGTATTCATCACTTTTTCAGCTGAAATCATTTAATAGTTGAAAATCTCGTTCGAACTTGTCATTTTTTTATATTTGAAAATTTGAAGTGCTCAAACTTTGTCAAATGAAAAGAATGACCAAATCAACACACTAACTTGATAGGGCAAGATTTTAGAAAATTTTAGGAAAAAAATCATCACATTTGGAGTTAGTATAAGGGAGAAAGACTAGTTACAAATTTTACCCAGAGTTTAAAAAGTAAAAGCACAACTGTTCATGATGATCAATGATGAACAAGTGTGATTTCTCTTTTTAATCTGTGGCAGAAACTTGTAACTAGTTTTTCTCCCTCATACTAACTCCAAATGTGATGTTTTTTTCCTAAAATTTTCTAAAATCATGCTCTATCATTTTAGTCTAGTCATCTACCTTTGTCACTAATTTTGAACAATTTAAATTTTAAATTTTAGAAAATGACAGCTTTAAACCTGATTTTCAAACACTAAATGATTTCAGCTGTAAAGGTGATGAATATAAAAGTTGCATAACTCGTCAAGATCTCCTACTTTTATTTTGGTCATTTCTTCATTTCATAAAGTGTTAAGTGATTTCATAAAGTTTTAGTAGTAATAGAGTGGATGTTCAAATAGAGTCATCTGGATGTTGCAAAGGGTAGTCTCACACACATGCATAAATGTAGTCTCACACACATACAAAAATATGTAGTCTTACACATGTACATAAATATATAGTCTCACACGCATCCATAAATGAAGTCTTACAAACACACACTTACATAAAACACTCCACGTTCAACAACTAGCTAGCCTGCTGTAACGACTTTCCCCTTGACACATTTTCGTTCCCATGGCAATATGTCTTTGGGGAGGTTCTTTTCCACAACACTGATCTTCTTAGGAAAGTCTGTGAATAGCGGCATCTCATCGTAGTTATTGTAAGCTTCAACATCGTCCACGCCATCAACTCCAATAATGTGCTGTTTTCCGAAGGCAACCACGTGCTTTGTCTTCTTCTTCGGGGGGAGGTTACTTTGTGGGTTAGACATATAGAAAACTTGTGCGACACATGAAGCGAGCACCAAAGGGTCATCTTGGTAGCCTAGATTCTCGAGGTCTAGGACTCTCAATTCAATCTCGTTCAGTTGGTGTTGTTTGATCCAGCGGCATTGAAACAGGGACACCGTTATATCCCTTCCATAGTTAAGTTCCCATATCTCTTCAATGATGCCAAAGTATTGGGTCTTTCACCCCAATCCATCGAGAGCCTCTATTCGAACACTGCTGTTTTGGTTCACATATTTACTATCCTTTGCGTGGGTATAGTACGTATACCCATTAATGTCATAAGCATTCCAAGATGTCACTTGTCTCGATAGCCCCTCCGCCAACCTACTGATGGTAATAGAGTCTATGGTTTCTCCAGGCGGTATGTTTTGGTCCTTCAACCATGTAGTTAGTCGTTGCTTGTGTTGTTTCATGACCCAATCATCCGAATGGTTATTTCTGTCCACCATAATGATAGCCAAGTGTTCATCAATGTACGGTTGCATCAGTTGTGTACTCTGCAAGACACTATAATGCGCCCGACTCACCTCTTTGTATTCATGGTCGATGAACACTTTTCTACCACTGGTGCCGTTCCCAGCCAGCCTACCCTTGTGACAAGAATCGGGTTTACCAATCCCTTTCTGTACTTTTAGATACTCTTGACAACACTCGACGACTTCTTCAGTACTATAACCCTCTATCATGGAGCCCTCTGGGTATGCTCGATTATGCACATATCGACTTAGAACCGACATGAACCGCTCGTAGGACCACATTTCATGCAAGTAGCAAGAGCCTAGCGCCTGTATCTGATGAACCATGTGAATCATGAGATGTGGCATTATATCAAAAAAAGCAGGAGGTAAACACATCTCCAGTTGATTTTGTGTCTCCACCAGAAATTCATGTAGGTCACTCAGCTCTTGCTTGCCAATCGTCTTCTGTGAGATCTTCGAAAAGAAGTAGCACATGCGGGTGATGGCCATTTTCAAGAACTCTGGCTTTATAGCCCTGATTGCAATAGGTAGAAACACTGTAAGCATCACATGGCAATCATGAGCCTTGTAGTGTGTTATTAACAAGTCCTTCATCGACACTAGCTTCTTTACATTTGCTGAAAACCGAGTCGAGACTTTGATCTCCCTCAGGAAAGTGCATATATCTCTCTTCTCGTCTGGTGTTAGGTTGAAGCACGCCGTGGGCAGAGTGTATTTTCCATTAGCCTCAGGTACCGGGTGAAGCTATGGCATCACGTTTAGCTACACCATGTCTTTCCGTACTTTCAGACCATCCTTTGACTTGCCTGTGTCCATCAAGGTAGCAATGAGACTCTCAAAGACATTCTTCTGCACGTGCATAGTATCAATGGCATGGGGGACCCCCAAGTCTAGCCAATAAGGTAGATACTGAAAGAAGATCGATTGTTTCTTAAAAGGTACTCCTTCGACAGGAGGTGTGCTTCTATCTCTGTTTGTCCCATCTGGATTCTTCTTTCCATAGACGACGCGTATGTTTTTTACCATTCTGTATACGTGTTCTCCGTTATGACGTCTCTCTGGAGGGGGTTCAATCTCTGGGGCGTTGTCATAAAATCTAAAGAACAATTTGTTACGGTACTTGTGACTTGTCTTTAAGAAGCATCGGTTCCTTAGGTAAACTATCTTCTTGGATGCATCCAGATACACCCATGTAGTACCATCCAAGCAAACCAAGCATCTCGTCTTCCCTTTGATCTGTCTAGACAAAGCAAACTGCGTGGGGTAATCATTGGTAGTAAGAAATATTATTGCTCTACATATGAAGTCCTCCTTTCGGAATGCATCGTACATCTGCTCCCCATGCCTCCACAGCCTCTCTATTTCTTGCATCAAAGGCTTGAGGAACATGTCTATATCAATGCCTGGTTGTTTAGGGCCAGAAATAAGAAAAGTGAAAAGGTACTTTCTCTTCTGACACAACCATGTTGGGATGTTGTACATGGTCAAGATCACTGGCCATGTGCTATGATCGCTCATCCTCTCATTGAAGGGATTCATTCCATCGGTGCTGAAGCCAAACCGTACATTCCTTGGGTCATCGCTGAATTCTTTGTGCTTCTCATCAAACCTTTGCCACTGACTAGAATCAGTCGGGTGTGCAATCTTATCATCATCCACCTTATGTTCATCATCCCACCATGTCATGAGTGCGGCTTCTTTAGGGTTTAGGAAGATACGTCTCAAGCGGTCGGTCACTGGCAGGTACCACATTACCAAGGCAGGAATTCTTCTCTGCTTTGCATCGTTGCCTAATGGAGTATCCTCTAGGGGTTGAGATTCTTGTATCACCTTTTTTGTACCCTTGTTATTCCTCTTTTTCCCCATGGAGGCTTCGTCCCCACCGTAAAGGTCATTGTTCTTGTATCGGCTGGCCCCACACCGGGGACATTTATTCAGTGTCTTGAACGTTTCGTCACAAAAAAGTATATAGTGGTTGGGGCATGCATGGATTTTTTTAACCCCATTGTCAATGGACTTATGACCTTGTTCACTTGGTATGTATTGGTGGGAACTGAGTTTGGTTAGGGCAGCACCCATGACAGGAGATGCAATAGATCATTGAAACTACAGTCTGACCAGCTGTACTTAGCCTTCAGGATGAGCAGCTCAAGCATAAAACGTAGCAATGTCCAATGTGTCGGACAGCCCTTTTCAACACCATACAGTCTCCTTCGATGCTTTTGTCATCATTTGCAAATTTTCTAGACCTTTCGGGCTATTTAGTAAAATCTCTAGTCCAAGGGCTCGAATCATGTCCTCCAAATCATCTTCATCCCCGACAAGTGCTCCACCATCATTAGTGGCACCACCTTCGTCGTTACCATCCCAACCACCAGCATCACCACCTTGTTTATTGCCAAACTCGAAATCCATTCGTGCATCAAGCTCTGCTGAATATTGGGACAGGGATTCTATGGTTTCGTCGTCGTATTCGTCCTCAGCCTCGTCGTTAACAATAACCGTTTCACCATGATGAATCCACACTGTGTAGTCCTCAACAAATCCTCGCATAATCAAATGTGATATAATGATAGTCACATCTATCCATGCCATACGGTTCTTGCAATATTTAGATGGGCAAATAATTGTATCCTTATTCTCTTTCAATGTCTTTGCATGCTTCTTTGCGGCTTCAATAAATTTATCCACCTCTTCACGGAAACCTGCCTTGAATCTTAACGAACCATACGTCCAAGAGTTCATGTACTCCATCTTTTACAACAACAACAAAACAAACATTAAAGGACTACTTATTCAGATATATATAAAAATGAAACAAATTAATAATTACTTGAGAATAATTGTATATACTTCAGATATATATGAATATAAATCTAATATAATTACATGAAACATACAAACACACCATGGTACAGGAAAATTAATTACTGACCCATTTATCCATAAATAATTAAAATACATATTTATTGATTATAATAAATAATTTCAAAGACAACAATTAGCAACAATTATACTTTACCCAATATCTTTCATACAAACCCTAGTCCAATTTCATCAAATATAAATTTACAAAAACAAAATTAATAAAAAACCAAACCCTAGATCTAGATCCACATGCACATGAAACATCCATAAAACTAACTAATTGTTCACTAAAATAAAAAAACATGGACTAAATAAGGGTATGATCTTGTTTCCCTCCCTAATTTACCCTAGTACATTTAAAACTTGGGTCTAATTTGCTTCATAAGTAGCTCAAGCACCATAGAAGAGAGAGAAAAACAAAACTCTAATTACTCACTAACCAACCATTAAAACTTAAAAAAAAGTGTGAATAGCATTTTTTACCTTCTACAACCTCTCCATCAAAGAATTTAAGACCAAAACCTTCCTCACTTAGTAGAGCAATTTTTGGAAGGTGCCCAAGGTCTCCCCACCTTTCTTTCATGGGACGGAGTGAATGATCCAAGGAGGAAGATGGTGCTGCTGTAGCTGTTTTTATGTGGGTCATTTGTAGGGGCGGCTGGTAATTAAGCCGCCCTACAAATCGGAGCTATATATACGAGGCATTTATAGGGGCGGCTCAATCACCAGGCGCCCCTATAAATAGATACTCCAGGGACGGCCGGTGATTGAGCCGCCCCTACAAATCATACCCCATTTGTAGGGACGGCTCGTATCACCACCGCCTCTCTACTGTTCTATTTGTAGGGGCAGCTGGTGTCTGGGCATCCGAGTACGTCACTGTAGGGGCGGCTCCATCACCAACCGTCCCTAAAAATATCGAACCGTTGCTAAAAATCGTTTTTTAGCTAGTGATGTCTGGTACATCGCGGAAGTGCCAGCCATCGTCCATCAGACGGTGACGAGGTTGCGATGCCTCGCCAAGACGGCACAGCGAGGCACACAGGACATTGCAAAGTTCGGACACCGGCGCCTGGGCAAACCAGCAGCAGCAGGCATTAACCCCACATATGCTGTCGGCGCCGCCACCGTCCCCCATGCCTGTTGTTGGCTTGCCCATGCTTCTGCAATCCTGGGAGGCAATGCAAGATGGCCACGCCGCCGCAGTTGTGCAACCTACAGTCGTCGCACAGCCTTCTGAGGCAGCGCCGACGACGGCATCGAGAGACACCACGCCCGTCAGCACCAGCATGGAAGGCTCTACGACCTCTGCATCACTTGAAGCTGGTCAGCCATCCATGGATTCACCTTCACCCAATGGGAGTACGCAGCCATTAGTGCAGGACAGCAATGCCATTGTGCCAAACGTGCCGCCGCCACTACCGGCGCACAGAGACAGATTTCAAGAGGTGCCGTCTACGGACGAAGCCGGGCGGGCAGTGCCAGACGCGCCACCTCCGCCGCCGTCTGTAGTGCAAGGGGCACCGCCAGCCGCCAAGGTTAAGTCAGCGCCCCCTGGAAGCATCTCCGCAGCGGTGCGCGCTAAGAGAGCTGCGACCAAGCTGAAACGATCGTCGCAGATGGGCAGCCTGTACAGACGCCTGCGTGGCTGCGTGACAGAGTGGAAGGCTCTGGCAGCACGCACGGGGGCAAGAGACGGCAGAACGGCAAGAGGCTCCGGACGGCGTGCGCGCCCAAGAGCGACGCCGGCGGCCAGAACATGGCAGATGCATTGGCCGAGATGACCAAGAGGTAGTTCTGCATGCGCTTGCGTGGAAAGTAAACGCTGGCATTAGCAACCATGGAGCAGTATAGTTCATTTCCTTCGTTCCTTGGTGACGATGAAATGAAAGTAAACAATTTTTATGCTAATAAAATCTGTCGAAATTGAAACTGAAAGATCGACGTACTTCCGGCAAATCGAAGAGGACGCCGAGAAGCACGCGGCCGCGATCCTGGAGGTGAAGGACGCCATCGGCTTGTTCCAGTCCAAGGACATGGCCAAGCTGGTGAGGTTGCATCAGCACGTCGAGCAGCAGCTGGTGTCCCTGACCGACGAGACACAGGTTAGTTTGCCCTGGAGCTCAGCCATCAGCCGTGCTTCGGCGAAGCCTTAAGCCTTTCTGACGCGCCGTCGAACTGCATGCCGCGTTGCAGGTGTTGGCCAGGTTCGAGGGCTTCCCTTCCAAGAAACTGGAGGCGCTGAGGACGGCGGCCGCGCTCTACTCCAAGCTGGACGGCGCCGCCTCGAGGCTCAAATGCTGGAAGCTCACCGCTGGCCCCGTCTCGCCGCAGCTCGACAGAGTCGAGAGCTACTTCAACAAGGTCCGTTCACTGCTGCACTGGCCAGTGGCCACTGGAGAATGCCTGGTGGTACGAACGCTGCTCAAGCGTGCTAGTGCGACTCCGTGCAGGTCAAAGACGACGTGGACATGGTGGAGCGGAACAGAGACACTACCGGACAGAGCATCTTTGCTGAGGGCCTAATGATTTACCGATGGTAAATACTCGGGCACTCGGTAAAAAGTCTTTGCCGAGGGCCTGACCCTCGGCAAAGAACCGCCCTCGGCAAAGAGTCTTTGCCGAGGGCCAGACCCTCGGCAAACACAAACACATGACAACAATAATTTTTTGCCGAGGGCTAAACCCTCGGCAAAGGGCCAGCCCTCGGCAACACCTTCTGACACGATGTCCATCCCCTACCGTCAATCTTTGCCGAGGGCATCACCGTTAGGACCTCGGCAAAGGTTTTTTAGCCGTTTTTGTAATTTTTTTTTAAAATTCTTTGCCGAGCGCCATGTGACCTGGCGCTCGGCAAAGACAGTCTTTGCCGAGTGCCAAGGTTGACACTCGGCAAATTAATTTTTTTTTTGTTTTTTTCTCCCCATTTTTTCCTAGGTCCTTGCTACAGTAATAGAAACTCCATTTCAAAATTTGGGACAATTTTGAGTTTTTTACTATATTTCCTTAATTATTTTTGTTTTGTTGAATTTTTCCAACTATTTCAAATTTGAACTGTATGTACATGAAATGATGGAATTTGGTCATTCAAAAAATGGTATTCATGATGTTTGGCGTATGTTGAGGCCGTATCCAGGAACTCGCATGAAATTACGAGCATCTTGTTGTCGTAACATGGCGATGTACTTGCGGTAAAAGTGTATTTAGATTATATAAAATCCAAACGAAGTCCAAAAATGACGAAACTTGTCGAGGTGTCTTGTTATCGCATGTGGAGGGCGTGGTAAAAAATTGAGAAAGTTTGAAGCAAGTTGTGACGTCGGAAGGCCCCAGGAAAAATTGAGGAGAAAAAAACAAAAAAAAATTAGGCGTCTTTGCCGAGTACCAACCTTGGCAAATTGAGCAAAAAGACCTTTAATTGCCGAAATATAAATACCACTTAGGTCACAGGTCACTGCTGGCAAAGAAAATTTTTTAAAAAATTGCAAAAAACCTTTGCCGAGTCTTCTTTGGCCCGGACTCGGAAAAGCTTCTAACCTAAAGTCCCGTGAACAGGCCGGCCCAACCGACCCTCCTCCTCCTCCTCTCCACCTCGCTCTCCCACCAGCCTCCTTGCCTTTGCTGCCGCCGCCCGGCCACCCAGCCACCCACATTCGTCGTCCCCCCCCGGCCGCCCGCCGAGCTCTCTCCTACTCTCCCCCCCGGCCGCCCCTGCCTCCCCCCGCCCCCCCCAGGCCCAGCCCCCGGGGGCCCTCACCTCCCCACCGGCCCCCCCCCCCCCGCCCCCGAGCCTCGCCCGCGCCAGCTGCCAAGGCCAGCCAAGACCACCCCCAGTGACCCAGCCCATGCCCGAAGCCCATGCCCACACCCATGACTGCCCGCCGCCCGTGCCCTACGGCCCGACCAAAGAGAGGGGAAGGAGAGGAGCAAGAGGAAGAAAGAGAAGGGGAGGAGGAAGAAAGAGAAGGGGGAGGAGGAAGAAGAGGAAGAAAGAGAAAGGGGAGGAAGAAGAGGAAGGTGCCGACCCGACCGCCCGTCGATCCTAGCTTCATTCCGACCGCCCGTTGATCCTCACGCTGCTGCGGTCATCCCCGCCGTCGTCGTCGGCCCTCGCTCTTGTCGTTCTTACCGCCAAGGTAAGCCCTACCCTTGTAGGGTTAGTAGTAGTAGTAGTAGTTAGTAGTTAGTAGTAGTTAGTTGTAGTGTTAGTAGTAGTAGTTAGTAGTGTTAGTTGTAGGGTTAGTAGTAGTAGTAGTTAGTAAATAGTAGTAGTTAGTAAGTAGTAGTGGTTAGTAGTATTAGTTAGTAGTGTTAGTTGTAGGGTTAGTAGTAGTAGTAGTAGTTAGTAAATAGTAGTAGTTAGTAAATAGTAGTAGTTAGTAAGTAGTAGTTGTTAGTAGTAGTAGTTGTTAATAGTTAAGTAGTTCTTAGTATTAGTATTGTTAGTAGTTAAGTAGTTGTTAGTAGTAGTTTTAGTAGTAGTTGTAGGGTTAGTAGTAATTGTTGTTGTACTACTTCAATACTTTCATCTGAATGGAAAGAGAACTAAAATACATGGCTCCTCTTGATATATTGGTGGTTGTTGGCCTTCGTGCCCATGTTTGGTATATATGTGGTTGTTGGCCTTTGTGCCATGCTTTTTGCAAGTTTTGGGAACCTCCCCGTGCAGGGGAGGTGCTGCCGAAATTTTGAGTCGACACTAACCATTTTTGCCCTTTTTTGCAGGAGGACCTGTGGGAGGGACTCGGCGACCCCGATCGTCTTCGTCGGTGCTGCGGGTCTTCCTGCACCGCGTCGACTCGCCTTTGCACCGACTCTCCACCGCCCCGCTACCCTGACCTCACTGGCACCCTAGGTATAACCCCTCTATCCGTATGTGGTCTTTGGTCGCGTAACCTAGTTAGGTGTCTCCCGTCCGAAAGAGATACGGTTGGAGGTATACAGATCTTTGTATATCTACGATCGTATCTGTTTTGGATTGTCCACATTTTTTGGACAGCCCGCGGATGCGTAGATGGGTTAGTTTCCATGGTCCGCTCCGGTCCGAGATGGTGTTTCGGCATCACCCCCAATTGTTCTCCGGATACACACTCTCCCTTGCAGGACATGCATCGGGAGAACAGCGGGGAGGTGCTGCCGAAATTCTGTCTCGGATAGGGAGCGGAGCATGGAAACTAACCTCATCTATGCATCTGCGGGTGGGATTAGGACCTATCCTCACCTATTAGAGAGTAGGAACACCGCGTAGATGTAATTGATGGTTACATTACTATGTGCTGTATATGTGGAAGGATGGAAGACCATCAGTGGATGTACACGGGCCGGAGAAGCAGGAGTGACTTTGACATTGAGTGGGTGAATGGGACATATGCTTTCTTGGAACATGCATGGAGCTTGGGTGTAGCTAAAGGACATTCTAAACTTTGGTGTCCCTATAGCAAATGTGACAACAACAGAAGGGTAGACAAGGTGACCATGGGTAAACATCTTGTGTACAATGGTTATACGGCTGGCTACCACCGGTGGATCCACCTTGGTGAAGCAGATCGTATAAGAGCGGAGGTGGTGAGACCATGCCTCGAGGCTTTTGATGATGACGCCAGAGTAGCAGACATGCTAGATGACACTCACCAAGCTCACTTCGTAGAAGGACGTGAGAAGGAGGAGATGGAGGAAGCCGCTAAGGCCTTCTACGAAATGTTGGACTCGGCATAGAAACCCCTTCATGAGAGTACAATGGTTTCTCAGCTGGATGCCATTAGACGTGTTATGGGGTTGAAGGCCGAGTTAAATCTGAGTCGCGAAGGCTTTGATAAGATGTTGGCCGTGTTTGGCAGCATGCTACCGGAGAAGCACATTCTGCTGAAGAACTTGCATGAGTCACAGAAACTACTTCATATGCTTAAGATGGCATATGACAAGATACATGTTTGTCCGAAGGGGTGCGTCTTATTTAGGAAAGATCACAAGGATGCAAAGTACTGTCCGAAGTGTAAATCCTTAAGGTACCTAGAGGTAGACTCTGGAGATGGCTAGAAGAGGCAGCTTACGATCCCCACGAAAGTCCTACGGCACCTTCCGTTTGTGCCGAGGATCCAACGGCTTTTCATGACCGAGGAATCCGCGAAATAGATGACATGGCATAAAGAAGGTGTACGGTACAAGCCATGGACGATGGTGCATCCGTAAGATGCCGAAGCATGGACGTACTTTAATGACAAACATCCTGACAAAGCAGCTGAGGCTCGTAATGTACGTGTCGCGCTGGCAACAGATGGGTTCAATCCTTATGGACAGTTGTCTGCCCCATACACATGTTGGCCCGTGTTTGTTATCCCCCTGAATCTCCCCCCCCCGGCATATCCTTTCAACGACATAACGTCTTCTTGTCGTTGATAATTCCTAGACACCCGGGGAGTAATATGGGTGTGTACATGGAGCCTATGATTGATGAATTGATTGATGCTTGGGAGAAGGGGGTATGGACATACGACCGAGCTACAAAATCATCCTTCAAGATGCATGTTTGGTACCACTACTCCCTGTATGACTTCCTGGCGTATGGGATATTCACCACCTGGTGTGTCCACAGGAAATTCCTGTGCCCAATATGCAAGGAAGCTGTGAGGTTCATTTGGTTGAAGAAGGGTGGCAAGTATTCGTCGTTCGACAGGCATCATCAATTCCTCCCTTCTAACCATCCATTCAGACAAGACATCAAAAACTTTACAAAAGGTGTTGTAGTGATAGACCCTAAACCGCACATGAAGAGTGGTGCTGAGGTGCGTGCTCAGATAGATGCTCTCGTGCCCAATGAAGGAGGTGGTTTTGTGGGATATGGTGAGGAACATATGTGGACTCATAAGTCCGGCTTGACGAGGCTCCCCTATTTCGATGATCTTCTTCAGCCACATAACATTGATGTAATGCACACCAAAAAGAATATCGCCGAGGCACTTTGGGGAACTCTCATGAACACTGACAAGTCTAAGGACAATGTTAAAGCTAGAGTGGACCTAGCGACGTTGTGTGACAGACCGAAGCAAGAGATGCGGCCTCCTAGTGGCCGAAACAAACAATGGAAAAGACCTAAGGTCAATTTCGTCTTGGAACGCGATCAAAGGAGGGAAGTACTAAAATGGATCAAGACATTAATGTTCCTAGATGGATATGCAGCGAATCTGAGCAGGGGAGTGAACTTAGGCACTTTACGAGTCAACAGGATGAAGAGTCATGACTACCACATATGGATTGAGCGGCTTCTTCCAGTGATGGTCCGAGGCTATGTCCCTGACCATGTCTGGCAAGTGCTGGCAGAGTTGAGTTTTTTCTTCCGTCAGCTTTGTGCCAAGGAGATATCTCGGACCGTCGCTCAGGACTTGGAAAAAGCGGCACCTGTGTTACTCTGTAAGCTAGAGAAGATCTTTCCACCTGGCTTCTTCTTGCCCATGCAGCATCTGATTGTGCACCTCCTGTCCGAGGCACATTTGGGGGGGCCCATGCAAGCCCAGTGGTGCTATCCAATCGAGAGATGTCTAAAGACTCTTCACAAGAAATGTACAAATAAAGCCAGAATTGAGGTTTCCATTGCAGAGGCAAGTCTAAGGGAGGAGGTGGCAAACTTCACAACACTATACTACAAGCTGAAACTTCCTAGCAATCATAATCCACTCCCTCGTTACAATGTTGGCAAAAATGAATGGACCCACAGCCTGTTCCAAGGCCAACTCGGCAGCGCAAGTGGATCGACCAATAAGATATTGGGAAATGAAGAGTGGCGAAGTGTCATGCTATATGTGTTGACCAACCTTTCCGAGGTGCAGCCGTTCGTCGAGTAAGTTCTCAATGAACTTGTTTCAATACGCCCTGAATATTCTTCATGCAACCCCACTGATTCTCGTTCGGACAGGGAATTTGTTCGTGAGTCCTGGCATCAATCAAGGGATCCTACCTCGCAGGAACATGACACCCTTCTTTCTCGGGGTGCGGGTGCGGGGAGGCCTAATTTCATTTCTTGGTTCAAACAAAAAGTAATGTCCAATTTAGCTTCCACGTTCCATATTCCAAGTTTCTCGTTCGTTCGATTAATATAACGACCTATCATGCTTGAGCTTGTAGGCCCAGACTGACTTGTCCATGAGTGAGGAGTTGAGACAGGTTGCAGGCGGCTATGACGTTAGGGTGTAGTCATTTACCGGTTATGACATGAACGGATATCGCTTCCACACAACAAGATATGAGCAGACTCGGCCCAAACGGAAAACCACAAATAGCAGAGTTTGCACGCCCGGCACTGACGGCCTCGACTATCATGGTAGAGTTGAGGAAATATATGAACTCTCATTTCATGGTCACAAACATAAACCTGTCGTGTTCAAATGCCATTGGTTTAATCCTCGAGAAACGAGACGGACCCCTCATCTTGGGCTAGTCGAGATTCGACAAGATTCCGTCTATCCAGGAAAAGATGTCTACATTGTGGCTCAACAGGCCGTGTAGGTGTACTATACGTGATATGCCAACCAAGACAAAGTGGATCTTAAGGGTTGGGCTATTGTGCACCAGGTGTCTCCACACGGTAAACTACCTGCCCCAAATGATGATGATTACAACTTCAACGCAAACACATATGATGGATAGTTCTATCAAGAAGATGGGCTACCAGGCACGTTTGAGATAGTCTTACCCGAAGCGATCGAAATGGAAGTAGACAACGAAATGGAGAATGACGAGGTTGATGGAGATGTGGTGCAAAATGCCAAGGACATAGAAATGCTTGATCGATTAAGGCTAGGCAATGACAACGAAGACAACATAGAACCTTCAGATAGTGTTGCCCATTTAGACAATTTTGATAGTGATGACGACACCTATGATCCTAATCATGAAGATTATTCCTAATACATGTAATACTACATTTGTTTTAGTTTGTTTTTTCTTTATTTATTTTGAATCTATTTCTAATATATATACTAATAAGTCTTGTTCATTCTTTGTGATTGCAGGTGATGGCAAGCAGCCGTCCACGACGTGAGATGGCCTCCCTTTACAGGAGACCACGCCCTCCCGTTTTAGACGAGGGGTCGGGGTTAGGGGTAGCGTCCACAGGAGGTCAGAGGAGGAGGACCAGGGTCAGCAAGAGGCAGCGGACTCCTTGCCCGCCACCTTCAGATGAGGTGATGGAGGAAGAGCACGTGACGGCCACGCCCGAGGGCGAGGTCGAGGACGAGGACATCCGATAGACCTAGGACGAGGCGGCTGAGGACGAGGCCGCCGAGGGCGACAGTTCCGCTACCCTGACTGTCTACCAGCGAGGTCCTGCGAGCCTCCCTCAGCCTCCGCTTCCTCACAACCGGGCACTGATTCACCCTATGGCAAAGAGGTAAGTAACTATAGATGTTATCACAACTACTTAATATGATAATGTTGGAAATCAAAAGAGGAACTGATAAATTTTCTTAATCACTTGTGCAGGGCCTGGTTGGTTTTGTCGGGTACTTCTGCACGCTCCCTCGCGAGCATCCTTGGTGTTTTGTGCAGGAAATGGTACCCCAGCCTTGTGAACATGTCCGAGGACGTGCGGGAGCCGGCCTACACATGGGACAGGTACCAGTTGGCCCCTAACGATAGGTACCGCAACAAGCAGGAGCGGGTACTGGTGGAGTTTTGGGTAAGTCTCTCTCGCACAACATTTTCATTGGACAAGTCTTTTATTGAAATAATGAATGGATACATCGGTTTTGTATGCAGATGTATTTCAAGCCGAAAGAAGGACTTGAGGCCCGGGCAGATCAGGCGGCTGCCACCGCCTGTAGGAAGTACGTCACCGACATGCACCATGAGGCGTGCGTGTAGGCCCACAGAGACTACTACGCCGTGGTGTTGAAGTAGTCCATCAGCAAGCATGATGCAAGAAAGGTGGAGCTGTCCCGGGCCCTGTACCTTGAGGTAGACGAAAAACATTAATAATGATTCATTTTGAGATTAAGTCGGTTTAATTTTATCTTTTTCTATGTCCAATAATCGATGACTTGTAGGTGATTCCCGGGTGGTGCCGATCCCACTCCGTGTGCTGGGAGATGATCGTGGACAGGTGGTTGTCCAACGACTTTGCTGAGAACCACGCGAGGCAGCGGGACCAGCGTCTGCTGAGGAGAGGTGCTACTCACCATCAAGGCAGCCGCAGCCTCCCCGCCTACAAACAAGCATATGTAATGTGATTTCTTTTATCTTATTTGACGCTGAGTTCTACCTTATTTCTCACCATCTTGCCGTCTTACTTGTAGGAGGCTACACACCCGGGCGTGGAGGTCTCGGAGTTCTCTGCGTGGGCTATGTCCCACATGGGCAGGGCGTCTTCCTCTGTCTCCTTCGACCCATCTGCCCCGTGCGAGGTGTACTCCGACCCAACCGTGCACACTAAGGTTCAAGAGTACACCTCAAAGGTGAGGGAGGTCCATGGGGAAGATTACGATGTGCACACTGAGCCCATTGATGCAGAGACCATCATGAGGCTAGGAGGAGGCAAGAAGCATGGGAGGCTGTGGATTGCAGATGGCGCCATCAACTCCACCATTGTTCCCTCTCTCGACATGCTCCGAGCACGGAGCACGGAGCACGAGCTCCAGCCAGCCCATACGCCCATGGCCTACTCCGTCACTGCAGCGGGTCGACGCTCTTGAGGTACGTCCTGTTTTACTCATCATATGTTCATCTTTGCACACCTAAGTTACATTTGCATTACTGAAACATTGAAGTTTTGTATTTTGTAGTGCAGCTGAGTTGCAGCCCCAGGCTCGTGGTCGAGGCTCAGAGCGCAGCATTGCAGCCTAGAGGGAAGCGTCATGCCCTAGGAGAGGAGGATGCAAGAAATGGAGGCCTTCATGCGGAGTGTCCAGCAAGGGGTGTACCTTTGCCGCTGGCAAGACACCTCCACCGCCTACTCCTCTGACCACTCCTATAAGTATGAAAGTTCACTCTTACTAGATGCTTCTTTGACATACAACCATGGTTGACATACAAACTTACTAGATGCTTGACATAGAAACTTACTAGATGCTTGACATAGAAACTTACTACATGCTTGCACTAGCTATGACATACACCAATGCTTCACATAGAAACTTACTAGATGAATCTCACACATGCAACCTCTTATCCTTTTTGCAGCTTCCGTCGGCGAGTTCGAATAACCCCACTCATGCGTCACCGAATGAACCATCGTGTCATAGGCCACTTTTTTGAGGAGTTGTGCTTCGTCATGTGCTTGGACTAGAGCTTCACTTGTGGTTGTGACTTGTGCTTTGACTTGATGGACTGTGTTTGTGAATTTGTGACTTGTGGTTGTGATATAATGTGTGAAAATGGTTTCGTTGTGATATATATGTGATTATTGTGATGTTTGTGATATATATGTGACATGTGATATATATTTGAACTGTTTGTGTCGATGGGAATGCAAAAACAAAAAAAATTGCAGTTTGGTTGATTTGCCGAGTGCAATGGTCATGGCACTTTCGGCAAAGTTTGGGAAAACTTTGTCGAGAAGTGCCGAGACATTGCACTTTCGGCAAAGATTTTTTTTTAAAAAGCAAAAAATCTTTGCCGCCAAGTGCCAGTGAGGAGGCACTTTCGGCAAAGAGCTTTTTTAAAAATAAAAATGTCTTTGCCGAAAGTGCCTTGCCGCCGTGGCACTCGGCAAAAAGTTTTTTAAAAAAAAAAATGTCTTTGCCGAGTGCCCTAACTGTTGTCACTTTCGGCAAAGGCGCCATCAATGGAGCAAAGCCCGTTGATTTGCTGCTTTTTGCTGTCGAAGCTTGTTGTTGGCCCTCGGAAAAGGCTTTGCCGAGTGCCCGACAAATAGCCCTCGGCAAAAAACCTCTTTGCCATTAATTTTTTTCCGAGGGCTCTTTGCCGAGGGCGGCGCTCGACAAAGCCTTTGCCGAGGGCTTTTGGGCCTTTGCCGAGTGCCCTGGGCCCTCGGCAAAGAGGGCGTCTCCAGTAGTGAGAGGAGGAGACGAGGCGGCTGCAGTCCATGGCGTCCACTTTGACTTCAGCGTGCTGGTCCGGATCAAGGAGGGCATGGTGGACCTGTCGTTCGCCTGCATGGAGCTCGCCTTGAAGGAGAGATAGGATGCCAGAGAGACAACGACGATGCGTGTGCAGTGGGCAAGTAGCCACGGCGATGGGGTGTCGAGGATGTTGTGGCGGGTGTTCCAGCTAGCCTTCCGAGTGTACAGCTTCGCCGGAGGTCAAGATGAACGGACGGACAGGCTGACAAGCATCCTGGCGGTAGAGCACAGGGGCACCGGAGCAAGCAGCAAGCAGGAGCATGCGGCGAGCAGCAAGCAGGTGCAACATCAAACAACAAATAGCAAGCAGCCACCGGAGGAAGCCACCTGCATGCCCGCATGGCCACGGCATCATGCCACATCAGCACGAGAAGCTAATGTGGAGAGGTATGGACCTAAGTGATACGGCATACAAAGTTTATGGACCCAAAAAGCCACTTTGAAAGTTGATGGACCTAAATGAAACCTCCTCACAAGTTAATGGACCTCTGGTGCATTTAACTCTGTAACAAATTAGATGGCGTGGACTAGGGTTTGATGGATACAAAGAAAACATCGCAAGACTTGAAGGTGTTCATGGATTATGATGAACAACAAAGGAAAAGACACAAACTGGAGTAAAAATGATTTAAAACCAGCAACCAGAACTTGCCCTAGGACATAAACTCAACAACGTGAAACAGAGACAAAATTGCATGGCACAACGAGCCTATAGGACGGGAATATGAGGCGGTGTATATTTTTTAGGCTTTTTGTGGACTATAGGTAAAGCAAAAACAGTAACAATCTAAAATGGAAAATAAAAGTATACCTTATGGGCAACAAGGTCTCTGATACCACTTAATATAGATATGGCCTGATCTTCCGATAGGTACGATAGCGTTGATTGGTGGAGACTCGATGTTCACGATCTAGGCTTCGAACCAAGACTGATTCGGACCCTCGCAACCGTTACACTACCGCTCCGTTGGTTATCAACCACGCAAATGCGATTGACCTCGATGAGAAGGCTTTCCTGCAAGCGAATCGAGAACACAAGCAAGAACAGGATGAACGCAATCTAAAATTGCAAAGAAATATGAGGCTTATGATAACGAGAAGGAGTTCAGGTCTTTATTCAAAAGGATTAATCGCCACAGGTGAACAAGATTAAGAACCGGGGCCCTGGTTCACAGCAAGCGGCCTTGGTGACACAGTTGCTACAAAACGACGTCTGTTTCATGAGGAAATCAAGAACTAAACAAAACCCAAAACACGATATAATATAGATTCTTGGGCATCACCCCCCGGACATGCCCCTAATGGGCCCAAACATGATACACGGTCCAACAGACTTAAAGACGATGTCGCAGCACCCTGGTAGATTCTGGTTGCTGATTTGTTTCAACGAGTCCTGTTGATTCTGAAGGGCTTTTAATGTGAGACCACTTGCATTGGCTTCCTTATCTAATTAGCTTTCCATCCATATGTGGATCGTCAAAAAAGGAGCCCGACGCGCTCGTGTGACTAATTTTATGACAGATTGGTCCTGGAACCCAAGATGGGCTCCAACTTTAGTTGGACTGGGCCTCCACCATGAGAAAGTTGAATTGGACGCCCATGCTGGACCTCCTCCTCTCCTTGGCTTGTTTGTGATGGAGTGATGTCCTCGTCAATCCACCCTTCTCATTAGGCTTGTCGTGGTCAAGTGAGAGTTTGTGCTTGTTACTCTTAGTGATTGCCATCACCTAGATGGCTCGGTGGTGATTGGGAGTTTGGTGATCATCCGACGGAGCTTGTGGATGACCCAAGACAAGTTGTGAGTGGTTGTGGGTGATTCACCATGACAGAGTGTCAAAGAATCAGCCCGTAGAGAGCACTTGATCCTTGTGCAGAATAAGGGGGAGCTACACCCTTGCACGGGTGCTCCAACGAGGACTAGTGGGGAGTGGTGACTCTCTAATACCTCAGGAAAACATCGCCGCGTTCCTTTCCCTCTCTTTACTTTGAGCATTTACATTTGAACAATTCATTTCATGTCTTTACATTCCTAGAATTGCCATACTAGAGTAGGATTGGAACCTAGGGTGCAAAACTTTTGTGCAGTAGAACAATAGAAACACATTCAAGGCACAAGGTGTGAAGTGGGCTAAGTGTAGGGCATAATTATTGAAAGAATTTAGAATTAGCCCAATTCACCCCCCCCCTCTTGGGCATCTTGATCCTTTCAGAACGCATGCCTATCACTTAGCTGGCCAGATAACTCGTTCTGATCGTGAAGCCGAGTAGCTCAACTTAGGCCAGGCCCCATTCTATAAAAGTGCGCACTCTGGATGGTAGTAAGGATGTGCGGGGAGCTAGGCATGAGCCCAAGGGTAGGGTAGTCCTGATCATCCTAGCAGCTGGTTTTCCCTAATTGTACAGCGCTGGTCAAACCCGCGAAATGTGTACCTGAGTTGTACCAAAGGTGACCTAAGGTGACCGTTGATCTAGTCTACCTAGGTTTGTGTTAGGAATAAATTCCCAGCTAGTTGAAATTGATTCGAATTGCCGTCTCTCCTAGACAGTGAGAAACTTTGCTAGCTCCAACATCATAGTAACTGTGATATGGAATATGATGGTTTGGATGAACATGGAATTACTACACCGGCTATGGTTGCTATTGTATGTTACTAAATGATATACTATATGTTTGGCACAGGTTAGATGCTAATCTAGGGATGAATAGCTATAATTAACTTGATGACCGAATTATAATTGTACAACTGAGTTAGTCACTTTTTATGCAAAATATTGTCAGGCTACCTCCACTTATAAAGCCTTGTATAATCCTTGGAGTCACTTTGTTTTTGGTTTATGATGGGTAAGTCTAGCTGAGTACCTTCTCGTACTCAGGGTTTTATTCCCATTGTTGCAGATGGTATAGTTATCATGGCTATTGCAAGAATTGCTTTTGTCCCACCGTGGACGAGGAGTGAGACCGGGACAGGCATCTCTTATTAATCCTTCTTATATGCTTTTGCAGGAGTGTGATCACGAACTGGCACTATGTATTTGAACTATGATGGCAGATGTTAGTTTCAAACTTTAATTTGCTTCTGCTACTATTTACTGAATTTGGTTTGTAATTACCTTAAGTCGTACTATGATGAATGAACTGTATTTGTGAACTTTATGTAACGTGTGACATGTATGTTGAGTCATGTACGATCTTGGTTATATGTTGATGGTTAATCGAGACCCGTTGTGGTACTCGACAGACTACCGGGTTTATATGGGCTCAAGTATGACAGTGCGACCGCTTATGGGCTGCCATTATACTTGTGCTCTTATAAATTGGTCGGTTCAGCTACAGCTGGCATCATAGCAAAATTCAACATTAATTGCCACTTATGTATTTAAAACAAAGGTTTTTGTTTTCCAAAACTAGTTTTTAGTGACTTATAGCTTTATATATAGGTGTTTTAAAACCTAGAGTTTGAATCTAAAGTGTGCCAGTGATCACTTCATTTATGCCTAGTTAAGGACTTCAGGTGGCTAATTAAGTACTAACTTGGGGGTTTTTATTTTCGTCGTCCATACGATGTGCTATTGTATGGATGCCATTCACTTGAGTGGTAATGTATGGATCAAATACCTCTACGCCCAAGGTAAGATGCTAATCATCATCACAGTGGCATGACCGCAAGTTGTGAGCGTGCGGTCTATGGGGAGAGTTAGCTTTGATACTAAAGTATATATATGTCTCATATATATGTGGAGGTATTTAATTGTGGATTAGCTTTGATACGACTGTGTATGCATATTTATATGTATATATAGGATGTATTTACTTTCGGGTAACTTTGATATGAAAGTATATATATGTGGGTATATATATATGGAAGTATTTAGCTTGCAACCTAGAGCCTAGATTTACATTCTGCATATATACTTGTGGGGTTGGGCTAAAATAAAATTCTTGTGTAGGTACACTAACAGCGAAACATGTAGCTCGACTAGTTACGCTATATATGAGAGAACGTATATATGCCACCGTGTATGTCGTTAGAAGTAATTTTCCTAAGTTTGTGAGGACGTACGGAACGTGCATGCATCATGATAAATCATTATTTCATACTTGCATTGTTCTTCCTCTTATAAATCTCTTACTCGGTTATGTAACTCCTATCCATTATGACTTTGTCTCACGAGAGTTGCACCATGTTGTTGGTTCAGATGGTAGCACCAGCTAGAAGTGAGAATTTCCTATTGATGTTTGGTACTCCTTCCCTACTTTGGAGAGTCTTGCATTATGCGAGGTATTACGAACTACCCCTCTATTACTGGAATGAAGTATACCTAGAGGGACAACCATGGTATGAAGTACAGCTAACCATACTAGCTCATACCCAAGCACCCTTCTGGCAGGAATGGAGGGTGGAATCTGAAGGAAGAACTCCTTGGGAAGCTGCCCAAGTAGTGGCTTTTGAGGTGTTGAGTCTAATTTGTCAGCAGCATGGGGATGAGCTTACCGACAGTGCCGCTGGTACTTTTCCTCAGCTGGATCCATCCACGACAGTATGGGCACAACACATTAGCAATGCGTTGATCCGAGACCGGGATGAGCGGGCAGACAGTTCTAGTCCCACTATGAGTGCAATGTTTGTAGTGATGAAGTTGTTTTATACTCGTCAGGACACTAGGGACTTCTAGCAGGACTCATATACTGCCGACAAAAGATGCTCGGCAGTCCACTGAGGGGTATCCCACGATGGTAGATTTGTCGTAGAGGTGAGCGAGATCAGGAGCGAGATGGTAATACAAGCACCAAGACACAAGATTTAGATAGGTTCGGCCGTCAGTATGACGTAATACCTATATCCTGTTTTCTGATGTATTGCATTGAGATGTCAAGTAGGGGACCCCTACCTCTCCGTATATACTCTAGAGGGGTAGGGTTATAAGGAAAGTATCCTATTTAGTACTATACAATAGCTTGCGGTGCACGCCGAGCAGCGCCGTGCACGCCTTGATCTTGTGGGCTGGGCCACCTCTGATAGTACGACCCATGTCTTGTCTTGTGGATACCGGGGGCCATACCCCCACAGCTAGTCCATGAGCCTGATAGTAGGTGATGTAGTCATGTGGTATCAGGGTCAGAAAGTAGAAGACCAGTTGAGCAGGCAGCCAGTCCCCGGGTGTCGCCTCGAGATGAGAAAAGCACACATTCACCACAACGTGAAGTGTGCCCACTTAGTCCTCGAGCCTGCTGGAAGATGAAGAATGAATCTTGTAGTAGGGTCAAAGAAAAAGAAGTCTGAAAGCTTTGCCGATGTCATTCGACATGCGCGTATCAAGACCCCAGACATGCTGCCCAAGATCAGTACCCTGATCCGAACAGCATGGAGCAGCTTGATAGCACACCGATGAGACGTAGCAAGACCCAACCACCAAGGGCGATGTCCGAGCACCGAGGAGTCTCCGGCATAGTAGGTGATGTTCGAGCACCAAGGAGTCCCTGGCGTAGCAGGCGATGTCCGAGCATCAAGGAGTCCTCGGCGCAGCTAGCGATGTCCGAGCACCGAGGAGTCCCCGGTGTAGCTAGCGATGTCCGAGCACTGACGTAGCTAGAGACATCCGAAAGGTGAAGTGTGCCCACTTAGTCCTTGAGCACGAAGAAACCAAGCGTCGAGGAGTAACCGACGTAGCTGGCGATGAAGCACGAGCGACGAACAGTCTGGTCAAGTGGTCGGCGGTGAAGTGAGCTTTAAGTAGAAGTGACCGACGAACAGTCCGATCAACTGGTCAATGAACCTAGCGGTCCGACCAGTTGATCAGTGGAGAAGTCCGAGCACCAGGTGATCCAATCACCTGGACGATGATCCTGCAATACAAATATGTAGAACGGGTAGTACACGATGTAAAAATATATGAACTCCGGAGAAAAATCAGCAATGGCGATGAAATAGCATATGTAGCTTGGCGATCAGTTGGTGTGAAGATGTATTTATATTTAATAAAAACCTCCTAACCAGTTAGTGTGTAGCTGAGTCTCCAGTCCTAGCTAGCCTGTTAACCATAACACAGAGCGCGGAGCCCGTGTGCGTGTAGGAAAAACAAAGCATCGCTAAGGAGCCACTGCTGACCACCCATAACGCAGAGGGTAGATGCTCGTGCATGTGTAGGGAGGAGCCAGAGACAGGGCCATCTCTGGAGGCATCCGAGCATCAACATGACTGTTCGGGGGTTCAGAAAATCGTTTGGAGAGCAAATATGGGGAAAACAGCTCGAAGAAACATTACGGCGATATATGGAGACTAGAGAATATTTAGAAGAATATTAAAGCTATGACTTAGCTTTAGATAGAATGTCTGGTCGGTGGCGTATGGTGTTATCTGGTCGGCGTTGACAAAACTGCCAGGCACTGGAGCTATCGTCGTGGAGGCGGTTGCGGTTGTCACAGCGCCGTTCTTTGCGGCGATCATCATGAGACGTGGCAGGTGGTCGGAGCAAGTAGTTCTTGGTCATCTTCTACTTTGTTGTCGTTGATGAATACACATACGAAGCCACGTAGCTTGCATGGTACATGCATCATCCGAGTCCATGTAGTCTGTAGTAGTCGCGCTTGTCGATAGGTTTGCTAGAGTAGGAGTCCCGTTCCTATGGCGTGTTGTAGCTGAAGCTTGATACACCGATGTCGTCGGGAGGTGACGCATGCATCACGTGTCGAGCCCATAGGGCTGCTGAAGGACGCTGCTGCAGGAAGTCAGGTTGCCACGAGCGGCGTCGACCTTGATGAAGTCCATGAACCTAGCAGCCTGACAAATCTACCATCATGGGATACCACTTGCATGGATAAGCTCTTGAGAGCCGAAGCTGCACAGCGTAAGCTAAAGAAGCATGTACGCAAGCACAAAAAGGTAGCAAGTGAGGCTCGATGGGAAACTGATCAAGCTTATGTAGCGCTGGGAAATCTCCACACCCAAATGGAGCAAGTTGATTAGCAGATAGTTGCTGCCCAAGAGGCAAGAGCGGATGATCAGGCAGTGTTAGTACGACTGCGGGAGCAGCTGGAGGCCACCCATGCCGAGGCGTTCATAGCTACGCACCAGCGGATCCTAGCAAACAACCGTGCAGCTATGGCCAAAGCAGAACGAGACCGAACCCAAGCCTTGAGCATACAATAGGACCATGTCGAGCGGGACTTGTGCCAGCAGCTTGCACAGACCCAGAACATGGTGGTTGATCTCTAGCATGAGGTGCATTTCCTAAACAACCAACTGCACCTGATCCTTAATGAGGAAGAAGAAGATCCAAAGATGTTGATCGAGGATGATGGTTGGGAGGAAGAGGAAGTAGAGCCAAAGGATGAGGACGATCCTATCTCTGACCTCAACTGCGAGCATGCTGAGGATTAGAATCGTCTAGTGACTAGTTAAAGCGCTAGATGCATCCCTGTTATTCATGTAATGGACTTGTATCTTGAAGTTTGGTATTTGTGATTTCACGTCCATGTAATATTGGCACTTTGCATGTTGTTCATTATGGGTTGAACTTTAATGAAGTTCTAGTTTCGTTTTACTGGTGATTATAACATGCATGTTAACGCGCTGTGAGCCCGATAAGTGATCAAATTAGTGATCTTATGTTGCGTGAATGAATTATTGTGCCTCTGTTTTATTGTATGAATTTAAGATTCTCTCTAGTAATTTCAGTTTGGCATGATTATACAATTCATCTGCAATCTCCTGACATCATCCAATAATCACTTATTATTGCAACTTTGCAGATGACTCGCACTCGCGCTGGAGCCCGCAGCGGCCAAGGTGGCAACGACGGTGACTTACCACCACCGCCACCACCGTATGTGAATGAATTCTTCACATAGTTCTTGGGTAGGCAGAGAACAATGGAGGAAACCCTACACCTCATTGCGCAGAACACTGCTCGTGACCGTCAGCAACAACAGGGGCCTGAGCCGAATCAATACAGCTCCTTCAAGGATTTCCTGGACACCAAGCCTCCTATCTTCAAGGTGGCCGAAGAACCACTCCAGGCGGATGAATGGCTAAACACAATCGAGCAAAAGTTTCGCCTATTGAGGGTTACGCAACATTAGAAGGCAGAATATGCGTCCCATCAGCTGCAGGGACCGACCGGGATATGGTGGACCCATTTCTTGTCCTCTTTACCTGCCAACGCATAGGTCACATCGGAGCAATTTAAGTTAGCCTTTAGAGGACATCACATTCCCTCGGGGCTAATGCGCATGAAAGCAACCGATTTCATGCGACTCACACAAGGGACCAAGACCCTTACAGAGTACATTCATGCATTCAACAATTTTTCCTGTTATGCCCCGGGGTTCGTCGATACAGAATAAAAGAAGATTGAAAGCTTCAAGAGAGGTCTTAGCACTAAGCTAATGAAAACCATGGCCAACTCGAGGTGCACCACATACAATGAGTTCATCAGTGATGCCTTGACTCAGGAGAACTAGAACAATCTGCATGCAGCGGTGAAGGGCCACAAGAGAGCAGCTGAGGTAGGCGCCTTAGGGTCTTCCCAGTCCAGAGCTCCAGTGGTGGCTAGGCCATAGTTTCGACCGCCAGCACCCAAGTTCAGGCCTCCTTCGCCAAAGGCCCAGGCCAACTGACCTCAGAAGGTGTTTCGTAAGGCGTTCACTATTGCCCTACCCAAGGGAAATAGAGGGTAAGGAAGCTCAGCAGGACCCAGGAGCAATCAGCCATGCTTCAACTATAATCAGTTGGGCCATTGGTCCAAAAAGTGCCCCCATCCTAAGAAGAACAACAATCAAAACCAGGGCAATCAGAGACAGGCAAATCCTAAAGCATGTCCTGGATACGTGCATTACACCGCTATTGAAGAAGTTCCTATAGGAGAGGTTGTCATAGCCGGTATGTTTCTTGTTAACAAACATCCGGCCATTGTTTTATTTGATTCTAGAGCTTCTCATTCATTTATGAGCCAAGCATTTGCATCTAAGTATGATCAGAAAATAATTGAGGTAAACAAGGGTGGTTATAGTATAAGTTCGGCTGGGGCTACTATCTCTACAAATCAAATAGTTAGGGATGTGCTCATCTCTATGCAAGAGAGGGAGTATACGATGGATTTGATAGTATTGCCCGGATTAGCTATAGATGTGATCTTAGGCATGAAATGGATGAGCGATCATGGGATCTCATTGACATTAGCACTAGGACAATTATGTTGAGAGAACCAAAGGAAGGTAATGCTTTTCTAGAACCACTTCCCCGAAGTTTTGATCTCCAAAACTTGTCGTGTGCTATCCAAGACAGTACCCTTTGTGATATTCTAGTGATTTGTGAGTTCCCTAATGTATTTCCAGATGAGTTGCTAGGTTTACCACCTAATAGGGATGTGGAATTTAAGATTGAGTTAGTGCTAGGTATGGCACCTATCTTAAGAAGACCCTATAGGATGCCACCAAATGAGTTAGCTGAACTTAAAATTCAGTTACAAGAACTGTTGGACAAAGGTCTCATTCAACCTAGTTCGTCTCCATGGGGATGTCCAACTTTATTTGTAAAGGACAAGTCCTTGAGAATGTGTGTGGATTATTGGCCGCTTAATGCTGTGACCATCAAGAATAAGTATCCTTTGCCCCGTATTGATATCTTGTTCGATCAGTTGGCAAAAGCAAAGGTATTCTCTAAGATTGACTTGAGGTCAGGCTATCATTAGATTAAGATTAGGCCAGAGGATATACCTAAAATAGCTTTCTCCACTAGGTATGGCTTGTACGAGTATTTGGTCATGTCTTTTGGACTGACAAATGCTCTTGCCTACTTCATGTACTTGATGAATTCGGTATTCATGCCTGTCAACACATAATTTTTGTCCCATGCCGAGGACACACGCAGCAAGCGGAAGGGTCTGCTCGATGGAGCTATAGATCTGCCTAGCTTCAGCGCAAGGATGGTTGATCCTGCGTACTCCTCCCGACACGTGCCAGTCAATTTGACCCTGTAATTGACAAGGACATAAAGTTTATCAGTAATTAAGGGCGAAATGTGCCGGTGTTGCCAGATAGTCCCGAATGTGTGGCTCTGAGAGCCGATATGAAAGGAGATCGACTAAACAGTCGATTCCAGCATATTCGTGAGAATAAATCGGTTAGAACTCATTGGGTTGTATAAGAAGAATCGGTTATCATTCAAGATAAATGTCATTATTTGAACAAATATTAATCAATGGCAATAAGATATCAACAACGATGTGTTTATGCTAAGCCAATGATTACAAGTAACCGAACCCCTTTTCATATAAAGAAACAATTCAACACCATTTAACCGTTTAATAAAGATAAATCTAATGAACATGTTAGATCTCATCTATCGCTATGACCAGTGGGGCATGAGGCAGAATCATGCAGGCCGTAGAAATAACAATAGACTCGATGACCCTAACTCATTACTAATATCAGTTGGGGCATGAGGCAGAATCATGCAGGTCAGTAATATAATAATAAGATCATGGGGCTAACTCATCTTTCAACCTATCTTTACTTCAACGGTCTCGTGATGCGAACTATTCGTGAAAGCACTCGATATCGGCTAAAACAGCCGATTCAGGCATAGCGCACAGTTAAAGTCATGCCTTATCAGGAATAGATCTACCAAATAATGATCCCCACTCCATAGTGCTAACAGTGGGGTGTGAGGCAGAATCACACAGGCCGTGATAACGGGCCATGGAACGGTTTTCGCTAGCCAATAAATCTACTCAAGACGCAACATGCTTTAACCGCACACTATGCACGATCAAGATTGATTTAAAATAGCCGATAAAACGTAACTCATCATTTAATATGTAGATTAGATCAGTTTTAGATTAACAAACGATGGGCTAAACAAGATATAAGGCCGATCTAGATCAATCCCAATCAGGCAGAGTGATATTGCTGTAATTTAGATAAATAATGAAATCAATAAGCAGTATCGGTAACTTAATGAATCTACCAGAGACTGCCATTCTAAGGTAGAGCTGATAACTTGACCTTGATCTAGTTCATGCAGTGGGGGTCGACCGGATCGATGCAGCCATACTTGAACTAGGCAAGAATCGATAACTAACTTATACTAGAGTCGTAGTGGAGGTCGACCGGATCGATGCAGCCGTACGAACAGAGGTATAAGCCATGACGGTACTTACAAGTAGTGGAGGTCAACCGGATCGATGCAGCCATACTTGCTGAAGAACTCGCCGAGATCTACTCTACTCCTACTCCTAAGGGGTGGCCGGAGCTAAAAAAGTAAATGACTTGTATATTTTATTGATTGTATTTTTTACAATAGCCGGGGTTTGATATTTATACCCGGAACCTACGCATGACTCCTGTCTAAGCACGACTCATCACAATTTTTGACCCTAGAGAAAACATTCCTAATTTAAGATAACTTAGACTCTAATCTTTCCCTTTTTGTAGAGTCCAACATGTCTCGTCCTGGCGCCGAACATAGCCTTTGTCGTTATCCGCTGGCGCTATCTAAAGAAAGTCGATTCTAGTTTTTGCATCCGAATCAGCTGGTTCCGATCTGCACGCATTTGATTCCTTGATGACATGATCTTGGGAGCCTTCGAGTCCCTGCGACTCTCCTTCCAAATTTTGGTGTAAACACATGCCCCCCAATTTTGGGATAAAAGTAATTTTATTCCAAAATTATCATGTCTGTATCCCCGATAGGTCCGTAGTCACGGCTAGATAAAAGTAATTTTATTCCAAAATTATCATGTCTACTGTTTGTCGCTGTCCATATCAGATCATGAGCCCATGCTTCAAACTTTTACGGGAGCATCATTGCTTCACGGGCACTTAGATTCATCCTTCTAGGTCGGCTATAAAATGTTGATCCGACCCTGGCGAGAGCAACTCAACAATTTAGCCATGTCTCTCTTCTACCTGTCTCCTCAAGTGCCCCCGACTCCGCTGGACCCTCCATGGTCTATTCTCTTGATATGAAGATCTTGAACGGTTAGAAGAATTCTTGTGCATAGGGTGATTGTGTCGCTCATTCTAGCTCATTGTCGAGCAAGAGGATTAGCTATTGCGGTTAGAAGAATTCTTGTGATATCACCCGAGTCTTCTCTCCATGTTCGCAAAGCTGTTCTAGTGTTTACAAGGGCTAAAATGTGTAGACACCTTCCCCTTGTTTGTTCCACTAAACGTCCACCGGGAAAGCCACAGGCTTCTTTCCCACAGTTCCTCGATTTATAGAGAAATCGGCTGAGCATATGTTAGGCGAGCGATTTTTCCTCTTCTCGGGCACAATTTTATCAACGGGCCAATGTTGATTTGGTTCACGACGACCTTCGGCCTTGTGGGGGCCCGAACTCCCTTCAATCCAAAGAAGCCTTGATAGGTTGATCTCTGGTCAATGTAAAATCTTCAAATCTATTTCACGACATTTTGTAATTTGGGGAAGCAATAAGTTTGAATCTGTTATCTCTTCGTTATCCGTCCCCTGAATTCCCGGAGTGTCGTTCCGCTTCCGTTTCTGATTCCAATTTCACACCCCCGGTGAAATCCATCTTCTCACCTTCCTAGGCTATATATATACAGTCCACGGCCATGGATCGAACAACAACTCGCTTCATCTCAAACTTTCTACATCCGTAGTATAGCTTCTGCTTTTCCGTAGGTTTGAGATCATGGAGAACAACAGGAGGTCTGCTGAGGAAGCCCTCGATGGATCTGCATCAATGCGCCAGCGCATCCACCATCAAGAGGGTGCAACTTGCGATGCTCCTATCATCCTAGAGTAGAGGGCCGACTCTGCTCAGCCTTTGGGGTCATCCTCAGCACCAACTTGTTGCCAGCTCCCCTGCTATCTGAGGAGGCCAAGAGATAACGACGACCTAATCGCTTCCATTGACCGGACCGGCGAGAAACTTGTCGACTGCCTCTCTATTGCGGAGTCGGCTCTGGCCATAGTTCAGGGCCGATCACCTCCTATGGCCAACCCGGTGCGGGAGAGGCTGGCCAAGGCTGAAGCCAGAATTGCTGGTGAGATATTTACCATAATTTCCTATTTCTTCTTAACTTTTATTCTCTGAGATCCTGCTCACCTCTTCTTTAAATCCTTTAGATCTATCGGCTTAGCTGGAAAGCCTTCATTTGGCCGCGGACCATGTGGTAGGATTTGTCAATGCCAGGGGCGCCGTTCTGGTGGCTCGCTTGCATGACATCCCGAACCGCGTCAGAGAAGTCGTTCTTCACGATGTTCGTCATGGTGCTGCCATGGCGTTGGCCGCTACGCAAGTTCACTTCGGCCACGATCTCTGGCTTCTTCCTCGTGGAGCTCTAGTCACTGGATACCCCAGGGATTACGAGCGACTGGTCGAGGATTTCTTCGATGCCGCCAATTCTGTAGCCCTGACTTCCTAGGCCGATGACATAGTAAACAAAGTATTTTCTGATCTGTAGCTTGTAATAAGTGATATCAGTAAACAACTCCTTCATCTCCAATGATTTTTACTTCATGCATCACTTTGCTCATGTTTGCCTTGCTCCTGCAGGTGGTACACATTGTACCGGCTTTTATCCTTCTGGGTTTATCTTCGCACTAGAAGCGATACCCTTATGGTATCGGCTGTTAAAGCTGACAGCCGAGCAACTTGGCTGTCAAGTGTTAATCCAAACATTAGGGTAATATTCCTTTAAATATTCTCCATTTGATTGCTCTGTCGAATTCCTCTTCTCCTCTCGGTGTCTCCAAAATGTAAATATTACCAGGCGTACAATGTTTGATCCAATGAGGTCTCCCCCGATTAGGCGACTATACTGGCTATCTTGCTCTTGGTCATCAAGGGTGATCCATCCCCAGCTTTTTCAGAGTCTTATTGCCATCGACCGTCATAAGTACATCCTCGAGAGCATCCCTGGATTAACCGAAGAAGCCAAACAACAGATAGCGGGAGTTGATGTTATTCGGCCAGAAATGTTGAGAGCGATCCATGATGTTCTAGACTTGAAATCTGCATGTCAATGTGTATCTTGTGTAGAATCAATCATATTCTCCGTTATTTAATTACGCTTCTTGTTTCGGCTAAAGAGCTGATTTGATATAGCCGATCCCAGGCTTCTAATCTTAATCCAATCAAGTTTGAAAACACGGCTTTTATTAAGAGAACCCTTCGACTTCCTGCCCTCAGTTTACCAACGCCGTATTCCCATCGGCATCAGTGAAATAGCGCTTCGCCTTCCATTAATTGCGGTTGCCTTTTGCGTACCCCGATGCGTCCACCTCTTCGCTTCGTGCCTTCAAATACCAGCCGATGGCTTCGGCCTCGAACACATCTCCACTTCAACTGTTCCTTTGCTCTCCTCCGCCTATCGTAACCCTGTAGTGGTTTTCTTTCTCCCTTCCATAGATCCAATCATTTTCCATGGCCGGCGAGGACAACCGAGGCAAGCGCGCGACAGAGGAGATCCTAGAGGAGAATATGCCGATGAACCAGCGTCTCTGGTGCATGAGTTGAGATTGACATTGTCTTGTTTATGATGATGAACTGTTCTGACCCGCCTACAGGTTTGTTGTGAATGACAGTCTTCGCCCTCTCCCTAGGGCTGGTGGTCCTTCTGACGCTGCATCTTCTGTGCCGGCCTCATCGTCGGATTCTTCCGACTCCTACAATGGCAATGACGCCCAGCGCTATCTTCATGAGTGGAGGATGGCTCAAAATCGTTATTCTAAGGCGACTTGGGAGAACGGCCAACTGGAGATTCACCTCGGTGTCTCTTAGGCCGCCCTTCACGCGGCTAAGGAGGAGGCCGGCGCCGTCCGAGCGTGACTGGCCGAGTCCGACGCCATGGTGGTGGGTAAGATAAATTCCATTAATGCCTCATTTCGATTTCCATTATCTTTATCTTGATAGTCTCCTGTTCCTGTGACTATTAGCCCTGATGGTGCAGTTGGAGTCCCTCCAATTGGCAGTGAACGCAGCCGTGGATGCCATCAATGCGTAGGGTACCCCCATCGCCACTCATCTCTAAGACATCCCAGCCCACATTTAGGAGATTGCCCTCCACGGCGTTCGTCATGGTGCGGCGGTGGCGCTGACTGCAGCTCAAGTCCAAACTGGGTACGAGCTCCACGCCATGGAGACTGGTTTTCCAATGGGCGACGGTCCTGAGGAATATGAGGACTTGCTTGAAGAATTTGTTGTGGCAGCGGAGGCCATAGTAGACATCACATCTACCTAGGACGTGGTGAACAAGGTTCTTGATTAGATTGTATCTAGGGTAATCCGATGGACAAAGACTCCTGTTCTTTTCACGTATGCGCCTCAGTGCAATGTACTTGCATATGACTATTTGTATCTCTCTTTTTTGCTCTATAGGTGATACATGTCGTATCGGCTTTTATTGTCTTTGAAGATTTTCATTTTTTTGAACTAGAGGCGATACCTTTCTGGTACCGGCCATTAGAGCCGAGAACGAATCGGCTATCGAATGTTGATCAGATGCTAGGATAATGTCTCGCAGAACTTTTCATATCAAAGGTCAGACGAGAAATCAACCCAGGTCAAGCGTCCTATTAAGCGAAATAGAACTTCTTTAAGAAATCCATTAACTCTGAATCGCACTTACACTTTGACTCAACATTAACATACGTTGGCCTAAACCCATCTCCAAGACTCAATGCTTATTTTTCCTTTAATCCAACGGCCGACATGAACTCGTGACTTTTCTACTAAAACAAACTTTCAGAGCCGATCGCTTGCATTGGCTGTTGGCTTTCATTGCTGATCTTAATGAAGCCTCCTTCACATGACTTGCTAGAAAAACTTTCGAAGTCTCCTAGTTCCCAAAAGACTGGATCGGCTGTTGCGATGCTCACGGACTCATCAGCACAAACCAGTTCAACATCATCTCCATGCCATTGAATCAAACACTGATGCATGGTCGATGGTATACAGCAGTTCGCATGAATCCAATCGTGACTGAGGAGCAAACTGTACGACCCTTTTCCATCGATGATGAAGAATGTGGTGAGCAGAGTCTTGCTTCTGATTGTTAGTTCGACGTTTATTGCCCCCCGGATCTTAGACGTATTACCTTCGAAGTCCTTAAGCATCATGTCAGTCTCCATCAGATCTTCTAGTCCTTTGCCAAGTTTACGAAAAGTAGTGTAAGGCATAAGATTGACAAAAGCACCTCCGTCCACCAACATCTTGTTCATCGGCTTTCCATCAATAAGACCTTTCATATATAATGCTTTTAAGTGTCGATGTTTGACTAGTTTGTCAAATATTGCTTGTTGTACAACCGTCAACTTGGCAACTATCTCCTCATACTCCGATTCATTGAAATCTGAATAAACTTCTTGATCTACCGGAGCTCTGAATTCTGATGGCAACAGAAAAGCCATTTGGATATTAGCCGATGGTTGCTTTCTACCAGTTATTTGCTTGGTACGCCATACTTGAGGTTTACCAGATGCCTGAGCCTGAGCCTGTTCCATCTCTTTATTCCTTAGGCGTTGCACCCTTCTCTTCTGGCTTCTTGTTAATCCTCCCAGACACCATTGGCTTTTCTACCAAATATATTTTCTTTCATTGCCTTCCTCTTCATGATCAGCCCAGTCCTGGTCAACAACTCTTTTCTAAGCCGATCATGAACACTTTTATTTTTTAAGCATCAATCCATGTTACTATGATGATATGCATCTTGAGCATGGATAGATCGGCAGCTGGTTTGAGACTGCCTATACTCCCGATATTGATTGCTACATTCTGGACAGTCATGTCTGGTAGGCAACTTCAAACCTTCATTCCAGCAATGTCTGAAGAAAGGACAATTCCAATGCAATTCGGCTTGTTCCATTTCATTCCTCTCTTTTTTCAGTTGGTGCTGGTATGCTTAATCCTTTAACCAATGCTGATAATCCTTTTCTTTCTATCGCTGTCATTTATTCATCGACTGAGTATGGATCATAAGCTTCGGCTACTGTGGTACTCTTCTAGAACCAGGTCTCTCTGCGCATACTCTAGAATTGGCTATTGAGCGCTGCTACTCGTTGAGCCAATTGACCAAAGTTGTCAAATTCTTGTCCCAGCAACTTTTCTTTCCACATCGACAGCATTCCTTGAACAGGTAAAGCAGCTAGTTGATCATCAGCCAAGTTTAAGGAGAAGCACAAGTTCCTGGTTTCTCGTAACCTCTAAAGAAATTTAGTGCCCGATTCATTAGTCTTCTGTCTTATAGTTGTCAGATCGGTAATCTTCTTTTCTCGAGTCCCAGTGTAAAAATATGTATGAAACTTCTTCTCTAGGTCAGCCCAATTGGCAATGGAATTGACTAGCAATGATGAAAACCAAGTGAAGGCTGACCCTGCTAAGGACAGAGAGAAGAAACGAACTCGATGGGCATCCTCAACTGATGCTTCGCCCAATTGTGTAAGATACCGACTGACATGTTCTATCGTGCTTGTACTGTCTTGGCCAGTGAACTTAGCGAATTCTGGGAGCCTGTAATTTGTGGGAAGAGCGACCAAATCATACCATTCTGGATATGAGTGTTTGTACAAAAAGGTCAGTCCTTTTGGCTTCAGATCGAACTGATTCTTCATCATCTCGGTGACCCTCAGCAGCAACTCATCAGCATTTGAATTTGGAGTTCTCTGCACCTGCCGACCCATCTATGGATTGAAATCCTGTGTACCTTAGTATCCTGGATTTGGCATCATGTGAAGGGTGTTATAATCCGTGCCATAGTGATACCCTTATGGAATCTCGATCTGCTGGGTTCTTTGCTGGCTTGCTGCTTGAAGTCTCTGATTGTAGATATAAGGATCTATATCTCTACGGATCCTTTGAATTGATGGTGCATTTTTTGGAGCCGACGACGGTATGTGGCCTGATGTGTCAAAATTGATCACTTAGTTCTGACTTTGCCCCACCGACTGTTTCACATGTTGTACTGATGGTCTAGGATTGTATTGTATCTGATTTGCAGTAGTCCCTTCAGTTTGTTCAGATGAACCCTAAACTGTCTAGACATCACCATTACCAGTTGGTGCTGCTTCTTGATGGCTGGTACTGACTTGATTAGTCCCTTGGGTCGACGGATCTGGAATGTTGTAATAAGCCGGTCCACCTTGACCAACTAGAAATCCATGAATCGCCTCTCTCATGGTGTTGTGGAATATGTCCATGAAAGCTTCGTTATGGCTTGATATGGCATCACAAACAGATTTGTCTACAACTTCCTTAAAGAAACACCTGTCTTCATCTTCAGTTGTATCTATCTGCCCGTGTAGTAGAACTCTTGGTAGTGGGATTTTCTGAACAATTGTATTGTCACGTGTTTTGGTGTAGGACAACAAACATTTATTCTAAAACTCTTCTGTAGCTTTGCTGATGATACCCTTATCCCCATCAGGTAGTTCTTCATAATGCAGTATAAGGATGTCTTGTTGTTGTAAACCACCATGACGATTGTGGGGTCCCACCGGGCATGACAGAAACGTGTGTCGACACAGAATTTTTGTCCCGTGCCGAGGACACACGCAGCAAGCCAGAAGGGTCTGCTCGATGGAGCTGTAGATCCACCTAGCTTCAGCACAGGGATGGTCGATCCTGCACACTCCTCTCGAAACATGCCAGTCAATTTGACCCCACAATTGACAAGGAGAGAAAGTTTATCAGTAATTAAGGGTAAAACGTGCCGGTGTTGCCAGACAGTCCTGAATGTGCGGCTCTGAGAGCCGATATGAAAGGAGATCGACTAAACAGTCGATTCCAGCATATTCATGAGAATAAATCGGTTAGAACTCATTGGGTTGTATAAGAAGAATCGGTTATCATTCAAAATAAATATTGTTATTTGAACAAATATTAATCAATGGCAATAAGATATCAACAATGATTGGTTTATGCTAAGCCAATGATTACAAGTAACCGAACCCCTTTTTATATAAAGAAACAATTCAACACCATTTAACCATTTAATAAAGATAAATCTAATGAATATGTTACATCTCATCTATCGCTATGACCAGTGGGGCATGAGGCAGAATCATGCAGGACGTAGAAATAACAATAGACTCGACGACTCGATGACCCTAACTCATTACTAATATCAGTGGGTCATGAGGTAGAATCATGCAGGCCGCAATATAATAATAAGATCATGGGGCTAACACATCTTTTAACCTATCTTTACTTCAACGGTCTCGTGATGCGAACTGTTCGTGAAAGCACTCGATATCGGCTAAAACAGCTGATTCAGGCATAGTGCACAGTTAAAGTCATGCCTTATCAGGAATAGATCTACCAAATAATGATCTCCACTCCACGGTGCTAATAGTGGGGTGTGAGGCAGAATCACACAGGCCGTGATAACGAGCCATGGAACGGTTTTGGCTAGCTAATAAATCTACTCAAGACGCAACATGATTTAACCGCACGCTATACATGATCAAGATTGATGTAAAATAGCCGATAAAACATAACTCATCGTTTAATGTGTAGATTAGATCAGTTTTAGATTAACAAATGATGGGCTGAACAAGATATAAGGCCGATCTAGATCAATCCCAATCGGGCAGAGTGATATTGCTATAATTTAGATAAATAATGAAAGCAATAAGCAATATCGGTAACTTAATGAATCTACCAGAGACTGCCATTCTAAGGTAGAGCTGATAACTTGACCTTGATCTAGTTCATGCAGTGGGGGTTGACCGGATAGATGCAGCCATACTTGAACTAGGCAAAAATCGATAACTAACTTATACCAAAGTCGCAGTGGAGGTCAACCGGATCAATGCAGCCGTACGAACAGAGGTATAAGCCATGACGGTACTTACAACAAGCAGTAGAGGTCGACCGGATCGATGCAACCGTACATGCTGAAGAACTCATTGAGATCTACTCTACTCCTACTCCTAAGGGGTGGCCGGAGCCAAAAAAGTAAATAACTTGTATATTGGATTGATTGTGTTTTTTACAATAGCCGGGGTTTGATATTTATACCCGGGACCTGTGCATGACTCCTGTCTAAGCATGACTCATCATAATTTTTGACCCTAGAGAAAACATTCCTAATTTAAGATAACTTAGACTCTAATATTTTCCTTTTTGTAGAGTCCAACATGTCTTGTCCTGGCGCCGAATGTAGCCTTTGTCGTTATCCACTGGCGCTATCTAAAGAAAGTTGATTCTAGTTTTTGCATCCGAATTAGTTGGTTTCGATCTGCACGCAATTGATTCCTTGATGACATGATCTTGGGAGCCTTCGAGTCCTTGCGACTCTCCTTCCAAATTTTGGTGTAAACAATGCCCGAGCTCGACACGTTCGTGGTTGTGTTTATCGATGATATCTTGATTTATTCGGAGAATGAGGCAGACTATGCAGAGCCTCTGAGAATTGTTTTGTCCAGATTGAGGAAACATAAGTTATATGCCAAATTCAACAAGTGTGAATTCTAGTTGACCAATGTACCTTTCTTGGGTCACATCTTATCTAGAGATGAAATATCTATAGACCCTTCTAAAGTACAAGAGGTCATGGATTGGAAGGCCTCGACGTCGATTCATAAAGTTTGGAGTTTTCTAGGACCGGCAGGCTACTATCGTCATTTTATTCCTGATTTCTCCAAGATAGCTAAGCCCATGACTAGACTACTTTAGAAGGATGAAAAGTTCAGTTGGACGCCAGAGTGTGAAGCCGCTTTTCACACCCTAAGGACCTTGTTAACTACAACTCCTATTTTAGCATAACCCGACATTGAAAAGCCTTTCGATGTGTTTTGTGATGCATCCGGTATAGATTTGGGTGTGTGCTCATGCAAGAAGGAAGACTTATTGCCTATGCTTCTCGACAGTTGAGAAAGCATGAAGTCAATTACCCTATGCACAATTTAGAGCTTGCCACAGTTGTTCAAGCATTAAAGATATGGAGACATTATTTGTTGGGAAACGTATGTCACATATACACTAACCACAAAAGCCTCAAATATATATTCACTCAACCTGAGCTGAACATGAGATAGCGAAGATGGTTAGAGCTAATCAAGGACTACAATTTGAAGTGCACTACCATCCAGGAAAAGCCAATGTTGTAGCAGATGCACTTAGTCAGAAATATCAATGTAATGCTTTGGAAGCATTATTGGAAGATGGATTTAATTTGTTGCATCATGTTGTGCTACACAATATCACTGTCAGTTGCTCACTTGAGAGCAAAATCATAGAGCTAAAGAAGATAGATGTGGGTGTATTTCACATCAAGCGAAAGATGAAAGAACAAGGAACTAAGCATTTTCGGTTGGATGAAAGAGGTGTGCTATGGTTTGAGGACCGACTTGTGGTACCGAAAGACCATGAGCTTAGAAATCAAATTTTAGATGAAGCTCATTCATCCAAGTTGTCTATCCACCCGAGTAGTAGCAAAATGTATCAAGATTTGAAAACCCATTTTTGGTGGACCAAGACGAAGAAAGAGATCGCCGCCAATGTTGCTAGGTGTGATAATTGCAGTAGAGTAAAGGCCGTTCTTTGAAATCTGCTGGATTACTTTAGTCATTGCCTATTCTAGGCTAGAAGTGGGAGGAAATAAGTATGGACTTTATTACAGGCCTTCTGCTGACATAACAAGGTCATGATTATATATGGATCATTATAGATCGCCTCACCAAGTCAACACATTTTATACCAGTTAACATAGCGTATCATGCAGGGAAGTACGATGAGTTATATGTTTCTCATATCGTGAGACTACATGGAGTACCAAGGACCATAATCTTAGATCAGGGACCACAGTTTATAGCTCGTTTCTGGGAACACTTGCACCAAGCTTTGGGAACTAAACTAATCAGAAGTTTAGCATACCATCCACAAACTTCTGGACAGACCGAGCGACTAAACCAGATCTTAGAAGATATGTTGAGAGAATGTGTTATATCTTCCAAGGGTTCATGGGAGAAATGGCTACATTTAGCTGAGTTTTCCTACAACAACAGTTATCAAGCGAGCATCAAGATGGCTTCTGTTGAAGCCATGTACAGTCAGAAATGTAGAACTCCGTTGAATTGGATTGAGCCTAGAGAAAGAAGATACTTTGGCATTGACTTTGTCACCGAAGCTAAAGAGCAGGTACGCATTATCCAATAGCATATGAAAGCAGCCCAATTAAGATAAAAGAGTTATACTGATAAAAGAAGAAGACCACTAACTTTTAAAGTGGAAGATTATGTATATTTATAAGTGTCACCTATGAAGGGAGTGCAGAGATTTGGAGTAAAAAGAAAGCTTGCACCTAGATGTGTATGGCCATACAAGATTATTGAATGGAAAGGAAATGTTGCTTACAAGTTACAACTTCCTCTAGAAATGAGTGTGATATTCTATGTCTTCCATGTTTCTCAGTTGAAAAGATGTATTCGTATACCTGAGGAAGCCATTGCACCCACCAACATTAAGCTCCAATCGGATTTGACCTATGAAGAGAAACCAATCCATGTGCTAGAAGAAATGGAAAGAGTAACACAGAGCAAGGTTATGAAGTTCTACAAGGTGGTGTGGAATAACCACAGTGAACAAGATGCCACGTGGGAACAAAAGGATTATTTACGTGAGGTTTTATCCCGCCTTTTACGAAGAATGGTAGGTCTTGCAAATCTCGGGACGAGATTTCTATAAGGGGGGGGGTTGTAACACCTCTGTGTTAAGCATGGCAATTGGCACTTACATTTCATGAGCTCAAGCATCATCCAAGCATTCATGAACAAGAGCATATGAAATTTCATCTCTTTCATATGCATTATCACATGAAATGTTGATTTATATATATGTTTATGCTTGCAATTATGTATGACCAATGTATGAGAGGGTTGGGAGGTCATGGAAACACTTTAGACATGTCTAGGATGGTAAACAGAACAATGTATTCATGACCTAGGCCAATTTTGCTTCTAAGTGTTGATTGCATTTGAAATGCCATTTTCATGATGCTAGTTTGACTAAAGTTGAACAGTAGCTTAGATTATTTGCAAGGTTGTATGACCTAAATAAAAGTTGTGGTACTTGACTAGGGTAACAACTTTTATTTTTGGGTCAAGGTCTAATTCAGTGCATAGAATGCTCAAAAATAGCTCACAAGTATCAACAAAATACTGTTTTGAGACTTGCAAAATTTTCTAAGTGTGGAAACGATTTTCAATTTCAAAGTACCTCAATTTCGACCAATGTAGTTTGTTAACCAGTGAGAATTAGATGATTGTTCATAAAGCAAAGTTGTAGATGGCATGTAGCTCTACAATTTTCATTAATGGAGTTTTTGCATTGGACGAACGGATTAGGAATTATAGCATCGCTAAGTTGCACTGTCAGTTGGGTCAGCGGCACTGAACCGGTAGCGGGGCAGCGCGCGTCATGACCGACCAGCCACAGGCCACGGCCGCCGTGTGGAGGCCACCCACCGGCATCAGGCCCACGTGTCAGGCCATCACAGTCATCAAAACGGTAGAAACGCGCCCTCCTTCCTCACTCACTCTCACTCACTTCGCTCTGCCTCTCCGCAACGCCGCGCTGAGCTCGCCGCAGCACCACCGCAGCTCCGCAGCAGCCGTTCGCCGCCGACGCAGCCTCACCAGCCAATTTGTCTCACCCACAGCTGCTATGCCATCACCTCCACCTCCTCGAGCCACCAGCACCACCTACCGACCACAGGTAGTGTGGCATTTCGCCTCGCCGCAGCCGCTGTCATAACCGGAGCGCCGCCGTGCTCGCAGCTCACCATATCCCCACCGTTTCACCTCACCACATGCCTCCATCTCCTATGGTCTAGCACCACAATAGAGTCTAGAAGCTTAGGCTGGAGTTAGGGATGACGCCACCGCTTGACGATGTCGGAACGAGTCGCAACTCCACGCACGCCCGCCATGGTAGCCGTGGCGAGCTCGCCGCTGTCGAGTTGGTTCACCGTCTCCCTTCTTTCTTGCATGTCTTAGGTCGAGTAACCATAGGCCTCACTAGTGGCATGATGGAGACCCGCCTTTTGCCGCCATTTAGCTGGAATAGCGTGAGCTCCGTCGTGCTCCGTGCGCCGCCGCACGGCCATGCACGTGGCCGAGCTCACCGACGCCACCCTAAGCCCTCACCTACGCTGTGTAGCTCCGCTAGGTCACCAGGATGGAGTAGCCATCCTCGCCTAAGTGTGCCATAGCTAGAGATGATCGACGTACCGCCGATGACCTCCACCGTCCGCCATGGCCGCCATCGAGCTTACTCCGCGAGTCTCTGGACTAACCAAGTGCGCCCATCGATGTAGGACGTCGAGGCAAAGCCATCGGTGGTGACCTCACCGTCGGTGACCTCACCAACAATGAGCTATGGCCGGTCAACCGCCATGCTCTGTTCTGTGTGACTGATGGGTGGGTCCCCATTGACCGCGTGCCCCAGCTATCAGTGTGTATGATATTTGATTTTCTGGATTTATTTTATAGATTTGAATGCATGTTTCAAAAATTCATATCCCAAGCTAGGAGTGTCCAATTTTGGTGAACCAAATTTTGTTAGTTTCATCTTGAAGTGTAGTATTTGATAAAAATATGAGATGCACTATTTATGATATTTTTCTAGGAGAATAAAATGTAGCTAGATAAATGCTTTTTAAATGGTTTCTATATTATAAATTGCATAACTCGAGCTAGATAGGTGATAAAATTATGATTCTAATTTTGCTGGTCTTGTGTTGACATTCTTTAGCTAGGAAAAATAATAAAATTGCAGTGGTCATACTTTGAATATGGTCTTCATATTTAATCCTAATTAATTGCTAGTTTCTAGTGAAATTAATTAGGATAAAAATACATAACATATGATCATGCAAATTTTTACATAGTATTCTTGTGCTTGGAGGAATGTAAGAAAAATATTAAATCTATTGGTTGACACTTTTCACTATGCTAAACTATTTTTGCTAAAATAAGCCTATGTAACTTGTCATTTTTGTAGAGGTAGTTGTACTTATGCAAATGATATTAAATTTGTACAATAGACTATTGAGGTTATTTGTAGGCTGCTGTAATTTTATCAGAATTTATTAAGCATTGAAAATATTTATCCTTTAAATCACCTTATTATCTAAGGAAATTAATAAATGGATATAAATAATTTAGTTATATTTAACCATAATGTTTTCTATGGTTCTTGTGATGCATATGATATGTTTATGTTCTTAGTTAGGATTAAAAGTAATTGGTTATATGCAACTAGTTAATTATTGCTTTATAATTCAACTAGATGGCTGCATGTAAAGTTTCGATTGTGATGATAATTTCACGATGATAATTGTATTTTATGTAAAACTTGTTAATAACAAAGTTGTAGATAACTTACTTATCTATCTTGTATTAAATTTTCATAAGCATAAGCCTTATGGTTTAAGAATTATGGCTGCTAGAAGTCTGTTGTCAGAAATGTTTGCTCTCTAGATAGATTTGAATGATTGAATTGTTTTACCTAGATAACTGTTGAATCACATTAAGTGTATTAAAATAAAGTTGTAGGAAATTTTATAAGCTTTCCAGAATGTCCACAACCATATTATTTTGATGTGTATAACTCCAGTTATGGTCAAAACAAGTGGCTACTGTCTTATAGCCAGAAGATGATTTACATAAGTGTTTGTTTAGTTATTAGAAAAGAGATATGCACCTACTTAGTAAAATAAGATGCAACTTGTTATTACTTTAATGCAATACTATTGAAAACACTTGGGGGGATGCATTCATCACATCATATCATATTATACTTGTCATCATATATGCATTCGTGATATCTTATTTCATGATCGTCCGAAGAAATAACTCTGTTGGAGTTCAACAAAGAAGAGGAGGAGGATCAGCAGGAGACACCTTAGGCTGTAGATCTAGGAGAAGAGAAGACTCTCAAAGATCTCCCTAAGTACCTGGATCATCGGCCAACCTCTTTCCTCAAAGGCAAGCCCCGGAGCATTCTAAGTCTCCCATGTTTTACAAAATATTACTTGAGTCATTTATGTTTGATGCATTAGGTTATAAGAGTTGATTGGAAACACTTGGTGCATAGAACTACCTTGTGTAGTTACATATACCTTTAACCCTATGTAGGTCCAGGATCCAATCTATGCTTAGCCATGCTTAGACCGGTACAAGTCGGGTGATTTCCTGTCACCTGCGAGATATAGGTGGATACCGAAGCACGGTTGGCTATATTTGCTATCGTGGAAAAGAACCAGGGTAATATAAATGGAGGCCAGATGGAGTCTATGTGTATGTTGACTCATATGATTTCATCTATACTGATTAAGGACCGTACCGTTGTTGGCACTTCTGATAAGATTGAACGCATGCCTATCACTTAGCTGGCTGGGTAACTCGTTCCGACCGCGAAGCCGAGTAGCTCAACTCAGGTCGAGCCCCGTTCTGTAAAAGTGCGCACTCTAGATGGTAGTAAGGATGTGCGGGGAGCCAGGCATGAGCCCAAGGGCAGGTTAGTCCTGATCGTCCTGGCAGCTAGTTATCCCTGATTGTGCAGCGCTAGTCAAACCCGTAAAATGTGTACCTGAGTTGTACCAAAGGTGACCTAAGGTAATCGTTGATCTGGTCTACCTGGGTTTGTGTTAGGAATAAATCCCCAGCTGGTTGAAATCGATTCGAATAGCCGTCTCTCCTGGACAGTGAGAAACTTGGCTAGCTCCAACATCGTAGTAACTGTGATATGGAATATGATGGTTCGGATGAAGATGCAATTACTACACCGGCTATGGTTTCTATTGTATGTTACTAAATGATATACTACATGTTTGGCATAGGTTAGTTGCTAATCTAGGGATGAATCGCTATAATTAACTTAATGACCGAATTATAATTGTACAACTGAGTTAGTCGCTTTTTATGCAAAATGTTGTCAAGCTACCTCCACTTATAAAGCCTTGCATAATCCTTGGAGTCACTTTGTTTTTGGTTTATGACGGGTAAGTCTAGCTGAGTACCTTCTCGTACTCAGGGTTTTATTCCCATTGTTACAGATGGTACAGTTTATCACGGCTATTGCAAGAACTGCTTCTGTCCCATCGTAGATGAGGAGTGAGCCCTGGTCAGGCATCTCTTATTAATCCTTCTTATATGCTTTTGTGGGAGTTGAAAGCTCTAGTTTGGTTTTGGTGAATTGATGAAACCCTAAGTGCTAACCTAGTTCATCAAGTGATTATGAGATAGGTAGCACACTTCAAGTAGAGAAGCAAATGAAGATCATAACATGACAATGGTGATAGCATGGAGATGATCAAGGGCTTACACTTGAAGAGAAGAAAGAGAAAAACAAAAAGCTCAAGGCAAAGGTATAAACCATAGGAGCTATTTTGTTTTAGTGATCAAGACACTTAGTGAGTGTGATCACATTTAGGATAGATAGCCATACTATTAAGAGGAGTGTAACTCGTATCGAAATGCGGTTATCAAAGTGCCACTAGATGCTCTAACTCATTGCATATGCATTTAGGATCTAGTGGAGTGCTAACACCCTTGAAAATATTTGTGAAAATATGCTAACACATGTGCACATGGTGTTTGCAGGGGTGAGATGGGTTTGGGTCCCTCTCTCCCTCCCGCCTCGCAAGCTCAGCGGGATTCGGCGCTTTCGGGAAAATAGAATGTCTATTTTCTATTGCGCCGGATGCAAAATTCTTGGTGGTTGGCACACTTGAGCAAGGGTGAAGAAGTAAGAGTTGAAATGGAGTTGATCGAAATGATGCTGGCGTCGGTCCTGTGACCGGACGCCAATCCGTATAGCCGGACGCCGACCGCTCTGCGTCAGTCGTCGCTGACTTTTCAATGATGGTACATGGCTAGGGGTTGAGCACCGGACGCCGTCTGCGTCCGATCAAGGTGGACGGACGCGTCCGGCCGAAAAAAACATGCCTCGGGAGCTTCTTCGAAACGACGGACGGGGCCGGGCTTGGGCGTCCGGTCGATTCTGAGCGTCCGGTCGATTTTACTCGAAAGTCCGGTCAACCATGACCGTTGAAATCGACGAACAAAGATTTGAAACAGGGGACACGTGGCGTGAATCACGTGACCGGACGCCGAGGGCCAGCGTCCGGTCGATCGGACCGGGCGTCCGGTCACCCCGTTAATGCCAAAGTGAAGGGGCACAACGGCTCTATTTCATTGGGGCTCTATTTATAGCCCCATGGCGGCTCAAGGGAGCCCTCTTGCACATTTTCATTGACATAGCAACCTTGTGAGCCTAGCCAAAGCCCTCCCACTCATCTACATCATTGATTCATCATCATAGTGAGATTGGGAGTGAATCCAAGTGCATTGCTTGAGTGATTGCATCTAGAGGCACTTGGTGATTGTGTTTCATTGCGGTTTAAACATTGTTACTCTTGGTGGTTGCCGCCACCTAGACGGCTTCGAGCAGCAAGGATCGTTGAGTGGAGGAGGTGATTGTCTCCGACTCAATCGTGGTGATTGTGAGGGGTTCTTGACCTTTCCCGGCGGAGCGCCAAAAGGTACTCTAGTAAATTGCTTGTGGCTTGTGTGATCCTCATCTTGTGTTGGTTGTGCGGCACCCTATTGAGGGTTTGGCGAGTGATGCCAATCAGCGCGTGAACCTCCAAGTGAGTGAATCGCCACAACGAGGACTAGCTTGTCGGTAAGCAAGTGAACCTCGGTAAAAATCATTGTGTTCATCATTTGATTCCGAGGTGATTGGTATACATTGGTATTCATTATTGTGATTGATTGGTTCCTACCACTACACGGCGGTATAACTCTCTTGCTCACTCTTACATTACCGCAAACTAGTTATCAAGCTCTTTAGTGTAGCTAGTTGTGAGAGCTTGCTTGTTTGATTAGTGTTGCTCTTTAGTTAGTCTTTGAGAGCACACTAATTTAGCTAAGTGTCATAGCTATTGTGTGGATATACACTATTCGAAATAGAATTGTGGTAGGTGGCTTGCATCTTTGAGTAGGCTAGCGCAACACTCGCTTCGCCGCAATATTGTCTAACACATTTTGTTAAGTGTTGTTGTAGAATTTTATTAGGCTATTCACCCCCCTCTAGCCATTAGGACCTTTCAGGAGTGTGATCATGAACTGGCACTATGTATTTGAACTATGATGGCAGATGTTAGTTTCAAATTTTAATTTGCTTCAGCTACTATTTATTGAACTTGGTTTGTAATAACCTTAAGTGGTACTCTGATGAATGAACTGTATTTATGAACTTTATGTAACGTGTGACATGTATGTTAAATCATGCACAATCTTGGTTGTATGTCGATGGTTAATCGAGACCCGTCGTGGTACTCGACGGACTACCGGGTTTATATGGGCTCAAGTATGACAGTGTGACCGCTTGTGGGCTATCATTATACTTGTGCTCTTATAAATTGGTCGGTTCTGCTATAGCCTTTGCGAGGGATTCCTTGCAAGGGGCTCCAACGTGGACTACAGGAAAGCTTACGCGCTTCTCGATACCTTGGTAAAAATACTAGAGTCATTGACGGGAGTTTCCACATCTCTACCTTACTCTTTAGCTTTCGCATTTACATTGCAATCTTGGTTTGTGCTTTACTTTCCTAGCTTAGTGATAGGCTAGTTGATAGATTTGGAATTTAGGTTGCATAACTCCTTTTTGTGGTAGAGATAGCAACACACTAGCAAAACCATAGTTGCACATTTAGATAGTTTATCTTTTGCATAGGTTTTTGCTAAGGATAGAAAAAGATGTCATAGTTTAGAGTTAGAGTTTTAAGTTGCCTAATTCACCCCCCCCCCTCTTAGGCGTCACGGTCCCTTACAAGTGGTATCAGAGTCGGTTGGCTCAATTTGGACCTTTGGCTTCACCGTTGTTGAGCCGACGCTATTTAGAGTGGTTGGGATGGATACCTCTAGGCCTCCGCACTTTGACGGCACTAACTTCCCCTACTATAAAGCTAGAATGGCTTGTCACCTTAAGGCAGTAGATTTGGGTGTTTGGAGAGCCACTCGTGATAGGATGAAACATATTAAGAATCTCGATAAACCCATAAAGAGTGAAGAAAAAGAAATTTATTTCAATGGTAGAGCTAAAAATTGCTTGTTTGAATCTTTTAGTATTGATGTGTTTAACCAAGTGTTTACTTTAAACACGGCACATGAAATTTAGTTAAAACTCCAAGAGCTCTATGACAGCACAACTAATGTCCGTCAGCAAAAACATTATCTAGCTAAACAAAATTATGATTCCTTTAAAATAAATAATGATTATCTTGTTCATGATATGTATTCTCGTTTGAATCTAATTATCAATGAGCTCCATTCAATAGGATTAATGAAGCTAGATGATGTGGACATCGTGAGGAAGATCATCTCCATGCTACCACAAAAGAAATATGCAAGCATCATCACCATCCTTCACAACATAGAGGACTTGAGCACCATGACCCCGGCCATAGTCATTGTCAAGATAGTGGCATTTGAAATGTCATAGAAGATGGGTCAAGAAGAAGCCTCATCATCAAGCAAAGGCAAAGCGCTTGCATGTAGTGAGAAAAAGAAGATGAAGGGTAAGCAAGTTGAGACAAGCTCAAGCTCAAGCTCCTCAAGTGAAGATGAAGAAGAAGATGAGGATGAGGATGATGATGATGTAGATTCAAGTGATGATGATCAATCTTCCTCCTCCACCTTCAACCTTGATGAAGAATCAATCAAACTTATCAACAAGGTGGAGAAGATGATCCAAAGGCTCAATATCAAGGGTGTGCCCATCCAAATTCAAGATTTCATCTTCACCAATCAAAGAAGCAAGAAAAGAAAGAAAGGATGCTATGGATGCGACGACTCAGGGCACTTTATGGAAGTTTGTTCAAACAAGCATACACCCAAGACAAACAAAAAGGCGTGCAAGGACAAAGTCCTCACATCAATAAGGTCATGGGATGATTCTTCAAGTGAAGAAGAAGACCATCACAACAAGCGAGGCCACAAGCACCCATCATCAAGCTCTTCTCGTGTGTGTCTTATAGCTCGAGGTAATGAAAGTTCATCCTCTAGTGAGAGTGATAGTGATGATGAAATGCCTTCTCTTAATGAACTTGTGTAAGAAAATTTTAAATATGCTAAGGCTTGCACTAGCCAACAAAAGAAGCTAAAAAATTGCAAGAAAAGCTAGATAGTTCACAAGAAGCATATAAAACCTTGCTTGAACAATATGAGACATTTGCTAATCTCAATATTGAACTATCTACTAAAATTGAGAAACTTGAGGCTAGTGCAACAACAAATGCATGCACAATCAATGATGAGCAACTTGTAAAGAAAAATAATAAATTAAAAGAAAAGTTAGCTAGCTCACAAGATGCTTATAAAAGTTTGCTTGCTAAAATGGAAACCATGTGCAAACATTGTGATGAGCTAACTAATAAAGTTGCTAATCTTGAAGCCGTCGGTACAACCCTCACCAAGGCACCTAAAAAGAAAAGTTCTATCTTTGACATGCTTAAAAGGATGCTTCTACTTCTTGCAATGATTTATGTTTAGACTCACCCTTGTGCAACCAAGTTTGTGTTGAGAAAGTTGTTATAGATACATGCACACAAGATGTCGCAATGGAGAATGAGCAACTCAAGCAAGACTTTTAGGCATAACGGAGCAAGCCCAACATCATCAAGATAACACCATTAAGGGAGTGAAGAAGCTTGATGAAGGACAAACCATGGTTTGCTACATGTGCCACAAGGAAGGCCATAAGTCTTATGAGTGCAAGGTGAAGAATAGGAGAGGAGCTAAGAAGAAAGAGAAAAACAAAAGGGAAACAAGCAAGCTCTCCAACACCTACACCAACAAGGTGGACAAAAAGGCCTCCACACCTTATCTCTTGAAGAAGAAGAAAAATGACAAGGTGGTGGCCATCAAGGTGAACAAGCAAGCCAATAATGGGGCCAAACGCATTTGGGTGCCAAAGGAGATCATTTCCAACATAAAAAGCACCAAGAAGGTTTGGATCCCGAAAGGAAAGTAAGAAGTTCAATGGACTTCGGGGAATTTAGAGACTTGGCAAAGTATGGGTGTATTTCATGGGGTGCATCATTATGGACAAGGTAATTGCCAAATGGGTTAGTGAATACTATGGACCCAAATTCCCCTTCCCATGTTATGTAACTAGATTTAATTTCTTACAATTTCAATTAGCATCTAGTTTCTTTTTATGTCTAGGTTTGCATTTGCATGTTTAATCTTTTGTCTTGCATACACTAGGTATATCTTATGGTAGGCTTGCTCGGTTTCACTCTTAACCCTTGGAGCAAACCTACATGGTTTAAATTATTTAGGAGCATGGCACATAGCGTGTTTTATAATTGTTCATCTAATATGTGCCAAAGTCCAAATTATAGATAATTTCTCCCAAATATCATTTTCAAAAATGATTCTCACATTCATGTGATGTCATCTTTCAAGTGGAATTTTTTATTCTAAAATCAATGTGCATGTCTCCTACAAGTATTCCACACTTGTGTGCATAAATTTAGGGGGAGGTTACTCTACAAGTTGGATGTTGTGAGACTAACACCTTTTCAAGCTTATCATGTGTGTAGTAGTCTCATTGCAAGGAAAATGAAGTCCCCGGAGTTAAGCATCATACTTCAAATATCCACCACCTATTGCAAGTGGTATCAATCAAATTGGTTTCCACATGTGGTATTTCTAAACCGATATCATCATGTTGATTTCACTTTAGTATTTATATGCTTTCTCCATGCATTATATAGATTAAACTCCCTTGAGCATTAATTTGCCAATTATGCATAAACTATATTCTTCATCATATGTATGCATATATTTAGGGAGACTTAGTCTATGTAATGTAAGAGTCAAATTTGGTGACCTATTCCACTCCACATACAAAGGATCACAAAGTTTGACCCTCCCTTGTGCTACTAATATCTTTCTTTTCGGTGTTTGATTCCAAAGGGGGAGAATTTATAGGACCAAAAGCAAACCCAATCATAATAATTTACATGTGGTAATGGTCTGAGAAAGGGAGGATAGTGGATTATGGAGTTAGGGGGAGGCTTAAATCCATAATGCCACATGGGGACATTTGCAAGGCAAGATAAGCTTAAAAAGATGTTTACATGTGGTATCTTTTAGCATCATATAACATTGCCCTTTGCATTGCATCCCAGCAAGTAAATAGTTTTTAAATTCCAAATTTTTTATTATTTGCTTGCTTTGGTCGTGTTGTCATCAATCACCAAAAATGAGGAGTTGTAAGAAAAATGGACCCTAGACCCATTTACTTTGGATTTTGGTGTTTGATGACCAACACAATCAAATTGGACTAATGAATTTGCAAGCAATTGTTTTGTAGTTCAATAGGGTGCAACCGTGACTTGGACGAAGGCGACATGATGATCCCACGATCAACACCATAAGCAAGACCCTATAAGCACAAGAAAAGACCCAAGATATCAAGCAAAGTCCAAGCATGAAGATAGAAACCAAGCTGGACGCAAGATCGTGAAGAAACGAGCTCGGCAGAGGTGACCGAACGCGGCCCTATGACGACCGGACATGTCCGATCAGTTGCTCAGCAGCAGCAGGCGTTAGCAGCAGCGACCAGACGCTGAGCGAGGCAGTGACCGGACGCACGGACTTCACTATTCATCATCAACGGCAATGTTCTCAGCGTGACCGGACGCGAGGGCAGGACGACCGGACGCACCAAGAAGTAGCCTCCGATCATGTCCAAAAAGGTTCTAGAGCGACGCTAGCGTGATCGGACGCATTCGATCGAGTGAGACCAGACTCGGCCCAGAGTTCGATCAACGCGCATGCTCCAACGGTCGGCAGGACCGGACGCGTCTGATCGGGACGTGATCAGTGTTCGGTCACTAGCAGAAAGTTGGGTCTTGGGTCCAATGGCTAGTTCTCACATGTGGGGCTATAAATAGACCACCCCCAACTGTCCATTTGAGGTGTGGAGAGCTGAGAAAACATACCAAGGGTGTTGATACACCATTTTAGTAATCTCCACTCGCATAGTGCTTAGTGATACATTCGGTGATTAGCGTAGGTGCTTCGCGAAGTACTTAGGTTAGTTAGACCACCGCTTATGCGCTTGCTCTAGGTTTAGACCTAGTGTTTAGTGAGATTTGCACACCTCTTACCACTTGGTGCTTGTGCGCACAATTATTGTACATCGGAGGGGATTGTACTCTTGCAAGATCACACCAACCGCGTTTGTGGTGTGGCCGCCACCGTGTACCGAAGAGAACAAGGCCCACGGCGGTTTGGCCGGAAGCTTGACAGTGAAGACGATGGGGAGCGGTCCAAGAGAGGCTTGCTAGAAGGCACACTGGAGACCCACTTGCACGTGGGGAAGGCTCGGGCTATCCACGGAATTACCCGACCAGGAGCTTGGCCCTTGTGAGGAATTCCTTATGAGGGGCTCCAACGAGGACTAGGGGGAAGCTCGCGCGCTTCTTGATACTTTGATAAAACTACCAGAGTCGTTGACGGGAGTTTGCATATCTCTACCTTACTCTTTAGCTTCCGTATTTACATTGCAATCTTGGTTTGTGCTTTAGTTTCCTAGCTTAGTGATAGGCTAGTTGATAGGTTTGGAACCTAGGTTGTATAACTCCTTTTTGTAGTCGAGATAGCAACACACTAGTAAAACCATAGTTGCACATTTAGATAGTTTATCTTTTGCATAGGTTTTTGCTAAGGATAGAAAAATAAGCCATAGTTTAGAGTTTGAGTTTTAAGTTTCCTAATTCGCCCCTCACCCCTTCTTAGGCGTCATGATCCCTTACACATTAGATGACAATAGTGTTCGCCTAAATGAATTAAATGGCCATTTAAACGGCCAGTATACGGTAAACGGTGGTAAACTATTTTGTTTAGGGGGTAAACAGAAATTAAACGGTTGACCGTTTAAACGGTCAAAAACGGGAAAACGGCCTAAACGGAACAGAGATAAATAGCATTAAGCGGGCTAAACAGCTATTTAAACGACTGTTTAGGCGAACACGAGGTAAATCTAGTTCAGTTTTATATGGATAAATTTGTATACTTAAGTTTATTATATTTATAAATGTGTACACTTGATATGTTACATGCATAAATATCTATATTTTGTTCTTTTCACATGCATAAATATATACATACCAAAATAATTAATTTTTACTCAGATAAATATGTATAAATGCTAGAATACTTGATTTTTTACATGCACATATATAATTATATGTATTTTTTTTAAAAGTACAAAACCGTTTAGACCATTTAACTTCGTTTAAACACCGTATAAACAGCCTAAACGCTAAACGAAGGGCGACCGTGTAAAGACCGTTTACTGTTTAGGAAACCATTGGATGACATTAACCAGCAGTACTAAATCCAGTGACATGAAAAACACAAAGTTTTGCCATACACATTGTTTTGGCTACACACACTGAGCTGGACACATACATTGTTTTTGGCCACATACATATCCATGTTCTGGCCAACAAAACAGAATTTTTGATCCTTTACAACCAAAATGAATTTATCCTTGATGGTGCTCTCATTTTTTCTTTTTGTTGGTTGGGCTCTTCCTCACCTTTGTAGCTAGCTGCTTCTTCCTTGGAGCCATTTTCTTAGGTGGTGGGTCCACAGATGCACTTGCTATTTCATCTACCTAATTCACAACTTGTAGATCCCAGTAGAGATTCCTATTGAATGCAAGACATGTTATCAAAAAGGCAATAGTAAGTTTTGGCCAAGCATGTATTTTGAAGTAGGGCATACCTTCTAGTTGTTGCAGTGGTTGAAGGTGGTGCATTCTCAACCTCAATTGGCACCACATCTAGGACTTCTCTCTCTCTGACAGCACTTCAAGCTTCAGTAGAAGCTTTAGCTGCAGCTTCCAGAGCCTCCCTTATTGCCTTAGCTGCTGCTTCTTTAGCCACTGCTGCCCTTGTTCTTGGTGTATTTCCTCCACTAGGGGTAGGGTCTGTCTTGCTCTTCTTCCTTCCAGGTTTAGGGGTTGACTTTTTAGTTTTTTCCTGCAATGTAGTTGTTAGGGTCAGTAGTTAACAGTTAGAATTGTAGCTAATAGTAGGGATAGTACATTACCTTTTTTTGGTGCCAGTTAGTGAACACCTCCAGCTTCCAGACCTGTGGCCATACTCACCACATCCAGGGCTTTTGACCTATCTTGTTGCTTTACCACTTCTCTCAGATGGAGCCAGATGCCTTTTCTTCTTCTGTCTGACTAGGTCTCTCTTCTTTATATTTGGTGGGAACAACTTGAAGCCCTTGTCCACCTCTAGCCATTGTCCTCTATCTGTTATGTTGGGAATGATCCCATGGTATGCAGCCTGGAACTTCTCAACTGAGTAATAGTTGTGCACATACATGTCCATATTGGGTTGCCTTAGGTTGTGATTATAGCCAATGCATGTGGGCAAGGCTTTCCAGTCACTTGCCACTCTTTACAAGTATAGATATGTTGTGTGGGATACACAACATGCCTCCTAACATCCTCATCTTTGTAGATCTCAGTCACTTCTGCTTTCTCTGGGTGCCCTTTAGTCACTTTTAGATGGCCTAAACTCTTGGAGGCTGCATTGAGCTGATGGATAACTGCAGGTAGAATTCAAGGAGACAGAGAATTAGCTATCTTCCTCCTCTTTGCAAAAAAGAGTGAGTGTCTTGTCTCTAATAGCATCAGCCAAGCAGTGAACAGGTAGATCCTTGTGCTCCTTGATCCAAGCATTCTAAGTCCCAGCTAGATTATTGTTGATGTAGTCACATTTGATGTCTGGATTGAACTTGCTCCTTGTCCACAGCAGGTTGTGATGTTGTTTGAGCCAGTGAAGCACATCTAGACAAGCATCTACTACCTTGTCAAAGAAGTACTTGAACTTGTGTGGTGTATATGCTCTAGCAGTAGGCCACATATTCTTGGCATAGACATCTCCTAAGTAGTACTTGTTCATGTTTTCCATCAAATGCCTAAAGCACTCCCTCTGTTCACTGTTAGGGAAAACCTTGGCAATTGCAGCTTCAAGGCCCTTGCAAGCATTAGTGCAAATAGCTAGCTTGTCCATGGGGCCTATTGCCTTGCTCAGTTGTTCCATAAAGCATGTCCAATTTTCCTTTCTCTTAGAGTCAAAAAGTCCAAAGGCCAAGGGGTACATCCAGTTATGCCCATCCAAAGGTTGAGCTGCAGGTAGGTGTCCATTCCAAAGTCCATTCGGTGTTGTTGAGTCTATACTAATATAGGGCCTGCAACCATTTATGAAATCATCAATTGTAGCCTTGAAACAACAGAAAAACCTTTTGAAATGAACCTTGTCCTCCACAGTCTCAGCGTCTATCTCCAATATACTCCCAGGTGACCTCATCTCAACTTCTACCTTGAATTTGTACAACCAATCAAATGAATCATCCCATTTATCAAACAGCTTGTTGGCTGCCCTTTGTCTACCATAAACTACAGTCTGATATGGGATCTCTATTTTGTACTTAACCTGAAGCTCATCCTGTACTGCCTTTGGACCCATGCCAGGATTCCTCTTGAGTAAGGGTATGGCCCTCTCTGCCACCCAAGCCTATGATGCCATTAAACACCCAGGGACTCTAGCTCTAGAAGGACAATTGTGAATGCCTTTATTTATTTGCACCTACAAAATGGCACAAGAAGTCTGCATAAATAAACATTTCATGAAAACATTCACAAGAATATTAAATCAACTGAACAGCAAAAACAAGAAAATATACCCTGACACTCCCATCATGTTGTGTCCTAGCTCTAATAATCCAAGGGCACCCAAGAGTAGTACAGTGTCCCCTAAACCTTTTCTTGTCAGAATGAGCAGTACCAAGTTTAAACTCCTTTACTATGGCATGCTGCCTCACTACTAGCCTGAAATCGTCCATACTAGGATTATCCCTATCCCACTCAAACATTGGCTCCTCTTCTACATTGTTATCCACTGGAACAATAGCTTCACTCATATCTTATTGCATTTCAGCTATCATTGTAGGGATAGGTATTGCTTCCCTTGCTGCTGCTTCTGCCCTCTCATCTATTGCCTTAAATCCCATTGCTTCATATAATTTGTCCTCATCTACAACTACAGTAGCATCATCATCATTATTGACATCTGGAAGTATGATCAGATTGGCCCAATCCACTGGCTCTGGTATATCAACAGGCATAGATGGAGGTGGCGAACTACATGTATCACTAGTGCTCTCTGCATTCTCAGATACATTAGAACCACTGCCTCCTACATTTTCAGGAATTCCACTGCCTTCACCAGTAGTGACACCAGATGCACATCTACGCGTAGAACTATCATTACGAGAGTATGCATGTTTACTGACAACGTCAACTACAAGAAAAGCAACCCTTTGTCCTCATCTATCCTTTACCATTTGCTGAAAATGCTCATCCCTTCTCACTTCCATTCAGAACCACTGCCAGTGTCAACTACCCAGACTGATAGTGTTTGTGATGGCCCCCAGATGATCTTTGTGGCTATCTCATCATGAAATTTCTCCAGAGTATATTGTCCAGTTCTATCCAACCATAACTCATGCTCTTGCTCGACCATTTCTACCAGCCCATACTCCCCATCAGTGACATATTTACCAACCTTAACAACTAATATAAATGCATTGCCAGAATTAATCCTGATAGAATGAATCAACAACAAAACAACCAACGAGTTAGAACAATATCCTACATGGCACGGTTCTAAACAAGTCTACCATTTCTAGTGTAGTCAAAGATTGAACTTACCAAATGGAGCACCCGCTAGAATCCATTGCAAGGAGTTGTACTACATAAGCTGCCTACGAAGCACAGATGGAGAAAAACCGAATCAGATCGACGAACACTAACCCTAATAAAAAAACACAGTGCAATGCAGACCGCGGATATGGCTCGAAGCAGGCACATACCTTTACTCCATCGCAAAAGTGCTCGGGGGCGACTGAGACATAGCTCGAGGTGGGGGGCGAGCCACGGTTTACACGGCGGCGGTGACGGACGGGCGTTGCATGGAGCAGAGAAAGATGGGGGAGGGAGGGAGAGTGGAGTGGGTCGGGCCACGCGGGGAGGATAAAGACGCCAGGGGCAGAGAAGGTCTTTTTACCTAAGACTGCTTACTCGGATCAGAATTGAACAGCGGAGCTAGCACGCCACACGAAAGCAAAAATAATAAATATGTATCGTTTTTTTTCTATTAAAAACGTAGCGTCAAAACTAAAGCGGCTATTTAAGCAGGTGCATCCCTCGTAAATATCCCGCACGCTTCCGAGTGCCCACTCCACTCTCCCATCCTCACACTCCGCCGGCGAGCAAACCGAGCCAGCAATGCCGGCGGCAGATCCCCCCGTCACCGACGCGGCTTCCGACGAAGGCGCGCCTCCCCGACCATCTCCTCCGCCGCCGCCACCCCGGCCCCTCTCCCTCGCCTCGGCGCTCCCCTTCTGGTTCTACCTCGCCGCCGCCGTCTCCCTCCTCGCGCTCCTCCTCCCCCACATCCTGCCTCCCTCCTCCTCTCCCGCGCCTCTCCCACCTCTCCTCCTCGGACACCTCGCCGCAGGCCGCGTCCTCAAGCTCGATCCCGCCCCCGGCCTCTTCGCCGTGACCTCCCGCCCCGCCGGCATCGGCGGCGGCGGGGGCTCCCCCGCGCACCGCGTCCTCATCCTCTCGGGGCTCGCCGCGGGGTCCTTGTCCTTCCGCCGCGTCCTCTCGTCGCTCTCCTCCCGCGGCGTCCACGCCACGGCGCTCGACCTCCCCGGCCAGGGCCTCTCCCCGGCGCCGCCCGCCGCGCCCGCGCCCGCCCGGACCAGCGCGCTCCGGGAGATCATGGACCGCGGCATCTTCCACGCCTTCGGGCACCTCGTGCAGACGGGCGAGGTCCCGTACCAGGAGGAGCCGCCGCGAGCCGCCGCCCAGAGGTCGCCGCACGCGCCCTACGAGGCGGCCGCGGCCGTCGCGCGCGCCGCGGAGGCGCTGGGCCTCGGCGTGGCCCCCGTCCACCTCGTGCTCCACGACTCCGCGCTCGCGGCCGGGGCCGCGTTTGCGTCGGCCCACCCGGGGGCCGTGCGGAGCGTGACGCTGGTCGACGCCGCCGCGTCCCTGCCGGCGTTCCCGGCCGCGGTCTTCGACGTGCCCGTGCTGGGGAGGATGGTGCTGCGGGTGCCGGCGCTGTTCCGCGGCCTGCTGCGGCTGTGCTGCGCCCGGGGGGTTGGCGCCGAGGAGGCAGAGGCGTACCTGGCGGCGATGCGGGGGGAGGGGAAGGCTGAGGGGGTGGTTGAGGCATGGAAGGCGATGAACCACAGCTTTCAGCTTGGGGAGTGGAGGGGTTCTTCGGAGGAGGTGAGGAGGCTGCCGATGCTGGTGCTGTGGTCGGGTTCTTGGTCAGACATGTGGATCGATGAGGGGAAGAAAGTGGCATCTGCATTGCCTGACGCCAGATTTGTCTACCATTCCGGCGGCCGATGGCCTCAGGTTAATGTGGTGATTTAAATTTACTTGTCAATTTCATCTTATGCCTTATGGAGAGAGTGGACATAGTTTGAACTGGGCTTGAACTAAATGCTATACTGCAAATAAATTTCCTAAACTTTTGGAGATGATCAACATTGGGCACCCCACGACTTTTCCAGCTTGTTATGATTTTTTCAGTGAAATTTCTTTAAGTTGGTTCTTTTACATGTGATAATTAGCGAAAGATGCCATTGTGATTTATGAACCTCATTACTAAATTTTGGGGTCAACTTAGCCAATCCATTCCCTTCACTGAATTGACTGTCCATGTTCTATTGTATCTCCATTCTTCCTTCAGAAGTCTCACCTTAGTCCTTAGGCACTACTGGCATTGCTAACTTAGTATTTGCCCCCCATTATAATAACTAAGTACCAACCTGAGATGACGATATTGTTATTTTTGTTGCTTTGCGCAGGTCGATGCCTTTGAGGAAATTTCAGGGCTGATAACCGAGTTTGTAACCTCATCTGAAGAAGCAGCAGGTGGTCACATTGAGTAGCCCATTGTATGACGCCCTATGAGTTCACGACCTTGGTGAAGGATCAAGATCCTAGTTTCGGAAATGCCTTATATATGTGCACGTGTATGGCTCGATCAAACAAGATTGCTCTGCCTTTTACAAATTGGTAGCTCCTTGCTCCTGCTGCCAGCATGAAACACTTACAGAAGTGCAGTTATCAAGTTCATGAGGATATTTTACTCCTTTTAGGATCGCTATGCAAATGCAACCTAGAGCAGTTTTAGATCTTTTAGTTGGTTCTGTGACAAAGTGCAACTTGAGATTTTTGTTCCAGGAGAGTTCCTGCTTGCAGGGTCTGTACCAGAGTTCTGACTTACACTCGCGTGTTTTTTTTTAACTTTGTTGCTCAATGGGGCACTTGATGTGTTGCTTGAATTGTAAAACGGGGCGTGTTACTGACTCATGCTAGCGTTTATGTTTTTACCAAACATGTCCATACATGCTAGTATGGTAGCATGTATTCAGTTTAGCATTGTTTTGAGGTAGCGTGTTCTGAGTAATCACTTGTTTGGGTGTATTCATACAATTAATCTTTCACATGAAATTTCTGTGTTCCAAAGACGACCTAAGGTGAGCTACAATTTTGAATATGTTCATGTTCTGCCCTTTAACTTTGGACTTTGGAGACCTGATTTATCCCAGAACAGGCGCGGAAGCAGAGCCTCTCCCTCTGGTACTATGAAATTGGCTGTTTTTCTCTTGCTATCTTTTTACTTGCGATGATGCCCCCAAAATCGAAATCATAATGCCGAGCTCGAAAGTTATGACATAACCTTCGTGAACGTGGCCAAGAGCTTATTTGCTAAACTGATCTCCTACCAAATGAACAAAGTTATTATCACACTGGATTACATCATGACTTCTCTTGTGCTTGTGGCGATTGCCCTTCTTGATGTGTATTCCTAGGAAACAGTAGCTCATGTATTTGCTTCTCTGCAGCGAACTCGGAAGTAGCCTGCATGCAGTTCAAAAGATTCAGGACATGATAATGCAATGCAAGTGCCTTCTTTCGGCAATAGTACTTCTTCGGTTTCAAATTATAAGATGTTTTGATATTTCTAGATACATAGTTTTTTACTATATATCTAGACAATATCTAGGTACGTAGGAAAACCTATGAATCTAAAAAAAGGTCAAACGTCTTATAATTTAAAACGGAGGGAGTATATATTTTTTGCTCAGAATCTACGTAATCCACTAACATAAGCACTGGTGTCTCATCATCGAAGCTGATTGTAAGTGGATCAGTATTTTCATTGAAAAAGAGAGACAAGAAGCATCACAGACCTTTGTAGGGAAAGCAAATCTCAGTGTCTGCACTTGAGTTCCTGAACACACTCTCAAGTCAAATCCAAGGCAGTCCACTCCGATCACCGCTGCTTCCTGCAAAAACATAACCGGGCTGTGTATCAAACACCAAACCTTTGAGAGATGGTGAATTGCTCTTCCATGATGTCCAGTGCTGAAATCCTGGAACGGTTCTTGCAATCAGTCCGAAGAAACTGTACCTCTACATGAATGGCCTTGCACCTCCAGCAGAGAGATTTCAGAGCCTGTGTGATCTTGTCTCCAGCAGCTCTCAGGCGTGATATTACGTTTGGTGCAGAATGCGCGATGATGTCCGGCTTAGCCTTTTGGTATTCTTCAATCTTTACCTTTGGCTACATGTTGATAATTTAAACTATGGTCATCAAATACATAATACCAACACTACAGTAGTACAGTTTGATAACAATTCACATTGTGAAGTTAGAATTGCAGAGAAGCCATGGGAAATTCAAACATGTCAAAATATGAAAGAAGCGTGCCTCAGTTCCATACGCAGTGATCAACTCAATGCTGAGGACCTCGACCTTGAAAAAGGTGGCACCACTCTCCTTTTTATCTTCCTTTGGAGCATCACCTGCCACGAATTCAGAAACCTGTAAGGATCGCATGTTCTCATGAAATGCAGACATCTGCTGAATACAAGAAGGTTAATTTTTTATCACAGCAGCTATACTTGATATATGCTTGGCAACCATGGTGCTCTCCTCAGCAAAGGCAGGTCTCAGCTGGCCCTCGACAACAAGGCTTGCAGGTGGCCGGTCCAACCAGTCTATGTTAGACTTGGTTGCAGTCTGGGAATGGATTTTATTAAGAGTCCAGTTGCTGACAAAACATGCTAATATAAAACCTTACATATCATAAACTTCAATCATGTACCTCTACGATCATCCTTGCAAAGTACAACGGATGGCAAGAATTCACGGTCTCGAGGTTGGACCAGCTTGGTAGGTCGTCGTCGTCGTCGTCGTCGTCGTCGTCCTCACCATCATCTTCCTCGTCCTCACCATCAGAAAACACACCCTCCTGCATGTTTTACATACATCTAGATAAAATCAACAGCCTCTCTGGAGTCTAGACAACTGAAATCAACAGCAGTATCTTGTGGTTCATCCTAACCACGTCGTTGAAGTCATCGTCAAAGTCGCTTTCCTCGTCGTCGTCGGAGCCGTCATCGTCCTCGTCGCCGTCATCATCTTCTTGTGCAAAATCTGTGGCCGAGGCCGAAAGATCCAAGTCGGCGAAAACCTGTGTGTTATCCAATCCGATGATAACGTGCTGCACACATGAATCAACAACACGAGCAAAGGCCATCGGTGTCACACACTGACAAATTCATAAGGTGAATGAAACAGGGGAGGAAATGGGGATGAACAGAGGCGTCACCGCGATCTTGTCCTCCCCCATGACGCTCTCCAGCAGCGCGTCCTCGTTGTCGACCTCGAAGTAGATATCTGAGAAGATTGCCACACATAAGCTTCATCAGGAAGGGGGAAAATTAGTGTCACACGGCAAGTTACGAGAGCTTGTAGCTGCATTGCATTTGCATCAGCCAGGAGGCAGGAGCTACCTCCGTTCTCGTCGGTGAGGTAGGGGAACTCCGGGAGGATGATCCGCTCTTGCACGCCGTCACCGACAAGCGTGGAGATCATCACCGTCGCCTTGTTGTTCACCTGCAGTTCATGATTCTCTTAGCATTTATTTGCGAAGTATGATGATGAGTGGCAAGCACCAAGCAGGGCCGGAGAGTGGTGGCTTTGAGGTTGGTCAAAGAGAGGTTGACCTCGACGATTGTTCGGGCGGACTCGGCGTCGGTCAGGTGGGCCGGCTCGCCTTCGTCCAGCTGCACCGTCTCGGCGATCTCCTCGAATGGGTGGTACCTCCCCCTCGCCGGCTGCTCGTCCATGTGGTCCGGCGCCGACGCGACGGCCCTGCATCGTTGGTCACCAATCAGCCATATCCAGCAGCTGGCGCCTCAGTCAATACTCCAAGACATACGTACCGGCAATGGCGGCCGCGGCTGGCGCCGGAGCCCCGGCGCGCTCGCTCATTATTGTTCCACCAGGCGTGGCAGCGACAGCGAGAGCGGCAGGGAAGGCGACCGTGACACCGGAGAGAGAAGACGACCGAGCTGCCGGTGGCTCTTCTTCTTGCGACAACGAAGCTGTGACGCGAAGCGGCAGGGGGAGCGCGGCGGGAGGAGGGGAAGGTGGAGCACGAGGGGTCTGGCGCTGCAGCGGTGGTAGCCGCCGGAAACATGGTATACCATGGAAGGGAGCCTCGGCGGAGATAGTTTTAGATAGTTTTGTGTGGCGCCGGCGCCTCTCGCTCCCTATCCAAACCAGAGCTGACGTGAATTACGCGGGGGGACGACATCTACAGCTACTTTACCTCTCTTGTCTGGGCTCGTTCGCTTGGACTTGTTTGCTTATAAATCATACTTTTTTAGTCAATGAATAGTATTTTTTTTACATTAAATCAACTAACGGTATTTTCAGGCATGACTTATCAGTCAAACAAGCCCAAACGAACATGGTGATAGATCCTAGAAGCATTTATGCGCCAAGAACATCCTTGGATTGCACACTTGACAATCGGCCTCTTCGTAGGTTGGTTTCTAGACTGATAAGTCCGGCTGGTGCTAGTTTGTTGTGAGAGAAAATACTGTTGGCTGTCTGATAAGCCCTGACTGAAATCAACAAGCGAACAGGCTGAATGAATCATATTTGTTTTGAATGAAATTAGCAAACTCAAAACCTTATTCATATGCTTAACTCCTTTCCTAAATGCTACAATGTTAGAAAATAACTCTCCCTTCGTAGTCTTGGGGTTTTTTGTATCATTTTTTTTAGACCTAGTTGTAGACATAGACGCTTGCATCTTCCAAGGATTTACATCTCTGGTCTATACTTCAAGAGGAACACCTTCGCCAGCGGCAACATCATCAACACTTTTTTTGACAAGTCATCGTCATCAACACTTTCATCAACATTAGAAGAAAGTTGTGCATTATCAGGCGATTATGTATTATTAGGAGACTGAGTCGCACTAGCATGTGCGTCCCCTCATCATCAACACCAACATACTATTCATCATTGTTGAACATATCAGCCTCCTTATCAGGTTTAAGTTCAGGATCTAAAGCATTTCACCTCCTTGCACAAGCTTGTCATCATCAAATCAAAGGAAAACTAACCTATCCCCACATCCTAATTAATCACAAAAGCCCTTTGTGTAAGCTTTCTAACGCAGAGAGTTTGTTGTGTAGAAACCTTTGACTTTTATCTCTAGCGAGAACTAAGCGAGAACTAAGGAACCCTAGCAGCAAAAAAGATCCCCCATATCACATCAATGTCGTCATCACTAACAAAAGTACGTGGATCCAAAGCTAGTCTACTTGTGTCGGTGCTCAGATTGAAAAGAAATACCTACCCTCAGTGTCCTCTATCCCGTCGGCAGAAAGGATCTAGATGGCTAGATGGGAGCCTATAAAAATTTGTCTACAAACTCACAAACACCTAAACAAGGTGGTTAGTAAAATAACAAGCCCTAAAGCCACTACTTACACTACTCTATTTTACCCAAGCAAGCCAATACACAATTCTAGTACCAACTTAATTCACACAAACAAACAAGAGCTAGCAACTAAAACTAGCTACTACATTAGTGAGCTACACAACTAGGCAAGCAACTACGCACAGTCAACAAGCATGAAAGTAATGCACATGTAAGTAGTAGCAAACCACCGAGGGCAAGAGACAATAGATTTATCCCCGTGGTTCGGTTGCTTGCCAGCAACCTACATCCATGTTGTGGGGAGTCTTAAAATGATGATTAGCTCACTAACTAGCCACTCAAGCTAGACCCAACAACTTGGGTGCCACAAGAATCAATCAACAAGGAGCACTCCCACTAGCCATAGGCATATACTATTAGAGTATCCCTTTGCAACTCCGCGAGGTGGGATCAAAACCTCTTACAAATCAACAATTAGAGGCAGAGAACGATTATCAACACTCCCCACAACAACTATCAATGCTCGAATCCGTCTAGGTGGCTGCAACCACCAAGAGTAATAAGAAATTTGCAGCTCAAATGATGAACTAGTGCCGCTAGATGCAATTCAATGAAGCAAATAAACTAGATCTCTCCCAATCTAACTTAGGATCAATCACAATGTAGGGTCGAGATGGCCGACTAGAGGGGGTGAATAGTTGTTTCTAAAAATTAATCCCAAGAGCTAACCAATTTAGATGCGTAAGTGAAAATGCGGTCTTGCCTCGACTATACCCCTCTATCTAAATTTGCTAGCACACTTATAAAAGATTGAGCTAGAGAACAACTAGGGTACCAAGCTAGTGAGAATTCTCCAAAACAATTCTAGTTGGCAACAAAGCAACTAGTAAAAGAGAAAGCGCTCCGAAGCTCCTACACATGATAGTGATAAAGACGGTAAAAAGCACAAGCTCAACAACACAAGCTCAATATATATTGCAATGAAGTAAACATGTGTTGAGATAAGCAAACCACAATGTAGAGGATGACACATGATGTTTTTACGTGGTTTGATGACTTGTCGGTCACTTAGTCCATGTTGAGGCGAGTTCTAGGATTGCCGCTCCTCTTGTTAGTTCCAAGCCCACAAGCTTCAGACTACCTGACTAGGTAGGCTCCATGTGAGCACTAAACTTTGAGCTGGCCAAATCAACTAGACACTCTCACAAGCCTTGATTTTACTAGATATGCTCTTTGCCTTCCTCCGGCGGGGATGAGCTCAATAGCCCCTCACAAAGCCAACTCTGGAGCACCGCACAATCCTTCTAGTGTGCTTCATAGAGACACAATCACCAAGCCATCTAGGAACCGGCAAGCTCCAAGAGTAACAAGCAACCACGCCCGCACAACGACCACCTAGTGCCACAAGCAATCTCTCACGCAAAGATTCGCACTAGTGGAGCACACTCACTCTCCAAATGTTGCCCTCAAGCAAGGAGTATGAGAGGTGCTCTCCCAAAGAGTATGTTGTTAGAATAGCCGAGAGCCCTCACCAACCGGGCACCCCACTATATATAGAGGAGCACCCAAAAACTAGCTATTACTGTGCTGACTCAACATTCCCGGATAGTCCGCGGAACAAGCCTTGGACTGTCCGCCGTTATCAGCAACTAGCCATTAGGTTCATTAACCAGGGTTGCAGACTGTCCGCCACAAGGGCATGGACTGTCCGCCGCTGTCCCTAGGCTCCCTAATCAGCAAGGTTAGTAACTCTGTTCGTCGATGTTTTTGACCGGCGGGCTGTCCGCCGCCAGAGCGTGGACTATTCGCCGTTTATCTACGGCACCCAAGACAGAGTTTACAGCAACTCTGTTCGCCATGAGTTATGACCGGCGGATTGTCTACCACCAGGACACGGACAGTCCGTCGTTACCACGGCAACCAAGAACATATTGTTTTCAATCTGTTTGGTTTTCTACGAGTGACTGGTGGACAGTCCGCCAGCAAGGCGGACAGTCCGTGGCTGCCCAGAAAACAGTCCACCAAGCGCATCGCCTCCTTAGCTTTGGATGGCTACTCCACTCCTCAATGGAGAGTTCCAAAGCATCTCAAAGTTAGTCCCAGCGCTTCTCAAAACCTTTTTTCAAGGTAAGCCAACACCAAGTAACGATCTCTCGCAAGACGATCATTTAATTGGCCACCGGTTAGCTTTTAACAAACTTTTCACAAAAAGGTTTTTAACTTTCACCACTTACCACTAACCGTACCTCAACGTTAGAGCTCACAAGTGGCACTAGATAACCGTAATGCAAAATACGTTTGCCCCTCTTAATAGTACGACTATCTATCCTAAACCAGGCTATTTATATCTTCTCTACACACCTCATAGCCGGTAAAATGAAACATCCTATGTTTCATACCTTTGCCGTGCGCAAAACCAATTCCCACAAGTTTGATGCCCACAAGGAAAGTGTTGTCCGACATATTCACCAAGCCACTTGAGATAAACAAAGAATCTTTCGCTTGATCTCCATAGATGATGTGGATCACTCAAACCATCACATAGACTCCAAATCCATCAATCTTGGTCTCACTTGCTCTTCACCATTGCTCGGTCCTTCGGCGCCAAGTCTCGCTCAAGCTTCTCCGCCACGTGCGGTCTATCGCTCAAAAGCCTCTTGACTTGCCCTTCACCATTGCCTTGGTCCTTCGGCGCCAAGCCCACTAGCTTGCCCTTCACCATTGCGTTGCACACGGTCCATCGCAGCCAAGTCTTGCTTCGGTCTTCACTTGCTTGCTATGTTTGATTTGAGCATTCCATCATGCTAACAATCAAATCCATATCAACATCCAACTTTTCTTGTGAACTAAACCAACTTTCCTTCACACACTCAAATAGAGAAGTTAGTCCACAGTGTTGTCATTAATTACCAAAACCCAAACAAGGGCCTAGACCTTTCAGTCTCTCCATTTTTTTAATTGATGACAACCTCAATAAGGAGTTAAGAATAATTGAAATTTTAAGACAACTCCGTACAAGAGTTTTGCACCATTTATCCATAGCATGAAGCACATGAGTTAGAATGGATAAATGTTTCAAAACTCAACTATGCAGTGAAAGCTCCCCCTACATATGTGTATAAAATTTGGGTTTAATTCATTCACATATGCATAAATTTGGAAATTTTAGCAGAGTTTTCCCTACATAGTGGTAACCAAGGAACACAAGATATATAAAAATTACCTTTGGAAGCCATACACATGAATAATATCCTCGGAAAACCACAATTATGCTAGAACAACTTCACAAGAATGTTAGTGGAACACAATATTAACTTGAAGTACCATGCACAATACACCATAGCATCATAAGTTCAAGTTCTAGCACACACAAGCCAACAAAAGTAGGAATTTAAGGTAATTACAACTAGATGCAAGCACACAAATGCATAGTCCAACAAATAAATAAAAACATGCAAGGTCCATAAGCAAGCCTTCATCCATCCAAGAGCTTCAAATTTTTCAATTTTGCTTCACTTCTTCTCACTTCTCCCCCTTTGTCATTACATTACCCAAAAGATTAAGCTCATGCACCATCATCATCACCAGGAGGGTAGAACTGTGGAGGATGGAACTAGGGTGGATAGAAAGGCTAGTACAGAAACTGAGCTGGAGGAGGAACAGGCCTTGGATAGATCATGCTGAAGTGGTCACTAAAAGCATTGAAGTTGTTGTTCAACACATCAACACAGTGCTCAATAAGATCTTGCCTGTTCTGAATCTGCTGACACTGCTCCTGTGTAGACAAAGAACCAAGCTGTGCACTAAGAGTATCAATGTCACTATGCAGCCCCTGCTGAACATTTTGAAGACTAGTCATGATGGGCCGGTACATGGTGGAGTGAAGATGCTACCCAAGCTGCTGAAAACTGGTGTCCATGTGACCCTGCCACTGCTGCCCATGGTGTGAAAACCTTGCTGCATCTGCTGCTGAATACTCTCACCAAACTGAGCAAAAGATGTGTTCCTTGTGTTCTGCATGCTTTGAAAGTAGGGGTCAAAGTAACCTGCAGGGGGTGCCCAGCCATGCTAAGGCTCTGGCTCCATCTGTGGCTGATTAGGATCCTCATCATCACCCATGTGCTCATCATGATCAGCAGCTTCTCCTTCTTGATCTCCCTCATCTAGAGGAAAGGGAGTCAGTGCTCTCTCATAAAACTTTGGCTCATTATAATATGGCCTGAAATCAACATGTTTGACTTAACGCTCCCCTTAAACCTTGTTTTCTGAAGGATGAGAGACATTATGTAAGGAGCAAAGTAGAGATTTGTAGTCATGTCATGCTTCAAGACTGCCAGCTGATTCATCATGAACTTGACCACATCAAACTTTTCCCTGTACATGATATGATGAATGATATTTCAAAACTTATCCCTAATGACACCTCTATCTCCTACCTTTGGCAAAAATGTCACTCGAGCAATCTTGTTGATTAGCGCAGGATGATGCCTTAATCCCCTTGGATGTCCAATTTGGTGAGGTTTATTTGGATCCTCTGGCTCAGGCCCATAGAATTGTATCCACAGATCCACTGGCAATGCATCTTCTTCATCAAGATCAATGGAGTTTGTCAGGAGCCCACTATTTATCTTATTAGCTTCAGCAAATTCCACTACAAATATTCTATTGATCCATGACAGCTTGTTTCCATCACAAAAGCCCCGAAATCCGTCATAGATTGCCATTCGTGACAGATTTTTTTTCTGTCAAGTATCGAGCGTCACAGATTGGCTGCGAGCCATCTATGATGGATTTCGATCGTCATGGATCCCTAAAAGCCCACTTAGCCCACTCTAGGCCGGGCTGGGCCTAGTAGTCTGTGACGAAATTTTCCGTCACGGATTAGCTTCCATGTAGGATTTTTTTTTCGTCGTAAACGCCATGTGTTCGCCAAGGTGTACGCTGATGTGTCACCGGTGCCACATCGGATTTAGCCCAGGTGTTTTGTGGCCCAATTTGGGTTTCCAGGAACTTTTGGCCCATTTTACGACCAGCTGATTTTTTTTTTGTTTTGGGCCGATATGATTTTTTTGGGCCTTTTCTCAGCCTTTTAATGGTCATGTAGCCCAGCTCAAATTGGGCCACTACTAGATTTCAGCCCAACTAATAATGGCTTATAGCAAAATACAAATATTTCATCCATAATTTCAGCCAAATTAATTACCAATCATCATTAATTAACACCAGTTCTCATCATCAGGTCCAGATCAGCACATAAATGGAACACATTACAACCTTCACATCTCATACAACATAATTACAACCTGTCCAAAACCACATCACAGTACCCAGCAGACACCATGGCACTTTGCCCACTACAGCATCAAAGGACACTCCTCATTCCTTCCATGAAACATATGAACGGTCTGCCTTTTCAATGAATCCCTGCACATACGTGGCCAAACAGTTGTAAATTTTTTAGCTTCATCATAATAGAGAAAGATGGAGATAGATGCCGATATGCATAGAAACTCATGTACTAGCAACAAAGAGAGAATAGTAGGATATGATTCAGCTAATCAATCAAATGATTTGCTTCTAGTCACAACTAAACAATATCTAACTTGGTAGTAATAACAACTTTAAATAATCTAGCAAGTTAATTGAAATAGGCAGAGTTAAGTTAATTGAAATAGGCAGAGTGAAAGGCAATTTTGTGATAGGCGTGAGGAAAACTGAAGTAGCAGCAAGGGGCACATAAAAAACAATTGATATAATGAGCATTAAGTATTGGAAGCATTTATGAAAAAAATAGTGAGTTCACAAAAACTATAACGCTAGATACAAGTAAGACAATACAGAGAATGGCTAACACTAGATTACTATACTGTACAGAATGGAACAATTTAGAATATTAGTAGTTGTGTATATTTATAAGACAAATCACCTTTTTTCTCTTGGATGGGTGTTGCTGCTGCTCATGTCAAGGACATCATAGGATTCTAGAACCCTTTTATTCCTTGCAATGCCAGCAACCTTTTCTTCTCATACTCAGTGAGGAAGCCATAATTATTTTTTCTTGTTTGTACCACCATTTTTGTCATGAAAATGAAAAGGGCATCAGCAAAACATACTCACAAATTTATATGTAGAAGATAGGGCAGCAGTAAAACATACTCCACAGATAACAATTTTTATGTGCACTCCAAGCTATACTTGAGGACAGTCGTACACTAACAATGCCATATATCAACTAGAGGAAGCAGCAATAGCATTCTCTCCAGCTGAACAGGGAACCATCTAGCTGCCTAATGAATCCTGCAACCTCCGCCTCCGCTGAAACTGAATTCAAAAGAAAACAAAAAAAAGCATTCCATAAAAGTTGAAGGCAACAATTATGTGGTTGTTACTTCAGCACAGCAATAACAGCAGGTGGTTGTTAGCTTTTGTTCATTCATCAAAGCTATTTGTACCCAATCAGACATCTAGTACCCTAGTGCAACTAAGAAGACATCGTTAGTTGATTAAGCATGTGATAGATAGAAACAATAGCTGATTTTGTAAGCTAATTTTATATGGGTGAAAACTAACTGTAACTCTATATGGGTGAAAACTAAAATGCTAATTTCTATTGCGACCTTGTTTAGGATCTGCTAGAAACTTTTTATTTCATATAATATTACTAGTTTTTATTTCATATAATATTACCAGTTATTTTTATTTCATGACTTTTTTGCCTATGCACTTACCCGTTATCTCTATTTCATATAATATTTGGATGTTGCAGCTACTGCATCCTATTCTTCATCCGACCTACAATCTATTTGTCTGTAGCTTGCATCCTATTTGTCTACTGAACCTCAATCCTATTCGTCTAGTGGTTGGAAAGGAACCAATGCAAAATGGTAGGAAGGAAGAGGATGGAGAGGATCTCACCAGCTTCGTTCATGACGCTAGGCTGCCTCCGCTTGGAACCATGGCGCCGACATCCGCATCCATGCTGCCCTCAGCCATGGACGCGCTAGGGTCCTTCACCTGCGGGCACCAGCAGCTGTTGCGCCATCACCTGAGGGCACCGGCAGGTGCTGCGCTGCTTCAGAAGCCGCTACAGGCGCTCACCGATTCAAGTGTTGCGCTTCAAAGGCCGCTTCAGGCGTGGCGGCGGTCGCCATGGATGGCGGCGTGGAGCACACGGCGCATGCGGCTAGGGCTATAGAAGCCACGAAAATCAAAATTAACGGTACAGGGAGGTAGAGGGAGGCCAGGGGGTTCTCATCGCGGGGAAGAAACTGGTCGGAGACGGCTCGGGGAAGGCGGCGACGCAGACGGTGATCTTCGGTCGGCGGTGCTCCTCCGTGCACGGTTGCTAGGGCTTCCAAGGCGAGAGCGAGCGAAAACGGCGCGGGGAATAGCAGGGGGCGCGGGGGAGGGGCTCGGCTCCTTTTTATCGAGGCCGAGGAGCGGGGGAGAGGTGCTCCCACGATGCCAGGAGCGTCGGCGGTTGCAGTAGAGGCGGTTCTGCGTGGCTCGGGCGCGGGGCAGAGGTGGGGGATGGCGCTGACTTGTGGCCTCGGGCTGTCAGCGGCTGAGGGCGCGACGGCAGTTGAGGCGGGCAGCGCGGCTGTGGCTCGGTGCTGGGCCAAGGGAGCGGCGGCGGTTGCTGGGCCGACGCCTTGCGGGCCGCGCGAGGCTAGGCGCGGGCGAAGGGAGGAAAGCAGCGTAGCTGGGCCGGCGCGGAGGAAAAGACCAGCGGGCCGAAGGAGCTGGGCCAACAGGCCGAAATGAGAGAGAGGAGAGAGTGAGAAGGATTTTCCTTTTTTTTCTTTTTCCAAATAGATTCCCAAAATCACTTTCAAATAGATTTTGAATTCATTTGAACTTTGAATCAAGACCAATCATCACAAAATAAATATGCAGCAGTATGTATGCATCAACATGTTTCTATCCTTATATTTGATTTTATTTTTAATAAAATTATTATTTCCTAAATTCAAATTCCCACTGCAAAATTAATCACTTTCTCCTATTTCAAAAATATGCAAAATTTAGGGTGTTACACATCCCCATACGAATCCTAGGCTTTGCCTAAGAGATCTGATCACACGCAATATCATACGATAGCCAATACAAACCAGCAGACTACAGGAGTAGGATATTACGTCGTACAAACGGCCTGAACCTATCTAACTCTTGTGTCTCTGTTGCCTTCTTGTTCTTGATTACGCGCACCTCTGCTGATCAATCTACCTTCGCGGGATACCCCTCGGAGGACTGCCGAGCATCTTTTGTCGACAACCGCCATCATCCTCTACACACCTATGCCTTATGGCCAAGGGTGAACGAAAGGTACAAAATGATGATGATAGTAGTGGTGATGATAATGCTAGCAATGATGAAAGTGGTAGTGATAGTGATGAAGAATTTGAATCACCTTCTTATGATGATCTTGTCAAGTTGCTAAACCAATACACTAAAATCATTAGAAAGACAAGAGATAAAAATGAAAAGCTAGAACTTGAGAAGGACTCACTCTTAGCAAAGTATGACATAGCCAAAAAAGCTAGTGTTGAGCTTAGAGAAGAAAATACAATTGTGTCATCCAAACTCAAGGAGTTCAAATCCTCTAAAACGGAGCTTAGAGAAAAATATGATAAACTTGAGGGGATACATAATGAGCTCATCACTAGTTACAATTTGCTAAAAGAAGAGTACACCAATCTCAAGATTAATCATGACAATCTTGTTCTTTCTCATGAGTTATTATTCAATGAGCCATATGATGCTACTAACAATGTTGTTAAGATTAATATAGCTACATCATGTGATGACTTGATTGTTGAGAGCATTAAGCAAGGTTCTAGTAGCAAAGGCAAGAAAGTGGTTGAGTCCGACAACTATGATGATTATGTCAAGCTCAAGAATGAGAATGAAAAGCTCAAGAAAGATCTTAAAAAGCTATCAACTACCAACATAATTGTGATAGAGAATTTTGACAATGATTATGATATAGCTCTTGAAAATGAGATGCTTAAAGAAAAGAACAAGAAACTCAAGATGAAAAAAAATCATGATGAACTTAGAGAAGAAAACAAGAAGCTCAAGTTGGAGAAAGAACATCTCAAGACTGGTTTGAGCAAGTTCACAAGAGGCCAATATCTCCAAAGTGAGCTACTCATGAACACCGTGATGAAGATGGATAGAAGTGGTATTGGGTTCACAAGAGGCCAATTTGAAGTGAAGCTCAAGAAGATAAGAAGTGACAACGAAAAAGAATTTGATAACACAAACATTGAAGCATATTGTTATGAAGTAGGGATCAAGCATGAAGTCTCCGCAACATACACTCCTCAACAAAATGGTGTAGTAGAGAGAGAAAACTGGACACTTATCACACTTGCAAGAACAATGCTTGATGAGTACAATACACCCGTAGCTCTATGGGTGGAAGCTATCAACACCGCATGTTATGCATCCAATTGCCTATTTCTTTAAAAATTTCTTGCCAAGACCCCTTATGAATTACTCAATGGGAAGAAGCCGGACGTATCATTTTTTCAGGTGTTTGGCTACAAATGCTACATCTATAAGAAGCGGCAACACCTAGGAAAGGTCCAAAGATGTTGTGATATTGGTTTTCTTGTTGGTTACTCATCAAAGTCCAAAGCATATCGAGTATTTAATCATGCCACCGGCTTGGTTGAAGAAACATATGATGTGGAATTTAATGAATCTAACGGCTCTCAAGGAGCACATAAGAATCTTAATGATGTAGTTGATGAACCATTGAGGGAGGCCATGAAGAACATTCTGGTTGGAGACATCAAGCCCAAGGATGATGAAGATGATGTACAAGTGATTGATCCACCTTCTTCAACAAATGTGCCACAAGATGATGATAAAGATGGAAGAGTAGAAAATGAAGATACTCATGTCTCCCATGATCAAATGGTGGCATAAGCTTAAGATGTTGATGCTCCACAACCACCCCCTCAAGTGGTTGATAGAAGAAATTCACCCCTACAACAAGCACATCCACAAGATCTCATCATAGGGAGTCCTTCAAAGGGTGTAATGACTCGCTCTTAAAAACTTACTTCATTTATTGAACATCACTCATTTGTTTCTTGCATTGAGCCTACAAATGTAGAAGAAGCTCTTCATGATCCGGATTGGATAAATGCCATGCATGAAAAGTTGAACGACTTCACCAGAAATGAAGTTTGGACACTTGAAGAGCGACCACAAGATGCAAGAGTTATTGGAACAAAGTGGGTGTTCCACAACAAACAAGATGATCAAGGCATCATTGTTAGGAATAAGGCAAGGCTAGTTGCAAAGGGATTCTCCCAAGTTGAAGGGTTGGATTTTAGAGAGACCTTTGCACCAGGTTGCAAGACTTGAAGCCATTTGTATCCTTCTTGCATATGCATCCCATCATGAAATGAAATTATATCAAATGGATGCTAAAAGTGCCATTTTAAATGGTTTCATAAAAGAACTAGTCTATGTTGATCAACCTCCCTGGTTTGAAGACCCTAGATATCCTAATCATGTTTATAGGTTGTCCAAGGCGCTATATGGGCTTAAGCAAGCCCCAAGAGCTTGGTATGAGCGCCTTTGGGATTTCCTCATTGAGAAGGGCTTCACTATTGGGAAGGTCGATACCACACTATTCACCAAAAAGGCTTGATGGAGAGATCTTTATTTGTCAAGTATATATTGATGATATCATATTTGGCTCATCAAATAAAGACTATTGCAAAGAGTTTGGTGAATTGATGTCAAAGGAGTTTGAGATGTTTATGATTGGAGAGCTTACATTATTTCTTGAATTTTAAGTTAAGCAAATAAGAGAGGAGATTTTCATCTCTCAAGAAAATATTACCAAAGACCTTCTCAAGAGGTTCAAAATGGATGAATGTAAGCCAATCAAGACACCAATGCCATCTAATGGACATCTCGACCAAGATGAGGGAGGTAAATCGATTGATCAAACTCTCTACCGTTCTATGATTGGTAGTTTATTATATTTGACCACATCTAGGCCCGACATCATGTTTAGTGTGTGTACGTGTGCTAGATTTCAACCTAATCCTAAGGAGGCTCACATGGTTGCCGTTAAAAGAATCCTTAGGTACCTTAAGCACACACCAAGCATTGGTCTTTGGTATCCCAAAGGACCTAGATTCCAACTAGTTGGCTATTCCAATTCGGATTATGCCGGTTGCAAAATTGATAGAAAAAGCACATTCGGAGGGTGCCATTTGCTTGGTAGATCACTAGTGTCTTGGTCCTCCAAGAAGCAAAATAGTGTGGCATTGTCTACCACCGAGGAGGAGTACATTGCCGTGGGTGCTTGTTGTGCATAAATTCTTTACATGAAGCAAACTTTGCTAGACTATGGTGTAGTTCTAGAAAAGGTACCTCTTTTATGTAACAATGAGAGCACGGTAAAGCTTGCTAATAATCCGGTTCAACACTCTCACACCAAACACATAGATATCCGCCATCATTTTCTTAGAGATCATGTTGCTAAAAATGATATATCACTAGAAGGTGTAAGGACTGAGAATCAATTGATGGATATCTTCACTAAACCGCTAGATGAGGCTACATTTTGTCGGTTGAGGAATAAGCTCAATGTGCTTGACTTTAGTAACTTCACTAAAAATGAGCTTGTGTTGTCCCTTGCATTGCATTGTAATATAAAACATGTTTAATTTTTTAGTAATGCACTTAGGGCTTGTTTAACATGGTTAAGATAACCACCAAAAAGCGTGTGAAGAAGCTTAACCTTGGATCAAACTTGACAAGCAACTAGACTTACTTTCAAGTATTACATTGCATGTGCATGTGTGTTGCTTTGTCGTTTCTTTTCGGTTATCTTTTGAGTACCCGCTGTGTTTGTCCACAAATAGGGAGAGCATTTGAAGCTCCTATTGGTCATAAAACATTCTTGTGTGGTCACATGGTGCTCCTCGCCCCTTTTATTGAATATTTTCTTAAAAAGAATTATAGCCTAAGGCAAAATACTTTAAAAATTTTGAGGGCTTGAGAGAGATCTCTCACATCAGTCCCAATTGGTGTTTATTTGTGTCTTATTGAAGTTGGGACTTGATCGGGAAAAGGCAGCGCGAAGGAACTTTGAAGATTTGCTAAAAAATGGTGACCGGACGCTGAACAGTGTTCCTCCAGCGTCCGGTGTAAAGATGGCCCTGCGTCCGGTCAAACAAAGAAGAAGATGTCAGGATCGACTGGACTCTGTTGTGCGTCCGATCATGAGGCACCAGACGCGTCTAGTTGTGACTTGAGGGGTTTTGGACCTCTCTGTTGTCAACCAGACTCCGGGTGGCAGCGTCCGGTCGTTGCCACCGGTGCGTCCGGTCTATTGAATCCGAGTGGATCTAAAATTCCTTTTCTTCTCTATCACGCGGGGCCACCCTAAATAGTTTTCCTTTGTCTTCACCTCATTTGTACCCAAGTCACCCGCGCCGCCTGCATTGCGCCGCCGCGCCACCACCACGCTCGCGCCTACACCTCCATCGCTGCGCCCATGCCAGCACCTCCATCACCGCTCCCGCGCCTACGCGTCCACCGCCGCACCCGCACCTACCTCGCGTAGTCGAGCTCTGCCGTGCCACCACCGCACCACACTCGCGCCACAGTGTTCGCACCGTCTTGCCCGCGTTATCGTGCCTACGTCATTGCGGCCGTCATTGACTTCTTCACGAGTGTCACCACAAGGTGCTCCATCGCCGATCTAGTCAGTGCCGTTGAGCTTTCTATCCAGGCGCCAACAACCCTAGCCCTAGGTGTAACCTTGCCGATCCCGAGTAGTGCCCTGTGATCCTCTCCTTTGCTTGTTGGTCGCCGGATCGTCGGATTTCATCAGGTAGCAAACTATCGATTTCAATTTCTCTTCTATTGCTTGCTTCTTAGGGTTTCTCACCTCTAGATGAATATAGTGATTATTTATATTTCCTATCTATTCCATCATGCAGCGAGTCAATGCTCTTATGGTTGATTTTCAGTTGTCAGTAAACTCGGGGCCAAGCCTGCGAGTACTAATTGAGGCCAAGCCTCACGAGTGTCAGTTGACAGTTGTTCCTTATCAGTGGTAGTGATTCTTGTCAGCTTCAGAGATGGCTCGTTGCAAGAACATTGGGGGTGGTCTCGATGATGAGGATACAAGGCCTCCACCTCGCCTGACTGCTAAGCAAAATGGAAAGGCAAAAAAGACTACAAAGAAGAAGCGCAAGTTTGATGATGTTGAGGCAGAGAGGGCAGCAGCAGTGGCAGCCGCCGTAGAGCGAGCCGAGAGAGGTGGATCTGGGAGTGGCATTCGCATAGGTGATCAGTTGTCACGGGCTTAGAGGGCCGCCGTTGAGAGGATTGAGACTAGTCTTGGTAGTCCACCTAGGACTATCATGCTTGGAGGACGGCGTGTCTCTTTAGAGGAGAGTCAGACTCAGGGGGTGACTGAGCAGTAGACATAGTCAGCAGAGCAGACAGATGACACTCAACAGGGAGAGCAGGTTGAGGAGGCAGAGCAGGCAGCACAGCCACAGCTTCGACGCTCTAGTTGCACATGCACTCAGGTGTCACCAAGGCCTCAGACACAGAGGCGGGGCTCTCGTCCACCTCCCAGACCACAGGGTCCGCCTCTCGTGGTACACCTTGACCTAAGGGTAGCCATAGCCAAACAGGTGTAGCAGCTACGGTTTGTATAGTTTGAGGATTGGTTTCCACCGAAATGGGATGAGCGTGCCTCAGAGCACTTCTACACTGTGTTGCAGGAGGACTTCTATAGTGCATATCTCAACAGCGGTGTTGCTTTCAGATCTCAGCGGGTCTGCTCCTTAGAGTCTCTAGTTGCAGTTGTAAGCGAGTAGATCCGTCCTCACCTAACTTATCTATCATGCTTGTCAGATCTCCTTGGATGGACTGGTCGGTATGTTCCATCTTAGGTCCGTGAGTTCTACTCCTTGTGTATTGACCCGAGATATAGGTTTATTCATTTTGCTTTCTGAGGGCGTGACTATAGGCTCCATAGCTTGAGGGTTAGAGAGATACTGAGGATTCCAGAGTCACATATTCGTCTTCACGAGACATTCTATGGACAAACAGAGCCTCCATGACGCCCTCATGGTGGACTTGTGCCTCCTATAGATCTTGTCAGACCATGTTTCACAGAGCCATTTGGCGAGAGGTCGAGCAGGACACCACGTGACCTTACACCTATAGCTCGGCTCCTTGATGCTATTATGAGGAGGACTCTGCTTCCGAGGATGGGCTATCACGAGGGCCTGACTCGAATTCAGCTGTGGCTAGTGCATTACCTGGTGTCTGAGACTGTCTTTGATATTTGGGATGTGATGCTCTCAGAGATGGAGGACACACTAGCGGGGGGCTTCAGAGGTCACTGCCAGATGCCTTATGCTCATTGGATCACTTTCTTACTCCGAAAGGTAGTTTCACACAAGTCCCCAAACACAATGGCAGAGTGGACAGGTGCTACTACTGAGTTTCCACAGTATGACATGAGCCTGATGCTACATCACAGTCATGTGAGGACACCTCACCAGCCGAGTCATCGCCCAGAGGTACTAGAGACAGCAGCTCAGCAGGATGAGATCATCAGGGGCATCACAGAGACAGAGGAGCAGCAGCTTGATGCAAAGCAGGAAGATGAGGTCGAAAGCAACCCAAGTGACAGCTTAGACGATGACTATCAGCCGATTCCGCAGATGGCACCTCGTCCTCACGATAGAGAGGCCAGTGGCTCTAGCTCAGCTCCACCACAGACACCGTAGACAGATCGGCACTCCTAGCTATACTTGAGCGGATGAGGCAGGACCAGACACGTCAGGCACAAGAGACCGTCACTGCACTTGATCAGGTTCAGGCATGACAGGATGAGTTTTAGCAGCAGTAGCAGGCCATGCAGTAGTAGTAGATTATAATTCAGCAACAGTTACTTGGCTTCATACAGCATGTATTCACTACTATAGGGGTTGATCCTCAGTAGTCTACATTTTAGATAGGTCAGCCTGCCACCACCACTCCAGTGACTCTAGCTGTATAGCCTAGTGGGCTTCCGAGTCAGAGACAGCTAGCTCCTCAGTTTACCTCACCTACAAAGCAGGTGTCTCAATGGTTTGCTTTACCAGGGATAGCTCAGGGTTTGCACTTTACTCCTATTGTTACGGGCTTCACTCCGACTCAAACTTCTTCGGTGTTAGTGGTGGACACCCCAGTCTCTAGGAGTCTCAGCGCTACCTTCAGTGAGCTTATAGGGCGGCCTACACCTCTAGTGTTTGGAGTCCCTATCCCTACCTCAGCTACTCCAGTTACCGGACTACCAAGATGATTCCATCATCTATTGCATCACCTGAGCCACCTTAGACAGTCACTCCTACACTTGAGGCTTTAGTGACAGCGATAGAGGCAGATGTGGCTCCACTTCCTACAGTGACACCTCTAGAGTCACAGGCCACACCAGTTACTGAGCAAACCCAGACCGCTTCACCTTCACTTCCAGCGATAGAGGGTCAAACCGCTTAGAGTTTAGGGTCAGAGGATGATGTTGCTCAGTTTTAGGTCTCTCACCGCACCTCAGCGCCCGACTCAACTGCTCCTGTCCCGCCGTCCGACCCTTATGTTTTGGTGCTTGACGCCAAAGGGGGAGAGGGAGCGAGTATGTTAGATCTATGGGGAGCATGTGAGATGGTCTCGATTTAGATCTAGGGGAGCGTGTGAGATGGTCTCGATTCGTTTCTTTTGGTCTTTTGTGTGTGATACTTCGTGCATTCACGTTTACTTTCATGCATTGTATTATATACATGTGATGGTGAGACTTATGTGACATGTGTGCTCTCTACATTGATATATATATATATATGTCATGTCTCTTGGTTATGCTTATTTGCTTTGCTTCCACATTTTACTCCGATTCAAATGAGCTTTACTTCATGTACTCATGCTTAATTCATATCTTTTGAGTACACCATGTTGGCTTGGGTCATATAAGCATGTCTAACCCCTTTGTTCTTATTGTCAAAAGCTTATATGAACCAAGCATGTTGAAAACCTCACTCATCTCTTTTACATACTCGAGGTTGTGTTGTCATCAATCACCAAAAAGGGAGAGATTGAAAGCATCTAGACCACTAGTTGGGTTTCAGTGATTAATGATGACACGAGATTACTATGACTAACGTGTGTTTTGCAGAGGCAATTTGAGTTAGGTCATGATAATGGAAATTGATTGGGCAATCATGGTTGTCAAGCCCTGTCGATAGAAATTGTTTCGGTTTTCAAAGGATACATGACAAGGTAAAGGGTGGACTAGTTCTAAGTGTCGTTTGGTGTTTGAGAGACACTTAGAGTAGTTTAGGACTTTGTTTTCCTTTGGCCATACTATTAAGGGGGGTATAGACTAGTAGCTTGACCTAGGTGAGTCTAGTGGTTAGGTGAGGTGCACACTTGTCAAACCTAGCACTAGGTAGCTCAGGAATAGCCCTAAGATCAATTGGAGTCAACTTCATTCACATAGGATTTCGAGTTGAAAATGAATGGAGGGTCAAATGACTGACCGGACGCTGGAGGGTGAGTCCGGTTACTTCATTTGATCAACTGTCGTCGTCTAGTACTTACTGGACGCTGAGTGGAGGAGCACCGGACGCTGGGGTGCCTGCGTTCGGTCCACTTCAGAGGGATCTAGAGAGGCTTTTCTTGACCGGACGTGTCTGGTGGGTGCTGACCAGACGCTGGTCAGAGTCCGGTCAGAGCTTGATGGCTCTCTTTGACACAGTGGCGGGTACAACTGACCGGAGCATCTGGTCACCCTGACTCGAGCGTCCGGTCAGCCCGCAGAGTGATGACTCAGCCTCCAAATGTTATGTTTTGAATGAGAGGGTATAAATACTTACTCCACTCATCCATGAGAGGTTTCTTGCCCATTTGTTCAGCTAAGAAACATCTTTGGAGTGCAAGGGAGAGCAAGAGCCTAGTGGGGTGATTGAGATATGATAATCCAAGATTATGGACATTATTAGTGCATAGAGAGTAGCAAGTGTGCATCCACCTTACTCATTAGGCTTGTCTTGGTCAAGTGAGACTTTGTGCTTGTTACTCTTGGTGGTCGCCATCACCTAGACGGCTCGATGGTGATTGGGAGCTTGGTGATCATCCGACGAAGCATGTGGATGACCCAAGTCACTTTGTGAGCGGTTGTGGGCGATTCACCGCGACGAAGTGTCAAAGAATCAGCCCGTAGAGAGCACTTGATCCTTGCATGGATCAAGGGGGAGCTACACCCTTGCGCGGGTGCTCCAACGAGGACTAGTGGGGAGTGGCGACTCTCCGATACCTCAAGAAAACATCACCGTGTTCCTTTCCCTCTCTTTACTTTGAGCATTTATATTTGAGCAATTTATTTTTTGTCTTTACATTTCTAGAATTGCCATGCTAGAGTAGTATTGAAACCTAGGATGCAAAACTTTTGTACGGGAGAACAATAGAAACGTATTTTAGACACAAGGGGTGAAATGGGCTATGTGTAGGGCTTAATTATTGCAAAAATTTAGAATTAGCCTAATTCACCCTCCCTCTTGGGCATCTTGATCCTTTCAATTTGAATTTCAAAATTTGACAACTTCAAACATAATTTTGAGGTAGTAAATGATTTCGAATGCAAAAGTCATCAACATCAAAGTTGTAGAACTAATGGAGATCTACAACTTCTGTCTTGATCATTTCTCCATCCGACATTGCTTAGACAATTTGAAATTTGAATTTCAAAATATGAGAACTTCAAATAGAATTTTAGTATACTAAATGACTTCAAATAAAAAAGTGCTAAACAAAAAGGTTGTAGGACTCATCGAGATCTACAACTTTTGTTTTGGTCATTTCTCCATCCAAGTTTGTTTGTGTAATTCAAAATTTAAATTTCCGAATATGAGAACTTTAAAAGAATTTTGGGATAGTAACTAATTTTAAATGAAAACATCATCAACAACAAAGTTGTAGAACTCATCGGGATCTATAACTTTTGTTTTAGTTATTTTTCCATCCGACTTTGTTTAACAATTCGAAGTAAATAATATTGTGAGTAAAACAAAACTAATATCTAGATTCTAACACATAAGAGCACAATATTGTAGTGGTCTTGTGTAGACGTCACAAGTTCTATTCTCCATTGGTGCATAATTTTTTTTGATGACCGAGAAAACCAACAAATGGCTCCATGTCCATGTCAGCATGCCACGGTGGCATCAAATGTGGCAAAGAGGCACTGTGACGAATTTTAGATATCAACAGTGATGGTACATAAATTTTGTCAGAATCTGGGCCCAAGGTTGGGCTTCAAGAGAACCCATGTCTGGTTCTGCTAATCTGTGACGGAAAAAAAATCGGTCACAAAAAAACAGTCATGGATCAACACAATTCTTGTAGTGTCAAAGGTAGCAGTATATCTCCTCTTCCCGGTCATCCATTCAATCTCACTTATGTTAGTTCTAATTTCTATGGTTGCATAAAATTGCCTGACAATCAAGTCATTCCAGTTGCATTGGTGCTCAAGGAAGTCATATAAACCAATATTATGAAGGTTTGCTATCAATCCCGCAGCTACATCTTTGTCCATTAAGTATGTCATATTGATATACTGATGCTTATGAACTATGGTTGTACGAATATACCCAAAGTAAGCATCTTCTTGTACCTTGGTATAGAAGAATGGCAGAGCAGCATCATTTTGCAACCCATATTGATTTGGGCTTCTTTCTAACATATAGCTATTCCAATCCCATTGCCTTGCCAATTCCTTTGTATCTTGAAACATCCATTTCTTCATCATCACTTTCTTCTTCTTCATCTACATCCTCATTTGGATTTGGATTCCAATCCCTATCATCATCCCCATTCCTCTTTTCTTTGATGTGCTTCTTGTCTTTTTCTTGAAGGTGGTCACTTTCTTGCCTTTTCCACGGTCAATTCACAAATATATGATAATGTATAAGTGACATGCATAAATATTCAAGAATCACTGCCATAGATGTACCACTGCCTTTATTTGAATAAGCAATCACAATTTGTTGCAGCGACTATACAAGAGAAGCAACAATCATATGACAAATAAGAGAATTTCATGGCCCATACTTGCTGCAAGTGCAATACTCAATAATCAATTTGCCAATTTCTGATTAACAGTAAGTTCCATGGCCCAATTTCTGTGATTTGAATCAAACTAGAGAATTGTGTATGTGGACTGCATGATAGAACACTACTACGAGCACTAACATGATACTCAATGATATGTGCAAAATATAGAACATCCATGACTGCAGTAATCGTGCACAGACTGTACCCGCGGACAGTCCACCGTTGTGGGCGCGGACAGTCCGTGGTTAATGTTCATACGCGACTGCTGCAATAACTTTCTTCTCTTTCGATCCAAATATCTCATGATTCATCCAATAACTTTCAACCAAACTTTTGGCATATCATCATCTCATCACTAGCAACAACTACCCCCAATTTGTTTTCCAAATCCATGGCTCAAAAAGTAGATCAAGATTCAACCCTAATGCCATTCAAACTTGAAATCCATCCAAAATAGAGAGGGAAAGTTTGAAATACCGAGAGGACATGGTGGAGGATCTCGCAGAGTGTCCAGGGAAGCCTCCAATCCCTTGGTCCCCCTCCCCCTATCGCCTTCTTCTTCCACGGGTGAGAGAGAGAGCTGCCAGTTGCTTTCACGAGTGGATATGTGGGCATCGTACCCCTTCGATCGAGCCCGACCTGGGTCAAAACCCAACTCGCGGACAGTCCACGGAGGGGCGGTGGATAGTCCATCATTGAAATTTTCTGCCCCAACTGTTCTGCACAGAGTCTATACCCTAGCTGAATTTTTGACTTGCGGACAGTCTACGGTCCTATGACAAACAGTCTGGTGTTGACAATTTTGCACAGACTACATGCTATCCCTTTGATCATTTGATTCCAACAAATTCCAAATAATTCTTTCTCTTTCTTAAACTTACCAAATATCTTCCCAAGATTGATTTGACATGAAGTTTATTTAAAATTCTTTCATCTCATAATTCTATTCTCTTGATAGCAATGCTTATGGACAAAATCTCAATATTGCCAACTTGATCAAGCATTCAAACAACAAATAGGCAATATTTTGACAAGAAGGTAAAACAAGCATGAACAAGGAAATCTTCCTAAAATAAGCAATATGCACCTAAATCATACTAGTAAGGTATGCCATGAAAAATGCACAAACATTTTTTTCATGCCACCGGTTGGAGTGAAGAAATGATCCAATACATAAAAATTCCATGTGAAGATCAATAGATATGATATGTTCATGATAAAATCCTTGAATCACCAATTCTTCATGGCCTAGATGCTTTCAATTTTGACCAATTCATCAAGCAACAAAATATTTGGATTTCATCACTTTTGCTTGAGCTAGAGCACTTTCATGAGCTTCCAATCACACATATTACTCATAATATGCATCAAATTCGGTTTGAACCTTCTTCAAGCTTCTTCACACGCTATTGAGTGGTTATCTTGTCGAAGTTGAACTTGTTGCATATAGTCATGATAGATCACTAGAAATGACTTGTTCATGAAACATCATATAGAGTAGCATTGGCTCAAGATATAAAGTATGTCATCTCAAACTTGCCTTCATGTAGATGGAAATTATGAATCAATAAACCAAGTTTCCAATGCCACCATGGTACCTACTAAATCATTCAATTGCTTCATGGTACCTAATCGATGTTGGGTCCTCTCATGTTAGTCATTACATGCTTGGGCACCAAAATGGCCTTTGCATGCATAAGGGAATGATTAGCAATTGTAGCCTTCATGATACCATTGCCATCCTTCCTAAGCAAATAATTTTCATGAATTGAACTTGACTTGGGATTGTTACCTTTGGGACTACCTTTTGTAAAGTGTCCCTTGTTATGATATTGATAGTGCTCATCGGAGGAGAAATCTTTGTTCAAATCTCTTCTTCCTCCTCTTCGTACTTTCTTCTTTCCCGACTTGTTATCAACCTTATGGTTGATATTAGCTTGCATTTGGGAAATGTTTGGCTCATCTTCACTTGAGTCTTGTGGCTTCTTCCTTTTCTTGTTAGGGCAACTCATGGCACTTGAAGCACAAGTAGTGAGAAAGCTTTTCATCTTCTAGTCTTCTCATCTCTTTCTCATACTTCTTGCCCCATCTTTTGCCTTTGATATTTGTGTTGTTGTAGACTATGCCATTCATATTACCAAATTTCTTGTGGCTCTTCAATAATTGATCATGAGTGACATTTGAAAATCCATGCCTATCCACCTTTTTACTTAAGTCTTTCTCTTCATCATTTGGCTCATTGTTTTCTTCTACATGGTTAGTCTCATGATACATAGAAGAAGAAGTATCCAAATATGAAGAACAAGGAATTTCTAATGAATCTTCACAAGAGGTGGATACGTTCTTTTTGCTTACAACACAAGGGTTAGCCACACATTGCAATTGACCATCCAACTCACATGATGAGCTTTCATCAATTTTGGTTTCTTCTTTGGAAAAGCTCTTAGTGAGAAAAGCATGGTCCTTTTTAAGCTTCTTATGTTTTAGCCAAAGAACCTCATGAGTCAATTTTGACTCCTCAGGCATACATACAAGCATGCCAAGTAAATGCTCGGAACGATCATATGATTTCTTTAGAATGAGATTTTCATTTTTCAAGTTTTTCTTTTTAGTTTTACCTTTTCCAAATAAAGTGACATATCCTTAACAAGATCTACAAGCTCATCATATGTGTAGGTATGGTCAACTACATCATTATCATTGTTTACCTTTATGTTGTCATTGGACATGTGACAATGAGTTGATGTAGATGGGCTTGTAGAATCATCATTGTTGTCAAGTGAGCTTGTAGTGGAGAGATCATCACGATCACTTAACTCAGGATGGAGCAATCATCAACAATATCAATCTCATTAGTAGGCTCAACATCACCAATAATGCAATCTTCCTTCTCATGGAGCTTGCCATCATCAACATCATTATTTGACCATGAGGTGGAGCAATCTTCCACAATCACCAACTTGTGGTCATGGTCAACATCCTCATGCACACTCTCCTTGGGATCATCCTCCATGATTTTGCCATCATCACATGTGGAGGAATCACCATAGAGTCGGTTGATTGCCTCCTACAAATCATGAGCGGTCCCCTTGCAATCTACCCTATAAAAAATCTCCAAACTCAAAGCATCCATTATGAAGCAATAAGCATGTGCATCGAGTTCATAGCAAACCTTTGGAGCTTTGGTAAGATTTCTATGATCTAGCACATGAGAACATGGGTCCCTTTGCATGAAAATGATCAATCATGTGTTGTTTCCACCGTGCAAAGTTTATGCCATAAAAAATGTGTGAGTGACAACATTCTATCCCACTAATTGCCATCCTCTTGGGTTGGTGAAGACCACAAAAGAGAGACCTATCTCTGATACCACATGTAGGGTCGAGATGTCCGATTAGAGGGGGGTGAATAGTCATTTCTAAAAATTAATCGCAAGAGCTAACCCATTTAGATGCGTAAGTGAAAATGCGGTCTTGCCTCGACTACACCCCTCTATCTAAATTGGCTAGCACCCTTATAAAAGATTGAGCTAGAGAACAACTAGGGTACCAAGCTAGTGAGAATTCTCCAAAACAATTCTAGTTGGCAACAAAGCAACTAGTAAAAGAGAAAGTGCTCCGAAGCTCCTACACATGCTAGTGATAAAGATGGTAAAAAGCACAAGCTCAACAACACAAGCTCAATATATATTGCAATGAAGTAAACTTGTGTTGAGATAAGCAAACCACAATGTAGAGGATGACACACGATGTTTTTACGTGGTTCGGTGACTTGTCGGTCACTTAGTCCACGTTGAGGCGAGTTCTAGGATTGCCGCTCCTCTTGTTAGTTCCAAGCCCGCAAGCTTTGGACTACCTGACTAGGTAGGCTCCACGTGAGCACTAAACTTTGAGCTGGCCAAATCAACTAGACACTCTCACAAGCCTCGATTTTACTAGAGATGCTCTTTGCCTTCCTCCGGCGGGGATGAGCTAAATAGCCCCTCACAAAGCCAACTTTGGAGCACCGTACAATCCTTCTTGCGTGCTTCACGGAGACATAATCACCAAGCCGTCTAGGAACCAGCAAGCTCCAAGAGTAACAAGCAACCACGCCCGCATGACGACCACCTAATGCCACAAGAAATCTCTCACGCAAAGATTCGCACTAGTGGAGCACACTCACTCTCCAAATGTTGCCCTCAAGCAAGGAGTATGAGGTGCTCTCCCAAAGAGTATGTTGTTAGAATAGCCAAGAGAGCCCTCACCAACCGGGCACCCCACTATATATAGAGGAGCACCCAAAAACTAGCTGTTGCTGTGCTGACTCGACATTCCCGGACAGTCCACGGTACAAGCCTTGGACTATCCGCCGTTATTAGCAACTAGCCGTTTGGTTCAAAAACCAGGGTTGCGGACTGTCCGCCATAAGGGCGTGGACTGTCTGCCACTGTCCTTGGGCTCCCTGATCAGCAAGGTTAGCAACTCTATTCACCAGCATTTTTGACCGGCGGACTGTCCGCCGCCAGGGCGCGGACCGTCTGCCGTTTATCTACGGCACCCAAGACAGAGTTTACAGCAACTCTGTTCGCCACGAGTTATGACTGGCGGATTGTCTGCCACCAGGGCACGGACAGTCCGTCGTTACCACGGCAACCAAGAACATATTGTTTTCAATCTTTTAGGTTTTCTAGGAGTGACCGGCGGACAGTCCGCCAGCAAGGTGGACAATCCGTGGTTGCCCAGAAAACACTCCACCAAGCGCATCGCCTCCTCAGCTTTGGATGGCTACTCCACTCCTCAATGGAGAGTTCCAAAGCATCTCAAAGTTAGTCCCAGCGCTTCTCAAAACCTTTTTCAAGGTAAGCCAACACCAAGTAACGATCTCTCGCAAGACGATCATTTAACTCGCCACCGGTTAGCTTTTAACAAACTTTTCACAAAAGGTTTTTAACTTTTGCCACTTACCACTAACCATACCTCAACATTAGAGCTCACAAGTGGCACTAGATAACCGTAAAGCAAAACATGTTTGCCCCTCTTAATAGTACGGCTATCTATCCTAAACCCGGCTATTTATATCTTCTCTACACACCTCATAGCCGGTAAAATGAAACACCCTATGTTTCATACCTTTGCCTTGCACAAAACCAAGTCCCACAAGTTTGATGCCCGCAAGGAAAGTGTTGTTCGACATATTCACCAAGCCACTTGAGATAAACAAAGAATCTTTCGCTTGGTCTCCATAGATGATGTGGATCAGTCAAACCATCACATAGACTCCAAGTCCATCAACCTTGGTCTCACTTGCTCTTCACCGTTGCTTGGTCCTTCGACGTCAAGTCTCGCTTAAGCTTCTCCGTCACGTGCGGTCCATCGCAGCCTCTCGACTTGCCCTTCACCATCGCCTTCGTCCTTCGGCGCCAAGCCCACTAGCTTGCCCTTCACCATTGCATTGCACACGGTCCATTCGCAGCCAAGTCTTGCTTCGGTCTTCACTTGCTTGCTATGTTTGATTTGAGCATTCCATCATGCTAACAATCAAATTCATATCAACATCCAACTTTTCTTGTGAACTAAACCAACTTTCCTTCACACACTCAAATAGAGAAGTTAGTCCACAAGTGTTGTCATTAATTACCAAAACCCAAACAAGGGCCTATTCGTTTAAAGCCCAACGGCTAGTGGAGTGCATACTCTCGTGCGTTAAACAACAAACTACACTAGACTAACGACTAGTGGAGTGCATGCTCTAGCGCGTCAAACAACTGACTACACTAGACTAATCTGGTGTCGTCCACAGAGGTGCAGAAACCGATTTCCCACCATCGAAAAGTCCAATGCTCAGCACCCGGGACTTCCGACGAATCCTTCGGAAAACTCCTCTCATTGAACAATGTGCCATAGTGTTCCGGTGCATACTTTTGGCAACCACTGGATAAATTCAATGGCAACCTCTAGACTCGGCTAAGTGTACCATGCACCCTCTTACCATAGCGCATACTCCGTTGAGCCCATAGTTAGGGCATCAGATAAATCCGGTGAGTGCTAAAAAACAACACTAAGTCACAAATTTCGTAAGCGTATCAAATTTGCTAACTTCAATATGTTCCAACACGAACATCTTCACCTTAGGCACTGAGTTAGTTTTTCAAAAAACATTTCACACTTGCATCTCACCACGCCACTAGGTCTAATGGATATGCAAGGTTAGTTCACACGTAGTGGTTAGATAACTGTTTAAACTTTGGAATTCCTCTCTTAATATTACGATTATCTATCCTAAACCTAACCACACACTCTAGTGCGTCTCGGCCAATGAAAACAAAACCCCTAACATATACTTTTTTTCCGGGCTTTTTTTTACCTCCTCATCTTCTTCAAGTATGAGCTTGCTCCATTTGGATTGACCACCTTTCGTCCAATTGGTAGCCTTGCTCACCATCTTGGTGTGGACTTCACCTAGCTTAATCAACCACTTAGTAAAAGGTTAGTCCACTAGTTTCTCAATTCCCCGAACCAAACATGAGGCTTTCACTGCCCCATGGGGGTAGAGGTCAACCATTCCCTTAAGCGGACTTCATCGCCTTGCAGGTTTCCGCTGTCAGTCGCCGCCTCCATCTGGGTTGTCGCCACCCGAGTCGTTGTACCTTAGGGTTAGGGTTCATCAAGACAAGAGCTAGAGAAAACGAGATGAGAGAGTGGTGGGGGAGACGAGGACGATACTCGTATGCCATGTATGCATACAACTAGGTCTAAGGCCTCTCCGGATGTATAGCGTGACATATTTTAAAGGGCCATATAGTGTGACATATTCTAAAACAGTGGGAGAATTATAATGAAAAAATTGCTTTGGAATAGGTGTGAATATCAATGGCCTTGTTCGGCTAGCTGGAAAAACGGCTGATGCTGATTCGTTGTTGGAGAAAAACACTGTTATTTCGCTGAAATGGTACGGCTGATAAGTTCATGCAAATAGGATCAATGACAGTTTTCTTATCAAGAAATCTGCAATGACACTAAATAACCTAATAATAATAGGAGTATAGAATAATTAATGTCCAACAGTGATTATGCTCAAACTCAAATTTCAATTTCAAATATGAAAACCCGGAATCGAAGGAGCAGCTAGATCCAAAACTGTGCTCATTAAATGCTGTAGCCTGCTGGCTGCTGCTGTGCGGCAGATTCTCGAATAGAAATAGAAATAGAAATAGCGCGACTGCGTGCCACTCGGCCCAATCCCGTCCGTCCCCTGCCTCCCTCCCGGCCGCACCCGAATCCACCCGCCACCCGTCCAGCCGCCGTCGCCGCGATGGACGCCGCGGAGGCGTCGGAGCTGCAGGCGCGGCTGGCCGCGGCCGTGTACGCGCTCAACCACGACGCGAGCCCCTCGGCGCGCCTCGCCGCCAACCAGTGGCTCCTCGCGCTGCAGCGGTCTCCGCAGGCTTGGGCGGTCGCTACCTCCCTCCTGGCCGCCCCGGACCCGCCCCCGCCCGCCGACCTCCTCTTCTTCGCCTCGCAGATGCTCCGCCGGAAGATCCAGTCCCCCGGCCCCGCGCTCCCCGGGCTCGGCCTGGCGCCGCAGCTCCTCGACGCGCTGCTCCTGGCCGCGCGGCGGTTCTGCGCCGCCCCGGCCCCGCGCCAGCTGCTCACGCAGATCTGCCTGGCGCTCGCCGCGCTCGCGCTCCGCGCCGAGGGCGGCGTCGACGGCCTCTTCGCGCGGATGCCGCACCTGCCGCCCCCCGCCGTGCTGGAGCTGCTCACCGTGCTCCCCGAGGAGGCTGCGCAGGACCAGGGCGGCGACACGGGGGTCGACGCCGCCGCGCGGTGCCGGTTCACGCGCGAGCTGCTCGCGCACGCGCCCGCCGTGCTCGAGTTCCTCCACGGGCAATCCGAGAAGGCACCCACCGATGACGACGGGGTTCCCCTCCACGAGCGCAACCGTAGAATCCTTCGGTGCCTACTGAGCTGGGTAAGTAAGTACGCGCCCTGCACTTCACTTCGCTCCGCGCTCGGCTTCTTCCTTCTCTAGCTTGCTCGCTGACAAATACGACAATGCCGTAGGTCCGCGTGGGGTGCTTCTCGGAGACGCCGGCAGCCGCGCTTGCCACGCACCCACTTCTCACTTTTGCGTTCAACTCGCTGCAGGTGCGAACTTGCAGCCTCCGGTTCCTTATAAGGGCTGAAAAGTTTACTTCGAGGAATTAGTTGTGCATTCACGTGCTCACACGTTGTCTTGTTGCTGTGTGGCTGATGAAGGTGTCCTTCTCGTTTGAGGTGGCCATAGAGGTTATGACTGAGCTTGTCAGCCAGCACCAAGTAAGTTATGTTCTTCTGAGCCGTGCTACTTTGTTCCTTACTGCAAGCCTGCATTGGTCCAGTTTGTTCCTTACTGCAAGCCTGCATTGGTCCAGTTAACTTGTCTAGTGACGTCTACTGTTTGATTGTGGTATTTACTACTAATTACTATTTTTTTTTCACCACGGACGAACCGAATTTCATTACTTAAAAGCAACGAAATTACAGAAGTTTGTCAATCCAATGCGCAAACACCTCCGAACTAAAGAACTGCCTAATTGTACTGAACACAAAGGGTTCAGCCAACCAGTGACCAAGACCCATCGAAGTCCACCACAGGATTTACAGATGGTAACACAGACGACTATTAATTACTACTTGAATTGTATTTTGGTAGCTAACCATGGATTTAACTTTTAACCCTTGAATCAATTAATTTGACTAATTCATAGTCACTACTTTTAACCTACATTTTGCAATGTTCAGAGAACAGCTGGATAGTTAGGTTTATTTGCCTTATATATCTACATGATGTGATAGTAATACCAGGAACAGTTGCAGTGATGGTCCTGTTCTGTATCATCTTTCTAGAAGAAGATGGGCATACCCTGTTTCAAATATCTTTAACTCATACCAAATCAGTCATAGGTTCAGGTTACTAAGTTGATTTAGGAGTATAAACAAACTGGTCTAGCTCAAATGCACATAAAACATTTACTGACACACTATGGAAACTGCAGTGAGAACCAAAGTATGGAGCTCATTCATCATTTTCTTGGTCAAACCTAGGCAGTCATAATTTCCTTCAGCACTACCCAATCCTCAGTGTCTTGTTTATCTTCTGTTCTAGGCATCAAGCACAAAAATCCATCCTCACTAGTCACATCAAGAACAAACATGTGCAACCTTTTGAGTGGTTTTCCTCCCAATTTTCATCTGCATACATATTTTTATTTCATTTCTTTTTCACACACTGAGAAATTTCCTGTACACAAGCTCTGATCTTGGATATGCCAATTTATTGAAGTTCTATTTCTTTCACATGCATTGGCAATGCAATTTTTCTTCTTATATATGGTTGGTGGGATGAAGAACACCAGTGCTATGATATGAAGCAGGCATTTTTTTTCTTATTCGACTTTGTATTGAGTCCCCACAGTTCAGGAGTCATCTTATTGAGTGCAATTATTGTTTTTTATTCCCGAAAAGGGATTCCCTGCTTTTATAGAAGGCATATAAGTTTGTTACATCTAGGTCTGCTGGGGATCCATCTCATTCAAGAGCTCAAACAATCCTAACAAAAGATTAAAGAACAAAGCCGGCTAAATCTAAGAGAAAGCCTAGCATTACAGCTGCTGCTTGCCTCAAAGAAGATCCTCCCTGTCACAACTTGTGTATTCTTCCTCCATGAACGACTTAACTGGGCTTGAGTAGGTTTCCAGACATCGGCGATCATCCTCCTTCAGTAGCTCACACCATTTGTCAAGGTTGCAAAGAACGCTAGGCGCTAGGCAGGCATTAAGGCACCGCCTAGCGTACAAAATGCTTAAGCGTTGAACACACTTAAAACATTATACATTATTCATCAGCATAATAATAAGTTAATAACAAAAGAATACTTGAGCCATTCACATGCAATTATGATGAGCCCATTATACATTCAAAAGGCCCATTTGCCTCTCCCCTCACGAACTGCACGATATGGGCTGCCATTTCTGGCCCATCCAACTTATATGCACCTCATGATGCCCTATTCCTAGCACTGTACTATACAACAAAGCAGCCGCCGCCGGTCATCTCTCTTGGTCTCTCCTAATCTCATCGCCATCCTTCCTCCACGCCCGTTGGGTGGCTGGGTGGGACTGTGCTGGCAGCGATGCAAGGAGGCATGAGGGGTGGCGAGGATCACATGATGAGGACTGAGGAGCTCAAGCTTGGTTCCCCTTCTCTGCCGCCGCACGGGGCAACGAATTCCTTCGGGTAATCCTAGCTGCCAGGCCCTAGTTTCGTGCTCCCGCCTGTGCTCCTGACCTCCGCGCACTCCTTTCTCTGCACTCCCACCCATGCATTCCCTCTTGCCTTCGTCTGTCTGCCCGCACTCCTCGCTCCAGGCCACCTACCCTTGCCAAACGTTTAATTCAGCGCCCAGGGCCTAAATGCCGCGCTGAGGCTTCGATTCATGCTTAAGCGTGCCTAGGTGTACGATTAATAAAGCATTTTGGAACACTGCCATGTGTGCACAAAAATCCAAATTCTGTAAAGGACTTCAGTTCACAATTTTGGAAAGACATGTTCAATATTCATTTGGTTTCTGGTAGTCCAAACTCCAAATCGACCACACAACAATAGCAAAGAGTAGTTTATGACCATAGTTCTCTGCCCCTAGAGATAGCGATGGAATCATGCAAATCCCTCGTGCTAACTGTGATTCTATCCCTCCCTAGTGTTTCTTTAAAACAGCACCACTTAAAGCTATAAAGGCTTAAAAAACATTGGAAAAACACATGGTTGACTGCTTCAGGGACCCACAGAAGATGCGGTTTTTGTTTTCTTTCCGTTCCTTCTTTTTCAGAGCGAACCCCATTTGCAATTTCTCATGAGGCTAACCACAAGAACACTTTTTTAACTTGTAATTCACTGGAAGTGGCTTGATGTGTGCTGCTGTCTGTTGGCAGGAATTACCTGAGGCCTTTCTGAGTAAGACACCTTATATAAGGGAAGTTCTTCTTCTACCAGCTTTAGCCAACCGAAGTGAGAAGATCATTGCTGGTCTTGCCTGTTTGATGTGTGAAGTTGGCCAGGCAGTAAGATTTTTTTTCACTATATATACTTTTCTTTCAGTTTAGTTACCATACATGTCAATTTTATGAGCAAAATCAGAAAACATATTAATAGCTTGTTGGAATGAGCTTTTGACTTTTCATACAGTTGAGTTAATTGAAATGTGATAACTAAGAATTGACCGTTTCAAGATAGTTGAGAAGATGACTATGTAGAACACACCAATGCAATGAGCTGTGCTTTGTTAATGTAAAATGATTCTACAATCAGCAGAAGGGCAGAAAGTCTTGAGAGGAGTTCTAATATGAAATAGCGTATTACCCTTGCACACATTTTCAAAAATTGTTTTTCTTTTCTCATATGTTCGAATCTGTTGAACATGACCTGATACCTGTTCAACTTTCTTAGGCACCTGCTTTGGTTGCAGAAGGGGGTAGCCAAGCACTTGCTCTCACCGATGGACTTTTGAGGTCAATTTATTGCATTGTTTATGTGGTACTTTTCCTTGAGTTTTAATGTTAACTTTCAAGGTTTCAAAATAATTTTATAGTGCAGTTTATTTTTACCACATTATGTGAAGTGCTCTACCTCAACTGCAGATGTGTAGCTTTTACCAGTGAAGATTGGGAAATTGCAGAGTCAACCTTGCAATTTTGGTAATGATGCTTAACTTTCACCTTTTCATGTATGAAAAGCTCCTTCGCAATATCACGTAACAATTAGTCCATGTACTTTGGGAGCAAATCGCGTGCTCCTTTTCTTGGTTTGTATTGAGGTGTCATCAGTGTTTTGTCTGTGTGCACTAATTTAGGATGGGGTGGGTTGGTGACTGGTTAGCATCTCCGACATGATTGTAGGAATCCAGTAGGCCTATGTGTGGCACAAGGAATTGGTCTTCAACTGGTGTATCATGACAAACTTGCTTGGAAGGTGTATTTTTTACTAGTTTTTAATGGTTCACATTAATAAAATAGCTGTGTCTGACCTTTGAAGTTAGAACACACCCTACTCCTTGACTTCCAGCTGTGTTCACCTGTTAAACGACTCATATTGTGATATTTCACTCAATGCAGTTCCATTGTGGTTAGCACCTGTATAATAATTACTAAGTCACCCATGCTACAATATTTAAGTTTGTAAATTGGAACATTTCCCATATTTCTATTCTCCTGAAGTGAAGTTTAGTTCTCATGGTATTAATGTGCATGTTTGGGATATAATTAATTACTTTCTATGTTGAAACTCTGCAGGTGCAGTTTGGCACATTTTATTCTTGGTATTGATGTGAAGACAGCCAAAAGAAATGTGGCACAAGAGTTGTTTGTGCCTGTGTTTTCTTCACTGCTGGATGCTCTTTTATTTCGTGCTCAGGTTTGTCTGTTCTACCTTTATGTACGATCATTATATGTGTATGGCTATAAGGCTGTTCTCTTCCAAATGGCTTGACTCTCCTGTATATATGATTAAACCTAATACTAGTATTGTTTTATATTAATCTGCTCTCTATAAAGTTGCATATTTATCTTATTTGTCATAATCAAGTAATCAACTGAAGCTGATTATCTTACGAATTCAGCCTTTGGTTTGTAATCATACTTCATGTATTGTATTTCCTTTTAACTAAACTAGCAATTGTTTATCAAAAAAGGGAAAAAACTAGCAACTATACATTATCCATTTTTTGGTATATCTAATTGTAGAACAGAGGTTTTGTAAACTTGCCTTCTTATGCCTTGACATTCTGCCCATTCATAGATCGACACTGATTCTGATGGAGCACCTTGTATACCTGAGGGACTAACAAAGTTCAGGATGAATTTGGAGGAGCTCCTCGTCGATATTTGTTTGCTTCTAGGTGCCCCTGCATATATAAACAAGGTAAGTATTGTTTGCTGAATGGTTGCTTATGATCCATCCCTATGCACACACTTATTACATGTTTACGGTTTAACAAATGTTCAAACATGCTTCTTAACCTTCTGTTACTTAGAACTCTTATTTGCGTTAGTATGGTGTAGGAACACTGGAACACTAAGTACAATTTGTTTATGGATCCAAGAAATGTCCATTATTTACGAAAAGTGGCCAGTCCTTTCCATAATAGATTTTAGGAACAAGTGACCTAGCAGACGTAAGCTAATAAGGAAAAGATGCATAATTTATATGGTCAAGAATGAAGAGAGACTAAGTTGCTAAAGATTAATTGTTCCGAATCTTGCGGTTCTCTGCAAGAAACTGACATCTTCATGTCAATTATGTATTTAATTTATGTTTGATTTGTTCTGTGTCGTGGCCTCATGGGCATGAAGACCTCAGTTGTTGATAATTGAGATTTTTTTTTATTGAACATGCTGGAGAGCTGCTTATCTTTGATAAGTGAATTGATATCATTTTAAAGCTTTCCTTTCGACAGATAGTTTTGACATTTTTCTTCTGTATTTTTAATAAGGTTATTCTACCTAAAACTATGTGTTCTACCTGTATTTTAATTTATATGCAGCTCTTTTCTGGTGGATGGGACTTCTCAAGCCAAACAATTCCTTGGAAAGAGGTAGAAGTTAGAATGTATGCACTCAGCATGGTAAGTGTATCGAACCACTTGGTAAAAGTTTCAAATTGTTGTCATAAGATGTAAATAACTTGATCCTCATGGACTATATTAATTTTATTGCTGTTTACCTGCTTTTTCACTATATTCTATGACTACGTCCTCCCAGATCTTTACATCCTTCGAATTATGTCCATATCTAAAAGAAACCTGTATGATATTATGTCTATCTCTAAAAGAAACCTATATCACTTAGGGCCTGTTTGGTAGAGCACCTCCTGCTCCTGATTTGTGGGAAGTGATTCTTCGAGAGAAGTGATTCTGTGGCTGAAAGTGATTGTCTATGACTCTAGGATAAATCCTATGTAAGAAGTGATTCTATTCAGGAAGTGAATCAGGAGAAACTACTTTTCTCAGTTCCTAGAGAATCACTTCTTAGAATCAACGTAGAATCACTAATGTGCAATATACTGGCTGGAAGCTGCTTTGAGAGCTCTGCCAAACAGGCCGGGCCAAGCTGCACTTCAAACTTCTATGGGAACAGCTTGTTGCATTCAGAGGGTTCAATGGGGGCACATCAAATTGATTTAAATGGGCCATAAGTTTTGAATATTGATAAAATCACACCTATAATTGCTTTTGGAACCAATCAAGAGACAATTCCCTATCTTTTGATTGCATAGGGAATGACATCATGTGAGTTTTGCACACTACTATTTCGTTATAGTTATATTCTGCAAGTTATATGTTCTTTTTTCATTTTTAGTTGCTTAGACATGTGCATATCACTGTATGTTTGGACACAACCATGCTAGGAAGAGTGTGTTTCATGTCTATGCTGATACATTGTTGAATTTCAGGTTGCTGACACGATTTTACAAGATGAAAGCTCCTTCGATTTTTCAATCATAATGCATTTTGTGAACATTTTGTCCAGCAGAACACCTGAACTGAATGGAAGTTTGTTTTTGGTGTGACTTCTTCCATATGTTTTCATTTTTTTATTATATATACACTCAGATTTTTTTTTCTTTATCGTAGTTTATGAAGCTAATGCTGATTTCTTTTTCTGTTATGTCAAGGTATATAAATCGTTTGGTGATGTCATTGGTTCGTACTCAAAGTGGCTATCGTCTTCTCAAAGTAACATTAAGCCCTTACTGTAAGTATTTTGAATGTTTGTGAAGTTTAGGATTCTATGTATTCACTATGACTGTTAAATTTGTTTTTTATCATTATGTACAGCCTATTTTGTGCGTCAGGAATTTCAAAATCTATATCATCAAATGCTTGCTCCTTAGCATTGCGCAAACTTTGTGAGGATGCTCCTTCATTCATCCATGAACCTCAGAACCTTGAAATTCTTTTCTGGATTAGTGAGGTAACATTATGCCTTCTACTTTGCCAAATTAATTCTACCACGATATTCTAAATGATACTGGTCATAAGTAAAGATACAATATATTGAATACGGCTATACCCATATCAGATTATACTTCTGACATATCAACTTAGTACTGAGAAGGTTGCTGAAAATATTTTCATTGATTTTACTAGCATGTCTCCTTTTATTCTCTAAGAGGTGATCATAGGGATAGCCCTTCTATATTCAACAAGCTGATGCTTGGAGCATTTGTTACTTTGATTGTTAACAGAAGCTTTTGTGGGTCTTTAGGTTTTAGTTTATGCAGTGGATACGACATTGCTTACATGAATGACCATGGTATCATCACAACTAAATAAATATCATGAAGCTTGTTCATCTAGAAAGAAAGTTCGTTTCAGTTTTCATATGCTTGCTAATCGGACAAACTATTTGCATTAGTTTCTTCTTTGGCTACTGTTGTCATAAACTCATATATGCCCACTTAATGTTTTAGCATTGCATTCCATAAGTTAATTAAATCCCATTTATACACGCTTTAAAGGTATAACTTGATAAATCTTTCTTGTTTGGGCATTGTATGCAATGTAATATTTAAAATATAGTGTTCTTACAGGGCATGAATAAAGGGAACCTGCAGCTAGAGGATGAGGAAGAGATAATTAGTGCAATCACACATGCTTTAAGTTCTGTTAGTGAAAAAGAGTTGAAGAAAAGTTCACTGGCCAGGTTACTTTGTTCCAGTTACTCAGCAGTGGAAAAGATTGTATGTTCTCTTTCCGTAGTGTAGCCTTTCTTACAAAATCCACATGTGAACTGTTAATGAATGTGTCATCATCAAATTTTGGACTTTCCATTTTCCAGATTGACATAGACAGAGATCAATCGCTAAGGCAAAATCCAGCTGCTTATACACAATCGTTGGATCTTGCTGTCCGTGGTCTTTACAGGTATAGTTTTTGTATTGTTTCATGCTCTAGTTTGATGTTCCTTTTCCTTCAAGTAATGCTGCACCAGTACTGGGTGATGTTGAGCAATCGATTGGACTTCCATGGCTTGTTGACATGTCAGAATCTTACAACTAGTCTGTTTCTTCTTTTTGCACAAGGCAGCATATCACTGGCCTGTTTTTACTTTTTGGCTATTCAATTATTCGTTAAGAAGCTGGAAGTTTGATATTATAATATAAGCGATTTATACCCTTGTACAGGATGAGTGCTTTATTTCATCATTTGGCTACATCAGTCACATCTGGTCTGGTTGACGATGATATAATTATAGTTCTTATTGGAATACTTTGGCCACTTCTTGAAAAGCTTTTCCGATCATCTCATATGGAGAATGTGAATTTATCTGCAGCTGTATGTCGTTCTCTTTCTTCTGCTATACATTCTTGCGGTAAGTTCAATGGATTTTTAAAATGAGAAAATTCAAGTTGCATAGCATATAAATCAATTTTCTTATATGCATTTGTATTTTACAGGACACCACTTTCATATTTTATTACCTAAAGTTATGGAGTGCTTATCTGCAAATTTCTTGCTGTTTCAAAGGCATGACTGCTTCTTGAGGACAGGCAAGGACCTTATACTTTTATGCACAACTAATTTTTTTTTTGCTTCCAAAATTCAATTAAAAAAAGATTCTTCTCTGCACCTCGTCATAACCAGGGTTAATAATTGATCATAATGTAAGTAAGAGTTTGGCTATTGTTGATCTCTTAAACTAAAGCAAATATGTATGAGTTTATGTTGTATTCAACTCGATCCATATGTTTCAGTTAGAGCCTCTGGGGATACTTACCTGCCTTAGTGCCTTTTATTCAGCTATGTACTTTTGATATGCTTTTGAACTACCATGCCATGCTACTAGTCATTGTTTTCTGAACTAGCACATAGAATCATAACTATACATATCCATGGAAGATTTCTATATGTTATGCTAATAATTATCACTAAATTACTAGCATGGCATCTTATTTCAATAAATTTGTTGACTCTACTTGACCTCATTCAAATTTCAGCTGCCAATGTTATTGAGGAGTTTGGCCACAAAGAAGAATATGGGGCTTTATGTGTTAGGACTTTTGAAACACTTAGCTCTGCATCTTCAATATCAGCTCTGAATTCTTCTTATACCTGTGATCAAGAACCTGACCTAGTTGAAGCATATACCTACTTTACATCTATGTTTATTCGCTGCTGTCCAAAGGTTCTTATTTTTCTCTTGTTTCGATATTAGTAATATGTTTTAGACTTTTAGCTCAGTAGCTTGGCATGATATGTAATGCCATTTTAACACTACATCTCTTTGTTGATTGCATAAATAATCAGGAAGCTATTGTGGCATCTAGCTCCCTGCTTGAGTTATCATTTCAAAAGGCAGCTATATGCTCTACAGCAATGCACCGAGGAGCTGCACTTGCAGCAATGTCATATATGTCGTGTGAGTGCTATTTTATTCACTTTTATGTATTGTCCTCTGGCTTTAATTGCATGTTTTTGTGCTCCCCTCATTCTGTGATGGGTAAACTTCTTTGTACATCCTGAATAGATGGATTTGGAGTGAAAACTCATGTCAGCAAAATGTTAGCTCATAAAGTTTACTATTGGCCTGCTTTGCTTTACATCTATGAGTTTTTTCTTTCCTTGGTAAGCTGGATGATACATAACAAAATACTTGCACTGTTCTTCTGAATGGCATTCTTTACTTGTTCATGTTTACTAGAGAGAGATAATATAATTACATACCTCTATTACTTTTGTCTCTTGCTATGTGATTAAATTCATTTGTCTTTGAAGCTGGCCATCTTTCACAATGTATCAACTAGTTAACATAGGTGCAGTTTAGGAAGATTTAGTTTTGTTCCTTCTCGAGATTGTATAACACTGTAACTGTTAGAGTATGGCAGGGGCCTATTGGGCCTAGGCTGGATGTATAGCCCATTAGTGTTAGGGTTAATTAGAGATAAGGGTCGCTTTGCTTAGGAGTCAAGTAAACCTCTCTATATAAGGAGAGGTGATATATCAATCTAATCAAGCAAGAATTAAGAAGGAAATCCTTCCTCTTGCCCGGCCGTGGTCAAACGCCCCATGCAAGGCTCTCTCACCCTCGCAGCTCTCTCATGAACAGTACCCGCGGTACTGTCGCCATGGTACTGTAGCGCGTCCCGCCGCTCCCTCGCCTCTCCTCTCAATCCTAATGCAACAATGCTGTATCGAGATCTCGGTTCCGATGTCGACCTCGCTGCCCACCTCCACCACTCCGCCACCGCCCTGCCAACGCCTTGGCGCATTTGCTTGACCAGCAGGACGTCCCAAATGTTCTCGCCCATGGAACCACATTGCTCGTTCAGAGACCTCGCTGTCGATGGCCACGGGGGCGTCTCCCTCCGCCATTGGCGTCATGTCGAACGCCGAATTGACGGCAGCGGTGCTCGACCTCGGCAAGATGGTGGCCGGATTCACGCGCGTTCCTTTTGGGACCGCAAGGATGCATGATCGATCCCACCACCGCCGCCACGCGGCGAAGAATCGCCGCCGCCACCGCTTCCGGCTTGGATCGTCGGTTTGTCGAAACCCATCTACACGGCGCCCGATACCAAATACACCTACCGCCGCTCCCGACCACCGGGTTGTCGCCTTTTATGGCGGCGCCCGGCTCGGCGTCCTCTCTGGCGGGGGTGGGCGGCCCCCTGTTCCACGACGGCGGCTGACAAGATCTTGGCGCTCTCCGCCGCGTCGCCCTCATTTGGGCAACCGCGGCGCGCGCGCGCCCTCGTCCTCCCGCGACAGACCCGCCCGCCCGATTGCGCTTAGTCACGCGGAGGACCTCGATCTCATCCGCTGCGTCGGGGATCTCGGGCATGCGGTTTCCCCCACGGGCGGCGGGCATGCTATTTTCCCTGTGGGCAGCAGTTGGGGAGGCGCATCCCTCCACCTCGTTCTCCATCGGAAGCCCTCCGCTCTTCTCTGTGCGGTGCAGACCAGCAGCCGTCTGGCGGGGAGAAGGTGTGGGGTCACCAGCGAGAGCGCACCGCGTAGCGCCGTCGCATGGTCGCTGTTGCGACCACTTCTAGGTGGCCATACACATGCACCCCTTTCGTCTAGATGGTGTCCATGGGATCCAGGAGGCGGATGGTGTCCACCTTATGTTCAGGAGTCAAAAATAAAGAGTCCCAGTCTATTTCAGGTTGAGAATAATAACATAAGCCAAGATGTAAAAGGCTTGTTTTTAGGTGTTAGGAGTCGAGTCAGCGTTATAAGTTCGTTAGGTTGCAGCTCGAGGACGAGCTGCATGTCCAGGTGGGGTGTAGTGTTAAAGTATGGCAGGGGCCTATTGGGCCTGGGCTGGATGTATAGCCCATTAGTGTTAGGGTTAATTAGAGATAAGGGTCGCTTGCTTAGGAGTCAAGTAAACCTCTCTATATAAGGAGAGGTGATGTATCAATCTAATCAAACAAGAATTAAGAAGGAAATTCCTTCCCTCTTGCCCGGCCGTGGGCAAACGCCCCGCGGCCGGCTCTCACCCTCGCAGCCCTAGGCGTGAACAGTGGCTGGAGGAGGAGGATTGAGAGGGAGAGGCGAGGGGAGCGACAGCGGCTGACGCGCTACAGTACCCGCGGCGCTACAGTACCGTGGGTACTGTTCGCGGATAGGGCTGTGAGGGTGAGAGAGAGCCAGCTGTGGGGCGTTTGCCCACGGCCGGGCAAGAGGGAAGGGATTTCCTTCTTAATTCTTGCTTGATTAGATTGATACATCACCTCTCCTTATATAGAGAGGTTTACTTGACTCCTAAGCAAGCGACCCTTATCTCTAATTAACCCTAACACTAATGGGCTATACATCCAGCCCAGGCCCAATAGGCCCCTGCCATACTCTAACAGTAACACCATTTGAAAGAGAATAATTTCCTTAGTTTCCATTAAAACATCATTAAGAAATGAAAGCAATATAGAAGGGAGTTTATTTTTACTGCAAATGCATGGATGTATTTTCAGCTAACGAAGAGAGTTGGTATGGTAAAACCTTGGCATCACTTTATTAGGCTTGGCGATTTCTCTTTAGAACTATGACTGTTTAACATGGTTATTAAAGGTCTTTCAAGTTGGTATAGCATTTGAGCAAGTGTGTGGTCAAGTGTCAGGAATTTTCTGGTTCATGTTTCATTGTTTTTGGAGTGTGTTTAAAATCTCTGCACTCTGATCATTTTTGCTTCAAATTGGAGACAGCTGGCATATGGACACCTTGTTTGTTATAACCTGGCACTGTCATGCATCAGATCAATCTATTGCACTTAAATCCCTGTGGTTGTACTCAATCATTTCCAACTAAATAATTCCAAAGTTATATTCCACCTGCAGGTTTTCTTGAGGCTGTCCTTGCTGCTGTGCTAGAATCTCCTGAGTGCATCCCTAACGGGTCACCTGGTGTGGCCCTAATCCAAATCTTGGCACGCTGTGGTGAAGGTCTATTATCTAATGTGCTTTATGCTCTACTTGGTGTATCAGCCTTGTCAAGGGTGGGTGCAATTTGAAGAATAATTTTGTTGTATTTTCCTCTATTTGTTTGCATATATATATATTTTTGGATACTCTACAATTTGTTATGTGAGACATCTAAACTAGCCAGGACATTGAACTTGTGCATGTAAACCTTAATAAGCTCTGAACCTTATCTGGGTTTTCAAACTTTTCATCTGGCATAAGCTACTATATTAATGATTATGCTTGGATGAGTCGGACTGTTTAAGTTCTTAGCATACTGGTGATGATACTATTTCTGCTGTTACACAAAGTGCTTCTATTGATTTATTTGTTCTGCTCGGTCAAAAAATGTTGCGGAGTTTTCACATTCTTTCTCTAAACAGGTCCATAAATCTGCCACAATATTGCAACAACTGGCGGCATTGTGCAGTTTCTGTGAGGGAACGGCATGGAAGGCTGTTCTTAGTTGGAATTCTCTTTGTGGGTGGCTACAATCGACGGTATTCTTTTCACGACAGCTTTCACTGTGATTGTTCCAGTCCCAGCCGATATGCTCTTTCTGTATCTTTTTTTTCTTCTTTTGATAAAAAAATTTCTCTAACTAACTTGAGTTTGCAACTATTGACATGAGGTAGTCTAATTCCGCCATTTAAATTTCACACATGTATGATTTGATTAGCACTGCTTTGAGGATCATATTCTTGGTAACTATCTGGCATAATTGATTCTGTTATTCTCTTATTTAACTTGAAACATGGATGTTGGATCAAAAACATGTTGAACTATTTTTCCTTCATTTGGTTACATGACAATCTGATGCCAGATCTGAATCCATTGATGCAGAGAGTGTGTTTAGTCATGTGCTCAATACGTTCACAGCTATTGCCTAATGTTGGCTGACATGTTTGATTAGGTGAAATCTTTGCCTTCCGAGTATCTAAAGCAAGGGGAAGCTGAAATTATAGTTCCATTGTGGCTCAAGGTGCTTCAGGATGCAGGCTCAGACTATCTTTACAGCAGGACTGGTGATAATATAAGAAGCCATCAAGGTTACATGCAAGGGAAGGGTGGTAGAACTCTTAAACGCATAATCAGAGATTTTGCAGAAAGCCACCGGAATGTTCCAATTCCCAGTCCTTCATGATATGGATGTATCATAAGTATTACACTCTTACTGATTTGGGGATCCCCAGTCCTAACAGTAGCTTGGAGTCTGACTCTAGAGAGGGGGTCCTTGTGGAACTGATGCCCGTCTTTGCTGGCATGCTACATGCTGATCCTGTGGTTCCATCGGCAAGAGGAAGAGGCTATTTGCTGGTTCGGACTTGCAGAGTCTTCTTTGTATAGCAAGGTAGTCACACCATTGTTCTGCTGACTACTTGGAGTTGAATGTTGTGGAGGTACATGGGCTACAAGACTGGTGGTACTTTCCAAAGTTGGAAGTCGCATGTCATGGTTCGAGATCCAATGTTTTTGATGGAAACATGGATACATGATGAGACATACTGTGAAATTCATTGTGCTGGTAAGCTATGAAGACAAGATGGGGGGGAGATGAACACATAGTTGTACATACCATTCTTTGGTGGTTGGGCAGGCGATGTACAAAACATTCATATGTACTGTTACTGCTCGAATTTTGAGTTAAACATGGGCAGTAATGCTTGGGCATTTAATCAAACCTCTCATGTCAGTTGAAACTTTGAAAAGTGTACATAATCAAATGTATTATCCAGAATTATGACTCGCTCTATTAATTACAAATGTACATAATACGTTATCTGATCGCTCTATTATAAATTATGACCAAGCTCCATCTCAAGTTAGTCCCGCAACAACATATACAAGTATACATATTATAGTATTATATTTAGCAAGCATGATAGATGTACTCTACTTTTGATAAGCGGTAATGCGACCGGAAGGTCGGACGTCTTGCTCCACTCACTGTCGCATGCGCCGTTTGCCTAAAAAACAAAATCAACTTCCACACGCCGCACTCCGCTTTGCCCTTGCACACGGCGCTTGGCTTCGCTCCTGCATGTGGTGCTCGACTGACAGCCCTAACAGATGCGGCGCGCGGCTGCCCTCTCCTGGTTTTGGCGTGTGGCCGCCTACGAGTCACGGCGCTCGGCTACCAGCCTTGCCCGGCGCGGCATGAGGTCGCTACCTCCCTGCTCGGTACGTGGCCGCTGCTTCCCTGTCTTGTTGCGCAGCCACTGTCGAGCCGTTGCCTACAAGCACCGCTAGGCCGCTGCCTCTGATGAACTCCACATGCCGACGAGCCTCTATTCTCCCAAACAACAAGATGTTTGCACTGTAACTGCATGTTGCAAGTGTCTGTTTCAAGTGTTTTAGAGGCATGTTACAAGTGTTTTATACATATGTTGCAAAAGTAGATTGAGATGTTACGCATATTGCAATTGTTGTATACGTATGTTGCAAGCTCGTGTTCTCAATGTTTCATCTGTTTTTTTTCGACGTATGTTGTAAGTGTGTTTATCGGATATTGCATATGTTTTCACACATATGATGCAAGTGTTTTATCTGGATATTGTGTATGTTTACAATGGTTTCAAGTGTTTTCAGGTGTTTTTGCAAGTGTTTCAAACGTATATTTTAAATGTTTCATTTATTTTTAGACATATGTTTCAATTCTTGCATCTGGATATTTCAAAACTAGATCGAGTGTTGCATCTCCCTCTTCGCCTTTCTGCTGTCTCGTCTCGATGTCAGGCGTGGGAAGGCGGAGACGGTCCCCACTAGAGCGGGCAGGCCCACGTGCTTGCGGGCGGACGCAGCAGGCGAGGGGTGGGCGGGCCCACATGCTTGTGGCGGGCGCAACAGGCGAGACGTGGGCGGACAAGCATGGACGCGGGATGGGGGGCAGCGGCGTGACGTCGGGCTAGGGTCCGGACGCTTGCGGGCGGGCGCAAGCAGGCGAGGAGCGGGCGGGCCTACGTGCTTGCGGGCGGGAGCAGCTAGCGACACGGTGAAAGGTCCGTGTTTGGTTTTGGTAATTGAGTGACAACCTAGGTGGACTAATTGTGTTTATGTGAGATACACAGGTAATTAGTCTACAGGTACATGTGTGTGAGCAACATATGCCATGAAGGTGGAAATGGCTTGGAGATGTTGCAAAGCTCACACATGTGATTGTAACACCCTAAGTGTTAGCCTTGCATAACTTGACTTGCATAGCATGAGCATGATCATCAAGCATTCATATATATGCATTTACACTTGAAACATTCAATTGAAACATGTGCAACATTTCTTAGTATTTCATGCTTTCATATGAATATGCATATGATTATGAGTTTATACATGTGATTGGTTGATATGAGTCACAAAAACATGTTAGCAACACTTAGGTTAGCAAATGGAACATTGTTCATGAATGTCACCTTTCATGATCAAGCACTTAAGTAATGTTACATGTGTTGACCTGGATAGCCCTATGTGTGACCAATGCATGAAATGATTGGGTGACCTTGCAATTAGCTTAAACATGTTTAGTATGTCATTATGAACAACTTTGGTATTCATGGTTAGGGGCAAATTGGTCACTAAGCCCTAGTTTGAATGTATACCATTATTTGAATGTAGCATGTTTGACCAAGTTTGAATCATATGCTAGAGACCTTGCATGTAGGTGGTCACTAAAGCAAAGTTGTAGTATATGGTATAGGGAACAACTTTTATTTTTGGGTCATGAGATGATAAGGTGCATAGCTTAGTCTTTTGGAGCTCACAAAAATCAACAAATCTCTAATTGCAACACTTAGAGAAAATTTCTCAGTCAGTTAAATGACAGTGTTGATGTAGCCACCTTTGAGATGATTTTACTCCGCATTCTTTGAGAATTAGCACTGGGTCCTTGAATAGAAATTTGAGCTGGTATATAGGTCTACGACTTTGGTTTAGATAACCGGCGCTAATGCTTCACAAATTTGAAGAACGAGCTTCGCAAAATCACGTCGTCAGGCTCGGACACGGGCTCTGATGGCCACCTCACTCAGCCTTCAGTGGCCGACCGGTGCACAGGTACTGGCCACCGCGTGGAGGAAGAAACGGCCGCACGTCACCGTTGCCCTGATCCGCCAGGCAGCGCCGGGCCAGAGCATGCCTTCAACTCCCCTGCGCCCGCCCGCACTGACCCGCGCTCACCATTTCCATTTTCACTGCCTCCTCCTTCGCCGTCCGCAGTAGCGAAGCTCCCGCAGCACTACCATCGCCGTTGATGGCACAAGCTCGCGCCTAGTCACTCAATCGCCACCACAGCCGCTACATTGTGCTTCACCGTGACCCCGCATCACCATCGCACCAGCATTCGCTAGCCAGGAGCGCGGTAAGCCGCTTCGCCGCCATGACCGAGGCTCGCCGGAGTTGGAGCTCTCCGTGGCCGACCACCACCGGAGCCCTCTCACTCCCTTACCTTCCTACCCTAGTATTCCACGCGATCCCTAGAAGCATGTTTACAAGTGTTTGAGGTACCCAAGTTTGGTTTTGAGAAGATCTAAAAGCATGACAATCAAAGAGTACAAGGATATTTGATTGAGGAGTGTACTTTGCACACATTCGGTACTCAAATTGGAAGATCAAGATCAAACTCAAGATGAAGATGAAGTTTAAGTTCTAAATATGATTGAAGAATCATTTAATAGAAAGAAAAGGACTTAAACAAGTAGAAAGAAAAGGACTTAAAGAAGGAATCAAGGTTACTCATCAAGTTAAGTCCATTACTTGGATCAATCAATCAAGTCATTTCAAGTGAGTATCAAGAATGGTTCTTGGAGAGAGGTCACTTCTCCCTAGTGTAGGGGCTTGCTGCCTATGAGTAGGTAAATCAAGTGTGGTACTTGGAAGGCTAACATAGAAGTGGTGATCCGAGGGACATTTGAGATGCTTAGTTGAAGCAATCAAAAGGATTGATCAAGAAGAGCAAGCAACACCCAAAAGAGAGCTAATGATGATATTTCAAGTGGTTTTCCAAATAGTAATCTCATGCAAGCAAAAATCAAAAGATGAAGCAAGTCAACCACAACAAGAAAGTGCATTTGATCATAAGTGGTATTCATTTCATATGGGTGAAGAATGGAATTAAAAAATAGTATCTATTGGTCTTCACTAAACTTATAATTGGACTTCACATTGCTATTGAAGTAATAAATTAGAATCTATGTGACTATCCTCTACTCCAACATAGCAAAGGTATCAGTGTACTGTGCATGATCATTTCATCCCTTACTAGTATGACGTTAGTGCATATAGTACATGCTTCATAGGATCATGCATAACAAATAAAATATTTAAATTCATAGCCTACCACTACTGCTTGAATGATTAATTGATTTAGTGGTTAGTATATGACTTTGTTCATGAGCTAAGTAAACCCAAGTACTTGATTTAATTTGGATTGCCAACAAGTGACAAGTACAACATTGACAAGATAACCCTTGTAAGATGTGTGAAGAAGCTTGTCATTGGTTCAACCCGGACTTGGAAGCTTAGGCAAATCAATTTAGTTCAAGTCAACATTAGAAGCTCATGATAGTGATAAAAGTACAAGCACAAGACAACAATGCAAATGGATATCTAGTTTGTATGTTTTAAATGGTATCTAGACTCAAGTATTCCATCAAGAATCTATAAATGATGTCTAGATCAACTCACAAGTGATATCCTATAAGTGGTACTCATGAAGATAGTAAATGTTCAAGAAATAAGTTTTTATTGATAAATCCAACAAGTGGTTCCTAACTAGAAGATTCTTTCAAGTGGTATTCACTTCATACAAGTAGTATCATATCTACACATGATATCAATCATATAAAACGATGGTTCCACAAGTGATCCTCAACCTTAAGTGATCATCAAATAAAGAATGCATCCCTCACCTACAAGAGCTCAAGTGACCCATGCTATCACATAGGGGGAGGTGTCACACAAATTTATATCAAGATCAAAGATCCTATGTGTGGTATCTTAAGAAGCCCTACACAAGATACAAGTAGTACAAGTGACAAGTGGTATCTACAAGTGGTGTCATTCCAACAATCAAGTGATGTCCATAAAAAATGCAAGATTCAAGCCTCAACCATCTACCCCAAATGCATACCTTTGCATCAATGAGAAGCTCACCTTTTATGGAAATCGATAACAAAGGGGGAGAGATTGTACAAAGATAGGAAAGCCTTTATAAGGGGGAGAGATAAAGTGTGTAAGGGGAGAGATAAGATATGAAAGCTTAAGAGGTTGGACATGAATATGGACAAAGAGGGAGCAACATTGGAGAAAAGAGATGGATCAAAACTCTTGGACAAGAGAAGCACACAAGTAGGGGGAGTAAGCTCATGAACTTTGATTGATTGCATTTGATATGTGCATATTCATATGCTTGCTTGCATTGCATAAGTTCTTAAATTTCAACATGCATGCCTATGTGGTGTATGCTAGTTGTAGAACTTGAATGATGATTTGATAACTAGCATGCATAGGATGATAGCTAGACACTTGGATGCTTTATAAGTAGCGCTAGTACCTTGCTTTTAATGTTGATCTCACGAGATATCTAGTGATTTTATTTCAAGTGTGATCTAGCTAACCATGGTGCTAAGGATGAACTTAAAGGTGCAACTCCGATTGGTACACGCTTCAAAGGTTTATCCTATGCACCTTAGCATCATTTAGTAGTAATTACTCTCCCACAATTTCAATCTATGCATATGTGCGAGCTTCAAAACAAACACTCTAGCACATATGTAGGGGGAGCTATTACTACCATTTCGGGTTTGTGGTACTTGTCCAAAATCATTTACACATGGTAAAATTGCTTGGGCAAGCAACATGAATCCAAAAAGAGCTTAATTTTCATATCTTTGTAGAGTTGTCATCAATTACCAAAAAGGGGGGAGATTGAAAGGTCCGTGTTTGGTTTTGGTAATTGAGTGACAACCTAGGTGGACTAATTGTGTTTATGTGAGATACACAGGTAATTAGTCCATAGGTACATATATGTGAGCAACATATGCCATGAAGGTGAAAATGGCTTGGAGATGTTGCGAAGCTCACACATGTGATGATGAAGGAGTTCATTGCACATGAGACATGACATTGAGTCATATGATCAAGGTGGAGAAGATCAAGACAAGACTTGGCTTGATGGACCAGTTGCAAGCGTGAAGGGCAAGTCGGAGGCTTTGGAGTGATGGACCGCGTGGCGGTAAAGCTTGAGCAAGACTTGGCGCCGATGGACGATGGCAACAGTGAAGAGCAAGTGAAGTCAAGATCGATGAACCAATATGATCACATGATGATATGAAGTGGATCATATCATTGTTGATCGTGTTGGTGCATATGTTGCATCGACGTTGGAGGAGATGGAATGGAATGCGCAAGGCAAAGGTATAACCTAGGGCATTTCATTTCACCGGTCATAGGTGTGTAGAGAAGTTTATGACCAGATTTAGGATAGATGGCCGTACTATCAAGAGGGGCAAACTTGTTTGCATATCGGTCATCTAGTGCCACTCGAGTGATATAACTTTGCATCGTTGCTAGGATCGAGTGGCGTGGCAAGTTGAGTGGCTAATCCTTTGGAAAATGATTGTGAAAATGCTAACACACATACACATGGTGGTGTACACTTGGTGGGGTTGGCACATTTACAAAGGAGATGAAGTTAGAGTTGATGTGGATCAACTCGGTGAAGAAATGAAGGCGAAAGGAGAAACTCCACCGGCGGAGTGTCTGCCCGTAGAGTGCGGACAGTCCGACGGTGCCACCGGCGCCCTATACAGAAAAGACAGGGTCTCATAGAGTGAACCGGACGCTGGTCACATAGTGACCGGACGCTGGGGTCCTGCGTCCGGTCAGAGCTGACATATGGTGACGCAGGCAGAGCAGAGAAGCTGGAAGTGACCCGACGCTGGTGCTGCGTCCGATCGCGATCGACCGGACGCGTCCGGTCATGTCCGGTACCTTACTGGAAACGACCGGACGCTGGGGCTGCTGCGTCCGGTCAGTTGAAGTTGCTGCGTCCGATCAAGTGAAGTGACCGTTGGAATCGGGACATGTGGCCATCTGTGGGCAACCGGACGCTAAGGTCTAGCGTCCGGTCAACATGACCGGAGCGTCCGGTCAGCCCGACTTTTGCCCAGTGAAGGGGTAACGGCTAGTTTAGCCCATGGGGCTATAAATAGAAGTGGCTCTCGGCCATGGCGAGTGTTGAGCACCTGAGGGGACTTAGTGTCCATGCTTGTGAGTTCTTGGGAGCCCTCCATCACACATATACTTGATAGTGATCATTCGATTGTGTGAGTGAGCGATTCTAGTGCGATTGCATCGTAAGGTTGCATCGAGTGGCACTAGGTGATCAAGTTGCAAGCTGGTGGTGCTTGTTACTCTTGGAGGTTGCCACCTCCTAGATGGCTTGGTGGTGGTCTCCATCGAAGCCCGCAAGAAGCTTGTGCGGGGCTCCGGAGAAGAGCTTTGTGAGGGGCATTGTGCTCGCCCCGCGGGAGCCACGAAGAGCAACTTTAGTAAAGCGTGTCATTGAGCTACCCTCACTCAAGGGGTAGGTTCTTGCGGCGCCCGACGTGCGGGCTTAGCGGGTGATGGTAATTAGCCGCCGAACCACCAAGTGAGCGGTCGACACAACGGGAACTAGCGTGTTGGCAAACACGTGAACCTCGGGAGAAAAATCATCGTGTCAACCTTGTTCTTTCCCGTTGGTTTGCTTTCTCATTACACAAGCTTGCATTTACTTTCATATATATTAAGCTTGTGTAGTTGCTCTTGTAATTAGTTTGCTTGTGTAGCATATTAGTTACCTTCTTGCTTGTGTAGCATAGAAGTAGCTCTCTTGCATGGCTAATTTGGTTTGAGTAACCTTATTAGTCACATTGCTTAGTTTGTGTAGCTAAGTATTTGCGCTCTCTAATTTGGCATTGGTTGCCTTGTTATTGAGCATTGTTAGTGAGCTTAGGTGGCTTTGTGCTTTTGCTTACTAGCATGTGTAGGAGCTCCCTTGTCGCTTAAAGTACTAGTGGCATAGGTTTGTGTGACCTTGCTCCTAGAATTGCTTAGGTGAGCTCTAGCTAGCCCGGCACCTTAATTGCTTAATTAGTATATTTGAAAGGTGCTAAAGAACATGGATAAAGGGGTGTAGTCTTGGCTAGACCGATAGTTTTAATTCCGCACTTGTTTTGATTAGCCGACGCGATTAAGTTTTAAAAAAGACTATTTATTCTCCTCTAGTCGCTATCTCGACCTTTTACACGTGGGCAGGCAAGCGCGGGACGCGGGATTGAGAGCAGCAGCGCGACGTGGCGTCGGGCTAGGGTCCCGACATGCGGGCGCTAGCGACGTCCTTTGATAAGCCTTGCCTGGTGTAGAGTATCGACCCGGCCTACATCTGTAAAGCACACATTAGCGGCCATATGTTTGCCGCAGAGGTCAGGCAACATTATCCACTCGAAACTTTGTAAGTAAGCATCCTCCATCACTGCAGATGCTTTTAGTTTGCGGTTACTTAATTAGCTTAGCTTACGCCGTGTTTAGTTGCACCCTAACTTCCAAAAAAGTCCTACAGTACCTGTCACATCAAATGTTTGTGATCCATGTATGGAGCATTAAATGTAGACAAAAAAAAACTAATTGCACAGTTTGGTGGGAAATTACGAAACGAACGTTTTGAGCCTAATTAATCCATGTTTGAACACTATTTGCCAAATAAAAACGAACGTGCTATAGTAGCCCCAAATTCTAAATTCCTACAACTAAACACAGCCTTAATGAAAATTATCCTGCCATAAGAACCTAGCTTTCTCTTTAACCTAGGCATACCGAATCTGATGTGTGCCGTAAGCAAAAGATCACGTGTAGGGACTTCTTTGTCAGCTAGCGCTGGGTGTTCTGTCAACTCGAGGCTCCTGACCTACAGTGGTGCTCAACCTTTGCTGGCCTATAAATAACTGACATACGATACGAACGTACTCCCCTGTCAAAATAGAATGTAATTATAGAATCCGTGCCAGTCAAATGGATTCAAGTTTGATCAAGTTTATAGTAAATAATATTAATATTTATGTCTCCAAACAAAACTTATTATAAAAAATATATTTTATTACTAATCTAACGGTACTTATTTTATATCCTGAATGATAGTAGTTTTTTATATAAATTTAATTAAAGTTTAAATGGTTTGACTCCTTGAAAAACGGGAATTGCATTCTATTTTGAATGAAGGGAGTACATTACAAGCATGCACTACTGGCCTACAACTGACATACTAGCACTAGTACATTAAACATTAAAGCATGCAATACGTGGAATGGGCCCTGCATAGATACATAGCATCTCTCTTAAGTTTTTGTCCTCGCTCCGTATAAAATGATTGACTCAGAATTACTATGAACACACCCTCCTAAACTTTCAAAGTGGTACTAAACTCACTAACTACAACTCCTCATATGTCACATGAGCCAAAAATAAAAAACAATAATTACAAGCTTCTAATAGGCTGATATGTTATAAACGGAGGCGGGTGTGACAACCACCTCCATTAATCATATTAACGACATAGGTGGTCATTGGAAGAGACCGCCTCTGTTGACATATTAACGGAGGCGGTTGTACTAAGACGTTCGCCTTCGTTAATAGATTGCAATATTTAAGGCGCCCGCCTCCGTTAATACATTGCATGTTTGAAATATTTTCTTAGCATTAATGGAGGCCCAGGGTCCAACCCATGAGGCGGCACCCTAATGTGTCAGCCTTTGTTAATGTTTGAACGGAACATTAACCGAGGCTGGCACATTGTGCTTAAGGGTTAACATCCTTATTATATTTGTGCTATTATATTATCTGATCCATTTGTGAGTAATTATGTGCACATTGATCAGCAAGTGTGGATTAAGCGAACAAACATGGTTAAGTACTTAATTGACTTTGTTGAAGGCTGAATATAGATCAGTGCTAGGACATCGACTCCGGGACTCTTATTATGTGCTCGCTTGTTGCTAAGGCTAGTAGCGAATGAAGTCCATTAGCCATGCAAGAAAACTAATCAAGTGGGATAAACTAATCACAGATATTTGTGGACATTCATGCAAGGAAAGAAAGAGATTAAGATGCTTACAACGTCTAAATGGTCTAAACGGCTAATTAAACGACCGCTAAACGGTAAACGGTGGTGAACTGTTTTATTTAGGGGTAAATGAAAATTAAACAGTTGACCATTTAAATGGTCAAAAAATTGGGGAACACAGTCTAAACGGCCGAAACAGAACGGAGATAAACAATATTAAACGGTCTAAACGGCTATTTAGGCAAACAACGGGTAAACCCAGTTGAGTTTTACATGCATGAACTTGTATACTTAAGTTTATTATTTAGAAATATGTACTTGATTTGTTACATGCACAAATATGTATATTTTATTATTTTAACATGCATAAATATGTATATATACTAAAATAATTATTTTTTACTTGCATAAATATGTATAAATGCTAGAATAATTAATTTTACATAAAAATATGCATATTTTGGCAATATTATGTAAAACCATTTAGACCATTTTAATCTGTTTAACACCATCTAAACCATGTAAACACTAAACAAAGGGTGACTGGCTATTTATCGTTTAGCATTTAAAATAACACTATCTAAATAAGAGATATTTATCGGAGGAAATGAAAGTTGACTCACATAGGGTAACTTCACAACATGTACTAGGGGAGGTGATCATACTCATTGTTCCATCCTCATCTCTTCATCCAAACATTTCATTCCTCGTTATTCCTCCAAGCAAATACAAACTAAGACGAACCCATGCCTCTAACAAAATAAGAACTCTGATGGTCCCATCCCTCAAATTAGGTATGGGATCCCACCAAGTCCCAAAACCAAACACATGCCGCAAAATTAGGTATGGGATCCCACCAAGTCCCAAAACCAAACACATGCCGCAGTGGGGCATTTGGGGAGGGAAGGGAAGTTTTGGGAGCTAGCGTATTGCCAAGGGTAAATGACACACAAGGAGACATGCTTCTTGGGCCATGCCGGCTGCAGTTGAACGCTGAAGGGAGGAATGTGGACTCGGCCAGTGCCAAAGTTCTGATATAAAAACAGTTCTTTCTTCTCAAATGATGAGTTATAATATAAGTCCCAAGGTTCTATTTTTTTTAAACAATGGTGAAATGATCTTGCTTCTATAAATGGCAGCATACATAAACTCCAAATGAAGTAAATGATGGTCTTGTTTTGGAACTCGTGTAGTCCAATTTAAAGTAACTAGAAAAATATCGAGCACGTTGCTGCGGGAATTTAAGAGGTAAGTGAAGAAGAACCAATGTGAGTGGATTAACATTATTACTATCACTATATGATTCTATACTTCTTTATCAATCATTGACGTACATGGCAAGAATTAAATATTATGAAAAATGATATTACATAAACTAATCACGAATGCAGCAGATCTAATACCAATTTCTTGTAGCATGTAGGTAACTATTATATGCAAACCTTGAGGCGTTCAGTCTTGAGGCGTAAAGTGAACTGCACAGCTGTTTAATTAGCATATTACAATGAAGCAAGATCGTACCTGTGATCAATGTCCATTCAAGTTTAATCCTAATATCCAAATAACCTCTGAGAACTAAATCCTCTATATTATATATCTCCTTGCATTGATAACAAAACAAAAAGGTAGGCTAATAAGAAACCAATATATTTTTTTAGTTACCTCAACACTAAGCTGTCTGACATGGTCACCTTTCCATGGTCAAAGAGAATATTTCAGAGAAATAAGGTAGACAACTACAACTTTAATAAAAAAGTTTAAGGACTTGTTAGCGTCCGGACGTCCAATCCAGAGCACTAGCATCGGACGGTACCCGCTCAGCGAGCGAGTGAGCGAGCACCCTAGCATGTCGGGCTTGCAAGAGAGCGCCCTAGCAGCGGGCCCACACTGCCCTTGACGTCGTCCGCGCCGCCAGCAGTTTTCCACGTGCATCCCATGTGCAACACCCGATCAACTTTTGAAACATCCAGATGCAACAATTGCAACATACAAAAGAAGACAGATGAAATACTTGAAACATGCGTCTGAAACACTTACAAAAAACCTAAAAACACTTGAAAACTATTGCAAACATATGCAACATCCAGATGAAACACTTGCAACAGACATATGAAACACTTGAAACATATGCTTGCAACATGCATGTATATGCAACATCCAAATGATAACACTTGCAACACACATCTAATACAGATGAAGCATTTAGAGCATAAACTTAAAACATACGTGCATAGCCATTGCAACATCCCGATCTACTTTTGCAACATCACAATCTATTTTTGCAACACCGATACGAAACACTTCCAACATACCTCTTGTCACATCCGGCCCAGTTTAGAATTTGGCACATAGTGGGCTATGTACATGTTAATGAGATATTGTGGAGAGTTTACTCTCACCTTGGTAGCTAAAGGTGGGATAGACCAACATATAAGGCTTCTAGAGTCTATCCCACCATCCCCAGGTTAATCCTTTTACGCGAAGCGAGGACGAAAGCGTAAGTGGGATGGGGGTAGGTGTGGTTCGCTCTGCGTGCAGAGTGGATCTGAGCCGTTTGGACTCTGTGGCGTTACACCTCTGAAATATCTAAAACACCTGAAATATATGTTTTCAGTGCAACATCTCCTTGCTGGTTGGGAATGGAGTCTCGTTGGCATGTGGAGTTCACCGGTGTAGAGCTCCCGGTGGCGCATTGCTCGCGGCTTCGGTGGATAAGGCCGCAAGAGGTCCGGTGGAGAAGGCTGCAACGGATCTGGTGCGAGTTGTCACCGCTCCGGTGGAGAAGGCTGTCCGTGCATTGGAGATGGATGCAACGGATAGGAGGCATGACGGAGATTGAGGAAGGCAAGTGGCCGCGGTTAGCTGGAGGCACGATGGAGATGGAGGAAGGCAGGCGGCTGTATTCGGGCGCGGTGGAGATGCCGACCGGTAGGCACTCGGATGTCGTGGAGAACGCCGAGGCGGCACGGCGGAGTACGGTCATGGGACTGCAGAACGGAAGCGTCCGATTGTTGAAAGCCTTCTGGAGAACGAAAGCGTCTGAGTGTTGGAGAGGATACGATTGTTGGGCCGTTGAGCTGGTGTCGTGGCCCGTGAACGAGAGCGTCCAGACGATCAGACGCCCTCAGCACAACATTTCCGAAAAGTTTAATAAGTTGTTTCAATGAACACACGGTTTGATAGCTTACAAATGAAATTTCATTTTGTTTTTGTTGTTTGGTCTTTAATTTGACAACCGAATGATCCTCTAAAAAGGAACACCAAACAAAACGAACGGAAGAGAATGCAATAGTGTAGATGTGAGTCACAATGTAGATGTGAGTTTTTTCAATAGTCACTATGTTAGATAAGAAGAAAGATACGCCTTGCAATGTCACGGTAGTAGTATATTCCAAAGTTTGCTCAACATTATCCATTTTGTGTTGGCTTTAAATAATTTCAAACGAAAAGATCATCGAGTACATTTGTCTTCATCGAGACTTGTTGCAACTACTTTTAGAGGTGAGCCGGTCCCAACGCTTAAAAATGCCTCCATCTTTACAGACGGGTGGAAGCCTAGCTGCCTCTAAAAAGAGAGGCATTTTTAGAGATGGATCGACTTTCCAGTCGCCTCTAGAAATAGAGTGCATTTCTAGAGACAACAAGTTTTTCTAGTCACCTCTAAAAATTGATTGTTGAGGTAGGCCGATTTAGGAACCATTTTTAGAGGTGATTTCTACCTAAAAATAGAGCCGTTTTCTAAAAACCGTTTTTAGTAGTGTAGAGCCCGCTAGGGGTCTTTATGAATGTCGTCGTTGTTTTTGATAAAAAAACTTGGATGTCTTCAGAATCGTTTGTGTAGCTAGCGGTGTTTGCAAGCAGCCAAACATCATCACCAAGTCTTTGCACAAGATATAATTTTGAAACAAAAGATATAAAAAACACACACGTACAGTTACAAACTGGATCCAGCTCATAAAGAAACATAAGCTCGTTCACGGAACAGGACACAACACACAACATGCACGCATAAACACAATGCCACCATGCACGTGTAATATAAAACATGAGGGAACAACAAAGACCACTGCAATTTTGCAACACTGTAGCAGCGTACGTCTGGCGTGCGGTCCGTCGTCAATATATACTCAATAATGAACTGTGCATGCACCTACCTGCCTGTTCGTCTTTCTAGCTCGTATAGGACTTGACGGAGTACACACAGTCTGGACGGTGTCTGTGCCGAGCAAGAAGATACCGGCGAGGAGGGCGATGAACGTCCAGATGTTGGACAGATACTGGTCCTCAAATTGGCCCACCACCTAAAGATTAGGACGCGCCAGGCCCAGGATCTGTCGACGCAGTAGCTCTCCATTTCCCCGCGGACGTCGCACAGCCTGCTCCTGTCGATCTTGCCCACGACCCTGGTCAAGCGGCTGAGCAGGTTCACCACCGCCCGGTCGCGCGCCGCCGGCGAGGTGGTGGTCTAGCTAGGATCCCTTTCTTGCGTAGCAGTTCCACGTCGGCCGCGGAGTCGACCAGGTCCCTCATGAACAGCACGAACGCCGTCACGTCGTTGCCGCCGGCGCCAGCGTGGTGCAGCGCCTCGAACGAACGCCATCAGGTTGCGGTACTTGTACTCGGTGGAGTCGTCGTCCAGCAGAACCCTGCTGGGCATCTCCAGCGTGTTGCAGTTCTTCCTCTTGAATGAAGTCGATGTTGTCGACGATGCAGTCGGGCTTCCTGCGCTTGAACCAGATGCCCGACTAGTATGTTGTCTTGGAAGGCAACAGGGCATCATTTGCCTACATCCGTGACTGGGATTATTTGCTTGTTCAGGGAAGCTCCGATACGCCGGAGAAGACTCCGGTGGTAGAGGTCGAGAGGGGTGCAGTCCGTGTCGTCCGACTACTCTTGAACTGGCATCGGCAGCACGTTTACGGTCCTGGTGAAGGAAGTGGAGCAGCACCAGCTTGTTGATCGATGAGTCACTCTTTGTGGCAGTCCGAAAGTTGTTCGATAAATTAATGGTCAACGTCGTCGTCATTTCGGATCATTAACTCAGCTTATATATATCTAACTCAAAATAAATAAAGGCAGTTGATCCATTCATGCATGCATGCTTAGGGCAGTCCCAATAAAAAAAACTAGTAGTTTCTATAACATAGGATACCGCACAAAAAAAAAACTGCTTTCCAACCCATGGTTTCTATGAGTAATAATTATTTTCTCTTTCTCTCTCTCAACTCTATCTTCTTCCTCCAATGGGAGTGCGACACGAGCTCCCTAGAAATTGGTGGTTTCTCCCCAATGGCGATTTCATGGTTTCTTGGTGCATTGAGTCAAAAGTAGACCTGATTTCTTCATGAGGAAACCATTTCTATGATTTTTGCTCTCTTTCTTCATTAATTACGTTACCATGTCAGCATTTTAGCTACGTGACAAGTCATTTAATGATGATAGAAACTATCATCAATACACCATTGGGACTGCCCTTACCAGAGTTTGGCCACTCTCAACGGTGACGATGATACGAAGCAGGATCAGGGGCACAGCTGGTTCTCGATCAAGAGCATGTCACGTTGGACGAACAACCCAATTAATGTGCACAACAGCATGCGGGCTAAACACGGGATCATTCCGCGACTAATCACCGGAGATCTTCAAAGAAGGAATTCAGAATACTGATTACAGTTGGTTTTTTTTTGCAACAAAAGCTGTGTATATATAAATTAACCGTGTATGGTTCGTTTATTACCTTTGAGAACATCTATTTACAAATATAATGCTAGAAGTGATTGTTTTCTCGTTTTTAGGACAATATAAGTATTTTTAGATAGTACTTCCTTCATTCCAAATTATAAAACTTTTTTGCTTTTTCTAGATAAAATATTTTTATTATGCATAGTGTATGCAAAGTATATAAGCTATGTATTTCGAAAAACAAAAACATCTTACAATTTATAATGGAGGGAGTAAATGATAAAAACATCACCTTTTTTTTTTGCAAAATAGAAGTGTGTGGCTGTGACTATCACAAATATATAATATTGAAACCGTGTTGAAGCGTTGAGAACAAAAGTCACTGCAGTATTTTTTTCTGAAAAAATCAATGAAGTAAGTAATGAAAACATTGTTGCTATTATTTATACAATTTAGCGGTTAGCTACCGCTATAGCCGGCTATTTGCTATCACTAAATGTCCTAGCCGGCGACTTAAAACATTGCCGAAGACAGGCCATTCACTTACAATGACCCAATAATACATTCTGAGAAAAGTTTCTAAGAATGGTAATACTTCCTGTAGGTGTCCGTCCGTATCCGGAATGCTCCTGTTGGTGGGCCACGAGGCCAACAACTCCCTACTTCCTACCTTATCTGCTCGTGCACTTGCTTCTCTAGAAGACTCCAGTAACGAAACCTCTTAATAAAATCATCACAACGCCTCGACCGTGCACGAGGCTCCTTTGCGCTGCCTCGACGCTCTCCACGGCGTCCGGGCGCTCGCCAGCTGGCATCTCTGCCGCGCTCGAGTGCGGCCACCCGTCTTCCTCCCTCTCCCCCCTCTCCATCGCGCCTCCTGCCCGTCGCAGCCACCCGTCTTCCTCCTAGCCCTTGAGTCGTCCTCGCCCTTGCCGGATGTGGCTGGACGATGACGTGTAGTAGATGAACTCCTCTGTAACAGGTGTATGCAACCGCGCATCCCTCCCTTGTTTGTTATGGCGCCGTGATGTGCTGACTGCCTTGATGCGCCTCCGCCCCCTCCTCACGCAGATGTCCTTCGCGTCGCCCACATGCTGATGGCTGGCCTGCTCGTGGATGATCTTGGACGGGAGCCGCATGGTGGCTTGGCGTAGCTGGGGAGCTCCCTCCATGCGGCAAGCAGCAAGGAGATGTTGCGTGAAAGCGCATGTTGCAAGCGTATGTTTCAATTGTTTCAGATGTTTCAGAGGTATATTGCAAGTGTTTCGAATGGATAATGCAAAAGTAGACCAGGATGTTGCATATGTTACAATGGCACCTATACACGCATTTCAAGCATCTGTTCCAAATATTTCACCTGTTTCTTAGACGTATGTTGCAAGGGTTTTTATCTAGATGTTGCATATCTTTTACACATATGTTGCAGGTGTTTTATCTAGATAATGTGCTTGCAGCGGCTTTCAATTGTTTTCAGGCGTTTTGCATGTGTTTCAGACGTATGTTGCAAGTGTTTTAGTTGTTTCAGACGTACGTTGCAAGTGTTTCATTTAAATATTGCAAAAGTAGATCTGGTGTTGCACATGTTGCAATGGGACCCACCTGCCGCTGCCGCCAGTTGCAATTGCTGGGACGCCGTGCATTTGGTTCCCGTGTGAAGCAGGCGCAAGCGGTCCCCCGCATGCTCGATACGTAGTGGGGTGCAGCAGGCGGTCCCCACAAGCACGCGGGAAGTGGAGCTGAAGCGGACGGTTCCCGTGTGTGAACAAGCGGCGTGGGCAGGGCGACGAGTCCACGCGACACGGGCACAGGAAACGAAGGAGGCGCAGGAAACGGGGAGACGCGCGACGCAAACAGGCACGGACATCCGGACGCGTTTGTCCGGCCGGACGTCCGGCCGGGCGCTAGCATCTCCTTTCTATGACTCACTAAATTGAATTCACACTACTACATGTACATGATGAGTAATTGTCTAAATAAAGTCCATTCAGTAAGGAATAAAAAAAAATCATCACAATCACTAACTAGTTCTCGACAAAGTTACCTCTTCCCTTTGCTTTTCTCTTATGTAATTCCGCATGAACTCCAGCAGGAAGCAGAGCCGTCGGCGATCATCATCTGCAGGAACCTGTCCCTATTCATACCACGCCACTCACTTCCGAGTTCGGCGTACGCATCCTCCAGGTCTGTGGCGACCCCTTCCACGGCCGAGGCAAGGTCGCCCAGGCGTCTTGCCGGCCCGCTGGAGCAGGTGCTGGACAGCCCTGAGCTTGTGCTCCTCCATGGGGCGCAACGCAGCATCCTTGTGGTGGAAGGGGCCGAGGGCCACCATCTGCGGCTTGAAGACGTTTTTGCCGGTCTTGAAGTGTGGCGGCACGCGGAATATGCAGTGTTTCGACTTTCGACCATGTCTGCACTGTCGCCGGCGGCTCGGCGCCGTCGACCTCCTTCTCCATATCTACCACCCACATATTCTGCATGCATGCAATGTAACTTACTCCTATGCTCAGTTTGGCACTCTCATACACTTGCTCATCAGGTGAGGACCGCAGGCACGGTATATGTAGGCCAGGAAAGGTTGAGCACATGGAGCCTCAAGCTGCCGGAACACCCGGCGGTAAGCCGGTGACAAAGAATTGAAGTCCCTGGGAGCCTAAAACTAGGCACGACAACAACTGAGGGAAAACTATTTAAGGTCCCTAGATCTTCAATTAGCTTGAGGCCCTTGAGGCATCGGTGCCATTGCCAGACGATACTGTGATCTCATCTTTGCAAATAGAAGCCACTTGTCTTGGGCTGAGAGATTTCTGTTGGAAGATCCTTTTGTCTTTCTTTCCATATGTTCCACTAGAAGTATACTAAATTCCGTCCACTTCCCTCTGAGTTTTGTTAAATTTCCGTCCACCAATAACTATATATTGACCCTGTAGTGCTAACTAAATCCAAAACCGACAAGTTGAACCACTGCTTTAAAATGCCCCAAACCTCCTTGTGAATGGACAATCCTTGCATAGTGGAACTGGCGTTTCCTGATCATTATTGCAAAGCTTGCAATCTGGATCGTCGCATAATCTGGATCTTGAACCATGACATGCGACTTCCAACACTCCTGAAAATAGAATCATGTCATTTTTAGTTGGGGTGGGGGGATCAGATACCATATTATGTACATTTGTAACTAGTAGAGCGAGTCATAATTTTGGATAATACATTTGATTTTGTACACTCTTTCAAAGTTTCAACTGACATGATAGAAGGAAGTGTTTGATTAAATGCCCAGCATTACTGCCATGTTTAACTCAAAATTCGAGTAGTAACACTGTATATAAATGTTTTGTACATCGTCTGCGCTAACCACCAAAGAATGGTATGTACAAGTATGCACTCATGTCCCCCATCTCGTCTTCGTAGCTTACCAGCACAATGAATTTCACAGTATGTCACATCATGTATCCATGTTTCATGTGCGGAATGGAGAAGCCTTCTGTAATGAGCGGTCTTCGGTAACTCAAATCCTCAGCCGCGTAATCGACTATCTAACAATTTGGAAAAAGCGCTTCATCCTCAGGAAAGCTGGCAGCGCTGATGCTATTCATTCTTGGCTTCTGTATCTGCACAACTGCAGAATTCAGTCTTCCGTAACTAACTAGCATCCTGTAAACTCTGTAACTTTGTTTCGACTTTGTCTAATAAAGTTTCCAGGTGGGGATCCCCCCCCCCTAGTTCACCTAAAAAAAAATGTATCCATGTTTCCATCAAAAACATTGGATCTCGAACCATGACATGCGACTTCCAACTTTGGAAATGACCACCAGTCTTGTAGGTCCATGTGGCTCCACAACATTCAACTCCAAGTATTCAGCAGAACAATGGTGTGGCTACCTTGCTATACAAAGAAGACTCTCCAAGTCCGAACCAGATGTTCGGAACAAGCAAATAGCCTCTTCCTCTTGCCGAACAATAGATGGAACCATAGGATCAACATGTAGCATGCCAGCAAAGACGGACATCAGTTCCACAAGGACCCCTCTGTAGAGTCAGACTCCAAGCTAGCTACTGTAAGGACTGGGGATCCTCAAATCAGTAACAGTGTAGACTCGTGACACATCCATATCATCAAGGGCTCGGAATTGGAACTTCCGGTGGCTTTCTGCAAAATCTCTGATTGTGCGTTTAAGAGTTCTACCACCCTTCGCTTGCATGTAACCTTGATGGCTTCTTATATTATCACTGGTCCTGCTATAAAGATAGTCTGAACCAGCATCCTGAAGCACCTTGAGCCTGCTGTAAATACTCGTGACACATCCATACCTTGATGACTTCTTATATTATCAACCAGCATATTCGAAACCTATAGTAGTTCTGTTGTCGGTCCATGTGACCCATGTGACACATGAAGAGTTGCAGTTAGTTGGTGGGTTTTAGGGGTTTAGGGTTTAGGGCTGAGCCTACCTCGAAAGTTTAGGAGGGTGAGGGCCACCTTATAATCTTTATGGTCCAAATGTTGTACCTTCGGGTTAAACCTTTTCATATGTAGCAAGAACGAAAGTATAAGATATGTGCTACGTATACAGGCCCGTTCCACATGAGGCGCTGGGCCATATAAGCAATTTTTGGACGCGGGAGTGTTAAGCAGTTTTTGGACGTGGGGTGTTAATGGTAGTAATAAAAGCAGGCAGGGCACCCGCCTTCAGAAAGAGTGATTAACATGAACTGATTGGCAAGAGATATGCAAACCTCGCTACATACTAAGCCTAAGCTTAGATCAACATGTAAATATGGTGGTTTAACTAGCTTAAGCGCTTCTTAAAGCACTATATATGCTAATCACCTAATATTTCCTTAAGCACTTTTGGTGGCTAGATCGAGCACTTGGAATGGAGTCTCCAGTCCTCTGTATCTTTAGCAATATCTAACACACTCAATGGGCCGACCAAAGGGATATATATAACCACCCTCTTCAAATATATTCATTGTGGCAAAGTACACACGGCAGTGAGCACCGGAATTCTCCAATGACCCTAGTGGAGAATTCCAGTGGTATCACGTAGACTAGGCGCCATTGCTGACTGTTATGGGGCCTTTTCACCGGTGCTTCCTCTTCAGTGGTCATTGGACGAAAACGCTGGCTTCCAGAACCTTCTATAGAGCCCTGTTGAACACCCTAAATGTCACACCCAATTTTAAGGATAAAATTGAATGCATGAAACTCATGTGTGTCCAGGGATCAGTCACACACATAAGTTGATAAATTACAGAAAGTATCATCACGGTGTATCTTATATCACGATTATTAGCATCACATAGTCATACACATCATAGCGGAAAATAAAAAGGTAGCTCTCTCGTGGTAGCTCCAACACAGGGACGGTCAACTGGTTGACCACAAGCCTAAAAGTCCTCTGGAAACTCCTCATACTCATTGACATCTGTTACCCATCCAGGATTTTTATCCAAATATTGAAAGTAAACAAGCGTAAGTACTTCCCGTACTTAACAAGATAACATGGGGTCATGAAAGCTCAAAAAGGATGACTCTGGTTTACTGCGGTTAGCACTTTTAGTAAGTCAAGATTTTATCATCAACTATTATCAAGTTATGCTTAAGCCCCAATTAAACCCACATGATCAGATATCAGAATCAATTGTATCATATTCTCAACGTAGAACATCATAAATAAACAACAACAAATAACCAGTTATTCTGTGAGTTTTTCGGGCCGCTCGTGACAATGAGCACGGCTGTTATAACAGTTTGTAACACTCTGCAGAGGTTGTGCACATTCACTGTAAGTCATGATTCTCATATGCCCGGGTTAATTACTCCCATATCACTGCCAAGGTGAGCGAGCGGGGTACACTATGAAGCCATTTCATAGGTTTCGCTAACAAGTTAGGGCCGCTAGGTTTCCTCGGCAGGCAGATGTAGGAACCTTCCTTTCCTATGGCACAAATCCTTCGCGGCTATACACATAAGAATAGGGGCAGTCCTATACCCAACGTGGTAAGCCCCTTTTGCTCCATAAAGAGAACCTCTAACAAGCTAGAAAAGGTCCTATTACTGAGCTAAAGTCAGAGCCATGTGACCCTCACGGTTGCACTGTCAGTCCCAGCTTTTGCCGACAGATAAGTCCTTATGGAGGGCCCAGAGCATCATGATCAAAAGTCATTTGGTCCTTCGCCCTATAATTCAGTTGTTTAAAAGCAACTTTTACCTTTTCTTTCCATAGAATCATTGTTCAATTTGTAGATCATGTACAGTTATGTTGAGCGCTAGCAACTACCCATATGCATATAACCCGTAGGAGACAAGGAAAACAGGATATTCAACCACTAGGATGTCCTTACGGGTATCAAAATTAGACACATACAAATGAGTAATTAATAAATGGTGAATAGGACATCAAGGTAGATCCCATGCTATACTTGCCCTGGTTAGCAAACTCCTGCTGGTTCTGCTGGTCGTCAAAGAACTCTTGGTCTCCAACGTTCTCCTCACCGTCTGAACTCGACCAACAAAGCAACATACAAGCATTCCAAAGGCATTCATGCAAAGCAAACAAACCTATAGTTAGAATAGTACACCAGCAGTATAGAAAATAAGATAAAATGTTTATGAAAAGATTCTATGTCTCGCTACGATCACGTCAACGCGAAGATCACAAAAAACGGAGCTAAAACATGAAAGTTATGAATTAAACGGGGTTTCCTATAGTAATTTATTTAATTAAATCTAACCTCAAATTTAAATGTTGCAAACATGTTTTACAGTGGTATTAACATGTAGATAACTTTATTACGAATCTAACACAATTTGAACGGGTCAATTCGGAGCTAAAACGACGATTTTATAAGCAAAACAATGCAGTGGCATTTCTGTAAATAGAATGAACTATTTTTGAATTTAAATAAATCAAATCTAGGATATTTAAACCGGCCGAGGACTGCGGGTTCAATTAGGCAAAACTTGGGGGTCTCTTTAGCAAAAAGACCCGCGAAGGGGTATCGGCCATCCTAGGCCATTGGATCACGGATGATTTATGAAAGTAAAGGCACAGGGAGAAAGAGGGGAACAAGGGGGTCTCACCGCGGATGAAAACGAAGACGAAGGCGGCTCGGGGACGGCGGACCGTGCGGCGGTTTTTGAGCTCAGCGGATTCGCTGTTGCTGCGGTGGTTGCGGCTTCCGCGCGCTTTGGCGTGTGCAAGAGTGGAGCGGGGGAGGCAGCAAGGAGGGCGGTGATGGGGTCAGCTGCTTTTATAGAGGCCAGGGCACGGGGGGAGACGCGACGCAAGGTGGGCGCGGGCGGCGGTTGCGGCTTGACCGCGCATGGTGCGGGAGATGGAAGACGGCGCCGACAAGCGGGCCCAGGCCGTCAGCGGCAGAGAGAAGGAGGGAGGGCGTGGCGGCGGTTGTTCGCCCGATTGGGTCGGCCCAGAGGAAAACGGGAGGAGGGGAAAGGAGGGAGGCAAGCGGACCGGCGGGAGATTGGGAGGGAAAGAATTTCCTTTTCTTTTTTTTTCCAAATCAATTTCCAAATTCATTTTCAAATGATTTTTGAATCCTTTTGAGTTTAAATCAAAACCACTCAACATATTAAATAAAATGCTGCTGCATGAGTGCATCAACATGTATATATCCTTATGATTGATTTTAGTTTCACAAAAATTATTTATTTTCCTATATTTGAATGCACACATAATAACATAAATAAATCAAATTTAACTATTTTAAAAGAATGAAAATTTTAGGGTGTTACAATTCTACCCCCCTTAAGTTGAATCTCGTCCTCGAGATTTGGATGATTGCTTACTCAAACAGTTGTGGATAAGACTTTCACAAATCCTCTTCTCTTTCCCAAGTAGCCTTATCCTCTGTATACCAATTCCACTGTACCTTGCACATTTTTATAACTTGGCTCCTTGTAACTCTTTCTACCGTCTGTAAGATCTTTATCGGATACTCTTCATATATGAGATCTTCCTTAACAGCAAGTTCTTCTAAAGGAATCTGCTCTTCTGGTACTCGTAAACACTTCTTTAATTGAGAAACATGAAACACATCATGCACACCTGACAAACTCTCAGGCAGTTCCAACTGATAGGCTACTTCTCCATGTCTCTCTAGGATCTTGAAAGGTCCAATATACCTCGGTGCCAACTTTCCTTTCATATTAAATCTTTTCACACTTCTCATTGGTGACACTTTCAAGTACACATAATCCCCAACTTCGAAAGTCAGCTCTCTTCTGCGAGTATCAGCATAACTCTTCTGTCAGGACTGAGCCACTCTCAAGTTGTCTCTAATCATTCTCACTTGTTCTTCTGCGTCCCTAAGGACATCGGGTCCAAACACTTGAGTTTCACCAGTCTGATTCTAGAACAAAGGCATTCTACATTTATGCCTATACAACGTCTCAAAAGGTGTCATCTTGAGACTCTTTTGGTAACTGTTGTTGTATGAGAACTCAGCATATGGCAAACTCTTGTCCCAACTTGTACCATATTGCAGTGCACAAGCTCTCAACATATCTTCCAAAATCTGTTGATCCTTTCAGTCTGTCCATCAGTTTGTGAGTGGTAAGCAGAACTGAAATTCAACTTTGTCCCCAAAGATCTATGTACTTTCTGCCAGAATTGTGACATAAACTGAGTGCCTCTATCCGACACAATTTTCTTGGGAACACCATGTAAGCACACTATCCTTTCCATGTACAACTCTGCTAGCCTTGCACCTGTATAGGTAGTCTTGACTGGTAGAAAGTGGGCAACCTTGGTGAGTCGATCCACTATTACCCATATGGAATCATAACCTCTTTGAGTATGGGGCAAATCTACGATAAAATCCATACCAACTTCTTCCCATTTCCATTCAGGAATCTTCATTGGTTGTAGCAATCCTGCAGGTCTTTGATGCTCAGCTTTCACCGTTTGACAAGTGTCACACAAAGCCACATACTCTACCACATCTCTCTTCAAACCATACCACCAATACTTCTCTTTGAGATCCAAATACATCTTGGTGCTTCCAGGATGTATGGAATAAGAAAACTCATGTGCCTCTTGCAAAACTGCGTCATGGATAGCCTTCACTTCAGGTACACATATCCTTTTCCCGAACCAAAGAGTACCATTCTCATCCATCCTGAATCCTGGTGCCTTTCCAAGCACTATATTCTTCGCTATCTCCTTAAGTCTTTCATCCTCCAACTGACCTTTGCGTATCTCTTGCTCCAAGGTAGGCTCTATCACCAATTCCATTGCATTAGTGACAAAGCTCAAGTTGAGATACTCCATTTCAGCACCCAACTCTGCTGGCATAAATGTCATCCGAAGTCCATTGGCATAACTCTTTCTGCTAAGTGCATCAGCTACGACATTTGCTTTTCTTGGATGATAATGCACTTCCAAATCATAGTCTTTGATCAATTCTAACCAACGACGTTGTCTCAGATTCAGATCTGACTGGGTAAAGATATACTTCAAACTCTTGTGATCTGTATAGATATCACTCTTATGCCCAATTAGATAATGTCTCCAGGTTTTCAAAGCATGAACCACAGCTGCCAATTCCAAGTCATGAGTTGGGTAGTTCAACTCATGCTTCCTCAATTGTCTAGATGCATATGCCACCACTCTTCCTTCTTGTATAAGAACACATCCAAGGCCCAAACGAGATGCATCACAATATATAGAGAAGTTCTTGCTTAAATCTGGCAAAATCAACACTGGAGTTGTAGCCAATCTCTTCTTTAGCTCATCAAAGTTTGCCTGGCATTTATTAGACCATACAAATTTAGCATTCTTTTCTAATAGAGCTGTCATAGGCTTAGCAAGCTTGGAAAAACCTTCAATGAACCTCCTATAGTATCCAGCCAATCCCAAAAAGCTACGAATCTCACTTACATTGGTTGGTGGTTTCCAATTTAATACATCTTGCGCTTTGCCTGGATCCACTGATATTCCACCATTGGAGACAACATGACCCAGAAAAGAGACCTCCTTCAACCAAAACTCACACTTGCTCCACTTAGCATACAACTTATGTTCTCTAAGCTTTTGCAAGATCGACCTTATATGTTTAGCATGTTCTTCTTTAGTCTTGGAGAATATCAGTATGTCATCAATGAATACCATCACAAATTTATCAAGAAACTCCATGAACACCTTATTCATCAGATACATAAAGTATGCTGGTGCATTGGTCAATCCAAAAGACATAACAGTATACTCATACAAGCCATACCGTGTAGTGAATGTTGTCTTGGGTATGTCAGAGTTTTGAATTTTTAGCTGATGGTAACCTGAGCGGAGATCAATCTTGGAGAACACACAGGCACCTCTGAACTGATCAAACAAATCATCAATCCTTGGCAAAGGGTATTTATTCTTGATAGTAACCTCATTAAGTGAACGGTAATCCACACACATCCGTTGGGTACCATCCTTCTTATCCACAAAGATCATAGGTGCCCCCCATGGGGAAGAACTGGGGCGTATAAAACCTTTTTCTTACAACTCTTTTAGTTGTTTCTTAAGCTCTTCTAATTCATTAACCCCCATTCTATATGGACGTTTAGCTATTGGTGCAGTTCCAGGTAATAATTCAATAATGAATTCAATGTCACGGTCGGTGGCATACCTAGCAAGTCATCGGGGAAAACATCCGGGAACTCCTCCACAACACGATCTTGTTTATTGGCATCACCATCTAGGTGGTTCACAGTGGCTGTTGGCTGAGCTTGCACTACCACTTCTACACAGATTCTATCTCCATTGGGTGATGTTACAACAACAGATCTCTCCTGACACTAAATCACTGCTCGGTGTTGTTTCATCCAATCCATAACCAGAATAAGATCAATTCCCGCTGTTCTCAACACAATAGGTTTCACTTTGAAGTCTACCCCCTTAAGGAAATGCTAGCTGAGGGACTCCAATAAGAAGCTGGCATGCTACCTCCCGGTGAATTTACTAATATGGGGGTTTTCATGGCACATAAAGGTATGCTATGCATTCTAACAAAAGCTTGGGAAATAAATGAATGTGAAGCATCGGAATCAAAAAGTACTGTAGCAGAGATAGAGTTGACACTGAACGTACCCAACATGACCTCGGGCATCTCCTAAGCTGTATTAGATGACACATAGTTCACTTTAGTAGTGTGAGGTGGTCGGGCGTTGAACTTTGGATTGCCATTCTAGTTCTATGGAGCTTGCTGGTTCTGCTTCTTTGGACACTGATGAGCATAGTGACCTACTTCTCCACAACAGTAGCATGCATTGGGGTTATTGGGTGCACCACTCTTCATAGGAGCATTGTTGGACATTCCCTGGCATGATGCCGGATTGCCGGTCTATTGCTAGGGATGCTGATTACCAAACTATTGCTGGTACTAAGAGCGTTGCTGGAACTGGTTACGCTGAGGATACTGACCATGGTTTCCCTGGTTAGATGGTCCTTGATTCCTCTACTGAAAACCCTGCTAGGGATAGGCACGCGGGCGGGTGTTGCTTCCAGAAGCTTGCCCTTGAAGCCTCCTCTTCTTAGCTTCCATCTCTTTGCGCTTATCGTCAATCACAATAGAGCGGTTCACCAATGATTGAAAGTTAGGGTATGTGTTGGACATAAGCTAGAGCTGCAGGCCATCATAAAGTCCATTGAGGAAGCGGCGTTGCTTCTCCCTATCCTCAGCTACATCATTTGGAGCATAGCGTGATAGTTGAGCGAACTTATCACGATACTCCACCACAGACATGGATCCTTGCTTAAGGGACCTGAATTCCTCCTGCTTCAACTCCACTAGTCCATCGGGGATATGATATGACCAGAAATTATCCTTAAATTCCCGCCAGGTGATAACAGGAGCATCGTTGGGGCATCCATACTGGAAAGAATCCCACCAATCCTGAGCTGCTCCCTGGAGTTGACCAGAAGCATACAACACCTTCTCAAGATCATTGCATTGTGCTATGTTAAGTTGCTTTTCCACAGCACGCAACCAATCGTCTGCCTCCAAGGGGTCTAAGGCATGGGTGAACACCGGAGGGCGACCCTTCATGAATTCTCCATGCTTATCTCTGACCTGAACAGGCAGTGGTCCTCTTGCAGGTTCGTTATCCAAGGTTTCATCATGGCTTGCATCAACTGTGCTGACATTCCCATCAATTGCTCCATAGTCACTGGTGGCGGTGGTGGTGGATTCATGGGAGCACCACGACAACGACCACGGCCTCTTCCTCTTCCTCCTCTTGCGGCCATCTATTTTCTAAACAAATGCGCAAAATTTTAGAGATTTCCAAATTATAGTGAACTTATATAAGATAAGGAACAACGCTGAGGATTTTCTGGACAAGATTCAAATACAGCAGTTCAGTAAATCTGTCATAATTGGAGTTTCAGAGACCCAACAGAGGCGTACCAAGAATGGTTAGAAAGCTTAGGAGATCAGCTACAACTTTTATTTAGAACACTTTTACAGATTCTGATATACACATGGTCAAAAACAAAGCTAAACCGAATCTGTTCTGGGTTCCAGTCTGCGCAGAAACATCAACTTGTGACAGCTAGATCTCACAAACCTGAACAGATATTAACGTGATTACAGAGACATTTGAAAGATACATAAGACTAGATATCTCCACAAAAATTTCAGAATTTTTGGCAGCTCAGATCTCGAGATACAAGATAATGAACACAGGCTGCTCTAGAAATCAGCACAGCAGAGATATGATAAAGCAACCCATCTGCATTAAGACCTTATCTAAACTTAAAGTTCAAATCTATGGAATTTGTGGACATACCCACAAACCTCCGGCAATCAAACAAACTCCAAATCATCCAAGTTCACAATTAAAAACATCTAATCACTAAAGTTCACAAAGACAAAACAAGACTAGACATGACACACGAACTAACAATGTCGTAACTTTAAACAAGGCACCAAACACCTATGGGGCGGTGTCAATCATGGTGAACGACCGGGGCTTCTTCTTGTAGATCAGTGGCAGCACAAGTTGAGCATGCAGTTCGTCAACTTGCTTCTGGAGACGCCTCTCGGCCCTCTGCGATGCACGCAGCTCTCCCTTGACTTCTTCATCTACCCCCTGCATGGCATGGACATGTTGCACTGTTGCTTCTAGAGTTGGATCACTTTCTGGTGGTGCTAGGACCTGCCAATTACCCTCATGGTCATTGCGCGGAAGGAACCTAAAATGATCCTCCTTCATGGCCTCAAAACGACGACCATGGTATAGATGTAAGCGTCCTGCGCTGCATCTTCCATGCCATCCAATGCATGAGCCCATCTGGCAGTGGCACTGTGGACAGTCTCCACCTCATGTGCATTCTTTATGTCATTCCAGGCGGTGACAACTAGCTCTACCTTCCAAAAAGTTGCCTCCAAAGGGTGCTGGTACTTCGCATAGTGATAGTTGATGGAGGCGTGCAGGTTAGTGAAGTAGTCATCCAGCACCTGAGTAAGGAGGGTGTGGTAGTAGGCTATCTTCGGAGCCTGCTTGAAGTAGTATTTGCACATCCAACCCATCTCCTCATCCACCACAGGGACAACTAGGGGTGGCACAGGCGTTGGTGAAGTAGCTGATGACTCCGTTGGTGTAGCTGCAACAGCATAGACAGGTGCAATAGCTGGAGTAGGAGTAGGTGCGGGTGCAGGTGTCGGGGTAGCCATCCACTCCTCATCTTCCTCGATCAAGGGTTCCACCTCATCATCGGAGATGACCACAATCTCCTTCTCCACCTGTGGAGCACGGGGGGTGAACATGGCACGGTAGCCTGCAGTGCTGAGGCGGGTTGTCTTCGGGTTATGAGACATCTATAGATTTAGAGTAAGATAGAATTAGAATCAACAATTTTATATAATAGATTAAGGTATGAAAAGCATAAATATTTTAATAAAATAACAAGAATGAGACAATAAGCATGAAACCAGTGGAGCAAAGTTGCTAAAACGACCATCTCTAACTAGGCTTGCGTCCTACAGTCAACACGGCTTTGATATCAATTTGTCACACCCAATTTTAAGGATAAAATTGAATGCATGAAACTCATGTGTGCCCAGGGATCAGTCACACACATAAGTTGACAAATTACAGAAAGTATCATCACGGTGTATCTTACATCACGATTATTACCATCACATAGTCATACACATCACAACGGAAAATAAAAAGGTAGCTCTCTCATGGTAGCTCCAACACAGGGATGGTCAACTGGTTGACCACAAGCCTAAAAGTCCTCTGGAAACTCCTCATACTCATTGACATCTGTTACCCATCCGGGATTTTTATCCAAATATTGAAAGTAAACAAGCATAAGTACTTCCCGTACTTAACAAGATAACATGGGGTTATGAAAGCTCAAAAAGGATGACTCTGGTTTACTGCGGTTAGCACTTTTAGTAAGTCAAGATTTTATCATCAACTATTATCAAGTTATGCTTAAGCCCCAATTAAACCCACATGATCAGATATCAGAATCAATTATATCATATTCTCAACGTAGAACATCATAAATAAATAAACAACAACAAATAATCAGTTATTCTATGCGTTTTCCGGGCCGCTCGTGACCATGAGCACGGCTGTTATAACAGTTTGTAACACTCTGCAGAGGTTGTGCACATTCACCGTGAGTCGTGATTCCCATATATGTCCGAGTTAATTACTCCCATATCACTGCCAAGGTGAGCGGGCGGGGTACATCAAGGTAGATCCCATGCTATACTTGCCCTGGTTAGCAAACTCCTACTGGTTCTGCTGGTCGTCAAAGAACTCTTGGTCTCCAACGTTCTCCTCACCGTCTGAACTCGACCAACAAAGCAACATACAAGCATTCCAAAGGCATTCATGCAAAGCAAACAAACCTATAGTTAGAACAGTAGACCAGCAGTATAGAAAACAAGATAAAATATTTATGAAAAGATTCTATGTCTCGCTACGATCACGTCAACGTGAAGATCACAAAAAACGAGCTAAAACACGAAAGTTATGAATTAAACAGGGTCTCCTATAGCAATTTATTTAATTAAATCTAACCTCAAATTTAAATGTTGCAAACATGTTTTACAGTGCTATTAACATGTAGATAACTTTATTACGAATCTAATGCAATTTGAACGGGTCGATTCGGAGCTAAAACGACGATTTTATAAGCAAAACAATGCAGTGGCATTTCTGTAAATAGAATAAACTATTTTTGAATTTAAATAAATCAAATATGGGATATTTCAACCGGCCGAGGACTGCGGGTTCAATTAGGCAAAACTTGGGGGGTCTCTTTAGCAAAAAGACCCGCGAAGGGGTATCGGCCATCCTGGGCCATTGGATCACGGATGGACGGCTTAGATTAGAGCTGAGGGGGAGAGAGAGAAGGCCGGCGACCGAAAATAGTGTCGGCACGGCGGCGCTGCTATTGCCGACGGCGAGGAGGTCATCAGCGCGATCGATATGGGCCCTACAGACCGCGGTTTGCCCATCCGAGAGCACCGGGGGAGAGAGGAGGTGAAGGCGACCTCGCCTAGGCCGAGAACGCGGCCAAAGGACACGGCCGACACGGTTGTGACCATGGCCGGCGGCGAGAAGGTCCCTGGCGCACGCGGCTAGGGCCCTAGAGGCCATGATTTATGAAAGTAAAGGCACAGGGTGAAAAGAGGGGAACAAGGGCTCTCACCGCGGATGAAAACGAAGACGAAGCCAGCTCGGGGACGGCGGACCGCGCGGTGGTTTCTGAGCTCGGCGGATTCGCTGCTGCTGCGGTGGTTGCGGCTTCCGCGCGCTTAGGCGTGTGCAAGAGTGGAGCGGGGGAGGCAGCAAGGAGGGCGGCGACGGGGTCGACTGCTTTTATAGAGGCCAGGGCACAGGGGGAGACGCTCCCACGACGCGAGGTGGGCGCGGGCGGCGGTTGCGGCTTGACCGCGCACGGTGCGTGAGATGGGAAACGGCGCCGACAAGCGGGCCCAGCCGTCAGCAGCAGAGAGAAGGAGGGAGGGCGCGGCGGCGGTTGTTCGCCCGATTGGGCCAGCCTGAGAGGAAAACGGGAGGAGGGGAAAGGAGGCAGGCGAGCGGGCCGGCGGGAAATGGGCCAGCAGGCCGAAAACGAGGAAGGGAGGGGGAGGGACAGAATTTCCTTTTCTTTTTTTTCCAAATCAATTTTCAAATTCATTTTCAAATGATTTTTGAATCCTTTTGAGTTTAAATCAAAACCACTCAACATATTAAATAAAATGCTGCAGCATGAGTGCATCAACATGTATATATCCTTATGATTGATTTTAGTTTCACAAAAATTATTATTTTCCTATATTTGAATGCACACATAATAACATAAATAAATCAAATTTAACTATTTTAAAAGAATGCAAATTTTAGGGTGTTACACTAAACTCTGGTGCTTCCTCTATGAGCCACCGAATTTTGATGGGTGGCTGAACCTTCTGCAGAAACTTTAGTGCTGCATATCCTAAGCTCCGGCACTCCCCGGCCACAACCATTGGAGCTTTAGGTGGGTCTGTAGACCCTTTGTACAATTGCTGCCCTTCTGTTGAATTGAGCCTAAGCTTCGATGTCAATACCAGGGAACCACCAAAGAAATCCGGTGACTCTAGACAAAGCTGGTTTGGCTCCTTTCTTCACGTCCTCTCGTCTAGGCTTCTTGTACTTCATGTCTACCTTAGACTTCTTGCATGTCTTCTATGATCTTTAACAATGCTCCTTGGTGTTACTTGAGGTGTTGATCACTTGATCTTTATGTTTCCTTTGTCCAAGGCATCCTTGCATCCAAATGAACTAAACACCTTGCATACTAGCAAACCACATTAATTAATTTGACCATATTATCAATCAACCACCAAAATCCCATATGGTCCTTGCTAGGTGCCATTTTCCTTATAGAGAGATTTGACTAAAAGATACAAGAAGAACATGAGTATAGGATGTTATCCATTTATATTAACATTTATTAATATTGTATTGAATAGTTTATTAGCTTACAAACGATCTCAAATAAAAAAATTTCAACTATAAAGTTTTTGATCTTGTAGAGCACTATAATTTAGTATATATAGGATGATTCTCCATCCGATATTGTTGAAAATTTCAAAATATGATAATTTAAAATAAATATTTGTGACTCTAAACAATTTTAAATAAAAAACTTGTTAACTACAAAGTTATAGATCACGTCGACCACACTATAACTTTGGTATTGACCATATCAATATCCAAGGTTGTTTGAAAATTATGAAACTTAAATTTTAACACCTAAGAGTCAAACTTAAGCATATATTTGAGACTAAATGGTTTCAAATAAAAAACTTGTCAACTAAAAAGTTGTAGATCACATTGAAAATTAAAACTATGGTTTATACCTTGTCAATAGTCGACATACAATTAGCAAAGAAGAGAAAAGACCTTACCACCCCTTATTAAGCTTCTTAACTTTAACTGCACTCACCACTTACCGAGAAGCTGGAGCAATGAGTTTTGCTGTTTTCAATAATATATTGAATGTTGTTGCACCCACTACCACTACTGGAAACTCGAATATTTCTGTGGGTGATGAATTTTTCTGTGCGTTTTTTTCGGCACACACAGAAAAAATCATTTCGATTTGTTCGAGGGGATAAAAAAAGAGGTACGATCTATCTCTAAATAATAGTCTAAACTACCCACGAATCTCAATGACCAAGAAAAGAATTGGTAATTAGTGTGGAAAAGAGTCTAGAGTACCAGGAATCCAAAAGAAAGAGGTTTCAAAATATACCGACAAAAAAATACGAAAACCCACAGGGTAATTATATCATTTTTCTGTGCGTGAGAGTCCACACAGAAAAAATGAAATTATTCTGTGAGTATTTTTAAAACGCACAGAAAAACAATTTACACACACAGAAAAATATCAATTATTCTGTAGGTTTCTATATTACCCACAGATTAAAGTTACATACACACAGGAAAATAATCCTAAACTTAAATCTCCACGACCGAAGCCTCGTATCCTCCGCATTCACCCCCGCAACCCTCCTCCACCCATCCACCGCCAGCTCTCTTCTCGTCGCCCTAGCTCCGCTACTTCCCCTCCCGACGCCCAAACGCAGCCCCCTCGTCGCACGGCCGATGCGCGGGTGCGGCCCTCCAAGCACGCCGTCCCTCTCCCAGGCGTGGCCCTCTCAGCGCGCGGCCCCTCCCAGGCGTGGCTCTCTGGGCGCCTCCCCCCAGCGCACCGCCCCTCCCGGACACGGCCCTCCTAGGCACGTCCCTCACGGTGCGCCGCCCCTCCCGAGCACAGCCCTGACGGCGTGCGGGCCCTCCCGAGCATGGTGGATCTGGAGCCCCTTCTCAGCCCGACATCCAGATCTGCAACTCCAAGCGCAACCACATCAGGGCAGTTGCAGCTCCGAGTGCAGCCTCCTTCCAGTGGCCGAGGTGAGCCCTTTGCCAACGACAAGCACCCACAACACAAGCCAGGTATGCATGTTCCTTCTCTTCTCTTTTGTGCAAATTTGAGAACGAACCCTAATTTAAGCTATTTGGTTATGTGTATTCAGAACAGATCTGATGTAATCCCATGTGTATGCTATAGGATGTGGATTGAATTTCGTTAATATAACTAGTACTGATTTTTTTACCAGAGCAATACATGTTGAAAAATCTGTACTATCCTATTTTCAGTATTTGACTAATACATTTTTACCAAATACCAACATTTTAAAGCATGTTTTTATCGGCCAGGAATTATAATCCAAGTTGATTTGGTTAACTGAATTGCAAAACTATGTTTTATGACAACTTTCAAAGCTAGGCCGTATTTCAGTCATGCTTCTGTAATAGCCACCTAGCTTCTCTAGGATTTTTTTTTCACCTGCAAAGCTAGGCCGTTGTTCAGTAGTCATGCTTCTGCACCCAATACATAGGTCCATACTCTACACATTATTATGTAGAATTTTTCTGTGTTTGGAGCAAATTCTCTTGATTGTTCATATTATTGAAAATGATCTTGCCAGGTCTTTGAACCATTTGGACAAGTGGAGCTTGTCCAGTTGCCATTGGATCCTCTCACTGGGCTATGCAAAGGTTTTGGTTTTGTGCAGGTTAGTATTTCTCCATGAAGAAATTCTTTGGTGCTTAATTCTCACCATTTCTATTTCATCATTTAGTTTGTACGTCTTGAAGATGCAAAAGCGGCTCAGAGTTTGAATGGGCAACTTGAGATTGCTGGAAGAGTAATCAAGGTAAAAATATTGTTGGGAGTTACCAGCATTCATCTCGTGTTCCTATTTGAGCTCGGTTATGTCGACATTATGGTAAACACTTGTCGGCCAGTGTTTCATTGTGAGCCAGACCAAACAAACAGTGCAAGTTAGTGGAGCTACAGGAGATTTGGATGATGATGATGGTGGAGGCCTGGTGGGTTTCAACTAGTCTCAATTTTTATTGAATATTATTAGTATGTTTTTGTTTGCATGCTATTTTGCCATTCAATGTTGACACTATCGTAATAGTTAAGCATTGCTTCTATTAAGAATTGGGAGTTGCATTCCTTTGTAAAGCTAACATTCCAAGCGCACTCTCTTTTGGTTTTACATACATAAAAAGTGTGCCCAAGTCCTTTTGGTCTTTTCACGACTCTTTAAAACGAGCCTACTTAGTCTTATACAAAAATAGGTGTTCGTATATATTATCTATATAACATATTATGTTTGTTGTGTGGTCCCTGCAGCACTTTGAATGCCGCCCAGAGCTCTTCTAATGCGTAAAATTGGACCGCAGTGGCATTACAACCAGTACCTTTTTTAGTTGATTGCATAATAATCTTCGTGACATTTTGATAAGTATAACTCTTAAAAAATATTTAGTATAGTTCCATTATTTGGAGCATATTTATTTATTTGTTAATTAATTGGTGGCGGAGCTGCACATTTGGTTTCTTGAGGTGCTGAATGGACTATTCCTCCATAATTTGATTTTTTGTGTGGCAATGCAGAGAGACTTCATTTCATTTAGAATTCCATTATCTTGCTTGCTTGTACCAAAGTGCCATTATTTGTACCCACATCTCCCATTATTGACCTCTACTATATTATCGCCAGATTCAACCACCACTACAACAGAACGCTGTTTCCATATATATCTAGCTTATCAAGGTCATTCTCCATGGACCTCCTCTAGTTCTTTGGTGTAAAGTGGTTTTTGGCTGAAATATTCTGCTTAGTGTTTACTACAGTTCTAGTATTTAGTGCCGCTTGCACTAAATGCAAATTCGTGATGGCGAATTAATGATGTTTGAACTTGACATATGAGGGGAAACTTGTTACAATATCCTTACCAGTTTGATGTAAATTTCAATGATTGGCTTCATAAGAAACTTGAGTTAAATTTTGTTATAGTAGATTTACCCTTTGTGTGTCTTTGTATCTTACTCAATGGACGCGTCAACCTTTTGTGTTTCTGCGATTTGACTGGTGGGATGGGCACTCGCCGGTTTGAGTACTCCAGCAGTAATACCAATCAGATTTGTCCTTGGTGCTGCTCCACCTGCAGCTCCTCTTCTGCACTCTACAAAGTTGCTTGGTCTTGGTTCAATTCCTGGGGCAACTCTTCCAATTACTACCCGTCTATTGATTTGGCTCCACCTAGTGAATGCCTATTGCTCAAGAATATGTTTGATCCAAATTTGGAGGTCGAGGATTTCTCTGCATATTATGCCAAGTCATTTAATTGTTGCTCATGGAGTTTGGGGTATGTAATGTGCCAGTGGTATGTAATGTGCAGTCAACATGAATTCTTTATTTCTCCAATAGCACATGAAAAATATTTGGTTTGATAAGATTTGGGAGGCTAGCATGTTGTTTAACTATTTATTTGCATGAATCTTAATTCATTGTTTACACATGTCTTTAGGACCATTTTAGCGTTTTGCACAACACTATAGATATGCTTTAGAGTTTCAGGAGTATGCTTATTTCAAGTTCCATACTAATCTGGCTTTGAAAACTGTTTTTAGTGTATATTTCTTGTTAAGTATGCACAGCTGTTAGGCTTCACTGATTGATGTAGTCCTTTAATCATCAAACAGATAAGCGAGTGGGGAAAGTAACTTGGGATATTTTGACAGTCTCGTGCCGCGCATTTCTCCCCTTCCCTAACTATGCCTTGTGACTTTTTTTGTTTTGTACTACTCTTGAGTGTCTGTGATGAATCAAGTTTCCATTAGAGAACTTCTGCACTTTAGCACCTTATGAGCTGGTACTTGGGATATTTTGTTCATTTCTTGTCGCTTAACTAGGATGGCTTGTACCAAAGACAAGCAACCAGCCTCTGGGCCGATTCAATTCCCATTAGAGAGAGAGAATTAAATTAAGCTCCAGGTGAAATTAAGTTGCAGTTGTCATGCTGATAATGGGTAAATCTGAGCCATTTCTCGAGTTCTTTTGCTCTTGTTCTTTTGCTCTAGGTGAAACTTAGGTAATACTTTCAAATGTGAAATTTCTAGAGATGGTCAACTTCTAGAAGAATGTTCTTCTCCTCTGTTGTTAGTTCAAACCGTTGTCTTGGTGGAGGTGGACCCCTCTCATCCGGTCTCCTTGGGGGTTTCCCAGGATTGTTTCTTTGGCTGCTCCTGTTACCAGATTTGGCACTCCATCCATCTGCTTTCTAGTCCTTATTACTAGAATCAGCTGTCTCTTTCCATTGAGCAGTACCTTGTGAGTTCTCAGTAGGCACAGCATTCCATCTTATCTTTCTCACCCCAACTGGATCCTGCATTAGACTTGGCATTTGGTCTTCCAATTCCATCTCTAGCATTCCAAGCAAAGCCTCCCCAAGTCACGCTCGCCTCCCGTGCTCACCTTTGCCCTCGTCGTCCTGGTAATTCTAGCTCTCTGTCTGTTACCCGACTGCTACTGCTGTTAGTTGTAATTTTCTGGATGCTAATGGTGTTATGTGCTCATGTTTGCAGGGTGTCATCCTTCTCATGTCTGGTTGTTCCTAGTGCTTTGCTGCTTTGCTTCCGTGCTGCTTGAGAATTTCCTAATTGTTCCTAGTGTTTTAGTACTATGATATCTGTTTGTTTTTTCTTCCTTAGTTCTGACCTATGAATTTATATGATGACTAGCAGTAGTAACATTTGTATATTTAGTAAAAAGTTAATATTTCTATGTGGTTCGTAGTAGAATTGAAAATACAGTTGCGTATATGTTGCTTGTGTCTAAAAATTCAGACCATGCATTAGCAGTTACCATGCATTAGCAGTTACCATCTGTTTTTCTCTTTATGGTGTCCATGTTATTGCATTTCTGCTTGATATGGAAAGTTACATGACAACCTTGCAACAGGAACTCTATGAATGTATTCAAGAGCAAACCTTGTAAATATATAGCGGGATGCGGTGCTCGAGATCACTCTTGTAGTGAACTCATCAGTAACTCTCTTTTCATTTCTTGAGAATGAAATGTACATCCTATTTAATTAGATGTGTGTCTATGGTAAGAAGAGTCCGTGTTTTCTGTGTAATATATATGCACTTGTCTGTATACTTATGAGTTGCTACACTGTGCCAAATGGGTTTCAAGCTCCTAAACATATGAAGGTCCCCTTCCACAGAATTCACTGGGCAGCATGCATTGCTGAAAGGCCCTTCTATGAGGATAGTTTTTTTAAAAATAGTTTAGTAATGATAAGTAATCGGATCCAAAAAATTCAGTTCTGGAAATATTTTCAGAGCAACATTATTATCGGATAAGAACCTTTCTGTTGCTTTTGTATTATTCTTATGTCATTCTATTGCTTTTGTACTTTTATCAATGGGATGTCTGTGATTGCTAAATTGGGTTGTTTTTGTGCTTCCAGGGTTTGGAAAAGATTCTGGACCAACACATGGTCAAAATCGCAATGATCAAATATAGTTTGACCGACAAATATCTTGATGGTCATTTCATCTTCGTATTCTCATTTGAACTAGTTTTTTTTATAATTATTTTTATTTATTCTTGATGTTGACAATAGGCATATTTCTTATTTCATCTCCAAAATGATGTGCCTCTGATTTTCTAATTAGAGTTAGTGGAGAAAAGTATTAGGTCTTTCAGTTTTGTTGATGAAACCAAATATTAGCTAGTATCATCTAAGCTATAAGATCTTACAGAAATGAACTAGTTCATAAAATTACTGAAATTTGTGGACTAGTGTCTAAACACTATCTTGAGTTATAGTTAATTCAGTTCAATGTCTATTAGAAATTACTTTTCTCTTTACCTCTGAATATTTTTTCCTATTCACAAGATTACTCTAATTAATGAAAAATGGTCTTTTGTAGGAGGCTTTGGGAATTTCTTAGTTTGATAACATATTGTAGATATGTTGATCAGTAGCCGTGCTTTGTTTATATGGTTTCAATAGCATTGTGTTTTGTAACTGTATAATGACATTGAAACATTGAGTCCATTGTTATGAACAACAATGATATGTAACAACTTTCATGCTGATTATATGTATCGAGATTGCTGAATGTAACATGTTGATGCATGGCTAAATGATACTATTCACGTATGATGAAATATGATGATAGTCATTAGTTATGAGCCGTGCTTGTAGACTTCATTACTGTATGGATTTTTCTGTGAGGCTGGCTACACAGAAATATTATTTTTAATCTGGGTGAAATGAATTTTTCTGTGAGTTCACTGGACCGACAGAAAAAAAACATGTGTTTTTCTATGCGTTTATTTCTTTTTTTTCTGTGTGGACTAACACACAGAAAAATTAGTTTTAATCTGGGTGAACACAATTTTTCTGAGCGTGTGAGACCCACGGAAAAATTATTTCTGATGGTGAACCCACAGAAAAAGTCGATTTTTTTGTCATTCTATTTCTGTGGGTTATTTTCTGACGGTACACCGTCAGAAAAATATTTTTCTGACGGTATTCGAATTTTTCCGTGGGTTTTCGCACACACAGAAAAAAGAGAGATTCCATTAGTGTACATCAAATATTTGAGCATGATGTCTAGGAGGAATAAATAGGCATGTTGACCCCTGAAAACTCCGAGGAAATAAATGGGTTATATTAATGGATAATGAGGGCCTAGAAGTTGATTTATTTTAGGACAATTTTCAGTCTAGGATATATTCTTTTCAGGGACAGAGGGCTACAAAGATGTAGATCCCGTTATGCTCTAAAGTTGTTATATATGCAAAAGTTTTCATATTTTTTGTGACAACTATTTCTAGATGTGGGCCTTACTTAAAAGCTCGTCGATGGTTAACGACCATTTTTAAAGGGGGTCTTTTTAAGCGGTTCACTTTTGAAAATCCATTTGTAGATACGGTTGTTTTTGGACTATCTTCGAATGGACCAACTGACTATGAAACTCACTAGGCATTTTAGGAGACAGTGTGACACTTTCTGACGGCCTCTGTTAATAAATGGGCAAGTCTCCTAAGATTGTTTTTGTAGTACTCAAGTTAGATGAAAACTAATTGTCCTTTAATTTTAATTTCATGAACCATATATAGTTAAGTATATGGTTTGGTGTCTCTAGTGTTTGCCACTGTTGTGGTGTAATTAGTGTGGGCCATTGTGGAAGTGTGTAGTCACTACTACAGAAAAGGTTTGTAGCAACGGCTCAATTTTTTTGTAGGGGCGGCTGGGGATAGAGCCGCCCCTATAGTGGGCATGCTCGGGACCCACGAGACCAGCCGCCCCTACAAATGGCACAGTAGGGGCGGCTCACTCACCAGCCGTCCCTGGTGTTACGATTTGTAGGAGCGGCTCAATCACCAGCCGCCCTTACAAATGCTCCACATATAAAAACCTGCAGCCCCTTCTTCCTCCTTAGGTCACTCACTCCAACTCATGAAAAAAAGGTAGGGAGGCCTTGGGCACCTCCCAAAAATTGCTCTACTAAGAGGGGAAGGTTTTGATCTCAAATCCTTTGGTAGAGAGGTCGTAGAAGGTAAAAAAATGCTATTCCACACTTTTTTTAAAGTTTTAATGGTTGGTTAGTGAGTAATTAGAGTTTTGCTTTTCTCTCTCTTTTATGGTGCTTGAGCTACTTATGAAGCAAATTAGACCTAAGTTTTGAATGTACTAGGGTAAATTAAGTAGGGGAACAAGATCATAACCTTATTTGGTCCATGTTTCTTGATTTTAGTGAACAATTAGTTAGTTTTATGGATGTTTCATGTGCATGTAGATCTAGATCTAGATCTAGGGTTTGTTTTTTTTATTAATTTCATTTTTATAAATTTATATTTGATGAAATTGGACTAGGGTTTGCATGAAAGATATTGGGTAAAATATTAATTATTGCTAATTATTGTCTTTGAAATTGTTTATTGTGATCAACAAATATGTATTTTAATTATTTATGGATTAATAGGCCATTAATTAATTTTCCTCTACCATGGTATGTTTGTATGCTTCATGTAATTATATTTGATTTATATTCATATATATCTGAAGTATATGCAATTATTCTCAAGTAATTATTAATTTGATTCATTTTTATATATATCTGAATAAGTAGTCCTTTAATGTTTTTTTGTTGTTGTTGTAAAAGATGGAGTACAACAACTCTTGAATGTATGGTTCGTTAAGGTTCAAGGTAGGTTTTCGTGAATTGAAGCCGCAGAGAAGCATGCAATGACGTTGACAGAGAATAAGGATACAATTATTTGTCCCTATAAAGATTACAAGAACCGTATGGCATGGACATATGTGACTATCATCAGATCACATTTGATTATGTGAGGATTTGTTGAGGACTACACAGTGTGGGTTCATCATGGTGAAACGGTTATTGTTAACGATGAGGATGAGGAGGAATACGACGACGAAACCCTAGAATCCCTGTCCCAATATTCAGCAGAGCTTGATGCACAAATGGATCCCGAGTTTGGCAATGAACAAGGTGGTGATGCCTGGTGGTTGGGATGGTAACGACGAAGGTGGTGCCAATAATGATGGCGAAGCACGTGTCGGGGATCCCGAGATTTTACTAAAGAGCCCGAAAGGTCTTGAAAATTTGAAAAGGGTGACAAAAGCATCGAATGAGACTGTGTATGGTGTTGAAAAGGGTTGTCCAACACATTGGACATTGCTACATTTTGTGCTTGAGTTACTCATCCTAAAGGCTAAGTACAGCTGGTCAGACTATAGTTTCAATGATCTATTGTGTCTCCTGTCATGGGTGCTGCCACAACCAAACTCAATTCCCACCAACACATACCAAGCGAAGAAGGTCATAAGTTCATTGACAATGGGGGTTGAAAAAAATCCATGCATGCCCCAACCACTGTATCCCTTTTTGTGGTGAAACATTCAAGGCACTGGATAAATGTCCCCGGTGCGGGGCCAGCCGGTATAAGAACAATGACCTTTACGGTGGGGACGAAGCCTCCACGGGGAAAAAGAGGAATAAGAAGGGTACGAAAAATGTGGTACAAGAATCTCGGCCCCCAGAGGACACTCCATTAGGCAACGATGCAAAGCAGAGAAGAATTCGTCTGGAGCATCACAAGGGTCCTTCCATATTTCTTTTCTAACCTGCATATAGTGAACACCAGTTAACTCTATCATAATCCAGCTTTACGATCAACTCTTTCTCTTTTGTTCGGATCTCATCATTAAAAATTTGGAAGCGTTAAGGTTCAATTCTCACAAGCGAAGCTATATGATGTGGCTAGTTCTTTCTTCTTCTCCTTAGATCTATCTGGCAACAGAAAAAAGAAATTTAAACAAATCCAGAGCAGCAGCTGCACGCATTCGAAAGGACAACTTTCTCAAATCTATATTTTGTGTCACAAGAACTTTCTCAAATCTATATTCTATGTCACAAGAGAGATTGAAATTTGGGGAAAAAAGAACGTACACTTTAGCTCATTCTAATGCATATGAGGTAGCTCATATGATGATTGAATGGCCCCCTACTTATAAACAGTTGTTGTTTTTTTACCACATTTCCTATCCTCTATGTTTGGAAAGCAGCAGCTATTTTTTTACACCTTTTCCTATATATGTTTGTTAAGCAGCTGTTTCTTTTTTTGCCAAATCTTCCCTCTCCTCTCCTCTCCTTTGTTTTGCTGATGATGAAATTGTCTAAGTCCATACATTATATGGAATATGAGCTGATGATCAAGAACTTGTGAGGAACTTGGCATCATTACCAACTGCCCCTACATTACCTTCTCTAGTCTATGTTATGATGCCTTGATGCTCCAAGTTCATGATCAAATGATGAGTGACATGTTTCTGAGGCCTCTACTACTGCTACTACTCATTTTTTTATATATTTTTGTTTTATAGGACTACTTTGGTTTATATACCTTTTTGATTTTTTATACCTTCTCACGTACCTAAAACACACTTTCTTGCATCTATTAGAATAAAGCGTGAAATAATATCGTGGACACCAGACAGTGCAGCCCGATGCCCCGAGCATGATGAGCAGCCAACCTATGAGGAGCGAGCACTAGAGGACCAGCTTACTCAAGAGCAGTTCGATAATGAGTTAGAAAAGGATCTAGAAGTGATGCTTACTCAGAAGCAGTGTGATGAGGAGGAAGAGGGAGCAGAAGGAAGAGCAGGAGAGGTTGCTGAAGGCGAAGAAGAAGAGGATGATGATGATGAGGACTCAGAAGAGGGATATGTAAGTCTTGAGGATCCTTTCCCATGTGAAGCCAGAAGGAGGCCAACGGAGGAAGATTTGGACAAGGATTTTGACCCGAACGAGGAGGTAGGGATAAAGCCTTAGCTTGTAAATTTTGCTAAAGCTTTGGTTGTGTTACCTCTGCTAACACTTTGACCCATCGTATATACAGGTCCCTCCTAAAACTCGGAAAAGACGACATCGATGTCCATGACATCTCACCGAACAAGACAGAGTAGAGGAAAGGAGAGCAGAGGCAACAGCCATAGAGACAGACATTGAGGCCTCTGCTCCACAACCTCAAGACACAACGACAAACTCGACTACCAAGCCAAAGAGGAAACAAGGGGATAGAAAAGCAAACCAATATCCAGATAAGGCATGCTATGTGATAACGGAGGTCGGGCCAGCAGGGGAGATCCTTGAGTCGAAGGAATTCAGAGGACGATTCTGTAATGCGATTGGTGCCCTATTAAGAGATAAATTGAACCTAGCAATCTCTAACTGAAAAGAGGTACCAGAGAAGAAAAATGATTAACTATGGGATAAGCAGCTGAAGCTCAATTTTAGATTTTTAGAGGGTAAGCAAGAACTGGTAAAAAATGCTTTCAAGATCATGGGAGAGTCATTCCGATGTTGGAGGTTGGAGCTCAACAAGAAGTATATCCAAAAGGGGTTAACTCCCTGCAACGAGTTCAGCAACATAACTCCTATTCAATGGGAGGAGCTCACGGCTCAGAAGACTTCACCGGAGGCATTAGAGCTTAGTGCCCATAACACCGAGCTGGTGAAGAGGAACAAACACCACCATCATCTAGGCCCCCGGTGGCTACTATGCCAAGAAAGAGCAGTTTAGGAAGATGGACAAAGAGGCCGCAGCTTCTGGGCATATCGATGTGAAGAATTTGAAGGTACGCTCAAGAAATTAGATATATGCGAGGAGTATAGAATCATCCGGCGGTAATCTTAAGTTTGATAAGCCAGAGACCCAAGAGGCAGTATCAAGGATACAAAAATATGCTGAAGACAAGGAGAAGGGCTCATTCAATCCTTCTAGAGAGAGGGACGGGCTTAGCCTTGGCTTGGAAAACAATGTGCACACAGGCCGCACCAGGGGGCTAGAGAAAAGGATGACCTGGAAGCACGGATTCAAAGAGGACAGGCACATGTACAAGAAACATGGCAGAGACCGGGAAGCTAATCTTGAGCTCCAAATGAAGGCTCTAGTTATGAAGGCGATGGAGGATCAAGGACTGTCTATGGAGCCACGGACATTAACGGCGCCGTCGGGAGAACTGGCATTAGTTGGTAGCCCTCTAGAAGTTCCTAGCAGCCAAGGTTCCACTACAGCCACAACCCCCATCGACCGCATATGGGAACCAACTAGTTGCACCTTGGTGTTTCTCAGCGGCCAGTAGAACATTATGATGGAGGTGGCAACGGGTGTGGCACATCCTCCCGGTGGCTTACAGCACAATAATAAGATACCGTTGGACTACACTAGGGTCGAGGTGCATACCATGAAGCTCGAGTTCATGCAGTGGATGATAAACTATGCAACTTCTGAGGGGCTGGTGTTACTCGGAGACGTAATGGGGCAGTTCATCCTCTGGCACAAATGGGACATTATATTGACTGCTTCTTCGCCGCCTCCCCTCTCTCAAATTTGGAGCGAGTTGTTGAGGACGGGGAGATATTTTCACCGTCTCATGACCACCACATTTCTAAGATGCCACATTCTTCCCCGCCTCCTAGCGAGCATGTGCCTGATAAGCCACAACCTTCTCCAGCTCATACCAAGCAAGTGCATGATGAGATGCCACAGTCTTCTCAACAAGCACAACCAATACATGAACAATGAGTGCCTCCTGAAAAAGGTGATGCACAAGAAGATGAGGACGTGCCTAAATGGGAACTTCAAAAGAAGCATCCAATCACCATAAGGCCAATTTATGTTCCGATGAAAGACGTCTTGTCTGTGCACAAGTGGTATGCCCATGAACAGTTCAAGCCTGAGAACCAAGTTAAAAAAGTCCCAACACGGGCTTCTGAGGAGGCCATCACTAGCAAAGTCCACCAAACAGCCAAGAAGTATCCAAATGTTAATGCCATCAAATGATCAAATGATTTCCCAAAAACATATGAAAGAGGCAAGCCCTTCCTACCAAACCGCGACATCCAGCGCCTACCACTTGGAATGAGAAGGTTCCATGATTGGTACTTGCGTGTTCTCCTAACGAGCATAGACCTCGTATAAGAATGCTTCCCCGCCGGCACATTTGGAAGTCCAGCTGGGAAAATTATCTTTAACTTCAATGATATGCAGACATGCTTTCACCTCAGAGCAATGGAAATGAATATAATTCGCACATGATGCATGTAAGTCCTTGCCCTCCCGATATGATATGAATATAATCTTTGGATTTTGTTGTAACTAACCCACGCCGTGATTTGTAGAATGCAAGTGCACATTGTAAAATAAATGTCAAGTGTGAAAGCAAGGTATATAGACCCTCAAGCTATAGCACAAATAAATTTTAATTACCGTAGATAGTGGAAACTGGATGCCAAAGAGCTAGCTGCTAGAAAGACCCTTCAGGAGAAAGAGGACATCCGTGCGAAGAAACTAAGGCAAGAGTCCCTTAAGGTTTCGGCATATATTTCCCTAGCTTTTAAAAATCTCCAACAACACTCTACTATATGGCTACCATACAACTTCGAGTAAGTTCAACTCTATACTTAAAGCTTTGTTTGATATATTTTATTCGATGCAAAAGAGTTTATCTAGTTCTATGATTAAATTCATGCAGCAACCACTGGATTTGTATAGGCGTCGATGTCGGGAGGAGCATGGCATGAGTCTTTGATTCAATAGATAAGGACCCAGTGACATACAAAGACTTCATATCGATTCTCAAGACGTATACATATCGACAATCTCCATTAGCCTATATGTTTGTATACATACTTGCAACGTTCACTTTTGGATACTAACAAGTTGTATTTGCTAAAATAATTCGAACAGGGCATTCAGGTTCTATGTCAATAAACATCACGGAAGGCATGATCAATAAGGAAGGAAAGGCTGGCTATAAAAATACTATGTGCGATAAGTGTAACTTACTTTAGTACTGCATTACATGCCTGTCAAAAGCATTACTCAACATTTCCATATGTAAAACACACAGTGCCCCAAGCAGAAGTCTAGGAGTGTACACTGTGGATACTATGTATGTTCTATGATGAGTAACACCGCTACCTACAGGAGACACCCCTTAAGGGTAAGTTTGAACCTTTTCACCCATAGTATAAAAACTTCACACATGATATGAAATACTAAACCGAAACTTGTTCTCTTGAAGTGGAAAGAATATAAAGAAATAAAAAGAGACCCATACAAGGATGACCAACTCTTAGAGCTCGTCGATGACCTTTGTAACTTCATATTAGACCAGATTGTACACGTCAAAAGCACCTACCACGATCGAGATTCTGACTTAGGTAGAAATCCTCAGTACCAATACCTTCGTGAGACTAAAAGGCTAGCTCTAGGCCGTTGATAACAATATGTATGGAATTTGACATTGGTCTTACCTTGTGGGACGCTTTGGACTTGCGGAACGAATTAGACTTGTGAATTATGTTTATTTAATGATGGATTGTATATATTCTTGTGAATTAGACTTATAATGGTACTTTATATAATGCTCTTGTGCTTGTGGTCAGATTTGAATTATATATGTTTTGGTCAGATTTGAATTATATATGTTCTGGTCAGATTTGAATTATATATGCTCTAGTCGAATTTGAATTGTAAATTTGATTTTTTTGACGAAAAAATGTACTGTAGGGGCGGTTCTAGACTGAACCACCCCTACAAACATGTATTATAGGGACAACTGGTACTACGGCCATCCGTACAAATCGATTTGTTGGGGCAGTCTGACAACCGCCCCTACAAATATATGATTTGTAGAGACGGTATGGTAGGGACGTCTGGCCGAGCTGCCTCTATAAACCACCGCAAGTCGCCCCTACAAATGCTTATTGTACTAGCAAGTGGTGTGTGTAAATGCACCCATGGGTACGTAGTTTCGAAACTTGCACGTCAGATTCTTGTGGGGACATCATTGAGCAATCCTCTAGATTCAGCATTCAGCAAAATGAACAAATCGAAGAGGTCTACAAAAGAGGTCATCAAGTTCTTTCAGGTATTACAGGTGATTGTAAGTCTCCTTGCTTGTTACCATGTAGCTTGTGTCTGCTCTGTCATTTTTCTTTGGTTAAAAGCCTCGTTCGCTTGTCTTAAAAATGGCTTGTTCGGTTTTTTTAGTTGGAACAGTGTTTTTTTCTCACAACAATTCAGCCGGAATAGTATTTTTCAGCCAGTTTCAGCCAAGTTTCAGACCAGCGAACGGGGCCTTAGGATTTGTTTTGTTGTCAAAAAAATGTAGGATTTGTTTTTTTTCCCTGACTCGTGTGATGTTGAAAGTACAAACCACGCCTTCAGTTCTAACTATACACTAGTACCCGGACACTTGATTTGTAGCGTGCGTACTTGATTTGTAGTACCCGGACCACTGTAATACAGTGCTGCATCTATAAATGGTTACCAAATGAGTCGTCCTTATAAATGGATTTATAGGGGCGGCGGAATGGACCGATTTATAGGGGCGGCTCTATATCCAGCCGCCCCTACAAATCGGATTTGTAGATACGGCTCAATATTAAACCGTCCCTACAAATAAACGTCGAGTATTAAAAATTAAGCACTAAAATTCAAATTTTGTAAACAACCTCGGATGGAGAAACAACCAAAATAAAAGTTGTAGATCTCGAAAAGTTATAAAACTTTGTAGTTGATAAATTTTTAATTTGAAATCATATTATCAAGGAAAACTACGTTTGAATTTTCAAAAATTTGAAATTTGAATTTTTTAAATGACCTCGGATGGACAAACAGTAAAAATGAAAGTTGTAGATCTTGAAAAGTTATGAAACTTTGTAGTTGATAACTTTCTCATTTGAAATCATCTTGTCATAAGAAAACTACGTTCGAATTCCTCAAATTTGAAATTCAAATTTTATAAGTCACCTCGGATGGAGAAACTATCAAAATGAAAGTTGTAGATCTTGAAAAGTTATAAAACTTTATAGTTGATAACTTTTTCATTTGAATTAGTTTAGGGCCTCAAACAATCAATTTATGCTCAGTTTTGTATAATATGTGGGAACCGAAATAGATTGCAGGCACAAGTGAACGTGAGGTGCAATGGTAGAGGAGTGTGCGTGAGGGAGAGGTTGCGGGTTAGAATCCCGCCCGACGCAAAGTGTGCAAAAATCGTGAAAAAATGCTACTCCGATATCCGATAGAGTGGGTGGTGGAGACCTCCTCGTGTTAAGAAAAAATTTTGCTAATTTTTTTGTCTCTTTTTTCGTGATTTTCGAAAATTGATTTATAGGGGTGGCCGGCCCAGCCGTCCCTACAAATCGATTTTTAGGGACGGCTAACGGTTTAGGAACCGTCCCTACAAATACATAATTTATAGAGACCCTTATATAAGAGCGGCTGGACAAACCGCTTTTATAGAGCCTCTGGACCCGCCCCTACAAATCATATTCTACGTAGTGGACGTGTAGAGTACTTTCACCTCTGGTGTCGCCCAGAAGCCAAATCTATCACTGTCAGAGAGCCGAAAAGACGAAAAACGGGCTAAACGCTGGATCGCGAAAAAAAGACGAAAATCAAGCTAGTCAGCCGGAGCATGCAGGTGCCTCCCTTCTGACGAGCTAGCGACCACTGACCAACAATTAAGCTACTATATCTCACTATCTGCACCCAAAGGTCATTAGCTATAGCTTCAACTAGTAATATAATTTATATATATTGCGCTTGCGCCGGGTAACGACGTACGCGCCGGCCCAATGCAATGCAACCTGCCGGGGATCAGAAGATCAATTGCAGCCTCCCCTGGTTACGGTTAGCCGCGCACGCGAGAAATTCAGCCCGCTTCAGCGCCTGCATCTGCTGCGTGGCGCGGAGCAGCGCGTTGGCATCCGCAGATGCGATGCCCTGCACAGCGTCCAAGGCATGCAAACCAAGCAAAGCTCGCCCATGGATGTTAGGCCGTGCGCTTTCAGGTAAGGCTGTCGGCCGGTACGGTGTTGCATATGATGGTGGCGCCTGTGTCATTCTGCACATCTTGTTACCGTCTTTAATAATATATGTGCCAAGTGGTATATATATGGTGTGGTATGGAGAGCTTCTGTGGTGCCTCTGCAGCCAATGGTCATGGCTCCTGTTCTGCTTTACTTTACTTCAGTCAGCCACCTCATCAGGGTACCGCAGAAACTAAGTTATCCTTGATATTTTTTTAGGTAATGGAAGAAGTTATCCTTGATCTTATGCTTTATTGGTCGCTAGCTGATCCATATTTAAGGATACATCTGACTGTGACAACTGACAACTTACCACAGCCATATGTTCGCTATGAAAAAGAAGACTTTGCCTCCCTAAATTAGTGATCAATACAATTATCTGGGCTAATTAAAAATTAAGTTCCATAAGTGTGGCTTATTTGGTCAGTTTTTATGCTTCAATATTTCAAGTTATTTTGTAGCCACATTCATTTACTATAATTTTATATACTAATTTACGATAAAGTCAATACATATTTATGATAGTTGGGTTACTATAACACATGGGGATATTTACCATAACGTTATAGTAAACCATTTAGTAAGGAATTACTATAATCTCGTATATTAACATAGTAATTATCGTAACTCAAAGTGGCTACAGAATAACTTATTTTTTTAGCCAGCTACGGTAGTAGTTCTATATATATATATATATATAGGGTTCACTAAATTCAGCAAGCTGATATTGTGGAACATGTCCATGACGTTCCATTTCCTCACTACGTACACGCTGATTCTAAACCTATTGAACAGCTATTCCTCACAGACGTCACCGTTCTATCTAGATTGAGATGATTTCTTTTGGCTCCCAAGAATTATGACGTGGATTCCATGACCATTTTTCTGAGTTAACTGTAGCATCCGGTTTGAAGAACAAAACAAGGTACACATCATACGTGAGCTCAGAAACTCAAATATCATATATAGCTACAAATAAGGGTAATATCAGTGGACAATGCTCAATATATAACGTACTTAGTATAGAGAATGTAACCTTAGATACCAAACAGCGGAAAGACAACTCCGATCTTTCGGTGAATACTCCAATTCCACAGGGACAACTGACTGGTTGATCACAAGCCTAATTCCTCCAAATTCTAGCAATCTGGTACCCATCTGAGATTTTCCCAAAGATTTAAAAAGTAAAGCAAGCTTAAGTACATGTCGTACTCAACAAATATAACATGGGGTTCATGAGGCTTAAAAGGCTGACACTGGTTTAACTGCGATTATCTTTTAATGAGTCATCTTTTAGCAGTTGGGTGGCAACAAGTTTATCCACAAGCCCATATAAACACATGATCAGGTAAACATAAATAATGAATAACATAAACAGTAATAATTAGTGAGCATCTTTATCATCGGTATCATCAGTGTTCATCATCTATTCCGCAAGGGTTCCAAGGCCGCTCGTGACTGTGAGCACGACAGATATACCAGTTTTACACTCTACAGAGGTTGTACACTTTCACCATAAGTCGTGATATCCATATGCCCGGGTTTGCAACTCCCAAAACACTTCCAAGGTAAGCAGGCAGGGTACACTATGAAGCTTTTCCCCAGTCGTTCCAATAAGGAGCAGCCGTTAAGGATTCCATCTCCCAAGTGTTATGGAGTCATCTTCAGAAGTGGCACTTATACACGCAGCATAGTACACACCCTGGGGATGAGGCCCATACCCAGCCTGGTAACTAGAAAGAGCAAGGTACTAGACTAAGACCAGAGCCATGTAGTCCTCATGGTTGTACTGTAAGTCCCGGATGATTACTTACAGATAAGTTCTTAGGGAGAGGAATCTAGAGCACCACAAAAACAGTCCAATGCTCTAGTCCCCTTGTTCCATGTTGCTAGTGCTTTACCAAGTCATAAATCAATCTCATTCCAACGAGGATATCACAAGCTCAAGACCAACTTGGTGAAGATGTCCTGTAAATTCTTGTGATCCTCCTAGATGTCACTTTTTCTTCCAAGAAGATATTACTTACATGCACCACAATGGATAACTCCAGATAACATGTTAGGTAGCTTAACTCACGCTTCCTTAGTTGACTTAATAAACAAGATAACACTTTTTCTTCTTGTATAAGGACACATTCCACACCATGACAAGGTGCATCATTGTAGATATGAAGCTCTTGTTCAGTTCTAGCAAAGCTAATACTTAGGTTTTACTCCAACCTCTTCTTGGATTCCATCAAACACTTACCTGAGGTTTCTTGATCCAAACTAACTTAAAAGCTTCTCCAGTAGCTCTACCAATAATTGATGATCTTAGATAAACCTTCCTTGAACCTTGAACCAAACCTTATTGGAACTCTGAGTTTCTCTCACATCTTTGGGTACCACCACGCTTCCGCTGCACAAACTAGAACGTAGCATACTTCATCTTGCAAATTCTTCAACTTGGCTACCCCCTTAAGAAAAGATCAATCAGGGGACACAAGAAGGTAGCTTGCATCTTCTTCTAGATAAACTAACAAGTATCAAGACATTCTGTCATTCCAATGATACTCCCGTGTATGGGCAGGAACAAGAAACCTAGAATTCCTCACGAGCAGAAAAATAGCAGTGTGGTAAAACAGCTGTAACTCGCATTATAATAATCCAATGAAGTTGTAGCTTATACCGTTGGAAAGCTTATAAAATTCTCCACAACTTCCTTATAGAACATTTTTCCAAATTCTGCAGTTAACTTGGGCGAAAATAGTGCACAATAGAAACTACTCTAGGTTTTAGACAGCACGGTTTCATCGTCTTGTGATTTTCATAACTCCATAACCACAACAGATATGAGGGCGGTTCTTCTGGTCACAGAAAGATATCGAAGTCTACAGTTATCCAAAATTTTCTCATGACTTTTGATCATCCAAAATCAAAGATATAAGCCGAAGAGTGCAGACTGCTCTAAAAGGACAGGATAGGGAGAACAGAAGAAAACCATATCCCAACTTTTTATTTCACTAATCCTTATACCTTAGGCCTATAAAATAAATGATATTGTGGGAACACCCAATAAGATCATTGCAATCATTACAAAGATGCAAAACAATCAGAATCATAATGACAATTCAACAAGCAATAAAGGTGCACAATTCAATCGCTGACTCAACTTGCAATACTATCGTCCTCATTGTGCTAGGGGTAACACTCCTAAGACTCATCTTCAGATTACACAAGAAGGTGGTGAGGAACAGTTCTAAAAGCATATCAAATCAAGGAGTGAAGATGAGAACAAAGACTTTAAAATAAGCACCAAGGTAGAGATGAATAACAAGGGTAGAGATATAGTAGAGAAGAAAATATCAAGGTTTATAGAGCAAGGGTTTTTGTAGCAACTTCTAAACCTTACAACGACCAGTTTCTACTAGACTTGTGTCCTACAGTCAGCATTGCTCTAATACCACTTTATAGCACCTGGTTTTAAACACAAAACTAGATACACAACATATGTGAGCTTAGAAAGTCAAATCTCACATATAGCTACAAATAAGGGTAATATCAACATACAATGCTCAATATATAACGTACTTAGTATAGAGAATATAACCTTAGATAGCAAACAGTGGAAAGACAACTCTGATCTTCGAGTGAAGACTCCAATTCCACAGGGACAACTAACTGGTTGATCATAAGCCTAATTCCTCTAAACTCTAGCAATCTGGTACCCATCCCGGATTTTCCCAAAGATTTAGAAAGTAAAGCATGCTTAAGTACATGTCATACTCAACAAATATAACATGGGGTTCATGAGGCTTAAAAGGCTGACACTGGTTTAACTACGATTAGCTTTTAATGAGTCATCTTTTAGCAATTGGGTGGCAACAAGTTTATCCACAAGCCCATATAAACATATGATCAGATAAAAATGAATAATGAATAGCATAAATAGTAATCATTAGTGAGCATCTTTATCATCGGTATCATCAGTGTTCATCATCTATTCCGTAAGGGTTCCAAGGCCGCTTGTGATCGTGAGCAAGGCTGATATACCAGTTTTACACTCTGCAAAGTTTGTACACTTTCACCATGAGTCGTGATATCCATATGCCCGGGTTTGCAACTCCCAAAATACTTCCAAGGTGAGCAGGCAGGGTACACTACGAAGCTTTTCCCCAGTCGTTCCAATAAGGAGCAGCCGCTAAGGATTCCATCTCCCAAGTGTTATGAAGTCATCTTTAGAAGTGGCACTTATACATATAGCATAGTACACACCCTGTGGATGAGGCCCATACCTAGCCTGGTATGCCCCTCTTGCCCTTTCGGTAGACTGCTACAAACTAGAAAGAGCAAGGTACTAGACTAAGACCAGAGCCATGTAGTCCTCATGGTTCTACTGTAGGTCCCGGATCATTACTTACAGATAAGTCTTTAGGGAGAGGAATCTAGAGCACCATAAAAATAGTCCAATGCTCTATCCCCCTTGTTCCATATTGCTAAAAAGCATCTTTTAATGTTTATTGCATATATCATTAGTCAAGTTACAAGATCATAGCTGTAGTTGAGCACTAGCATCATATTACCCAATGCAATACCCCATAGGTATCAAGGCATAAGGTCAAAGTACTAGGAAATCCTTAGTGGTAATCAAGTTAGACACATGCAGCATGAATTAAATGATTAAAGGTGTATAGGACAACAATGAAGATCCCATGCTATATTTGCCTTAAACTTAGATCCTTCTTCAAGTCCAAAACTTCAAAGATCTGCTTCTTGATTCACCACGTATAACTCACCGATTGGACAGGATAATAAAGCACCACACAAGCATCCATGCAATCATACACGAAACAAGCAATAGATCTACATTAGAACAGTACACCAAATACGAAAAGCACACTAATCGAAGTTACGATGAAAAAGATACAACTACCGAAAGATTTGTTTTAAAAAGAAAACTATAGGCTTCATTTATTTTAACTATATAAATTCATATATATAAGATATTTGATAAATAATATAAATTGAATTAAGTCAAATTCATATTTGAATTATAAAACTAAAATAAAATAAGTCATATTTTATTTATAAAATCTAGTTGCATATTGTGTTGGGAACTGGGCTGCCTGCTTGCTAGGCCATGTGGAGGGGAAAGAGCGGGCCGGCGCTGTTGCTGGGCTACAAGCGCAAGAAGTGGGGCTGGGCTGCGCGGAGCTGAACGGATCGGAGCAGTGGAGGGAGTGAGTTTTCTTTTTTCCAATTTTTTTCCTATTTCATTTTCAAAACCAAATTCAAACACAAACCAAGTCAAATTGAAATAGAGTTTCCAATACACTTTTTCAACTCAAGTAAAAATGAGGAATTTTAGTAAGACTTCCCAAAAATAATTTTTACAACTTTTTAAATTCTTTTATTTTTAAATTTTCTTTTCTTTTACTTCAAAGCCATTTTCTAAAGCATTTTAAATCCTTTTGAGTTTTAGTCAAAACCACTCATCTCCAAGAATCAAATGCAACAGCATGAATGCACAAACATGTTGCTACCTTATGATGAATTTTAATTTAATGAAAAATTTTATTTTCTTATATTTCATGAGCACAAAAATTCCTAAATTAATCATTTTAACCATATTTTCAAAAGTATAAATTTTAGGGTGTTACAATTCTACCCCCTTAAGATGAATCTCATCCCCAAGATTCGGAAGACGTCAACTAGGAGATAGGGATACTCCGTCTTTGGATTCTTCTTTAGTTCCTCGTGTAGTTCCATCATCTTGACAAGGATTCCACTTTACTTTGCATATCTGTGAATCTTATTCCAAGTAACTTGCCAAACTAATTCCAAAATTTTGGCAAATACTTCAAACAATACTCAGGTAACTCCAATCACTAGGCCACCTTTCCTTTTTAGTCCATAATATCAATTGTTTTTCTTAAAATATTCACCTTCTAACAAAACCTTACGAATCTCTTGGTCAGAAGGAGAATTTACCACCATTCTTCAAAACATTAATGATTCTGGCCAAGTTACTCGAACTTGGAATTCAATTCTTAGCCCTTGGTGTCACCCGAATCTTCTTAGCACAATTCTCCGTTGCTAAGGCATCGGCCATGACTTCGCTTCTCAAAGTGATAGCACTTTTCCAAGTCATAATCAATCTCATTCCAACGAGGATATCACAAGCTCAAGACCAACTTAGTGAAGATGTCCTGTAAATTCTTGTGATCCTCCTAGATGTCACTTTTTCTTCCAAGAAGATATTACTTACATGCTCCACAATGGATAACTCCAGATAACATGTTAGGTAGCTCAACTCACGCTTCCTTAGTTGACTTAATAAACAAGATATCACTTTTTCTTCTTGTATAAGGACACATTCCACACCCTGACATGGATTCCATCTCCCAAGTGTTATGAAGTCATCTTTAGAAGTGGCACTTATACACACAGCATAGTACACACCTTGGGGATGAGGCCCATACCTAGCCTGGTATGCCCCTCTTGCCTTTTCGGTAGACTGCTACGAACTAGAAAGAGCAAGGTACTAGACTAAGACTAGAGCCATGTAGTCCTCATGCTTGTACTATAAGTCTCGGATGAATACTTACAGATAAGTCCTTAGGGAGAGGAATCTAGATCACCATAAAAACAGCCCGATGCTCTAGCCCCTTGTTCCATGTTGCTAAAAAGCATCTTTTAATGTTTATTGCATATACCATTAGTCAAGTTACAAGATCATAGTTGTAGTTGAGCACTAGCATCATACTACCCAAAGCAATACCCCATAGGTATCAAAGCATAAGGTCAAAGTACTAGGAAATCCTTAGTGGTAATCAAGGTAGACACATGTAGCATGAATTAATTGATTAAAGGTGTATAGGACAACAAGGAAGATCCCATGTTATACTTGCCTTAAACTTAGATCCTTCTTCAAGTCCAAAACTTTAAAGTTCTGCTTCTTGATTCACCACATATAACTCACCGACTGGACAGGATCATAAAGCACCACACAAGCATCCATGCAATCATACACGAAGCAAGCAATAGATCTAAATTAGAACAGTACACCAAACATAAAATCAAGATGAAAAGTTTGTAAAGTGAATCTACGTCTCGCTACGAACACACAGACGCGAAAAGCACACTAACCGGAGCTACGATGAAAAAGATACAACTACCAAAAGATTTGTTTTAAAAAGAAAACTATAGGCTTCATTTATTTTAACAATATAAATTCATATATATAAGATATTTTATAAATAATATAAATTGAATTAAGTCAAATTTCGATTTGAATTATAAAACTAAAATAAAACAAGTCATATTTTATTTATAAAATCTAGTTGCATAATTATTATCCAAATTAGAAGTTAAACTATGAAATTTCAGTATTAGTGACATGATAAACATTGTCACTAACACGTAGATCTCGTTGTAATGAATCTAGCACAACTTGAACGGGTCACTTCGGAGCTAAAACGTAGAAGATATGAATTAAATAAGATTTTCTTTAATAAAATAATAGATTAAATCTAACCTCCAATTTTAAAAGTTGAAAACATATTTAACAGTATGAACATGTAGATTATGAAATTATGAATCTAACGTAAGTTGAACGGGTCAAATCGGAGTTAAAACAGAAATTTTATGGCTAAAACAAGATTAGTGGCAAAACTGTAAATAAGTGAAAACGTATTTTGGATCTAAATCGACGAAACTACGCTTTCCAAAGAAGAAAACATAATATGTGATTGCGCTTTGGACCGCGTGTTTGAAAACAAAAAACTGAAGGGGCTCTTTAGCAATTGTTCCCGCCGAAGGGGTATCGACTTCTAATGGCCATTGGATCTAGGATAGGGGGCTGAGATTAGACAGGGACGGGGAAGAGAAGACTGGCCAGCCGGCGATGGGTCGACGGCGAGGTCCACGGCGGCTCCATGGGCGGTGCTTGTCGAATTCGGCCTACAGACCACCATTGAACGAAGAAAGAGCACAGAGAGCTAGAGGAGACGACGGCGAACTCGTTCGGATACCTTAGCAAGGTGTGGAGCGGACGAAGATGGCGTGGCACGCGGCGAGGCGGACGGCGTTGGTGGTGGCGCTAGGTCACGGTGGCTCGGCGAGGGTGGCTACGGCTCTCGAGCTAGGGATTGGAAGCGGAGGGCACGGGCATCCGCTATTTAAGGTCGAGGAGCCTTGGGAGGCACGGCAAGGAGAGGCGTGGCTGGCGCAGAGTCGGAGGCGACGACGGCAGTCGTGCCCGAGGCGGATACGGCTCGGAGGAAGAGAAACAGTGCGCCTGACAGGTGGGGCCCGGCTGTCAGCGAAAGGAAGGAGAGAAGAGACGCGCGGCGTGACGGGGAACTGGGCTGCCTGCTTGCTGGGCCATGCGGAGGGGAAAGAGCGGGCCGGCGCTGCTGCTGGGCTGCAAGCGGAAGAAGTGGGGCTAGGCTGCGCGGAGCTGAACAGACCGGAGCAGTGGAGAGAGTGAGTTTTCCTTTTTTCTAAAAAAAATTCCTATTTCATTTTCAAAACCAAATTCAAATACAAACCAAATCAAATTCAAATAGAGTTTCCAATACACTTTTTCATCTCAAGTAAAAATGAGGAATTTTAGTAAGCCTTCCCAAAATTAATTTTTACAACTTTTTAAATTCTTTTATTTTTAAATTTTCTTTTCTTTTACTTCAAAGCTATTTTCTAAAGCATTTTAAATCCTTTTGAGTTTTAGTCAAAACCACTCATCTCCAAGAATCAAATGCAACAGCATGAATGCACAAACATGTTGCTACCTTATGATGAATTTTAATTTAATAAAAAAATTTATTTTCCTATATTTTATGAGCACAAAAATTCCTAAATTAATCATTTTAACCCTATTTTTAAAAGTATAAATTTTAGGGTGTTACATTAACTATGACGATTGTTTAGGTGTCTGTGACCAAATGATATCACCACTTTCCTTTTAGTGAAGTGTGGGCTGTGTGGCCCACGAGGGTGGGCCGATTCAGCTGCCCTTTTGCATGGAACCCTTGACTGCTCAATGTGGAAATCGTACGTCGTCAACTTGACAGATTATATTGGCTGGTGATGGCCGTGTACGTGACGGATTTGCAGATGGCGACGGTACAGCGAAGGCTCGTCAGCTGGCCGGCCCTTATTTCTTTACCCGCAGCTTACTCCTGGCTGCAGCGCAGCGCACTGCCCTGTATAAATATACGCGGCACAGGTGTGAGGCGCTGCTCGCCCCTGCATTACCATTAGCTATAGTCAACTGCGACTCCGTGAGTGCACTGCATTATATTGCTCGCGCGCGCTGCTAGCTAGAGCGCCGTCCATGGCAGCGGCGAAGAGCGTCGACTTCCCCGCCGGCGTCAACGGCGGCTCGGCAACGAACCCAGCCAATGACGGCGAGGGCCGCCGCCGAGACATCGAGGCCGGCGGCGGGTGGGCGAGCATGCCGGCTCCGACGACGACGGCGGCGGCGGAGACACAAAGGCCGCCGAGGGAGCAGCGCCTGGTCTCGCTGGATGTCTTCAGAGGCATCACCGTCGTGGTCAGTCATAAGCTCGGCAGGCACCCTCCCTCGCACTAGCATTCATTTAACTACGTTCCTGTTCCTACTCTCGTTCATAGAACTGCATGCATACACGCGTGCACGTACGAACACTGATAAATAGTGGCCATGGATGGATTGGTATGGGTCGTCGAGGAGAGGACCAAGGCCAGAGACGACAAACAGCGAGATAAGGAACCTGCGGCGGTGAGTGCCCGCCTGACTTCTCCATCACACAAACAACAGTGAATAACATACATATATTTGCAGACAAGGCGCTTGCCCGTTAGTTTTTGGCTTGTTGCAACAGAAGCAACGGTGGAACCGTTTGCGCTATCAGAAAATGGACGGCCGCGATCCTGGCCGGCAGCCACTAGTACGGCCTCTCCGGGTTTTTGCACCAGTCCAGTTGGTCGTTGAGTTTTGCACATATATTAAGCTAGCTGACGAAGATACATATACTACGTGAAGAAATACTATTATTTTTAATCTAAAAAATACCTTTATTTTTATCTAGGGATTTTTCCACCGCAACAGCCTCATAGCTATGGCACTGTTTGGATCCATTAGCTGAGCTGCTATTAGTTGGTTTGGCTCAACTAGTGATATAGTTGTTAGTTAGGTATTAGCTAATAATTAGCTGGACATGTTTGGATCCAAATGAGCTAATTATTAGCAATAACTATTAGCTCTATAGATCCAAATAGGGTTTATGTATACTGCTTCCTTGATAAATTTGTCTCCCACCAGTGGAATCACGCAAACACTTATATAATTGCCCAATGACTACTGATAGACATGCATGTGTTGTGAACAGACATATACGGTCTTAAAGGCATGGTTGGATCCACTGCTACTACTAGTTTGCAGCGAAAATTAGCACTAATGGATCCAAATAGACTAGCTAACTATTAGTTCCACTAGCATATTTATGGCTCCTACTAGATGCCGACCATCTATTAGTAACTTATTAGTAGGTGGATTAGTTAGCTAATAGTTAATAGCTATTAGCTAGCTGACTATTAGTATAAGTGGATTCAAATAGACCCTTATAATAACGAACGGAGGTGGTGAGGAGTAGTTTCAATTATATCTTTGGGCCATGTCGTTGTCGTCAACATGTCTGCGAAATGCATGGCCGTGTGTCGTCCGGTGTTTTGGTTTTTTTTTGTTGCGTTGTGGATGAGCAACTCCTAAACGACCGACCTGATGATGCCACGGTTTGTGTCCTGAGTAAATAATATTAGTAAGTAAATAAGGGAGTTGTTATATTATTTCATTTCAGATGCCTGAATTTATAGAATTCTCAGCCCACAATAATCTCACACAATGATGAGCTAGTACAATTAAAAGGATAACACTCACAAGGAGACAATTTATTACATTTTTATTTCTATATATATAGCCAAAACAATGACAAGATTACATGTTAATTACCTGAACAACGACAAAACATCTGCCGGCACCTAAGATATAGAAGTGAATAAATAAAGTAACAGGCGTCTTTGAGTGATCAACAACGTGTGATGTGATATAAAATGCGAAGCAAATACATCGACACGCGTAAAACAAAAGAACATTTCAGATGAGCCCAGGCCAGTACGTCGCTCAATAGCTAAATTAAAGCTGAGCTTCGTATTCCAGGCTTTTTCTTGATTATGTTCCATGCATAAAAAAATGATTGTGTCGTATAGATGAAAATATCATTTTCGGAGGGATTTTTCCATGGTCACAAACTATATATACTTCCCTGTTAAGTTTTATCTGTCTCACCTGTGTGGAATTTCACGGACACATACATACCCACGATATGGCGACGACTACTGATAGACATGTGTTGTGAACTAGCTAGAAATATATGTAGGTGATGTTAATTTCTCTTGTCTCTTTGGCTTGGGGCATGTCGCTCTCCCGTCAACACGTCTACGAAATACGTGGCCTTGTGTCGTCCCGGTAGGGTCGTAGTCTTTTGTAGCGTACGTCGCGGGCAGTTCCTGGCTAAACGATCAACCTGTAGCTCAAGGCACGTTGAGTGATCAACAACGTGTGATGTGATACAATTTTTTTTTTAAAGAACCGAAGAAAATACATGTATCGTCCGGTAGGGTCGTAGTCTTTTGTAGCGTACGTCGCGGGCAGTTCCTGGCTAAACGATCAACCTGTAGCTCAAGGCACGTTGAGTGATCAACAACGTGTGATGTGATACAATTTTTTTTTAAAGAACCGAAGAAAATACATCTATCCACACACGTAAACAGATCAACAAGATGCGTCACTCGATCAATAGCTAAAGGCAGAGGGAGTTCATTGACTGGCCTGAAGAACTCAGATATTATTTTCTAATTCAGTCCATTTCCAATTTTCCATGGAAACAAAGAGGCCCTGGTCCCCCGCACCAAGTGATAAGAGACAACACCCAGAGTCCAATGGAGCTTTGAGTCTCCGTGTCATCTCTCTGTGTGCCTTATTGCCTGGCATTTCAAGTACGTTTCGATCAACACAGAAGGCCTGAAAAAAAAAGACAAATTCATTACTCAAAGTCATCATTCGTTCAGAAAAGGTCGTCATTCAAATTACCAATTCCTACATCTGTGGCATAATGAAATAATGATATGATGTAGTAAATGCTCTACCTTTACAAAAATATTACAGTGTTTTAGTGTCTCGAATTAGAAGTTTCCAAGTAGTAGCGAGAATATGATACAAACATAATACAGTTTCATTATTTTAATCGTCATTTAGATATTTCGTTGACAAAAAAGCTCTCTCAGTATATACTTAACTATATATGGCTACCTACCTTGCAAATATGACAGCTTATGATACTTGTGGACGATGTTGGTGGCCTTGTCCCAGCCTTCAGCCACTCTCCGTGGGACGGCGTCACACTAGCAGACTTTGTGTTCCCCTTCTTCCTCTTCATTGTTGGAGTCTCATTGGCCTTTGCATACAAGGTAGTTGAACAAAATTCCAATGCAAACATTATATATATGATGTTGAATAGAAAAGACATAATTACCGTATACTTTGTTTTTTTTTTGTTTATAGCTTGTATATATGTTGAAAAAAGATTCTCATGTAAGCAGTTCATTTTGTATAGAGAGTGCCAAACAAAACCCTGGCAACCAAGAAGGCTCTGATCCGGGCTTCAAAGCTCTTCCTTCTAGGTCTGCTACTGCAAGGTATAACATTGGCGTGGTTCTTAGTATTTCTTCATTCGGTTGATTAGTCTCGATCGATGATTTGTTCAATATGTATGCATCTTTCAATCTAGCAAAAACATTGGAAATAACAATATAACTTGACCTTTTCTATTCAAGGTGGCTACTTCCACACCATCCACGATCTTAGCTATGGAGTCGATCTTCGCAAAATACGGTTAATGGGCATTCTTCAGGTATCACTAGTTCTATCTATTTGTCACCCACATTCTAGGAGTCTACACACATCCGTTTTTTTTTTCATTTCTAAAAGATCATATATTATGCTGGAACTAAGGCTGCATATATGTATCTCCAATCCATCCAGCAAGCATCCAAAATTTCAAATTAAAATTGTCCACTTGTTGTAGAGAATTGCAATAGCCTACTTTGCAGTGTCACTATGCGAAATATGGCTACGACGAGGTGGTGCAAGTGATGACAATGGAGCCGGCGGCTATGCCTTGATCAGAAGATACCGTCATCAGCTGTAAGCATGCTACAACATCAACAGTCACTTGAAATAATAGTAAATTATAGCTAGTTGTTGAGAATTACAGTTTTTACATTGCGTCACTGTTTGTTATATTATTTTCTCTTACTTTTGCAAAGGTTTGTGGGTTTGGTTCTCACAGTCACCTACATGGCGCTTTTGTATGGCATGTATGTGCCAGACTGGGAATATATGGTCACGTCTCCAGATACCACCTTGAAGCAGTTTATGGTAATTATAAATTAATAAATATGTCAATAAAAATTTCAGATCCTTATATATATATATATATATATATATATATATATATATATATAGAGAGAGAGAGAGAGAGAGAGAGAGAGAGAGCTTGTTTCAAGATGTTCTTTGTTCTGTTTATGACCTATATATTGCTGCATCCAGGTGAAATGTGCGGTGAGGGGTGATACAGGGCCTGGCTGCAATGCCGTCAGCATGATCGATCGACGTGTTCTTGGAATCCAACATCTCTACACACACCCTGTTTATCTCAAAACAGAGGTATGAAAAACATTCAGTTGCTGAAATATATGTGGCCTAGAAGTTCACATCCATGAATGAACCTTCACTGTTCCTATTTGATCCTGGAATTTCTAAAACTGTTGTTTAAATGTTCAAGTTTGTTGAGAAATGAGAACTAACAGTCTACAATATCTACTTTTTTGAGTAATTATAGCAATGCAGCATCAACTCCCCTCGAAATGGGCCGCTTCCATCAGATGCTCCAACATGGTGTGAAGCCCCCTTTGATCCTGAGGGCCTGCTCAGGTAATTAGTGCCTTACACTTGTCTAGCTAGCTACTTTCTAATATCACTTCCTGTAGTCCTAAACTATGTCTTTACAATTTGTAGTTCCGTGATGGCAATTGTGACCTGCTTGATTGGCCTCCAGATTGGCCACATCATTGTGCACTTCAAGGTATATATATATATATACCCAGAGCCAAAGTTGAGTTTCAAAATGTCTCATTCTGAATTTTTTTGCTCTTTCTATGGGAGACATTGTATATATTCAATTTAACTTTCAATTGCTACTTTTTTTTACTGCAGGAGCATGGTAAAAGAATAGTACGGTGGTCGATTCCATCGTTAAGCTTGCTGATTCTTGGCTTCTCACTTGACTTGTTTGGTAATAAAATGATTTGTTAACCAAGCATTTTGCTAAGACCATTGTTAATAATTGTGTTGTATGTTTGCCCCTTTCTACACCCAAGAAAGTTTCGGTACTGGGCCTTCAGCAATCGAATGTCAACGGTTACTTCTGAAATATTGTTCAGTAATTCAGTGTGGTGTAGTTATGCCCTAGGTGTAGATTATATTGGCACTTTTTTCTATGTAGTACGGGATTATCATCTTCAATTTTGTGGATTAACTTGCAGGCATCCACATGAACAAATCGTTGTATAGTCTGAGCTACACCTGCGTTACCACGGGCACAGCGGGCCTCTTCTTTGCAGGAATCTATTTGCTGGTTGGTGACAATAACTTTATTTTCTAAAATAATCACATTATAAGTTCTTCCATTCATTTGATGGAGTATTGCAGTAGTCGAGGTACCCGAATGGGAGGAAATGTTGTAAACAAAAATTAAATCAAACCAATTGAAATAAACCCAGTATATAGTCAAAATTTTATTACTAACTAATTTTACCTTATGGTATGTGTGAAACAATGCATTTTCCAATTGATAATCACTTTTATATCTTAAAATTACTAATTCGAGGCTTTCAATGGAGCCGCAATGTTATTTCTCATGAGATGCTTTAGAACAAAAGATAAATTCTAAAGATAATTATTACAAAGGTAGGACGATCTAGCCAATGTTTTTAAATTGGCTAACCGTCACTAATTGCCCTGGTACCGATAAGGACGATTAATCGACGATAAGGATGATTAATCGACCTCTTATCAGTCTAATCGTCCATATAATCATCCTGTATATAGTAGGACTATATATCACATATGTATGGTATATATACTATATACTTATATAGTAGACATCGAGCATCAATATTTGAGCATAGTGCAGCAGGAGGGAGGAGGAAGCAGCAGGACTGCAGGAGGGACGAGGAAGCAGCGCGCAGCAGGGAAGTTGCACAGACGGGCTGCTTGGATTGGAACCGGAAGGGAGGTAGGAGGGAGTGAGGATGGAGGGGGAGAGATCACACAGCAGGTGTAGCCGACGGCTGGAGACTGGGAGTGAGGAGTGAGGACTGAGGGGTGAGAGAGAGTGGGGGAGGTATATAAGAGAACCCCTAATGGGCCTGACCAAACAAATATAGCCCAGTAAGCCGAAGCAGCCCATGCCATCTGCGGTCTACCTATTTGGTGCTGATCGGCCAGGAGACCTAATCCGACGATTTATCGCCAGTAATCAATGATTAATCGGACGATCAGGTTTCTGATGGCTCTGATCGAATCGGAGGGCCTAATCGAGTGCTAGGTACCGATAAGAACGATTAATCATGATTAATTGGATGATTAGATAACATTGGATCTAGCTATCAATTATGTAGACTATAATAATTAATGATAATAAAAGTCATAGGGTCTACTCTATTTCTAAAGAATAGAGCCTTTTGAAAAAAATAAAAAGGAGTTTTTTGAATAAATAGTACTATAAACACAAGAGTTTCAACTCAACATGCACATAAAAAATTACAGCAAGTATGAAAATTTGGATTCATGACATCATGATGCATGACATGGGGTACAACATCAGATCCACCATAATAACTTTTAAGCTAAGATTTCAGCTAAACATATATTGAAGACACATGAAGTGTCATGGTGAGAGTGATATGGATGAAAAAATATATAGATTAGCTGATAAGTCCATCACAGTTGGACTGAGTATCTAGGTAATATGTTAAAAAATAAATAGAGAGAAAGCACAAATATCAGTAATTTTGTTTAGTCATAGGTACTTGACATGAATTACGTCTCCTAATATTCTTTGATATGCTAGTTTATCTAACTGAAGGTCTGTAGTTTATGCCAACTACTGTTATGAAAAGAGTGTGTTACATGGATTATGATGTCACCGACATGATATATATAAATATAACTATGCACTTTCAGGTGGATGTTTATTGTTACAAGAAGCCGTTTTTCCCTATGGAGTGGGTGGGAAAGCATGCTCTCATGATTTTTGTTCTAGTGGCATGCAACATCGCCCCAATCCTGATACATGGCTTCTATTGGAGGGAACCACAGAACAACCCTGTAAGATATATTTAAACATGTTTTGTTAGTTTCTTCATCTGATATTCCAGTTCATGAAGCGCTAATATTTTAACTTAATACAGTGGTGTCATTTGTTTGTGTGTGACAGTTGAAATTCATCGGAATAGGAGGCTGACCGCAGTGTCGATGTCGATGATTTATTTAGGAGAGAACAATAACATACACCACCGGTTTCGCCAATAGTGTGGTACCCACATGTTTAGAGTTGGTGCTCTTACACGGAAAAAGTCAATTTACAAATCATGTTCGCTGTATTAGTTGGGTTTTTTCTTTTTACATTTTCTCTCACTATAAACACTGAGGGTTTGTTTGGTTGCACTCATGTTCATCTCAGTCCGTATGTTTTCATCTCCATTTACTCCAACACACGTGAGTTGGAGTGGACACGAGTGCAGCTAAACAAGGCCCGAGGGCTATTGCGGTCTGGTTTTTTCCAATTTTGTTTTCCATATATGTCATCCTTTTTTTTCCATAATTTGAAATGTCATTCAATACAAACAAAGTCGCAGGGCACACAAAAGGCTCCAAAAAAAAATCAACAAATGGAATTTGCCACAACATTCACCACACACACATAATATTATTCAAGAAAAACAGCGCAAAACAAGCTCAAACAGATCACCGATGTACACAAGGCCGGTGCCGCACACATACAGATGAATGTAAATAAACGCTGCACTGCAAAGATGGATCACATCGGAGCCGGCGCTGCCGGCGAGCCGCCGCTGCCTTGGTCCGGCTGGTAGTATGGCAGCACGGTATAGACAGTCTGCATGATGGTCATGACGAGTAGGAAGACGGCGGCGGCGAGCGACATGAACGCCCAAGGGCTCCGGAAGTAGGTGTGGATGAGGTTGGCGCGCCACATGTTCCACGGCTTCCGGCAGTAGGCGTTCACCTCCCGGTGCACGGCGTCCAGCGCGCTCTCGGCCTCCAGCACCACGTCCTTGGAGATGCTGTTGAAGAGCTTGGCCACGGCCTTGTCGCTGCCGACGGCGTTCTGGATGATGCCCTTGGAGCTGAGCAGGGCCACGTCCTTGGCGGAGTCGATGATGTTGTCCATGAAGAAGATGTACGCCGTCACGTCGTTGCCGGCGCCGACGTGCAGCCGCTCGAACGCCATCATGTTGAGGAACATGTACTCGGTGGAGTCGTCCACCGTCACCGCCGGCATGCTCAGCACGCCGTGCCGGAAGCGGATGTCGTGGAGGCTCTCCGAGATGCTCTTCTTGAACCGGATCCCGGCCTCGTACAGCTCCACCGCGGACCGGATGATGTCCGTCTCCGGCACCTGGCGCGGTGAACGGTGCTGGTAGTGGCCGTAGAGCATGTTCCGGCGGTGCACGTCCAGCGCGTGGAGCCCGATGCCGACGCCGGAGGTTGGCAGCCGGGGCGTCGGCGTCAGGAACCTCAGCACCATCCTGTTGATGGCATCGCCATTCTGCATCCATCATGATTCATGTGCACATGCATGAAAGTTTCGTGTTAGTTCTGGTTCTAGTTCAGCAGTAAGATGATATATAAAGTGATATTCGATCTGATCTGATCTGTCCGTAAATTTCTGATTTGTGACATGTTAGACCTTAGAAACAGAACCCACTTTTTTCTTTTGAAAGGCAAGTGTGATACCATGTGAAAAGAAGAGAATTCAAGATGATGGACGGTGACAGGAACACGCCTAGCTTTGCCTTTTGCTTTATTTTGGCTTCGATTCTATCGATGCCTTGATAAAGCGAAGCATAAAGAAAACACTACCTAAAAAACGAAACGAATTTACGAGAGTTCGACTGCATGCATGACTTCTCGATGGATACCATACCGTAGGCTTGCCAGTCTCGACGGCGACGAGCTTCTCGAGCAGTATGAGCGGCAATTGGTTCTCGAGCATGAGCATGTCGCGGCGGATGTAGGGCACCATGTAGAGCACCCCATGGTGGCTGAAGATGGGGTCGTTGGGCGCGTAGTCCACGGCGGTGTTCCTCCAGTCGAGGCCGGCGGCCCTCATCACCTCCAGCAGGAAGCAGCCGTCGACGATCATCACCTCCAGGAACCGCTCCCTCCCGCCGCCGGCGCCGCGCCAGTCGGCGCCTAGGTCCAGGTACGCGCTCTCCAGCGGCTCCGCGATCTCCTCCACGGCGGCCACGAAGTCCTCCAGCGGCCGCTTGGCGCGGCGCAGCAGGTGCCGCAGCGCCCGGCGCTTGTGCTCCTCCATGGGCAGCAGCTCCGGGTCGCCGTGGTGGAAGGGGCCCAGCGACACCACCTGCGGCTTGTACGCCTTGGGCTTGAGGTCCTTGATGCACGCCGGCACGCGGTAGATGCAGTGCCGCTGCCACCGAGACACCTCCACCGACGCGTCCGCCTCGCCCAGGTCCTTCTCCACGTCCACCACCCACGGCCGCCTGCCGCCGGCGCCACCGGCCGCCGCCATGATGGACGATCCGATCGACCAGCAGTTGATGATCAATGCACGTAGCTGATGATGTGTCTAAGTAAACATAAACATGGAATTCGATCGATTGCTAGCTAGCTAGATTTGTAGGATCTTCATGGAGGCATCGATGTTAGACACTAATCTATAGGCTAGATCGATCGAACCTTAAATATATAGAGCTACGGGGATGATCGATAGCTAGGCGCGTTGCCAATGGCAACTAACGTACGTACGCATATGTGGTTACTTGCGTTGCATGCCACCGCGTGCGTGCGAAGTGCATGAAAAAGATGTCACTGTCATGTGAATGCATATGGCTAGCAGCTATTCAATGAGTTCTAAGCTTAGTCTAGTGCTCCATTCGAAATATAATTGTATTTTCTTTTTTAGAAAAAAGAATAATTTTGGCCTCTACAAACGGACACAGTCAATCTCTTACAAGATTTTCAGCATAAATGCTGATTAACAAATAAAGGGAAAGAGCAAACTTTAGAATTAAATTTTATAAGAAAAGTCTATTATTGCTTTTCCATCCATTCTTGGTGAAGATATCCAGCGCGACCACCTCCAAACATTTGCTCGACAACCAGATCATATCTCTCTAGTGTCCTCACGCTACAGCAACGCCTAAAACCCTAGCCAATATATGTTTCCTTGATCGAAGGTAGCCTGCAAAAAGGAAGTATATTGCGTTTTCTAGGCTAACTATATTTTTTCACGTTGCAATGCGACGCGTCACACAATCTATGGTTATCAGGGCGGTAGAGCTCAAAGATAAGTAAATATCGGTTAACTGGTTGTGAAGATGCAGTCAAATGAGTTACATGCTTAGTGCCGTGAATGTCCAGGAAGAGATTATTTTGGTCACCGAGAGGTGCACGCTTTTATGGCTAAGAGATGATCGTACTCATCCTCGATGCAAAGTACATGATTTTAATGTTTACTTATGCTTTTAAAGCTGTTCTGCAACTATGAGTGCTTAACGCTTTAGCCTCCTTCCCTCCTATATAATCTTAATGTTTTAGCCTTCTTCAGTCCTATTTGGATCTCCTAAAACACCATAAGAATGGTATAGAGCAACATAAGAACGAGATCCAAACACTTGTATTCTAGGGAAGATATTTTTGTTATCTAACTATCTACCCAAAGCCTGCTATTTGGAGATACTTCCTATGCGAAGACAATAATCTAGATTATTTGTTGGCTATTTAGTTCCTCCATTCCAAATTGTAAACCATTGTGGGTTTTCTAAATACATAGCTTCTACTATATATCTAGACATAATGTATATCTAAGGTACGTAGCAAAAGCTATGTATCTAGAAAAAGTCAAAATGATTTATAATTTTGAACCAAAGCAGTTGACTATATTCTCACAATGAGAATGAGATCCAGAGCATAAGGGTCGTTAAACTACTTCTTGCCCTACATCTTCCAAGTGTTTTCGGCCTAATTGTTCAAGCGCTAACTCTCTTTAATTGCACTGCTAGCTGTTATCTTTTCTCATAAATAATGCAATGTTTAAAGAGAATATTAATTGAGTGTAAGATGATCATTTTATCTAATCTTGGTTCATGTCCTCGGGTCTAAAAACTACGAGGATTGTAAATCGGAGATACTCTACCTAGGGCTAGGCTAAACGTTTAAACCAACTAAATGGTGATTAAACAAGATAAATAGCTGATTTTTTTTTCGCGAGCGGGTCTTTTACCCGTATTTCATTAAGAGGAAGGGCCTAAAGAAGGGCCGGTAACCGGATACAAAGGACTCATAAGTAATCCACGGATTACCCACGAAATCCCCAATACACAAAACAAACAGCAAGAAAACATGATAAGGGAGAGGGGAACCTCCACCTCCACACACCACCCAACTATGCCTGCAAAAGAAAATTACATCCACGCAATGGTCGCCAGCAGATTGTGGGTCAAGCCACGGTGGCAAAGCATCCGCCAACGAACCAAGCAGCATAGCATCCGCCAACGAACCAAGCGGCAAAGCATCCGCCAACGAACCAAGCGGCATAGCATCCGCCAACGAACCAAGCGACCACGGCGGCCAAGCATCCGCCTAGAAATGGGTCCACACAGCCTTGACAGCAAAGCATCTGCACGAGGGGAGACCAACGACAACGACGATGGCAAAGCATCCGTCAGGTAGAGATGACAATGGCGACACCAAGCAAGCTGGACAAACCATGGCGAAGACGAGCATGAGGCACCCAGGCATAGACGCAAAGGAGCGAAATCGGCGATAGTAGTGGATGGGCTGCAGTAGTGCTCCAACGAAGCCTTCACGAAGGAACTTGACATCCGCGGACGCCAACAACGATGGTAAGCACACGAGTAAGGTCACGTGACCTCAGCTACCCCAGCGGACCAAAGCTTCGGCGACGCCTCCAAGAAGAAACATGGCACGGTTGCGCCATTGCCGCCGCCCTGGACGGGCCAGGCAAGGTTTTCACCCAGCTATTTTACGTCCTCCAGGGCAAGCCACCCAACTGCAGCAACCATAGCACCACGACACCGGTGCCTGCCCGACCGCATCCACAGGCAGCGTGCACGGGCGCGGTCACCGTAGGCCGGATCGGCCAGCCCCGCCCGCCAGCCGTACTGACACCGGCTAGCCGGCCGCCGCGCAGACCCACCACGGTCGCCCGGAGCCGCCATCGAGCACGGGGCGCGGCTGGCCACGGCATCACCGGACGTCTTGGGCGCCACCAGATCCGGCCACAAGGGTACTGGATCGGGCACGCCGGCCGCAATCGCCGCCGTTCAGGAGCAGGAGGAGCTCCAGCCTGCCGCGTGCCGCAACCCAGGCGGATCCAGGACGAGGTGGGGCGGATCCGGCCGGTCACAGGCGCTCACCAGCCCCAGGTGAGGTGGATCTGAGCGGACACCGGAGCTCCACGCCGGAGGTCGTCGCACATGGCAGTAGACCCGGAGGGATGAGATCCGGCCACCGGACCTCCAGATCCGGCCCCAAAGGAGGCGGATCTGTCCATCCGCCGCTGCTCCTCGCCGGAGGTGGATGGAGTGGAGGGGGGAGTCAGAGTAGCGCGTGTGAGAGAGAGGAAGGTGCGAGCGGTGAGGTGGAACTGCTGCGGGGGCCTTTTTGAGCGCCGCAGCGGGCCGCCGCCGCCGCTAGCCGGAGAGCGGCGGCGGCGGCCTGGGAGCTGGCCGGCGGTGGCCGAGTTTGGTGTCGGCGGGTGTAGCCCCCCGAGTCGCCTCGGGGAGACGACGCGGGGGAGTCGGGGAACTGTGTGTTTGTTTAAATAGCTGATTAAATGGACATGACAAGCACTGTAGCGTGTAAATGGGCTAATAAACGGTCGCGTAGGCGAACAATGACTCTACCACATTTAGAATTAGGTTTTACATAACGATGTGATCTAGATGCCCGTGCGAATTATAATTATAATGTAATAATATAATAATGTGTGAACTGATTGATTAGCTGGCCAGAACAAACATTGAGGAAGCGAGGAATATGTACAAGGAAGGCCGCCGTTGTTGGAAATGGTGCTTGAATGTACGTAGGACGAAGAAAGTTGCTTGCGTGGTCAGAGAATAGACTAGAGAGCAGGGGAGGTATCTTGGTCGTTGCTCTCTCTCTAGTTTTCCATCATCATCCATGCATGAGATGGAGCCGAGAGGAATCAAGAAAGGAAGCTCCAGGTGCACGCCACACACGTGATACGTGCACGGAAAAAGCTCCGTCGAAACTAATAAATGGGTCAAGCACAAGCAGGATCTGGTCAGCCTTTTTTTGGACAAAGTTCAGGAAATTCGCGCGCAGTTTAGTTATGTGGGCTTGCAGGGGAGATGTTGGGCCGCCATAGGTTGGAAGAGCATTGCATTGCTGGGGTTTGTTGGGCCGCAAACCTGTTAATGATTTGGCCCCAAACTAGTACAGTATTGGTGTTGCTCTAGATTTTTTTTCCCTGGGAATATGCTTGCGTCGCTATGGGGAAGGACATGGTGGTATTTTCTGGGCTAGCTCCGGGCACTGGGAAGACAGAGGCAGACCTGCTCCTTAAAGATCGTCTCCAACGAGGAATCTGTATAAACATCAAAACCTAACATGGATAGCAATCCTTAAAGATCGTCTCCAACGAGAAATCTGTATAGATATCAAAACCTAACATGGATAGCAAGAGATTCAAAATTAGCCTCCAACAGAGTACCTATACGAAAGATTTATTTTGGATTGTCTGAGAGGCACAACCCAAATATGAGCATCATCTCTCCTGGAAACCCATTTGCAGAAAGGATTCTCTTTTGGGTCTTGTTGTTGGAGAAGATACCGAATAGGTATTGAACCTTTTGCCTGTAGCGCTACCCGAAGGACGATTGAGTCTTGTATTTTGGGTGTTGTTGTTGGAGATAGCCTAAGTGCAGGACGTGACAGAGGTGTTCACCGTTGAAGCAATTGAATTGTGTAGGCCAATTGTCGGAGATCGATCATGGTTTCTTTGCAGATAGAGTGCAGAGCCAAATCTAAGAGCCCTCAGCCCTCACCCGCGGCATCCATTGCGACACAGCATGGTCGTTGGCTTGCTCAGCAGTGTCACTACAGGATGAGAGCACCAGGAGCATATCGGGGGCTGTTGAGTAATTAGGTAATTTTGTGATTAATTTTCAGATTAATAGCAGAATATAAATCATTACAATCTCATAAATTAGCATGCAGATCTCTAACATACTAGTTAAATCAGGCAGCACTAAAAGCAATATAGCTAGCAACATAGCTAAGATCATCATGATCAACACAGTAGACGAACGACAATAATAAATTGGTCACGTGGTGTATACCTTTTGTTTGCAGAAGAAATGGTGTCGCTGATAAAGATGATGCAGAGTGAGACGCGGCTGTTGCTGGTACTAAATCGTCGATGAGTGGTGAAGGAAGAGCTCGGAGCAACTGACGACGAATACGCTTGGACGTAGCGCTACCTGACTTGGATGGAAGACAACCCGTCGTGAAAGTTGGGAGCAGTCACGCGACGAGCGCTTTCCAAAAACCTTATTCATCCTCTCCCGATGCAGGATCACAAGGACGAGGGTTCCGGAGACTTGCTCTCCCGAACATCGGTGCACGTAGACGCCGGGATGGAGAGACTACGACGGCAGCACAGCAGCGAGAAAAAAAATACTAATTTACTACCTTTGGATATTTCAAACTAGAATTCTCAATAGTAGTTTTTGGTGTGCCTTTTCCCAAGAGGATTGGTATATATATATATATATATATATATATAGAGAGAGAGAGTATATTCAGTAACCAGTTACAAAATAAGTTATTCTGTAACCACCTCCATTTACGATAATTTTATATATTAATTTACAATAATGTCAATACATATTTACGATAGTTGGGTTACTATAACATATGGGGATATTTACTATAACGTTATAGTAAACCACTTAGTAAGAAGTTATTATAATCTCATAAATTAACATAATAATTATCGTAACTCAAAGTGGCTATAGAGTAGTAGTTATATATATATATATATATATATATATATATATATATATATATATATATATATATATATATATATATATATATATATATATATAAGAAAACTCCCTACCTTCATATCTATTAGCAATATGGTACGAATTGATGTTGCACCTCCCACCTCTACTTATGGGTGTAAACATTAAAGCCCATTAGAAAACACATGTATTGGCCCTTTGAGATTTATTAGAATTTATGGATATGGATTTAGGGGAACTAACCATATAAATTCTAACAGCCCTCACCGGATCTCAACTGTCCAGTATAAATATTTTTCTTCTCCCACTACTATTTACATACTAGTGTTTCAGCAGAGACGGTTAAGTTGAACATCCGCCTAGAGCTTCAAGTTACACCCATTCACAACTTGAACAATGGACTACGCCTTGAATTGTAAGTTTTGTACGAACGAGTTTCACTCAAAGTCAAACTAGTACTTGGCTACCAGTAGCGTTCCCCGTGGGTGGATCATATACGTCGTACTCCCTGATCTCTTCATGAGCTTACTAGAGATCACCCAAGTCTCATAGACTACGACGTTTTACAGTCCGACTCATATAGGTATGTTCTTTCAAGAATGCTCTGCTGGACAGCACCTTCGCTTGTTAAAGCCAATAGAACATATTAAGGCATTCGGCAACCTGCCTTACAACGCCTCATCGCACAGAGAGTATTGCATCTTCACTTAGCGAGGGTTATAGATTACTCTCCTCAGTTTACCGATAGTTTGTTTTTCCTAGGTCCTTAGTTACAGGATCTCCGATCAAAAAGGTTGGGTTAGTACTAATCTAAACTCACATGGGTCTCATACCCATCTCTCTTGATGCATTTTCTATCACATTTCGTGATAACCCTTTTGTAAAGGGATCTGCCAGGTTTTTGTCTGTTTGCACGTATCCCACTGCTATTACTCTGGAGTTTCTCAACTTCCTGACAGTCTTTAAACGTCTTTTAATGTATCTTGTTGACTTCGCATTATCCTTAGCACTGTTCACTTTAGTAATCACAGTTTGATTATCACAGTTCATAAGGATAGCCGGTATTGGTTTTTCAACCACCGACAAGTCCAACAAGAGCTCACGCAACCATTCTGCCTCTGCAGAAGCTGTATCTAAAGCAGTAAGTTCTGCTTCCATGGTTGATTTTGTCAAAATAGTTTGTTTGCAAGACCTCCATGACACTGCGCCACCTCCAAAAGTAAACACATACCCACTAGTGGCGTAGATTTGGTCAATATCAGATATCCAGTTTGAATCACTATATCCCTCGAGCATAGCTGGGTGCCTAGAATAGTGAATCCCAAAACTCATTGTACCTTTAAGATAACGCAAGACCCTTTCTAGTGCACGTCAATGATCATCACCCGGGTTGGACGTGTACCTACTCAACTTGCTCACATCAAAAGAGATATCTGGTCTTGTTGCACTAGCTAAATACATAAGTGAACAAATAATCTGAGAGTATCTCAAATGGTCTCTACCTATCTTTTTGTTCTTTCTCAAAGTCACGCTAGGATCATAAGGTGTTGGAGAAGGCTTGCTATCCATAAATCCAAACCGGCTCAAAACCTTCTCAACATTGTGAGATTGCAGCAAAGTAATCCCACTCTCATTCTTAATCAGCTTAATGTTTAGAATCACATTAGCCTCTCCAAGATCTTTCATGTCAAAGCTCTTAGATAGAAAAGACTTGACCTCATTAATTGCATCAATGTTCATGCCAAAGATTAGAATATCATCGACATATAAGCATAATATAACAATATTGCCCCCACCATGTCGATAGTACACACACCTATTAGCCTTATTTACGGCAAAGCCCGCACTCGTTAAAGTTGTGTCAAACTTCTCATGCCATTTTTTAGGTGCTTGTTTCAAGCCATACAAAGATTTCAGTAACTTGCACACCTTGAGCTCTTCACCTTTTAATATAAACCCATTAGGCTGATCAATATAGATTTCCTCATCGAACTCTCCATTAAGGAATGTTGTCTTCACATCCATTTGATGAATGAGAAGACCATATGAGGTAGCCAGGGAAAGTAGCACTCGAATAGTGGTCATTCTAGCAATAGGTGAATAAGTATCAAAGAAATCCTCGCCTTCCTTCTAGGTATAACTCTTGGCCACAAGCCAAGCCTTGTACTTGTCAATAGTACCATCAGGTCTAAGCTTCTTCTTGAACACCCACTTACAGCCCACAGGTTTACAACCAAACGGCAGCTCAGATAATTCCCAAGTTCCATTAGAAAGAATCGAGTCCATCTCACTATGAACAGCTTCTTTCCAATCATCTGCGTCTAAAGATGCATATGCCTCTGCAATAGAGGTGGGAGTATCATCCACAAAGTACACAATGAAATCATCACCAAAAGATTTTGCAATTCTTTGTCTCTTGTTCCTCGCAGGAACTTCATTGTCATCCTTCTCAAGGACTTCTTCAAGTGGTTGCTCAAATGACTCAATAGGAGACTCAATAGGTGTAGTAAAATCAATAGCTATCTCAGAAGAAAATCTAGCATTGCTATGCATATCTTTCATAGGAAATATGTTCTCAAAAAATGTAGCATCACGAGACTCCATAATTGTATCAACATGCATATCAAGAACTTCAGATTTTACTACTAAAAACCTATAGGCAATGCTCTGATGAGCAAATCCTAGAAAGACACAGTCTACAATCTTTGGTCCAAGCTTGCACTTCTTAGAAATTGGTATGTTGACCTTCACCAAGCATCCCCACGTGAGCAAGTATGAAAGTGATGGTTTCCTCCCAACCCAATTCTCATATGGGGTTGTCTCTTTATTTCTATTTGGAATTCTATTCAGGACATGACTTGCAGTCAATAAAGCCTCCCCCCACCATGCCTTAGATAAATCTACAGTGTCTAACATGGCATTCACCAGGTCAGTCAGCGTGCGGTTTTTCCTCTTGGCAATCTCATATGATTCGGGCGAATAGGGAGGCGTCCTCTCATGAATAACACCATGTTCCTCACAGAATTCATCAAACAATCTAGCAAAATATTCACCACCACAATCCAACCTTAGACGCTTAATCTTTCTCTCTAGTTGATTCTCAACTTTAGCCTTATAGATTTTAAAGTAGTCTAGCGTTTCATCCTTAGATTTAAGAAAGTAAATATAGCAAAATCTAGTTGCATCATCTATTAAAGTCATGAAGTATCTCTTTCCACCTTTTGTCAACACACCATTCATCTCGCATAGATCAGAATGTATGAGTTCTAGAGGTGCCAAGTTTCTTTCCTCCATTGCCTTGTGAGGCTTTCGAGGTTGCTTTGATTGCACATAACTATGGCACTTAGAACCTTTGGCAATAGTGAAATCTAGAATTAAATTCATGCTAGACAATCGTGACATCAATCCAAAATTCACATGACATAAACAAGAATGCCAAACACTCGAAATATCATTAAGTGATTCACTGATTTATTACAAAAATTTGTCAAAGAAAGACAGAACAATCCTCTAGACTCATAACCTTTACCAATAAATTATCCATGCTTAGATAATACTATTTTATTGGACTTTAACACTACCTTAAACCTATCTCTCAAAAGAAGGAAGGCACTAACAAGGTTCTTGCGAATAGTAGGGAGATGCTGCACATTCTTCAGCTGCACAATCTTCCCCAAAGTAAACTTTAGATCTACCATGCCAACACCACTAACAGAAGCATGCAACCCATTCCCCATTAGGACGGATGAAAGCATCTAGGCCCCTAGTTGGGTTTCGGTGATTAATGACAATATGAGATTACTATGACTAACGTGTGTTTTGCAGAGGCAATTAAGTTAGGTTATGGTAATGGCAATTGATTGGGCAATCATGGTTGTCATGCCCCTACGATGGAAATTGTTTTAGTTTTCACAGGATGGACGACAAGGTTAAGGATGGACTAGTTCTAAGTGTCGTTTGGTGTTGAAGAGACACTAGAGTAGTTTAGGACTTTATTTTTCCTTTGGCCATACTATTAAGGGGGGTATGAACTATTAGCTTGACCTAGGTGAGTCTAGTGGGTTAGGTGTGATGCACACTTATCAAATCTAGCACTATATAGCTCAGGAGTAGCCCTAAGATCAATTGGAGCAAACTTCATTTACATATGATTTCGAGTTGGAAGTGAATGGAGGGTCAAATGACTGACTAGACGCTGGTCTAGTTATGACCGGACGCTAAAGGGTGAGTCTGGTCAGTTCATTTGATCAACTGGAGTCGTCTGGTTGTGACCGGACGCTGAGTGAAAAGGGACCGGACGCTGGGTTCCTGCTCCCAGTCAAGTCCAGAGAGGTTCCAGAGAGGGAGTTTCCTGATCGGACTCGTTCGGTCAGTGCTGACCGGACGCTGGTCAGGATCCGGTTACTGACCGGACGCTGGACAGCGAAGTGACCGGACTCTAGATGCCAGCATTCGGTCGACATCAGTAAGGTTCTAGAGAGCAGTTTTCATGACCGGACACGTCTGGTCAGTGTTGACTGGACGTAGGTCAGAGTCCGATCATAACTTAACGGCTCTGTGGCGGGGATAACTGATCGGAGCATCCGATCATTTTGACCGGAGCATCCGGTCACCCCACAGAGTGCTGACTCAACCTCCTAATGGTTTGTTTTGAATGAGGGGGTATAAATACTTACTCTATTCATCCAAGGGAGGTCTCTTGCCCATTTGTTCTGCTGAGAAACACCCTTGAGAGTGCTAAGGAGAGCAAGAGCCTAGTGAGGTGATTGAGATTTGAGAATCCAAGATTAAGGCCTCATTAGTGCAAGGAGAGTAGCAAGTGTGCATCAACCCTTCTCATTAGGCTTGTTGTGGTTAAGTGAGAGTTCGTGCTTGTTACTCTTGGTGATGTGGTGATCGAGAGTTTGGTGATCTTCCGGCGGAGCTTGTGGATGACCCAACTCAAGTTGTGAGTGGTTGTGGGCGATTCACCACGACGAAGTGTCAAAGAATCAGCCTGTAGAGAGCACTTGATCCTTGCGCGGATCAATGGGGAGCTATACCCTTGCGCTGGTGCTACAACGTGGACTAGTGGAGAGTGGCGACTCTCCGATACCTCGGCAAAATATCACCATGTTCCTTCTCCTCTCTTTACTTTAAGCATTTATATTTGAGCAATTCAATTCTTATCTTTACATTCTTAGAATTGCCATGCTAGAGTAGGATTAGAACTTAGGGTGCTAAACTTTTGTGCGGTAGATCAATAGAATCACATTCTAGGCACAAGGGGTGAAGTGGGCTAAGTGTAGGGTTTAATTATTGCAAAGAATTTTAGAATTAGCCCAATTCACCCTCCTCTTGGGCATCTTGATCTTTTCAATTGGTATCGGAGCCTCGTGCTCATGAATTTAGGCTTAACCGCCTAGAGAAAGATGTTCAACGGGGATGGACCTCCTCCTATCTTTGAGGAAGATGATTTTCCTTATTGGAAAATCCGCATGGAGGCTTACTTAGAAGCTCTAGATGTTGGAATTCTTAGAGCCGCTTCTCAAGGTTTCCCAAAACCTAAGGATCCCACACACCTTCAAGGCGATAAAGTCAATTATGAGAAATGGAATGCAAAGGCTAGAAACACCATCTTTAGAGGCCTTTGTAAAGATGTGTTTAACCATGTGCGGAACCACAAGGATGTCCATGCACTATGGTCGAACATTTGTGCGCTCCATGAGGGAATAAAGAGTGAGCTTGAGGAAAGCTATCATCTTGTCATGAAAAAGCTTAATTCCTTTGAGATGATTTCTGAAAGAAAGTGCTAATGAAATGTACTCACGCTTGAATGTTCTTGTAGAGGAAGTCAATGGCTTGGACTCACACAAATGCAACCATCCGATGTTGTAAGAAAGATCTTGAGTGTCCTCCCCATTGACAAATATGGGTATATTGTGACCGTGCTTCATCAAGATGATCTTTCCACCGCTACACCAACACAAATATTGGGAAAGATCAATACACATGAAATGTATATGCACATCACACCACAAGACGGCTCTTCCTCCACCAAGAAGAAAGACTTGGCATTCATGGCTAGCCAAGAGAGCAAGGGCAAAGCAAGAGTGGAATATGAGAGCTAAAGTGATGATGAAATTGATGATGCAAGCCTTGCTCTCATGGTGAGAAGAACCGCCAAGATGCTTAAGAAGCTCAACAAGAATGGTGTCAAGTTTGACGGCCAAAAGAAGAAGTTCTTCACTAGCAATAGAAGGAAGCCAATCTCAGAGATGGATTGCTATAATTGTGGAGAACTTGGTCATCTCGCACATCAATGCCCCAAGCCAAAGAAAGACAAATACAAGAAGAAGTACAAGGGCAAGAAAGATGACTCAAGCAATGAAGATGATGATGAAAAGAAGAAAAACAAGCCATACAAGAAGAAGGATGGCAAGAAGAAGGATTTCCACAAGAAGAAGAAAAATGGCAAGGCATACATCGTCGGTGATTGGCTCACGGATATTGATTCATCAAGTTGCTCATCCGATGATGATAGTGAGAACAAGAAGGTGGCCGCTATTGTGATTGACTCTTCACTATCTTCACCAATACCACCGCCATCATCCTCTACACACCGATGCCTTATGGCCAAGGGTGAAGGAAAGGTACAAAGTGATGATGAAAGTAGTGGTGATGAACATGCTAGCAATGATGATAGTGATAGTGATGATGAATTTGAATCACCTTCATATGATGATCTTGTCAAATTGCTAAATCAATACACTAAGATCATTAGAAAGACTAGAGCTAAGAATGAAAAGCTAGAACTTAAGAATGACTCTCTTTTAGCTAAATGTGACATAGCGGAAAAAGCTAGTGTTGAGCTTAGAGAAGCAAATGATGCTATGTCATACAAACTCAAGGAGTTCAAATCTTCTAAGAAGGAGCTTAAAGAAAAACATGATAAACTTGAGGGGATACATAATGAGCTCATCACTAGCTACAATATTCTAAAAGAAGAGTATACCAACCTCAAGGTTAATCATGATAATCTTGTTGTCTCTCATGAGTTTTTATCCAATGAGCCACATGATGCTACTAACCATGTTGTTAAGATTGATATAGCTACATCATGTGATGATTTGATTATTGAGAGCATTGAGCAAGGTTCTAGTAGCAAAGGCAAGCAAGTGGTTGAGTCCGATAACTATGAAGAGTATGTCAAGATCAAGGATGAGAATGAGAAGCTCAAGAAAGATCTTGAAAAGCTATCAACCACCAACACCATTGTGATAGAGAATCTTGACCATGATAGTGAACTAGCTCTTGAGAATGAGAAGCTTAAGGAAGAGAACAAGAGACTCAAGAAGGAGAAAAATCATAATGAGCTCAAAGAAGAGAACAAGAAGCTCAAGTTAGAAAAAGAACGTCTCAAGACCGGTTTGAGCAAGTTTACAAGTGGTCAACATCTTCAAAGTGAGCTACTCATAAACACCGTCATGAAGATGGATAGAAGTGGAATTGGATATTTGGCACATCAAGAGAAGAAGGCTCATGCTCAACACCAACAACAACACAAGTCAAAGCCAAAGCCAAAGAGGTGTTTTGAGTGTGGACAAGAAGGTCACTTTGCCCATGAGTGTCAAACTCCTCCACCACAACCCTTGCCCAAGCATGCTAGACCTTTTGCTTTCAATGCTTATTACATGCTTAGAAAGGATTCTAGTGGTAAAATAAAAGTCATGTTCTTAGGACCTCACAATAAGAATAGGCCTAAGAAAATTTGGGTTGCAAAGTCACTTGTTGAGAAAGTCAAGGGCCCTCAACAAGTTTGGGTCCCTAAACAATCTTGATCTCTTATGTGTAGGTGAACTACAAGACCGGTGGAAGTCATTGGGTAATTGATAGTGGTTGCACTCAATATATGACCGGTGATCCTCGTATGTTCACCTCACTAGATGAAGTTGATGGTCAAGAATGAATTATATTTGGTGATAATTCAAAGGACAAAGTCAAAGGATTGGGCAAAGTGGTAATATCAAATGATCATTCAATCTCAAATGTGCTATATGTTGCTTCTTTGAGCTTCAACTTGCTATCCGTTGATCAATTGTGTGATCTTGGCTTTCAATGCTTGTTTACCGAGAAGGAAGTAATTGTATCTAAGAAAGAGGATGATCAAGTTATATTCAAGGGATTTAGATACAACAACCTATATCTAGTAGATTTTGCCTCCGAAGATACTAACTTGAAGACATGCTTATTCACCAAAACATCACTTGGATGGCTATGGCATAGAAGACTTACTCATGTTAGGATGAGCTCACTCAAGAAGCTTATGAAGAATGAATTGATGAGAGGGTTGAAGGATGTGAAATTTGAGAAGGACAGACTTTGTAGTGCATGTCAAGCCAGCAAGCAAGATGCAAACACTCATCCTACAAAAGCTTTCATGTCAACAACAAGAGTGCTAGAGCTCCTTCACATGGACTTATTTGGAGTAACAATTTATAAGAGTTTGGGAGGAAATCTTTATTGTCTTGTGATTGTTGATGACTACTCTAGATATACATGTGTGTTCTTCCTTCATGACAAGACCAAAGTTGCATCATGTTTCAAGAAGTTTGCCAAAAGAGCACAAAATGAGTTTGAAGTGAAGCTCAAGAAGATAAGAAGTGATAATGGAAAAGAGTTTGACAACACAAACATTGAAGCTTATTGTGATGAAGTTGGAATCAAGCATGAGGTCTCCACAACATATACTCCTCAATAAAATGGTGTAGTAGAGAGAAAGAATCGGACACTTATCACTCTTGCAAGAACAATGCTTGATGAGTACAACACACCCGAAGCTCTATGGGCGGAAGCTATCAACACCGCATGTTATGCATCCAACCGCCTATTCCTTCAAAAGTTTTTTGGCAAGACACCTTATGAGTTGCTCAATGGAAAGAAGCCGGATGTCTCATTCTTCCGGGTGTTTGGTTGCAAATGCTACATCTAAAAGAAGCGGCAACACTTAGGAAAGTTTCAAAGATGTTATGATATTGGCTTTCTTGTTGGTTACTCATCAAAGTCCAAAGCATATAGAGTATTTAATCATGCCACCGGCTTGGTTGAAGAAACATATAATGTAGAATTTGATGAATCTAACGGCTCCCAAGGAGCATATGAGAATCTTGATGATGTAGGTGATGAACCATTGAGGGAGGCTATGAAGAACATTCTGGTTGGAGACATCAAGCCTAAAGATGATGAAGATGATGCACAAGTGATTGATCCACCTTCTTCATCAAATGTGCCACAATATGGTGATAAAGATGGGAGAGTAGAAAATAAAGATACTCATGTCTCTCATGATCAAATGGTGGCACAAGCACAAGATGTTGATGCTCCACAACCTCCTCCTCAAGTGGTTGATAGAAGAAATTCACCTCTACTACAAGCTCATCCACAAGATCTCATCATAGGGAGTCCTTCAAAGGGTGTAATGACTCGATCTCAAAAACTTGCTTCATTCATTGAACATCACTCTTTTGTCTCTTGGGTTGAACCTAAGAATATAGAAGAAGCTCTTCAATATTCGGATTGGATAAATGCCATGCATGAAGAGTTGAACAACTTCACTCGTAATGAAGTTTGGACTCTTGAAGAGCGACCACAAGATGCAAGAGTCATTGGAACAAAGTGGGTGTTCCGCAACAAGCAAGATGATCAAGGTGTTGTAGTGAGGAACAAGGCAAGACTAGTTGAAAAGGGGTTCTCTCAAGTTGAAGGGTTAGATTTTGGAGAGACCTTTGCACCGATTGCAAAACTTGAAGCCATTTGTATCCTCCTTGCATATGCATCGCATCATGAAATGAAATTATATCAACTGGATGTTAAAAGTGCATTTTTAAATGGCTTCATAAATGAACTAGTTTATATTGATCAACATCCTAGGTTTAAAGACCCTAGATATCCTAACCATGTTTATAGGTTGTCCAAGGCGTTATATGGGCTTAAGCAAGCCCCAAGAGCTTGGTATGAACGCCTTCGGGATTTTCTCATTGAGAAGGGCTTCACCATTGGGAAGGTCGACACCACACTATTCACCAAGAAGCTTGATGGAGAAATCTTCATTTGTCAAGTATATGTTGATGATATCATCTTTGGATCATCAAATGAAGATTATTGTAAAGAGTTTGGTGAATTGCTGTTGAAAGAGTTCGAGATGTCAATGATTGGAGAGCTTACATTCTTTCTTGGTTTTCAAGTCAAGCAAATGAGAGAAGGGATTTTCATCTCTCAAGAGAAATATACCAAGGATCTTCTCAAGAGGTTCAATATGGATGAATGTAAGCCAATCAAGACACCAACGCCATCTAATGGACATCTCGACCTAGATGAGGGAGGTAAAATGGTTGATCAAACTCTCTACCACTCTATGATTGGTAGCTTGTTATATTTAACCGCATCTAGGGCCGACATCATGTTTTGTGTGTGTATGTGTGCTAGATTTCAAGCTAATCCTAAGGAAGCTCACATGGTAGCTGTTAAAAGAATCCTTAGGTACCTTAAGCACACACCAAACATTGGTCTTTGATATCCCAAATGAGCTAGATTTCAATTAGTTGGCTATTCCGATTTGGATTATGCCGGTTGCAAAGTTTATAGAAAAGACACATCCGGAGGGTGCCATTTGCTTGGTAGATCACTTGTGTCTTGGTCCTCCAAGAAGCAAAATAGTGTGGCTTTGTCCACCGCCAAAGCGGAATACATTGTCGTGGGTGCTTGTTGTGCACAAATACTTTACATGAAGCAAACTTTGCTAGACTATGGTGTAGTTCTAGAAAAGGTACCTCTTTTGTGTGACAATAAGTGTGCGGTAAAGCTTGCTAATAATCCGGTTCAACATTCTCACACCAAGCACATAGATATCCGTCATCACTTTCTTAGAGATCATGTTGCTAAAAATGATATTTCACTAGAAGGTGTAAGGACCGAGGATCAATTGGCGGATATCTTCACTAAACCGTTTGATGAGGCTACATTTTGTCAGTTGAGAAATGAGCTCAATGTGCTTGATTTTTGTAACTTCACTAGAAAATGAGCTTGTGTTGTCCCTTGCATTGCATTGTAATATACAACATGTTTAATTTTTTGGTAATGCATTTAGGGCTTGTCTAACATGGTTAAGATAACCGCCAAAAAGTGTGTGAAGAAGCTTAACCTTGGATCAAACTTGACAAGCAACTAAAATTACTTTCAAGTATTGCATTGCATATTGCATGTGTGTTGTTTTGTCGTTTCCTTTCGATTACCCTTTTATTGTCTATTTTCTTAAAAAGAAGTATACCCTAAGGCAAAATATTTGAAAATTTTGAGGGTTTGAGAGAGGTCACTCACATCAGTCCCAATTGGTGCTTATTTGAGTCTTATTGAAGTTGGGACTTGATTGGGAACAGGTTGCGCGAAGGAACATTGAAGATTTGCTGAAAAAGGGCGACCAGACGCTGCACCGAACTCTGGATTCTAGCATTCGGTCAGTTCACAGGAGGTGAACTGTTGTTGCACAGGAGTGACCGGATGCTGAAACAGTTATCTTCCTGCGTCCAGTCAGATGGTGGTCCTACGTCCGGTCAAGCAAAGAAGGTGTACACAGGATTGACCGGACTCTGGCTGCATCCGATCAAGGGTAACCGGACGCGTCTGGTCGAGACTTTAGAGGTTTTGGACCTCTCTGTAGTCGACCGGACTCTGGGTGGCAGTGTCCGGTCGTTGCCACCAGAGCGTCCGGTTAGTAGAAAATGTTTGGATCCAGGACTCTATTCCTTTCCTTTTCTCATTCGTCATGGGGGGCCCATCATATAACTCCGTTCATCGCGCCTTGACCTAATCCCACAACCACCCACGCCGACTTTGTCATCGCTCGCCTAAGCCGCCGTGCTCCCTATGCCCACGCCACCTGCCCGTAGCCGCGCCACCACGTACCAGCACGCCGCGTCTTCCTCATCGCATCCACGTCGTGTTGCCTGTCGCGCTGCCTGCTCGTGCCACTATGCCCGTGCCGCACAACTCCGATGCACCAGCAGCTCACCAGCACCTCGTGCCCGTGCCCTAGCGCCGCTGCGTTCGCACCTCAAACGCGCGCCCACCGCCGTGCCCGCTTCATCCACGCCGGTGCCCTAGCCGCTATCCACCACGCCCACTGCATTGCTCGACCATCGCACCATGTCACGCCGGAACCCTAACCCTAGCCTCACTTTGCCGACCCGGTGGTGCCCCATGATCCGTTCGTTTGCTCTTTGGTCGCCAATTCGTCAGGTAGCAAGCCATCGCCTCTAATTTCATATCCATTGCTTGCTTGTTAGGGTTTCGTATCTCTAGATGTATATTGTAATTATTTATATATCCTATCTATTCTATCATGCAGCGAGTCGGTGTTCTTGAGGTTGATTTTGTAGTGGTCAGTTAACTCGGGGCCAAGCCTATGAGTACGGATCGAGGCCAAGCCTCGGAAGTATCAGTTGATAGTCGGTTCTTATCAGTGGCAGTAATTCTCTTCAGCTCCAGCAATGGCACGTGTCAAGAATGCCGGAGGTGGTCCCGGTGATGAGGATTCGAGGCCACCGCCTTGCCTGTCTGCTAAGGTGAAAGGCAAGGCGAAGAAGACTACGACGAAGAAGCAAAAGTTTGTAGATGCTGATATTGAGAGAGCAACAGCAGTGGCAACCATCATAGAGCGTGCAGAGAGAGAAGGGGCTCAGAGTGGTGTCCGTATTGTAGATCAACTTTCACCAGCTCAGAGGGCCGCCATCGAGAGGGTTGAGAGCCTTCATGGTAGTCCAACTAGGACTGTCATGCTTGGAGGATGGCATGTCACTTTAGAGGAGAGTTAGCCTCAGGGGGAGTCATAGCAGCAGACATAGCCACTAGTGCAGTTAGAGGATACTCAACAGGCTAAGTAGACTGAGCAAGCAGAGCAGACCGAGGAGACAGAGCAGGCACCTCAGCCATAGCTATGACGCTCTGGTCGTACTCGTGCTCCGGTGACACCGAGGCTTGAGACACAGAGGAGGGGTTCTCGTCCACCTCCTAGACCACAGGGTCCACCTCCGGTGACTCACATTGACTTGAGGGCAGCCACAGCCAAGCAGGTGCAACAGCTCTACTTTTGTGGAGTTTGAGGACTGGTTTCCGCCAAGGTGGTATGAGCGTCTTCAGAGCACTTCTATACACCACTATAGGAGGATTTCTATCATGCACATGTTAACAGTGGAGTAGCATTCAGATCACAGAGAGTTTGCTCTATTGAGGCACTTGTAGTAGCAGTAGGCGAGCAGATCCACCCTCACCTCTCTTATCTACCAGGGTTGACAGACCTACTTCGATGGACTGGCTAATATGTTCCATCATGGGTCCATGAGTTCTACTCTTCACTTTGGATTGACCTAGGGCATAGGTTCATACACTTTGTATTCAGAGGCCGTGACTATAGGCTACAGAGCTCGAGGGTCAGAGAGATTCTTAGGATTCCAGAATCACCCATTCACATTCATAAAGTTTGCTATGGTTAGACAGAGCCTCCTAGACGCCCTCAAGGTGGTCTTGTGCCTCCTACAGATCTGGTCTAACCTTGCTTCATAGGGCAATTTGGCGAGGGGTCGAGCAGGACACCTAGAGACCTTACTCCTACAGCTCAGCTTCTTGATGCTATCATGAGGAGGACCTTGCTCCTGAGGATGGGCTATCACGATGGACTGACTCGCATCCAGTTATGGTTGGTGAACTCCCTGGTGCAGCAGGCAGTTTTTGATATTTGGGATGTCATCTTTCAGAGATTGAGGACACTCTTGTAGAGGGGTTCAAAGGTCACCGATAGCTGCCTTATGCTCACTAGATCATATTCTTGAGTCGCAAGGCAGTTATAGTGAAGTCTCTAGAGACGATGGTAGAGTATATTGGTGCTACTACTGAGTTTCCTCCATACAACATAACCCAGATGCTCTGTCACAGCAGTGCGAGGACACCTAGTCAGCCGAGCTATCACCCAAAGGTGCCAGAGACTACATCCCAGCAAGATGAGATTATCAGGAGCGTTGCAGCGATAGAGGAGGAGCAGCTAGATGCACAGCAAGAGGGTATGGTTGAGAGCGATCCTAGTGACAGATCAGATGATGATTATCAGGCTATTCCTCATATGCCTCCACGACCACATGACAAAGAGGCTAGTGGCTCCAGCTCAGCTCCATGGCCACCGCAGACAGACCCCGCTCTTCTAGCTATTCTTGAGCGGATGAGGTAGGATTAGGCACGCCAGGCCTAGGAGACCGCAACTTCACTAGCATAGGTTTAGGCTAGATAGGATGAGTTCTAGAGACAGCAGCAGACCATACAGTAGCAGTAGCAGGCCATGCAGCAGCAGCAGCTCCTGATGCAGCAGCACTTACTTGGATTTATGCAGCATATTGTCACTGTTATTGCGGTTGCTCCGCCACTGTCTACACCTCAGCTCGGCCAGCCTGCCACCACTTTAGTGACTCTAGCTTTACAGCCCAGTGGGCTTCAGAGTCAGGGACAGCCAGCTACACAGTTTGCTTCACCTACAGAGCAGGTGTCCTAGTGGTTTACTTCACTAGTGACAGCCTAGGTTCCTTAGTTCACACTTATTGTTACAGGCTTCACACCGGCTCAGAGTTCCTCGATGCTTGTAACTGACACCCCAGTTTCTAGGAGCCTCGATGCTACTTTCAGCAAGCTTACAAGGCAGTCAACACCGCTAGAGTTGTGAGTCCCTGTATCTTCCATAGTCGCTCCAGTTACTGGGACTACAGAGACGCTCCCATCATCTGTTGCATCATCAGAGCCACCTACTATAGTGATACCTACAGAGTCACAAGCCGCGCCAGTCCCAGAGCAGACCCAGACCGCTTCAGCTTCACTTCCAGCGACAGAGGGTCAGATAGTTCAGAGCTCCGGATCAGAGGATGATGCTACACAGTTTTAGATCGCTCACCGCACCTCAGCGCCTGACTCGTCTACTCCTGCCCCGTCGATCGACCCTTAGGTTTTGGTACTAGACGCCAAAGGGGGAGAGGGATCGAGTATGTTAGATCTAGGGGGAGCGCTATATCTAGGGGGAGCTTATGATTTATTACTTTTGGCTTTCTATGTGTGATACATTATTATGCATTCACGTTTACTTTCATGCATTGAACTACATACGTGTGATTGTGATACTAATGTGATATGTGACATGTGTGCTCTCTATTTTAATCTATATATATGTCATGTCACTTCATTATGCTCATTTGCTTTGCTTCCGCGTTTTACACTGATTCAAATGAGCTTTATTTCTTGTACTCATGCTTTTTTCATATCTATTGAGTGCACCATGTTGGCTTGTGTCATATAAGCATGTCTAACTCCTTTGCTCTTATTATCAAAAGCTTATATGAACTAAGCATGTTGAAAACCTCATCTCTTACACATACTCGAGGTTGTATTGTCATCAATCACCAAAATGGGGGAGATTGAAAGCATCTAGGCCCCTAGTTGGGTTTCAGTGATTAATGACAATACGAGATTACTATGACTAATGTGTGTTTTGCAGAGGCAATTAAGTTAGGTCATGGTAATGGCAATTGATTGGGCAATCATGGTTTTCATGCCCCTACGATGGAAATCGTTTTGGTTTTCACAGGATGGATGACAAGATTAAGAATGGACTAGTTCTAAGTGTCATTTTATGTTGAAGAGACACTTAGAATAGTTTAGGACTTTGTTTTTCCTTTGGCCGTACTATTAAGGGGGGTATGAACTAGTAGCTTGACTTAGGTGAGTCTAGTGGGTTAGTTGTGGTGCACACTTGTCAAATCTAGCACTAGATAGCTCAGGAGTAGCCCTAAGATCAATTGGAGCAAACTTCATTCACATATGATTTCGAGTTGGAAGTGAATGGAGGGTCAAATGACTAACCGGACGCTGGTTTGGTTATGACCGGACGCTGAAGGGTGAGTTCGGTCAGTTCATTTGATCAACTGGAGCCGTCTGGTTGTGACCGGACGCTGAGTGAAAAGTGACCGAACGCTGGGTTCCTACATCCGGTCAACTCTAGAGAGGTTCCAGAGAAGGAGTTTCCGGATCGGACGCGTCCGGTCAGTGCTGACCAGACGCTGGTCAGGATCCGGTTATTGATCGGACGCTGAACTGTGAAGTGACCGGACTCTGGATGCTAGCATTCGGTCAACATTAGTAAGGTTCCAGAGAGCAGTTTTCGTGACCGGACGCGTTCGGTCAGTGCTGACCGACGCATGTCAGAGTCCGATCACAACTTAACGGCTCTGTGGCGGGGATAACTGACCAGAGCGTCCGGTCATCTTGACCGGAGCGTCCGGTCACCCCGTAGATTGCTGACTCAACCTCCTAATGGTTCCGTTCGAATTAGGGGGTATAAATACTTACTCTATTCATCCAAGAGAGGTCTCTTGCCTATTTGTTCAGCTGAGAAACACCCTTGAGAGTGCTAAGGAGAGCAAGAGCCTAGTAAGGTGATTGAGATTTGAGAATCCAAGATTAAGGCCTCATTAGTGTAAGGAGAGTAGCAAGTGTGCATCCACCCTTCTCATTAGGCTTATTGTGGTCAAGTGAGAGTTCGTGCTTGTTACTCTTGGTGATCACCATCACCTTGATGGCTTGGTGGTGATCGGGAGTTTGGTGATCATCTAGCGGAGCTTGTGGATGACCCAACTCAAGTTATGAGCGGTTGTGGGCGATTCACCGCAATGAAGTGTCGAAGAATCAGCCCATAGAGAGCAGTTGATCCTTGCACGGATCAAGGGGGAGCTATACCCTTGCGCGGGTGCTCCCACGAGGACTAGTGGGGAGTGGCGACTCTCCGATACATTGGGAAAACATCACCGCATTCCTTCTCCTCTCTTTACTTTAAGCATTTACATTTGAGCAATTCAATTCTTGTCTTTACATTCTTAGAATTGCCATGCTAGAGTAGGATTGGAACTTAGGGTGCTAAACTTTTGTGCGGTAGATCAATAGAATCACATTATAGGCACAAGGGGTGAAGTGGGTTAAGTGTAGGGTTTAATTATTGCAAAGAATTTTAGAATTAGTCCAATTCACCCCCGCTCTTGGGCATCTTGATCCTTTCAACGGAGACACCTTGGAGCCCCTGATAAGAAGAAAACATAGAGATGTCAGCACACACAAGAATATTAGCACCAATATCAACCCACCAACTTGGAGATTGAAACACTGATAGTACAGTAGGAACATTACCATACCCGTCATCAGCATTGCTAGTAGTCATGAGATTGACATTCTTCTTTTTCCCTTTGCGGTCCGCTCGCTCTGGACACTCTTTCGAAAAGTGGCCAAGCTCTCCACAAGTGAAGTAAGACAATTCTGCTTTATCTTTCTTCTTCTTGAAGGTAGTAGTAGACTTGGCATTGAAAGGCTTATTCTTTCCTTTGTTCCTGCCATGTGGGTTTCTCTGGATAAAATTGGCACTAGGATGCCCCTCGTTCCCCTTCTCAATGTTGTCCTTAGCCTGAGCCTTCTCCTCAACATCAAGAGATGCTATCAAGTTTTTAACTGATATTTTCTATCTCTTGTGTTTAAGGCTTGTGGAGAAGCCTCTCCATGAAGGAGGCAACTTAGCAATAATGCACCTAGCCACAAATTCATTGGGTATGACACACTTAAGGAGTTCAAGTTCCTTAGTCAAAGTGCCGATTCTCATGAGCTTGCTTTCGACTATAGATCGGTTTCCAACCATCTTGTAATCAAAAGCTCTCCATAATGTATAGCTCACTACCAGATCGATGCAAATATAGTAGCATTCAGATGATCCCACAAAGTTTTTTTCATCTTTTATGTGCAAGTGTTGAATCAAACAGATGATCGATAGGACATTCGCACGACACTTCCATAAAGATCTCACCGGCATCCTAGAATCTTCTCCGATCTTCATCAGAGATATTTCCCTCGGTCATGCCAGCGCTCACCTAGAAAACTTTCATGGCCGTCAGCCAATTAGTGACCTTGACTTGCCACCTCCTAAAGTGCGCACCAGAAAACTTTTTCGACCTCAGCGCGTCAGCAAAACTAGCCATAGATAATTCTGAAAAAGGCCTATTACAAGGTTTTTGGATTGTTGAGTAATTAGGCAATTTTTTGATTAATTTCCAAATTAATAGCAAAATACAAATCATTACAATCTCATAAACTAGCATGCAGATATCTAATATACTAGTTAAATCAGGCAGCATTAATAGCAATATAGCTAGCAACATAGCTAAGATCATCAGGATCAACACAGTAGACAAACGATAATAATAGATTGGTCACGTGGTGTGTACCTTTTGTTTGCAGAAGAAAATGGTGTCGCTGGTGAAGATGATGCAGAGGGAGACGCTGGTGGTGGTGGTACTAAGTTGTCATTGAGTGGTGAAGGAAGAGCTCGGAGCAACTGACGACGAATACGCCAGGACATAGCGCCGCCTGACTTGGATGGAAGATGACCTATCGTGAAAGTCGGGAGCAGTCGCGCGACGAGCGCTTCCCAAAAACCTTATTCGTCCTCTCCCGAAGCAGGATCACAAGGACGAGGGTTCCGGAGACCTGCTCTCCCGAACGTCGGTGCACGCAGACACCGGGATGGAGAGACTACGGCGACAGCGCAGCAGCGAGAAGAGAAAAATACTAATTTACTACCTTTGGATTTTCTAAACTAGAACTCCCAATATAGTTTTTGGTGTGTCTTTTCCTAGGAGGATTAGGAAGGAAAACTCCCTACCTTCACATCAATTAGCAATATGGTATGAATTGATGTTGCACCTCCCACCTCTATTTATGGGTTTAAACATTAAAGTCCATTAGGGAACACAGGTATTGGGCGTTTGAGATTTATTAGAATTCCTTCATATGAATTTAGGAGAACTAACCGTATAAATTCTAACAGGGGGCTACACCATGTTTGTACCATGAAATGAAGCAAGCTAGGGTATCGGACATATAAGGCCTAGTGTGAGGAGTGAGGACGAAACTCATGAAAGAGTCCGAGCCCATCGCACTTGCATACGCCAGTTCACCATGATACTACCACGCGGTCCACCTTAACACCTAAATGGTAATAAGAGTGGTTGAAGAAACTAGGCTATGTTCGGCTAATACATAAGCCGGCTAAAAGCTGTTTTGTTGTGAGAGAAAAATACTATATAGATTTTAGGCGATAAGTTTAATCGATAAGTTCAAGCGAACAGGGCGAATTGAACAATGTTGTTATGTGATTGTGCTCTCTAACTGACTCCACTCGTTAGTTAGTTATTTGCTACTATGAGCTTATTATCAAGGCCTCCGATAACCATGGGCCTGATTTATTGCTCCATTAGTGCCGCTACACTGCCATGTTTGGAGCCATTTTATTGGGCTAGGTGCATCCTATGATTTTTTATCCCTTGTGAATATTTGTTGGTCTTCAATATAATTAATTATCCACCTATGCCATTAGAAAAATAATCCAAGGTAATTTCCCAAATTTGCATCAAATTAGAAATATTTGTTACCATTACATTATCTATAACCACATCTATTAAATTAGAAAAAAATCTAAAGAAACTCCTTTAATCTACATCCAAATTACCCAAATTTACCAATGTTTAGAAGACAACCTAAGAGCATCTTCAAGAGTACCCTATTTCCTTCCTAATCCTTGATTTTTAATAAGATAAGAAAAATCCATCTCCAACAACTCTTAATCCTTTCTCCTAAAATTTACGCACTTAGAAAATCCTCTCCCGTTATATTATAACTTTCATGCTTGAAGTCGCGATCACGGATACACGCGCGTATTCATCGGCCAATTAAAGGTGGAAGGCGAGAAAAGAATAAATAATACTGAAAGGGATCGAGATACAAATGTACAAGAGATAAAGAATATATAAAATTGGTTAAAATAATTTAGAAATAATATATGATTCCTGATCTAAAATTATCTTTTGTATTTTAGGAGTGAATTATTGAAAACTATTGGAGATGGCCTTCCTTTTTCTCTCAATATATTTTTAGGAGTTGGAAAACATGGGCTTTTTGGGAGGAAAATTTAGTATACTCTTAGAGATGCTCTAAAGTAATATTCAACATTTGCATCTAACTTGTCTTTCATTATTCAAAAAAGAAAGTACTTATATGGAAAATAACTCAAGATTTACATGCATGATGTGTGCCACCATTTTACATCGTGTAAAACATGAATGTACAAATCAATAATCCTATCATATCATATACTCTTATAAAGTAAAACTCCACTACCAATATTTCTCAATTCAAAGCTCTCCACGTCATCGTTCCTTCTAGCCCATACGTCCACCTCCACCAAGAAAAAAGGCGCAAGTATTACCTCCACCTCTGTATACAAGATGCCAAAAAAACACACCATTAGTTAAAAAAACACATCAATTATTACTCACGCATCCACCTCCACCTCCTTATTCCCTTCGTCCTTCCGTCTGCAACAAAAGTCGCCGTCCTCCAACCCACGTTTATTTCAAGTTCCTATTTCTCTCGATTTGCCACGTCATATTTCTTATTTATTTCAAGTTCTATCATCTATCCATGCGTGCGACGTTCTTTGCTTTTAATCCCTGCAGAGTGGACAACGGTTTTCAAAAATGTTAATGCACCTCTTCACTTCCTTGGCGTCTGTCACTCTCCCACTACCAGAATCTCTTCGCTTCCCGTCTGCCATTATTCAAACATCTGTTACTGTTGAGAGTTATTATTTATGATCAATTAGGAAATAATTCTAAGGGTGTCTTTTCAACCCCCTCTCTTTCACACTGGTAACTACATATATAGACTCACACTCTCTCTCTCTCTATATATATATATACACACACAACACTGTTCAATGAAATACACATACATTATTTTGCATTGTTCGATATGTCTCACTCTCTCTACTCTTAGCACGTTATCACGCACTTTGCTCTCCCTGGTCCAAGAAGACGACGGAGAGGCTCTTCGCTGCGTACAGAAGCCGATTTCAGCGGAGAGGATGAAAGAGCGGTGGCTATCCGGCATCGTCGGCAATGAAAACAACACCGACGTACTTGTCACTGGCATCCTGATGGCCATCGGAGATACCAACCGAAGCATCAGACTTGGAATAAAATGCCACAGTGTCTTCGTCGCGGAAGCAGTACAATAAGAAATAAATGGTTATTCATTAATCTCCTATGTTCTTACCTTTCTCAAAAAAAGCCTGGTTATTCCTTCCAACTTTTTCGCCGGCGAGCCCATTCCGGCTGTGTGATGGAGTCTGGGCCCGCTGCCAAGGCCTGTTGTGGCAGCGTTCGCGCGCCACAGGCTGGCCACGGTGCCCGCGTGCGCCTGGCTAGAGGTGACGCTCCTGTACCTGGCGCCCCGGCGGCAGCGGCCATGTCAGAGACGACGGCACTCCCCGTGCGCTCTGTCGGTGGTTGCGGTGACCGCGTGCGCCCGGCTAGCGGGGACAGTTGCTCAGGCCGGAAATGGCGGTGCTCGGGCGCCCGGCCGGTGGTGGCTCGCCTGCGAGGCCCGTGCGTCTGACCGGGCATGGCGGCGGCGGCTGCTGGCAGCATCCGGCGCCAGAAACGGCGGCGGGGCCCGCCTCCTGTGCGCCCGGGAGCCCGCGTCTGGCCGGCATCGTCCGCAGCTGGCGACTCCGCGACCGGCAGCCCTGCGCGGCCTCCGAAGGAAGGCGACCGGCGCGACAGCCGCGCGGCCCAGAGACGGCCTCCCGTGTGGCCTCGTCCTCGCGGCAGGCGGCCCAGCGCAGCTTGGTGCCCGCGACCGGCCGGCGGCGGCCGGCTGCTCCCCATGGCGTCGACCGCGTGCCACTCGCACCGGTGGCAGCAGCCATGCGGCCTCCACGCTCATGGCCAGTGGCAGTTGCGGTTCCCAAGCGAAACCTTCCGTGGCTTGGAAGAGGATAAGATTGTGCAGTTTTGCACAAAAGTCATTCTATATTCTGTGAATTACATGATAATCCTAATCGACTATTATGCATTTTTGATTTTATGTTTAGCCCTCTGTATACCACTGTAATATATATTGCATTTATACTTTATATAATTGCTTGTTTTAGATCTCATGTCTAAATAAATTATGATGCAATTATTTACCTATTGTAAATAGATAATTTTGAGACATATCAATTTTCTCATAACTTGCATCATGATATATTGTATTGCAGTTAAATTTACTATGATAATGTTTAGACATGTTTTTCTGTGTCTATAATTTTCTGTTTCAGTCGTAGACTTTAACAGTAGTGTATGGTAGAGTTTTACTCCTATACATTGTTTTGTTATTTTAAACTAGAAAATTGTTTATGTCTAAGTATGTCGGTTTTATTGTTTGGCAATTAATTTTAATTGCAACAAAATTGGAGCCTCTTAATTAATTGATAGTTAATTAAGGATGGATGGATTTAGGCTCATATGAGTATAGTCGGAAAAAGCAAAATGGCAGCCAAACCACTTTGCTTGGGGGCTGTCGGTGTTTGATGACTAGCAACTCGTCACGGGGTTACCCGGGACGATGGTTGGTGGGCTTCGGCGTATGCAGAACTCAACGATGAACGCAGAGACAACAATTTATACTGGTTCGCTCCGGTCGAATAGCGTCCCACGCCTGCGTGCTTAGAGTTTAGACCGTGAGGTCTGCTTCCTATTTCGATCTAGGGAGTCTTGCCCTTCTTTATATACTCCTTCAGATCGTAAAAAGTAGTCGTTTCTACGCATCCGGCGTCATTTGCGCAAAGGAAGTCGCTTTTCCTTTGCTAACCTTGTTTTGGACGCGAATATCCCCGACCCTTCGTTAACGGGCTCATTTATTTAGTTACCGAGTAAATCACGCCGTGGTCCCTCCGCTTCTCTCCTTGCTTGCTCGCTTTCACGCACGGCCACGCGCAAAATCAAAATTCATGGCATGCAAGCATCAATAAATAGCAATACCGCATGCATAGACGAAGATCCAAAATTGGCGGCATGCAAGCATCTCAGACAAAAATCGCGCCCGCTAGGGAGATGCGTCCGCAAAAATCTGCCGCCAGAGAGCCCAACGCGAGCGAGATCTTGCTCCAGGGAACCCAAACGAAAGGCGGCGATGATCCAAAATTTGCAAAGCAAAACATCTGCGCAAAAATCTCGCCGCCAATAGATGCATCCATGCAAAAAATTGTGCGAAAGCAGCCATACAAAAAAAAAAATGTACACGCCCGGGTATGAACTAGTAGCTTGACTTAGGTGAGTCTAGTGGGTTAGTTGTGGTGCACACTTGTCAAATCTAGCACTAGATAGCTCGGGGTAGTAGCCCTAAGATCAATTGGAGCAAACTTCATTCACATATGATTTCGAGTTGGAAGTGAATGGAGGGTCAAATGACTAACCGGACGCCGGTTTGGTTATGACCGAATGACGTGAAGGGTGAGTTCGGTCAGTTCATTTGATCAACCGGAGCCGTCTGGTTGTGACCGGACGCTGAGTGAAAAGTGACCGAACGCTGGGTTCCTACATCCGGTCAACTCCAGAGAGGTTCCAGAGAAGGAGTTTCGGATCGGACGCGTCCGGCCGATCTTGACACCGACTGAGACGCCGTCGTCGATCCGGTTATTGATCGGACGCTGACTGAAGCGTGAAGTGACCGGACTCGGATGCTAGCATTCGGTCAACATCGATAAGGTTCCAGAGAGCGGTTTTACGTGATCGGACGCGTTCGATCGATCTTGACCGACGCATGTCGAGTCCGATCACAACTTAACGGCTCATGGCGGGGATAATCGACCAGAAGCGTCCGGTCATCTTGACCGGGCGCGTCCGGTCACCCCTGTGAGATTGGCGACTCAACCTCCTAATGGTTCCGTTCAAATTAGGGGTATAAATACTTACTCTATTCATCCAAGAGAGGTCTCTTGCCTATTTGTTCACCGAGAAACACCCTTGAGAGTGCTAAGGAGAGCAAGAGCCTAGTAAGGTGATTGAGATTTGAGAATCCAAGATTAAGGCCTCATTAGTGTAAGGAGAGTAGCAAGTGTGCATCCACCCTTCTCATTAGGCTTATTGTGGTCAAGTGAGAGTTCGTGCTTGTTACTCTTGGTGATCACCATCACCTTGATGGCTTGGTGGTGATCGGGAGTTTGGTGATCATCTAGCGGAGCTTGTGGATGACCCAACTCAAGTTATGAGCGGTTGTGGGCGATTCACCGCAATGAAGTGTCGAAGAATCAGCCCATAGAGAGCAGTTGATCCTTGCACGGATCAAGGGGGGAGCTATACCCTTGCGCGGGTGCTCCCACGAGGACTAGTGGGGAGTGGCGACTCTCCGATACATTGGGAAAACATCACCGCATTCCTTCTCCTCTCTTTACTTTAAGCATTTACATTTGAGCAATTCAATTCTTGTCTTTACATTCTTAGAATTGCCATGCTAGAGTAGGATTGGAACTTAGGGTGCTAAACTTTTGTGCGGTAGATCAATAGAATCACATTATAGGCACAAGGGGTGAAGTGGGTTAAGTGTAGGGTTTAATTATTGCAAAGAATTTTAGAATTAGTCCAATTCACCCCCGCTCTTGGGCATCTTGATCCTTTCAACGGAGACACCTTGGAGCCCCTGATAAGAAGAAAACATAGAGATGTCAGCACACACAAGAATATTAGCACCAATATCAACCCACCAACTTGGAGATTGAAACACTGATAGTACAGTAGGAACATTACCATACCCGTCATCAGCATTGCTAGTAGTCATGAGATTGACATTCTTCTTTTTCCCTTTGCGGTCCGCTCGCTCTGGACACTCTTTCGAAAAGTGGCCAAGCTCTCCACAAGTGAAGTAAGACAATTCTGCTTTATCTTTCTTCTTCTTGAAGGTAGTAGTAGACTTGGCATTGAAAGGCTTATTCTTTCCTTTGTTCCTGCCATGTGGGTTTCTCTGGATAAAATTGGCACTAGGATGCCCCTCGTTCCCCTTCTCAATGTTGTCCTTAGCCTGAGCCTTCTCCTCAACATCAAGAGATGCTATCAAGTTTTTAACTGATATTTTCTATCTCTTGTGTTTAAGGCTTGTGGAGAAGCCTCTCCATGAAGGAGGCAACTTAGCAATAATGCACCTAGCCACAAATTCATTGGGTATGACACACTTAAGGAGTTCAAGTTCCTTAGTCAGGCGCTGATTCTCATGAGCTTGCTCGACTATAGATCGGTTTCCAACCATCTTGTAATCAAAAGCTCTCCATAATGTATAGCTCACTACCTGTATCTGATGCAGCATAAGTAGCATTCAGATGATCCCACAAAGTTTTTTCATCTTTTATGTGCAGTGTTGAATCAAACAGATGATCAGATAGGACATTCTGCACAGCTTCCATAAAGATCTCGCTGGCATCCTAGAATCTTCTCCGATCTTCATCAGAGATATTTCCCTCGGTCATGCCAGCGCTCACCTAGAAAACTTTCATGGCCGTCAGCCAATTAGTGACCTTGACTTGCCACCTCCTAAAGTGCGCACCAGAAAACTTTTTCGACCTCAGCGCGTCAGCAAAACTAGCCATAGATAATTCTGAAAAAGGCCTATTACAAGGTTTTTGGATTGTTGAGTAATTAGGCAATTTTCTGATTAATTTCCAAATTAATAGCAAAATACAAATCATTACAATCTCATAAACTAGCATGCAGATATCTAATATACTAGTTAAATCAGGCAGCATTAATAGCAATATAGCTAGCAACATAACTAAGATCATCAGGATCAACACAGTAGACAAACGATAATAATAGATTGGTCACGTGGTGTGTACCTTTTGTTTGCAGAAGAAAATGGTGTCGCTGGTGAAGATGATGCAGAGGGAGACGCTGGTGGTGGTGGTACTAAGTTGTCATTGAGTGGTGAAGGAAGAGCTCGGAGCAACTGACGACGAATACGCCAGGACATAGCGCCGCCTGACTTGGATGGAAGATGACCTATCGTGAAAGTCGGGAGCAGTCGCGCGACGAGCGCTTCCCAAAAACCTTATTCGTCCTCTCCCGAAGCAGGATCACAAGGACGAGGGTTCCGGAGACCTGCTCTCCCGAACGTCGGTGCACGCAGACACCGGGATGGAGAGACTACGGCGACAGCGCAGCAGCGAGAAGAGAAAAATACTAATTTACTACCTTTGGATTTTCTAAACTAGAACTCCCAATATAGTTTTTGGTGTGTCTTTTCCTAGGAGGATTAGGTAGGAAAACTCCCTACCTTCACATCAATTAGCAATATGGTATGAATTGATGTTGCACCTCCCACCTCTATTTATGGGTTTAAACATTAAAGTCCATTAGGGAACACAGGTATTGGGCGTTTGAGATTTATTAGAATTCCTTCATATGAATTTAGGAGAACTAACCGTATAAATTCTAACAGGGGCTACACCATGTTTGTACCATGAAATGAAGCAAGCTAGGGTATCGGACATATAAGGCCTAGTGTGAGGAGTGAGGACGAAACTCATGAAAGAGTCCGAGCCCATCGCACTTGCATACGCCAGTTCACCATGATACTACCACGCGGTCCACCTTAACACCTAAATGGTAATAAGAGTGGTTGAAGAAACTAGGCTATGTTCGGCTAATACATAAGCCGGCTAAAGCTGTTTTGTTGTGAGAGAAAAATACTATAGATTTTAGCTGATAAGCCGACTGATAAGTTCAAGCGAACAGGGCCGACTGAACAATGTTGTTATGTGATTGTGCTCTGCTAACCAGACTCCACTCGTTAGTTAGTTATTTGCTACTATGAGCTTATTATCAAGGCCTCCGATAACCATGGGCCTGATTTATTGCTCCATTAGTGCCGCTACACTGCCATGTTTGGAGCCATTTTTATTGGGCTAGGTGCATCCTATGATTTTTTATCCCCTTGTGAATATTTGTTGGTCTTCAATATAATTAATTATCCACCTATGCCATTAGAAAAATAATCCAAGGTAATTCCCCAAATTTGCATCAAATTAGAAATATTTGTTACCATTACATTATCTATAACCACATCTATTAAATTAGAAAAAAATCTAAAGAAACTCCTTTAATCTACATCCAAATTACCCAAATTTACCAATGTTTAGAAGACAACCTAAGAGCATCTTCAAGAGTACCCTATTTCCCTTCCTAATCCTTGATTTTTAATAAGATAAGAAAAAATCCATCTCCAACAACTCTTAATCCTTTCTCCTAAAATTTACGCACTTAGAAAATCCTCTCCCGTTGCGCATAACTTTGCGCGAAGTCGCAGTCGCACGGATACACGCGTATTCATCGGCCAATTAAAGGTGGAAGGGCGAGAAAAGAATAAATAGTACGAAAGGGATCGAGATACAAATGTACAAGAGATAAAGAATATATAAAATTGGTTAAAATAATTTAGAAATAATATATGATTCCTGATCTAAAATTATCTTTTGTATTTTAGGAGTGAATTATTGAAAACTATTGGAGATGGCCTTCCTTTTTTCTCTCAATATATTTTTAGGAGTTGGAAAACATGGGCTTTTTGGGAGGAAAATTTAGTATACTCTTGGAGATGCTCTAAAGTAATATTCAACATTTGCATCTAACTTGTCTTTCATTATTCAAAAAAGAAAGTACTTATATGGAAAATAACTCAAGATTTACATGCATGATGTGTGCCACGATTTTACATCGTGTAACACATGAATGTACAAATCAATAATCCTATCATATCCTATACTCTTATAAAGTAAAACCCCACTACCAATGTTTCTCAATTCAAAGCTCTCCACGTTATCGTTCCTTCTAGCCCACACGTCCACCTCCACCAAGAAAAAAGGCGCAAGTATTACCTCCACCTCTGTATAGAAGATGCCAAAAAAAAACGCACCATTAGTTAAAAAAACACATCAATTATTACTCACGCATCCACCTCCACCTCCTTATTCCCTTCGTCCTTCCGTCTGCAACAAAAGTCGCCGTCCTCCAACCCACGTTTATTTCAAGTTCCTATTTCTCTCGATTTGCCACGTCATATTTCTTATTTATTTCAAGTTCTATCATCTATCCATGCGTGCGACGTTCTTTGCTTTTAATCCCTGCAGAGTGGACAACGGTTTTCAAAAATGTTAATGCACCTCTTCACTTCCTTGGCGTCTGTCACTCTCCCACTACCAGAATCTCTTCGCTTCCCGTCTGCCATTATTCAAACATCTGTTACTGTTGAGAGTTATTATTTATGATCAATTAGGAAATAATTCTAAGGGTGTCTTTTCAACCCCCTCTCTTTCACACTGGTAACTACATATATAGACTCACACTCTCTCTCTCTCTATATATATATATATACACACACAACACTGTTCAATGAAATACACATACATTATTTTGCATTGTTCGATATGTCTCACTCTCTCTACTCTTAGCACGTTATCACGCACTTTGCTCTCCCTGGTCCAAGAAGACGACGGAGAGGCTCTTCGCTGCGTACAGAAGCCGATTTCAGCGGAGAGGATGAAAGAGCGGTGGCTATCCGGCATCGTCGGCAATGAAAACAACACCGACGTACTTGTCACTGGCATCCTGATGGCCATCGGAGATACCAACCGAAGCATCAGACTTGGAATAAAATGCCACAGTGTCTTCGTCGCGGAAGCAGTACAATAAGAAATAAATGGTTATTCATTAATCTCCTATGTTCTTACCTTTCTCAAAAAAAGCCTGGTTATTCCTTCCAACTTTTTCGCCGGCGAGCCCATTCCGGCTGTGTGATGGAGTCTGGGCCCGCTGCCAAGGCCTGTTGTGGCAGCGTTCGCGCGCCACAGGCTGGCCACGGTGCCCGCGTGCGCCTGGCTAGAGGTGACGCTCCTGTACCTGGCGCCCCGGCGGCAGCGGCCATGTCAGAGACGACGGCACTCCCCGTGCGCTCTGTCGGTGGTTGCGGTGACCGCGTGCGCCCGGCTAGCGGGGACAGTTGCTCAGGCCGGAAATGGCGGTGCTCGGGCGCCCGGCCGGTGGTGGCTCGCCTGCGAGGCCCGTGCGTCTGACCGGGCATGGTGGCGGCGGCTGCTGGCAGCATCCGGCGCCAGAAACGGCGGCGGGGCCCGCCTCCTGTGCGCCCGGGCCCGCGTCTGGCCGGCATCGTCCGCAGCTGGCGACTCCGCGACCGGCAGCCCTGCGCGGCCTCCGAAGGAAGGCGACCGGCGCGACAGCCGCGCGGCCCAGAGACGGCCTCCCCCGTGTGGCCTCGTCCTCGCGGCAGGCGGCCCAGCGCAGCTTGGTGCCCGCGACCGCCGGCGGCGGCCGGCTGCTCCCCATGGCGTCGACCGCGTGCCACTCGCACCGGTGGCAGCAGCCATGCGGCCTCCACGCTCATGGCCAGTGGCAGTTGCGGTTCCCAAGCGAAACCTTTCCGTGGCTTGGAAGAGGATAAGATTGTGCAGTTTTGCACAAAAGTCATTCTATATTCTGTGAATTACATGATAATCCTAATCGACTATTATGCATTTTTGATTTTATGTTTAGCCCTCTGTATACCACTGTAATATATATTGCATTTATACTTTATATAATTGCTTGTTTTAGATCTCATGTCTAAATAAATTATGATGCAATTATTTACCTAGTGTAAATAGATAATTTTGAGACATATCAATTTTCTCATAACTTGCATCATGATATATTGTATTGCAGTTAAATTTACTATGATAATGTTTAGACATGTTTTTCTGTGTCTATAATTTTCTGTTTCAGTCGTAGACTTTAACAGTAGTGTATGGTAGAGTTTTACTCCTATACATTGTTTTGTTATTTTAAACTAGAAAATTGTTTATGTCTAAGTATGTCGGTTTTATTGTTTGGCAATTAATTTTAATTGCAACAAAATTGGAGCCTCTTAATTAATTGATAGTTAATTAAGGATGGATGGATTTAGGCTCATATGAGTATAGTCGGAAAAAGCAAAATGGCAGCCAAACCACTTTGCTTGGGGGCTGTCGGTGTTTGATGACTAGCAACTCGTCACGGGGTTACCCGGGACGATGGTTGGTGGGCTTCGGCGTATGCAGAACTCAACGATGAACGCAGAGACAACAATTTATACTGGTTCGCTCCGTCGGAATAGCGTCCCTACGCTCTGTGCTTAGAGTTTAGACCGTGAGGTCTGTTCCTATTTCGATCTAGGGAGTCTTGCCCTTCTTTATATACTCCTTCTGTATCAGAAAAAGTAGTCGTTCTACGCACCGGCGTCATTTGCGCAAAGGAAGTCGTTTTCCTTTGCTAACCTTGTTTTGGACGCGAATATCCCTGACCCTTCGTTAACGGGCTCATTTATTTAGTTACCAGAGTAAATCACGCCGTGGTCCCCTCCGCTTCTCTCCTTGCTTGCTCGCTCGCACGCACGGCCGCGCAAAATCCAAAATTCGCGGCATGCAAGCATCAGCCGTAGCAGCTGCATGCATAGACGAAGATCCAAAATTGGCGGCATGCAAGCATCTGCACAAAAATCGCGCCGCTAGGGAGATGCGTCCGTGCAAAAATCTGCCGCCAGGAGCCCAAACGAGCAGATCTTGCTCCAGGGAACCCAAACGAGCAGGCGATGATCCAAAATTTGCAGCAAAACATCTGCGCAAAAATCTCGCCGCCAATAGATGCATCCGTGCAAAAAATTGTGCGAGCAGGCCATACAAAAAAAAATGTGCACGCCAGGGCATCGAACCCATGACCTCAGGACACTTGCCTCGCTGCGCTAACCATTTGAACTGTGGTTGTTTTTCGTATGGAATGCACCCGTAGCCGTATTTAATATGGGTAGACAGGGGAAAATATCTCTTAATTAATGACTCCTTGATAAGTACAATCATGTCATAAACGACCTCTAAATCCGATGTGGAGGGAGTATTGCAGGAAGTCTCCTACTTGAATGCATCCACCGTCGGGGGAAGGCGGCTGTCCGACTCTCAGCCAACTCCGTCTGACATCTTCCTGACTCCCTGTCCCAGACGACTCCGCCTCGATCGACCGAGTTCAACTCCGACCCTGCACTCGGACCTACTACCTGTCCGAATGCATCAAGCTGTCTGACTACGTCAAGCCGTCCGACTGCGTCTCGTGCCCAATCAGCATACACTTGCATGTACACGAGGCCACAAGGCCACGTACAAGTCTACAAAGGCACGTAAGTTAATCATGCATGTGCACATGTACATGTACGTGTGTATGCATCATGCACCTACCTACAGCAAGTCCTGGAGTCGTACGTCTACAGCACGGCCATCCGTAGAGCAAATGAAGGAGCTCTACTTGGCCACGCTACGGGAAGCACTGCCGGTGAACGAACCGAGCCAACTACATGCAAGTCGACTTCAAACAAAACGACTCCAACATGTACGAGATCAACAGCCGCTAGCGAGCCGATCACTACGTCATAATAGCACTTCACTACCAGTTCAAAATACCCCATCACTGTCGGATTTTGAACCGGCACAATTATACTGGCAGTGATGAGGGACATCTATCACTGTCGGTGAACATTGTCGGTTCACCGACAGTGTTCTTCAACTCCACTGCCAGTTCTTTACACAACCGGCAGAGTTCAGGTCCACCAACACTGTCGGTTCATTCACTACTACATATTTAGACATCACTGCCGGTTGTTAATACAAACCGACAGTACTGTCTATTTACTGTCGGTTGAATTACCAAACCGGAACTGATCCGTACTCGGACCCGAAAATTTTATCCATCCCAGTCTGTAGCTTTCCACCATGGTTTCATTACGTTAGTCTGTTAATATAGACCAATTTTAAAAGTTGTTTTTAACTTTTTTTTTCTGGAACAAACATCTATAGATGCCTTTTTTTAAGCATGCTATACATTCCATCAAAATCAATTGACACTCTACCTATAATAGACCTTTTTTCCTACAAATGAAATTCAACAACATTATTTTTAGATATAGACCTTTTTTACTAATGTATGTTGTTAAGCAATGTACAGGTTGAGCTCAGCTTCCCAAATGCAGTTCTTTGTACAAACAGGCTTAAAGCCTTTGCTGCAGATTTAAAAAATAGAGAGGAACAAAATAATTTATAAAAGGAAGCTTAAAAAATAACTAAAAAGATAACAACACATGACCATAGCACACATGTTGTAGCCTCAATAATAGTTACTACAACTTATGATTATATCATCATTGCACATGACCATAGCCTTAGTCCAATTAATATATTAAGTCATCATAACCTTAGTCTAAGTGCCATCATAGATGAGAGAAAACACTCAGATTAAATGTAGGTATCATCGGCACTGACATCATAGGAAATGGACAGTGCTAAGAAGTAAGAAGACACCATTGGTAATGGATCAATGCTCAGATTAAAAACAACCATCATAAGCATAGACATGTGCTTGGTATAGAGAAATCCTCATAATATAATCAATCATCATTGGCATGGATATGTGCTCAGATTTATATAACAAACATATTTCAACAATGGACATGTGCTCAGTATAACCATTTTCATTAACAAATTCAACTCGAGCTTGAGCAATCACTGAGAAAGATATAAGGTTGACGGCCGCCAACCATTGTGGGAATCTAGGTTGAGCTACAAAAACTCCAAACCGTAGGGCATTTCATCAAACACAAAGATGGCAGTGAGCCACACACTTACCATGGGGGGTGGGAAAGCAGCTGTCCGTACGCTCATGAAGGCCTTGGCGGTGGGAGTGCAAGCTTGGAGGAGGAGGGGTACGGCCGGCGTCGTGGACGAGGAACGAGGGCACGGACAGCGCGGTGCTCCGGCATGGGGCGGTGCACGAGCGTCGGCGTTGAAGAAGAGGAGCACGGGGCTGGGAACGGCGGTGTGGGGGGCGATGGACGGGTGCGCGGGGAACGGTGGTGCCCGTCGGCGCGGGGTGGTGCTCCGGCGGCGCGGGGGGAGGGGCTGGCGCGGGGTTGAAATGAATTTGGAAAATTTCAACCCACGCCTTGCTATATACCAATGTCGGTTCATCACTGCCGGTTCTAATAACAAACCAACAGTGATGAGGAAACATCACTGCTGGGCCATTCCTCAAACCGGCAATGATGGGGGTATAGAAGTTAGGGGTTAAGTAGTATAACTTTTCCTTTCCTTTCGAATTCCTCCAACTGGGTCAACGGTTAAGACTCCACAACTTAGCCCCTGAGACCCGTGTTCGAGTTCCAGGCGGCCCAAATTTTTTGGTTCAATTTTATAAATTATTAAATGACTTTGAGAAATTGTTCATCACTGCCGGTTGTAAGTCTAAACCGACAGTGATGAGGAAATATCATTGCCGGGTCAATCCTCAAACCGGCAACGATGTGTGTAGTAGTTAGGGGTTAAGTAGGATAACTTTTCCATTTCTTTCGAATACCTCCGACTGGCTCAACGCTTAAGACCCCGCAGCTTAGCCCCCGAGACCCGTGTTCGAATCCCAGGCGGCCCAATTTTTTTTGCACTGGCGGTTTTCCTTCCATTATCATCGCTGTTGTGCCATGCTCTGCTCAATTATCTATTAGCATATGTTTGCTTTAATTTAGGGACATGGATATGTTTATCCTTTTTCTTTTTGTTACAAGGATTGGAATAAGTGGAATTGACGCCGTTTCTTTATACTCCATCCGTTCTACTTATATTATATATAAGGCATAATTATCTCTGGTTCAAAGATTAAGGAACATATTTAATTCTCTCTCCCCCTCTCAACACCAGTACTACAACATCGATGTACGTGCGTCTAGTCTTTTGGAAATACGGGCGAAATGTTTCGCTGGGTGAGTGTGATGCATCCTTTGTCGCCCAGGAGTCTCATTCAAAAAATGCTATTTACTGCTAGATAAGGCTTATAACCTCTAAGGAAGCCATCAAACCGGTAGTGATGTGTGTGTAGCAGTTAGGGGTTAAGTAGGATAACTTTTCCATTTCTTTCGAATATCTCGGACTATCTCAACGGTTAAGACCCTGCAGCTTAGCCCCCGAGACCTGTGTTCGAATCCTAGGCGGCCCAATTTTTTTGGTTTAATTTTATAACTTATTAAGCGGTCTAAATGTCAAAAAGAAAAAATAAATTAGCCTTAGCACACATCCTATAATAGTATAGCGGTTAAGTCTCAGAACTCTGCAGCCCGAGACCCGAGCTCGAACCCGAGGGCTGACACAATTTTTTTTTAATTTTTTATATATCACTGCTGGTTTTCAAAATAAACCGACAGTGATAACCAGCATCACTGTTGGTTTCGTCTCATCACTGCCGGTTTTTTGAAATCGACAGTGATGTTTATATATATTAAATTTTTTCTTTTATATACTGAATAAATAGAAGCATGTGTGTTCCTATGTCGAAATGGCTTGAAATTTTTTTGGCAAGCATGTATACCCAAATTAAGACCCCACATAGGATCTTAGGTTTTTCTGATCGGTCTTTTTATTTATTATATTTTTCTGTGTGCTGAATGAGACAAAAGAGGGTGAATTTCATCTTGGACCCAATATATTTTTTCATCGACCTCTACAAAATTCTTATCCCTAGGGCACATTAGAGCCTGTGTAAAAGTTTGGCACCATTTCGGATCTTTTCGTGGGTAGACTTAGTTCAACCTATAATAAATTGGCATCGTCGCGTGGAAATTCAATTAAACCTCAGAAAGAAGCAAACCATCTCCGGAAAATCCCAAACTAGGTGTTTCCTTCACACGTGGCACGTGCAAGCCTAAGAAAAAGTTTAAGACCAATACGACACCGGAATGCGTATGAACCATAGAAACCTTGATAACCTATGTGTATAGTCATGGTTCAATGAAAGGGCTCATGTACCTCTATGAAGAATGTATAGTCCGCCTATGTCGAAATGGCTTGAAATTTTTTTGGCAAGCATGTATACCCGAATTAAGGCCCCAAACAAGATTTGAGGGTTTTCTGATCATTTTTTAATAATATATTTTTCTCTGTGCTGAATGAGACAAAAGAGGGTGAATTACATCTTGGACCCAATAGATTTTTTCATCGACCTTCATAAAATTCTTATTCCTAGGGCACATTAGAGCTTGTGTAAAAGTTTGGCACCATTCCGGATCTTTTCGTGGGTAGACTCAGTTCAACCTATAATTAATCAGTGTCATCGTGCGAAAATGCAATTAAACCTCAGAAAGTAGCAAACCAACTCCGAAAAATCCCAAACTTGATATTTCCTTCACACGTGGCACATGCAAGCCTAAGAAAAAGTTTGAGACCAATACGAAATCGGAATGTATATTTCTAGTTGTCCAACAAATGTTATACGAATTATATGCATGATAATAATTAAACACACAAAGCCGTATAAATTAAAATTAGAACCCAATTAAACTACGACCTTAAAAACCTAGCTAAATAAACATTAATTACTATCGAAATCACTGTCGTGATCGATCGGGCCACGCACACTAATTTGCCTCTGTAGCCATATATGGTAATTGATGTCACGGATTATGTATCCGCTTGTATCGATGAAGGTCAATGCCCGTATGAGTGCACTCTCCCGTGCCTCACAATACCGAAAGAATGGTTGGCCATAGATGTAACCTACTGAATGGCCACTGCCCCTGTTAGTAATCCTTATGTAGTACTGGCGTCCTTCTATAGTGAGCTGGCCAAGGTTTCCATTGTAGAAGTCCCAATCGTACCCAAGTTGCTCCGTAGGGTCTAGAATGGCCCACATGCCACATGCAGCATAGGTAAGGTCCTAGAGCACAATCTGCATGCGGAGAAAAAGAAAAAAATTAGAGAATGTTATTACAATAATAAACAATAAATAACCACGACTCAGGTATAAGTGATTATTTTACCATATCCGTACGGTTGTAGCTCGCAAACCATTCGCTTGCTTGTGGGACGGGGATATCACCAGCATTGGAAGCAAGTGCCTTGAAGTGCGAGAAATCAGGCACATCATAGCAAACACGTCGAAGTGCCTCTAAATACATGCGCATGGCACTAAATTGGGTGCTTATCATGTCCGGGCTCTGTCTTCCCGTCTCGTGGATATGGTTCCAATGATTTGCACCCCTCAAAGGGATGAAAAAACTGAGTTCACACGTCCATAGCCGACCACTTGCATTAGATGCCGTGTTCTCGACGATGTCCGAGATAAAGAACCAGCTAAGTGTTGTGCGCAGCCAATCTATTGGGAATATAGTCTATGACATATATGTATGCAACAATGATATTAAACTAATTACACTTATTTGTTAGCATCAAAAAACAAAAGATGTTGGAAAATATTTCATACAATAGCTGGAACAGGGAACCGTAGAATGACCACATTAGGAGCGAATGACTCATTGTCAGGGTGGAAACCGAGTTCTTATGGTGGGGGAGGTCCGTTGTTCATACCACCTGATTGATAAAATACAAAAAATATGAACATAAAATATATGCACAAAAAATTCTTCCAAGTAAAATGTGACGACATAATTAAATATAGATCGAATGCAAGAAATAAGAATATATAAATATATAATGCAAAGAAATATGAATATAAATATAGATCAAATGAATATAGATAGAATATTGGAGAAGACAACATATCAATACCATTGAAAAATGCAGGAGCCATGACCAAATCACGAAGAGAGAGAGTGGATTTCTTGAGAAGTGAGAGTGAAACGTGAGAAATGAGACTGTGAGTTCGTGGGTGGGTGGGATCGATGTATGTGGCCGACGATTTGTTTTATATAGGGGGCCATGGACATCACTGTCGGTTTTTAAGTAGAACCGATAGTGAAAGTTAATATCACTGCTGGTTTTTAAATAGAACCGACAGTGAAAGTTAATATCACTGCCGGTTTATAAGTAGAACCAACAGTGAAGGTGCATATATGTAAAGGATATATTTATTTAGATAGTACAGTGGGAAAGTTTTAACAACAACGATATATTTATTTAGATAGTAATGAAATACATAAAAAAATAACAAAAATATTAGAAATAAATTATATATATGATAACAAAGACCTTACACTAAAACTCGATATACGATAACAAAGACCTATTTGCGTACAGGTCAATGTTACAATCAATGTGTATCAACACATTATAATGTAACCACCTCAGTAGCATTCTTCTAGCACCAACTAGGGTCAAACAGCAGCACCGAGGTGGTCTACGAGCTATACCGGTTAGAGATGACAAGATGGCATCGATGAATCCACCTTGTCTAAACATGGCCTTTTTCCAGATGCGCACCACAGCGGATGGCTCTGTGAACCTCATGGCATCTCCAATCTTCGGCGTTGCTCTATCTTTAGTTGCATTCTTCTAGGACCACTTGTGTGCACCATTTTGGTGGACTACGATGCATAACGATATATGTGGTTTATTGAGAGAGGAAAACATTGTATCATGGCTGATAAGGCCTGGCTGAAACCAACATGCATGGAGAGGCTAGCTCCTGGCCGAGAGCCATTTTATATGGGCTAGCAGTCATGGTACATTTTTGTTTCTAAACTAAAGTTGTTGGGGTAGGTGGGAGGAGTGTTCCTACTGTTGTGGTAAGTGGGAGCACTGTTGGCATGTGAGGAGATATGGGAGTAGTGTTCCTACATCACTATCGGTTTTAGTTTAAAAACCGATAGTGAAGGTTGCCTTCGTGCCGGTTCTTGGAATCGACAGTGATAGCTTCTATCACTATCGGTTTTTAAACCAAAACCGACAGTGATGGGCCCTTCCATGCTGACACCTAGCAGCTGGGCTGTTTGCCATCGTAGGCTTTTTATAAAAAATATAAAAAAAATTCCAGAGCCTAGGATTCGAACCCAAGTCTCAGGTTTCTTAGTTTGGAGCCTTAACCACTATGCTAGAATTGGGATTACGTTAGATTGGTTTTATTTTTTCTTTTATCCCGTGGTAATGCACTACTAAATAATAAATGCAAAATCAAAAAAGTTTGGCCTGCTTGGGATTCGAGCGTGGGTCTCAGAGTACAGAGTGCGTGGTGTTAACCGCTGAGCTAGGATAGGGAGTTCGGTTAGTTTGCTTTTCTTTATTTATTTATTAATAGAAATAATGCAGTTAGTTTATATTCTAAAATAACACAAAAATTTGTGTCTTGATTATTTAATTCTATGATAATTAATTAATGGTCTATAATTATCAAATAATAGTGTTTGTGAACATCATCTCAATATTTGATTATATAGTCAATAATTAAATTATAGAGATGCGCACAAAATATAAATTAGATATTCAGTGTGAATTACTGATACAACGTCTGCATAATGATTACATAGTTAACAATAATCTAACTATTTTTAGGTGCATCAACAATGAGGGCCTCATTGTGATCAAGTCATACGTAAGCAGGTTCATCACCCTCTTGAAGGATAGGTAGGGGTACATTCGCCCCGAATGGAGGCATTTCCTAATAGCCCCTGTAGTCTTCTTCATCCATCACTCCATCGATACCGACAATCTTCCTTTTCCCTTCTAGGACTACTTTTAGCCATCCTTTTGTCTTGTTGTCCCTTGTATAGAAGACATGCATAATATCTCTTGCAAGGACGAAGGGGTCGTCTCTATATGCGGTCTTAGTGAGATCAACGGTAGTGAAGCCATCACTGTCAGTGTTGATTTCCTCGAGCCGGACCCACTAGCAGTGAAAAAGAGCTGCCTTCAACGGACCATAGGCTAGCTCCCATATCTCCTCTATGAAACCATAGTATGTCGCCTGCACTTTGCCGTTTTCGTCGTGAGCATCAAAACGAACACCACAATTTTGGTATGTGCTCTTTCCATCTTGCATTTTGTGTAAAATGTGAATCCATTGATCTCATACCCTTGGTACTTAAGATATGTACTCGAAGGTCCCTTGGCTAAGGCATCCAGTTGATTACCCAACTTTATTCCAAGCAAGCGACGTCACAACCAGTTGACAAATTCCACCTTATGTTTTTTTATCCAGCCAAGCCTGTGACCTGCTCGGATACAGAGTTTGCAGCGATTGCCTGTGCTTGTCAATGTATGGCATCACACCCTTGGCTTGCTGGAGAATAGCGAACTATGCCAGTCTAAAAGAAACAGGGTCGTCTATTGTAATAGATTTCTCCCCGATCGTTCCTTTGCCACGTAGTCTTCCCTCGTGATGAGATTCTAGAACTCTGACCCTTTTGATGTCTAGATAATATGTGCAGAACTCAATGGCCTCCTTCATTGACCATCCTTCAACCATGCCCCCTTCTGGCCAGAATCTGTTCCTAACATATCTCCTAAAAACTTTCATCAATCTTTCAAAAGGGAACATCTGATGCAGGTACATTGGGCCAAGGGCTCTAATTTGGTCAACAAGATGAATGAACAGATGCAATGAGATATCAAAGTAAGTCGGCGGGAAATGCATCTCAAGCCTAACGAGAGTTTTTGCTATGTCCCGCTGCAGCTGCTCTAGCGTGGACACATCAATGACCTTTTTTGAGATCACATTGAAGAACGAGCAAAGCTTTATGATTGGGGCGTGGACCTTTAGGGGGAGGATACCACGCAGGGCAACAGGGAGCAGCTGAGTCATAATGACATGATAGTCATGGGCCTTCATAGGGCCATAGTTGAACTTGAGTTCTCTCATGTTCACTAGCCTCTTCGGGTTCACACAGTAGCCCGTCGGGACTTTGAGTTCATTGAAGAAAGAAATAAGCGCATGCTTTTCTTCCTTCTTCAATGTGCATGATGCAACCGGAAGTTCAAACTAACCATTCTCTAGCTCCACGGGATGCAGCTCCTTCCTGATTCCCAAGTGCTGCATGTCTAGGCGTGTGGCTAGTGAATCCTTTGATGTCCCCCCGATGTCCATCAAGGTGTTAAGAGTGTTAGTGCACACATTTTTAGTGATGTGCATTGGATCAAGACAGTGGCGTACACTCAGAAATGGCCAGTAAGGTAGTTTCCAAAAAACCGATTTTTTCTTCCAAATGCTCCCATGAGGTGCTGCTACTGCATTGTCCCCCTTCCCAAGGACAACCTCTAGTTTGTTGAGTTCTCAAAGTATCGTAGGCCCATCTCGATATTTTGGAGCTAAGCGTTTCTCAATAGTACCGTTGAAATCTTTTCTGTTCCTACGGTAAGGGTGATCCTTAGGTAGGAACCTATGGTGTCCCATATAAACTATCTTTGAGTTATTTGGTAGATTTACCGCATCGGTGTCGTCCAAGCACTCGACACATCCAATATAGCCTTTTGTCTTCTCTCTGGACAATGAACCTTAAATTGGCAGGTCGGTGATTGTAGCGATAAGTACACCCTTGATCGTGACATGTTCCTTTTTGCACTCGTCCCAAACATTCGGCACACCCATTTCAAACATCTCCACTAGTTCATCAATCACTGGTTCTAGAAACACATCGATGTCATTCCCAGGTTGTCTTGACCCTTGGATCAGTAATGGCATCTAGATGTACGATCGCTTCATACAGACCCAAGGTGGAAGGTTGTATATACAGAGCGTCACTGCCCAGGTGCTATTATTGCTTCTAACCTGGTCGAAAGGATTCATCCCATCTGTGCTCAAAACAAACCAAAGGTGCCTTACCTCTCCACCGATGTCCTTATAGAACGTAGTATTGACAGTCCTCCAGTCATGCCCATCGGTGGGGTGCCTCATCATTGTATCTTTCTTACGCTCTTCGCCATGCCAACGCAACAGCTTGGCTGACTTTACACATGCAAATAGCCTATGCACCCGGGGAGCTATAGGAAAATACCAAATGACCTTTACGGGACCTCCTCTGGTCTTGGTACCCTCATTTGACGGCCCTTCCTTGTTCCGTGGAGCTTCAGACTTGGGGCACTTGTCCAAGTCTTTGTATTTTTCTCCACGGTACAATATGCAATCATTGGAACACGCGTGGATTTTTTCAACCTCGAGGCCGATGGGGCAGATCATTTGCTTGGTCAAGTATGTCTTTTCTGTCAACTCATTTTTTTCTAGGAGCATTTTCCTTATTATACCTAACAACTGATCGAAGCCTTTATCGCTCAATCTGTTTGTCGATTTGAACTCTAACAGCACGATGTCGGCTTCCAGTTTGATCATTGGACAATTCCTATACAATGGTGTTTTGCCATCTTGTCTCATTTTCTCTAGCTTTCTGAGCTGTCTTTTACTAAAACATCAGGTCTTGGCTACGTCAGTCATGTTCACATCATCATCGTTTTGTCGCAGAACATTCACACCAACCTCACCATGCATAGTCTATATCATATAGTTTGGCATGAACCCCCTGGTAATCAAGTGCGATCATATAGACTCAATTTGATGAAAGTTCCTTTGATTCTTGCAATCTTTGCATGGGCAGAAGATAGGGTTCCCATTCCTAGCATGGGCTTTGGCATCAGTGATAAACTGGCTGACGCCATGCATGTACCGCTTGTCTGTTTGGGACAGATGCATCCACTCTCGATCCATCTCTGCACAAAAAAATACTAAGACAATAATTACAAAGAATTAATAAGAAATCGAGCTCTAGGAACAACAATTGAAGCTCAAAAGTACCATTTTTGGAAAACATTATTGTACACTAATTATTGGAAAATTGAAATTGGTAGTCCCGGCCCTGTAAATTGAAAATCGTAGTAAAAAACAATTATTGCACAATAATGAAGAACATCTATTCTACTCTACTTCTAAGAACTAATTATAGCATCACATACTAACAATGATGATCTTGACCACCATGGAATAATTAGCTAGGAATTTAAATGTGTTCATAGACACCAACCTTTTGGAAGATGGATTCACCATAATTTGAGCCTTGCACAAATGTCCAATTGGAAAAGTGCTCTCTAGAATGGAGAAAGAACTAGAATGAGAATCAAGCAATGTAGCCATCAAAACAAAGCTAATTAAGCAACAAAATCAAAGGAGTTGATGTTTGTTACTAACCTTAAAGCAAAAAGATCAAGCCATTCTTCAAAATCCAAGCCCTAGCTTCATCATGAAGAGCAGACGCAACAATGGAGGGAAGGGCTCAAATGCGTGCCTCTATTCTCGGGATGGAAGAGAGGAGGAAGAAGAGGATGGCTGCAACCTTTTTGTGCAGTAGGCTTATCACCATCGGTTGTTAGCTAGAACCGACAGTGATAGATCCAAATCACTATCGACTCTTGGCTTAAATCGGCAGTGATGAGTGGCCGCCAAAACACTACCGGTTCAAGCCACAAACCGGTAGTGATGTGGTTGTTTACACCAAAATTTAGGAGAAGAACGCGAGAATTCGTAGGCTTCCAAGTCTATGCCAATCAAGGAATCGGTTGTATGAGGATCGATATCAGCCGGTTCGGGTGCGACACTAGAATCGTCTCTCTTGAAATGATGTCAGCAGATAACGATAATGAACCGCGATCGGCGTCGGGAAGATACATATCATACTCTACAAAAGGGGAAAGGTTAGGGTCCAAGTTATCTTAAGATAGGAATATTTTCTTCATACCAAAGATTGTACCGAGTCGTACTTGAGTAGGATTCGTGTTTAGGCTCCAGGTATAAATAGTGAACCCCGGCTATTGTAAAGAACACACAATCAATCCAATACAAGTTACTTACTTTTTTCGGCTCCGGCCACCCCTTAGGAGTAGGAGTAGAGTAGATCTCGGCGAGTTCTTCAGCATGTATGGCTGCATCGATCCAGTCGACCGCCATCGCTTGTCTGTAAGTACCATAATGGCTTATACTTCTGTTCGTCCGGCTGCATCGATCCGGTCAACCTCCACTGTGACTCTGGTATAAGCTAGTTATCGACTCTTGTCTAGTTCAAGTACGGCTGCATCGATCCAGTCAACCTCCACTGCTTGAACTAGATTAAGGTCAAGTTATCGGCTCTATCTAAGGGTGGTGTTCCTTCGGATAGATTCATTAAGTTACCAATATTGCTTATTGCTTCCATTATTTATCTAATTACAGCAATATCACTTTGCCCGATTGGGATTGATCTAGATCGGCATTATATCTTGTTTAACCTATCATTTGTAAATCTAAACTGTACCTTAAACGATGAGTTATGTTTTATCAGCTATTTTATATCAATCTTGATCGTGCATAGCGTGCGGTTAAGGCATGTTTGATCTTGAGTAGATCTATTGGCTAGTGAAAACTGTTCCATGGACCGTTATCATGGCCTGTGTAATTCTGCCTCACACCCCACTGTTAGCACCGTGGAGTGGGGATCGTTATTTGGTAGATTTGTTTCTGAGAGGGCATGACCTTAACTGTGCGCTATGCCTAAATCGGCTGTTTTAGCCGATATCGAGCGCTTTCACGAACAGTTCACATCACGAGTTCGTTGAAGTAGGGATAGGTTGAAAGATGTGTTAGCCCCATGATCTTATTCTTGTATTATGGCCTGCATGATTCTGCCTCATGCCCCACTGATATTAGTGATAAGTTAGGGTCATCGAGTCTATTGTTGTTTCTACGGCCTGCATGATTCTGTCTCATGCCCCACTGGTCATAGCGATAGATGAGATCTAACATGTTCATTAGGTTTATTATTATTAAATGGTTGAATGGTGATGAGCTGTTTCTTTTATATAAAAGGGGTTCGGTTACTTGCAGTCATTGGCTTAGCATAAATTAATCATTGTTGACATCCTCTTGCCATTGACTAATGTTTGTCTAAATAATGATATTCATCCTGAACGATAACCGATTCTTCTTACACAACTCCAGGAGCTTTAACTGATTTATTCTTATGAATATGCAGGAATCGACTATTTAGTCGATCTCCTTTCATATCGGCTCTCAGAGCCACACATTCGGGACTGTCTGGCAACACCGACATGTTCCGCCCTAAATTACTGATAAACTTTCTCTCCTTGTCAATTGTAGGGTCAAATTGACTGGCACGTCTTGGGAGGAGTGCATAGGATCGACCATCCCTGAGCTGAAGCTAGGCGGATCTCTAGCACCATCGAGCGGACCCTTCCGGCTTGCTCGTGTGCCCTCGGCATGGGACGAAATTTCATGTCGACACACGTTTCTGGCACACCCGGTGGGACCCCATAATCATCATGGCGGTTCACAACAACAACGACATCCTTATGGTACATTATGAAGATCTACCTGATGGAGATAAAGGTGTCATCAGCAAAGCTATAGAGGAATTTTAGAACAAATGCTTGTTGTCCTACACCAAAACACATTACAACATAATTGTTCAGAAATTTCCACTACCAAGAGTTCTATTACATGGACAGACAGATACAGTTGAAGCTAAAGACAGACATTTCTTTACGAAAATTGTGGACAAATCTGTTCATGATGCCATATCAAGCCATAATGAAGCTTTCTTGGACACATTCCACAACGCCATGAAGGAGGCAATTCATGGGTTTCCAGTTGGTCAAGTTGGGCCGGCTTACTACAATATTCCACATACGATGACCTAAGGGACTAATCAAGTCAGTACCAGCTATCAAGAAGCAGCACTAGCTAGTAATGATGATGTCCAGGCAGTTCAGGGTTCATCTGAACAAGCTCAAGGTACTACTACGAATCAGACACAGTATAATCCTAGATCATCAGTGCAGCATATGCAACAGTCGGCGGGGCAAGGTCAAAATTAGGTGATTAATTTTGGCACATCAGGCCACATACCGTCGTCGGCTCAAAAAATAGCACCATCAATTCAAAGGATCCGTAGAGATATAGATCCTCATGTCTACAATCAGAGACTTCAAGCAGCAAGGTAGCAAAGGACCCAGCAGATAGAGATTCCACAAGGGTATCACTATGGTACAGATTATAACACCCTTCACATGATTCCGAATCCAAGGTATCAAGGCACACGGGATTTCAATCCACAGATGAGTCAGCAGGTGCAGAGAAATCCAAATCCGCAAGCTGACGAGTTGTTGCTAAAGGTGACCGAGATGATGAAGAATCAGTTCGGTCTGAAGCCAAAAGGGCCAACCTTTTCGTACAAACGCCCATATCCAAAATGGTATGATTTGGTCGCTCTTCCCACAAATTACAGGCTCCCAGAGTTCGCTAAGTTCACTGGCCAAGATAGTACAAGCACGATAGAACATGTCAGTCGGTATCTCACACAATTGGGCAAGGCATCAGTTGAGGAGGCCCATCAAGTTTGTTTCTTCTCCTTGTCCCTCTTAGGGCCAACTTTCACTTGGTTTTCATGTTTGCCGGTTACCTCCATTACCAACTGGGCTGACCTCAAGAAGAAATTTCATACATATTTTTATACTAGGACTGGAGAAAAGAAGATTACCGATCTGACAACTATAAGGTAGAAGACTAATGAATCGGGCACTCGGTTTCTTCAGAGGTTCCGAGAAACTAGGAACTTATGCTTCTCTTTAAGCTTGGCTGATGATCAACTAGCTGCTTTAGCCGTTCAAGAAATGCTGCCAATGTGGAAAGAAAAGCTGCTGGGACAAGAATTTGACAACTTGGGTCAATTGGCTCAACGAGTGGTAGCGCTCAATAGCCAATTCTAGAGCATGCGCAGGGACACTCGATTCCAGAAGAGTACCCCAGTGGCCGAAGCTTATAATCCATACTCAATCGGTGACGGCTATGAAAATGAAGAAGAAGAGGTTGTTGCGGCTAAATGGAATTGGTGCAAAAAGACAGTAATGGTGCCAAATCCTTGGGGAAGAGGGGTCGAGGAGAGCTATGACTTTGATGTCACAAAATTAGACAAGCTCTTCGATTTCTTGCTTGAGAAGGGGCAGATCAAGTTGCCCAATAATCATGTTATGTTGCCCCCTGATCAGTTGAAGAATAAGAAGTTTTACAAGTTCCATAATGCTACTGCTCATTCCACTAATGAATGCAGAATTTTTCGGCAGCATATACAGAGGGCTATTCAGCAAGGGAGGCTCAAATTTGATACGCCTCGAAAAATAAAAGTTGGTGATAATCCTTTTTCAGGAGATCAAAACATGGTTGACGCTAGGCTGATCAAAGCAAAGACTAAGGTCCTAACATCAACCAAATCAAGAGAAGCTAGAACAGTTGATCCCAAGATGCAAATATTGGCCGACGAATACAGAAAAATTAAAAGACGTCGTGATAAGCAAAAGAGCCAATATGTGCATGGAGAAACATCAAAAGATGGGGCGACAAAGCCATGAGTTACTTCTCAGATTCTGTTGAATAAGTGGCAGTGGCAGAAGGAAAAGGATTATCAGCGTTGGTTAAAGGATCAAGAATACCAGCGTCAACTGGAAAAAGAGAGGTATGAAAGGACACAAGCCAAATCACATTGGAATTTTCCTTTCTTCAGACATTGCTGGAATGGAGGTTTGAAGTTGACTACCAGATATGACTGTCCAGAATGCAGCGATCAATTTTGGAAGTTTAGGCAATCTCAAACCAACCGCCAGTCTATCCATACTCAAGATGCATATCATCATAATAACATGGATCAGTGCTTAAAAAATGGAAGTGTTCATAATCGGCTGGGAAAAAAGGGTGGTTGATCAAGACTAGGCTGATTATGAAGAAGAGGGCACCGAGAGAAAATATATTTGGCAGGAAGGCCAATGGTATCTAGGAGGTTTGACAAGAAGCCAGAAGAGAAGGGTGCAACGCCTAATGAATAAAGAGTTGGAACAGGCTCAGGCATCTGATAAACCTCAAGTATGGCGTACTAAGCAAACAACCGATAGAAAGCAACCTTCGGCTAATATTCAAATGGCTTTTCTGTTGCCATCAGAGTTCAGAGCTCCGGTAGATCAAGAAGTTTATTCAGATTTCAATGAATCAGAGTACGAGGATATGGTTGCCAAGTTAACGGTTATACAGCAAGTAATATTTGATAAACCAGTCAAGCATCGGCACCTAAAGGCTTTGTATGTAAAAGGTTTGGTTGATGGGAAGCCGATGAACAAGATGTTGGTGGATGGAGGTGCTTCTATCAATCTTATGCCTTACACCACTTTTCGTAAACTTGGCAAAGGACTAGGAGATCTGATGGAGACTGACATGATGCTTAAGGACTTTGGAGGTAATGCATCTAAGACCTAGGGGCAATGAATGTCGAACTGACAATCGGGAGTAAGACTCTGCTCACCACATTCTTCGTCATCGATGGAAAAGGATCGTACAGTCTGCTCCTTGATCATGATTGGATCCATGCAAACTATTGTGTACCATCAACCATGCATCGGTGTTTGATTCAATGGCATGGAGATGATGTCGAACTAGTTCGCGCTGATGAGTCTATGAGCATCGTAACAGCCGATCCAATCTTCTAGGAACTAGGAGACTTTGAATGCTTTTCTAGCAAGTTATGGGAAGGAGGCTTCATTAAGATCAACAATGAAAGCCAACAGCCGATGCAAGCAATCGGCTCTGAGAGTTTGTTTTAGTTAGAAGTCATGGCTTCGCGTCGGTCATTGAATTAAGGAAAAACAAACACTGGTCCTGGAGATGGGCTTAGGCCGACGTATGAATGCTAAATGGAATCCTAAGTACGAGTCAGAATTGGTGAATTTCTTAAACAAAGTTTTGTTGCACTTGATGAGATGCTTGCTCTAGATCGATCGATCGTTTAACCTTTGGTTTGAAGAATTCTGGTGCAACCTGTTAATAGCGATCGACGAAAATATTTAAAGGGACGTTATCCTAGCATTCGATCAACATTTGATAGCTGATTCATTCAGTCATTGGCTCTAATAGCCGGTACTAGAAGGGTATCGCCTCTAGTTCAAAAAATGAAGAAACTTAGAAGACATAAAAGCCGATACGATGTGTATCACCTCCAGAGCAAAGAATAAAAACAAAAACAGTCATGACACATACAAGGGCATTGCACTAAGACACGTTCATAGAAGAGCAAAAGATTTCATTGATCTGTTCACCCTAAGTATAATCTAGTCGAAGACTTTGTTCACCACATCCTGAGCAGATGTGATGTCCACGATGGCCTCCGCCGCTACGATGAATTCTTCTGTCAAGTCCTCATGTTCCTCAGGACCATCACCCATTGGGAAATTGGTCTCCATGACATGGAGCTCGTACCCAGTCTAGACTTGCACCGCGGTCAGCGCCACCAACGCACCATGACGAACACCGTGGAGGGCGATCTCCTAAACGCGGGCCAAGATGTCTTGGAGATGAGCGTTGATGGGGGAACCCCGAGCATTGACGGCATCCGTGGCCGCGTTTGCCACTAGTTGGAGAGACTCCAACTGCACCATTAGGGCTGGCAATCACAAGAACAGAAAGACTATCAAGATAGAGAAAGTGGAAATCAGAATGGAAGCATTCGTGGAACTCATCTTACCTGCCACCATGACGTCAGATTCGGCCAGCCATGCTCGAACAGCATTGGCCTCCTCCTCGGCCACATGAAGGGCAGCCTGAGAGACCCCGATGCGGATCACGAGTTGGCCATTTTCCCAAGTTGCCTTGACATAATGATTCTGAGCCATCCTCCATTCATGAAGGAAACGCTGGGCGTCATCGCCGTTGTAGGAGTCGGAAGAATCCGACGATGAGGCCGGCGCAGAAGATACAGTTTCAGAGGGCTCACCGGCCCTAGGGAGAGGACAAAGACTATCATTCCCAACAAACCTATAGTCGAGTCAGAACAGTTCATCGTCATAAACAGGAAATGTCAATCTCACCTCATGCGTCGGAGATGCTGGTTCATCGGCATGTTCATCGGACGCGCTTGCCTCGGTTGTCCTTGCTAGCCATGAAGGATGACTAGATCTACGGAAGGGAGAAAGAAAACCGCTATAGGGTTAAGGCAGATGGAAGAGAGCAAAGGAATAGTTACGAGTGCAGATGTTTTCAAGGCCGAAGCCCTCGGCTGGTATTTGAAGACATGAAGTGAAGAGGCGGATGCCTCGGGACGTGCAAAAGGCAACCACAATTAATAGAAGGCGAAGCGCCACGTCGCCAATGCTGAAGAGAATACGGCGCTGGGTTATTAAGGACAGAAAAATCGAGGGGTTCACTGAATGAAGGCCGTGTTTTTAGACTTAATTGGATTCAGATTAGAAGTTTGGGATCGGCTGTTTCAAATCGGCTCTTTAGCCGAAACAAGTAGTACAATTAGGCGATGGAGAGTATGATTGATACTACACAAGGCATGCGTTAACATACAGATTACAAGGCTAGAACATCCTGGATTGCGTTCAGTACTTCTAGCCGAATAGCATCAGCTTCTACAATCTGTTGCTTATCTTCTTTGGCTGATCTAGGAATGTCCTCAAGGCCGCTGCGGATGACCCTGCCTTCTCTAACTTTGGTTAGCAGTTCTTGCTTCTTCTGTTTGATGGCATCAGGTATTTGGGCCAGGGTGGACTTACGATGGTCAATGGCGGCCTTCACGTTTTCTAGCTCCCTCTCAAGTTTTGCATGCTTGATGTCCAGTTGGGACAATTCTGGATCGGTCCTAAGGGAGGAATTCTTTAGATCATCAATCAACTGTGTCAGCTCTTTAGCCTTTTGCTTGTTGAAGTTCCTCTTGGCCAGTAAAGTTTCATAGTCAGACAGATTGCTCTAAGCTTTTTCCACCTTCAGGGCCTAAACCTCAAAGATAGACAAAGAAGATAAGATTCTGGAGAGAGCTGGGGATGGATTGCTCTTGATGGCCAAGAGGACTCTCTGCATTGAATCAGTGTCTTGGATCAAATCGGCTATATTCTTCTGAAGCATTGGCAATACATCTCTTAGCCGATTTCTAGTCTCTTCTGACAAAACTTCCTTAAAAGAGGTGGATGATGAACTGACTTCATCTTCATCTAAATATTCCCTGAGATTAAAGGAATAGCTTAGAGTTGGGAGATTGAGTGCCTATGTATAAGGAAATCTCAATTAGGAGGTTTGAGTCAGTTCATAACGAAATGGATGGTTAAGAAGATACTGCACCTTCTCTGAAGTTTCTATCTGAAGAGGAGGAACAACTGATGATACACTGGCGACGTCTGGTTGAATCGAATCTAGACTCTCAACGTTGACATCTGCAAACATCGGAAGATTTTTAGTTCATGTTGTTACAGAAAGATAAATTTAGCAAATAACTTCCTTACCATCAGTTGTTTGCCGAACTGGGGAATCGACAGCTTCAATGTCGACGGCAACAAGACCACCTTCAACGCCTATAGGATCGTTAAGCGGACTGTCAGACTCCTGATCTTGCACAGGTGTTTCCTTAGGAAGTATCTAGCACATTAAGAAGTCGGATGAAGGGTAAAAGACTGAATAAATCAAGAAGTCAAAGAAAATGCTCTGACAAGCATCAAGGATAAAACTCACATTTTCTGTTGATATGGAAGCATCAGTTATTTCAACCGAAATCGGCTCCTCTTGAGGCTCAGCCGATGGGGGTTCAAATGGTGCTGAGTCAAACGATTGGGATAGTAGTCCCGCACCTAGAGCAGGTTGGGACGCAATGCTCGATAGCTGTGAAAGAACATAATCAGTAGTTGAATAACATTTTTAAGAAGAAGATGAATTGTTTACCTGAGCAGCTGATGGCCTCGTTCGGCGGAGTCTCTTCCCAGTAGTAGTTTTCTGGGTTGTCCCTTGAGCTGCCTTGCGCTTTGAAGACTGATATGTTACGATGGTGGGGGCACCATGAGTTTTCATTAGTTTCCCCAGTGTAGGCGCAGCCGATCCCATTCTTAAAACAAGACATGGTGGTTGATAATGTATAGGATGCCCCTTCCTATCAAGCTTGGAGGATCAAATTCAGTGTCCTAAAAAGGATCGGTTAAAACAATTGGCAAAAGAATTCATTGAATAATTTTCTTGAAAGAAGATGGCAAGTTACGTCTTTGTCAGAAGTGAATTCCCCATCCAAAGCTACACATAAAGGGTGGACCAAATCACAGAAAAGATGGGAGTGCCATTCTTGCCACCAGGAGTCGAAAAGAGTAGAAGGGAGGCTGACTCTGACCCAGTCATGCAAGCAAAAGGAAGGAAGATCTGATCTCAGTTGAAAAACTCTGGAGGCTTCCAGTACTTCGCTAATGTCTTCCCTTGGCCTCAGTATATCCTTAAAGAAGAGTCAAGGAGGCAATTGGCCGAGGCCGAACTGACGGGCCACGAAAGATGAATTGTAAAACTCATAAGTTGGAAGGTTGCCTGGGATAAAGGAGCATGTAGCCATTTTGCTACGACCATGACGAAATTCGGCTGGAAGAACATAGGGCTTGACGAAAGAATTAAAGATTGCAGCCGCTGCTTCGTCCGAACAGCCTGATCCAAACCGAAATCTAAATGGGAAATCAGCTCATCATTCTCATCATTATCAAAGGGTAACCAAGTCAGAACATCTGCATCGAACCCTCTATGAAACTTTTTGAAGAGATGGCCAATATCGACATCAATTACTATGGCCGATGCAGCTTCACCGTAGCTCGTGCACTGACGGGTTCTTCCTTCTTCACCCTTGTATTCCCTCATCAAAGGTGGAGGAAGGAAAGCTCAGGTTTTTTAGACCAGAACTTACAATTTTGTGCATATACAGGTTCAGCCATAACTGTATCAACCACCAAGGGCTAGTAATAGTGTGTACTGGTTCATTCCTCAACAATTGGGCAGCTACCTGGTGCATCAGGTGGTAAGCGACTCCTAATAGATATTTTCCAAGGGGAATACCCTTACCTGCTACCAGATGTTCAATCATAAATTTGTGATTATAAGTTGGTCCACAAGATGACCCACAGAAGATGAATCTTTCTAGCCACATGTTCAGAAAAGTCACATGTTCCCTCTCGCTAACAGCTGATCCATCCTCAATATGGTTCAAAATGTAGCCTACCCATCTTGAACAATCTGATATTTTGGCTAGCTTCTTGGAACTAGCACTCAAGTACTCATAAGGCTGCATTGATCTAGTTATTCTGAGGCCGGTCAACATATAAACATCGGCTAGGGTGATAGTCATTGGGCCGTGACCAAAGATGAAAGCATTTAGGGCATTGGACCAGAAATAATATGTAGCAATCAGAAGTGAGTCATTCCTCTCCATTCAGACAATGAAAGAGTCAAGCATTGGTTTAGATCATAAAGTTCCCAATCTCCACCCTTTTTCTCGGACACCCTACATAACCAATTTCTCCATCCCTTAGGCATCTTTGGCCAGTTTTTGAAGGGAATTTTGGTATTCCAAGAGGACAAATCAACTGCAGACTGTTTGAAGGGGATTTGGTTGGTTTCTTGACGGACGAAATCAGATGGATCAGGATCGCCCATAAGCCCAAGAAAATAGACATTGGGAGTAACAGCTGATGGAATCAAGATTTCATTCCTCATTTCTTAGAAATCGAACGAAATAAATTTGAGAAGGAAAGAAATACGAAGTAGCGGCCGGTGCTTGGAGAATGGAGACTTGGAGGCATGCGTCAGGAACATGGTCAATGGTCGCCATTGCAGCTGAAATAGGTTTGAATCTGACAAAGATCGCTTGGATGACGGCTCGATCGAACGGAGGATTTGCTAGGGTTTGAAGCCTTGCCAGTGACGGCGTCAGCTGTTGAAGTTGGCTTGAGAAAGAAAGAGAAAGCAAAAAGGCCGAGTGAGTCAGAAGGGATACTATTGGGCTGTTGTATAAGACTCGGGCTAGGAAGTCAGGAGTTATGCGTACATCTCGGATAGAACGGTTGCGGCGTAGTAAACCAATAAGCTAGAATTTTGGAATAAAACTATTTTATCCCAAAATTGGGGCATGTGTTTACACCAAAATTTGGGAGAAGAACGCGGGAACTCGCAGGCTTCCAAGTCTGTGCCAATCAAGGAATCGGTTGCATGAGGATCGATATCAGCCAGTTCGGGTGCGACACTAGAATCAGCTCTCTTTAAATGACGTCAGTAGATAACGACAATGAACCGCGATCGGCGTTGGGAAGATACATATCGGACTCTACAAAAGAGGAAAGATTAGGGTCCAAGTTATCTTAAGATAGGAATATTTTCTTCATACCAAAGATTGTACCGAGTCGTACTTGAGTGGGATTCGTGTTTAGGCTCCGGGTATAAATAGTGAACCCCGGCTATTGTAAAGAACACACAATCAATCCAATACAAGTCACTTACTTTTTTCGGCTCCGGCCACCCCTTAGGAGTAGGAGTAGAGTAGATCTCGGCGAGTTCTTCAGCAAGTACGGTTGCATCAATCCGGTCGACCTCCACTGCTTGTTTGTAAGTACCGTCATGGCTTATACTTCTGTTCGTACGGCTACATCGATCCAGTCGACCTCACTGCGACTCTGGTATAAGCTAGTTATCGACTCTTGTCTAGTTCAAATATGGCTACCTCGATTCGGTCAACCTCCACTGCTCGAACTAGATTAAGGTCAAGTTATCGGCTCTATCTAAGGGTGGCGTTCCTTCGGATGGATTCATTAAGTTACCGATATTGCTTATTGCCTCCATTATTTATCTAATAACAGCAATATCACTTCGCCTGATTGGGATTGATCTAGATCGGTCTTATATCTTGTTTAACCCATTGTTTGTTAATCTAAAGTAATCTAATTTGCACCTTAAACGATGAGTTATGTTTTATCGACTGTTTTATATCAATCTTGATCGTGCATAGCGTGCGGTTAAGGCATGTCTGATCTTGAGTAGATCTATTGACTAGCGAAAATTGTTCCATGGCCCGTTATCACGGCCTATGTGATTCTACCTCATACCCCATTGTTAGCACCGTGGAGTGGGGATCGTTATTTGGTAGATCTATTCCTGAGAGGGCATGACCTTAACTATGCACTATGCCTAAATCGGCTGTTTTAGCCGATATCGAGCGCTTTCACAAACAGTTCACATCACGAGATCGTTGAAGTAGGGATAGGTTGAAAGATGTGTTAGCCCCATGATCTTATTATTGTATTACGGCCTACATGATTCTGCCTCATGCCCCACTGATATTAGTGATAAGTTAGGGTCATCGAGTCTATTGTTGTTTCTACGGCCTGCATGATTCTGCCTCATGCCCCACTGGTCATAGCGATAGATAAGATCTAACATGTTCATTAGGTTTATTTTTATTAAATGGTTGAATGGTGATGAGCTGTTTCTTTTATATAAAAGGGGTTCGGTTACTTGCAGTCATTGGCTTAGCATAAATTAATCATTGTTGACATCCTCTTGCCATTGACTAATGTTTGTTGAAATAATGATATTCATCCTGAACGATAACCGATTCTTCTTACATAACTCCATGAGCTTTAACTGATTTATTCTTATAAATATGCTGGAATCGACTATTTAGTCGATCTCCTTTTATATCGGCTCTTAGAGCCACACATTCGGGACTGTCTGGCAACACTGGCACGTTCCGCCCTAAATTACTGATAAACTTTCTCTTCTTGTCAATTGCTGGGTCAAATTGACTGGCACGTCTCGAGAGGAGTGCGTAGGATCGACCATCACTGCGCTGAAGCTAGGCGGATCTCTAGCTCCATCGAGCGGACCCTTCCGGCTTGCTCGTGTGCCCTCGGCATAGGATGAAATTTCGTGCCGATAGTGGTCCTTCACTGCCGGTTTTAGCCCAGCCCCAATCATTTTTTCATTTTCAAGCTCATAACCGGCAGTGAAGGTACATCACTGCCGGTTGTCACAAATCCAGCTGTGATGAGGCTGGCAGTGATGTCCAAATCTGGTGTAGTGAATCGAGCTAGGGCGAGCCGTCAAGCGAGCCGTCCGACTGCATCGAGTCACAAATGAGCCATCAATCCCACATCTATCTACTTAGATATTACGGCTCATCGACTCCTCAACTCGGCCATAAATCAAGCTAAGTCAGACTTAATATTTTTCTAAATATTCTTTAATTTTTATATCTCTGGATGTTATACATCTATGGCCATATCTTAGTTGCATTCCAACTACCCATATAGCTCCGTGCGCATTATCTTTTTTCGTGGAGAGCCGACAGTTCTAGTCTTCTCTTAATGGTTACAAAAATATTTGAGTAGTGCGAAGAAAAATATTTGAGCTGCTGACCACCTCTTGTCGACAACCCACCGCTGCCGCTGCCTCGGCCCTCATCTTCAATGGCTCCGTCCATCGTTGTCAGCATACAACGGCGGTTATCACCGTCAGCATGCAATGGCCCTAGTCGTTCTATCTCACTACACGGACGGGTGGCCACACCGCTACCCTACGTCCGCTACTGAGATATGCCGTTGATGGCTCACATCTCTACGACTAATGTCACATCTATTTTACAAGGTACACAACCTAGCATTGTTCACACCTTTGACAAGTAGCCATGCTCCTACTTTCTAACTAGGAGATAGGCCGGCTAACAACGCCGCCATTCATCTCTCCAACTATGATGACGCAAACCAGCATGCAACCTTGATAAGTTACATACGCTGGATACTAGGCTATATTGCCTTTTTTGCGAGATACGCATCCTACTCGGACGACTTACATCTTTATGGCCGGTGTGAGCCAATTACCGACATTTAGTCTGACTATCACATATCGTCCTGGGCAGGGTGATTCCGGGAAGCAAGGTATCTGATTCGTTCGCTACGTGGCGGGATCCTAACAGTGAACAATCGCTACAAAGGCCCCTTGAATGAGTGACATTGCACATTTAATATCGATAGAAGGGTCTAACATGATTTTAATCATAATGACTACATTGATTACTTTTTACTCGGCTAATTCGTCTTATGCGCCTTTCAAAGGACTACACAAGACAACATAAGCCTAACTCGTGCAGACTACAATCTCATCCACAGATTACCCAGTCTAAAAAATAACTTTGTACAAAAAGTCACTCAGACAAGCCAAGCCTCCTGCGGAACTCGGCTTACTAACAGACTCAGGCTACAAACTAGTCTACGACAAAGCAAAAAGATAGGAGGTTTTTACATGACATACTATACTCGGGCTCTACGGGGCTTGGTCACCTACGGCGGCCCTCGCTTCTCGCAACGTCATCTGTTGTCAACAATTTTTTACGGCAACTCGGCGTCATGCAGTTCACATCAGCACGCTCCGCTGCACCGAGTCAAGCAGCGTCCACCAATATGGGACAAGCTAAGAAACTCAAGCAAGCAGCACGCCGACCTCAAAGTTGTCATCATTGACATTCACACGCCCTCCGCCAACTCGCCGAGTACTTGGCGGCACGATAGATCAGGCCGCAGATGGGAAATTCTTCATTATCGTCGTCTGTAGCGGTTCAGCTCCATGCCACTACGATCTTCATCGTCCAGGCGTAACTCACAGCAACACTGTGACACGGCTCGCCGCAACATCCTCCTATGCGCAGAGTACAGCGGCCTCTACGCGACTTGTGATAATACTCGGCCCAAACGCAGTACGAGTAGCAGACAACACTGCCAATACTTCACTACCCTTCCCAGCGACGCAAGAGCCACGCATGAGGAATTCCGGGCCGGAGGACATGGTCACGACAAATATGCAGTTTAATATTCGGAGATCAAGAGCAGGCGTCCTAACGTCGTATATGCATACATATGCAGGCTACGTCTCCAACGTCATTGAATCAGAACTCCAGAACAAGATCCACCACTCGCCAAGATGGGTCCAGTTGCAGCACTCAACCGGCCAATGAGCAAGCAAACACCGACCCGACGTCATCTACAGGATCATGCAAGCCAAATCAAGGAGCAAGCACGTATATACAAAGAAGCCATGCAAGCTAGCAGTTTGCTTCCACTCATGCACGTACGAGGCATGCACAGATTTGCTCCACGATCTTCATTTTCAAGAACGACAAGAAAACAAAGGCCACGTAATACGTACGATCGCTCCTGCAAGCAAACCAAAACCACTCTGCGTCGGCAACAGCGGGCACCAGCAGTCAGCCAGCCAACATCAATTTGGACGAGCGCTTCAAAGAGCAGCCGATGATGCACTACTGTAAATTGGATCTTTGCCGAGTGCAAACTGTGCCGAGTGTCAAAAATCGGACACTCGACGAAGAATTGCACTCGGCAAAGATTTCTTTGCCGAGTGCCGGACACTCGACTAAAAAAGGTTATTGGCAAAGGACTTCTTTGCTGAGTGCCAGGCTCTCAGCAAAAGCACGGCACTCGGCATAGGCTGCCCGGCGTAACGGTGTTTGAACACGTCCTTCTTTGCCGAGTGCCTGCTGTGAGGCACTCGGCAAATAAGTTTTTTTTTTAAAAAGAAAATTCTTTGCCGAGTGTTCCAGATCTGGCACTCGGCAGAGATTTTTTTTTTGGAAAATACTTTGCCGAGTGCCCCGATCTGGCACTCGGCAAAGAAGATTTTTTTTAAATTTTCTTTGCCGAGTGTCCCAGATCCGGCACTCGGCAAAGATTTTTTTTTAAAAAAATACTTTGCCGAGTGCCCCTAACACGGCGCTCGGCAAAGATTTTTTTTTTCGAAATGTCTTTGGCGAGTGCCCCTGTGAAGGCACTCGGCAAAGAGGAAATTTTAAAAAAAATTAAAACCATCATATATGGAGGCTATGATAAAAATTTAGAGGCTGGCACTCGGCAAAGAAGGTTTTTTTTAAATTTTCTTTGCCGAGTGTCCCAGATCCGGCACTCGGCAAAGATTTTTTTTTAAAAAATACTTTGAAATAAAATACTTTGCCGAGTGCCCCTGACACGGCGCTCGCCAAAGATTTTTTTTTTCGAAATGTCTTTGGCGAGTGCCCCTATGAAGGCACTCGGCAAAGAGGAAATTTTTTAAAAAAATTCAAAACCATCGTATATGGAGGCTATGATAAAAATTTGGAGGCTATGATAAAAATTTGAGAAGGTTTGGTGCACACTGTCACGTACGATTTTCGGACTTCGTTTGCTTTTTATAGAATTTAAAAACACTTCGCACGCAAGTTCGCGGTCATGTTTCGTGAACAAGATGTCCGAAATTTTGGGTCCTTTCCTGGATACGGCCTCACACTACAATCAGTAACATGACTATCATTTTTTGAATCATTAAATTCCATTATTCGTACCACGTGCAGTTCAAATTTATATTTTTCGAAAAAATTCAAGTAAACGAAATAAAGTAACTAAATATATGAAAAAACCACAAAAAAATCTCAAATTCTAACTAGGAGTTCCTGGTACTTTAAAAGGGCTCCACAAAAAATTTGGAGGCAAAAAAAAATATTTTGCCGAGTGCCGGGGCATGGCACTCGGCAAAGGGGGTCTTTGCCGAGTGCCAAGAATAAGGCACTCGGCAAAGATGGTTTTGAATTTTTTTAAAAAAATTTCCTCTTTGCCGAGTGCCTTCACAGGGGCACTCGGCAAAGACATTTCAAAAAAAAAATTCTTTGTCGAGCGCCGTGTCAGGGGCACTCGGCAAAGTATTTAAAAAAAATCTTTATCAAGTACCAGATCTGGGACACTCGGCAAAGAAAATTAAAAAAAAACTTCTTTGCCGAGTGCCAGATCGGGGGCACTCGGCAAAGTATACATTTAATTGGGTCGGCCACGCACCCCGGCCACACACACGACACACGCACGATGCGCCACCGCCCGCTCCGCCCGCGCTACACACACATTGCCCGCCATGCTGCCCCGACGGCCACCTTCCCCTGCATACCCGCCTTGCATTGCCTACCACCTTGACGCTGCCCGTGGCGCCCGACACCACAGCCTGACGACGCCGCCCATGTCCAACCCGTTCGACTCACGTGACCCGACCCCCCGACCCCGACGCAGCCGCCCCCCTACCCCCGCCAGTCGTCGTATGCTTCTCTCTTGTTGTTGTCGTGGTAGTGATAGTTGTAGTAGTATTAGTTGTACTAGTAGTGCTAGTGGTAGTAGTAGTATTAGAAGTAGTGGTAGTAGTAGTACAACTAGTGGTAGTAGTAGTAGCAGAATTAGTGATAGTAGTAGTAGAAGTAGTGGTAGTAGTAGTAGTAGAACTAGTGGTGGTAGTTGTAGCAATAGTGATAGTACTAGTAGAACTAGTGGTAGTAGTAGTGGAAATAGTGGAAGTAGTAGTAGAAGTAGTGGTACTACTTGGATATATTCTTCTGCATGGATTGATATCCAAACTACAAGGCTTCTCTTGAGACATATGTGCTTGTCGGCCATCGTGCCGTTGTTTTTTGCAGGTTTTGGAAACCTCACCGTGCAGGGGAGGTTCTGCCAATTTTTTTTAAATGACAGTATTTTTTTCCATTTTTGTACATAAGAGCCCGTCGGAGCCGAGTCGGAGTTCCCGTCGCCGTGCCGGTCTGCCTGCACCGCGTCGCCTCGCCACAGCACCGACCCACCACGGCCCCGCTAGCCTTACTCCACCGCCACCCTAGGTATAACCCCTCTTTCCGTATCATGGTCGTAGATCGCGTAACCCAGTTATTCGTCTCCTGTTCGAAAGAGATACGGTTGGAGGTATGCAAATCTTTGCATATCTATGACCGTATCTGTTTCGGATTGTCCACGTTTTTTGGACAGCCCACGGATGCGTAGATGGGTTAGTTTCCATGGTTTGCTCCGGTCCGAGACAGAGTTTTGGCATCACCTCCCTGTTATTCTCCGGATACGCACTCTTTTTTGGCAAGACGTGTATCTAGAGAACAGCAGGGTGGTGCTGCCGAAATTCTATCTTAGATAGGAGTAGAGCATGGAAACTAACCTCATCTACGCATCCACGGGTGGGATTAGGACCTATCCTCACCTATTAGACAGTAGGAACACCATGTAGATGCAATTGATGATTACATTACTCGCTGATACATATGTTAGAGGATGGATGACCGTCAGTGGTTGTAGATGGGCTGGAGAAGTCAGATTGATTACACCACGAAATGGATGAACAAGACCGATGCTTTCTTGAACAGTGCATTTGGCAAGGCTGCTAAAGGACATTGCCTAGTTTTGTGTCCCTGCAGCAAATGTGGAAACAGGAGAAGGGTAAACAAGGTGAAAATGGGTAAACATCTTGTGAAGAATGGATTTACACCAGACTACACCCGGTGGGTCCACCATGGTGAAGCCCATCGTATGAGAGAGGAGGTGGTGAGACCACGGGTGGAGGCTTTTGATGCTGATGCGGGGGTAGCGGACATGTTAGATGACTTTCACCAAGGACAATTCGATGAGGGACGTGAGAAGGAGGAGATGGAGGCAGCTGCATAGGCGTTCTACGACGTGATGGACTCGGCACAGAAACCCCTTCACGATCGGTCAACGGTGTCTCAATTGGATGCCATTGGACGCTTAATGGGGTTGAAGTCTGAGTTAAACTTGAGTAGAGAAGGCTTCGATAAGATGTTGGCCGTGATTGGTACCACTACTCCCTGCATGACTTCCTGGCGTATGGGATATTCTGCGCCTGGTGTGTTCACGGGAAGTTCCCATGCCCAATATGCAAGGAAGGTGTGAGGTTCATTTGGTTGCAGAAGGGTGGCAAGTATTCGTCGTTCGACAGACATCGTCAATTCTTACCTCTTGACCATCCATTCGGACAAGACATCAAGAACTTTACGAAAGGTGTCAAAGTGACAAACCCTGCACCACGGATGATGACTGGTGCCGAGGTTTATGCTCAATAGATGCTCTCGTGCCCAATAAAGAAGGTGGTTTTATGGGATATGGTGAGCAACATATGTGGACTCATATCTCGGGCATGACGAGGCTCCCCTATTTCGATGACCTTCTTCTGTCACATAACATTGATGTAATGCACACTAAAAAGAATGTCGCCGAGGCACTTTGGGCCACACTCATGGACACTGAAAAGTCTAAGGACAACCCTAAGGCTAGAGTGGACCTGGCAACGTTGTGCGATAGACCAAATCAAGAGATGTAGCCTCCTAGTCGTGGCAAGACCTGGAGAAGGCCTAAGGCCGATTTCGTCTTGAAAAAGGACCAATGGAGGGAAGTACTTGAATGGATCAAGACGCTAATGTTCCCTGATGGGTATGCAGCGAATCTAAAGAGGGGAGTGAACTTAGGCACTCTGCAAGTAAACGGGATAAAGAGTCATGACTACCACATATGGATTGAGCGGCTTCTTCCGACGATGGCTCGAGGCTATGTCCCGAAGCATGTCTGGCAAGTGCTGGCAGAGTTGAGCTACTTATTCCGCTAGCTTTGTGCCAAGGAGCTCTCTTGGACCATCATTGATGACTTGGAAAAAGCCACACCCATGTTGCTCTGTAAGTTGGAGAAGATCTTTCCACTCGGCTTCTTCTTGCCTATACAGCATTTGATTGTGCACCTCCCGTATGAGGCACGGATGGGGGGCGTGCAGAACCGTTGGTGATATCCAATCGAGAGATGTCTGAAGACTCTTCGCAAAAAATGTAGAAATAAAGCCAAAATTGAGGCTTCCATTGCAGAGGCATACATTCTAGAGGACGTGTCGAACTTCACAGAGAAATACTACACTGAGAAACTTCCTAGCATTTATAATCCACCCCCTCGTTACAATGCTGGCGAAAATGAATCGAACCTTAGCCTTTTCCAAGGGCAACTCAGAAGTGCAAGTGCATCGACTACTAAGCAATTGAAAAATGAAGAGTGGCACGGTATCATGCTATATGTGTTGACCAACCTTGTCGAGGTGCAACCGTTCATTGGGTAAGTTCTGAATGAACTTGTTTCATTTCGCCGTATGTCCTTGTTTCTTTATCCAACCCCATTGTTTCTCGTTGGTACAGGGAATTTCTTCGTCAATCCTGGCATGGATCAAGGCAACCTACCCCGCAAGAAAATGATACCCTTCTTTCACGCGGTTCGGGACCAGGGAGCCCCGATTTCATTTGTTGGTTCAAACAGAAAGCCCAAACTGATGCGTCTATAAGTGATGAGCTGAGACAGGTTGCAAACGGCTGTGCCGTTAGGTTCAAGTCATTTACCGGTTATGACGTGAATGGATATCGTTTTCACACAGCAAGCTACGAGCAGAGTCGGCCCAATCGAAAAACCACAAACAGCGGAGTTGTTACGCCCGGCACTGATGGACTCGACTATTATGGAAGAATTGAAGAAATCTATGAACTATCATTCTATGGTTCTAAACCTCTTACTCCTGTCATATTCGAATGCCACTGGTTTCATCCTGGAGTAACGAGACAGACCCCTAAGCTTGGGCTAGTCGAGATTCGATAGGATTCCGTCTATCCAGGAAAAGATGTCTACATTGTGGCTCAACAGGCCGTCCAGGTTTATTATACGTCATACGCATGCAAAGACGCCGAGCATCTTAAGGGTTGGTCTATTGTGCACAAGGTATCGCCACACGGTAAACTACCTGTCCCAAACGATGAAGATTACAACTTCAACCCAAACACATATGATGGAGAGTTCTATCAAGAAGAGGGACTACAATGGAGGTTTCACATAGACTTAACCGAAGAGATAGGAATGGAAGTAGACAATGAAAGGGATGATGATGAGGACGCTGGAGACGAGGTGCGAAATATGAAGGACATACAAATGCTTGAGCGATTATGTTTAGACAATGACAATGAAGACAACATTCCTCCTTCGGATAGTGTTGATGAGTTGGACAATATTGATAGTGATGACGAGACCTATGATCCAACTAATCTCAATCATGGAGATTATTTCTAATACATGTAATACTACGTTTTTTGTAATTATGTTTTGTTCATTTTTGCAAATATTTCTAATACATGTATTACTATGTTTTTTGTAATTATGTTTTGTTCATTTTTGCACCTATTTCTAATTATGTCTTGTTTTTCTTTTTTATTGTAGGTGATTGAATAAAGATGGCGGGCGACCGTCATAGGTCTGTGAACTCAATTTACCAAAGACCACGCCGACTGCAGGAGGAGGCGGAGGGGGCGGCGAAGGGATCAGACAGGAGGAGGACCGCCAGACATAGGAGGGGGCCGTCTCCTCCCATGCCGCGTGAGGAGCCGGAGGAGGAGGTGGCGCCCGTGGATGAGTCAGACGATGAGCTTGTTCAGTAGACGGACAAGGAGGAGGGGCCGCACGAGGACGACGAGTTGGAGGCGGCAGGCACGAGTTCCACTTCCTCCGACTCCTCTTCGAGTGTCTACTTGCGAGGTCCCGCGAGCCTCCCACATGTTCCGCTTCCTCACTAACGCCCAGTGATTCGCCCCGAATGGCAAAAGTAAGTAACTTTATATGTTATCACCACTACTTCGTATGATATGATAAAAAAAACTAATAATTTTTCTTAATCACTTGTGCAGGAACTGGGTGGTTGTGTCGGGTGGTAGCGCACAGCTAGTCAATGGCGTCCTGGGTCTTCTGTGCAGGCAACACTTCCCCGGCATTGTCACGTACGCATCGAAGACAGAGCCGGCCTACTCGTTTGACCACTACGCCATCGCCACCAATGTGGAGTACCCAACAAGGGGCACGGGTGAAGGCAGAGCTTTGGGTAAGTCTCCCTCGCACAACATTGCTCAGTACATCGCATTCATTGGACTTTTCTTGAAATAATGAATGGATACATCGCTTTTGTATGCAGACTTATTACAGATGCGAGGAGGGATTTGAGGCCAGGGCGGAGCAGGTGACTACCAAAGCCTGTAAAAAACTCATCTCCGACATGCATCACGAGGTGCGCATCCAGGCCATCGTAACCTACTACGAGTCAAAGCTTGGAGAGAGGAAAACCAAGAAAGACGCAAGAGAGATGCAGCTGGCCTGGGAGCAGTACCTTGAGGTAAATGAAGAACACAAATATTGATTCGTTTTAAGATTAAGTTGGTTTAATTTGATCTTCTTATATGTCCAATACTTGATGACGTGTAGATGATTCCCTGGTGGTGCCAAGCGTATCCCGAGTGCTGGGCGATGTTGGTGGAGAGGTGGTTCATGGAGGAGTACCTAAACATGCACAGGGATGCCCGGGACCATCGTTTGCAGATGCAAGGTCTAGCATACCATCAAGGCAGCCGCAGCCTCACCGGATACAAACAAGCATGGGTACGCGAATTCATTTATCTATTGTGACGCTCAGTTCTACCTGATTTCTAATCATCGTGCTGTCTTTCTCGCAGTCGGCGTCACATAGTGGTCAGGCTTGCTCGGACTTCTAGGCATGGTGTATGGCCCACAAGGGCAAGGCGACATCCGACGTCTCCTTCAACCTGGAGGACCCGCCCAAGGCATACACGAACCCGAACGTCCACTCCCGCATCAGTGAGTACACTGAGGTGGCGAGGTCGCTCCATGGGTCAGACCATGATCCGAGCACCCAGGACTTCGATGGAGAGGCCGTCATGAGGGCGGGGCAAGGCAAGAAGCATGGGCGGTTCTGGCTTGGCGACGGCATCATTGACACGGCCTCTACTCCCTCTCTCTCCCAGATCCGAGACCGGAGCACGAGCGAGAGCCCGACCATTCTCACACGGCCGACCGCTGCACAGCACCGGGTCAACGCACTCGAGGTTATTCCTGTATTACTCATCATACATTGATCTTTACACACCTTAATTAGCTTTGTATTACTGAAACATTGGAGTGAAATATTACAGGCCCGACTGGAACAAGAAATGAGGCAACGTCAAGAGCTAGAGGCCGGGCACCAGAGGATGGCGGCCCAGCTGGAGGCCGAGTGGGACGAGCGGCTGGCCCAGGCGCAGAGGCTGACGAACATTACATAGTTCCTACAAGGGCTTGGGCAACGTGTGGGCTTCTCTCTGCCAGCTGGGCTGTTGGTTCCACCTCTGCCTCAGCGTCCTGCAGCTCCAGCTACTCCTGTGAGTATGAAAGTTTTTTACTTTCGTTTGTGCTTTGCTTGTATGGCCTCTACCTCACTAGATTAGCTATCCAAATAATCTTGTCTCACATGCAATCTTTTCTCCTTTGTGCAGTCTCCATCTGACGGTGGTTCGAATAATCCACCTCATGCACCTCTAAATGATGGAACTGGGCCTTCACCACAGTCGCAGTGGCCGAGATGAGTGCACATTGTATTTTTTTCATTTGTTGTTCACATGGTGATGGAATTGTGATATACTTGTGATGCACTTGTGGACTTTAATGGACTTGTGGATTTATTTGGATGGACTTGAGCACTTATTATTATATATGTGATATATATTGTGATGGATGTGATATGTGGGGATGAATGTGTGGATGGATGAGATATATATGTGATGGATGAGATGAATGAGATATATATGTGATGGATGAGATATATGATTGTATGAATTTATTTGTCACGATGGAATGTAAAAAAATTAAAAAATTGCCGTTTTGAGTCACTTTGCCGAGTGTTGCACTCGGCAAAGGACCCCGTTGCCGAGTGCCATGATCATAGCACTTGGCAAAGCTGGAAAAATGGGCGCTCGGAAAACCATTTTTCCAGCTTTGCCGAGTGCCAAGACCATGACACTCGGCAAAGAATTTTTTAAAAAAAAATTCAAACTTTGCCGAGTGCTGGCCAGAGGACACTCGGCAAAGAATTTTTTTAAAAAAAATTCAAAGTTTGCCGAGTGCCAGAAAGAGGGCACTCGGCAAAGAATTTTTTTAAAAAAAATTCAAACTTTGCCGAGTGCCGGCCAGAGGAAACTCGGCAAAGAATTTTTAAAAAAAATCAAACTTTGCCGAGTGTCGGCCAGAGGACACTCGGCAAATATTTTTTTTTAAAAAAAATTCAAACTTTGCCGAGTGCCGGCAAGACGGCACTCAGCAAAGAATTTAAAAAAAATCAAACTTTGCCGAGTGCCGGCCAGAGGGCACTCGACAAAGAATTTTTATTAAAAAAAATTCAAACTTTGCCGAGTGCCGGCAATAGGGCACTCGGCAAAGAATTTTTTTTAAAAAAAATTCAAACTTTGTCGAGTGCCGGCTAGGGGGCACTCGACAAAGAAATTTTTTTTAAAAAAAATAAAAAAATATTTGCCGAGTGCCTGTAGGGTTGTCACTCTTAATGCCACCATCAACGGGGCCGGTGCCGTGACGTTCGCTTTTTTTTGCCGAGTGCCCCCGGAGCTCTCGGCAAAGACTTTGCCGAGTGCCCGATAAAAGACACTCGGCAAGGAGGGCTTTGCCAATTAATTTTTTGCCATGTGTTCTTTGCCGAGTGCCGCACTCGGTAAAAACTTTGTCGAGTGCAATTTGGCCTTTGCCGAGTGCCTCAGTCACTCGGCAAAGAACCTGAATCCAGCAGTGATGCACAGGAACTCGCACGGCTGTATTCACCCGGCGTACGTTTTCCAGCTTGGGTTTCTCCGGCAAGATGAACCAGTCCGTATTCCATACACGTCGTCTCCAAAACGATCTTAGCTGCGGTCCCCGGAACCCTGGACTCACCTCAGACTACTGATCGGACTCCGCGTTAGCAACAGAGCACGGGTTGGACTCAAAGTCTGTGCCGTGCACCGTGCACAACCGACAAGTGATCAATTCAAGCATCATAATGCAGTCACACAAGCTGACCAAGATGGCAAGTTCTCACGCACAGCAGCCACGTACGCTTATTCCTCGCTGATACGCGGCGGTCATCACAGTCAGCATATACAATGGTTGCGGCTTTCATTTTCAGCATACGCGGCGGTCATCACTGCTAACATGCAATGGCCCCGGTCGTCGTCCTCGTCGACGACGACTCCGTCCCTCGTCGTCAGAATATAATAGCTCCGGCTTTGATTCAACTACAAGACATACAACCAGCGTTGTTCACGCCTTAGATAGGTAGCCATGCTGCTATGTTCGCTACAGAGATAGGCCTGCTATCACGCGGCCACACATCTCTATGTTCCTTCCTAGTACAAGGTACACAACTCGGCGGTTGTTTACATCTTTCCTGGATACTCATACTGCTACCCTTTACTTATACGAGATACGCCGGCTACTCACGTGGCTGCACATCTCTCTGTCTATGATGATATCACCGGCACGCAGTCCTGAGCTGCATACGCCAGATATTTGGCTATGTTGTCTTTTTCCCGAGATACACCGACTACTCAGTCGGTTCACATCTCTACGGCTGGTGTATGCTGCGAACCGACATTTAGTTAATATAATACTATCACATGTCGACACGAGTAGTGTGAATCCCAGAAGCAAGGTGGTTGATTCGTTCCTTAGTAAGCCTCACAAGAAACAATCATCAAAGTCTCTTGGTACAAGTGCTACCCCGCGTCGACTACTAATAGTACTTATAGTCAACCATTGTGACTGCGTCGACTACTAATAGTACTCGGATACCACCGTCTTATACGCCTATCAGGACTAAACGAGACGATACAATATTCATCTGACAAAATACAGACTAAGTCCTAACCGACTAACAGTCTTCGTATTATAGCAACACCTCCTATCTAGGAGCATTACTCTTCTCGGCCAGTCTTCCGAGACACTTGGCTCGTTACAGACAAAGACGGATCCATGATATTTAAATTAGTCTTTTCAACATTTCAACTGTTTTCCAGGAGAGCCTCTGCATGCAAGCTATTATTGAAAGACATGAATGCGTACTCGGGTATGTGTACATGAGGTGCACATATACAAACCTGCTGCTACTCGTCCACCTTTCTTCAAGTGACCGGTCAAGCTACAGCACTATGCAGAATCGATGACGCAAAAAGCTAGCTATCGGGATCAAATGTTGGGTGCTCGACTTCGTGGACATCTATCTACTCGGGTACATGACATGCACATATCGACACGTCCGAGTTGTCGAACTGCCGTCGAATCGCAAGCGAGGCGTCAGGTTGCCGTCACGCTGCTGTCAAGCAAGGAACAGTCCATTTAGTTGCCGCAATCATGCACTGCAGCACATTCATCCACTCAGATTCCACGGCATGCCGATTCTTCTGCTCGGCTATTACTTGGACTTACTCAGCTTCACCCCGACTATACTCGGGGGCTCGGATTCAAGGATGGTGTAAGGAGCCGTGACGTCTAAGAGGGACGATAAATTAGGCAACTTAAAATTGTACTCTAAACTATGGCCTCTAATTCCACCCTAGCAAATCTATGCAAGAAAGTAATCTATCTAAACGTACAATTACAGTTTTTCTAATGTATTGCTATCTCTACCGCAAAAAAATCTTGCAACCTAGGTTCCATCACTATCAACTAGCCTAACAACAAAGCTAGGTAAATAAAGCGAACAACCTAGGTAACAATGTAAATGCGAAAGGTAAAGGTAAGGCAGAGATGCAAACTTTCGTCGACGACTCCGGTATTTTTATCGAGGTATCGAGAAGCGCTCAAGCTTTCCCTAGTCCTTGTTAGAGCCCCTCGCAAGGGCCAAGCTCCCGGTCAGGTAACTCCGTGGATAGCCCCAGGCCTTTCCCACACGCAAGTGGGTCTCCGGTGTGCCTTCCGGCAAGCCTCTCCTGGACTGCTCACCGCCGTCTTCACTATCAAGCTTCCGATCGAACCGCCGCGGGCCTTGTTCCTTTCGGTACACGGTGGCGGCCACACAACAAACACGGTTGGTGTGATCTCGCAAAGACTACAAGCCCCTCCAATGTACAACAATGGTGCGCGCAAGCACCGAGTGATAAAAGGTGTGCAAACCTCACTAAACACTAGGCCTAAACCTAGAGCAAGCGCATAAGCGGTGGTCTAATCAACCTAAGCACTTCGCAAAGCACCTACGCTAATCACCTAATGAATCACTAAGCACTATGAAAGTGGATATCACTAAAATAGTGTATCAACACCCTTTGTATGTTTCCTCAGTTCTTCACTTCTCAAATGGCCGGTCGGGAGGTCTATTTATAAGCTCCAAGTCGAAACTAACCGTTGGGGGCAAAAACCCAGCTTTCCGCTAGCGACTGGAGGTGGGTCACGCCTTGATCGGACACGTCCGGTCCTCCCGACCATTGGATCGCGTGCGTTGATTGGACTCTGGACTGAGTCCGGTCTCACTCAATCGGACGCGTTTGGTCACGCTGGCGCCACTCTGGAACCTTTCTGGACATGATCGGACGCTACTTCTTGGTGCGTCTGGTCATCCTGCCGTCACATCCGGTCACACTGAGAATGTTGTCGTGACGATGAACAATGTCACCTGTGCGTCCGGCCACTACATTGCTCAGCGTTCGGTCATCACGTTGGTCACTGCAGTTGCACGGGAAATGATAGGACGCGTCCGGTGCCTTCGTGGCAGCGTCCGGTCATCTCTACCGAGCCACTTCTTCATTCGTTTGTTCTTGATCCTTGCGTCTGGCTTGGTTCCCATCTTCGTGCTTGGACTTTGCTTGATATCTTGGGTCTTCTCTTGTGCTTCTAGAGTCTTGCTTATGGTGTTGATCGTTGGATCATCATGTCTCCTTTGTCCAAGTCATGTCTTGCACTCTATTGAACTACAAAACAATTACTTACAAATTCATTAGTCCAATTTGGCTGTGTTGGTCATCAAACACCGAAATCCAAAGTAAATGGGCCTAGGGTCCATTTTCCTTACATATGGAAGACTAAATTTATAAGCATTCAACCACTTGGCGACAAGCAGTCATTGATCCTTGTCTTCAGGAGGTTACTCGGCTGAACCCTTGAGAATGCCTAGAAGATCCTATAATTGACTACCGAGTAGTCGGTTTTAGGCTCGGGGGGCTGCGGGATATATATTCTCAGAGGATGCATTCAAATTTCTTTGACAAGGAATTATAGACAAGACCCTCTAACTCTTTGTTTCAAACAACAAGAGGCTCGGGGGCTACACTCAGTGAGTGCACTTTTATAAAAAGTGCACACCACTAGAAGATTTTAAGTACTATATGGTTTCTCTCAGAAAATACTCGAAAAATGCTTGATTCCACTTGGCAAGACCTAGAGGAACAAGAAGGCTTCCAAGTTCAACCATACAGTGCTCGGAGACTTGTGAGACATAGTCCCCGGGTACCCCACAAGGAAGGGAGAAGATTTAGTCAGACTAGGACTTTCCCACATGTAATTCTAGTAATATTGCTACCCTGTAATCCTACTAGGACTCTTACATTGTAACCGACTAGCAGACTTGTCTCCTGGGATATATAAAGGAGGGCAAGGCTCCCTAGATCGGTAGGCCATGACTAACAATCATACCCATCAATCCAACGCAAAAGTCTACACGCCGACTAGACGTAAAGGCTATTACTCGATCACAAGAGTCCGAACCAGTATAAATCATTCATCTCTTTGCATTTACTGTCGAGTTCTGCATACGCCGAAGCCCTTCGAACATCATCTCGGGTAACCCCGTGATGAGTTGCTAGTCATCAAACACCGACAGTTTCTTTCATTATAGATCAAAGGAAATTGTGGCTTACTGTTGTTAAGGTACTACGTCCATAACAATCTTTGATAAGAATATCTTATGGAAAGAAATGCACATTCTTTGTGGCTCACTCTTTAGGAGTTTTATGAACAAGAAATAAACTCATATAGCTTGAGGCTAATCATGAGTGGATCATGTCTCTAGTTTTTCAAACTATTGAAGACTATGATCATATTGTTCATACAATTTGCTTCCACTGGTAAAAGCAAAAGGCCTAATGTGCACTATGAGTGATGGCAATGTGAACCTAAGAATGACAAAGAGTAATGTCATATATGTGGTTGTGTTTAGCATAGCACTAAACAATGTCCTACTCTTAAATTTGTAGTTGATCTATATCAACATTCTATAAGGGATGAAACAGGAGCTACAGAAATAAGATATGAAGGGTGCTTCAATCTTAAAATCTGAAGCTACATAGGAGGTTGTTTGTTTGTGCTGGATCTTATGGGATCACATAACAATACTTCTCCATTTCTCATAAAGAGAACATCACATAGATGGACAACATGATCATCGAATATGCTTCGAATGATTTGTTTTGAGATTTGGTAGCACAACTATTGTGGGTATCATATCGATGTATTTGATACTCAACAATATTTATGGATTTCTACATATTAGACAAGAATCTCATTGAATTCTTGTCATATATAGATTGTACGGGAATAATTCTAATGTGGAATGATATGTGCCTAGTGGACATTTGTACCACAAACTCTATAAATATAGAAACAAAGTATTCCTAGTTCTTATGATAAGAAGAGGGGATATTTTGGCCATCGATGATGTGATGCAATGATAGTTTGCCATGTTTTGCTACTATCATCCTTCCTATGGATACTGAGTTAGCAATTGAGGATATTTAATTATGTCCTAATTACACTCGTATCTTACCAAATTATAGAGATACCCAAATGTGTTTTCATATGGAAACATAAAAAGACAACATTGGATATGGCATATAAGCAATAAGATAAGTCTCATTTTGGTTGTATTATGCATACAACCATCCCCGTACAACATGTTGCATATAAGATATTTTTTCACATTATTGATGCATTCCAGATTTGGAATGAACAACTTGGCCATCATATGGGATGAGGTGAAAAATTATTGGCAATTCTTTTGGTCATGATTTTCCCCAAAGTGTGGATACGATAAGTGCCATAGGGAAACAAATTTTAAGACCCTCTTATCTTAAAATCAGATTGAATTTCTTAGATTCGTTGATCATATTCAAGAGAATATGTGTAAGTCTGATGCAAATATTGTATGGACAGTTCAGGCATTTCATGGTTGTAAAGATACATCTATAAGATGATCTAGAGTGTGTGAAGTATCCACACTCAGCCATGCATTTGGTACATAATGGCTCATGTTGTGAGTTCATTATCCTCAACACTACTGAATTTGTGCCTACAATGATGACTGTTTGGTATAACAAAAGTTTAGTTACATAGCCAAAAGGATAAATGAAATCTATGAGTATGACATCAAGGTCATAGTAGGACCATTGATAATGAATTGCTATTTGCTAACTTTGTGTTGGGGTCAAGCAGATTTACACACTCCTAACTTGTGATTCACTGCATATCCCCCATATGCATTTAGTATGTGGGAATCCATGAAGATTTCCTTATTTGTGTAAGATTGGGTTATGTTGTATACGTACCAATCTCACCACTATAGTGTACAATGATAGGCACACATAGGAAACTGGGGATCAATGTGAGATTTCAATCTCCATCGATTAATAAGTATCTAGGACCTCTTATGGAGGATCTATTTACGGCCTAGTATGCTGGTTTTATTTTGATAATGAGCATTTCCAGGTATTAGGGGGAGATTTGATGTACCATACATAATGCCAGGAAATTATTTGAAATACATAAGGCATTTCAAGCTCAGGATCACGCACTAAATATTGAGTTCAAAGAATTGTTGATTTGCATAATATTGCAAATAAACTGCCAAATGCATTTACTGATTACTAAGGTGTCTATTGATCTTGTTAATCCGTTGCTAGTATGTGCTAGAAAGAGTGGTGGTACCAAGTAAAACCACTCAACTCCCAATTGTAAATAAGAGGGGGAGAAGTATGGCCATAAAGCAGGATTATTCATGCTAGCAATAGAAGGTTTTCCTTCTAAGATAAGATAGTAAATGCAGATCAACCTATGGTTGGCGACACCTTACAGGTAAATATTGGTTATTACCCAGTGGATGGATGTCATCGACAAACCTAGCTCAGAGATGCACCTAAATACTAAATGCTAGGATATTGGAAAGCCCTGATTCTCATTTTGGAAAGTCACTATGAGTCATTTAGGATACTTTGAGTTTTGATAACCAAAGAATTATATCATAGAAAGGCTACATGTGTCGACACGTACTTCTCTGAATAAACTGTACACAACATTCTGAGTCATCCAGTTAATAAAACCATGGCAGAGTGCTTTGCTCACTCTTACTGAAACTTGTTGAGTGATGTAATACATGTAGAGATAGTCTTGCTCATCAAAAAAAGGTGTTTTGGGCTGTGATGCCAACACCTCATGTTACCTTTACTATGGGTACAAAAGTGTTTTCGTCCTAGAATGGATTGAGAACAATGTGGTAGTGAGATACAAAGCAAGACTAGTAGCATAAGGGGTTTACGCAAAGCCCATGCATTGATTTTCAATGCAAATTATTCTCCATAGTAAGTGTTATAAATTTCTGACACTATCTTTGATTGGCAGTACAAAAGCATCTATCATTGTAGTTGATAATTGATAGATGTAGTGATCACATATATATGATCACTTGATTTGGTGTATTTGTGAAGCTTACAGGAAGGACTTTACATACCCATCCCTTATACATAAAATCGCAACACATATTTTGTATTGCTTAAGTCAATATATGGCTTAAAGTAGTTAAGTCGAATTTGGTACAATCGACTTTGTGTGTATTCCCTAAACTAAAGAAATACAAGATTGATTACACATGTTAAGTCGAATTTGGTAAAGTCGAATTTTGAAGTCCTTGATTGGATTTTATAGTGTTACATGATAGTCAATAATCTTATCATCATTAGTGATGAACACATATTAATAGCATGTTGTAATCTAAAGACGGAGTTTGAGATGGAAGATACGGACTAAACCAAAATTTCATTTTGTGTTTATAATCCAAGCATCTTCTCTTAGAATTTTGTACAAAATCTATCTATATCCAGATCATATTGAGTGATTCAATATAAAGGTATTCTATGGTTGTTCTACCTCATGATAGAGGAAGATTGTTTTATGCTATAGTGATTGAGATGAGAAAATGGGACATGTGGTCCATTATCTCCGTGCTATTGATGCGCTAATAAATCTTGCAAAAGTTCCCGTCCGAATATTATTTTTGCAATGATTTCCTATCTAGTAACAACGCTACTCCTACCAAATATTGGTGGATTGAAGTTAAAAATATCTTTTAATATCTCAAATAGCACATGTGGTCTTGGTGTAATCTATGATCCGATTATATGGATAAAGATCCCCAAATTCCAGATCATTGAAATAGGCTGTACATGAATATGGAAAGACCATTTTGTGATAGTCTTTAAATAGACATATAATGGTCAATTCCATTAATCATTCTGACATTGTATTGTATAAGGCTTCACATGAATGTGTATAGCTTGACAGAATGATATATCACATACTGAAGTTATGTGGTGTTGATTCTATTGATTAATGGTCGTTAACTATAAAGGTAATGCAACTTGTGTTGTGTAGATGGAGACAAGTTATAGTTAATGCAATATTTTGCACTAATATGGTTCTATTCCATAGGCTATATGGGCATATGAACATTTGCAAACTAAGTTCGTGATAATCTTATATAGATATTCACAGAATCTATCATACTCTACATTTCGTATATGTTGAGGGCATTGGTATGAATTTACTTCAAGGTTTGCTAGTATTAGGGGGAGAGTCTCTCTGATTAATAACTTGTTGCAAACATCATATTGCACTATTTTCTTTATATGAGTTTCCCTTAGGGTTTCTTATATAAAGTTTTTAATGAGGTAATATCAACACAAGGTTATGTCATATCATCCATTTTTCCCCACAGGGGTTTTTAGTGGATGATATTGGGACATAAGATGCATTGTAATCTTTTCTTTATGTGAGTTTTCTATTTATGGTTTCTCATATAAAGTTTTTGATGAGACAATGTTCAACACAAAGGTATATGCTATATTATCTATTTTTTCCCACCAGTATTTTTTGGAAGATGATATTTGATGCATATTGACCATATGGTCAAGGTGTTTTTAGACTAAGGCTTTGAGTTTAACTCAAAGGGTCTAATAACATTGGTGATTGTATATCATGGTGTTTCTCCTTATTTTTTCTATTGAATTTTAAGGAGTTTTGCCTGGTATACTAGTATTACTTTGGTTTTTTCTCACAGGGTTTTCCAAAGATTCATAATAATGCATAATAGATAAACAGTAGAGACTACAAGGAGCTAATTGATCAAGGGAAAGTGTGAAGAGTTATTATTTATGATCAATTAGAGAATAATTCCAAGGGGTATCTTTTCACCCCTCTCTTTTTCACACTTATAACTGCCCACATGGGCTCTGTATGTATATATACAACACTGTTCAATGAAAAACACAGACATCATTTTGCATCGTTCTATCTGTCTCGCTCTCTCTACTCTTAACAGTTACTACCCCAATCTCCTATAGTAGAGTCCACCTGGCTGCCCCCACGCAGGTCCGCATCTCCTGGTGGAAGCGAGCTGCGGCAGCAGTGTATGAGGCGACGACCCCTGCGGCCCCACGAGACGCACAGCTGCTAGCCCGCAACATCTCCACCACCTAGACCACGTCCGATGGTCCGAGACATCCGGCAGCAGGACGAGCAGCGAGAGGCCGTGAGGAGGGAACAAAATTTGGTGCAGCCCGGATGCAAAGCGCATCCGGTGCCCACCCTTCCGCCCGGTCGACGCGTGGAGGCGCAGGAAATCTGACGGTCACGTGTCTGGGAAGCTCCTAGCGCCTCCGAACGGCTCGCTTTCCTTCGTGGCTCCTCGCGCATCTGCATGCATGGCTCGGCAGCGCGGCTGCATGCATCGCGAGGCAGGGAATTGGAATAGGCCTCCACGGGCCGAGGACATGCATGCAGCATGCTGCCGTGCCTTGCCTACGTGGTGTGATTGGCCCAAAGATCAGGTAGCGTTTAGTACAATATGGTAGCTACAGTCAAGCGTGACCAATAATGGAGATAATTGCGCTTTAAAAGATAAAAGAGGGTTCAACTGCAAACAAAAATCATATGGCGCCCTCACAGTTAAAAGATTAAATTCTTTATTACACCATAATAAAATCTTGGGCAAATAATAAAATCCCGCATGCAAAGTGTAAACTTTAACAGCTTAGCACAGTTACATGTTTTCATGATTGGATCCTCCAGCGAAATGTAATCTCCTAACTGCTGACAGCAATGTGGCGCCTTGATCAACTCCAAGTAACAAACTCGTATATCCTCCTTGTATATATGGGGCAGACATGGTAGAAGAATTCCCAATCATATTAAAGTGTGGCATTGTCGCATTACCATATCCACCTTGGATCAACGGAGCAGACACGATAGAAGAATTAAGATCCTGTGTTATATTAAATGTGCGTATAAGTAAATAAATTGTGAAAATGGTATAATTAGTCTCAATCATGTCTTACAGCTAATTGCTTTGGATCAGCACCTCCATCTCCATTTTCTGCAGCAGTATTTGGATGCTCTCCTGCAGATGACAAAACATGAACATAAAAAATTTATTATAGAAGCAACCATCAGGGAAGAAAAAACATCTTGAATTTGTAGGATCACTACCTTTCTTCTTAGCACTTTTCTTCTTTGACTTCACTGTCTTCTTTTCAACCACATTTTTGAACCGTGTATTCTTTGGGCCTTTTACCACCTGAGGAACTCTAAAAGATATTACACCATTCAATGAGCCTGTGTCACATTCATTCGGAATTAGAGGAACCTCATTTGATTCTTCTTGCATCTTGCTAAGAGAAGTATCTGCTTGCTGGTCCAACTTCTCTATGGCTTTCTGGAAATCATCAAGAAGCTCTCTTGACACTGAACACTTCAATGCAATAGTTGTAGCTTTTTGAGAGATAAGTGCAGCACGTGCTTTCAAATCTTCCTCCTCACTTCCTTGTTTGTCGATATAAAATCCCCTTTTGGCATATTTTGTCCATCTGTTTAGAATATATTGCGATGGCAAACTATACACTCCATTTATATTGAAGACTCTAAGGGCATGCTTGCACAATATACCTATAGGACATGGATACCATTTTCAGTAAATTGTATAAAAAAATTATATTACAAATTGAAATGCATATACGTACCTATGGCTTCAAACTTTCTGCAAGAACATGTAATGGTAGAATCTTCACTGTTGAACACTACTGTTGCTCCACGAACGGATTGCATGTATGTGACAAAGAATGTCAAGTTGGTCCCTTCAGTTTGTAGCAATTTTTGAGACAATGATAATTGTTTTTTAAATTCATCCTCAAACTCAGAATACATCCTTCTTGTGTATGATTCCGCTGCGGTCTTCAGCATAGGTAAATCTGTGGTGTAAGTAACCGCGTCCTTTCGGCGTGAATTAAAGTCTTCATCCAACTCGTTTTCACGAAGACTAAGTAAAACCTTCTCACATTCTACAAGGAGTTCCGAAAGACCGAGTTTCCTACGAAATCTTTTCTTAAAGACATTGTTCATGCCTTCACTCCTTTGAGTCGAGGTCATATCCGCTGTAAAAGCATCACGGTACACAGCTGCCCACTTTGCCCTCAAATAATATAGGTTTCTCATCCAAGAGTTATCCTCTAGTTTATATTCAGATAACAACTCATTCCACTTCTCGATGAAGTAAGCCTCCGATCTATCTTCATACACACATCTCTTAAAATCAGTAAGAAACTTGTTATCTGACTTCTGAATTACATGCCCGAGATGTTTAGCAGCATTTAAGTAAATGTGCCACAAACAAAGACGATGGCTTGTATTTGGGAATACATAAGCAATTGCTCCAGCCATGGCCGCGTCTTGATTAGTGAAAATTGTCCTTGGATGCTTGCCTGACATTGCTTTTAGGAAGGTTTCAAAGAGCCAAACAAATGATTCAATAGTTTCATTAAATATCAATGCAGCCCCAAAGATTATCGTCTGCTTGTGATGGTTTGTTCCAAGGATTGGAGCAAAAGGCATCTCAAACTTATTAGTCTGAAACGTAGTGTCAAATGACACAGCATCACCAAAGCATTTGTAGTCCATAATAGACTGACCATCTGCCCAGAAAAAATTTGCTATCCGACCATCTGTCTTATCTACCTGAACGGCATAAAAAAATGTAGGATCCTGTAACTGCTTGTTTCTCAGGTATTCGGCCAGTGTCTGTACATCATTGGCTTCTAAGTACTTTCTGCGCTCGCGTCCAATCTCATTATTGCAATCCATTTTTGCGAATGGCACTTTGTCGGCTCCTCCATAAAACTGCTTCATGAACTCATACACCTGGGCTGGCTTCATCCCGGCTTCTCGTATCTGGCCAATTAGCATCCTGTCTGCTTCAGTGACACGCCGTTGGGATCTCAGCTTATGCAACTTATTTGGACTAGCAAGATAATGATTATGTTCAGTTACAATCTTTTGCACTGTCCAAATCCCCTCTCTGCTGACACTAAACTGAACACGAGCATCACAACCCGTCCTTGTAGTGTCTTTTGATGACTCGGTTTGCCGATGCCCTTGGCTACTGCAAACTATATATTTCTGAGATATAGTACCATCCACTCGACGCTTTGTATTGCTCTTTCTAATACTGAACCCAACCTTACCGGCATATGTGTTATACATCTCAAAGGCTTCTTCCTCTGATTCAAAATTCATTCCAACTTCAGGAGTGATCCCAACTTTATCTGCCACCTGTTGTAAAATGAGATGATGATTAATTATTCAGTCATGTTATGCATGATCGTACCAAAATAGATGAGTAACATGCGATGTTTCTGCATTATCGTATAAATGAACATGCAATGACCCTACCTGTGATGGCTGCTCTCTGTCGACTCCATGACCACCATCAGCGATTGCATCATCCTCATGCGCATCTGAGATTGCCTGCTGTGAGCCTGTATCATCTGAAGAATCCGCCGGGAGACGTACTTGCTGTGATGAGTAACAGGAAGTTCTTGGAGACGTACAAGAAGGATCCGCCGGGAGAAGAGTCGACGCAGAAGAATCCATCTAAGAAGAGGCTGAAGATTGCAAAGATTGCAAAAGATGAATTGCACAATGCTGATGATTGCAAAGATGAATATTTTTTTAACCCTAATGAGTCGGCGTGTTCGAACCTCGACGGCGACGTCCGCAGGCCAGATGGAGGAGGTGGCGCGCCGGGCCAGATGGAGGAGGAGGCGGCGGCGGCGGCGTGTTCGACCCTCGATGGCGCTGGTCCGCCGGGCTAGATGGAATAGGCGGCGGCGGCGGCGGCAGTGCGTTGCGAGAACCCAAACCCTCGGCCGCGCCTATTCCAATTCCCTGCCTCGCGATGCATGCAGCCGCGCTGCCGAGCCATGCACGCAGCCGCGCTGCTGAGCCATGCATGCAGATGCGCGACGAGCCAGGCAGGAAAGCGAGCCGAAGCGCTAGGAGCTTCCCAGACGCGTGACCGTCAGATTTCCTGTGCCTCCACGCGTCGACCGGGCGGAAGGGTGGGCACCGGATGCGCTTTGCATCCGGGCAGCACCGAATTTTGTTCCGTGAGGAGAGAGAATCAGGCACCAGAAAAAGGAACAGATAAGCTCATGGTTGTTTACTCTTCAATATACTGTTATTTATTTTTGTATAATAATTTGTTCTTTAGATATTAGAAGATATGATCATAATTGTTTTTCCCATCATCTTTACGTGTGCTGTTGTTTTCAATATTTTTTCATGATCGTTGGAACACCGGTCCCTATGAAATTTATATGTTTTCTAATCTCTTGTTTTCTATCCGCATTCCAATTATTATCCTATATTTTTCTGTCGCTGCGTTTTTTACATTTGCATGTTCCGAAGGGCTCTTAGCTATAATTCCTTCCTGATTCATATACATTTATTTCTATGACATATCTAATCCTGCAACAACGCGCGGGGTATTCACCTATGTCAAAAACATAGCTCAAGATAAGATTTCAGGTAAACATATGTCAAACACACAACATGGTGTGATGCAAAGGAAAACTATAGATTGGAATTGGAAAGGCATAAAGTGTAATTGACAGCTAAACTTTATTCCATATGGAGACACATAAGATGCATCTATATGAGTATTATGTCATAATATATATGAAGGAATTATTAGAGAGAACAGATATAAGCAATATTGATTAGCTTAGGCCCTAAGTTATCCATGAATTTTTAACAATTATCTCCTAAAATACTGGTCCGTGCAATATTAGTGAAAAAGTAATTCAAATTGTATAAATGTAGGAAATCTATTTGGATGGGATACTAGTCAAATGAAAAAGTTATTATAAACTGCCACGCAGTGTGATGGTTCCAGCAAAAATAGTTACCGTGGTATATTTTTTCCAGAACTACAGACGCTCACATCCCACGTAAACCCTACCCCTATGAGCATCTTCAAAGACTGGACCGGCAAATCATCATGATTGACAAAGTCACCATAGGCGTCTCGCTGTCAACGAGACCGTTGTCTTACCGCTGAAAACACAATGGCATTAAATCTGGCCTAGAAAATTTGCTCTCACAGAGAGTCAAACCTAAGACCTGAGGCTCGTAACCACTGAGCTACATGCCCCTTCAAGCCCTTTCACAGTTAGGGAGGTATCTGTGCTGCTGTTTTATCATGAGCAACAGCATATATTATCTATCGGAAAGGCAAGCGCCAGGCAAGCTACTGCGCTTGCCCACACGCCTACGCCTGCTTCACATGCGGGCCCGCGCCGCTCCATGTCCTGTGCCAGCACCGTGTCCCGCACCGCTCCATCTCGATCTATGCTTGCACGGTTTCCCGCGCCTGTTGCTCGCGCCCACTCCACACCCACACGCATGCAGGCGAGCCCAGCAGCTACAGTAGGTGGCTGCTACAGATGGGTCCCACTACAATATGTGCAATCCCAGATCTACTTTTGCAACATCTAGAGAAAATATTTGCAACATACGTCCGAAACAATTCAAACACTTGCAAAATACGTTTGAAACAGGAGGAAAACACATATGTAGCCATTGCAAACACATATGCTACACTAGATGAAACACTTGCAACATAAGTGTAAAACATATGCAACATCTAGATAAAACACGTGCAACATACGTCTGAAACAGCTAAAATGTTTGGAACAGACGCTTGCAACATACACATATAGCTAGCCATTGCAACATATGCAACATCTTGATATACTTTTACAACATCCACATGAAATACTTGCAACATGCATATGAAACACCTGAAATACTTGAAACATACATTTGCAACATGCGCTTTTCTGCGCAAATTTTTCTTGCTGCTTGGTCGAATCGAGGCTCGTCTACGTGGAGCTCGATGCCGGCATGAAGCTCGATGCCACAGAGTCGCCAGTGCGGAGCTCGGCGGCGGCGCAGAGCTCACTAGCGGCAGCGCGCGTAGAGCTCAATGACGAGATGTAGTGCTAGCGGCGCGGAGCTCAGCGGTGCGGTTGAGGCCTACAAAGAGGCGTGTGAGCTACGGCGTGGGGTGAGGAAGCCGATGGGGTGGTCAGTTTGGATGGATGTTGCATGGAGGTGGGCGCTCGAAGGCGTGGGAGCTAGCGGTGGCCGTGGAAGCTGGGCGGGCAGCCATGGCGCTCGGTGCCTGCGCTCTCGAGGAGCGAGGGCGAGCAAATGGGAGAGGGAGAGAGGGCGCTGGCTCGGTCTCCACACTTGCGTGAAACCGAGGCGACGAGTGGGGGCGCAAATGGAGCATGGCGGCCATGCGTCGGGCGTGTTCTGTCCTAAACATCCTTCCTCTCCCTGTTGCTTTGAATGGAGAGACGGAGGAGAGATAGAGACGAGATGGAACTAGAAAGGATACTTATGTGGTGGGTAAAATACATGGACATCATGAGGCCATGTAGTGTCCGACGTCTGGATACGGGACCCGTAGTGAAGCATTATCGATAATCCATGCCTATTCGTGCCAACCGGCACAAGACAGTCATGGAAGCATGCATATGGATCACCCTTTTTTTCCAAATTCAAAATCTTCCGTTTTGATAACAAGGAAAACACAGCTACCCAAAGACAAAAAAAAATGGAATTCAAAACATCATTCAACACTGAGCACCTCAACAAAATCAAGGAAAGAGGTGCAGAACATATCAAACAAATCTCCAATGTACATGGTGCTGGCCGGCACCCGCGCTTGCATGCAGATAAACACAAAAGCTGTGCTGCAAAGATCGATATCACAATGGAGCTGGCGCCGCCGGTGAGCCGCCACTGGTTTGGTCCTGCTGGTAGAATGGCAGCACGGTGTAGACAGTCTGCATGACAGTCATGACGAGGAGGAAGACGGCGGCAGCGAGGGACATGAGCGCCCAAGGGCTCCGGAAGTAGGTGTGGACCAGGTTGGCGCGCCACAAGTTCCACGGCTTCCCGCAGTAGGCGTTCACCTCCCGCTGCACAGCATCCAGCGAGCTCTGCGGCTCGAGGACGACGTCCTTGGAGATGCTGTTGAACAGCTGCGCCACCGCCTTGTCGCTGCCGATGGCGTTCTGGATGATGCCGCTGGTGCTGAGCAGCGCCACGTCCTTGGCGGAGTCGATGATGTTGTCCATGAAGAAGATGTACGCGGTCACGTCGTTGCCGGAGCCGACGTGCAGCCGCTCGAACGCCATCTGGTTGAGGAACATGTACTCGGTGGAGTCGTCCACCGACACCGCCGGCATGCTCAGCACGCCGCCGCGGAACGGATGTTGTGGAGGCTGTCCGAGTTGGTCTTCCTGAACCGGATACCGGCCTCGTACAGCTCCACCGCCGACCGGATGATGTCCGTCGTATCCGGCGCGATGTCCCGTGACAGTACCTGTGGCGGCTGCTTCGGGCCGTAGAGCATGCTCCGGCGGCGCACGTCGAGCGGGTGGAGCCCCAGAGTGCTGCCCGGCGGCAGCCGGGATGACGGGGACCCGGACATGAACCTCAGCACCATCCTGTTGATCACGTCGGCGCTCTGATGCATTCGTGGCACCATCCATAAGCACAACAGCATGCTTATTCACTTGGCCTCGTAAGTCGTAATACTAAGTAAAAAATGAACTAATAATCTTGTACCGGAGGCTTGCCAGTCTCGACGGCGACGAGCTTCTCAAGCAGGAGCAACGGCAGCTGGTTCTCGAGCATGAGCATGTCGCGGCGGATGTATGGCACCATGTAGAGCACCCCATGGTGGCTGAAGATGGGGTCGTTGGGCGCGTAGTCGCTGACGTTATTCCTCCCGTCCTCCTCGGTGGCCTTCATCACCTCCAGCAGGAAGCAGCCGTCGACGATCATCATCTCCAGGAACCGCTCCCTCCCGTCGGCGCCGCGCCACTCGTCGCCAAGGTCGAGGTACGCGCTCTCTAGCTGCTCCGCGACGTCCTCCACGGCGGCCGCGAACTCCTCCAGCGGCCGCTTGGCGCGCCAGAGCAGGTGCCGCAGCGCGCGCGCCGCTTGTGCTCCTCCATGGGCAGGAGCTCCCCGTCGCGGCCGTGGTGGAAGGGGCCCAGCGACACCACCTGCGGCTTGTACGCCTTGCGGTTCATGTCCTTGATGCACGCCGGCACGCGGTTGATGGAGTGCCGCTGCCACCGCCACACCTCCACCGACGCGTCGGCTTCGTGCAGCGTCTTCTCCACGTCCACCACCCACGCCCTTCTGACGCCGCTCTCGCCGGCCATGGCCGTCGTCATTTGGTTGCTAGCTAGATGGTTAGCCAGCCACTAATTGGTCTGCATATATATTTAAATGCATGTGAACGTACAGATAGTTATCGTATCGTATGTAGGCATATGTGGTTGCTTGCGTTGCATGCAACGGAGCCCGTGCTAGGTGCCCGGCAAAGAGGTAAGGAGCATCCGGACATGTGCACACATGACTGACCCCTTTGTGTCGGAACTCTGAAGTCAGACGACCAACTGTCTAATTGTTGGAATTACGGTGCGGCGTGACAACGATCACACGGCACAATTTATAATCGAAAGCGTTTACTTTGCGACGACATGTCACGATCATCAACAAAAATATACATTGACCGTGTGGGAGGGCGAAAAGTGAGGGACGAATACCAGGTTTTACAGCGGAAATGCCATCAGAGAATTCAGGAGAGCAGGGAACATGTTAACGCATTTGCAGGCTTTATGAAAAGAGATAAAGATACTATAGTACGAATCTATAACGAGGTTGATGTAATAATTATTATTATAACTACCCCTGAATAAATTAATTTTTAGAGTTATCTTCGTTTGACTGAATTTATATAGAAAACAACACCAAGGTTTATAAAACCAAATTAGTATCATAAGATACCATAAAATATATTTTTATAATTTACTCATTTGATGTTATAGATATTTGTGTAGTTTTCTATAGATTTAGTCAAACATAAAAAAGTTTGAGTCGAGACGCTCTAGAAATTGATTTACATGGAATGATTAAGAGGGAGTATATCAGAAGGTGGATCAGTGGATAGAGATGCATTGGTGGCTGGGGTTTCGTTTTTGCTGGCCGGGGACGCGGAGGAAGCGAGGAATATGTAAAAGGCAGGCCTGATGGCCATTGCTGGGAATGCTGTGAGCATGTAGGCGAAAGTTGAGTGTTAAAGAGGATAGAGTAGAGGGCAGGGAAGGTATCATGATCATTGCTCTCGCTATGGTTTCCTATCACCAAAACGAGGAGGAAACAATTAAAGATGGGGAAGAAGATCTTGCACGTGAATCACGTGCTATATGATCTGTCATCCATTGGCAACATGCGCATCTCCATGAAACCAGGTTGGCCTGGTGGTCACCGTAAACAAATCAAGCATGTCAAGGTTTGTGCAAATAATTTTGGTCAATGTTAGAATATTGGGGGAAATTTTGGAGGATCTTTTAAAGTTTGGTAGATTTAGTGCATGATTTTGTATTTTTCTTTTGTAGATCAACACTAGTATAGGAAGGGCTGGTGGTGACTGAGTCCGAGTGGCTCCTCGAGACAGCTCTCAAGCCGGTGACCCAGGTTCGATCCCTGATATTGGCACCAGGAGGCCCCTCCATTGGCCTTCCTTGTGAAAAAGTCAAACTCCTAGAGGGTCAAATAGGGTTGCCAAGTGTGCATTCATTTAATTTGGGTTGCTGGTGCAGAAAATTCAGTGTGTAGCAATGTGTGGTTATAGATGTGCTTGTTCATCATGGATTGATAGATGCTCTTGAGGACACCAAGCAGTGTGTAGCAATGTGTTTAGATTCACAAAGCGTGGAGATGGACTCACACATTTTTTTGAAAGTTGTTTTTTTAACTCAACCTAGATGTGGGTCGCTCCTAGCCTCTCACCCTTGCTAGTAGCCACGAGGGGAGAGGATGTGGCAGAACCACCACAATTATATGGCTCACATGTGCATGTCATTGTCTTAAAGACCTCTGGCTGCTGCACGCGAGAGCCAGATAATTCAGGTAGTCTGTCGGGTGTCCTCGGGGAACCCCGAATCATCCACATTTTACAACTCATACATGATCAACATGGAGTTACCACAACATTACAACATTTGGTACAAAAATAACTTACATCAGAGTGCGGTAGACTTATAACATTAGTATACAAAACATATTCAACTCAAATCTTAACTTAAGTTCAAAAGGTGAGTAGGATTATGGAAGCAACTTAGGTCAAGCATCTAAGGTAGAGGAGACAGCCAGATCATGTCAAGCCCACTGACACGACCTCGATTAGCAGCACTTGTCAAAACCTGCAACAGGGGTTAACAAACCCTGAGTACTTGAGGATACTCAACAAGTCTTACCCGACTAAAAGAAAAGACTCCAAGGGTATGCAGGCTTAAGGAAAGTTGGAAGCAAAAAGTAACTTTTGCAGAAAAGCTAACTACGAGTGGATCCTTAGTTTCACTGTTTTAGCTGTGTATGAGGTCATTAGTAGTATCCAGTTTGCACCTGTTCTAAATCAATCACTTCTTTAATCATCTCGTCTCATTTCACCTCTTAACCAAAAGTAACCATGTTTCATTGATTAACTATGATGTAGAGCAAAGAATCAAGTCTCCATAACCGAGGAGCACGACGATTCGAATCGATTAGGCCCAGCTAGGGTTTCCTTACCACACGACATATGCAGGTCACAGACCTACATATATCAACCTTCACTCGGATCCTCCAAAACAAGAACGGGTCCTGCGCCACCCGAGAAATAACGACTCCACCGCCGTACGCCATCCCCGATGTTCACGTAGGGTGGGTATAGGTACTCTCACCATCTCTCCACTCCTAGTGCGCGGTTGGCCTTTCTCATAATGGAATAGCCGAGGTATCAGGCTTATCGGAGTATGTGGCTAGTACTACAAAGTCTCGACTCACAACAGGTCTACAACGGCACGGTCCTCAATCGACACAGGCGAAGGCACTACACCAAAACTCCAGTCTCAATGCAAGCCACCTGCCCCATCTCAATTTAAACATCATCATTATCATGGTATTCTCACGATCCATAAATAGAGTCGAGAAGAACCAAGGTAAAACCTATTTCTCGCGAACGATGAAACCATCATTTGACTTCTATCGTAATCTAAGCATTACTAAGCATTAAAGGTGTCGACCTATTCATACAAGCAAGGTACAACTAAGGATACCAGAATATGAAGGTAATCATGCAACAACGGTATTCAACAAACTCCTAATTACTTAATGCACATATCACAAGATTTAAAGTATAATAAAGATTTATAAATACTAGAGAAGGGTTTATGCTCCGGGCTTACCTACGTTGCAGAGAAGGTTAGTTTCCACAGAGAGATCCAGAGGTTAAACTTGGCACTAACACCACGGATGGATCGACCTTCTCCAAAACTTGATCAACACGGGCCTTCTCACTCTTGTATGTAATACACGTAATAAATGATGCTTTGCTTAACATGATGGACTCCATGCCATGATGCATGATGAAAGACATACAAGTGCGTAATAGAAGTTAAACTAACTTAAGAAAGTTGAGTAGAACTTTCCTTCGCCAAAGAACTAGGGTTAAAGCTTCACAAGGCATTCTAATTATTTGGTTATCAAGTCAATGATGTAGTTAACAATAAAGCAACACCTATCCTATTTATACTAGTCAAGCAAGACGAGGGCAAGATTATATCATGACTTACTTACACTCATCCATTAATGAACTTGCATAAGTAACACATTTATTCATTATTAAACTAAAAATAAAAGATCATACATATATGTTACCCAAAAGTTCAAACTAGCATCTACATACTTGAGCCACTACCTTAGACTATTGTATACAAATAACAACCACAATACTTATATACATGCATTTAACTAACTAACAATTAAGTAAATTATTTTAATTATTAAAAAGTTGATTATATAACTATATTAGAAGAAACTAACATGCCAAGGAACAATAGGGGTTTGGGTGTTCCAAGGTCCACAAACAATGTTCAAAATACACCAAAGTTATTTAAATATTTTCCCAATTCATTTTAGTATTTATTAAATAAGGAAAAGGTATTTACAAGCATTTAAATTAATTAACTAATTTATGATTATCAAAACAGTACCAAACTTTTTGTGAGGGTATATATTAGCATGTAAAGCATACACAAAAAGTTTCATGATTAAAGCATAATTATTTTAATCTATAAAAATCATGGAAGGTGCATTTATTAATTAAAAGAGGTAATTTTAAAGCATGCAAAAACTATTGATTTTCACCATTTCATATTTTTCCAAGATAGCGCACATCAATAAGAGGCTACACAAATTTTTTTACAATTTTATCATGCTCTAGGAATTAATTATGAATTAAACAAGAAACTGCATAAGAAAACATTTTCTGAAAAACGAAAAGGGCTGAAAATCGTTTTGTACCCACACCCACCCAGCTAGTGCCACTGATAGGCGGGCCGTGGTCAGCAGCACAGTGTTCCCACGCGTGACCGCAAGCACACCATCGTTGATCGACGATTGCTCATCGCCGATGAGGTTTCTGGTGACGGCGATCACACCAGCGTGGTCCCCACAATCCTGCGCACACGACTACGGTATTGATTGAACACCTAGGGTTCCACGGTGGGCGTGACTCCAACCAAGGCGGACGGCGATGCTCTAACAAGGTGAACTCGGCCAACGACGACACAACCGGCGATAGGGACAGCACCAACGGCTTCCTCAAAACCTCACGAACATGACCAAGCTACCGGTTGATGGGATTAGGTCTTTGCACGAGCTTGGCCGTAGCCATGATGGCACGGTGGTGCTCGACACAGTGGCGCGATGGTGGGCCAGTGACTATAGCGTGGTAGTGGTTCGGCTAAGGGCTAAAGAGGCACTAGGAGCTCACCACGACATCGGGGCGCTATTTGGTTGAAGCGGGAGCGGAGGGCGTGCCTGCCGGCGTTGGCGGTGGAAACGGCGTCAAGAACCGGCAACGACAACGCATTCCAGCATGTCCTAAGGGGGAACAAAGAAACAGATAGGCCGATGAGCATCATCATTTAGCAGGGAAGCCAAAATAAAAGCTAGGAGGGAGGGAGATGTAGCGGGACGAGCTGGCCACGGTGGAGCTGTCCATGGCGGCCATGGCCAGCCATCGCGGCGGCGGTAGCGCACACGGGCGATCTTGGTGGATAGAGGTGGTGCAAGTGGGTCAGGGAGGTTCACGAGGAGCAGCCGGAGTTGGAAACATGAGGAATTGGATGGAGGTCAAGCAAGGGCAGTGAATTGCGCCGGAGAGGGGAGGAGCTTGGCGACGGAGTTGAAAGAGGAGAGAGAGGTAGTCACCGGCGTTGCCTAAATGGAGGCGAGGATGGTTCTCTAGTGTCGCCAGCACCTGCTTAAACTCGGACATGTAGGTAGGTGCGTGTCTGCGCATGCTGAGGCGGCTAACGAGGGCGGCGGTGGCCACCGACGGTGAGCACACTGCTGCGTGGTAGCTGCTTGGCGGTGACACTGTAGCGATTGAAAACTCCATCTTGAGCTTGCTCGTTCTCCCAGTTTCGTGCAGCGACTCGATGAACTCCAAAAACCTAAGTTGCTCATCTACATGTGCTCTCCAACATTGCTTTAAGAATCTACCCCAAAATCTTTACGGTTTTGAAGATCTAGAAGATCAAAGAGGAATTCAGTGGTTTCAGGTTTTGAAGTTTTGCTTTAACTAAGCCTTTTTGGTAATTTATTTAAGAGCAAAGATTAATCTAACATCTTAACTAATTACACAATATCACAACTCAAGCATCACATCAAACAATGTGACAACAATTGGTCAATTTTAATTCATGAAAATTGATTTCAATAAATCTCCCAAAATTGAACTTAGTATTGATTTCCATGATAGCCAAAATGCTAAGAGGGAAAAACAACATTAAATTCAATCTTTGGAGTCCAATTTCATTATGTTTGGCTTGGAAACATCATCAAACTTTGATGCTACATTATAAAGCTCACTTTGTACTACAAACTTTATTTTAATAAAATTTTACTTGTTTAAGCAAATTCTCATATATAAATTCACAAAGAACCTTAATTACTACTATTGACATTATTTCATGAAACATGTGAAACATGACACTTACAACATAAACATACAATAAATGGGACATAGCATATGCAACATATGAAACAACACATTTGCAACATAGCAAAGCTACAAATGAAACATCACTTATGCAACATATGTATGTTATACCTGAAACATAAATTGCATTTATGACTCAATACTTGGTGATTATGCTTCATGATACACATGATCAAGTTTTAACTGCTTTTTAGCATCTGGGATGTTACAATCATCCCCCCTTAAAGAAATCTCGTCCTGAGATTAGAAGTCACAAAAGGCTTAGGTCAAGTAATGGAAAATGAAATGTGTCTAGCACATTAACTTACAAGAAGTTCATAAAAGAACAAGGGTTGGTTCAGAGATTATAACCAAGATCAAAAGGTTGTTGTAAGTGACAAGGGATTAGGAAATTTAGGAGAAGCATGGATATGAATTTCCAAAAGAGGTTCCAAGGAAAGCAAAAGTGCGTTAATTTGTGGGCTATAAGGGATCATGACCGTAGACCTCGATAACCGTGAGCAACCAGCAGTATTTCCTTTTTATAACCGTGGTCAATAGGAGACACCAGGTTTTGACGCTGCATCGTGGTCACGGATCATGGTACCACCATAGGGCACAATTGCAGTAACTTTCAGCCAACACATGTCGGCTATCAAAATCAAGGTGGAGCATGTGTCATGGTAGAAAAAAGACAAGGGCTGACACATGCATAGATTGAGAAGTCAAGGATTAACCAGGTTTTCATATTGAGTTGGTATAGTAAATAAGTGCATCCAGAAGTTCCCTAAACATTAGAAACTTATGAAGCAAAGATTGTCAAAGGGTGATTATTTGGCAAAAACCTGGTGCATGACAAGATTTAATTAAAACAAAACAACTATAAAGAAGAATAGTTATCCCAGAATTTAGGAGGAATTCGAAACATCCTTATATTTTATGCTTATATGGATCATATGATGCATGCTCGTCCTATTGTCCTCACAACGTTAGTCAGGATACTACTTACTTATATAGGACAATATTTTAAACTTTATCTTCACTGAGTCCGATAGGGTGTTGAAAAGCACTGAGCAAAGCATTGTCAGAGAAGTTCGATTATCCACATGTCTTGCTGAGGAAGAGTTGAATATTTTCGGCATCTTTAACTTGAGCCATGGAAAGTCGTTCCGAGACTTTGGCAGCAAGCATAAGGAAGACTAGAAGAACATTTTTAATTTGTTGGCTTCAAAAACTTATAATTTGTAAATTCCTTTTGAAGTTTTCAAATGTAATGTTGTTGCAGATCCATATATGAGCTCTGATACCAGCTGTGGTAGAACCACCCCAATTATATGGCCCACATGTGCCTGTCATTGTCTTAAAGAACTCTGACTGCTGCACATGAGAGCCAGATAATTCAGGAAGTCTATTGGGTGTCCTCGGGGAACCCCAAATCATCCACATTTTACAACTCATACAGGATCAACATGGAGTTACGACAACATTACGTACAAAAATAACTTACATCAGAGTGCGGAAGACTTATAACATTAGTATACAAAAAATGTTCAAGTTAAATCTTAACTTAATTTCAAAAGGTGAGTAGGATTATGGAAGCACCTTAGGTCAAGCATCTAACGTCGAGGAGATAGCCAGATCATGTCGAGCCCACTAACACGACCTTGATTAGCAGCACTTGTCAGAACCTGCAACAGGGGTTAACAAACCCTGAGTACTTGAGGGTACTCAACAAGTCTTAACCAACTAAAAGAAAAGACTCCAAGGGTATGCAGGCTTAAGGAAAGTTGGAAGCAGAAAGTAACTTTTGCAGAAAAGCTTACTACGAGTGGATCCTTTCATTGTTTTAGCTGTTTATGAGGTCATTAGTAGTATCCAGTTTGCACCTATTCTAAATCAATCACTTCTTTAATCATGTCGTCTCATTTCACCTCTTAACCAAAAGTAACCATGTTTCATTTATTAACTATGATGTAGAGCAGAGAATCAAGTCTCCATAACCGAGGAGCACGATGATTTGAATCGATTAGGCCAGTTAGGGTTTACTTACCACACGACATATGCAGGTCCTGGACCTACATATATCAACCTTCACTCGGATCCTCCAAAACAAGAACGGGTCCTGCACCACTCGAGAAATAGCGACTCCACCGCCATACGCCATCCCCGATGTTTGCGTAGGGTAGGTATAGCTACTCTCACCATCTCTCCACTCCTAGTGCGCAGTTGGCCTTTCTCATAATAGAATAGCCGAGGTAATAGACTTACCAGAGTATGTGGCTAGTACTGCAAAGTCTCGACTCACAATAGGTCTACAACGGTACGATCCTTAATCGACATAGGCGGAGGCACTACACCAAGACTCCATTCTCAATGCAAGCCACCTGCCCCATCTCAACTTAAACATGCTCATTATCATGGTATTCTCATGATCCATAAACGGAGTCGAGAAGAACTAAGGTAAAACCTATTTCTCGCGGACAATGAAACCATCATTTGACTTCTATCGTAATCTAAGCATTACTAAGCATTAAAGGTGTTGACCTATTCATACAAGTAGGGAACAACTAAGGATACCTGAATATCAAGGTAATCATGCAGCAATGGTATTCGACCAACTCCTAATTACTTAATGCACATCTCACAAGACTTAAAGTGTAATAAAGATTTGTAAATACTAGAGAAGGGTTTATGCTCCTGGGCTTGCCTGCATTGCAGAGAAGGTTAGTTTCCACAGACAGATCTAGATGTTAAACTTGGCACTAACACCACGGATGGATGGACCTTCTCCAAAACATGATCAACATGGGCCTTCTCACTCTCATATGTAATACACGTAATAAATGATGCTTTGCTTAATATGATGGACTCCATGCCATGATGCATGATGAAAGACATACAAGTGCGTAATAGAAGTTAAACTAACTTAAGAAAGTTGAGTAGAACTTTCCTTCGCCAAAGAACTAGGGTTAAAGCTTCACAAGGCATTCTAATTATTTGGTTATCAAGTCAATGATGTAGTTAACAATAAAGCAACACCTATCCTATTTATACTAGTCAAGCAAGACGAGGGCAAGATTATATCATGACTTACTTACACTCATCCATTAATGAACTTGCATAAGTAACACATTTATTCATTATTAAACTAATAATAAAAGATCATAAATATATGTTACCCAAAAGTTCGAACTAGCATCTACACACTTGAGCCACTACCTTAGACTATTGTATACAAATAACAACCACAAGACTTATATACATACAATTAACTAACTAACAATTAAGTAAATTATTTTAATTATTAACAAGTTGATTATATAACTATAAAAGAAGAAACTGACATGCCAAGGAACAACTGGGGTTTGGGTGTTCCAAGGTCCACATGAAGGGTTATGAGGTTGCTACACTAGCCGAAAAACAAAAATTTCGACCCCATAAACCAGGAACTACCGCTAGTTATGGATCACGGGATTACCACTAGACGTGCAGGTGTAGCGGAAGCGACTCGGTGTAGTCGTGCACGTCGCAGCAGTGCCATGCAGTTGCGTGGTCGTCCTTCCGCCCGTCCCTCTCGTGCGGTTCGTCCTTGTGCTCTAGATGCAGCACCTCCGAGGTAGCCACACGTACAGGGAGGAAGCGTCGTGCCTCCGGACTGCTAGGTCCACGAGGAACGAAGGCACGGGCATGGGAAGGGCGGCAGCTACCAAATGGCCTGGATTGACCTAGCCCTACCGCCCTCCCCTTGCTTATATAGGCGTCCTAATGAGCTACTGAGTTGGAGGCCCATTAGCAACCCTAAACCTTGTCTAATTCGGCTCCAATCCAAATTAGGCTTCCAACCCCTTAAGCGTGCGACCCTATGGGTTCACGCACACATAGACATGGCCTGAATACTCCTATTCGGCCAATAGTTGGCAGTAGCCTCTAGCAAGGCTTGTCAACTCCTATGCATACGTAAAGATCATATCAGATGAACCACCACAAAACCACATACATGTTATTCCCTTTGCCACACGATATTTGGTCCAACTCGTGGGCTAACTATTAACCCAAGCACGGCCATGCATTTTCTTGATCCAAATCATTCGAGTGGTTCAGTGATATCTCTCTCTCATGAAGAGGGGCAAATTCCATCTTGATTGACTATGTCTCACAGCATGTTTCCCGACAAACTTGAAAACAACCTTTATAACTACCCAGTTACGGAGTAGCGTTTGATAGTCCCTAAGTAGGTCATTTCACATCTTGAGTACATACGACAATCTCAGGTCTAAGGACATAACGTACATGAGGTGTAAAGAGACAATAAGAACATCTCACGTTGGGTCTATCCAGCCCCATGTCATACATGTGCCCACATTATTAGTTTGACATCTCCATGTCTATGACTTGTGAAACATAGTCATCAACTAATAATGTGCTGATCTAATATTCATGTGTTTGCTCACAAGAACTCTGATCAAGGACAACTTTAGAATAACCATACAAGTAAAAGAGTTTCACAAATAATTCACATAATTGCCAATCGATACTAGTTGTCTTTAATGGATATTCAAATGAACTCATAATATATCATGGATACAAGGCAATACAATCATCTCTATGTTTATCTCTAGGGCATACTCCCATCAATCTCCCACTTGCACTAGAGTTAATCTCAAAGATATTTAATACCCATAGCTCTCATGTGCGTCTCATGCTTAGGCTGTGGAAGAGCCTTTGTCAAAGGATCCGCAACATTCAAATCCGTGTGTATCTTGCACATCTTGATGTCACCTCTACTAATGAACTCTCTAATGAGGTGAAATTTCCAAAGTACATGTTTGTTCTTTTGGTGATTCCTTGGCTCCTTGGCCTGTGCTATAGCCCCATTGCTATCACAATGCAAATTCAATGGGCTAGATGCATTTGGAAACACACCAAGTTCAATGAGAAACCTCGTCATCCAAACACCTTCCTTCGTAGATTCAGAAGCTGCGATGTACTCGGCTTCTGCTGTAGAATCGGACACCGTCTCCTGCTTGGAACTTTTCTAGCTAACCGCACCACCATTTATTGTGAACACATATCCTGATTGAGATTGTGAATCATCCGTGTCAGTTTGGAAGCTAGCATCGGTGTAACCATTTACAACGAGCTCTTCCTCACCTCCATAGACTAGGAACACATCTTTAGTCCTTCTCAAGTACTTAAGAATGTTTTTAGCAAGTGTCCAGTGACTCTCACCTGGATTAGCTTGGTACCTGCTCGCAACACTTAGAGCATATGAGACATCTGGACGTGTACATATCATGGAGTCCATGATGGAACCAATTGCCGAGGCGTATGGAACCTTACTCATACGATTGCGCTCATCAGCTGTCGAAGGACACTGTTTGGTGCTAAAGTGCTTGCCATGTGACATAGGCAAGAACCCTTTCTTAGACCGTTCCATGTTGAACCGTTTCAACACCTTGTCAATGTACGTATCTTGGCTTAATCCTATAAGCCTCTTTGATCTATCTCTATAGATCTTAATGCCCAAAATGTATGCTGCTTCTCCTAAATCCTTCATAGAAAAACTATTATTCAGTGAAGTCTTTACTGATTGCAACATTGGAATATCATTCCCAATCAATAGTGTGTCATCTACATACAAGATTAGAAATACAACAACACTCCCACTTTCTTTCTTGTAAACACAAGGTTCTTCTTCATTCTGATGAAAACCAAACCCTTTGACTATGTCATCAAAACGAATGTTCCAACTCCGAGATGCTTGCTTTAATCCATAAATAGATTTCTTAAGCTTGCATATTTTTCCAGCATTGTTTGAATCAACAAAACCTTCGGGCTGTATCATATACACGTCCTCTTCTAAATTTCCATTTAGAAAGGCTGTTTTAACATCCATCTGCCATATCTCATAATCAAAATAAGTAGCTATTGCTAGAATGATCCGGATAGATTTAAGCATCGCTACTGGCGAGAAAGTCTCGTCGTAGTCAATTCCTTGAACTTGCCAAAAACCCTTTGCAACAAGTCGAGCTTTATAGACGTGAACATTTCCATCCATATCCTTTTTCTTTTTATAGATCCATTTGCACTCTATGGGTCTAACCCCATCAGGCGGGTCAACCAAGTTCCAAACTTGATTGTCTCCCATGGAATCTATCTCGGATCTCATGGCACTTTGCCATTTCTTAGAATCTGGGTCCATCATTGCTTCCGCATTTGTCACAGGTTCGTCATCGTCCAACAATAACAATTCCCCGCGTGCCTCATGGATTCTTGCTGACCTTCGTGGTTGTGGCGGTGCCTCTACTGCCATGGGTATCTCAACTTGTTCTGCTATGTTAGCATCACTCGTAGAGTCCTTCCCTGTTTGCTCATCTTGAACTTCTTCAAGATACACCTTCTGTCCACTTTTCTCTCTTTTGAGAAACTCTTTCTCTAAGAAAATACCATTCCGAGCAACAAACACTTTGCCCTCTGATCGGTTGTAAAAGTAATATCCTAAAGTTTCCTTTGGATATCCCATGAAAAAGCATTTGTCCGATTTGGGTGTTAGTTTATCTGAATGAAGTCGTTTGACATAAACTTCACAAGCCCAAATTTTTAGAAAAGACAAACTGGGACTCTTACCAGTCCACATCTCATATGGTATCTTAACTATGGACTTAGACAGTACCCTATTTAATGTGAAAGCGGTTGTTTCTAGAGCGTATCCCCAAAACGATAAAGGTAGGTCTGACTGGCTCATCATTGACCGAACCATGTCCAACAAAGTCCGATTACGTCGCTCGGACACGCTGTTTCTCTGAGGCATTCCAGGTGGCGTAAGCTGTGGAACAATTCTGCAACTCTTTAGATGATTGCTAAACTCGTGGCTCAAATATTCTCCTCCACGATTAGATCGCAAGGCCTTAATTTTCTTGCCACGTTGATTCTCTACTTCATTCTGAAATTCTTTGAACTTTTCAAATGTCTCAGATTTATGTTTCATTAAGTAGACATAGCCATATCTACTAAAATCATCAGTGAAGGTTATGAAGTATTGGAATCCGCCTCTAGCTATCGTGCTCATTGGTCCACATACATCAGTATGTACGAGTTCCAACAAGTCTATCGCCCTCTCAGGAAAACCTGTGAAAGGTGCCTTGGTCATCTTCCCTAGCAAACAAGCCTCACATGTCTCGTATGATTCAAAATCAAACGAAGTTAAAAGCCCATCAGCATGGAGCCTCTTCATGCGATTCTCACTTATATGACCTAAACGACAATGCCACATATAGGTAGGACTTAACTCATTAAGCTGAGGCCTTTTAGCACTTATATTACAAACAGGTGCATCATCAAGATTTAAAATAAATAACCCATTCACAATGGATGCAAAAGCCACAAACATGTCATTCTTAGAGATAACACAACCATTGTCTTTACTCGCAAATGAATAACCATCCTTCATCAAACATGAAGGTGACACAATGTTTCGACTTAAACTAGGAACAAAATAACAATTATTCAATTCCAAAATAAATCCTGACGGGAGGTGGAGTTGCATCGTCCCGACGTTCAACGCAGCAACTCTTGCATTATTGCCCATGCGGAAATCAACTTCTCCCTTTTCCACGCTTCTACTTCTTATCATTCCCTGCATCATATTGCAAATATGAGCAACCGATCCGGTATCAAATACCCAAGAATTTATATAAGAGTTAGCGAGGAAAATGTTCGTAACATAAACAACAAGTGTACAAATTGTGGGAGTACCTTTACCGCCGCTATCCTTCATGGATTCTAAGTACCACTTGTAGTTCCTCTTCCAGTGACCTTTCCCCTTACAATGATAGCATTCAGTGTCAGCAGTTGGTCCAGCCTTGGGCGCAGGTGGGTTTGGCTTAGAGTTCTCACCTTTAGCCTCACCTTTAGCCTTGCCCTTCTTCTTCTTCCAAGAATTGCCCCTCTTTTTAAATCGGGGCTTATTTTGGACCGCCATCACATGGCTACTGGCAGCACCTTTCTTGATATCAGCCTCTGCAGTTTTAAGCATGCCACACAATTCATTCAAGCCCTTTTCCGCCCCATGCATATGGTAGTTCGAGATGAAGTTCCCATAGCTAGGTGGAAGAGACGCGAGAATGAAATCAGTAGCCAACTCTGGGCCAATTGGGAAGCCAGCTTCTCCAACCTCTGAGTGTAACCAACCATCTTGATCACATGTGGCCCTACTGCTGCGCCCTCTGCTAGCTTGGTTTCAACAAAAGCCTTTGAGACATTGAACCTTTCAGTCCTAGCTTGAGTCTAGAACATATCATTGAGCGCCACAATCATATCGTACGCTGCATGGTTGTTGTAAAACTGCATCTGCAGATCTGGTTCCATACAAGCAAGCATAAGGCAACTCACTTCAAGATCAGCATCACATGCCTTCTTGTAAGCGTTTTTCTCAGCAGCAGGTGCATTATCAGTAGGCTCTACAGGTAATGGGGTGTCTAGAATATTTTCCTTTTTCTTAGCCCTGAGAACAATTCTCAGGTTGCGGATCCAATCCGCATAGTTTGTTCCATTCAACTTATCTTTCTCAAGAATTGAACGCAAAGTAAACGGTTGATTGGTAGGCACCATTTATCTATAACAAAAGTAATGCAAAAATACTAAGACAATGTATCCATGACAGAGTAAATAATATTAAGCCTTTAATAGAATCTACTCCCACTAAAATCAATATCCCTCTATTGAAACTTAGTGATTCAAGACCCACAACTAACAAGTCTACTAGTGAGCTTTAGCATCACCGCTAGAAGACATGGTAGATCGGTAAGCAACTCTTTGCTAATCATATCACATATGACTCTTGTTTTTGGGTAGCATCTCTATGCTATAGCGCCCAACTCCTTATGCTCCAAGGTCCCTAACCGTTAGGATGACCTTGTTCAAGTAACCAACCTTTCTACTGTAAGTATCCGATACGAACCTGTCTAGTCAAGGAAAATCAGTGGCACCCTAATTTCATAGACCCACCACCGATTGTACAAGACCAAAGATAGTGCAAGGTTTGGGGGAGCAATTCAACTTAAACATTGCTGAGGGATCGTTCTACTTCACTATCGCATGTAGACAAAAACATTATCGCACGTGATAGTAGAACATAGTAAGAACGACATTAACACATATATGACTTGGTATAGCCCATTGTTCCTCTGGGGATCTCCATCTCCATTAATCTCCATGATCCATGTATGCCATCCTTCAGGGATAACTCCGCCAAGACTACCTATCACTAACGCAAGGTAGTGAACTAAAATTACATAGTCGCGGATAGGATCATCACAGTTTGGCACGTAGGCCATTACAATAATGTTGACAATATCTATGAGGCTCCAGCCCATATTGTCATCCTCATGACATGCAAGCCATGAATTAATTACATACATGCATCACATACACATAAGGGCTATACCAGTCATGAAATCCTACAAAATAGAGTTAACACATTCCGACGTCTAATCTTAAAATGCCAAAAACACCATCTTCCCGGCCTTTTTCGCAAAAATAAATTCAGCGAACCCGACAAATTCGGGGAGAATCGGATGTAAAATTTTTTTCTCTACAATTTTCGTTCAAGAATCGTCTCAATCCGAGGTCGTATGCAAAAGTTATGGCCGTTTTACCGAACAACACTTTTTCTTGCATCCCGGCGCCCGGTAATAGATCCAATCTACCACCACCGCGCATCACATGCGCTCGGCTCTTGACCTAGGTTCGATTCGATCAATCTAATTGATCTCCAACTCACCATGACTAGGTTTACATGTATCACTTCACTCGGATGGCGGAATTCCGACCGGTACGAGTAGATCGTTACAAGACCAACATAGCGAGATCACGAACCATGATCAGAAACACATCTACAACCGCACATAACTCCATATGCATACATCCGAATCCATAACGACGTATCTACGGCTCTGATACCACTGAAGGGTTATGAGGTTGCTACACTAGCCGAAAAACAAAAATTTCGACCCCATAAACCAGGAACTACCGCTAGTTATGGATCACACGATTACCACTAGACGCGCAGGTGCAGCGGAAGCGACTCGGTGTAGTCGTGCATGTCGCAGCAGTGCCATGCAGTTGTGTGGTCATCCTTCCGCCCGTCCCTCTCGTGCGGTTCGTCCTTGTGCTCCAGATGCAGCACCTCTGAGGTATCCGCACGTATAGGGAGGAAGCGTCGCGCCTCCGGACTGCTACGTCCGCGAGGAACGGAGGCGCGGGCGTGGGAAGGGCAGCGGCTGCCAAATGGCATGGATTGACCTAGCCCTACCGCCCTCCCCTTGCTTATATAGGTGTCCTAATGAGCTCCCGAGTTGGAGGCCCATTAGCAACCCTAAACCTTGTCTAATTCGGCTCCAATCCGAATTAGGCTTCCAGCCCCTTAAGCGTGCGACCCTATGGGTTCACGCACACATAGACATGGCCCGAATACTCCTATTTGGCCAATAGTTGGCAGCGGCCTCTAGCAAGGCGTGTCAACTCCTATGCATACGTAAAGATCATATCAGATGAACCACCACAAAACCACATACATGTTATTCCCTTTGCCACACGATATTTGGTCCAACTCGTGGGTTAACTATTAACCCAAGCACGGCCATGCATTTTCTTGATCCAAATCATTCGAGTGGTTCAGTGATATCTCTCTCTCATGAAGAGGGGCAAATTCCATCTTGATTGACTATGTCTCACAACATGTTTCCCGACAAACTTGAAAACCACCTTTATAACTACCCAGTTACGGAGTAGCGTTTGATAGTCCCTAAGTAGGTCATTTCACATCTTGAGTACATACAACAATCTCAGGTCTAAGGACATAACATACATGATGTGTAAAGAGACAATAAGAACATCTCACGTTGGGTCTGTCCAGCCCCATGTCATACATGTGCCCACATTATTAGTTTGACATCTCCATGTCTATGACTTGTGAAACATAGTCATCAACTAATAATGTGCTGATCTAATATTCATGTGTTTCCTCACAATAACTCTAATCAGGGACAACTTTAGAATAACCATACAAGTAAAAGAGTTTCACAAATAATTCACATAATTGCCAATCGATACAAGTTGTCTTTAATAGATATTCAAATGAACTCATAATATATCATGGATACAAGGCAATACAATCATCTCTATGATTATCTCTAGGGCATACTCCCAACACCACAAACAATGTTCAAAATACACCAAAGTTATTTAAATATTTTCCCAATTCATTTTAGTATTTATTAAATAAGGAAAATGTATTTACATGCACTTAAATTAATTAACTAATTTATAATTGTAAAAACAGTACCAAACTTTTTGTGAGGTATATATTAGCATGTAAAGCATACACAAAAAGTGTCATGATTAAAGCATAATTATTTTAGTGTATAAAAATCATGGAAGGTGCATTTATTAATTAAAAGAGATAATTTTAAAGCATGCAAAAAAACTATTGATTTTCACCATTTCATATTTTTCGTAGATAGCGCACATGAATAAGAGGCTACACAAAAATTTTCATAGTTTTATCATGCTCTAGGAATTAATTATGTATTAAACAAGAAACTACATACAAAAACATTTTTTAAAAAACGAAAAAGGCTGAAAATCGTTTTGTACCCACACCCACCCAGCCAATGCCACTGATAGGCGGGCCCTGGTCAGCAACACAGTGTTCCCGCGCGTGACCGCGGGCACACCGCCGTTGACCGGTGATTGCTCGTCGCCGACGAGGTTTCCGATGACGGCGATCACACCAGCGTGCTCCCCACAACCCCGTGCACATGACTATGGTATTGATAGAACACCTAGGGTTCCACGGCGGGCGTGACGCCAGCCATGGCGGACGACGGCGACGCAACCGGTGACAGGGACAGCACCAACGTCTTCTTCAAAACCTCACGAACATGACCAAGCTACCGGTTGATGGGATTAGGGCTTCGCGTGAGCTTAGCCGCAACCATGGCGGCACGGTGGCGCGACGGCGGGACGGTGACTACAATGCGGTAGCGGTTCGGCTAAGGGCTAAAGAGGCACCAAGAGCTGACCACGACATCGGGGCACTACTTGGTTGAAGCGGGGGTGGAGCGGGCGTGCCTGCCGGCATTGGTGACGGAAACGGCGTCAAGAACCGGCGGCGACGATGCGTTCCAGCGTGTCCTATGGGGGAACAAGGAAACGGATAGGCCGATGAGCATCACCACTTAGCAAGGAAGCCAAAGCAAAATCTAGGAGGGAGGGAGATGTAGCGGGACGAGCTGGCCATGGCGGCCATGGCGAGCCGTCACGGCGGCGGCAGCGTGCGTGGGTGATCTTAGCGGATAGAGGTGGCGCAAGTGGGTCAGCGAGGTTCACGAGGAGCAGGCAGAGTTGGAGATGTGAGGAATTGGATGGAGGTGAAGCAAGGGCGACGAATTGCGCCGGTGAGGGGAGGAGCTTGGCGGCGGAGCTGAAAGAGGACAGGGAGATGGTCACCGGCGTTGCCTAAATGGATGCGAGGAGGGTTCTCTAGCATCTCCAGCACCTGCTTGCACTCGGACATGCAGGCAGGTGCGTGTCCGCGCGCGCTGAGGCGGCTAACGAGGGCGGCGGCGGCCACCGACCCTGAGCACACTGCTGCGTGGCAGCTGCTTGGCGGTGACACTGTAGCAACTGAAAACTCCATTTTGAGCTTGCTCGTTCTCCCAATTTCGTGCAGCGACTTGGTGAACTCCAAAAGCCAAAGTTGCTCATCTACACGTGCTCTCCAACATTGCTTTAAGAATCTACCCCAAAATCTTTATGGTTTTCAAGATTTGGAAGATCAAAGAGGAGTTCAGTGAAACTGAAACTTGGGTTTTAGTTTCAGGTTTTGAAGTTTTGTTTTAACAAAGCATTTTTGGTAATTTATTTAAGAGCAAAGATTAATCTAGCATTTTAACTAGTTACCCAATATCACAACTCAAGCTTCACATCAAACAATGTAACAACAATTGGTCAATTTTTGTTCATGAAAATTGATTTTAATAAATCTCCAAAAATTGAACTTAGTATTGATTTCCATGACTTAGCCAAAATTCTAAGAGAGGGAAAAAACAACATTAAATTCAATCTTTGGAGTCCAATTTCATTATGTTTGGCTTGGAAACATCATCAAACTTTGATGCTACATTATAAAGCTCACTTTGTACTACAAACTTTATTTTAATAAAATTTTACTTGTTTAAGCAAATTCTCATATGTAAATTCACAAAGAACCTTAATTACTACTATTGACATTATTTCATGAAACATGTGAAACATCACACTTACAACATAAACATGCAATAAATGGGACATAGCATATGCAACATATGAAACACCACATTTGCAACATAGCAAAGCTATAAATGAAACATCACTTATGCAACATATGTATGTTATACTTGAAACATAAATTGCATTTATGACTCAATACTTGGTGGTTATACTTCATGATGCATATGATCAAGTTTTAACTGCTTTTTAACATCTGGGATGTTACATAGGACAAGGGTTTCCACGGTGGAACGAGAATGAAGATTTAAGAGATGGCGCAGTTGAGAGGAATGCGGTAATAAATTCTGGAGTAATTATTGGCCATTAATTTGTAGAAGTCATGTCCGAAACAGCGCCACTCAACGGGTATTTATAGAACATACATGGGGATGGTGTGAAATCTCCTATACCTAAATAGAAGAACCCCATTAACAGATTTTGTTGCGATTTAATGAAGCCACATCATTATCTAGGGCCCGCTTCTCCACCTTCGTTGATGCATCAATGACTACTTTGCCTCTTCTTCCCAGTGCAGCAAACGCCGGCACCTGTTGCCACTCGCGAGCAAATAACAGCCACTCTAGCATCTGAACATACCAAGAAGTAAGAATTGCGCAAGTCAAAAGCAAATAAACAACCGCTCACAGGCTCTTGCTCCTTCATTAGTGCGAATTATATATAGCATCTGAACAGACCAAGAAGTAAGAACTGCACAACTCACAAGCAAATAAGCAACCACTCATTGGCTCCTTCATTAGTGTGAATGATTGTCAGGAACCGAGGAGTCGATTGGTCAGGCTTATAAGCTAAACTAGCTACCTTCAATAATTCCATTCACCCTTTCATCTCGCCCATGAATTAGGTGTTGGCCTTCTTGATCGTGAGAACCATGCCGGCCATCTCCCTTGGCGCCAGCTTTGTCATGTTGGAGGGGCAGGGGCGATCAGCACGCCGCAGCAGCATGGCACATGTAGCAGCGGTGGTAAGAGGCGAGGTCAGCCAGGAGAAGCGTTGCTTGCGCTCAAGAGACAGCAGTGGCGGCAGCTAAGGGGGCGAGCGCAGGGGAAGAACGGGGGTGGCCTGCATGCCATGGTTGGCAGTGAATTTCCAGTGGCGGCGGCACTGCACTAGAGACGGAGTCGCGTCGAGATGTCGATAGAGGCCTGCATTGCACGAGCTCACGCGCACCGCGCGCTCTGGCGACATCCAGCCTCGCGCGATTGCTGCGCATTGCGTGCTCTCCGCCGACATCTGCAGTACTGCACTGCGCTTCACACTGCTCCCGCGTCGCTCTCTGGCACCCGTCGTTCCTCGGCTGGCACCAAGGTAAGAGATTGGCGATTCTTTTTTTTTTAACTGAGATGGCGATTCGGTCACAAGAGGAAGGAGAGCAGCGAGCAGGCCGGACATGCTGCTGTGGATAAGGCATGGTAGCTCAATCATTTCTCCTATAATCCTATTTTCTTTTCTTCATTCTTTTTTAATATTCAACTTTAATATGTAAAAGTTGCTCCCTGATGCAGTACATGTACAACGCTACAAAGTTTCCGCAGAAACACGCGGGGTATCATCTAGTTACATCAGGGTTGATGCCATATAACACACGGCACCACCCATCAATAGGGGTACTGTAGTAACCTTTCATCCTCCTGCCAACCACTTCCCGAACGGCGCTATCTGCCTCCGTCCTCTGGGTGTGTTCTCCCGCCGGTTGCAAGCTGATCGTCGAGGAGCTCCGCCTTCGTCGAACCCTCGCTTGCAGACCTTCTGGACACCTTGCGAGCCCATATTCCTAGGAGTCCCCGAGACCTTCGTCTTAGTCATTTTCACTGTCAACCGAGTCAGACAAAGGTTCTATCAGCGGCCGAGGGTCTGCGGGGGCAGCCTGCCGGAGGCCTTGCCCCCCAACACTAGAAATTCGTTCCCGTTGGGATTCGAACCTGGTATGTTGGGGGTGCTACTCAGGAGCTCAAACTACTAGGCTGAAGGACCGTTTGTGGAGTCACATTTTTACCGACGGCTCAAAAATACGAGCAGTTGGTGAAAATATTGTTGGCAAAAACCATTATTGTAGTAGTGCATGGTGCCGTCATTGTTAAATCTCTATGTCCTCTTACCCTTGTGAGTTAGAGCAACATTTGTTTTGACACAACACGGAATTCAATTTCTAAGACAAACACATGACATGATTGTTGAACAAATCTTTAAGGCGCATGTCGTCCAAGTGATGACATAACAAGTTGTATGGACCATTATAAACACGCGGATATGTTTGCTACTCCTTCGGTTCTAAATTATAAGACATTTTGGCTCTACAGATACATTGTTTTTACTATGTAGCATCTAGACATAGTGTGTATATCTAGGTCCATAGGAAAACTTATGTACTTAGAACAACCAAAGCATCTTATAATTTTCGAATAGACGGGAGTACAGTATCTTACTATTACTAATACTAATTGGAGGCTCCAATAGAGAATCCACGTCAATTCTCACTAGAAATGCTAGAAGACAAGATAAATCCTAAAAATTCTCACAATAATAATTCTCACTAGAAATGTAGAAGACAAGATAAATCCCAAAAATTCTCACAATAATAAAAAATATCTGGCCTTTAATTCGGTAGACTCTGCATCATCATCAGTAGTCATTGGATTTATTCTGTTTTAAAAAAAACTTTACCTGCCACTGCCACTATAGAAAAAATATAAAGTAACCCCCTAAATTTTCATCTATCTTATAGTTACTAATTAGAGGCTCTAGAGATGCTAGAAGAAAAGGTAAGCCCCATAAATTCTCAAAATAATAAAAAAGAACTAGATTTAATTTGATAGACTCTAATCATCAACATCATTAGTAGGCATTAGATTTATTTTGTTCTATAAAAAAAATACTTGCCTCTGCCATTGTAAAAAATATATAAAGTAATCCTCTAATTTTTAATCTAACTTAACAATCTCTGCCATTATGAAAGATAATTCATAATAACTCCTAAATTTGTATATAAATTAGCCAACTCTATCATTATCAAAGATAATTCAAATAATCGTCTAACTATCCAAATCACTCACCTTAGTTGTTTTGAAATGTAACTTTAAAATAATCCATTAATGTTTTTTTATAAATTACCCACATGTATCATTATAAAAGATAATGCAAAGTAATACCTATGTTTGCATTCAAATTACCCATATATACAATATGAATAAAAATATAGAGTGACACATATATCTAAATTATCCAACTCAGTGGTCAAAAAATAATTTAATATCCATAAAATACAATATATATAGTTTTAAATTACTTGCTTTTAATACTATTAAGTTAAAAGTAAGCATAATACACTACTGGAAACTTGAATACTTCTGTGGGTGATGAATTTTTCTGTGCGTTTTTCTCTATAGACACAGAAAGTGCGTTTCAAAAATCCCGACAGAAATATTCGAAAACCCACAGAAAAATTGCATGAATTTTCTGTGTGTGTCAATACACACAGAAAAATTGACATTATTCTGTCGGTCTTTTCAAAACTCACAGAAAAACTATATACACGCAAAAAAAACCCTAAACCTATCTCCAGATGCGGCCGCCCATCCCTATCCCAAACGGGCCGCCCGCACCCGCCCGAGACCACGCCCGCACTCTCGTCGCTCCTAGGTCTCGCAGTGGCCACCCCCTCCTCGCTTCCACCATCACGGCGGCCACCCCCTCCTCCACCGATGAGGCCACCACCCCCTCCTCCACTACAACTCCTCCCCTCCCTTCCCTCGGAAGATGGCGGTGGCTGCCCGTGCAAGGCCAGATGGCGGTGCCTCCGCCCCTAGATCTGCCTCCTGCCGCACCAAGGAGCTTCGCCGCCCACCGCCCCCAGATCTGCCTCCCCCTCCTCTCTTCCACCGTCGTGGCGGCCACCCCCTCCTCCACCAGTGAGGCCACCACCCCCTCCTCCACTACAACTCCTCCCCTCCCTTCCCTCGGAAGACAGCGGTGGCTGCCTGTGCAAGACCGGATGGCAGCGCCTCCCTCCTCTAGACCAGCCGGCGGCGCCTCCCTCTCCTACCAGATCCAACCGGTGCCCCTCCCTCCACCCACATTCGGCTGGCGCTGCCTCCCTCCTCCAGCCAGCGTCGACTCCCTCCTCCAGATCTACGCTCGCCCTGGTCTTCATCGGGCCTTTGACATTCGCCAGCGACGAGCACCCACCAGGTATGCGCCCACCCATTTGCTCTCCCTTGAAACCGAGCACCGAAACCCTAGCTAAGGTAATCTATTTGGGTTTTTGTGCTCGGTTTAGGATTTGATTTGGGGGGTGGATCGATAGATCAATGTGTGTGAGCTACGGTTGCTCAAACCTGGTTCATGTTTAATTAACCTGTCACATGTGTGCTATTTTTAGAATTAAAAGCACGCTCCTATTTTTAGCATTGTTTGATGGGTGAGGACACATTATATCATCTCCAAATACTAAAATTCTAAGAATATGCTTGAGAAGCATGCAAGTAAGTTTCATTGCAGTAGGATATTCCTGTGCTGTTCACAAAGAAGAAATTTGCATCACTGATTTTAGTTTCTAGACAGGTAGTGTTTCAGCTTTAGAAACCCAAATTAATTGAGGTGGAAATGGATGTGCAAGAGGATTTGTCCTATGTACTGAGCTTAGCTGGGTCCTTTAGATGGTGCTTTTGTTGTAACATAGGAGTAATTGTTGTTTCTCCTCTTTTTTCAAGAAATAAAACCCCATCTCAATAAGATCCATTTGTTTCTTAATTTCTAGGCTGAAAGTGCTACTGCTACGCTCAACTGCAGTGGTGTGATACTGGGATCCTTGCCAATAAGGTAAAACTCTAATCTTTTGACATTACTTAATTCTCAATCTATCTTGGGTTAGCGTTTCACATTACTTAATTCTCTATTGTACTGAAATGCTATGTATGTGTAGTCATTTCCATTGTCACAAGACCGTTACTGAACTGTACCTGCATCTATTTTGCTCTACAGATTTTTTTAGACATTTTTCTCATAAAAGAAAACTTGCCCATTCTACCATGTTAGCTTTCTGTTATTGCATTCATGTGACAAACCACTCAAGATTACTCAACTTCTCACACGGAATATTATGGGTTCAACTTCTAGAAGAATGTTCTTCTCCTCTATTGTTAGTTCAAACCGTTGTCTTAGTGGAGGTGGACCCCTCTCATCCGGTCTCCTTGGGGGTCTCCCAGGATTGTTTCTTTGGCTGCTCCAGTTACCAGATTTGGCACCCCATCCATCTGCTTTCCAGTCCTTGTTACTAGAATCAGCTGTCTCTTTCCATTGAGCAGTACCTTGTGAGTTCTTCGCAGGCACAACATTCCAGCCATCCCAAGAATCTAATTGCTTGGCATCTAAATTGCCCACTGGTGTTGTAGCCAGATTACCCCAGGAGTCTTCTGTGGTAGATTACTCCATGTGTCTGATTCTTTTGGGACTTTTAGATGCTCATCAGACTCCATCTTATCTTTCTCACCCCAACTAGATCCTACATTAGACTTGGCATTTGGTCTTCCAATTCCATCTCCAGCATTCCAAGCAAAGCCTCCCCAATCAGTGGAATTGTCCTGCACCTTAGCATGCACTTCCCATGAATTATCTTGATCTGCTGGCTTTGCAGTCGCTCCACCTCCACTACTCCAACCTCCCCAATCAGTGGAATTGTCTGGCACCTTAGCATGCACTTCCCATGAATTATCTTGATCTGCTGGCTTTGCAGCGGCTCCAACTCCACTACCCCAGCCTCCCAGTCACCAAAATCATTCGTAGCACTAGCATTTTGTTCTCAACTTGAGTTCATTGTTGTGCCATTTTCCCATGAGCTGCCTTTCTGAATGTTTTGCTCTCCAACTTAAGTATTATACAGCACCTCAGAATATCTAATTAACCCAATCAAACTAGAATAGACACTGATCCTAAACAAGGCAAGATCTACCAATTCCCAGAAGTCCTTGGGTGGGGAATAAATGTCCCTGTGGTGTTGCTGCAGTCAAAACTGCTGACTTAACCATTAATATTAAAACATGCTTGGTTGACAAACCTGCACAACTTGATTGAAGGCACATGAGATGCCAATAAGTTCCCTCACTTGCTGAATGCCATATGGAATAGACCTCCATGTGTCAATGAGGTCAAGTACAGGTAAGCAGGCATCAATTGTTGTCCTCCAGGCATCACCATTGCTTACAACATCATCTTTTTCAACAATGATTTCTAACGCCGGCTCACCCTTTGATTGCAGCATCGAATCAAACTCCATCTACATCGAAGGGTAAGCTTGATTTCTTTTTCCATGTCAGGTCTTTGCTCCAATTTTTAGTGGAGTTACAAGTAACAAGAGGGCATGTCATAGTCGGTCCTCAAAGGATTTACAGAGCCTTTACGCAAAGGTCAAAAATACTTAATGCTAATTTCGCAATGATCACTGAATCTGCAGTTTTTGTTTTCTAATGGCTTAGTCATACTATATAACAGAGGAGAAGAGAGAGGATCAGTGAAAGACTAAGCACGCTGCAGCAGCTAATTCCTAATGGCACCAAAGTAAGTTCTTTTCTTTTGTATTTAGTGATCAACTTTTTTGCTATCAAATTGTGTTTTCAAAGGCCTAGCAATTTGCGCAAACTTTTGTTAATGGTATGTAAGACATGCACGTATATATTTAAGTCTAAATAAGCTATTAACATGAGCACAGTTTATTACAATCTCACACAATGATCATATTTCAAGGTACCCTTCATGATTTCTTAATGGTATGTCCTTAAATCATGAAATTGTGAAAAAAAACCTGCCGAGGTACATGCGAACCATGGCTATGCATGTGTCTTACTTCTAAATTTCCAATTTCATGCCACTAGGTCTCTATCGGTTGTATAATTACTGCAATGGCATCCAAAAGATTATTGGGGCCTTGGTTGAAATAATGCATGATTTAGAATTCTAATATTTGTTACAAGCTTGAGTTGTCTAAATGCAGTGCTGCTCGCTTTGGTATTTCTATTATAGCACGAGCACGATAATGTACGAACTTTACATTTTTGTTAACTTGTTAGGCAAATGTTCTTGAGCAGTTATATCAGTTAGATGTTAAGTTACTAGCAATGATTTCATGAGCATTTTTTATGGGACCACAGTCACATTTCTTTATATATTTCCTTCTACAAGTGTGCTCTGTCAGTTGCATTCATTTAATCAGATGTCATTTGTTTGTCCAGTTACTATCCTTCTGTGTGACACTATTGCTGATACATTTCTTATCTTAGGTTGTGATGTTTAACGCTATTGTATGTCAACATTGTTGCCAAAAGTAATGAATTCTTTCAACATTGTTGCCGTCTTTTATGCTAAGCGCATTGTGGGATCCTCCCAGATACACTAGGCTCTTTTTCCTAAGTGGTTAACCAGTAGACCTCTAGTTATATCAACAGTTTAATACGTTATTTGTGAAGCAAAATATACATATCGTTGAAAGTAAAAGCCGTTGCTCACTAGCTGTCTCTGTATGTGGTTCTTCTAACTAGACACATTTTGTGATGCATTAGAAACCTGATGCCATTCTATATTAACAATGTAATATACTTGTGCAATTGGTTTCATAGAATTTTATCATGTGCAGTACCTTGAGCTAACTCGTTCATTTTAACAGATGGTGTAACAGACTACTTTGTTACTGGTAGCAAGTCAAAAGGAATACTGGCGGCTCAGACGAGTAAATCTACAGATATGCTTCATCTTCAGACCCCAACCATCACTCCACCAAAATCCTCGTTCAACTTCAAGCCCAGCACCTCCATTCTTGATTAACAGATGGTGATGGAGTGCTGATTGACAGTTTCTTTCACAGCAGCAGTTAATTCTTTGATTCTTTCATTTGCTAGCGGGTCCATCAGTAATGCTTCGTTTCTTTTATCTGATAGCAGGTCCCTTCGAGTACTGTATTTGTGTATTATTTGAATGAAACCTTGTTGGTCATGCACATAAATTACTGTATGGAAAATATATATTTTAATATGCTATTGCTACTGTTTTAAAATAATTTTTTTATGCGTTTAACTCTTTTTTTCTGTGAGGCTGGCTACACAGAAATATTATTTTTAATCTGGGCGAAATGAATTTTCCTGTGAGTTCACCTAGACCGACAGAAAAAAAACATGTGTTTTTCTATGTGTTTATTTCTTTTTTGTGTGTGGATTAACACACAGAAAAATTAGTTTTAATCTGGGCGAAAACAATTTTTCTGTGCATGTGAGACCCACAGAAAAATTGTTTCTGACGGTGAACCCACAGAAAAATTTAATTTTTCTGTCATTATATTTCTGTGTGTATTTTTTTGAAAAAATATTTTCTGATGGTATTCGCATTTTTCTGTGTGTTTTCGCACAAACAGAAAAAAGCGAGATTCCAGTAGTGATACTATGTTCCACTATATATACCAAGTAAACATATATATATTAGGATAAATACTTATTTTAATAAGCATAATACTTATTTTAATGGCGGGCGAGTACATTACGGTGCCACTGAATACCTCGCTGAAGGGGTGGAATGCCAGGTGGTTTTACATAAAGCAGAGCCATCCTGCCATCCGATGCGACATTGACCAAATCTCGGAGAACCAAAAGAGTTGGTCGGAGAAGCCGACCAGTGCTGATATGGATCAAGTGGAGGAGCTCCTCGGGCTGATGAAGGGCATGAAGGTGAACAGAGTGGTTGTGGCAGTGAGCTTCATAGTGCGCCGTATCCAGCCCTGCAAGGAGAGGGCTCATTCAGGCTTTGACTTCAAAGGAGACACTGACGGCACCCAAGAGAGGTCGGAGAGATTGACGAAGGAGGCTGTGCTACACCGGGCCGCAGAGCTATTCGCTCCAAACGTGCCGTTCAGCGTGCCAGGGCAGCCGAGAGCCTTCAACTGCACGATCCCACCTCCTTAGGTAAAAATCTCGACTGTTGTTTCTGGTGATTTTATCTCGTGTCGGTGTCGAGCAGTGAACTGATTTGCTTGTGGAAAGATCCATTTGTAGGAACAAGTGGTGTACTTCTCGGGGGTGCCGAGGAGCGATTGGCCGAAGGCAGTGGACGTTAGGCCAACCACTCAGCCGGAGGAAGGTGCCGTCAGTACCTCATCCGAATCCAAAGGTGCAGGTGCTGGTCAGACGGAGAGCCCCCCTCGGTGTCGGAGAAGGTCCGGGGAAAAGGGTGGCACAAGATGAGCTAGCCCAAAAGAAGAGGAGAACAGCGGATGTAGCTCCACGCAGGCGGGGCGGCATCTCGCTTGATGGCGATCGGACCGCTCAGACACAAAGTGCGGCGATGTCCGAGTCGTTGGACGACGACGAGGCTCCAGTAGCTCCCCCTCTGAGCACTAAGGTGCCATCACACAACGCGCATGCGGAGGTGCAATCGAAGGGAGGGGAAGGAGTCCCTGAGCAGCAGGCGGAAGAGACGCCGACGGTGGGGCCCACACGACCTCTAGCCTAGGCCACGTGGGTTGACCCCAAGGCAGCGCCTGGGTGCTCGGGGAGGCAGCGCCGGTTTAGAATCGTCTACCGGGAAGCTGATGTATAAGCATCTTTGCCTTGGGATCAGTAGCTTTCCGATTTTCATAGTTGTGGTGACCGATGAGCAGATCTGATGCAGAACGGGGCGTGCGGAGGATGTGAATCCTTTGGGCCAGACTGGCAAGCAGCCGGGGGCTATTCCCAGCGTAGAGACATTGTGAATGGACTCCGTCCCGAAGTCCCCGGGCGCTTGTCGGTCTGCAAAGGAGTCGACCACCGCTGCTGATGGAGGTGGCAGCGGAGGGCGTTGGCGATGACGATGGCTGATGCGATGGAGACACCAGGAGCTGCCGACGTCGTGTCATAGTTTGGGGCGTAGAGGCCGGTAACATCAGAGGAGCAAGCGGCGCGCCCGGAGATGCTGCGGGGCATGGTCGGTCGCTTCGTGCGGCCACCAAGCCCCCAGGGAGCGCCACCGAGTGTGGAGGAAGAGGACGAGGTCGAGGAGATTGAGCATGAAGAATCACGACCTCAAGCCGTCCACATCCTCCGCAAGCGAGGAGGCGAAGTCGTAGTCGTGGAAGAGGAGGACGCCTCTAGAGAGGTGAAGAGGTTACGGTCCACCCTTTCCACAACCATAAAGCAAATCGAGGTTAGTATTGCATTGGCGATGTCCGTCTTTGGCGTTGGAGGATATTTACAATCTTGGTGCTTTGCAGGGCATAGCGCGAATAGCCGTACACTGGCAGCAGCTGATCAAAAGGATAGAGCCCCTCGCCGAGGAGAATGTGAAGCTGAAGGAGGCAATGAAACTGATGGAGAAAAACATTCAGAGGGCCCAGCGCGAAAGAGATCTTACTGAATCAACCGTGAGGGATCTAGAGCACCAAAAGGGTGCCTTATCCGAGCAGCTGAAGACCATCTCCGAGCAGCTGGAGTGCACCTCCGAGTAGCTGAGAAATGCCTCCGAGCAGCTGGGGCGCACCTCCAAGTAGCTGAAGAGCATCTTCGACTAGAAGAAAGGTATTCCAGGTCGATGAGTTTATTCTGCATTGCCGAACAGTCATGATGTTGTCACGTTTGTAGAGCAAGACGTGGAGCTCGGCCAGTTGCGCCAAGTCGCCGGTCAACTCCAAGAGGAGAAGGAGAAGGCGTCTGGGCGAGCGGAGAAACTGGCCAAGGATCTGGAAGTTGAGTAGTTCATGGTCGGAGTTGTTGCAGAAATAATTTCTTCACTTAACAAATCCCTTTGGTGTCTATAGAATACCATCGAAGGACCATGGCGTAGTTCGACGTGCTAGAGATGGAGGCGCAAACCCAAGGGGAAAACTCAACGCCGTGGTGGCCAGAGTCAAGCCGGTGCTCGACTGTATCGACATGGAGGTAGCTCCTCAGCCCGACGACAGGCCACCACGTCCGGACGCCATCATCGATAGGTGCAAAGCGGTTGGGGAGAACTTCAACAGCTTCAACCGTGACGCCACTGTCTCCGTCATGACACACGCCCTGGTGGTGGTCCGGTCTCACTACCCGGCCATCAATCTCCGAGCAATAGGGGCTGGATTCGCTAGAGGGACGGGTGTGACGAAGCAAGAGCAGATGAAGGATGAGGTGGAGGACATGGCGAAGAGTCTGGCCAGCGATGTCGATCAGTTCGGCGAGGTGGACGGTGAGGGCCAAACCTGAGTGGAGACGAACCTGTATGGAACATCTGGAGAGAAGAGTTAGATGCGCGAGGGCATAAGCAAACATTTATATATTTGTATAAATGTTGTATGTAGACATTGTGTGCATGTTTATGCAGTTTGCTAGCACTTTCGGTGAATAGGAAACTTTTTGTTAACCCTAACGCGTTTATACATGGTATAAGTAGCGTCCGAGCAGTTAGTTCGTTACTGGGCTCTTGGCCTTGGCTAGCCCGTATTCCATAACATCGAGCGCTAGAGCATGTGCACATGTAGGAGGAACAGGCCTGACCGAGGAACCATAGCTGACCACCCATAATGCAGAGCGCGGAGCCCGTAGCACATGTAGGGAGAGATCAGAGACTGGGTTTTCTCTAAAGAATGTAGAGCAGAACGTGTGCTACTCGATGGTTGGCGAAATATCTTAGAGATATTTTAGTCTGGAGAAACGTGGCGGAGCATTTATGGAGATCATGTATAATTGTCGGAGTTTGTTAAGGAGTAGCTTAGAGCTGGCAACTGCAAATGGAGATTTAACCGAAGTGGAGAAATAGTGGAGATAAATTATGGCGACAAAAACTTTATTCATCATGGAGTGGAGAGTACATATCTGGAGCGTTTCAAGGATAGAAACATATAAGGTGCTTGATGTGTCACGAATTGGGCATATCGACTCCTTCCATGTCACATAACCGGTAAGACCCTGGTTGGGTTACCTCTTTGACCACGTAAGGCTCTTCCTAGGGGGAGGAGAGCTTGTGCATCCCTTCGATTTTCTGATTTTGATGGAGAACGAGGTCGCCGACAGCAAATAAACGACCTTTGATATTGCGATTGTAGTATCTTCGTAGGCCTTCTAGGTATTTGGCCGTGCAGATGCAAGTGATCAGGCGTTCTTCTTCAGCCCTGTCGATGTCCTCTGTCCAAATAGCTACGGCTTGCTCTTCATTGTAATGCTCTACTCTAGGTGCTCGGAAAGCAATGTCCACGGGAAGTACGGCCTCTGAGCCGTAGACCAAAAAATATGGAGATACACCGGTGTTGCGACTAGCTTGAGTGCGCAGTCCTTAGACCATAGCTGGGAGCTCTTTGAGCCATCTACCCGGATGTTTTTCCTCTTTCTGGTATAGTCTCTTTTTTAGGGCATCGAGGATCATGCCGTTCGCTCGTTCGACCTGGGCGTTGGATCTGGGATGGGCAACAGAGACATATTTGATGGAGATGCCTCGGTCTTCGCAGAAGTCCCAAAAATGGTGACCAGTGAATGTAGTTCCGAGGTCAGTGATGATGCTGTTTGGGAGACCGAATCTATGGATGATATCTTCGAAGAGTTCGACTGCCTTCTTTGCAGTGGCCGAAACAAGCGGCTTGCATTCAATCTACTTGGAGAACTTGTCAATGGCGATGTATACATACCAGAAACCGCCTGGCGTAGGCTTGAAAGGCACGATCATGTCCAGTCCCCAGCATGCAAAAGGCCAAGAAGCATGGATGGTCTGCAATTCCTGCGCCGGCACGTGTATTTGCTTGGCGAAAAATTGACATCCTTCACAACATCGGACGAGGTCTTCTGCGTCGGCGATGGCCGTGGCCAATAAAAATCAGCTCGGAAAGCTTTGTCGACTGGGTTTCTCGAGGCCGCGTGATTGCCACAGGAACCAGAGTGAATTTAAAGTAGTGGTTTCACTCCCTCTTCTTTGGTGATGTATTTCTGCAGTATCTTTTCCTTGGCACTTTTCCTCATCAAGTTCCCATCCACCAGCACGTTATGCTTCCTACGGCGAATGAGGCGTTCAGTTTCAATCTTATCGACGGGTACGTCGACGCTGGTGAGGTACTTGATGAACTGTTCCCTTTAATCCACAGCGGGTGAAGGTACTGCATGTACCAGCTACTCGGCTGGGGGATCTCTTGAACTCCCTTCTCTTCCTTAACAGATGATGTAAAGAGGTCTTGAACGAAGACCCCAGGTGGAATCGCGGCACGCAAAGAGCCTATCTTAGATAGGTGGTCAGCGAGCTGATTTTGATCTCGTACCACGTGGTGGTACTCAATACCGTACAACTTTCCTTCGAGTTTGCTGATCTCGCCGCAGTATGCGTCCATCTTCTCACTGGAGCAGGACCCATCTTTGTTGACTTGGTTGATGACCAGCGTGGAGTCTCTGTATACCATGAGGCGTTTGACGCCGAGCTCAATAGCTATACGAAGTCCGTGGAGACATGCTTCATACTCCGCGGCGTTTTTGGAGGCTGAAAAATGAATTCGGAGAACGTAAAGGAGCTTGTCCTCAGTTGGAGTAATAAATAAAATGCCAGCACCAGCACTATTGATGTTGAGGGCGTCGTCGAAGTACATCACCCAGTGCTCGGGGCAGGCAGCGGGGATGGGCTCTTGGATCTCGGTCCACTCAGTGACGAAATCATCCAGCACCTATGACTTAATGGTAGGTCTACTTCTGAATTCTATGGAGTAAGTGCTGAGCTCGACTGCCCACTTGATGTTGTGGCTGTTGGCCTCTTTGTTACGGAGGATGTCCCCTAGAGGGAATTCGGTGCCCACGACGATCTTGTAGTACTCGAAGTAATGGCGGAGCTTGCGCGACATGACCAGAATGGCGTATAGCAGCTTCTGAACTTGAGGGTAACGAGTTTTGGACTCACTAAGAACCTCGTTGATGAAGTAAACCGGACGTTGCACCTTATAGGCATGCCCGGCTTCCTCGCGCTCGACAACGATAGCTGTGCTAATGACGCGAGAAGTGGCGGCGATGTAGATCAATAGGGTTTCGTCTGGTTGAGGCGCCATCATGATCGGAGGCTTTGTTAGGAACAACTTGAGTTGCTCGAAGGCCATATCAGCCTTCTTCGACCAGGACAAGCGCTCGGAGGCCTTAAGTAGTTTGAAAAATGGTAGTCCCTTTTCGCCGAGGCGTGATATCAAGCGGCTGATGACGTGGACCCCGGCCTCGTGGAGCTCCACCGCCGGCCGGATGATCGTCGCTTCTTCTTGGTAGGTGTCTAGTAAGTCCCTCGAGATCGGGCCGGCGGGAGCTCCCATGAACCAGGCTCCCGCGGTAGACGACGAGTGGGTGGAGCCCCAGCTCGATGCCGACGGCCGGTGACGACGGGGACAGAAACCTCAGCACCATCCTGTTGATCTCCTGGTGGCTCTGCGTGGCATGCAAATCCAGCATCCGTGGATATCAAATCGGAGTATTTATTTTACTAATTCACGATTCATGGTTAGTAAAAATACAGATCAACAACAAAATTGAAAACAAAATTACGGCTATATATATCTAGTGGTCATATTTGCTACTACCGGCGGCTGTGCAGTCATGACGGCGACGAGCCTCTCGAGCACGAGCAGCGGCAGCTGGTTCTCGAGCATGAGCATGTCGCGCCGGATGAAAGGCATCACGTAGAGCACCCCGTGGCGACTAAAGACGGGGTCACTGGAGGCATAGCCATCGCCGCCGCCGACGACGCCGACGTCCTTGGCGACCCTGATCGCCTCCAGCAGGAAGCACCCATCGACGATAAACATGTCCAGGAACCGATCCCGGCCGCCGCCGCCGCCGCCCTCATCGCCGCGCCACTCAACGCCGAGATCCCGGTACGCGCTCTCCAGCTGCTCGGGCGCGCCCCGCATGGCGGCTCTGAACTCCTCCAGCGGCCGCCCGCACCGCCGCAGCAGGTGCGCCTGCGCCCGGCGCTTGTGCGCCTCCATCGGCATCACCTGCGGCCGGTACGCCTTGGGGTTGACGTCCCTGATGAACGCCGGCACGCGGTAGATGGCGTGGCGCTGCCACCGCGACGCCTCCGCACACGCGTCCGCCTCGTTGGGTGGCGTCTTGTCCACGTCCAACGCCCACGGCGACATGGACAGATGACGACTGGTGGTACAAGATTACAAGTGCTAGATTGAACTTGTAAAGATGATTACTAGATTCTTATATAGAACATAGTATATGTGTTAGGAACTTGAGAAGTTGGCAGCTATCTATCGATCTAGAGATACTTATATAGCCGTTTAGGAGTATATTTCTATTGTCGAAAAGGCCGAGGTTGCCAAAAGAATGTCTGGTTACTTGCATTCGTGTGACAGAGCGTGCACAGTATAGTGTATATATATAACTATATATATGCACAAATAAAAATGTCTAAATATGTAACTCTACATACACTCACTCTTCTTGTCCTTCATTCACATCGAACCTAAACCGTAACTCTCCGCTTCCATTAGATTACACCTTTTGCCTCCATTCACTACTACAGAATGGACTTGTTGTCCCGGACGATAACGGCCTTTAGTCCCAGTTACCGCACCGGGACAACAATCTCGGGACTAAAGATGCCACCTTTAGTCCCGGGTCATCGAGCCGGGGCTAAAGAGGGACCTTTAGTCCCGGTTGGTGTTACCAACCAGGACTAAAGGCCCTCCAGCCGAGCAAACGTGGCTGCACCCTTTAGTCCCGGTTGGTAACCCCAACCGGGACTAAAGGTTCCTTTTCTTTTTCTTTTTTTTTGTTTAATTTGTTTTCAGTTCAGTTACACGTATTTGTTTAATATATAATATGTTTTTATGTACGTATTCTACGCTGCTAATATAAATACATGCACGCATATAATTACATCTAGTTCTCATCTCGAGCATTATTATATTCGAATAAAGTATGAACCTATATATATTATATATATATATATATATATATATATATATATATATATATATATATACAACACTTTCATAATCTTGTTCTCGAAAATAACGATATCAATAAACATTTAATTTATATCATTTATTCCTTAGGATCAAAGTAGAACTCGCCGTTGGGATTTAGCACTTTTTTTAGAAGAAATCATGCTATTGACTCTTGAACTGCTTTCATATGGTCTTTTTGCATGACCCTTCGTTTCAACCATTCAGTCTTGCATTTGAAATAAAAGGAAAAGTATTAATATATATATATATATTCATTTAAAAATAAATAAAAAATTGATATATACGTACTCTGAGGACATCTTTAGAAGTTCTTCTTATGTGCGCAGTGATAAATTCACAAACGTAGTATCTACACAAGTTATTACCTGGTGGCTGCCGCAAACACCACTGTACGAGAAGAAGATTATTCTCATCATCTCACACGTAAATTGAAGTACGATATAGTAATTAAACACGTGGGGAAGTGTATATAGTACAACTTACTAATATTTCAACTACATTAAGTGGTGCCTTGCTATCCTTGCGATGTTGCCGAATAAACTCTTTCCAAACCCTGTGCGACCAATAATGTACGATCGTTAATAAATTATGGCAAAGTCTATTCAATAATAGTTGTGCGCGAGAGATCGAAATTACCCCTGGATAATGTCTATCATATCTTGGTATAGTGCCCGCTCTTTTCTCAACGAGTCAAAGATTACTAACCGACTTGAGTTTAACTCAATGACAATGAGTATCCAATGAAAACTGCATTGGTTTATACACACACGTACATGCATATAAGTTGTATTGATATTACATAAAATGTGTAGACTACATTATTATTAACACTTACTCAAAATTATACGGGAAAAGTATTGTTGTCTTGTCGTGCTGCTTCATGAAGAACATCATGATATTCTCCTGTGCTTCAGATACCCACCGCTCCTTGATAATAATAACGGTTTTGAATACGATATAAGGATCAATGAAGCCAACACTGGTGTCTTGTATTCTTTGGAGCTCTGACATCTAGAATCTGTATATAAATATAAGTTACATGTGAGGATAATTATATACACGTACGCATGGAAGTGAGTTTATTAAATAAAAGTAAGAATCACTTACAAATAAAAGGAGCTAATGATTGATTTGTCCAGAGCATCCAAGTGGTATAGTTGATGCAATTCTTCGAAACTAATATGTAAGATGTCATCACCACGAAAGTAATGATGGTCTCTAAATCTGACAAAGATCCACTGCTCACCCCTGCCACACGCCTGCATGTACCACTTGTTGAGCAAGTACATTTGCGTACCCAATTCATTCAGAGCCACAGGGTTGTACAGACTTTTGCCATATTTATAAGTCTTCCAGGTATCAACTTCCAGGTTCTGGATTGGAGCTTTGCCCGTCAATTGATCCAAGGTTAAACCAGTATCTTCAAAAAAAGCATTAAGGGCTTGAACCGACACTTCTCCAGAGTTGTCTGGTCGATAGACTTCTATGTTGGAACCATATTCATTAGCAACAACAAGATTTTGCATTGGTTGCTTCTGTTGTCCGAGCTGTGGGACATCCTTCCCTGATGCTCTTTTCCTTTTCTTATCTACATCATCATGTGACTTCACGAGGGAGCGGTCATAGTCTCGATAGTGGCGAAGGCTTACGAAGTTCAATCATCTTTTTTTGTTGTGAGCATCGACCTTCCGCCTCAACACACATCTCGTGGTATGTAAAAAAGTACGGCTTCTCCTTAAGCTTCGCTTGACTCTTGTTTTTGATATCTATAAAAAATCTTTCACTTTTTTGTCTTCTTCAAATTTGCTATTTGCTCATAAGTCTTTTCAGAAGTATTTCTTGAGAAATAACTCTTTTCTCGGGGTCTTCTTTGTCACGGGACCTTACACGCCTTTGTAGTGCATCATTGTGGAGGGGGGGGCGGTGTTGGAGACCGGCGTGGAGGCGATGAGGCCGGTGTTGGTGGAGACCGGCGTGGAGGCGTTGGAGATCGTTAGGAGGCGGTGGGGCCGGTGTAGGAGTTGGAGATCGTTGTGGAGGCGATGGGGCCGGTGTAGGAGTTGGCGATCACCGTGGGGATGAAGTCGTCTCGCCCCCCGCGACGCCGTGATGAGATGGGGAATGAATGATTAGGCTAGGCTGGGGGGAGACCCTACTACAAAAACAAGTTATGTGTCAATTATTTTTGAAGCCAATAGAAAATTAATGGAAAATAATATTTCATTCACTTTCATTCGTACCTAGGGTGAGGTAGGGGAAGCGGTGGCGCCCCAGGAATGATGATGAAGCGTTTGCGCCATTGAATAAATTTCTTCTCCGCTTCTCCTAGTGTCTTCTCCCCATCACCGCCTTCAATGTCAAGAGGAACATTGCTGTAACCTTTGAGCACTCTATCGACCGAGACGCTAGCATATCCAGGTTGAATAACTGACCCATGGATTCTTGGTGTCTTCGTTCGGTCTATTGGAGATACAACCCCGACAGCCACCATGATCTCATATATACTTTCTAAAACTATGTCACACACTTTTGAAATTTGAACTACATTTTGTTCAAGCTTTCTCAAATGAAAAAATGGCCTATATAAGGATTGTATATATTGATGAGATGAACAAACTTGGTATTCAAAACTTTTCAATTTGAGACAATCTATGGTTCCGAAAACTAGTTTGTAGGCGTCGAAATTTAAAAATCATAAATTTGAACTGTCCAAACTTTCTCATATGGAAAGTTGACCAAAACAACAATTGTATATCTTTTTGAGTTTAACAAACTTGGTATTCAAAACTTTTCAATTTAAAGTCATTTAGAGTTCATAATACTAGAGTCAAAATGTTGTTTTTTCATTTGACCAAATTTGACTTGGTCAAACTTGCTCAAATGAGACACTAAATGACCTCAGATGAAAAAACTCTGAATACCAAGTTTGATCATCTCAGCAAGATCTACAATTGTGAAGTCATAACATATTACATAATATCCGTCTCTAAAACATAATATATTAAACATGCAACGTTGTATCATGCGGGCACAACAGTGAATTTCTTCTTGACGTATGACCCTTGGTTATGATCTTGCCGTAACCATGGAGTGTCTTCATCATTTAACATGATGCTTGGATCTTTCTTCACTATGAAGGGTGGAATTCGGACATTTCTTTCGTAATCTTCTGACATGTCTGACTTGTCTTCAATTCCCACTATATTTATTTTCCCAGAAAGAATTATGTGGCGCTTTGGCTCATTGATCATTGAGTTGATGTCTTCGTTTTTTCCTCTCTTTGATTTTGTAGACATGTCTTTCACATAGAACACCGACTCACATCGGCAAAGAAGGACGAATGGTTCCTCTTTGTACCCAATATTGTTGAGGTCCACTGTTGTCATTCCATACTCTTTGTCGACTGTTACCCCTCCTCCGGTCAGCTTCACCCATTGGCACCGGAACAAAGGGACTTTAAAATTAGGTGCGTAGTCTAGTTCCCATATCTCTTCTATGCGGCCATAATATGTTTGTATATTCCCATTTGGATCTGTGCCATCTATGCGAACACCACTATTTTGATTGATGCTCCTTTTATCTTGAGCAACTGTGTAAAATGTATTCCCATTTATCTCGTACCCTTGGTACGTGAGGATATGCCATGATGGCTGCCTAGCCAACAAATACAGTTGCTCATCAATATTGTCATCGCCTTAACATTCTTTTCGCAACCAACCACTGAAACTTTCCATGTGCTGACGCCTAATCCAAGCTTCAGTCTTCCCTGGAAACTTGGATCGTAAGAACTCCTTATGTATCTCGATGTACGGATGCACCAATGTCGAGTTTTGAAGAACTGTGTAGTGTGCTTTATTGAAATAATCATCTTCCATGCTGATATATGTTTTCTTCCCTAAAGTTCCTTTACCACTGAGTCTCCCCTCGTGTCGTGATTCAGGAACGCCAATCGGGGCAAGGTCAGGAATAAAGTCAACACAGAACTCAATGACCTCCTCTGTTCCATAGCCCTAGGCGATGCTTCCTTCAGGCTTAGAACGGACTTTCACATATTTCTTCAAGACTCCCATAAACCTCTCGAAGGGAAACATGTTATGTAAGAACACAGGTCCAAGAATACTAATCTCCTTCACCAAATGAACTAGGATGTGTGTCATGATATTAAAGAAGGATGGAGGGAACACCAACTCAAAGCTGACAAGACATTGAACCACATCATTCTGTAGAGTAGCTAGTTCCACTGGATTGATTGCCTTCTGAGAAATTGCATTGAGGAATGCACATAGCTTCACGGTGGCTAGACGTACATGTGGAGGTAGAATTCCTCTTAAAGCAACTGGAAGCAATTGCGTCATAAGCACGTGGCAGTCGTGGGACTTTAAGTTTAGGAATTTCTTATCTAGCACATTTATTATACCCTTTATATTGGAGGAGAATCCCGATGGGACCTTGATGCTGCTTAGACATTCGAACATGCTGTCCCTCTCTTCTTTGCTAAGCGTGTAGCTAGCAGGACTTAAGTAATGACGTCCATCATCTGTCTTCTCTGGATGAAGGTTGTCTCGTTCTTTCATGCCCTGCAAGTCCTGGCGTGCTTCAAGTGAATCCTTTGGCTTCCCGTACACACCCATGAATCCTAACAGGTTCACACAAATATTCTTTGTCAGGTGCATCACATCGATTGCGTTGCGGACCTCTAGGACTTGCCAATAGGGTAGCTCCCAAAAGATAGACTTCTTCTTCCACATGGGTGCGTGTCCCTTAGCATCTTTGGGAACAGATTCACTGCCTTGTCCCTTTCCAAATACTACTTTCACATCCTTGACCATTGCGAGTACATCTTCCCCGGTTTGGTTATGAGGCTTCTTCCGGTGGTCTGGCTTACCTTTAAAATGCTTCCCTTTCTTTCTTACTTGGTGATTCAAAGGAAGGAATCGACGATGGCCAAGGTACATGACCTTTTGACATCTTTTCAAATATATACTGTCAAGGTCATCAAAACAATGTGTGCATGCATTATATCCTTTGTTTGTCTGACGTGAAAGATTACTTAAAGCAGGCCAATCATTGATTGTTACGAACAACATTGCTCGTAGGTCAAAGTGTTCTTGTTTGTACTCATCCCAGACATGTACACCTGATTTGTTCCATAAAACTAGAAGTTCTTCAACTAATGGCTTCAGATAGACATCAATATCGTTGCCAGGTTGCCTCGGACCTTGGATGAGGATCGGCATCATAATGAACTTCCGCTTCATGCATAACCATGGAGGAAGGTTGTAGATACATAGAGTAACTGGCCAAGTGCTATGACTAGTGCTCTGCTCTCCAAAAGGATTCATACCATCTGTACTTAAGGCGAACCTTAAGTTTCTAGCCTCATTTGCAAACTCTGGAAATTCCCTGTCTATCGCTCTCCACTGGGACCCATCAGCTGGGTGTCTTAACATATTGTCTATCTTACGGTCTTCTTTATACCACCGCAACAACTTTGCATGGTCTTTATTTCTGAACAAACGTTTTAAGCGTGGTATTATAGGAGCATACCACATAACCTTGGCAGGGATTTTCTTTCTAGGACGTTGTTCACCCTCGACATCACCAGGATCATCGCGCCTGATCTTATACCGCGATGCTTTACATACCGGGCATTCATCCAAATTCTCGTATTCATTGCCATGGTAGAGGATGCAGTCATTAGGACATGCATGTATCTTCTGGATTTTTAATCCCAAAGGGCAGACAACCTTTTTTGCTTCGTATGTAGTGGTGGGCAATTCATTTGGCTTCGGAAGCATCTTCTTTATGAGGTTCAATAAATTCCCAAATGCCTTGTCGGATACATCATTCTTTGCCTTCCACTGTAGCAATTCCAGTGTTGTACCCAGTTTTTTTTGCCCCTCTTCGGCCGTTGGGTATAGCAACTTCCTATGATCCTCAAGCATGCGCTCGAACTTAACTTCTTTTTCACTTTCGCATTCTTGTTGTGCATCACGAATGGCATCGCCAAGAGCATCACCGAGATCATCTTCTACCGCTACCTCTTCTTCATCTCCCCCCATTGTAGTATCATCAAAGGCACCATACTGAGCAATAATGTCATCAATGTCTAAATCTTCTCCTTCACCTTCTTCCATCATGACCCCGCTTTCTCCATGCTTACTCCAACATATATAGTTTGACATAAAACCTGACTTAAGCAAATGTGAATGAAGACTCATTGAGCTTGAATATTCCTTTAAATTCTTACATAGGGCACATGGACAGCACATGAAACCATCCCGCTTATTTGCCTCGGCCACACCTAAGAAATAGTGCAAGCCCTCAATAAAGTCTTGGGAGCGACGATCGGCATTGTACATCCAATGGCGTGACATAATCTGTATTACACGACAAATTATGAAAACCTTGAACATAATTAAGTATTTTATTACACAACATAGATGACACACACATGGTTGATTAATTAACTAAGCCTGGCTACAACGTAAGCAATCCCAACTATCACTAAACAAACTAAAACTACAATGCACTTCAGTAACATAATTATTTCGTGATCGTACGCAACTAAAATAGACAAATCATTCTTCTGTTGAATATTAATAAGCTTCTCCTGCTTTGGCTCATTTGCCTCATCATCAATGACCAAAATTCTTCGCGTATGTAGCATAATCTTCCTCCCAGTACCAACCATCGCATCCATTGCCCTCCCACTGAAATTAAAGCCAAAAAATATTTAGTCAAAAATATTCAAGAAAAGCAGGTCAATTAGCCATAATAATCAAATGCGTAAGAAACTCACATCGCGATCCGGGCACTTGTAGAAAACACGACCCTTGTTGGGTCCCTGTCTCTTGACTCGGTACTCCATCACAATCTTCTACTTACACTTGCCGCAGATAATGAGAGGGAGTTCTGGCCTCAGTCGTTTCGTAACCGAACGAGAGGCCGAGGATCCGGTACCAGTTGTCATCTACTTTCTATACTTATTTTTGTAAACTACTATAAATTTCACATTTTCTAAAATAATATATTTAAACAAAACTAAAATTATTTATTTATCTAACTAAACCATGAAATATGTACTATGTATAATAGTAAAATACCAAACTATCAAGTGATTTTACTATTGCAAATCATCATGTGATTTTGAGCTAAAAATGACATAGAAATCACATAGCTCAAAAACATGTTTCAATAAATAACCATCCGTACTAGTTGACCTTGCTTACGTGATCATCTCGGCGAGCATTTCTCTACCGGACGGCACCGTACTTGGCCAAGGAAGAGCTCCGATTCTACGAGAAAGGGAACACGGTCTTCCACGACCGTTGCCGCTCTCCCTCGTAGAATCAAAGCTCCTCTTTGACGTCCGTTACCGCTCGGCAGAGAAAATGCTCGCCGAGATGATCACGGTCCGCAAGTTCAACTAGTACGGATTTTCTACAATTTTCTAACTATTTTCTAAGTTTTTCATTTCATGAAAAAATTAATTCTAAGATCACGTAAGTCGCCGGGGACGAGGATGGCGCGTGCTCCAGCGAGGACGAGCGAGGCGTGATTTTAATGAACTAATTTAACTTTTGTTTATCCAAACATATATGCAAATCATCATGTGATTTTGAGCTAAAAATGACATAAAATCATAATAAAGTCCAACATATAAAGTTACACATGCATGTATATCGCAAAATGAGATAAGCTACTGATAAAACATAAGAGGATTAAGTTTGTTACCTCCAAAATCGAAGAGCAACACCAATGGAGGGGGAGAGAGCAAGAACAACAGCAAGCTGAAGAACAGAGGCAGTGAGTTTGAATGGAATGGCTCGGGCTCGAGGAGGAAGAAATGAGCCGTTGTATAGGCCCGCATAATTAGTCCCGGTTAGGTGGCAAAACCAGGACTAAAGATTAATATATATTCCCGGGATATCACCCAAACCGGGACTAAAGATCCTTACCACTCGAATGACCGTTGGGCATGGACCTTTAGTCCCGGTTGGTATTACGAACCGGGACTAAAGGGTTAGTCCCGGCGGCAAAAAATGCCGAGGCTAATGCCAAATTGGGACATCATTCTAAAGTCTGTTCTCTAGTAGTGATTTCCACCTTTCCCAAACAATCGTTATGCCTTTGTCAGGAAGGCTCCACGCACGTTTTTTTTTTCACTTCCACCTATTATCATCTGGTACTGTGTCTCTCTCCCTTTCAAATTATAGCTTTTAATTACTCTCCCCATCCTTAAATACAAGATATTTCAGTAATTTTAAAATCAAATAAGGAGTCTGGCAAAAGACTAAGAGGGTGTTTTTAAGACGTGTTTTCTACTATACGGCAGTGAAAAGAAACAAAGAATCGCGCCACCACCCCTCCCCCCTACTGACGATTCTTCTGATCGCATACGGCGCCGGAACCACAAAATGAACTAGCTCCTGCATTTTTCATGCCGTGGCACACATAAAGATGGCAACGGGGAATTCACCGTCGGGGGTTGACGCCCCGTCCCCGTCCCCGCGGGGAAGAAATCCCACCATCCCCGTCCCCGTGAACACCGTCGGGGCGAGTTTCTTCCCCGTCCCCGTCCTCGCACGGGGATTTCATCCCTGCGGGGTCCTGGTCCCCGGTAAAAACATCATAGCTAAGCTGAAAACAAACCTGTGAAATCTATCAATTGAGGAAGTTTTGCACATGCAGATTGCCAGGAAACAAACGTTGCTAGTTCTTATCTCATAAAATCCAAGAAAACAACAAAGTATAAGAAACTGGAGACTAATACAAAGCAAATAGGCCACGAATCTCCAAATCTTCTTGACTCACTACTACACGTATTTTATCCCAGGCGGGCAATCTATCCGCCTCGGTGGAAAGGCCTGTATTAATCGCAGTAACGCAAGCGGTCCTAGGCCAAGACCTGGCCACCCACTCACCCCGAACTCAGCTTGATCCTTGGGCACCCCTACACTGAGCTCGACCTCTAGCCACCCCTACCGTGGCCGAGCACTGGCACAGTGTCAAGATGTCCAATATGCACACTACCACAATCTCTAACGTATTCTTGCCATATAAAATTAACCAAAAGTAAATCCTTAAATATAAATCTAAATTACCCACCCTACCGTTATGAAAACAACCTAAAATGACCCTAGAAATCTATGGCACCTCTATCATTACTAAAATAGTAAGTAACGCCCTAAATCTATATCTAAACTACAGACATCTAGTATTTTGTAAATTACTCTAAGTACACTAATCAACCAATATTAGCATTAGAGAACCCCTAAAGTTTCATCTAAACTACTCAACGATTTAATTATATAAATTACCATGCATCTAAGTTTCCATATGAATTACACACCTATATCATTATAAAAAATAGCATAAAACAACCCCTTAATATGCATCTAAATTACCTACATTCATAGTTGTTAAAAAATATTCTAGTTTTTAAAATATGCTTTTAAATTTATCGCTTTTTACCAAGATAAACACACATGATGTGTACCCTGATGCGAACTATATATATGCATGCGAGAAGTAATGAGCATTGTCAGTTTCCATGTCAAGCACACATAGATCAAGCTAAGGTTTCAACTGAAAATATGTCAAATACACACGGAGGTGCAACGAAGAAGAGAAAAAATATGAATATGGATGGAAAAGCATAAAAAGTAATTGTTAAAATCTATAACAATTAGATAATGAATAAAGAGATAGAAAACTACTTATATTATATGAGATCGTGTTAGGAGTAGACAAATAACTGAGATAAAAAATAAGCACGTCTAAATGTTATCTCTCTGAGAATTACTAGGCCATATAGGAGCATGGGTATGTATCTAATGGAATATGAGAAATGTTGCCCTTCCACAGAATTATTGAAGGGCCATATGATGATGGGCCATGCATAGAATGCTTGAATCCTCCAGAAAGAACAACGACCTGATGACAGGTATATCTAGCTGATTGGTAGCAGGGGCTAGCAGTTAACCAACTAACCGAGTGCAAATATGATGAAGTATCACATGCATGGTTTTGGCGTGGTCGACCGGTCACCCTGATATCTGAATATATGCTTACTTTGTGCCTGCAAGGTGATCAGAAGAAGCATCAGACCATTTAGTTAGGCTTTGCGTAAAGAATCGAGATGCACACACAAAGCCTTGGCTTATAAGCCGTACTTTTTCAACCAACGAACAATATTTTTCTCTTACAACAAATCAGCCAACAGTACTTTCAGCCATGGCTTATCAGCCAAACGAACAGGGCAAATGGCTGGCACGAGCACGTAGGACACACTACAGGAACTGCTGGCTTCCCCGAGTGCCAGTTGCACTCGGGGAAGGCCCAGTTGCACTCGGGGAAGCCTTCCCCGAGTGCAACACTCGGCGAAGAGCCTCCGGCTAATTCTCCCACGGGAAAGGCGTCTTCCCCGAGTGTCGAAAATCGTGCACTCGAAGAAGGCTTTGTCGAGTGCCGTGCTGGCACTCGGGGAAGACTTGACGCCGTTGGCCGACGGCCAACGCCGTTTTCTTTTTTTTTGATTTTCTTCCCCGAATGCAACACTCGGGAAAGATTTTTGAATTTTTTTAAATACTCTTTGTCGAGTGCCGCAGCTCAGGCACTCGGCAAAGAAATTTGTTTTTAAAAAAAATCCCTCTTTCCCGAGTGCCACAGCACAGGCACTCGGGGAAGCCACCTCTAAATTTTTTTTTGTTTTTTGCTTTTCCATGTAAACAACAAAGCATATATATATATATATATCACAAACCACAAATCAACACCAATATGTCACAAACCACATTTATATATCACAGATGACCAAATTTGTCCGAAATCCACAATATATTACAAACCACACGTTCAAAAGTACACACTATTCCAAGTTCACAAGTTCAATACATAAAAACGACTCCGAAGGCGGCTCACGGCGACTGTGAGGGGTGGGACGCCCCAGCGTGCGATCCCGGCGACAGTCCAGGTGGGGATGTTCCGACGTGCGATGCCGGCGACCCTTCGACATGGTTCGACGCCGCCCCCGATTGATGCTGCAAAAAAGAGAGGAGATTGCACGTGAGTGACAAGATAAAAATGTAAGGAGTGTAAAGAAAAGTAGAAAATTTCAGCAGCACCTCCCTTGCACGGGGAGGTTTCCAAAACCTGCAAGAAAAACATCGACACGAAGGCCGACAACCACATTTCCGACACGAAGGCCAACACATCAACAAATCCGGCACGAATGCCGACACATCAACAAATCCGGCACGAAGGCCATCACTAGGTTTGACACTAAGCATGAGCAAAGAAAGTAAAACATCCATACTCATACTCACCGGACCTGCTGGGATCTCCCAACCTTGTTGCTGCCCAAGTTGTTGCACAAACTTGAGCAAACCATCTTGCTGGTCCTCCAAAGCTTGTACCCTCTGACGCTCAGACTCACGCTCAGCCAGCAAACTCTTTTGATGAGCCTGAAGTTGCTGTAGCTCGGCCTGCAACATTTGACCCTAATGTTTCAATAATGCAGAGCTAAGGAACATAAAAGTGAAAGAACAACGAATGAAACTGGAATACTTACCTGGATTGAAGCCACCGCTGTCGGCCGTTGGCTTATGGGCACGCTAGAGCTCGTGCTCGCTGCTCGTAGGCGGTTGAGAGGAGGAGTACAACCCGTCTCGAGGATGCCATCGCCCATGTAAAACCGCCCATGCTTCTTCCCTTTCCCAATCCTCATCACTAGCTCAGGATCAAGGCGGTCCTCGGTCCTCGGATCGTAGTCCGACCCGTGGACTAACCATGATGCCTCCGTGTACGAACTGAGGTGGGTGTGGACGCTGGACTAACCTACCCGCTGCTCTCCCGATACACGTCCTGGAAGGGAGACTGTGTATCCGAAGAACAACAGGGAGGTGGTGCCGAAACTCCGTCTTGGATCCGAGCAGAACATGGAAACTAACCCATCTACGCATCCACGGGCTGTCCAATTACACCCGAACAATCCAAAACAGATACGGTCATAGATATGTGGAGATCCGCATACCTCCAACCGTATCTGTTTCAGACGGGAGACGCCTAACTGGGCTACACCGATCTACGTACGACAACGGTAAGGAAAAGGGCTTAATTATACCTAGGGTGGCGGTGGAGAAAGGCTAGCGACGCAGTGGCGAGTCGGTGCAGTGGTGAGTCAGCGCTGTGCAGGCAGGACCGCAGCGCCAACGAAGACGATCGGGGTCGCCTTGGTGCTCCGATTCCCCTGCGACAGGTCCTGCTCTGCAAAAGAAGAAAAATAGCACTATAAGTACAAAATTTCGGCAGAACCTCCCTTGGACGGGGAGGTTTCGATAACCTACAAGAAAAACCATCGGCACGATGGCCGACGTCCACATTTGGGGCACAATGGCCCACACATCCACAATTCCAGCACGAAGGCCGTCAACACATAAACAGCGCGATGGCCGACAACCAGAACGGGACGGTTCGTATACCTTGGGCGTTGGCGGGACATGCACGCGGAGAAGAAGACGCCGACAACAGGACAGGACGTGGCGACGGAGGCACCTCCTCCCCTTCTCCTCCTCGGCCTCCTACTCCTTTCCTCGCTGGCCTCCTCCTCCTTCTTCTTCCTCCTTCTCCTCCCCTTCCCCTTCTTCTTCTCCTTCTTCTTCCTCCTCTTCCCCTTCCTCCTCCTTCTTCTTCCTCCTTCCTCCTCCTTCCTCCACCTACCTCCTCCTTCTCTCCTCCACACCACCAGCGGCGAAAAGGCCGGGCGGGCGTAGAAAGGCACAGACAGACGGACGGAAAGGTCGGACGGGGCAGGGCCGGGCTAGGAGCGCCAGCGCGCTTGCCTCGGGGCCGGCCCGCGGGGCCAGGGGAGGGGCACGCCACCGGACGGGCCCCGGCCGCAGCCAGGGGAGACAGGGGCGCACGGCCGGGGCCGCACCACCGCTCGAGGCTGCGCACACGCGGGCCTTGGGCACGTGGGGATCACGGGGGCACGCCGGTGGGGCTCTGCGGGCCTGTGGTCTGGGGGCTGCTGGGCAGGCGCATGCTGAGGCCTGTGTGCAAGGGGCTACAGCTACAAGGGCGGGGGGTGCGGGGGCGCGTGGCGCTGGGCGAGCTGCTGGCGGCGGCAAGGGTGTCTTGGTGTGGGGTGGCTGGGTGGGTGGCCGGTTAGGTTTAGATAAGGCCTGCTGGGCCTTTTTTTTTAAGTCTTCCCCGAGTGCCCTGTCCTGGCACTCGGGAAAGGGCGGCGTGTGGCGTGCGGGTGTGGGGTGGCCGGTTAGGTTTAGATAAGGCCTGCTCGGCCTTTTTTTTTAAGTCTTCCCCGAGTGCCCTTCCCTGGCACTCGGGGAAGAAATTTTGTTTTTTTTGTTTTTTCTGCCTAATTTTTGTTGTGAGGCCTTCCCACATTATTTAAAACTTCCTGCTCAAATTTGGGACAATTTTGACTTTTTTGTTATATTTTGTTAGTTTTTTTCGTTTCGTTGAATTTTTTTGCATATTTCGAATTTGAACTGCAGGTGCATGAAATAATAGAATTTGGTGATTCAACAAATTATATTAATGATATTTGGTGTATGTTGAGGTCTTATCCAGGAACTCGCATGAAATTTCAAGCATCTTGTTGACGTAACATGACGAACAACTTGCGGGAAAAGTGTATTTAAATTATATAAAATCCGAATGAAGTCCCAAAATCACAAAACTTGTCTGGGCGTCGTGTTATCGCATGTAGAGGCTATGATAAAAAATTGAAAAGGTTTCGAGCAAGTTGCGACGTCGGATGTCTAAAACCCAGACATCTCCGCATGTGATCACTTGTAGAGGCATGCGGAGATGTCTGTGTTTTAGGCATTCGACGTCGCAACTTACTCGAAACCTTCTTGATTTTTTAGCATAGCCTCTACATGCGATAACACGACGCCCAGACAAGTTTCGTGATTTTCGGACTTCGTTCGGATTTTATATAATTTAAAAACACTTTTGCCGCAAGTTATTCGTCATGTTACGTCAACAAGATGCTCGACATTTCATGCGAGTTCCTGGATAAGGCCTCAACATACACCAAATATCATTAATATAATTTTTTGAATCACCAAATTCCATTATTTCATGCACCTGCAGTTCAAATTCGAAGTATGCAAAAAATTTCAACGAAACAAAAAAAACTAATGAAATATAACAAAAAAAAGTCAAAATTGTCCCAAATTTGAACACGGAGTTTTTAATAATGTGGGAAGGCCTCACAAAAAAATGAGGCAAAAAAAAAAAAAAACAAAAATTCTTCACCGAGTGCCTTCCCTAGCACTCGGGGAAGAGGCCCTTGCCCGAGTGCTAGGCTAGGGCACTCGGGGAAGGCAGCCTCTTCCCTGAGTGCCCTATGCTGGCACTCGGGAAAGAGTCTCTTCCCCGAGTGCCAGGGAAGGCACTCAGGGAAGAATTTTTTTTTAAGTTTTAACGGCGTGGGCGGGGTGGACCGTTGTAACACCCTAGGTGTTTGCCACCAGTTAAGCAATGGGTTTGAGCTCAAACATGGCATATTAAGTGATGATGAAGATGTTAAGGTCAAACCTATGGAAATGAGCCCCAACCTAAACTTGGATATTGCACCCTTGCTTTACATATAGGCCCTTTTTCAAGATATATGCTTGGCTGGTGTTATTGGAATATCTTCATGTGTCTCACATCAATACCCATCTATATTAATCCATGGAAAAGTTTCGTGAAGTTTGGAATCAAGAAGTCACATGAAATGACGAGTTATGTCCTTGCTTGAATTATTTGATAAAGTGAATGGAATTCTTGATCGTCAACCAAATCTTGCAACCATGCTCAAATGACTCTAGATGAACTCTACAACAAAAGTCATGAAAGGTTCATGTTGAGCAAAGGTGGAGAAAATATCCAAAAATACTGGAAACCCTAGATTCTATAGCAAAAAGGGCTTTGTGTTTACCGTGAAATAAAGTTGACTTTTGGACCAGATATGAGGTTTGACCAAAAATGAAAGTTGAATAAAAGTTTCATTATAACAAACTTTGTTAAAAGACCAAGTCATGATTCGGTTTCAAAATGGATCAAAACAAGGCTCAAAGTCTAATAGAAAAGCTGAAATCAACCCGACAGTGTTTGCAGTCCGAAATTCACCGACATCGACATTGACATTCCGCGTTCTCCAAATTTTGCTAAGCAACTTGAGTTGGTCCAAAAATAAAAGTTGAAGGTTATATTATGGAGAAGAGCATGTAAAAAGATGGCACCAGTTTGACCTCGTTTTCACCGTCAATTTGAATGTTTGCTTGTCGCTCTCAACACGCTGACACTAGCAGTTTGTGGCCTAATTACCTGCTGATCCAAAGCTCTAATGACTTGGTTCCTTAAATAAGAAATGTAGAGCGTCCGGAAAGAAGCAAACTTCATTTTGGGCCCAAGGTCCAAATCGGCACAGATCCGGCCCAAAACCAGCGCCAACCTCACCCTCGCCGACGCCCACCAGGTGTCCGATGTTTTGCCTTCATGGCGACCATGCAGAGCCGAGCGCCTCCTTCTGTCGCCGCACATCCCTGCGAGCCCGGCCGCGTGCCCTGCGAATTCCGAGTGGACGCCGAGCTTCTTTCCCACTCCCTCACTCGCCTCTTCTCGCTCTCCCTCACTGTAACGCCGCGCGTGGCCGCGTCCGCCATGGTCGGCTGGCCGAGCTCACCACCGCCACGTCCCCACCGCCCCAAGCTCCCTCGTGTCCCTCCGCATGCGTCTCTGGCTCTGCCAACCTCTCCTCGTTCTCGTGCGCTCCTTCGTCGAGCCAACCCAGGCTAGGAGGCTGAAGGACCGCCGCCGCTGCCGCTGCATGCCGGCAGCGTGCATGGCCAGGGTGCCACAGCTCATCTCCTGGCCATCCGCGGCAACCTTTGGGTGCGCGTAGATCCCCTGGTTCTCCCCCGCCATTCCTACGCCGACGACGTGCCTTCTCCGGCCGAAATCAGCGAGCTCCCGCGCATCCTCTGCTCCAAACTCCCGTCAAGGACCGCGCGCAACAATTCAACATAAGGGAAGGGCCGTTCTGCGAAGCCATGATATATTTAAATAGTGCTCCTAAGGACCTCTTCGCTGACGTTTGATTTCTGTTTTCCGCAGGGACCCCGATGCAAGACTTACATGTCTTTTCTTTTGTTTTTACAGATTTGAATGATGAACTTTGAAAATTCATAGTAATTAGTATAAAAATCGTAAAATAGTAAATGAGGACTTTTTGGAATCCTTGTAAAATTGTCTATGCAGTAGATCTATAATATGGCATGTTTTACTTTAAAGTTTTAGCAGTGAAAATAGATTTATGCATCTAGGTTTTCAATTCTAGTTGTATTTGTCTTTTTCATAACTGCAGTTGTAGGGCTCCAAATGAAGTGAAATTTTTGTGGCATGCTACTCATGTGATGTTTGATGTGTGGTAAAAATTTCATGGTCATTGGTTGCTGCATGAGTGAATTATTGGTATATCTTGCTCTCACGTGATTTCTTGCTTTAGCAACTTGTCCTTTTCATAGAGGTTGCTATACATATTAAAATGGAGTAAAATTTGTACATTTATTCTATTGAAAGTATATGTGAGCTACTGTAATTTTTGTAGAAGTTATTGTGCACTTTTGGTATATGTTCATTAAGTCACCTTGTTATCTAAAATAAATTAAGAAATGCATTAAAAGAATTTATTTGGTCATGGACACTAGGTTTTCTAGTGTTCTTTAGTCATGTGTGACATTTTGGTAAAGTTGGTTTTGCCCAATTATGTGTTTGCAACATAAGTTAATATTTATTTTCTTGCAAATATGGTTTATGGACAGATTTAGGAACTTAGCAAAGTTCTTCATGATAATGTGCTTTGTTGTGAAACTTGTTTATACAAAAGTTGTAGATAATTTATGTATCTAGCTGCTGTTAAAAATTTGGTATCATTTGGTTGAGTAGTGTTTGAGTTACAACTGCTTAAAGTTAGAATACAGGATTTGTTGCTCTCTGTTTTGTATGAACCAGTTTCTGTAAAGGTATAATTTCGACCTACTTAACTTGGGAATCATGCTGTGATGGTTATAGATGAAATGTAGAGAATTTCATAAGCTTTCCATAATATCTTCTTGCAAGTCATTTGGATTTGCGTAACTCTAGTTATAGCTAAATCTTATAGCTGCTGTTTGCATGTCCAGAAATTGGCAGATTCTAATTATAGTGTTTGCTTGTATATTGTTAAGTGTGACGTATGCATTGAATGATGACTGAGTTAGAGCACTTGAGATCTTGGGAAACTTGTGTCATGTTTGGTGTTGTCGTCTTCTTTGCCGTCTTAGCATGATAGATTGTGTGATGTTTAAGTTAAGCATCGCAAAGTACTTAAGTGTGTTAGTGTAAACTATGCTTGTCTTGCTTGCTATTTTATGATGCGTCTCATGGTACTATTCTTCATATTTATGCACTTGCATATTGCATCTCATCTAGGTACGCTAGATGAACCACGTGAAGGACATGATGTTGGAGCCGAACCCAAGACGGTGTATGGAGGATCTCTCCCGAAGATGGAAGGACTAAGCGAGTGCTAGAACCTGAGACGTCACCAGGATGGTGCAAGCTAACTGAACTGACTTGTGTCGGATCCTAGGCAAGCCCCGGAGCATTATAAGTCTCCTAATTTATAAAAGCAATTCTTTCTATATATATGAGTTTATATATTGTTGCATTAAATTGTAGGAGTTGATTGAAACCGTTGATGCATTTATTACTATCCTTGCCTACCTTATTACCTTTTACCCTGTTAGGTCAGGATCGAATAACTGCTTAGCCTTGCTTAGACCGGTAGCGATCGGTGATATCTGGTCACCTACATTATAGGTGGTTACTGGAAGAATTTAGCTATGGAAAGAATGATATCCTGGAATTAACCCTGTGTGATAGATAATTGGAGACCGGACGGTAAAGTTGGAGGCAACCAGATAGGGTTCTGGGGTGCTATTAGTTCCGTCTGTGTCGATTAAGGACCGACCGTTGTTGGGCCTCGGGTCATGTTGAATGCATGCCTTACATTTAGCTGGACGAATAATGTACCTTTCGACCGCGAAGCTGAGAGATTATTCGGGGCGAGTGGATTGCCCGCAGCGCACTGTACCGGAGTAGACGTGGTAGGACATGGGGGCGTGATGATAAGACCGAAAGGCAGTCGGTCGGCCCCCGGGTACATGTGGTTCTTGGCAAACTCGAGATTTTTCCTAGATAGTTGACTCGGTGACCGATACCTCACTTTAGCGGGTGAGTGAGGTTTGTGTAAGGAATAAATTACCAGCTGGTTAATAATCGATTCGAATCGCCATCGCTCCTGTATAGTGAGCACTTGACTCGAGCTAGGGCATCGTAGTAATTATTATGGAACAATGATGGTTATCTGGATGATATGGGATATGCTAAATCTAAATTGGTAACTGGATGTTGTTGGTTAATCAAGTGATTGCTATAGTACAGGTGCTTACCTAGATGGATAGGTTATAATAAAGATGAAGCAAAGTACTTAAAATGGTTTCTTCTAGCTTATGCTTTTCGCAAACGAGTCAGCTAGCCCACTAAAGAAAGCCTTTCATAATCCTTGGTGTCATTTGTTTTGGTTTCCGACGGGTAAGTCTAGCTGAGTACATTCGAGTACTCATGGTTTATCCCACCATGTTGCAGGTGAAGTTCTTGGCCTGCGGAAGATGGTGGCTAACCGCCGGTGGGCTTGGTGATTCTATACTTACTTCTCATCTATATGCTTTTGTCGGATGATGTCACTTATTCTAACAATGTATTTGGAATATGTATTAATGTAATCTTTGGAAAGCTATGTTGTTTTCACTAATCGGTTTTAAAACCTAAACTTGTACTATTATTTGTGAACCCAATTGTAATATTATTTCCGCTGCAACCCTGAGTATGTGATGTGTATTTGCTTAATCATACGATCTTGGTTGTGATGTTGATTTACCGAGGTCTTTTGGGACACTCGGCGGACTACCGGGTTTATATAAGTGAAAGTATGTGTGTATCAACGTGTTAGCGGGGACAGCCGTACTTGATCTTGTATAAATTGGGCGGTTCTATCACAACCGTCAAGTAACATGTTTCTTTGCCGAGTGCCGATCTTCCCCGAGTGTTACACTCGGGGAAGAGGGCCTTTACCGAGTGCTGCTCTTTACCGAGTGCCAGAATCTTTGCGGCACTCGGGAAAGCCTCTCTTCCCCGAGTACAATTCTTCCCCGAGTGCAACACTCGGGGAAGATTCTCTTTCCCGAGTGCCCGATTTTTGGCACTCAGGGAAGCCAGCGACACTCGGGGAATTTTGCCTCTCCCGTAGTGATAGTGTGATGCATGAGATGGTTTGTGTGAGAGAAAAATATTGTTCCGGCTGGAAATTTACGATCATTTACGACAAGCCACAGCCAAACGAACAGGCTGCAAATAATCCATATGATGAGTTAATTGGTCGGGCCATGGAAGGAAACATTATCTTTCTCCATTGTCAAGATCTAAATGTCATTGGGATAATTATACTGCAGGAAAAAATAATGGGTCCTGTCCCCTTCTTGTCCCCGACAAATGCACCGGAGAGGAAGAAGGAGAAGGGCCCTAGGCGCAGCGGCGGTGGCGAGGAGCAGGAGATGCGGCAGGCAACGTGATGGTGGCAGCTCGTGTAGGTTTCACGGGCGACTACATTATAGATATTTTCAAGCCTTATTCCATTTGTAAACACTTAACAACCCATCATCAAATTTGACTTTTTTTTCCTAGATTACACAGCACAGACGCAGACGCTCACAACAGACACCACACACACTCACTCATAAGAAGGCATGCACGTAAATCTTACACCTATGAGCATCTCTAAAAAACTGCCCTGACAAATCTCAAAATTGACAGTGTCACCGATAGGAATGTCACATACCACACATGCACGCACATCTATGGACAAAGTCACCTTGTTTTGGATGCTAAATAGAAGGTCTCAATATGAACTAATCATGGCCTAACAAAAACTGATAGAGGCTAAATAGTGAGCAGAACTCAGTATAAAAAAAATTAATTAGCCCACGATTGGCCTATTGTCCAATAACGGACTAAACTTTAGTATAATGATCTAAACATGCCCTATGCATTAGGCGCCGTATATAATTAATGTGACCCCACAGGCATGCGTAAGGCTGGGTGTCCAATCAATCGGTGGCCGGCCTTAGAGATACTTTAGACAGAGATGAAGACATCAGTTCACGGTGGTGGATTGTGTGTGACGCTTGCCTTTTGCTCCTTCACTTCCTGTTGTTAAGTTGTTTCCTCACCTCCCCTTATCTTCTCGTACCTTTGCTTCCCCTGGTCCTTTCTGATGTTTCTTTCTTTCGCGGTTGACGATCTATCCATCCATGACCGTGATCAGACGGTGACGCGTGTGAATCCGCCAAAACCCCGCGTGCTGAAGCTGATGGATGATTGGATGCATGCTACAGCTAGCTGATAGCTAGAGTGAGCACTAGCCAGTTGATAACAACATGTCGGTTGATGGATGTGCATGCATGTGTGTGTGTGTGCGTTACAAGGTGGCGACCACTCCACACACGTCTATGGTCTACAGTGCTCCTACATCTGTGTGCCGTGGCCACCGGGCAACGCGTCGCTTTCGCATCTCTGATCCATGTCCGGCTGCGTGCAGTGCAGTGTTGTCCGTCAAAATAGGATAGGCTTGCCGGGCCGACTTGTGCAATGGATCATCCACGAAAAGGGACGTGCATGTACGATTTCGATATGCATGATGGCAGTGCCCGAGTGCGTGGTAGTAGACTGTAGACCCCTCACATATGTACGCGCGGTGATGATGACGATGATATATACCGTGCCCATCACTGACCCCACTTCATTCGACGACAAATTTAGCAATGCAACTGAAAGGGGTGAATTGAATGGATGATGATTCTCTAATGGGGTGTTTGGTTCAGCCAGGAGCTACTAAATCTAGTCTTATTTAATCTTATTTAGTCACTTTTTATCCGAACACTGTGACTAAATGGGTTTTAGTCATCTCTAGCAACTCCGGAATGACTAAATAGGACTAAATCATTTAGGAGAGACTAAATTTAGCGGCTGCAATCAATCAGGGCCTAAACCCAATCTCCATCAACAAAAGGTTTGCAAAACCTATACGTATACAGTACTAGTACAATATTAAGACTCTCTAGGCTCTAGCTAGCTAGGTAGCCAACTAGCTCCCACTGCAATCAGCTCCTGATCTATCCATTGATTGGTCAAAAGCACAAATAACCAAACACAGCTAGAAATAGCTATCTTAGGTTACTTTTCTGGTCAAAACATATGCTGTTCAAGTAATTGGATCATGGATAGAGGAGTCAGCTAGTACAGAAAACAAAACAGAATAGGATCTCCATTCTCCAGGCAGGTCCCATCCACCGGCATCAAGTCATCCGCTCACTCTTTAATTTGCCGTGTGCCGCTGTCCCAAAAGATGCGATTATCACTTTTTAGGAATCAAATGAATTAAGATTTGATCAAAATTATATAAAAACATTAACATTTATGATACAAAATAAGTATCATTAAATGATCATGAAATATATTTTCGTTGTGAACCTAATATGAGACATAAATGTTAATACAATTCACTATACACTTGACAAATAACTTAATTAAGCTAGTTTGACTTGCACAAAACCCATAGTTGCATTCACTACGTAAAAAACGATTTTTAGTAACGGTTCGATTTTTTTGTAGGGGCGGCTGGTGATGGAGCCGCCCCTACAAATGGAACAGCAGGGGCGGCTGGTGATACGAACCGCCTCTACAAATGGGGCTTGATTTGTAGGGGCGGCTCACTCACCAACCGCCCCTGGCGTTGCTATTTGTAGGGGCGGCTGGTGATTGAGCCACCCCTACAAATGCCTCCGTATAAATAGCTCCGATTTGTAGGGGCGGCTCAATCACCAGTCGCCCCTACAAATGACCCACATATAAAACTGCAGCAGCACCTTTTTTCTCCTCGGGTCACTCACTCCAACCCGTGAAAGAAAGGTGGGGAGACCTTGGACACCTCCCAAAAATTGCTCTACTAAGGGGGAAGGTTTTGGACTCAAATCCTTTGATGGAGAGGTTGTAGAAGGTAAGAAAATGCTATTCCACACTTTTTTTGAAGTTTTAATGGTTGGTTAGTGAGTAATTAGAGTTTTGTTTTTCTCTCTCTTCTATGGTGTTTGAGCTACTTATGAAGCAAATTAGACCCAAGTTTTAAATTTACTAGGGTAAATTAGGGAGGGAATAAGATCATACCCTTATTTGGTCCATGTTTCTTGATTTTAGTGAACAATTAGTTAGTTTTATGCATGTTTCATGTGCATGTAGATCTAGATCTAGGGTTTGGTTTTTTATTAATTTCGTTTTTGTAAATTTATGTTTGATAAAATTGGACTAGGGTTTGTATGAAAGATATTGGGTAAAGTATAATTGTTGATAATTGTTGTCTTTGAAATTGTTTATTGTAATCCATAAATATGTATTTTAATTATTTATGGATAAATGGGCCATTAATTAATTTTCCTCTACCATGGTGTATTTGTATGCTTCATGTAATTATATTAGATTTATATTCATATATATCTGAAGTATATACAATTATTCTCAAGTAATTATTAATTTGATTCATTTTTATATATATCTGAATAAGTAGTCCTTTAATGTTTGTTTTGATGTTGTCGTAAAAGATGGAGTACATGAATCTTGGATGTATGGTTCGTTAAGGTTCAAGGCAGGTTTCCGTGAAGAGGTGGATAAATTTATTGAAGCCGCAAAGAAACATGCAACGACATTGAAAGAGAATAAGGATACAATTATTTGCCCCTGTAAAGATTGCAAGAACCGTATGACATGGACAGATGTGACTATCATCATATCACATTTGATTATGCGAGGATTTGTTGAGGACTACACAGTGTGGATTCATCATGGTGAAACGGTTATTGTTAACGATGAGGATGAGGAGGAATATGACGACGAAACCATAGAATCCCTGTCCCAATATTTAGCAGAGCTTGATGCACGAATGGATTTCGAGTTTGGCAATGAACAAGGTGGTGATGCTGGTGGTTGGGATGGTAACGACGAAGGTGGTGCCAATAATGATGGTGGAGCACATGTCGGGGATGAAGATGATTTGGAGGACATGATTCGAGCCCTTGGACCAGAGATTTTACTAAATAGCCCGAAAGGTCTAGAAAATTTGGAAAGGGTGATAAAAACATCGAAGGAGACTGTGTATAGTGTTGAAAAGGGTTGTCTGACACATTGGACATTGCTACGTTTTGTGCTTGAGCTGCTCATCCTGAAGGCTAAGTACGGCTGGTCAGACTGTAGTTTCAATGATCTATTGCATCTCCTGTCATGGGTGCTGCCACAACTAAACTCAGTTCCTGCCAACACATACCAAGTGAAGAAGGTCATAAGTCCATTGACAATGGGTGTTGAAAAAATCCATGCATGCCCCAACCACTGTATACTTTTTTGTGGCGAAACGTTCAAGTCACTTGTTAAATGTCCCCGATGTGGGGCGAGCCGGTACAAGAACAATGACCTTTACGGTGGGGACAAAGCCTCCACAGGGAAAAAAGGAAGAAGAAGGGTACAAAAAAGGTGGTACAAGAATCTCAGCCCCTAGAGGACACTCCATTAGGCAATGATGCAAAGCAGAGAAGAATTCCTGCCTTGGTAATGTGGTACCTGCCAGTGACCGACCTCTTGAGACGTATCTTCCTAAACCCTAAAGAAGCCGCACTCATGACATGGTGGGATGATGAGCGCAAGGTGGATGATGACAAGATTGCACACCCGGCTGATTGTAGTCAGTGGCAAAGGTTTGATGAGAAGCACAAAGAATTCAGCGATGACCCAAGGAATGTATGGTTTGGCTTGAGCACCAATGGAATGAATCCCTTCAATGAGAGGATGAGCGACCACAGCACATGGCCAGTGATCTTGACCATGTACAACATCCCAACATGGTTGTGTCAGAAGAGAAAGTACCTTCTCCTCACTATTCTTATTTTTGGCCCTAAACAACTAGGCATTGATATAGACGTGTTCCTCGAGCCTTTGATGCAAGAAATGAAGAGGCTATGGAGGCATGGGGAGCAGATGTACGATGTGTTCCGAAAGGAGGACTTCATATGTAGAGCAATAATATTTGTTACTACCAATGATTATCCCGCGCTATTTGCTTTGTCTGGACATATCAAAGGGAAGACGGGATGCTTGGTTTGCTTGCATGGTACTACATGGGTGTACCTAGATGCATCTAAGAAGATAGTTTACCTAAGGAACCGACGCTTCTTAAAGACAAGTCACAAGTACCACAGCAAATTGTTCTTTAGAATTTAAGACAACGCCCCAGAGATTGAACCCCCTCCGGAGAGACGTCATAACGGAGAACACGTGTATAGAATGGTGAAAAACATACAAATCGTCTATGGAAAGAAGAATCCGGATGGGACGAACAAAGATAGAAGCACACCTCCTGTCGAAGGCGTATCTTTCAAGAAACAATCGATCTTCTTTCAATATCTGCCTTATTGGCCAGACTTGGAGGTCCCCCATGGCATTGATGCTATGCATGTGCAGAAGAATGTCTTTGAGAGTCTCATTGCTACCTTGATGGACACAGGCAAGTCAAAGGATGGTCTGAAAGCACGGAAAGACATGGTGCAGCTAAATGTGATGCCACAGCTTCACCCGGTACCTGAGGCTAATGGAAAATACACTCTACCCGCGGCGTGCTTCAACCTAACACCAGACGAGAAAGAGAGCTATATGCACTTTCCTGAGGGGGATCGAAGTCCCGACTGGGTTTTCAGCAAATGTGAAGAAGCTAGTGTCGATGAAGGACTTGTCAATAACACACTGCAAGGCTCACGATTGCCATGTGATGCTGACAGTGTTTCTACCTATTGCAATTAGGACTATAAAGCCAGAGTTCTTGAAAATGGCCATCACCCGCATGTGCTACTTCTTTTCGAAGATCTCACAAAAGACGATTGGCAAGCAAGAGCTGAGCGACCTACATGAATTTATGGTGGAGACACAAAACGAACTGGAGATGTGTTTACCTCCTGCTTTTTTGATATAATGATGCATCTCATGATTCACATGGTTCATCAGATACAGACGTTGGGCCCTTGCTACTTGCATGAAATGTGGTCCTTCGAGCGGTTCATGTCGGTTCTAAGTTGATACGTGCATAATCGAGCATACCCAGAGGGCTCCATGATAGAGGGTTACAGTACTGAAGAAGTCATCGAGTGCTGTCAAGAGTACCTAAAAGTATAGAAAGGGATTGGTAAACCCGATTCTCATCACAAGGGTAGGCTGGTTGGGAAGGGCACCAGTGGTAGAAAAGTGTTCATCGACCATGATTACAAAGAGGTGAGTCGGGCGCATTACAGTGTCTTACAGAGTACACAACTGATGCAATCGTACATTGATGAACACTTGGCTATCATTATGGCGGAGAGAAATGGCCGTTTGAATGATTGGGTCATGAAACAACACAAGCAACGACTAACTACATGGTTGAAGGACCAAAACATACCGCTTGGAGAAACCATAGACTCTATTACCATTAGTAGGTTGGCGGAGGGGCCATCGAGACAAGTGACATTTTGGAATGCTTATGACATTAATCGGTATACGTGCTATACCCACGCAAAGGATAGTAAATATGTGAACCAAAACAGCGGCGTTCGAATATAGGCTCTCGATGGATTGGGGCGAAAGATCTAATACTTTGGCATCATTGAAGAGATATGGGAACTTGACTTTGGAAGGGATATAACGGTGGCCCTGTTTCGATGCCGCTGGATCAAACAATACCAACTGAACGAGATCGGATTGAGAGTCCTGGACCTCGAGAATCTAGGCTACCAAGATGACCATTGGGTACTCGCTTCACGTGTTCCACAAGTTTTCTATATGTCTGACCCACAAAGTAACCTCCCCCCGAAGAATAAGACAAAGCACATGGTTGCCTCCAGGAAAGAGCACATTATTGGAGTTGATGGCGTGGACGATGTTTAAGCTTACAATAACTACGATGAGATGCCGCTATTCACAGACTTTCCTAAGAAGATCAGTGTTATGGAAAAGAACCTCCCCAAAGACATATTGCCATGGGAACGAAAAGGTGTCAAGGGGAAAGTCGATACAGCGGGCTAGCTAGTTGTTGAACGTGGAGTGTTTGTGTAAGTGTGTGATTGTAAGACTTCATTTATGCATGCGTGTGAGACTATATATTTATGTATGTGTGTAAGACTACATATTTTTGTATGTGTGTGAGACTACATTTATGCATGTGTGTGAGACTACCCTTTGCAACATCCAGATGACTCTATTTGAACATCCACTCTATTACTACTAAAACTTTATGAAATCACTTAACACTTTATGAAATGAAGAAATGACCAAAATAAAAGTAGCAGATCTTGACGAGTTATACAACTTTTATATTCATCACCTTTATAGCTGAAATCATTTAGTGGTTGAAAATCAAGTTTGAAGCTGTCATTTTCTGAAATTCAAAATTTGAATTATTCAAAATTAGTTACAAAGATAGATGACTAGACTGAAATGATAGAGCATGATTTTAGAAATTTTAGAAAAAAAAAACCATCACATTTGGAGTTAGTATGAGGGAGAAAAACTACTTACAAGTTTCAGCCACAGATTAAAAAGAGAAATCACACTTGTTCATTGATTTATCATCATGAACAGTTGTGATTTTTCTTTATCCCTCATACTAACTCCAAATGTGATGGTTTTTTTTCCTAAATTTTTCTAAAATTATGCCCTATCAAGTTAGTGTGTTGATTTGGCCATCCTTTTCATTTGACAAAGTTTGAGCACTTCAAAATTTCAAATTTAAAAAAATAACAAGTACAAACGAGATTTTCAACCATTAAATGATTTCAGCTGAAAAAGTGATGAATACCAAAGTTGTATAATTCATCAAGATCTATAACTTTTATTTTGATCATTTCTTCATCTGACAAAGTGATAGTAAACATTGTTCATAAATCAACATGTTTCTCGTATAGTTCATGGAACTATGAGTCATATGTGAATTTATGAACAATGTTTACTAATACTTTGTCACATGAAGAAGTGACCAAAATAAAAGTTGTAGATAGTGATGAGTTCAACAACTTTTATATTCACAACTTTTATTGTTGAAATCATTTAGGGTTTCAAAATCTTGTTTGAAGTTGTCATTTATTGAAATTCAAAATTTCAACTGTTCATATTTGGTCAAATGAAAATATGATCAAAATAAAAGTTGTACATATTGATCAGGAACCGCCCCTAGAAATCGTCCCCGAATATAAATACGTTCAAACAAAGCACATGCAGGATGTTAGTTGTAGTTGATGGCGCTCTCTTCTTCCTCCGATGCCATCAGCTTTCTAATTTTTTTCTAATTTTTTTGTTTTCTATGACGCCGCCTCCACAATTTTTTTATATTACTTTGTGTTTTGTGATATAAAAATACCGTACGCCGGTTGCGTGCCCCCTCCCACCCCCCTTAGCGCCCATCTCCTCCGCACCCTCCCCACCCTCCGCACCATCCCTGACTTCGCACCTGCTGCTACTCCCTTCTTCCGCCCTAGGGTTTCCGATCGGCCAGCGGCGCTAGGGTTTCCGACCTTCAGAGTCATGGCCGCACCCCCATCTCCGGCAACTGCGCCGCCTGCGCAAGCTGCTCCCGCCCTAGGGTTATCTCGCGCACCAGACCTTGAGGTGCTCCAAGGTCACGCGCGCCATCTCCGCCTTCCCCCCAGGTCACCTGGCGCGCCATCTTCACCTTGTGACAAAGCGAGCTCCTCGGCGGCGGGTGAGCACATCCGCGCCCCTACGGCTTCTGGACCTTCGACCGCTTCAACTCGCTAGGCCACCGGCTGTCAGGACCCCTTCGACGACCTCATCACCCGCCACTCCGGCTTGCCGCCGTCTTCTGAACACCTGTGCCGGTACGCTCCTGCTTCTGCTGGATAGATTTCGATGCTGCCCGTCGTCGTAGGAATTTGGTCAAATTGATTGTGGAATGAGGATAGGGTGTCAATTGCTAGGATGATAGGATGGATTCCTACAGGGAGCGTTTGGTGACAATAGCTTGAATCCTTTGCTAGGAGTTCCATTTAGACGAATTGTGTGTTGGCTCTATCTTGGGTTTTATTTATCTTGCTGTTGGTCGTTGGTCGAGAGCTCTGATGATTTTGATTCAGCCGATGTGGCATGTTCTTTGTAACTCAAAAAAAAACTGACAGGGCGACAAAATTTGGGATTCTAAGTTTGATGCAAATCTTTATATATGTCACCACTGTCTTCTCAACATGTGGACCTGTTATCCTTAGGATGAGTAACATATTGTACAGCTACTTAGTCTATAGGTGTCCTAGGCATTGAACGGTAGTAAATAATTCGAACAGGGCATTTAGGTTCAATGTCACTAATCATCCCAGAAGGCATGATCCAGCAAGGAAGGAAAAGCTGGCTATAAAAACACTATGTGCTGTAAGTGTAACTTCTTCAGTACTCCGTTACATGGCTGTCAAAAGCATTACTTAACATTTTTCATATGCAAAACACACAGTGCCCCAAGCAGAAGCCTGGGAGTGTACATTGTGGATACTATATATGTTCTATGATGAGTAACACCGATGCCTACAGGAGACACCCCTTAAGGGTAAGTTTGAACCTCTTCACCTGTAGTATAAAAACTTCATACATGGTATGAAATAATAAACCGATACTTGTTCTCTTGTAGTGGAGAGAAGAGAAAGGAATAAAAAGAGACCCATACAAGGATGACCAACTCTTAGAGCTTGTCAGCGACCTTTGTAACTTCATATTGGACCAGATTGTACACGTCAAAGACGCCTACCATGACCGAGAGTCTGACTTAGGTACAAATCCTCAGTACAAACACCTTCGTGAGACTAAAAGGCTAGCTCTAGGACGTTGATAACAATGTGTATGGAATTTGAATATTTAATGATGGATTGTATGTATTCTTGTGAATTGGACTTGTAATTGTAGTTTATATAATACTCTTGTGCTTGTAGTCGCGGTCGCGCGGCGTTCGGCAACGCGAACGCGGTTCGGAATGTTGGTCGCGTGGTGTTCGGCAACGCGAACGCTGGTCGCGGGGCGTTCGGCAACGCGAACGTTGGTCGCGGGGCGTTCGGCAACGCGAATGCGGTTCGGAACGTTGGTCGCGAGGCATTCAGCAACGCGATTTTGAATTGTAAATTTGAATTTTTTTAGCAGGAAAACGTACTGTAGGGACGGTTCTAGATTGAACTGCCCCTACAAATAGGTATTTGTAGGGGTGGCTGGTACTACAGCCGCCCCTACAAATAGTAGGGGCGGCTGGTAACACGTGCCGCCCCTACAAATGGATTTGTAGGGGCGGCCTGGGAACCGCCCCTACAAATGCATGATTTGTAGAGACGGTTCGGTAGGGGTGGCTGGCCAAACCGCCTCTACAAAGAGTTATGAGCCGCCCCTAAAAATGGTTTCTGTAGTAGTGATTGTTTTTTCTATAAATTAGATCTTGGTTTTGCATCTATGGTTAGTGGGCTTTAGTTGGTTGGGCCATGCTAGAAACTCTGAGATGTTAAAGTACTATCATATATACCGTTGGAATTTAATTTGGAACTAGTTTCTAACCTATAGGTTTTAGGTTCCGACCTACAACTTAAGTTGGTCTAAATTGGTTATTTCTATTTTTGTAACTATTAGATCACTCCTAATGTTGGGCTCTTTTTATCCTAGCACCGTAAAATTTATCAATAATTGCTTTATTTGTTAAATTAATTATGGAATCTGTTTTCATAGTAAACGTAGTTGGGGACATGAATATTTGATTATCAATAATCGCTTTATTTGTTACATAACAACAAAACGAAAAAAACTTTTTTTTCTTAAAAAGACGATTTGAATCAGCACAAACTCTTCAATCATTTATGTGAAGCGCGCCACGATCTCTGTTCATTCGTCCCTTTGTGTCCATGCACATGAGCATAATCGGGATCCAATCACGCCCGTTGTTTTGTTCCCGTATATACGTCCACTTTTGTTTTCATGTACACACATCCACGACTAAGGCCGCTCAATTAATGTCCATATGTACGTGGCTAGATTGGTCGACGTGAGAGGAGCACACATTAGTTAGTAGGTACGTGTGCCATTTGGTGTTCTCATTCACGGAGATTAAACTATAGCTTCAACGTGTATGATGGGTCAATGAAACGTTGCATATGTATATTTCTATGTTTTAGATATATGTGTTGGTGTTTGATAATCGGTAACTCGTCACGGGGTTATTCGGGACGATGTTCGAAGGGCTTCGGCATACGTAGAACACGACAGTAAATGCAAAGAGACGAACGATTTATACTGGTTTGGGCCCTCTTATCGAGTAATAGCCTTTACGTCCAGTCAGCATGTAGCCTTTTGCGTTAGATTGATTGTATGATTGTTAGGGTTACAAGGGGGTGCGCCGTACCTCTCTTTATATAGGGAAGAGGGTAAAGGCACGTATCTAGTCATAGTCGGTTATAAGAGAAGAGTTCTAGTCCTATTACTGAATCTAGCTTTCATAGTAAGCCGACTAAGTCGATATGGAATAGCTTGAGGTTCACGTCACCTTGCCTTGCGTCCTTCATCAGATCGTGGGCCATCCTAGGGCCCATCCAAGTAGTACCCAAATGGGGAACCCCTAGGACCTTGATCCGTCAAGCCCTCGAGCATGTCATGGTTAAACTCAGTAGCCTTCTTGTTCCTCCTGATCTTGCCGAGTAGAAACAAGCGTAGTCCGAGTACTTTCGTGAGTGAAGCCATAAGGTGCTCTGTAAATCCTCCGGGTGACGTGCACTTTTCAAAAAAGTGCACTCACTAAGTGTAGCCCCTGAGCCTCTTGCTATTTGCAGAACAAAGCGTTAGAGGATCTAAAAGAAAAAAAATATTCGTAAAGAATATATACCCTGCAGCCCTCGAGCCTGTGTCCGAGTACTTGTACTCGAGATAAGGATCTAAAAAGAATATACTCGAGTACGAGAGTGTTAGCAAAAATTATTGCCCTGTCTACTTGTACAGAAGCAGGTAAGACATGTCGAACTCACATTCAAAGCTTTAGTACAGTTGGTCCAAAGATGCTCAGAATATTTGTGGGAATATGCCATCAAAGGTGCTACCAAGTGTACTGTGACTTCACATGTGCTAGGAAAAGGTTGTCTATACACTAAAAAGGTGTAGTGGGACGCACTGTACCCTTGTAGTGTAGTACATGAACCTATGTAGGAGTCAGTAGCTTGTCCATGTATTCCGCGTGAACCTGGTCCATAGATAACACCGAGACGCCTATAAAAACCCTCCTAGCGAGCACTTGAACCTCAGTTGTAGAAGAAGCAAAGTGGCTCAGAGTTTGAAGCTTGCAAATATGGTGGTGAGCGAAGTAGATCAACCCTTGGGAGTACTTGGTTGGTATAACCAAGAGCTATAGTGACTAGAAGAATTCTTGTGAGAGGGTTTAGAGGTAGGATAAACCCGCAGTTGTGCACAACAGAGGAGTCTGGAACTGCAACTAGAAGAGATCTTGTGACAGCTGGTAGGGTGGCACATCCACCAGTCCCATGTCAGTTCTTCTAGGGTGCCTGTCGACGTCTAATCATGAAGGGTCGTACCCAGACCCAAATGTGTACAGATGGCGTCGGCTAGGTGGCAAATTGTGCGAGTAGCTCATCCTGCATACTAGCCTGCAGGCTTCCTCTTACAGTAGCTATGCTCCCAAGGGTAGTCGGCCAACAAATGTTCATAGCCGGATAGTCTACCCAAGGTTCTAGGCAAGGACACACTGCACTTCTATTTTCTACCTAGATGCATTACTCTTCTCCTCTTGGATCCAGGTGCATCGGGTACGAAAGTACCTACTGAGAAGGACTTAGAGTATAAGTACTCTGTTTTATCCAAGTAGGTGTTGTCTTTGTTAGTGACTGAAAAGATCTTGTATCCAATACTTGTAACTCTCTAAATAAATAGTCGCTCATTATTCTGAGTGGTCTTGAATATTATAAAGTGTGCACTCTATATACATTGAACTGTTGTTGAATAAAAAATCTTCATCCGAGTACTGCGCTGTTAGTGCATATTGTTAAGCGATTGTCCGAGTACTTCATCAATCATCCGGATACTTCATGATGTGGCCATGTAGATAATGGTCGTAGCGTGGCCGGTACCTAGAAAGAAGAAATCCAAAGGATAAGTCTAAACACATTGTGACGCATTAGTAGTCCTAAAAAGGCATGCAACCATTGTATCAATCCGCGTGGCGTCATTAAAATAGTAGGAAAACCAAACCACCGCACCCGTTGGGTTGATTATCGGGCCACACGGTAGTGGGATTCCTGTATAAAAGGTAACCAACCCTGAGCGTCATCTTCCTCTATTGCATTTCGCTTTCTGCTTAAGCCCACGTTCCTGCCGTGAGCGCCGTCCACCTCAAACCCGAGATCTATAAAAAAGCTCCACTCGATGGGTAAGGGCAAGAACCTAAGCACCATCGTCAAGAAGTCTACTGAGAAGAGGATGCTAGAGGTATCAGAGATGGCCGTCGCTGCCTAGATCTGGCCGACGCCGAGCACGAAGCCAAAGCACCTCTAGAAACTCCGCAAGCTTGGTGAATGGAACATGTAGAGAGAGCACCGTATTCCCAATCTTGAGGCAGATGAGATTTTTCTCTTTGTGCCGTTCATCCAACATGGGTTAGGATGGCCTACTTGTCCCTTTTTGCACGGGTTTTTGCATTACTACGGCATAACCCTGAATCATCTGAACCCTAACTCTATGCTACATCTTTCAATTTTTGTTCATCTCTGTGAAACTTTCCTTAGCATCCCCCCATCTATCAATCTTTTCCGCTACTTTTTCAAACTAAAACCACACCCTGATGCAGCAAACCTAAGCGTGTTGGGAGGTGCTGGTATTCAATTTCGTGTGGGGAAGAAGAAAGAATATCTCCACTATACCCTAGTTGATTCTGTGAAGAATTGGAGAGCTGAGTGGTTTTACACGGGGAATATGTGGCCGCCGCAAGAGGTTCATATTAACGCCGCACTGGTGCACAACGCCCGCAGGGAGAAGGAACCAATGAACGCGATGGAGATTGAAGGAATTCATCTGTTCCTCAAGCAGCTCTTGGCCATGAAGGATCAAGGCCTAAATGGAGTTGGAGTAGTCACCAGCTTTATCAGGCATCGAGTGCAGCCACTTCAGAAGAGGGTACACTATGGCTTCAAGTACATCAGGCCAAACGATCTAGCCCGAGTGACAACTGATAAATTGACAGAGGATCAAGTCCTAGAGAGGATTTATGATATACTCCAGGCAGTATTAGTAACACCGTACCTGTACCCTAAACTTGACCATTAGAATCCACCTGCTGTTGTAAGTACTCTGACCTTTGTGACTTTGTAGTGTCTTGATATTGTGGGGACTTACTCTTGTAAATTGATAACTATTGATACAGCATTTGGGGCGCAACTTCAATGACTTGCCTGCCCCGCCTCCGCGTGCTGACTTTGGAGGACTTGGTGGGAGTGGGGCAACATCTACCGGAGCAGGCGGACGGAGCGCCGCCTCCAACGTCCCTGTGGACCCGGAAGCCAGGAGTGAATCTGAAGGGAGCCCAGACATCATCATAGTCCATGCAAACCCAAGAGCCAGGTAGGGAGCTGCTGGCAGGAAATAGTCGTTGGAGGCTGATGTTGCCGCCAGGAGCCGTTTAGTGCCCAAGAGGCCCCGTCGAGCCTACACACTGAGACCAGGTAAAATACAATCTTTGAAATAACTCTGTGTAGTCTGACAGTTTTCGTATTCTAAACCCAATCTTCAATAGTCATAGCTCGATATGTTGCTGATGAGGAGCTGGAGACGAAGGAAGTAGACACATCATTCTCTGTCAGGTAGTAAGTATGCTTCCGAGTAAAATTTTGTACTGGACTCTGTCATGGATATATTTGAAGATGTTGCATTGTTCTTGACAGGATGCCGCCACCAAACCTGTTGAGCACCCGAGTGCCAACTCAGGGTGACGGGATTGCTCTTGGACATGATTCTAGTACTGTGAGTCATCAAAAGGATTCAGTACTGTCAGCATCAGTATCAAGCCTAGAGCTGGGTCGATCATTTATTGGTATATCACTAGGAAAGCCCACCCTGAAGAAGAGATCTAGTGCCAAGTAAGTGTCAAAGTTTCCTCTGTATGTTATTTCATTCCTAGGGCATCACTTGATTACTACTCATATCAGGGTAAAAAAGATGCTTAGTACTCGGGCGTAGAGTGAAGAGCCCTGGGTTGAACAGACTCCGTGTACTGATGGTGACCAGGTGGAAAAAGGCCAAGCAAGCGGGCCTGTGTCTCCACCCAAGTCCACTAAAACACCACAGGCGCAGGGTCTGACGTCCGCTGATGGTGAAGCAGAGCAACCTGCGTAGCTGGGTACTACATAGGGTGTGGAGGTGCCACAACCACAGGTAGCAGTGCCTATTGATGATGAAGCGCACCCGCCACCGGGGCTAGAGCCTGTGGAGGCTACTACAAATGAAGATGTGCGAAGCACGAGGGCTGATCCAAGCACCGCTGCGCAGAGTCCTCCTATCCTAGACGTGCCAACGATAAGTGCCCAGCAAGCAGAGGAGGATGACATCGTCCTAGTTACTAGACCGGGTACCCGTCTCTAGGCATAGAGTCCAGAGTTCGTTGGGTTGATGAGGTCATGGTCCGGGCTGCTGAATCAAGCTTCTATCTTCGATGGCCAACTGAGGATAAGTCTTATACTTTGTTGCTTCTTATGTGTTGATATTTTCTAGGTTCTCATCTCTGGAACAGTAGTATACCCAGGACGCGGAGCTGAAGGCCTCCATCAAGGTTCAGGAAGCCTAGGCAGAGCTCACTAGGTTGAAGGAGGAGCAGGCCAAGAAGGAGGCCGAGTGGTTGTCCGCGCAAAAATAGCATGAGGAGACTCTCTGCATCCTTAGAGCTCAAACTGATGAGGCTGAGCGCCAAAAGGCAGCCGCTGAAACTAGAAAGAATGACGCCTTTGATTCTTTGTTGAAGATGACAGAGAAGGCCGAGCTCTTTGATACCAAGCTGAAAGGTAAGAGAACTGTACAACTTTCCTGTAGTTCCTGACATGTAGTAGACGGTGATCATGATGATGATCATGTGTGGTCCTCTTTGCAGAAGAGCAAATCAGGACCCGGTGGTTGGAAGGCAAGGTGAAGGAGCTGAATGAAGCCTTGAGAACCAAGCACAATCAAATAGAAGAGGTAACTGAGCGAGCGAGTGAAGAACTCCCTCGAGCTAAGATGATAAAGCAAGGAGCTGATCGTGATCTGATGCAGGCTCTAAAATCGATGACCGACATGAAGCCCTCGCTGGAGAGGGCACAGTCGGAGCGAAACACGCTCTAGGAAGCTGTGAAGCCACTCGCCCTCCTCTTACGTAGACTAGAAGACATTGAAAAAAGGTGGGTGGATATAGTGAAAGAAATCCCCAACCACTTCGAGAGCTATGTACGTGTTGCCACCAAGGTCTGTGTCTGGAATGTACTTGGTACGCTCCGACTGCTATACCCGGCTATGGATCTCCATCAGGTAGCCACAGACTATGAAGATGTAGGACATCTTGCTACCATGGAAAGAGCTGAGGAGGAACTCGACGGACTTGCAACCACCATAACAGATGAATTAGACCTTAGGATGCAGAAGTCTGATGAATAGGTTGTGTAAGTTTGAAAAAACTTGTTAAGGATATGTGCCGGGTAGGCACGTTGTAAAAATCAATGTTCTTTTGCTTGTGTAGGCTGTTAGTTTAAATGAAAAACTTAGCCTGTAAATTTCAAAAAGTAATGCGTCTTGTTGGGGTACTTAAACGCCAAAGATGGTTTATTCCAGCTAACTTGTCTGTGCAAAGTTAGCATCTTTTAGACTTGGTAATCTTTTGAGTAAGATTGTAATCTACTTAGGCTGTAAGTTTTTCTTGTGGAGTCCTTTAGAAAGGCGTGTAAGGCTAAGTAGCCAAGTAAAAAGTGATCAACGTAGTCGCTATGATTACAATCATATTAGACCCTTCCGTCTATGTTAAGTGCTCGAAGTCACTTGTTCAAGGAAACCTTATAACGATTGTTTGCTGTTAGGATCCCATCCCATAGCCAACGAATCAGGTTACTTGCTTCTGGGAATCACCCTACCCAGGACGACATGCAATAGTTAAACTAAATGTCGGTAATTGGCTCCCTGCCAAGGAGATGTAAGCCATCCGAGTAGGAGGCATATCTCAACAAATATAATATGGGGTTCATGAGGCTCAAAAGGCTAACACTGGTTTAACTGCGATTAGCTTTTAATGAGTTATCTTTTAGCAATTAGGTGGCAACAAGTTTATCCACAAGCCCATATAAACATATGATCAGGTAAACATGAATAATGAATAGCATAAACAGTAATCATTAGTGAGCATCTTTATCATTGGTATCATCAGTGCTCATCATCTATTCTGCAAGGGTTCCAAGGCCGCTCGTGACCGTGAGCACGGCTGATATACCAGTTTTACACTCTGCAGAGGTTGTACACTTTCACCATGAATCGTGATACCCATATGCCCGGGTTTGCAACTCCCAAAACACTTTCAAGGTGAGCAGGCAGGGTACACTACGAAGCTTTTCCCCAGTCGTTCTAATAAGGAGCAACCGCTAAGGATTTCATCTCCCAAGTGTTATGGAGTCATCTTCAGAAGTGGCACTTATACATGCAGCATAGTACACATCCTGAGGATGAGGCCCATACCTAGCCTGGTATGCCCCTCTTGCCCTTTTGGTAAACTGCTACAAACTAGAAAGAGCAAGGTACTAGACTAAGATAAAAGCCATGTAGTCCTCATGGTTGTATTGTAAGTCCCGGATGATCACTTACAGATAAGCCCTTAGGGATAGAAATCTAGAGCACCATAAAAACAGCCCAATGCTCTAGCCCCCTTGTTCCATGTTTCTAAAAAGCATCTTTTAATGTTTATTGCATATACCATTAGTCAAGTTATAAGATCATGGTTGTAGTTGAGCACTAGCATCATACTACCCAATGCAATACCCCATAGGTATCAAGGCACAAGGTCAAAGTACTAGGAAATCCTTAGTGATAATCAAGGTTGACACATGCAGCATGAATTAAATGATTAAAGGTGTATAGGACAATAAGGAAGATCCCATGCTATACTTGCCATAAACTTAGATCCTTCTTCAAGTCCAAAACTTTAAAGATCTGCTTCTTGATTCACCACGTATAACTCACCGACTGGACAAGATCATAAAGCACCACACAAGCATCCATGCAATCATATACGAAGCAAGCAATATCTAAATTAGAACAGTACACTAAACATAAAATCAAGATGAAAAGTTTGTAAAGCAAATCTATGTCTCGCTACGAACACACAGACATGAAAAGCACACTAATCGGAGCTACGATGAAAAAGATACAACTACCAAAAGATTTGTTTTAAAAAGAAAACTATAGGCTTCATTTATTTTAACTATATAAATTCATATAGATAAGATATTTTATAAATAATATAAATTGAATTAAGTCAAATTTAGATTTGAATTATAAAACTAAAATAAAAACAAGTCATATTTTATTTATAAAATCTAGTTGCATAATTATTATCCAAATTAGAAGTTAAACCATGAAATTCCAGTATTAGTGACATGATAAACATTGTCACTAACACGTAGATCTCTTTGTAATGAATCTAGCACAACTTGAACGGGTCAATTCGGAGCTAAAACGTACAAGATATGAATTAAACAAGATTTCCTTTAATAAAATAATAGATTAAATCTAACCTTGAATTGTAAAAGTTGAAAACATATTTAACAGTAGTATGAACATGTAGAATATGATATTACGAACCTAACGCAAGTTGAACGGGTTAAATTGGAGTTAAAATGGAAATTTTATGGCTAAAACAAGATTAGTGGCAAAACTGTAAATAAGTGAAAACGTATTTTGGATCTAAACCGACGAAACTACTCTTTCCAAAGAAGAAAACATAATCTGTGATTGAGCTTTGGACCATGGGTTTGAAAACAGAAAACTAGAGGGGCTCTTTAGCAATTGTTCCAGCCGAAGGGGTATCGACTTCTAATGGCCGTTGGATCTAGGATAGGGGCTGAGATTAGACAGGGACGGGGAAGAGAAGACTGGCCCGCCGGCGGTGGGTCGGCGGCGAGGTCCACAGCGGCACCATGGGCGGTGCTTGTAGAATTCGGCCTACAGACCACCACTGAACGAAGAAAGAGCACGGAGAGCTAGAGGAGACGACGGCGAACTCGTTCGGATACCTTAGCAAGGCGTGGAGCGGACGAAGATGGTGTGCCGCGCGGCGAGGCGGACGGCGGTGGCGGCGGCGCTAGGTCACGGCGGCTCGGCGAGGGTGGCTGCGGCTCTCGAGCTAGGGATTGAAAGCGGAGGGCACGTACATCCGCTATTTAAGGCCCTGGAGCCTTGGGAGGCACGACAAGGAGAGGCGTGGCTAGCGCGGAGTCGGAGGCGACGGCGATAGTCATGCCCGAGGCGGATACGGCTCGGAGGAAGAGACACAGTGCGCCTGATAGGTGGGGCACGGCTGTCAGCGGAAGGAAGGAGAGAAGAGACGCGTGGCGCGACGGGGAACTGGGCTGCTTGCTTGCTGTGCCATGCGGAGGGGAAAGAGCAGGCAGGCGCTGCTGCTGGGCTGCAAGCCGAAGAAGCGGGGCTGGGCTGCACGGAGCTGAACGGACCGGAGTAGTGGAGAGAGTGAGTTTTCCTTTTTCCATTTTTTCCTATTTCGTTTTCAAAACCAAATTCAAACACAAACCAAATCAAATTCAAATAGAGTTTCCAATACACTTTTTCAACTCAAGTAAAAATGAGGAATTTTAGTAAGTCTTTCCAAAAATAATTTTTACAACCTTTTAAATTCTTTTATTTTTAAATTTTCTTTTCTTTTACTTCAAAGCCATTTTCTAAAGCATTTTAAATCCTTTTGAGTTTTAGTCAAAACCACTCATCTCCAAGAATCAAATGCAACAACATGAATGCACAAACATGTTGCTACCTTATGATGAATTTTAATTTAATAAAAAATTTTATTTTCTTATATTTCATGAGCACAAAAATTTTTAAATTAATTATTTTAACCCTAATTTCAAAAGTACAAATTTTAGAGTGTTACATTAACTACGACGATTGCTTAGGTGTCTGTGACCAAATGATATCACCACTTTCCTTTTAGTGAAGTGTGGGCTGTGTGGCCCACGAGGGTGGGCCGATTCAGCTGCCCTTTTGCATGGAACCCTTGACTGCTCAATGTGGAAATCGTACGTCGTCAACTTGACAGATTATATTGGCTGGTGATGGCCGTGTACGTGACGGATTTGCGGATGGCGACGGTACAGCAAAGGCTCGTCAGCTGGCCGGCCTTATTTCTTTACCCGCAGCTTACTCCTGGCTGCAGCGCAGCGCACTGCCCTGTATAAATATACGCGGCACAGGTGTGAGGCGCTGCTCGCCCCTGCATTACCATTAGCTATAGTCAACTGCGACTCCGTGAGTGCACTGCATTATATTGCTCGCGCGCGCTGCTAGCTAGAGCGCCGTCCATGGCAGCGGCGAAGAGCGTCGACTTCCCCGCCGGCGTCAACGGCGGCTCGGCAACGAACCCAGCCAATGACGGCGAGGGCCGCCGCCGAGACATCGAGGCTGGCGGCGGGTGGGCGAGCATGCCGGCTACGACGACGACGGCGGCGGCGGAGACACAAAGGCCGCCGAGGGAGCAGCGCCTGGCCTCGCTGGATGTCTTCAGAGGCATCACCGTCGTGGTCAGTCTCAGTCATAAGCTCTGCAGGCACCCTCCCTCGCACTAGCATTCATTTAACTACGTTCCTTTTCCTACTCTCGTTCATAGAACTGCATGCATACACGCGTGCACGTACGAACACTGATAAATAGTGGCCATGGATGGATTGGTATGGGTCGTCGAGGAGAGGACCAAGGCCAGAGACGACGAACAGCGAGATAAGGAACCTGCGGCGGTGAGTGCCCGCCTGGTGGCGCGACTTCTCCATCACACAAACAACAGTGAATAACATACATATATTTGCAGACAAGGCGCTTGCGCGTTAGTTTTTGGCTTGTTGCAACAGAAGCAACGGTGGAACCGTTTGCGCTATCAGAAAATGGACGGCCGCGATCCTGGCCAGCAGCCACTAGTACGGCCACGCCGGGTTTTTGCGCCAGTCCAGTTGGTCGTCGAGTTTTGCACATATATTAAGCTAGCTGAGGAAGATACATATACTACATGAAGAAATACTATTATTTTTAATCTAAAAAATACCTTTATTTTTATCTAGGGAATTTTCCACCACACACTACTACACAAACTTTACTGGAGGCGGGCGTTTTCGGTTTTCCGCGGTGGGCAAAGCCGTCCGCCGCGACCTAGAGGCCACGGTAAATCGTGGCTTAACCGCGGCGGGCGGCCTTGCCCGCCGCGGTTAACCGATTTAACGTGGCGGGCGGTGTAACGTGCCCGCCGCGGTAAATATACTTTTACCACGGTGGGCACGTTAAGATGCCCGCTGCGGTTAATCATTTAAAAAAAACAAAAAAAACCAGGAGCCCGCCGGCGAGCCCGTTCTCGAGCCCACTGGCGAGCCCACCGGCGACGGATCCGGGCTTCCCATGGCTGCAGATTCGTGCCGCTCGGGGAGGGAGAAGAGGGGCAGCCGGCCGGGCCCAGCGTCTCTGGAGAAGCCGGCTGGACACGCCGACGCCACTGCAGGGCCGCCACCACCTCGCCAGTCGCTCGCAGGGGACCATGCCGACGCCTCCTCGCGGATCCCCGTGCCTCCTTGCGGATCCCGCCGCGCCGTGGTGGAGGGAGGCCGCCGCGCCGACGCGTCCTCGCCCGCGGTGGTGGAGGTCCCAGCGTCGTGGCCGTGGTGGATCCCGGCGTCGTGGACGTGGTGGAGATCCCGCCGTGGTGGAGGGAGGCCGCTGCGCCGACGCGTCCTCGCCCGCCGTGGTAGAGGTCCCGGCGTCGTGGCCGTGGTGGATCCCGGTGTCGTGGCCGTGGTGGAGATCCCGCCGTGGTGGAGGGAGGCCGCCGCGCCGAACCGTCCTTGCCCACCGGATCCAACCACCGCGAGCCGCCACCGACCGGATCCGCCTCGGGACGCCGTCACCGGCCGGATCCGGTCACCGCGCGCCGCCACCAGCCAGATTCGCCTCAGGACGGGCTCATCGTTGCCATCCCACGAGCCACCGCGCTCAACGCACCGCGCCCCGTGCTAGAGGATCGGAAGAGAGAGAGGAGGGAGAGGGAGGGATCGGTGGGAGAGAAGAGAGGGAGGGAGAGCGCCATGCTGGTGGATATGCAGTGGAAGGAGATGGTGACGGGAGGAGACGGGAGGAGAGAGGCTCGTGACAGGAGAGGAGTGACTGCGGCGCTATCGGTGGAGAGGAGTGAGTGAACTGAAACCCTAAACTCCTAAAGTGCTCATTTTATATGGAGACCAGTTATTGGGCCTCGCCCTGGGCCTGTTGGGCCTCGGCCATTTACTGTGGCGGGCGTCTTAACACGTCCGCCACGGAAAATACATATTTTCCGTGACGGGCATCTTAAGACGCCCGCTACGGTAAATAAAAAATGCCCGCCGCGGTAAATCGTGGCATTTACCGCAGCAGGCGAAAATAGGTGACCGCCACGGAGTACAAAAATGCAACACTGCGCATAATCTTTTGTGTAGTAGTGACAACAGCCTCATAGCCTATGGCACTGTTTGGATCCATTAGCTGAGCTGCTATTAGTTGGTTTGGCTCAACTAGTGATATAGTTGTTAGTTAGGTATTAGCTAACAATTAGCTAGACTATTAGCTGGACATGTTTGGATCTAAATGAGCTAATTATTAGCAGTAACAATTAGCTCTATAGATCCAAATAGGGTTTATGTATACTGCTTCCTTGATAAATTTGTCTCCCACCAGTGGAATCACGCAAACACTTATATAATTGCCCAATGACTACTGATAGACATGCATGTGTTGTGAACAGACATATACGGTCTTAAAGGCATGGTTGGATCCACTGCTGCTACCCGTTAGCAGCGAAAATTAGTACTAGTGGATCCAAATAGACTAGCTAACTATTAGTTCCACTAGCATATTTAAGGCTCCTACTAGATGCCAACCATCTATTAGTAACTTATTAGTAGGTGGATCTAAACAGTCATTGGTTAATAATTAGTTAGCTAATAGTTAATAGCTATTAGCTAGCTGACTATTAGTATAAGTGGATTCAAATAGACCCTTATAATAACGAACGGAGGTGGTGAGGAGTAGTTTCAATTATATCTTTGGGCCATGTCGTTGTCGTCAACATGTCTGCGAAATGCACGGCCGTGTGTCGTCCGGTGTTTTGGTTTTTTTTTGTTGCGTTGTGGATGAGCAACTCCTAAACGACCGACCTGATGATGCCACGGTTTGTGTCCTGAGTAAATAATATTAGTAAGTAAATAAGGGAGTTGTTATATCATTTCATTTCAGATGCCTGAATTTGTAGAATTTTTCAGCCCACAATAATCTCACACAATGATGAGCTAGTACAATTAAAAGGATAACACTCACAAGGAGACAATTTATTACATTTTTATTTCTATATATATAGCCAAAACAATGACAAGATTACATGTTAATTACCTGAACAACGACAAAACATCTGCCGGCACCTAAGATATAGAAGTGAATAAATAAAGTAACAGGCGTCTTTGAGTGATCAACAACGTGTGATGTGATATAAAATGCGAAGCAAATACATCGACACGCGTAAAACAAAAGAACATTTCAGATGAGCCCAGGCCAGTACGTCGCTCAATAGCTAAATTAAAGCTTGAGCTTCGTATTCCAGGCTTTTTCTTGATTATGTTCCATGCATAAAAAAATGATGGTGTCGTATAGATGAAAATATCATTTTCGGAGGGATTTTTTCATGGTCACAAACTATATATATTTCCCTGTTAAGTTTTATGTCTCACCTGTGTGCAATTTCATGGTCACTCGATCAATAGCTAAAGGCAGAGGGAGTTCATTGACTGACCTGAAGAACTCAGATATTATTTTCTAATTCAGTCCATTTCCAATTTTCCATGGAAACAAAGAGGCCCTGGTCCCCCGCACCAAGTGATAAGAGACAACACCCAGAGTCCAATGGTGCTTTGAGTCTCCGTGTCATCTCTCTGTGTGCCTTATTGCCTGGCATTTCAAGTACCTTTCGATCAACACAGAAGGCCTGAAAAAAAAGACAAATTCATTACTCAAAGTCATCATTCGTTCAGAAAAGATCGTCATTCCAAATTACCAATTCCTACATCTGTGGCATAATGAAATAATGATGTAGTAAATGCTCTACCTTTACAAAAATATTACAGTGTTTTAGTGTCTCGAATTAGAAGTTTCCAAGTAGTAGCGAGAATATGATACAAACATAATACAGTTTCATTATTTTAATCGTCATTTAGATATTTCGTTGACAAAAAAGCTCTCTCAGTATATACTTAACTATATATGGCTACCTACCTTGCAAATATGACAGCTTATGATACTTGTGGACGATGTTGGTGGCCTTGTCCCAGCCTTCAGCCACTCTCCGTGGGACGGCGTCACACTAGCAGACTTTGTGTTCCCCTTCTTCCTCTTCATTGTTGGAGTCTCATTGGCCTTTGCATACAAGGTAGTTGAACAAAATTCCAATGCAAACATTATATATATGATGTTGAATAGCAAAGACTTAATTACCGTATACTTTGTTTTTTTTTGTTTATAGCTTGTATATATGTTGAAAAAAGATTCTCATGTAAGCAGTTCATTTTGTATAGAGAGTGCCAAACAAAACCCTGGCAACCAAGAAGGCTCTGATCCGGGCTTCAAAGCTCTTCCTTCTAGGTCTGCTACTGCAAGGTATAACATTGGCGTGGTTCTTAGTATTTCTTCATTCGATTGATTAGTCTCGATCGATGATTTGTTCAATATGTATGCATCTTTTAATCTAGCAAAAACAATGGAAATAACAATATAACTTGACTTTTTCTATTCAAGGTGGCTACTTCCACACCATCCACGATCTTAGCTATGGAGTCGATCTTCGCAAAATACGGTTAATGGGCATTCTTCAGGTATCACTAGTTCTATCTATTTGTCACCCACATTCTAGGAGTCTACACACATCCGTTTTTTTTTCTTTTCTAAAAGACCATATATTATGCTGGAACTAAGGCTGCATATATGTATCTCCAATCCATCCAGCAAGCATCCAAAATTTCAAATTAAAATTGTCCACTTGTTGTAGAGAATTGCAATAGCCTACTTTGCAGTGGCACTATGCGAAATATGGCTACGAGGTGGTGCAAGTGATGACAATGGAGCCGGCGGCTATGCCTTGATCAGAAGATACCGTCATCAGCTGTAAGCATGCTACAACATCAACAGACACTTGAAATAATAGTAAATTATAGCTAGTTGTAGATAATTACAGTTTTTGCATTGCGTCACTGTTTGTTATATTATTTTCTCTTACTTTTGCAAAGGTTTGTGGGTTTGGTTCTCACAGTCACCTACATGGCGCTTTTGTATGGCATGTATGTGCCAGACTGGAAATATATGGTCACGTCTACAGATACCACCTTGAAGCAGTTTATGGTAATTATAAATTAATAAATATGTCAATAAAAATTTCAGATCCTTATATATATATATATATATATATATACAGAGCTTGTTTCAAGATGTTCTTTGTTCTGTTTATGACCTATATATTGCTGCATCCAGGTGAAATGTGCGGTGAGGGGTGATACAGGGCCTGGCTGCAATGCCGTTGGCATGATCGATCGACGTGTTCTTGGAATCCAACATCTCTACACACACCCGGTTTATCTCAAAACAGAGGTATGAAAAACATTCAGTTGCTGAAATATATGTGGCCTAGAAGTTCACATCCATGAATGAACCTTCACTGTTCCTATTTGATCCTGGAATCTCTAAAACTGTTGTTTAAATGTTCAAGTTTGTTGAGAAATGAGAACTAACAGTCTACAATATCTACTTTTTGAGTAATTATAGCAATGCAGCATCAACTCCCCTCGAAATGGGCCGCTTCCATCAGATGCTCCAACATGGTGTGAAGCCCCCTTTGATCCTGAGGGCCTGCTCAGGTAATTAGTGCCTTACACTTGTCTAGCTAGCTACTTTCTAGTAGCACTTCCTGTAGTCCTAAACTATGTCTTTACAATTTGTAGTTCCGTGATGGCAATTGTGACCTGCTTGATTGGCCTCCAGATTGGCCATATCATTGTGCACTTCAAGGTATATATATATATACCCAGAGCCAAAGTTCAGTTTCAAAATGTCTCCTCATTCTGAATTTTTTTGCTCTTTCTATAGGAGTTATTGTATATATTCAATTTAACTTTCAATTGCTACTTTTTTTTTTACTGCAGGAGCATGGTAAAAGAATAGTACGGTGGTCGATTCCATCGCTAAGCTTGCTGATTCTTGGCTTCTCACTTGACTTGTTTGGTAATAAATTAACCAAGCATTTTGCTAAGACCAATGTTAATAATTGTGTTGTATGTTTGCCCCTTTCTACACCCAAGATAGAACAATATTCTCACATAGAATTCACCACTGAAAAAAAATCGGAAGTGTTACTATTGTGCGCTTACTGAAAGTTTCGGTACTGGGCCTTCAGCAATCGAATGTCAACGGTTACTTCTGAAATATTGTTCAGTAATTCAGTGTGGTGTAGTTATGCCCTAGGTGTAGATTATATTGGCACTTTTTTCTATGTAGTACGGGATTATCATCTTCAATTTTGTGGATTAACTTGCAGGCATCCACATGAACAAATCGTTGTATAGTCTGAGCTACACCTGCGTTACCACGGGCACAGCGGGCCTCTTCTTTGCAGGAATCTATTTGCTGGTTGGTGACAATAACTTTATTTTCTAAAATAATGACATTATAAGTTCTTCCATTCATTTGATGGAGTATTGCAGTAGTCGAGGTACCCGAATGGGAGGAAATGTTGTAAAAAAAATTAAATCAAACCAATTGAAATAAACCCAGTATATAGTCAAAATTTTATTACTAACTAATTTTACCTTATGGTATGTATGAAACAATGCATTTTCCAATTGATAATCGCTTTTATATCTTAAAATTACTAATTCGAGGCTTTCAATGGAGCCTCAATGTTATTTCTCATGAGAGATGCTTTAGAACAAAAGATAAATTTTAAAGATAATTATTACAAAGGTAGGACGATCTAGCCAATGTTTTTAAATCGGCTAACCGTTGCTAATTGCCCTGGTACCGATAAGGACGATCAGGACCATTAATCACCGATAAAGACGATTAATCAACCTCTTATCAGTCTAATCGTCCTGTATATAGTATCACATATGTATGGTATATATACTATATACTTATATAGTAGACATCGAGCATCAAGATTTGAGCATAGTGCAGCAGGACGGAGGAGGGAGCAGCAGGACTGCAGGAGGGATGAGGAAGCAGCGCACAGCAGGGAAGTTGCACAGACGGGCTGCTTGGATTGGAACCGGAAGGGAGGTAGGAGGGAGTGAGGATGGAGGGGGAGAGATCACACAGCAGGTGTAGCCGACAGCTGGAGACTGGGAGTGAGGAGTGAGGACTGAGGGGTGAGAGAGAGAGTGGGGGAGGTATATAAGAGAACTCCTAATGGGCCTGGCCCAAACAAATATAGTCCAGTAAGCTGAAGCAGCCCATCTGCGGTCTACCTATTTGGTGCTGATCGGCCAAGAGACCTAATCGGATGATTTATCGCCAGTAATTATCGATTAATCGGACGATCAGGTTTCTGATCGCTCTGATCGAATCGGAGGGTCTAATCAAGTGCTAGGTACTGATAAGAACGATTAATCACAATTAATTGGATGATCAGATAACATTGGATCTAGCTATCAATTATGTAGACTATAATAATTAATGATAATAAAAGTCATAGGGTCTACTCTATTTCTAAAGAATAGAGCCTTTTGAAAAAAAATAAAAAGGAGTTTTTTGAATAAATAGTACTATAAACACAAGAGTTTCAACTCAACATGCACATAAAAAATTACAGCAAGTATGAAAATTTGGATTCATGACATCATGATGCATGACATGGGGAACAACATAAGATCCACCATAATAACTTTTAAGCTAAGATTTCAGCTAAACATATATTGAAGACACATGAAGTGTCATGGTGAGAGTGATATGGACGAAAAAAATATATAGATTAGCTGATAAGCCCATCACAGTTGGACTGAGTATCTAGGTAATATGTTAGAAAATAAATAGAGAGAAAGCACAAATATCAGTAATTTTGTTTAGTCATAGGTACTGGACATGAATTACGTCTCCTAATATTTTTTGATATACTAGTTTATCTAACTGAAGGTCTGTAGTTTATGCCAACTGTTATGAAAAGAGTGTGTTACATGGATTATGATGTCACCGACATGATATATATAAATATAACTATGCACTTTCAGGTGGATGTTTATTGTTACAGGAAGCTGTTTTTCCCTATGGAGTGGGTGGGAAAGCATGCTCTCATGCTTTTTGTTCTAGTGGCATGCAACATCGCCCCAATCCTGATACATGGCTTCTATTGGAGGGAACCACAGAACAACCTTGTAAGATATATTTAAACATGTTTTGTTAGTTTCTTCATCTGATATTCCAGTTCATGAAGCGCTAATATTTTAACTTAATACAGTGGTGTCATTTGTTTGTGTGTGACAGTTGAAATTCATCGGAATAGGGGCTGACCGCAGTGTCGATGTCGATGATTTATTTAGGAGAGAACAATAACATACACCACCGGTTTCGTCAATAGTGTGGTACCCACATGTTTAGAGTTGGCGCTCTTACACGGAAAAAGTCAATTTACAAATCATGTTCGCTGTATTAGTTGGGTTTTTTCTTTGAGCCCTTTTACAATGGTTGGAAATACTTCATAACGCTTGCTGACGCTTCCTGATACTTATCCAAAATAGCTATTTTTGTTGATTTTATTCGTTTACGGTCATTTCGCACATCTCCCTTCCGACCATCCCGTGCGTTGACGATGAAGCATTCTGGGGCGGGGGGCACGGGGACCCACCTGCCGTCCCGGAGCTTGATCTGCAGGCCCGCCGTGCGGCTGGACCTGAGCACGGAGATGATGTACGGGTCCGTGTGCTCCCCAAACCCGTCACGCCGCAGTCCACCGGCGGCAGCAGCGGGCAGGGCGGGTAGTGGTTCATGCACACCAGCTTGTCGCTGCCTTCCCGCCCCACCACCATCGCCCTCAGCAGGGACCGATCCACGCCCAGGGGCCCTCCGCTATGAGCTCCAGCACCCGCCCGCACACCTCTCTCACCGCAGCCGTGTACTCCTCCAATGGCGCTCTGCATGCTCATGCATCCAGTCCGCTGAGTGAGTCGACCCAGGTGTGCGTGCACGGCGAAGACGAAGCAAGATCAACAGCTAGCTAGCTTACCGGAGCGAGGGCGGCAGGGAGGAGACCTTGACGGTGTTGGCGCTGACGGAGAGGAGGAGGTACTCCAGCCACCCGACGTCGCCGTTGGAGCCGATACTCTTGCTGCCGTACCCCATGGGGTGGGCGGCGCCGGACATGTCCAGCTTCTCCTGCGTAGGCAGCGCGAAGAACGCCATCGCGCGGGCCTCCAGCGCCTCGGCGACGCGCGCCGGCACGCCGTGGTTGGTCGCCCTGAAGAAGCCCACGCTGCGGCACGCGTCGGCCACCGCCGCGGCCGCGCCCGGCGCCAACAGGTCCACGTACGGGATGGCCGCAACGCCCGCCTGGTGGATTTACTATTCTACCCTTGATTAAAAAAATAACTACGAAAAAGGAATTGCCACTATTTTATTTGAAGTCCTAATCCTCTTAACTTTGGAGGCGTTGGGAGACGTTTGGACGTATATGGGCCCACCGACCATAGACACATCCAACGCCTCCTGACACCTTCCTCATTGACGCCTCTCAACGCCTTCCCTCATACAGGCCCACTAATCATTGACACAGCTAACGCTTTCTGACGCCTCCGCAACCATAGTAAAAAAGTTTCTTTTTCTTTTTACATTTTCTCTCACTATAAACACTGAGGGTTTGTTTGGTTGCACTCATGTTGATCTCAGTCCGTATGTTTTCATCTCCATTTACTCCAGCACGCGTGAGTTGGAGTGGACACGAGTGCAGCTAACACAAGGCCCGAGGGCTATTGCAGTCTGATTTTTTCCAATTTTGTTTTCCATATATATCATCCTTTTTTTCCATATTTTGAAATGTCATTCAATACAAACAAAGTCGCACGGAACACAAAAGGCTCCAAAAAAAATCAACAAATGGAATTTACCACAACATTCACCACACACACATAATATTATTCAAGAAAAACAGCGCAAAACAAGCTCAAACAGATCACCGATGTACACAAGGCCGGTGCCGCACACATACAGATGAATGCAAATAAACGCTGCACTGCAAAGATGGATCACATCGGAGCCGGCGCTGCCGGCGAGCCACCGCTGCCTAGGTCCGGCTGGTAGTATGGCAGCACGGTATAGACAGTCTGCATGATGGTCATGACGAGTAGGAAGACGGCGGCGGCGAGCGACATGAACGCCCAAGGGCTCCGGAAGTAGGTGTGGATGAGGTTGGCGCGCCACATGTTCCACGGCTTCCGGCAGTAGGCGTTCACCTCCCGGTGCACGGCGTCCAGCGCGCTCTCGGCCTCCAGCACCACGTCCTTGGAGATGCTGTTGAAGAGCTTGGCCACGGCCTTGTCGCTGCCGACGGCGTTCTGGATGATGCCCTTGGAGCTGAGCAGTGCCACGTCCTTGGCGGAGTCGATGATGTTGTCCATGAAGAAGATGTACGCCGTCACGTCGTTGCCGGCGCCGACGTGCAGCCGCTCGAACTCCATCATGTTGAGGAACATGTACTCGGTGGAGTCGTCCACCGTCACCGCCGGCATGCTCAGCACGCCGTGCCGGAAGCGGATGTCGTGGAGGCTCTCCGAGATGCTCTTCTTGAACCGGATCCCGGCCTCGTACAGCTCCACCGCGGACCGGATGATGTCCGTCTCCGGCACCTGGCTCGGTGAAGGGTGCTGGTAGTGGCCGTAGAGCATTTTCCGGCGGTGCACGTCCAGCGCGTGGAGCCCGATGCCGACGCCGGAGGTTGGCAGCCGGGGCGTCGGCGTCAGGAACCTCAGCACCATCCTGTTGATGACATCGCCATTCTGCATCCATCATGATTCATGTGCACATGCATGAAAGTTTCGTGTTAGTTCTGGTTCTAGTTCAGCAGTAAGATGATATATAAAGTGATATTCGATCTGATCTGTCCGTAAATTTCTGATTTGTGACATGTTAGACCTTAGAAACAGAACCCACTTATTTTTTTGAAAGGCAAGTGTGATACCATGTGAAAAGAAGAGAATTCAAGATGATGGACGGTGACAGGAACACGCCTAGCTTTGCCTTTTGCTTTATTTTGACTTCGATTCGATCGATGCCTTGATAAAGCGAAGCATAAAGAAAACACTACCTAAAAAACGAAACGAATTTACGAGTTCGACTGCATGCATGACTTCTCGATGGATACCATACCGTAGGCTTGCCAGTCTCGACGGCGACGAGCTTCTCGAGCAGGATGAGCGGCTGTTGGCCAAGATCAATCACAAACACACGAGTATAGCAGTGGCTAGCCTAAACAATCGAGCAAAAACGAGATCAAGTGCAAGAACAGCAAGAACACATGGCAACCGCCACCAGGGCAACAGGGTGACAGCGCCCCTTTTCGCTCTCGTTCACCACGAGTACACAGACGGATACTAGATAGTGGAGAGAACCATAAGTCCTCTTACATCAGGCTACTTAACATAGTAGCAAACGCACACGATTTCTAAAGAAAAGCAACTGCTACACACGATACAAGTCACAGCGAAACACACATTGCAGACAACCGCTGAGTCGTGGGCGCGGTCACCGCTCACCGCTGTTCCTGCTCGCCAAGGCTTGATTCAAACTTGAACTTTTCGGCCTGCTCCACGTCACCAGCTCATTGCACAAGTGTTCCACGTTGACATTGACAGGTTTACACTAACATTCTCCCCCTTAATCCTGTCAAGCAGTAGCGTCAAGGTCCCTGACACCCAACAAGTGCCTCATCACCACCAGTTTTGCCACTGGCAATGCCTTGGTCAATGCATCGGCTTTCTGCTCATCAGTGCTAACCCTCTTCACTGTAATCTGACCTCTCTCCACACACTGCCTGATGAAGTGATACTTGATATCAATGTGTTTACTTCTTCCATGAAACACAGGATTGTTCATCAGAGCTCTAGCAGAGTTATTGTCTACATAAAGAGTTACTGCACTAGGCCTTTCTTCAGTGATTTCACTCAACAGATTTCTTAACCACAGAGCTTGCCTTGCTGCTGAAGTAGCGGCCATAAACTCTGCTTCACAAGATGACAGAGCCACTGTCTTCTGCTTCTGGGAACACCAGCTAACCAAAATTTCTCCCAAGTAAAAAGCCATCCCACCAGTACTTGTTCTTTCAACTTGATCAGCTCCATGATCACTGTCAGTGTAACCCACCAACACTCCTGTACCACCACCTTGAACATACACCAGTCCATACTCAGTAGTGCTCTTCAGGTACCTCATGATCTGCTTTACTGCCCCAGCATGAATCACTGTTGGCTTCTCCATGAATCTACTAGCTAGACCCACTGAATATGACAGGTCTGGTCTTGTATGTAACAGATACCTGAGACAACCAATCATCTTCCTGTATTCTGTTGCATCAACTAGCTTTCCTCCCTTGTCTTCATTCAGTTTGTTTCTGGGCTCCATTGGACACTTGCTTGAATTGCATTCTGCCATCCCAAATTGCCCCAAAACCTTTCTAGCATAAGTAGACTGTTTTACAGTGATATGATCCTCTTTCTGATCCACCTCAATACCAAGATAGTAAGAAAGGAGACCAAGGTCTGTCATCTCAAATTCACTCTTCATCTGTTGCTTGAACAACTTGACACTCTCTAGATTTCCTCCTGTAATTATCAAGTCATCAACATAAACTCCCAAGGGTACTGCATTTTTCCCATGCCCTCTTGTATAAACTGCTTGTTCACTCATACATCTTCTGAAGTTCAGTTTTCTCAGGCTCTTGTCTAATCTGACATTCCAAGCCCTTGGTGCTTGTTTAAGTCCATACAGAGCTTTACTTAATTTGAGTACACACTGCTCTTTCCCTTTCACAACATACCCTTCTGGCTGTGAAACATAGACTTCTTCCTCCAACTCACCATGTAGAAAAGCTGACTTCACATCAAGATGATGAACTTTCCAACCTTGATTAGCTGCTAGTGCTAGCAACACCCTCACTGTGTCCAATCTGGCCACGGGAGCAAAGACTTCTTCATAGTCAACTCCATGCTTTTGCACATATCCTTTTGCAACTAACCTTGCTTTGTGTTTTACCACATCCCCCTCTGAATTCCTTTTCAGTTTAAACACCCATTTCAAACCAATGGGCTTCTTTCCAGCAGGTAGCTTAACCAGCTCCCATGTCTTATTCTTCTGAATGGACTGCATTTCTCTGTCCATTGCATCAACCCAGTCTTGACTGTCAGCAGCATCCCTGAAACATGTTGGTTCCTCCATTTCCACTAGCAGTGCTTCCACATTCTCATCCATCAGCTCTACTTCATATGAGTCATCATATACTTCATTCAAGCTTCTGAATCTGATTGGTCCACTGTCAGTGTCTATGGTGTCATCTACATCCATACTGTCATAACCAGTGACTAACAGATGTGGTGAACTCTACGGAGTAGCTGGTTCTGATCCTATTGTCGAATTTTGTTCAGTCTGAACATCATAATCTCCCATTTCTGCATTCATGCCTCCAGTTGATTGCTCTCCACCACTAGTTGCTCCCCCTGTGTCATTGACACCTTGAGCACCTTGTGCGTCACCAACACCACTATCAAGACTCCCATAATCACCAGAGTAGAATTGACCATCCTTCTCATCTCTGTTTTCAGCAAAACTGAAACTGTCTACAGACTCCCAGCTCCACTTGAGAGATTCCTCAAACACAACATCCCTGCTAACCACAATCTTGTTGGTTTTTGGATTGTACATCCTGTGAGCTTTGCTGCCTTCTTCTATCCCAAAGTAGACCATTGGCACACTTTTGTCATCAAGTTTCTTCAGATGTGTTCCCACAATCTTCACATGTCCCTTGCAACCAAAAATTCTCAAATGACCCAGATGAGGTTTTCTTCCATTCCATCCTTCATATGGTGTTCTGTACCCCATGGACTTAGTTGGCAGTCTGTTCAACAGATAGACTGAATGTCTTACTGCCTCTGCCCAAAAAATTCCAGGGATCTCCATGCTCTTCAATAGGGATCTTGCCATTTCCATTACTGATCTATTCTTCCTCTCAACCACTCCATTTTGCTGTGGAGTGTAGGGAGCTGTAAACTAATGCTTGATCCCACCCTGCTCACACACACTCTGAAAGGATTTTGACAGAAACTCTCCACCTCTATCAGATCTAAGAATCTTGATCTCATAACCAGAGCTCTTCTCAACCTCAGCTCTGAACTTGATGAATGCATCTACTGCCTGGTCTTTTGACTTTAGAATGTACACTGTTGTCCATCTAGTGCAGTCATCCACCAAAAGCATGAAATACTTGTTATCTGCTAATGTGGATGGAGTAATGGGCCCACACAAGTCAACATGTACAAGCTGCAATGGTTCATCTGCTCTCCACAACACTGACCTAGGAAAAGGCTTTCTTGCTTGTTTTGCTGTCAGACAAGACTGACAGATCTGATCTGGATGTTGAATTAGTGGTACTCCCCCAACCATCTCCTTGTCAACTAGTTGCTTCAATGCATGAAAATTTACATGACCTAGCCGACCATGCCACAACCAAGCATTCTCACTAGCATGACTCAACAAACAGGTTGGTTCTACTGACACTAACTCAATCTTATACAATCAGTTTCCTGTTCTCTGAACTTTCATGATCAGTCTTCTTGGGTTTTTCTCTGACACCTCAAGTACATCATCATCCATTACTACTTGGTGCCCAATTTCAGTTAGTTGACCTAAACTAATCAAATTGCTCTTCAACTTAGGTATGTAATAAACATCTCTAAGCACCCACTGATCACCTATTCTACCTTGAAACAGAATAGACCCCTTTCCCTCAATCTCTACTGATGAACCATCACCAAACCGTACCTTTCCAGTAGAGGTTTGATCCAATTCTCTGAACTTCTAACGATCCCCGGTCATGTGATTGCTGGCGCCATTATCCAGGTAACAGACATCATCTCTGACCTCTCCCTCGCCAACGAAGAACAGCTCGGGCATCACCTTCTTCTCTTTGAGTATCATCTCTGTATGAAGACTCGTGTTTGATGCTGGCTCAAATGGTCCCAGTTCCACTGTTTCCGCGAGCAACACCACCGGCTCCATCTCCACTTTTCTCACATGGTGTGCCTCCTCGTCCTTCTTCTTCTCACCGGGGCAACGATTTGCGTGGGCCCATATGTCTGGCACTTGAAACACTTGATGTGACTTTTGTCACGAATAGTGTTCTCCCTTCCAGCTTCACCGCGCCCACCACGGCCACCCCGGCCTCCACCACGACCGCGCCCACGGCCACGGCCGCCACCGCCCTGAGACTTCCTGCCACCAGAGCTCTCGCCTCCTCCTGACTTCTTCTGGCGCGCCTCCCACTCCGCCTGAGTGAGCAGCGCCTGCCCGTCGGCAGAGCGACTTCCACCGACTCCCCGCCTGGTGGTTCGCTCCTCGAACGGCTTGAGTCGACCAACAGCTTCGTCGAACGCCAAAGTCTGGAGGTTATAGAACTATTTAATCCCGGCTATGACATGGATGAACTTGTCTGGCACGGTGTCGAACAGCTTCTTCACAATCGTCGCATCCTCCAATGTCCCGCCTAAATTGCCGTACTTGACCGACATCGCCGTCAGCTTCCCGGCGAACTCATCAACAGTCTCCTCCTTCATCTTCAGCGCATCGAATTCAGCCTTCAAAGTTTGCAGGCGCGCGACCTTGACGCGTTCCGCGCCCACAAATCTTGCCTTCAGAGAGTCCCAAACTTCCTTCCCTGTCTTCTTCTTCGCCACTTGCATCAACAGCTCGTCCGACAGGCACTGGAAAAAATGCGCCCGCACCTTCTTGTCCTTCCCAGCCAGCGCCTCCGTCACGGCTCCCGCCGCCGAATTTCCCTCCGGCGGCTCCACTACATCCCACCACCCCTGCTCCTCCATGATCGCCTGCACCCGGATACTCCAGCTGGTGTAATTGGTCGTCGTCAGCGTCGGGAACACCTGCCGGTGCCCGCCGTCGCCGCTTCCCCGACCCCCATCAGCAACCGTCAGCGACATGATGAGCTCTCGGTGGATCTCGAGTATGTGATCGGCTCCGATACCAAATGTTGGCCAAGATCAATCACAAACACACGAGTATAGCAGTGGCTAGCCTAAACAATCGAGCAAAAACGAGATCAAGTGCAAGAACAGCAAGAACACATGGCAACCACCACCGGGGCAACAGGGTGACAGCGCCCCTTTTCGCTCTCGTTCACCACGAGTACACAGACGGATACTAGATAGTGGAGAGAACCATAAGTCCTCTTACATCAGGCTACTTAACATAGTAGCAAACGCACACGATTTCTAAAAAAAAAGCAACTGCTACACACGATACAAGTCACAGCGAAACACACATTGCAGACAACCGCTGAGTCGTGGGCGTGGTCACCGCTCACCGCTCACCGCTGTTCCCGCTCGCCAAGGCTTGATTCAAACTTGAACTTTTCGGCCTGCTCCACGTCACCAGCTCATTGCACAAGTGTTCCACGTTGACATTGACAGGTTTACACTAACAGCGGCAACTGGTTCTCGAGCATGAGCATGTCGCGGCGGATGTAGGGCACCATGTAGAGCACCCCATGGTGGCTGAAGATGGGGTCGTTGGGCGCGTAGTCCACGGCGGTATTCCTCCCGTCGAGGCCGGCGGCCCTCATCACCTCCAGCAGGAAGCAGCCATCGACGATCATCACCTCCAGGAACCGCTCCCTCCCGCCGCCGGCGCCGCGCCAGTCGGCGCCTAGGTCCAGGTACGCGCTCTCCAGCGGCTCCGCGATCTCCTCCACGGCGGCCACGAAGTCCTCCAGCGGCCGCTTGGCGCGGGGCAGCAGGTGCCGCAGCGCCCGGCGCTTGTGCTCCTCCATGGGCAGCAGCTCCGGGTGGCCGTGGTGGAAGGGGCCCAGCGACACCACCTGCGGCTTGTACGCCTTGGGCTTGAGGTCCTTGATGCACGCCGGCACGCGGTAGATGCAGTGCCGCTGCCACCGCGACACCTCCACCGACGCGTCCGCCTCGCCCAGGTCCTTCTCCACGTCCACCACCCACGGCCGCCTGCCGCTGGCGCCACCGGCCGCCGCCATGATGGACGATCCGATCGACCAGCAGTTGATGATCAATGCACGTAGCTGATGATTTGTCTAAGTAAACATAAACATGGAATTCGATCGATTGCTAGCTAGCTAGATTTGTAGGATCTTCATGGAGGCATCGATGTTAGACACTAATCTAGGCTAGATCGATCGAACCTTAAATATATAGAACTACGGGGATGATCGATAGCTAGGCGCGTTGCCAATGGCAACTAACGTACGTACGCATATGTGGTTACTTGCGTTGCATGCCACCGCGTGCGTGCGAAGTGCATGAAAAAGATGTCACTGTCATGTGAATGCATATGGCTAGCATCTATTCAATGAGTTCTAAGCTTAGTCTAGTGCTCCATTCGAAATATAATTGTGTTTTCTTTTTTAGAAAAAGGAATAATTTTGGCCTCTACAAACGTACACAGTCAATCTCTTACAAGATTTTCAGCATAAATGCTGATTAACAAATAAAGGGAAAGAGCAAACTTTAGAATTAAATTTTATAAGCAAAGTCTATTATTGCTTTTCCATCCATTCTTGGTGAAGATATCCAGCGCGACCACCTCCAAACATTTGCTCGACAACCGGATCATATCTCTCTAGTGTCCTCACGCTGCAGCAACGCCTAAAACCCCAACCAATATGTTTCCTTGATCGAAGGTAGCCTACAAAAAGGAAGTATATTGGGTTTTCTAGGCTAACTATATTTTTTCACGTTGCAATGCGACGCGTCACACAATCTATGGTTATCAGGGCGGCAGAGCTCAAAGATAAGTAAATATCGGTTAACTGGTTGTGAAGATGCAGTCAAATGAGTTACATGCTTAGTGCCGTGAATGTCCAGGAAGATATTATTTTGGTCACCGAGAGGTGCACGCTTTTATGGCTAAGAGATGATCGTACTCATCCCCGATGCAAAGTACATGATTTAATGTTTACTTATGCTTTTAAAGCTGTTCTTCAACTATGAGTGCTTAACGCTTTAGCCTCCTTCCCTCCTATATAATCTTAATGTTTTAGCCTTCTTCAGTCCTATTTGGATCTCCTAAAACACCATAAGAATGGTATAGAGCAACATAAGAACGAGATCCAAACACTTGTATTCTAGGGAAGATATTTTTGTTATCTAACTATCTACCCAAAGCCAGCTATTTGGAGATACTTCCTATGCAAAGACAATAATCTAGATTATTTGTTGGCTATTTAGTTCCTCCATTCCAAATTGTAAACCATTGTGGGTTTTCTAAATACATAGCTTCTACTATATATCTAGACATAATGTGAAAGCTATGTATCTAGAAAAAGTCAAAATGACTTATAATTTTGAACCAAAGCAGTTGACTATATTTTCACAATGAGAATGAGATCCAGAGCATAAGGGTCGTTAAACTACTTCTAGCCCTACATCTTCCAAGTGTTTTCGGCCTAATTGTTCAAGCGCTAACTCTCTTTAATTCCACTGCTAGCTGTTATCTTTTCTCATAAATAATGCAATGTTTAAAGAGAATATTAATTGAGTGTAAGATGATCATTTTATCTAATCTTGGTTCATGTCCTCGGGTCTAAAAACTACGAGGATTGTAAATCGGAGGTACTCTACCTAGGGCTAGGCTAAACGTTTAAACCAACTAAATGGTGATTAAACAGGATAAATAGCTGATTAAATGGACACGACAAGCACTGTAGCGTGTAAATGCGCTAATAAACGGTCGTGTAGGCGAACAATGACTCTACCACATTTAGAATTTTCTGTAGAGGTTTTACATAACGATGTGATCAAGATGCCGGTGCGAATTATAATTATAATGTAATAATATAATAATGTGTGAACTGATTGATTAGCTGGCCAGAACAAACATTGAGGAAGCGAGGAATATGTACAAGGAAGGCCGCCGTTGTTGGAAATGGTGCATGAATGTACGTAGGACGAAGAAAGTTGCTTGCGTGGTCAGAGAATAGACTAGAGAGCAGGGGAGGTATCTTGGTCGTTGCTCTCTCTCTAGTTTTCCATCATCATCCATGCATGAGATGGAGCCGAGAGGAATCAAGAAAGGAAGCTCCAGGTGCACGCCACACACGTGATACGTGCACGGAAAAAGCTCCGTCGAAACTAATAAATGGGTCAAGCACAAGCAGGATCTGGTCAGCCTTTTTTTGGACAAAGTTCAGGAAATTCGCGCGCAGTTTAGTTATGTGGGCTTGCAGGGGAGATGTTGGGCCGCCATAGGTTGGAAGAGCATTGCATTGCTGGGGTTTGTTGGGCCGCAAACCTGTTAATGATTTGGCCCCAAACTAGTACAGTATTGTTGTTGCTCTAGATTTTTTTTCCCTGGGAATATGCTTGCGTCGCTATGGGGAAGGACATGGTGGTATTTTCTGGGCTAGCTCCGGGCACTGGGAAGACAGAGGCAGACCTGCTCCTTAAAGATCGTCTCCAACGAGAATCTTCATAGACATCAAAATCTAAGAGATTCAAAATTAGCCTTCAACAGAGTACCTATACAGGAGACCTATTTTGGATTGCCTGAGAGGCACAATCCAAATATGAGCATCATCTCTCCTGGAAACCTATTTGCAGAAATGATTTTTTTTGGGTCTTGTTGTTAGAGAAGATACCGAATAGATATTGAACCTTTTGCCTGTAGCGCTACCTGAAGGATGACTGGGTCTTGTATTTTGGATGTTGTTGTTGGAGATAGCCTAAGTGCAGGACGTGACAGAGGTGTTCAACGTTGAAGCAATTGAATTGTGTAGGCCAATTGTCGGAGATCGATCATGGTTTCTTTGCAGATAGAGTGCAGAGCCAAATCTAAGAGCCCTCAGCCCCCACCCGCGGCATCCATTGCGACACAGCATGGTCGTTGGCTTGCTCAGCAGTGTCACTACAGGATGAGAGCACCAGGAGCATATCGGGGGCTGTTGAGTAATTAGGTAATTTTGTGATTAATTTCTAGATTAATAGCAGAATATAAATCATTACAATCCCATAAACTAACATGTAGATCTTTAACATACTAGTTAAATCAGGCAGCACTAAAAGTAATATAACTAGCAACATAGCTAAGATCATCATAATCAACACAGTAGACGAACGACAATAATAAATTGGTCGCGTGGTGTGTACCTTTTATTTGCAGAAGAAAATGGTGTCGCTGGTAAAGATGATGCAGAGTGAGACGCTGCTGCTGCTGGTACTAAATCGTCGATGAGTGGTGAAGGAAGAGCTCGGAGCAACTAACGACGAATACGCTGGGACGTAGCGTTACCTGACTTGGATGGAAGACGACCCGTCGTGAAAGTCGGGAGCAGTCACACGACGAGCGCTTTCTAAAAACCTTATTCGTTCTCTCGCGGTGCAGGATCACAAGGACGAGGGTTCCGGAGACTTGCTCTCCCGAACATCAGTGCACGTAGACGCCGGGATGGAGAGACTACGACGGCAGCGCAGCAGCGAGAAAAAAAATACTAATTTACTACATTTGGATTTTTCAAACTAGAACTCTCAATAGTAGTTTTTGGTGTACCTTTTCCCAAGAGGATTGGTATATATATATGTGTGTGTGGAGAGTATATTCAGTAACCAGTTACAAAATAAGTTATTCTGTAACCATCTCTATTTACGATAATTTTATATATTAATTTACGATAATGTCAATACATATTTACGATAGTTGGGTTACTATAACACATGGGGATATTTACCATAACGTTATAGTAAACCACTTAGTAAGAAGTTATTATAATCTTGTAAATTAACATAGTAATTATCGTAACTCAAAGTGGCTACAGAATAAGTTATTTTGTAGCCAGCTATATATATATATATATATATATATATATATATATATATATATATATATATATATATATATATATATATATATATGGAGGAAAACTCCCTACCTTCACATCTATTAGCAATATGGTACGAATTGATGTTGCACCTCCCACCTCTACTTATGGGTGTAAACATTAAAGCCCATTAGGGAACACATGTATTGGCCCTTTGAGATTTATAAGAATTTATTGATACGGATTTAGGGGAACTAACCATATAAATTCTAACAACCCTCACCGGATCTTAACTGTCCAGTATAGATATTTTTCTTCTCCCACTACTATTTACATACTAGTGTTTCAGCAGAGACTGTTAAGTTGAACATCCACCTAGAGCTTCAAGTTACACCCATTCACAACTTGAACAATGGACTACGCCTTGAATTATAAGTTTTGTGCGAACGAGTTTCACTCAAAGTCAAACTAGTACTTGGCTACCAGTTGCATTCCCCGTGGGTGGAGCATATACGTTGTACTCCCTGGTCTCTTCATGAGCTTACTAGAGATCACCCAAGTCTCATAGACTACGACGTTTTACAGTCCGACTCATATAGGTATGTTCTTTCAAGAATGCTCTACAGGACAGCACATTCGCTTGTTAAAGCCAATAGAACATATTAAGGCATTCGCCAACCTACCTTACAGCGCCTCATCGCACAGAGAGTATTGCATCTTCACTTAGCGAGGGTTATAGATTACTCTCCTCAGTTTACCGATAGTTCGTTCTTCCTAGGTCCTTTAGTTACGGGATCTCCGATCAAAAAGGTTGGGTTACTACTAATCTAAACTCACATGGGTCTCATACCCATCTCCCTTGATGCATTTTCTATCACATTTCGTGATAGCCCTTTTGTAAAGGGATCTGCCAGGTTTTTGTCTGTTTGCACGTATGCCACTACTATTACTCTGGAGTTTCTCAACTTCCTGACAGTCTTCAAACGTCTTTTAATGTATCTTGTTGACTTCGCATTATCCTAGCACTGTTCACTTTAGTAATCACAGTTTGATTATCATAGTTCATAAGGATAGCCGGTATTGGTTTTTCAACCACCGACAAGTCCAACAAGAGCTCACGCAGCCATTCTGCCTCTGTAGAAGCTGTATCTAAAGCAGTAAGTTCTGCTTCCATGGTTGATTTTGTCAAAATAGTTTGTTTGCAAGACCTCCATGACACTGCGCCACCTCCAAAAGTAAACACATACCCACTAGTGGCGTAGATTTGGTTAATATCAGATATCCAGTTCGAATCACTATATCCCTCGAGCATAGCTGGGTGCCTAGAATAGTGAATCACAAAACTCATTGTACCTTTAAGATAACGCAAGACCCTTTCTAGTGCACGTCAATGATCATCACCCGGGTTGGACGTGTACCTACTCAACTTGCTCACATCAAAAGAGATATCTGGTCTTGTTGCGCTAGCTAAATACATAAGTGAACCAATAATCTGAGAGTATCTCAAATGGTCTCTACCTATCTTTTTGTTCTTTCTCAAAGTCACGCTAGGATCATAAGGTGTTGGAGAAGGCTTGCTATCCATAAATCCAAACCGGCTCAAGACCTTCTCAACATAGTGAGATTGCAGCAAAGTAATCCCACTATCATTCTTAATCAGCTTAATGTTTAGAATCACATTAGCCTCTCCAAGATCTTTCATGTCAAAGCTCTTAGATAGAAAAGACTTGACCTCATTAATTGCATCAAATTTCATGCCAAAGATTAGAATATCATCGACATATAAGCATAATATAACAGTATTGCCCCCACCATGTCGATAGTACACACACCTATTAGCCTTATTTACGGCAAAGCCCGTACTCGTTAAAGTTGTGTCAAACTTCTCATGCCATTTTTTAGGTGCTTGTTTCAAGCCATACAAAGATTTCAGTAACTTGCACACCTTGAGCTCTTCACCTTTTAATATAAACCCATTAGGCTGATCAATATAGATTTCCTCATTGAACTCTCCATTAAATAATGTTGTCTTCACATCCATTTGATGAATGAGAAGACCATATGAGGTAGCCAGGGAAAGTAGCACTCGAATAGTGGTCATTCTAGCAACAGGTGAATAAGTATCAAAGAAATCCTCGCCTTCCTTCTAGGTATAACTCTTGGCCACAAGCCGAGCCTTGTACTTGTCAATAGTACCATCAGGTCTAAGCTTCTTCTTGAACACCCACTTACAGCCCACAGGTTTACAACCAAATGGCAGCTCAGATAATTCCCAAGTTCCATTAGAAAGAATCGAGTCCATCTCACTACGAACAGCTTCTTTCCAATCATCTGCGTCTAAAGATGCATATGCCTCTGCAATAGAGGTGGTAGTATCATCCACAAAGTACACAATGAAATCATCACCAAAAGATTTTGCAATTCTTTGTCTCTTGTTCCTCGTAGGAACTTCATTGTCATCCTTCTCAAGGACTTCTTCAAGTGGTTGCTCAAATGACTCAATAGGTGTTGACACCGTTTTTTGCACGTGTCCAAATGATCAGAGTGGGCTAATCGGCAGGAGGAGAGTTACTGTATACGCTGACAGCCGTGAAAATCAGCTTGTAAAGATGGTTGCCGATGAATGGTGGTGATCGATTGAAAGGTTGATTTAGACTCGGGCATTGCCGATAAGGTTGGAGATATTAGTGTCGATGCCGATGAAGGAAGGCTTGAAAACTACTGCCGATGAAACAGGAAGTATGCCGATGGAAAGGAGGTCGGTGAGAATTCCATCGTAATCGAGGCGGACAGGGAAATAGATAGGAGTTGATTTCCTTTTCTATATTTGTTAGAGTATGATTCATGTAAGAGTCACGTGTTTCCTTAGATATGGACTTGGTGTCCTAGTCGTATTTGGTTTTGTCTCTTTAGATCAGGGTATAAATATAGATTGAGGGGCAATATAATAGGGATGAATCAATATATCAAAAACCAATTTTTACTCCTATTTGCATCTACTTACTTTTCGGCGACTTCGTCAATTTGCATATTTTTCCTTTTTACGAGTTCTCATTGATTCGGCGAGTTGCATCGTTTCAATGCAACCTTCGGCGATTCTCGAGTTCCGCGTGAGTACCTCTTGGCCGTGACTTCCGGGCGTATCGCTGTTGTCAGGACCAAAGTGCTCGTATCTTCATCCTTGTCGATTAACAGGTCAAATCGACTGGCACGCTTTGGATATCGATTCGGGTATTAGCCCTTTGTGTTTGCAGATTCTCTTTTGCATCAACACATCTTTTGGCACGCCCGGTGGGACACATCAATCCGAACAATATGATCAATCCCGAGATCGATTCAGGGAACATTATTGCGGTATCAGAAGAAGATCTTAAGGAAGAGCAGAGGCAGGCTATGGAAAAGGCTATAGAAGAATATAGGCAGCTTTATCTGAGATCATTTAGCCTGAACAAGAGTGGGCAAGTCATCCAGAAGCAAGATTTGTCGTTGCCTCGGCAGGTTACCTTTGACTCCAATCCTGGTAAACTTCAAGAGATGGTTAATTCTGCAGTAAATCATGCTTTGATTAATCATTCCAATGTGCTGTCCAATACTGTTCATAATGCTGTGGTTCGAACTCTCAAAGAAGGACAAGCGTCACTGCATTACGTTGGGCCTGCCTATCACCAACCAGAGCCGGCATCTGTCAATACTCCATCGGCTCCCTCGGCCGTTGTGGGTACAGAAGTTACTTCTCCTCCAGTATCGGCAGGCTTACCTAATATTCAATCTACACCGATACGATCAGATCCGGTACTACCAGGAGGACGAGTTCAACAATACGAGATCTATCGGCATCAGCTATGTCAGCCCCATGTCTCGAATAGCCAGATTCCTGCTAATTGGTGGGGATATGGTATGCCTCCGGAGTCATCTGCTTTCAATCCTGGGTTACCTCAAGTGTTTGATGCAGTAGGAAAAGCTCCTATACTATCGGCTGTTTCACCGATGGCTCAAGTGCCTCAATATGCCACAAAGAACTCATCGTGCAACCAACTCCGGGAGGTTTCCAGATGCCTTTGGTTCAAACACCCAATTCAAGTCCATCGGCAAGCTTATCGCCGATGCAAAGCAAAAAAACCCTATGAGTCAAACTGGGGTTCAGATTCATGCCTCAAGCTGGTTATAATTATCCAACAATGTCAGCAAATTACCAGCCATCGGTAAGTTTTGTACCAATGAGTTCCAATAATGGTTGGTCGGAGACGATTTACTGTTCAACATACAGATTCAACAAAATCAGCAGTTGCGAGGATTCAACAAGGTCATATGCAAGCTGGTTTCAGAATCAAGCATCGGCAACTCAATGATGAATCCTTTCAAAAGAAAGTTAATAGACCACAAGTAACGGCAAATATGCCGATTCTTTGGAGATCGTGGGCCACAAAGATATGTGGAAGGATATCAAAGAGTACCTCCTGTAGAAATTTAGTCGGGTTAAATCGGCAGGAGGGTCGATGCTTTTTGGCCGATAAGATAGCGAAATTATGAAGGATCGATTTGGGATAAAGCCCAAGGTCAATACTTATTCTTATCGGACTCCATACCCTCCTGCATATGATTTAATTCCTCTCCCAAATCGGTACAAGGTACCAGATTTCACTAAATTCTCTGGGCAAGATGATACATCAACAATGGAACACGTCAATCGCTTCATTATTCAATGTGGAGAGGCAAATAGCGAGATGAATTAAGAGTTCGATTATTTTCATCATCTTTATGCGGATCGGCATTTACATGGTTCATTTCATTACCACCAAATTCTATTATTACTTGGGCTGATCTAGAAAAACAATTTCATAAGTATTTCTTTGCTGGAATCCATGAAAAGAAGCTTACCGATTTAGTAAAATTGAGACAGCGTAATGATGAATCAGTAGAAAGCTTTGTGCAAAGGCTACGAGATGTAAAAAATAAGTGCTACATCCTGGTGCTGGATGATCGGCAGCTTGCCGATCTGGCTTTCCAAGGGTTATTGCCGCATCTTAAAGACAGATATGCTTCTCAGGAGTTTGAAAGCCTCAGTCATCTTGTGCAAAGGATCTCTGATCAAGATACTAGGGTTTTTGAACCTAAAAAGAATTGGAGTAAAAAAGTATCATTTGTTGAAGAAGTAGGAGATTCTGATTCTGATGAAGAACCAGTTATCGGCTTAGCTGAGTGGGTTAAGAATAAAAAGCCGATATCTTGTCCCTTTGGTCAGAAAGAGCCAAAAAAGTTTACCTTTGATATCACCAAGGTCGACAAGATATTTGATCTTCTGCTTCAAGAGGACCAAATTAAGCTGTCACCTAATCATGTGATCCCATCGGCAGAAGAGTTGAAGAAGATCTTGTACTGCAAATGGCACAATGCAACTTCACACAGTGCAAATGAGTGCAAGGTGTTCAGGCAACAGTTACAATCGGCTATTGAATCTGGGAGAATTAAGTTTGGTACTTCCAAGGCCCAGAAACCGATGAAAATTGATCAACACCCTTTTCCAGCAAATATGTTGGAGGCCAAAGGGAAGACCAAGGTATTGACGTCAGAGGCTGCTGAGAAAAATGCATCAGTGGATCCCCAACATCGGATAACTACCGATGATGCAAAAAGTAAGGGTTTGCTTTGAGAAAGCGGTGAGTTCCAAAACCCTCCTCGACCGGCATTGTGATTACCCATCGAAGGCGCAGCAGGAGGGTTGGCGTCGGTAAAGGACCGATATCGACAACAAAGAAGAAGAGAGACATCGGGAAGAATGGAATCGGCATAAAGATCATTGGAGGTGTCTGCTTTTCATCCATTGTTTGGGAAGAAGGTATTAAATTGCCAATCGCTGAAAATTGCCCCGAGTGCAATGGTTATTATGGGGTCAATCGGTCGAAAAGGAGGTTTCAACACGCAATCGTGGTTTATTTATCAATGAGCCGATCGAGAGGCGAGCATCGATGCATGATCGGTGAAGCGACTTAGTGTACATGAGAGGCTTGGTAAACGCTACCGGATATTTTCCAAGGAATCAAGAGGAGCTTGAGGAGATGGTAAACGCAAGAGTTCCCGATGAAGAAATATTCTCTGAGGACCCTAATATACGCCGTAGAATCAATCGGGATCTGTTATCGGCCGTTTGGAAGACCAAGTTTCCTCGATGGTGCCCGGAGGGTCCGACAAAGACACAAAAAGGAGGATGCAACGTGAGCATCGGGAAGATTTATACCGAGAGGAAAATTCCTCCAATGAGAGGTCCGGTCATCGGCGAGCAAGCGTGTAAAACACAAAAATAAGGGTCCATCGGCGGATGTTAATATGGTATTCATGTTGCCAATGGAGTTTTTGGCACTATCTCGATAATGAGGAAGAAGTTGTTCTCTCGATCAAGTAGCTCAGATTGACACTAGATCCAATGATGGCTGTTTTTGAGAAACCTACCGATGACGAGAGACAAACATCTTAAGGCTTTGTTTGTGAAAGGCGAGTTGATGGGCGACTTGTATCTAAATATACTTATCGACGGAGGGGTCTGCGATTAATATTATGCCTTATGTGATGTATCGGAAACTTGGTAAGGGAGATCAAGACTTGACCAAAACCGATATGATGTTTGAAGGATTTTGAAGGCAATGTGTCACCGGCTAAAGGCGCAAGATATCGTTGAATTGACCATCGGCAAAAAAACATTGCCGGGCGACGTTCTTTGTTATTAATGGCAAGGGTGCATATAATCTGCTTCTAGGGAGGATTGGATTCATGCTAATTATTGTGTTCCTTCTACAATGCATCAATGCCTCGTATGAAGGGATTGGGGATAAGATTGAGGTTGTCCTGGTGATTCTTCTTATATCATCGCATCGGCGAAATCGAGATACTTATGAGCGAACTAAATGAATATCAGGAGAAGTTTGGGAAAAAGAGTTCCTTAGAGTTGCTGATTATGAAATTCCGCCGATCCAAGCAGTCGGTTCTGAAGAAGAGTTTTAATGGATAGGTTTGCCGATAATGGAAAATTAGGTCAAGGGTTCACCTCGGCAGATGATTTAGTAGAAGTAGATATTGGTGATGGCGGTAGGCCAAGACCTACTTTTTATTAGTGCTAAGTTAGATTCCAAGTGTAAGCAAAGAAATAACCGATTTGTTAAAAGAATATAAAGATTGTTTTGCTTGGGATTATACCGAGATGCTCGATTAGACCGATCGATAGTTGAACATCGGTTACCTATCAAATCTGGATTTCGCCACATCAGCAGACAAATACTACCGATGCAACCCTAATACACTTTTCGACGACATTAAGGCCGAAATAACTAAATTAATTGAGGCAAAGTTTATTCGGCAGTGTCGATATGTAGAGTGGATCTCTAATGTGGTTCCTGTTTATAAGAAAAATGGAAAACTTCGTGTTTGTATTGATTTTAGGAATCTCAACAAAGCCACACCGATGGATGGCTATCCAATGCCGATTGCTGATTTGTTGATTGATGCTGCAGCCGGACATCAAATTATCAGCTTCATGGATGGTAATGCAGGTTACAATCAAATATTCATGGCTGAAGAAGATATTCCCAAGACTGCTTTTAGATATCCAGGTCATGTAGGGTTGTTTGAGTGGATAGTCATGACGTTTGGTTTGAAAAATGCCGGCGCTACTTATCAAAGAGCTATGAACTTTATTTTTCATGAATACATCGGCACATTAGTGGAGATCTATATTGATGATGTAGTAATTAAGTCTAGAGATATCACAAAACATCTAGCCGATCTACGAAAAATACTGGAGTGCACAAGGAAGCATGGATTGAAGATGAATCCTAATAAATGTGCATTTGGTGTATCGGCAGGTCAATTCTTGGGTTTTATGGTGCATCAGCGGGGCATCGAAATCAGTAGGAAGTCAATTGATGCAATTAACAAGGTGGTTGCTCCTGCCAATAAAACTGAATTGCAATCTTTGATCGGTAAGATTAATTTCATTAGAAGATTCATATCTAATCTGTCGGGTAAGATCAAGGGCTTTCATCCATTACTTAAATTGAAAGCCGATCGAGAATTTGTATGGGGAGCCGAGCGAAGAAGCTAGCCCTAGATGAAATTAAGAAATATTTAACAAATCCTTCAATGCTAGTTCCACCTCAACATGGGAAACCTTTCAGTTGTATTTGTCAACCGATGATACCAAGTATCGGTTCAGCTCTTATTCAAGAATTTGAAGGAAAGAATGTGTTATTTATTATTTGAGCGTAAGATTAGTGGATCTTTGAGACAAGGTATTCGCCATCGAGAAATTATGTCTCAGGCTTATACTTTTCTTGTGTTAAATTAAGACATTATTTGTTATCTCTTCGAATGTACGGTCATATGCAAAGACGACGTAGTCAAGTATATCTTTGTCGATGCCGATATTAAGTGGTAGAATCGGCAAGTGGATTTTAGCATTATCGAATTTGAACTACGTTACGAAATCGACTAAGGCGCTTAAGGGGCAAGTTATGGCTGATTTTGTCACTCAAGATTTGTAATACAAAGGGACTCTCTGAAGTTGCCCCTTGGACACTTTTCTTGATGGGTCCACATGTGGTGAAGGAGCAGTATATCGGCATTGTGTTGATTTCACCTCAAGGAAAGAAGTATGAGTTTTCATTGCCGATTGTTGCTACATCGACAAACAATCAAATTGAATACCAAGCCTTGATAAAAGGGGTAGAATTGCTTTGAAGGAGATACGTGCGATGTCTTTGTTGAAATCTTTGGTGATTCTATGTTAGTTATAAATCAATTGGCTGGGATTTATGAATGCCGAAGTGAAGTTTTAATTTCGTATTATGAAAGATGTTTGCAATTGTTGAAAGGGTTTAGAGATTTTCGTCTTGAACATATTTCTCGACTGCATAATGAAGAGGCTAATCGACTAGCTCAAAGATGCTTGAGTGTCGACCTATTCAGGAAGTGCTAACATCGGCAGTTGATATCGATGACTGGAGAAAGGAGATTGTCGATTATTTAAAGGATCCATATAAAAAGGTTGAAAGGCGTATAAGGTTCCAAGCTACCAAGTATGTGCTCCTTGATGATGAATTATATTATCGAACTATAGATGGAGTTTTACTCAGATGTGTTAGCAGTGATGAATCGAAAAGTTTGATGGGTGAAATTCATGAAGGAGTGTGTGGAGCGCATCAATTGGCTTTCAAGATGAAGTGGATGATCAGAAGGAATGGATACTATTGGCCGACTATTCTTGAAGATTGTTTTAAATATTTTAAAGGATGTCAGGGGTGTCAAAAGTTTGGTAATATTCAAAGAGCGCTTTGCATCGGCTATGAACCCTATAATTAAACCTTGGCCGCTTACGGGGATGGGCTATCGATCTCATCGGTCGATTTATCCGCCATCGAGCAAAGGACATAAATTTATTCTGGTTGCTACCGATTATTTCACAAAATGGGTTGAGGCAATTCCTTTAAAAAAGGTGACATCGGCTAATATGATCGATTTTGTGAAAGAGCATATTGTTTACCGATTTGGTATTCCTCAAACTATCACTACCGATTAGGGTACTATGTTTACATCGGGAGAATTTGATGAGTTTGCTGTAGGTATGGGAATTAAAGTTTTAAATTCTTCTCCATATTATGCTCAAGCTAATGGTCAGGCTGAGGCTTCTAACAAAGGGATCATCAAACTCATTAAGCGCAAAATTGAAGAAAATCCTAGGAGGTGGCATACAGTATTAAATGAAGCCTTGTGGTCATATCGGATGTCATGTCATGGTACAACCAAAGTAACACCTTATCAGTTAGTATATGGACACGATGCAGTATTGCCTTGGGAAATTAAAACTGGCTCTAGGCGAATACGTTCTCAAAATCAGCTGACAGCCGATGATTATGATACTCTTATGAAGGATGAGTTGGAAGATGTGGCGGGTCATCGGTTAAGGGCTTTAGTTAGCATCGAAGAAAATAAGAAAAGAGTAGCCAGATGGTATGACAAGAAGGTGAAGATAAAGGAGTTTGCCGAGGGAGATCTGGTCTGGAAATTGATTTTACCGATTGGGACTAAAAGTTCAAAGTTTGGAAAGTGGTCTCCTAATTGGGAAGGTCCATATCGGATAAATCAGTCTGTTCCTGGTAACGCATATATTCTAGAAACCCTCCAAGGGGTTGTGTTTCCCAGAGCATTAAATGGAAAATATTTAAAGAAATATTACCCTAGTATTTGGATGGATGCATGAAAGTATAAGTGCCGATAACAGTCCTATCGGCTAAAATTATACAAGGATGTCAATGTCTCATAAAATGCCAATGCAATAGACAAGATTTACAAGTTTAACAAGGATTGAATAGCCAATATCGCACGCAGGCGAATCTGGTCGGCTTCCTTCATTTCTTTGATGTCTTCATCGGCAGCACCCTCCACAGGCTTGAGTTTTTTCTTCATGGCCAAGGCTTTGCGAGCCTGGATGTCTCTTTCTTGCTGAAGGGCCTTGATGGCATCGGGTAGCTGGCTTTCTTCTTGTTGGGCATGAATTAAGGCTGCCTCGACAGCTTTCAATTCAGCCAATAGAGCCATCCTCTTTGCCGATAAATCTAAGATTTTCTGCTTAAGTTCAGCACCCGAAGTCTACAAGTTGCCGATGCCCTTGTGCTTCTCATCTGCAATCTGTTTTAGGTGTAGCATCTCTTCTTTGAGTTGAGCCTAAGCTGCTCTATCGGCGATGCGTTGAGCAGCCCGTTGATATTGCAGTTGGCGGCTTTCTAAATGGGCTGCTGGGAAGAGTGCTTCTTCAACATCAGCAGGGACCTGGCTACGGATTGTTTTGAAAATTGCCTTTGCGGGGTCCGAGTCATCTACCAGTTGGGCGGTATCCTGCTGTAACAAGTCCAGGAGAGCTTCCAACTTGGACTTAATTTCTGTCGATATTGTTCCCAGTGCAAGGGAAGAACTTGTTTCCTCTCCATCATCGTCAGAAATGTCAATGGCAAAGGAAAATAGGTTGTTTGGGGAGTCTTGTTCCTGAGAAAAAAGAAAAAGAGGTCAGTTAAGGATAAGTATGAATATTATAAATCGACTAGGTCAATCGACTTACCTGTTTCAAGGCAATTTCCTGTACTTGGCTGGAGGAAGCAGTCTGGAGTATGCTGTGTGGAGGATCGGCTGAGCTTGCCGATGGGATATCCTCTGTGGCCTCATCGGTGGTTGGCTCTTGGGGTATGATGACCGATGGTATGTCCTGTACAGGAGGATCAACTGCTTGCTCGGTTGCATCGATTGATTCTGGCCGGCTTGCGGACGTTGGGGCAGATGTGGGGATCGGCATGGACTTCTGTCGTTTTGGCTGTGCCTCGGCATCTGTTAAGGCTTTGCGCTTTGCTTGGGCCTCAGCAACGGTTGGCTGGGGGGCATCGGCACTTGTTGGTTGTGGAGCTTGAACATCTGGTACGCTTGCCGATGTACCCATTTGTTGCTGCAAAACAAGTGTAAGGTATGATATTTAACAGATAAAATGTAAAATCAAAGGAATACCTCTGAAGGTTTGTCAGAGGTAGTGGTGCTTGATGTCGGAGGAATTGCCGATGACGATCCAGCAGCGGCTCTTACACCCTGATGATTAATGTTAATACAGTTTGTGATCGGCATGAGTAGAAATAAACAGGGTTGTTACCTTGAATGCCTTGATCAGGGTTGTAGCAGCAGCCAATGGAGTGGCCTTAGCTGTAGCCAATTTGGACTTGGAAGTGATGGTCTTGGCACGGGTCTTCTGGTGAGTCAAAGTAGCTAAGGTGGGGGCGTTGTAGCTGATCGGTGATATCGGGGAAACAGGTCGAAGATCGAAGGGTTTCCCACTTTTGCTCATAGATGGTGCTGGGTTGTTAACCTGTCACGAGAAAGTTAGTTACCGATATATGAAAGGAAAAAGCAGAAGGGAGTTAAAAGAAACTTACTGCGTCATCGGGAATAGCGTATTCAGGGTCGATCATGTGCTGATATGTGTGAGCAGATATTGCAAATAGTTGTTCCCTCCACTCTCGCCACCATTGCTTATATGATTCGGTGATGAAAGATGTTGGCGTCCAGATGGATATATCGACATCTGTAGTATCGGCATCGAGGGAGAGTAGCACTACCCTGCTCCAATCTGTTCCGCAGGTGATTGTTTCTCTGGGTTTGATCACATCGGCAAAACAAAGTTTGATTGGTAGTTGCCCAAAAGCCAATTGACGGGATACTGCCGATGGATTGTAAAATTCATACGTGATATTGGTGTTTTTCCCGCTACCGAATGTGTTTACTGGGATTGCCCTGGGAGTAATGATGGCCATCATGAGTTCATTATCTTGATTCAGAGTGTCATCGGCAAAGTTGAAGAGAAGGGGGAATCTGTTTTCTTCGTCAATATAAGGTACCCAGGCCCTATGATCCCGAGAAAGACCATTGTAGAAGTTTTGGAAGAATCTGCCGATCTGGTCTTCATTGGCCTCTGTTCCAGGGAGGACAATTATGGCTTCACCAAAATTGAGGGGTGAGCATGTTGCCGATTCCTCATCCCCAAGCACGTGGTCTTCAGCAATTTCTCGTGGGAATTGTTGGGCAAAGAAGTCCCATTGCAGACGTTTTTGCATATGGGCATTCAGCCACATGTTGATAAACCACCACGGGCCTCCTAAATTACCGATGGGTTCGCCAAGCAAAAGTTTCTGAGACACTTGATGAAGAAGATGATAAGTGGAGCTCAGAAGGTATCGGCCAAGAGGAAACCTTACACCATTGGCCAAGAGTTCAGCCGCGGGGAGGAAGGCGTTGGTTGGTCCTACTGATCGACCACAGAAGATAAATTTTTCTAACCACATATTCAAGAATGTGGCATGTTCCCTCTAGTTAACTGTCCCGGTCCTCTGGCATTCTTGAATATATCCCGTCCAATCGCCGATGTTGCGGGTATTCACCCTATGTTCAGATTTTCTGCCAAAGATGGAGCCTTCATCGGCAGTTGAAATGTCCAAGCCAGTGAGCATGTAGACATCGACAAGTGTGGGGGTAGCTGGGCCATGTCCAAACATAAAAGTATTTGTTGTGTCTGACCAGAAGTAAGCAGCTGCAATCATCATTGACTCGTTCTTTTGCATATCAGCAATGGATAGCCTAATGCATTGGTCTAGCTTCCGTTCTGCCCAGTGTACTTGCATCGACCTGTTGACCCTCAAGTACCAATCTTTCCACCCTTTGGTGGTTTTGGGCCAAGATCGGAATGTATCTTTCCATAAATTCAGAGAGAAATTTTGGGCTCTAAAAGGGATTCTGTTAACCTCTGCATTAATCAGATCAGTTGGATCTGGGTTGCCCATTGGTCCTAGGCATTGGAAATGCGGCTGATCGGTTGGAATAACTAATTTGTTGCGAAGTTCCTAAGTTTAGAGGATCCGAAGAACAAAGAAAAAGAGAAAAAATTACCAACTGTATAAACTCACCAAGACCAGAGGAATCGAAGTAAAAAGTAACGGAAGTGGAACGAACCGCAGGGACGTCGAAGTTGATTGCAATTATCTTGAGGTAGATGGGGGCACGAGCTGGAGACTCGAGGTTGACGCTGGAGAAAAGTTCTTGTTGGTTGAGGTCGCGCAGTTGTTCGTCGGAGTCGCCGCCGGAAAGAGAGAATGCCAAAGGTTGGAGTCTGAGGGTAGAAGACGAGCGTTCCGGAGAAATCTATTTATAAGCCGCTTGGAGTAGGGGTATTCTGGACTTATCTCTATGCCATGCGCATGTGGGTCGAGGTGGTTCAGATGGATATGGTAACTGTTCGCACGATAATCAAGGGATTGTACAGATGATTTGATGGCAAGTAATCATGACTTGGAAGAGATCTCGGTATAGGATATTTTAATTCTGAAAATGGCGGCATTATTATGTTAGGATCTTGCTGATGGATTATTGTTTTGGTATCTTAACCATAATCAGGGCAAGAGTGGTTGGAAATTGTGCGATATTTACTGAGGTGCGTGAATCAGGACTAGGTTTGATTAGATTTGATAACAGATCAAGTTTTGGCTTGGTGGATGAGTTACGGTAATTGGGCGAAGGCAAACGTTATCTGGAGTAAATTTCGGAGCATTAATGGTTTTATACTCCGAAATTGGGGGGCATGTGTTGACACCGTTTTTTGCACGTGTCAAAATGATCAGAGTGGGATAATCGGCAGGAGGAGAGTTACTGTATACGCTGACAGCCGTGAAAATCAGCTTGTAAAGATGGTTGCCGATGAATGGTGGTGATCGATGGAAAGGTTGATTTAGACTCGGGCGTTGCCGATAAGGTTGGAGATATTAGTGTCGATGCCGATGAAGGAAGGCTTGAAAACTACTGCCGATGAAATAGGAAGTATGCCGATGGAAAGGAGGTCGGTGAGAATTCCATCGTAATCGAGGCGGACAGGGAAATAGATAGGAGTTGATTTCCTTTTCTATATTTGTTAGAGTATGATTCATGTAAGAGTCACGTGTTTCCTTAGATATGGACTTGGTGTCCTAGTCATATTTGGTTTTGTCTCTTTAGATCAGGGTATAAATATAGATTGAGGGGCAATGTAATAGGGATGAATCAATATATCAAAAACCAATTTTTACTCCTATTTGCATCTACTTACTTTTCGGCGACTTCGTCAATTTGCATATTTTTCCTTTTTACGAGTTCTCATTGATTCGGCAAGTTGCATCGTTTCAGTGCAACCTTCGGCGATTCTCGAGTTCCGCGTGAGTACCTCTTGGCCGTGACTTCCGGGCGTATCGCTGTTGTCAGGACCAAAGTGCTCGTATCTTCATCCTTATCGATTAACAGGTCAAATCGACTGGCACGCTTTGGATATCGATTCGGGTATTAGCCCTTTGTGTTTGCAGATTCACTTTTGCATCAATAATAGGAGACTCAATAGGTGTAGTAAAATCAAGAGCTATCTCAGAAGGAAATCTAGCATTGCTATGCATATCTTTCATAGGAAATATGTTCTCAAAAAACGTAGCATCACAAGATTCCATAATTGTATCAACATGCATATCAGGAACTTCAGATTTTACTACTAAACCTATAGGGAATGCTCTGATGAGCATATCCTAGAAAGACACAGTCTATAGTCTTTGGTCCAAGCTTGCACTTCTTAGAAATTGGTATATTGACCTTCGCCAAGCATCCCCACGTGAGCAAGTATGAAAGTGATGGTTTCCTCCCAACCCAATTCTCATATGGGGTTGTCTCTTTATTTCTATTTGGAATTCTATTCAGGACATGACTTGCAGTCAATAAAACCTCCCCCCACCATGCCTTAGATAAATCTACAGTGTCTAACATGGCATTCACCAAGTCAGTCAGCGTGCGGTTTTTCCTCTTGGCAATCTCATTTGATTCGGGCGAATAGGGAGGCGTCCTCTCATGAATAACACCATGTTCCTCACAGAATTCATCAAACAATCTAGCAAAATATTCACCACCACAATCCAACCTTAGATGCTTAATCTTTCTCTCTAGTTGATTCTCAACTTCAGCCTTATAGATTTTAAAGTAGTCTAGCGTTTCATCCTTAGATTTAAGCAAGTAAATATAGCTAAATCTAGTTGCATCATCTATTAAAGTCATGAAGTATCTCTTTCCACCTTTTGTCAACAGACCATTCATCTCGCATAGATCAGAATGTATGAGTTCTAGAGGTGCCAAGTTTCTTTCCTCCACTGCCTTGTGAGGCTTTCGAGGTTGCTTTGATTGCACACAACTATGGCACTTAGAACCTTTGGCAATAGTGAAATCAAGAATTAAATTCATGCTAGACAATCGTGACATCAATCCAAAATTCACATGACATAAACGAGAATGCCAAACACTCGAAATATCATTAAGTGATTCACTGATTTATTACAATAATCTGTCAAAGAAAGATGGAACAATCCTCTAGACTCATAGCCTTTACCAATAAATTATCCATGCTTAGACAATACTATTTTATTGGACTTTAACACTACCTTAAACCTATCTCTCAAAAGAAGGAAGGCACTAACAAGGTTCTTGCGAATAGTAGGGAGATGCTGCACATTCTTCAGCTGCACAATCTTCCCCAAAGTAAACTTCAGATCTACCATGCCAACACCACTAACAGAAGCATGCAACCCATTCCCCATTAGGATGGATGAAAGCATCTAGGCCCCTAGTTGGGTTTCGATGATTAATGACAATATGAGATTACTATGACTAACATGTGTTTTGCAGAGGCAATTAAGTTAGGTCATGGTAATGGCAATTGATTGGGCAATCATGGTTGTCATGCCCCTACGATGGAAATTGTTTTAGTTTTCATAGGATGGACGACAAGGTTAAGGATGGACTAGTTCTAAGTATCGTTTGGTGTTGAAGAGACACTAGAGTAGTTTAGGACTTTATTTTTCCTTTGGCCATACTATTAAGGGGGGTATGAACTAGTAGCTTGACCTAGGTGAGTCTAGTGGGTTAGGTGTGATGCACACTTGTCAAATCTAGCACTAGGTAGCTTAGGAGTAGCCCTAAGATCAATTGGAGCAAACTTCATTTACATATGATTTCGAGTTGGAAGTGAATGGAGGGTCAAATGAATGACTAGACGCTGGTCTGGTTATGACCGGACGCTAAAGGGTGAGTCCGGTCAGTTCATTTGATCAACTGGAGCCGTCTGGTTGCGACCGGACGCTGAGTGAAAAGTGATCGGACGCTGGGTTCCTGCGTCTAGTCAAGTCCAGAGAGGTTCCAGAGAGGGAGTTTCCTGATCGGATGCGTTCGATCAGTGCTGACCGGACGTTGGTCAGGATCCGGTTACTGACCGGACGCTGACCAGCGAAGTGACCGGCCTCTAGATGACAGCGTTCGGTCAACATCAGTATGGTTCTAGAGAGCAGTTTTCATGACCGGACGAGTCTGGTCAGTGTTGACTGGACGCAGGTCAGAGTCCGGTCACAACTTAACGGCTCTGTGGCGGGGATAACTGATCGGAGCATCCGGTCATCTTGTCCAGAGCGTCCGGTCACCCCGCAGAGTGCTGACTCAACCTCCTAACGGTTCGTTTTGAATGAGGGGGTATAAACACTTACTCTATTCATCCAAGGGAGGTCTCTTGCCCATTTGTTCTGCTGAGAAACACCCTTGAGAGTGATAAGGAGAGCAAGAGCCTAGTGAGGTGATTGAGATTTGAGAATCCAAGATTAAGGCCTCATTAGTGCAAGGAGAGTAGCAAGTGTGCATCCACCCTTCTCATTAGGCTTGTTGTGGTTAAGTGAGAGTTCGTGCTTGTTACTCTTGGTGATGTGGTGATCGAGAGTTTGGTGATCATCTGGCGGAGCTTGTGGATGACCCAACTCAAGTTGTGAGTGGTTGTGGGCGATTCACCACGACGAAGTGTCGAAGAATCAGCCTGTAGAGAGCACTTGATCCTTGCGTGGATGAATGGGGAGCTACACCCTTGCGCGGGTGCTGCAATGTGGACTAGTGGAGAGTGGCGACTCTCCGATACCTCGGCAAAATATCACACGTTCCTTCTCCTCTCTTTACTTTAAGCATTTATATTTGAGCAATTCAATTCTTATCTTTACATTCTTAGAATTGCCATGCTAGAGTAGGATTAGAACTTATGGTGCTAAACTTTTGTGCAGTAGATCAATAGAATCACATTCTAGGCACAAGGGGTGAAGTGGGCTAAGTGTAGGGTTTAATTATTGCAAAGAATTTTAGAATTAGCCCAATTCACCCTCCTCTTGGGCATCTTGATCCTTTCAATTGGTATCGGAGCCTCGTGCTCATGAATTTAGGCTTAACCACCTAGAGAAAGATGTCCCACGAGGATGGACCTCCTCCTATCTTTGAGGGAGATGATTTTTCTTATTGGAAAATCCACATGGAGGCTTACTTAGAAGCTCTAGATGTTGGAATTCTTAGAGCCGCTTCTCAAGGTTTCCCAAAACCTAAGGATCCCACACACCTTCAAGGCGATAAAGTCAATTATGAGAAATGGAATGCAAAGGCTAGAAACACCATCTTTAGAGGCCTTTGTAAAGATGTGTTTAACCATATGCGGAACCACAAGGACGCCCATGCACTATGGTCGAACATTTGTGCGGTCCATGAGGGAACAAAGAGTGAGCTTGAGGAAAGCTATCATCTTGTCATGAAAAAACTTAATTCCTTTGAGATGCTTTCTGAAAGAAAGTGCTAATGAAATGTACTCACACTTGAATGTACTCAAGCTTCAATGGCTTGGACTCATACAAATGCAACCATCCGATGTTGTAAGAAAGATCTTGAGTGTCCTCCCCATTGACAAATATGGGTATATTGTGACCGTGCTTCATCAAGATGATCTTTCCACCGCTACACCAACACAAATATTGGGAAAGATCAATACACATGAAATGTATATGCACATCACACCACAAGATGGCTCTTCCTCCACCAAGAAGAAAGACTTGGCATTCAAGGCTAGCCAAGAGAGCAAGGGCAAAGCAAGAGTGGAATATGAGAGCTCAAGTGATGATGAAATTGATGATGCAAGCCTTGCTCTCATGGTGAGAAGAACCGCCAAGATGCTTAAGAAGCTCAACAAGAATGGTGTCAAGTTTGACGGCCAAAAGAAGAAGTTATTCACTAGCAATAGAAGGAAGCCAATCTCAGAGATGGATTGCTATAATTGTGGAGAACTTGGTCATCTCGCACATCAATGCCCCAAGCCAAAGAAAGACAAATACAAGAAGAAGTACAAGGGCAAGAAAGATGACTCAAGCAATGAAGATGATGATGAGAAGAAGAAAAACAAGCCATACAAGAAGAAAGATGGCAAGAAGAAGGATTTCCACAAGAAGAAGAAAAATGGCAAGGCATACATCGTCGGTGATTGGCTCACGGATATTGATTCATCAAGTTGCTCATCTGATGATGATAGTGAGAACAAGAAGGTGGCCGCTATTGTGATTGACTCTTCACTATCTTCACCAATACCACCGCCATCATCCTCTACACACCTATGCCTTATGGCCAAGGGTGAACGAAAGGTACAAAGTGATGATGAAAGTAGTGGTGATGAACATGCTAGCAATGATGATAGTGATAGTGATGATGAATTTGAATCACCTTCATATGATGATCTTGTAAAATTGCTAAATCAATACACTAAGATCATTAGAAAGACTAGAGCTAAGAATGAAAAGCTAGAACTTAAGAATGACTCTCTTTTAGCTAAATGTGACATAGCGGAAAAAGCTAGTGTTGAGCTTAGAGAAGCAAATGATGCTATGTCATCCAAACTTAAGGAGTTCAAATCTTCTAAGAAGGAGCTTAAAGAAAAACATGATAAACTTGAGAGGATACATAATGAGCTCATCACTAGCTACAATATGCTAAAAGAAGAGTATACCAACTTCAAGGTTAATCATGATAATCTTGTTGTCTCTCATGAGTTTTTATCCAATGAGCCACATGATGCTACTAACCATGTTGTTAAGATTGATATAGCTACATCATGTGATGATTTGATTATTGAGAGCATTGAGCAAGGTTCTAGTAGCAAAGGCAAGCAAGTGGTTGAGTCCGATAACTATGAAGAGTATGTCAAGATCAAGGATGAGAATGAGAAGCTCAAGAAAGATCTTGAAAAGCTATCAACCACCAACACCATTGTGATAGAGAACCTTGACCATGATAGTGAACTAGCTCTTGAGAATGAGAAGCTTAAGGAAGAGAACAAGAGACTCAAGAAGGAGAAAAATCATAATGAGCTCAAAGAAGAGAACAAGAAGCTCAAGTTAGAAAAAGAACATCTCAAGACCGGCTTGAGCAAGTTTACAAGTGGTCAACATCTTCAAAGTGAGCTACTCATGAACACCGTCATGAAGATGGATAGAAGTGGAATTGGATATTTGGCACATCAAGAGAAGAAGGCTCAAGCTCAACACCAACAACAACACAAGTCAAAGCCAAAGCCAAAGAGGTGTTTTGAGTGTGGACAAGAAGGTCACTTTGCCCATGAGTGTCAAACTCCTCCACCACAACCCTTGCCCAAGCATGCTAGACCTTTTGCTTTCAATGCTTATTACATGCTTAGAAAGGATTCTAGTGGTAAAATAAAAGTCATGTTCTTAGGACCTCACAATAAGAATAGGCCTAAGAAAATTTAGGTTGCAAAGTCACTTGTTGAGAAAGTCAAGGGCCCTCAACAAGTTTGGGTCCCTAAACAATCTTGATCTCTTATGTGTAGGTGAACTACAAGACCGGTGGAAGTCATTGGGTAATTGATAGTGGTTGCACTCAACATATGACCGGTGATCCTCGTATGTTCACCTCACTAGATGAAGAAGTTGATGGTCAAGAATGAATTATATTTGGTGATAATTCAAAGGGCAAAGTCAAAGGATTGGGCAAAGTGGCTATATCAAATGATCATTCAATCTCAAATGTGCTATATGTTGCTTCTTTGAGCTTCAACTTGCTATCCGTTGATCAATTATGTGATCTTGGCTTCCAATGCTTGTTTATCGAGAAGGAAGTGATTGTATCTAAGAAAGAGGATGATCAAGTTATATTCAAGGGATTTAGATACAACAACCTATATCTAGTGGATTTCGCCTCTGAAGATGCTAACTTGAAGACATGCTTATTCACCAAAACATCACTTGGGTGGCTATGGCATAGAAGACTTACTCATGTTGGGATGAGCTCACTCAAGAAGCTTACGAAGAATGAATTGATGAGAGGGTTGAAGGATGTGAAATTTGAGAAGGACAAGCTTTGTAGTGCATGTCAAGCCGGCAAGCAAGATGCAAACACTCATCCTATGAAAGCTTTCATGTCAACAGCAAGAGTGCTAGAGCTTCTTCACATGGACTTATTTGGAGTAACAATTTATAAGAGTTTGGGAGGAAATGTTTATTGTCTTGTGATTGTTGATGACTACTCTAGATATACATGTGTGTTCTTCCTTCATGACAAGACCAAAGTTGCATTATGTTTCAAGAAGTTTGCCAAAAGAGCACAAAATGAGTTTGAAGTGAAGCTCAAGAAGATAAGAAGTGATAATGGAAAACAGTTTGACAACACAAACATTGAAGCTTATTGTGATGAAGTTGGAATCAAGCATGAGGTCTCCACAACATATACTCCTCAACAAAATAGTGTAGTAGAGAGAAAGAACCGGTCACTTATCACTCTTGCAAGAATAATGCTTGATGAGTACAACACACCCGAAGCTCTATGGGCGGAAGCTATCAACACCGCATGTTATGCATCCAACTGCCTATTCCTTCAAAAGTTTTTTGGCAAGACACCTTATGAGTTGCTCAATGGGAAGAAGCCGGTTGTCTCATTCTTTCGGGTGTTTGGTTGCAAATGCTACATCTAAAAGAAGCGGCAACACCTAGGGAAGTTTCAAAGACGTTGTGATATTGACTTTCTTGTTGGTTACTCATCAAAATCCAAAGCATATAGAGTATTTAATCATGCCACCGGCTTGGTTAAAGAAACATATAATGTAGAATTTGATGAATCTAACGGCTCCCAAGGAGCACATGAGAATCATGATGATGTAGGTGATGAACCATTGAGGGAGGCTATGAAGAACATTATGGTTGGAGACATCAAGCCTAAAGATGATGAAGATGATGCACAAGTGATTGATCCACCTTCTTCATCAAATGTGCCACAAGATGGTGATAAAGATGGGAGAGTAGAAAATGAAGATACTCATGTCTCTCATGATCAAATGGTGGCACAAGCACAAGATGTTGATGCTCCACAACCTCCTCCTCAAGTGGTTGATAGAAGAAATTCACATCTACTACAAGCTCATCCACAAGATCTCATCATAGGGAGTCCTTCAAAGGGTGTAATGACTCGATCTCAAAAACTTGCTTCATTCATTGAACATCACTCTTTTGTCTCTTGGGTTGAACCTAAGAATGTAGAAGAAGCTCTTCAAGATTCGGATTGGATAAATGACATGTATGAAGAGTTGAACAACCTCACTCGCAATGAAGTTTGGACTCTTGAAGAGCGACCACAAGATGCAAGAGTCATTGGAACAAAGTGGGTGTTCCGCAACAAGCAAGATGATCAAGGTGTTGTAGTGAGGAACAAGGCAAGACTAGTTGCAAAGGGGTTCTCTCAAGTTGAAGGGTTGGATTTTGGAGAGACCTTTGCACCGGTTGCAAAACTTGAAGCCATTCGTATCCTCCTTGCATATGCATCGCATCATGAAATAAAATTATATCAACTGGATGTTAAAAGTGCATTTTTAAATGGCTTCATAAATGAACTAGTTTATGTTGATCAACGTCCTGGGTTTAAAGACCCTAGATATCCTAATCATGTTTATAGGTTGTCCAAGGCGTTATATGGGCTTAAGCAAGCCCCAAGAGCTTGGTATGAACGCCTTCGGGATTTCCTAATTGAGAAGGGCTTCACCATTGGGATGGTCGACACCACACTATTCACCAAGAAGCTTGATGGAGAAATCTTCATTTGTCAAGTATATGTTGATGATATCAACTTTGGATCATCAAATGAAGATTATTGTAAAGAGTTTGGTGAATTGATGTCGAAAGAGTTCGAGATGTCAATGATTGGAGAGCTTACATTCTTTCTTGGTTTTCAAGTCAAGCAAATGAGAGAAGGGATTTTCATCTCTCAATAGAAATATACCAAGGATCTTCTCAAAGAGGTTCAATATGGATGAATGTAAGCCAATCAAGACACCAACGCCATCTAATGGACATCTCGACCTAGATGAGGGAGGTAAAACGGTTGATCAAACTCTCTACCGCTCTATGATTGGTAGCTTGTTATATTTAACCACATCTAGGGCCGACATCATGTTTTGTGTGTGTATGTGTGCTAGATTTCAAGCTAGTCCTAAGGAAGCTCACATGGTAGCCGTTAAAAGAATCCTTAGGTACCTTAAGCACACACCAAACATTGGTCTTTGATATACCAAATGAGCTAGATTTCAATTAGTTGGCTATTCCGATTTGGATTATGCTGGTTGCAAAGTTGATAGGAAAGACACATCCAGAGGGTGCCATTTGCTTGGTGGATCACTTGTGTCTTGGTCCTCCAAGAAGCAAAATAGTGTGGCTTTGTCCACCGCCGAAGCGGAATACATTGCCGTGGGTGCTTGTTGTGCACAAATACTTTACATGAAGCAAACTTTGCTAGACTATGGTGTAGTTCTAGAAAAGGTACCTCTTTTGTGTGACAATGAGTGTGAGGTAAAGCTTGATAATAATCCGGTTCAACATTCTCACACCAAGCACATAGATATCCGCCATCACTTTCTTAGAGATCATGTTGCTAAAAATGATATTTCACTAGAAGGTGTAAGGACCGAGGATCAATTGACAGATATCTTCACTAAACCGTTTGATGAGGCTACATTTTGTCGGTTGAGAAATGAGCTCAATGTGCTTGATTTTTGTAACTTCACTAGAAAATGAGCTTGTGTTGTCCCTTGCATTGCATTGTAATATACAACATGTTTAATTTTTGGTAATGCATTTAGGGCTTGTCTAACATGGTTAAGATAACCGCCGAAAAGTATGTGAAGAAGCTTAACCTTGGATCAAACTTGACAAGCAACTAGAATTACTTTCAAGTATTGCATTGCATATGCATGTGTGTTGTCTTGTCGTTTCCTTTCGATTACCCTTTTATTGTCTATTTTCTTAAAAAGAAGTATAGCCTAAGGCAAAATATTTTAAAAATTTGAGGGTTTGAGAGAGGTCACTCACATCAGTCCCAATTGGTGCTTATTTGAGTCTTATTGAAGTTGGGACTTGATTGGGAACAGGTAGCGTGAAGGAACATTGAAGATTTACTGAAAAAGGGCGACTAGATGCTGCACCAGACTCTGGATTCCAGCATTTGGTCAGTTCACAGTAGGTGAACTGTTGCTGCACAGGAGTGACCGGATGCTGAAACAGTTATCTTCCTGCGTCCGGTCAGATGGTGGTCCTACGTCCGGTCAAGCAAAGAAGGTGTACATAGGATTGACCGGACTCTGGCTGCATCCGATCAAGGGTAACCGGACGCGTCTGGTTGGGACTTCAGAGGTTTTGGACCTCTCTGTAGTGGACCGAACTCTGGGTGGCAGTGTCCGGTCGTTGCCACCAGAGCGTTCGGTCAGTAGAAAAGTTTGGATCCAGGACTCTATTCCTTTCCTTTTCTCATTCGTCATGGGGGCCCATCATATAACTCCGTTCATCGCGCCTTGACCTAATCCCACAACCACCCATGCCGACTTGGTCGTCACTCGCCCAAGCCGCCGCGCTCCCTATGCCCACGCCACCTGCCCGTAGCCACGCCACTACACACCAGCACACCGCGTCTTCCTCACCGCATCCACGTCGTGTTGCCTGTCGTGCCACCTGCTCGTGCCACTATACCCACGCCGCACAACTCCGATGCGCCAGCAGCTCACCAGCACCTCGTGCCCATGCCCTATCGCCGCTGCATTCGCACCTCAGACGCGCGCCCACCGCCGTGCCCGCTGCATCCACGCCGTTGCCCTAGCCGGCATCCACCACGCCCACTACATTGCTCGACCGTCACACCATGTCGCACCGAAACCCTAACCTTAGCCTCACTTTGCCGACCCGGTGGTGCCCCGTGATCCGTTCCTTTGCTCTTTGGTCGCCAATTCGTCAGGTAGCAAGCCATCACCTCTAATTTCATATCCATTGCTTGCTTGTTAGGGTTTCGTATCTCTAGATGTATATTGTAATTATTTATATATCCTATCTATTATGTCATGCAGTGAGTCGGTGTTCTTGAGGTTGATTTTGTAGTGGTCAGTTAACTCGGGGCCAAGCCTATGAGTACACATCGAGGCCAAGCCTCGGAAGTATCAGTTGATAGTCGGTTCTTATCAGTGGCAGTAATTCTCTTCAGCTCCAGCAATGGCACATGTCAAGAATGCCGGAGGTGGTCCTGGTGATGAGGATCCGAGGCCACCGCCCTACCTGTCTGCTAAGGTGAAAGACAAGGCGAAGAAGACTATGACGAAGAAGCAAAAGTTTGCAGATGATGATATTGAGAGAGCAACAGCAGTGGTAGCCATCGCAGAGCGTGCAGAGAGAGAAGGGGCTTAGAGTGGTGTCCGTATTGTAGATCAGCTTTCACCAGCTCAGAGGGCCGCCATCGAGAGGGTTGAGAGCCTTCATGGTAGTCCAGCTAGGACTGTCATGCTTGGAGGATGGCATGTCACTTTAGAGGAGAGTTAGCCTTAGGGGGAGTCACAACAGCAGACATAGCCACTAGTGCAGTCAGAGGATACTCAACAGGCTAAGCAGACTGAGCAAGCAGAGCAGACCGAGGAGACAGAGCAGGCGCCTCAGCCATAGCTATGACGCTCTGGTCGTACTCGTTCTCCGGTGACACCAAGGCTTGAGACACAGAGGAGGGGTTCTCGCCCGCCTCCTAGACCACAGGGTCCGCCTCTGGTGACTCACCTTGACTTGAGGGCAGCCACAGCCAAGTAGGTGCAACAGCTCTACTTTTGTGGAGTTTGAGGACTGGTTTCCGCCAAGGTGGTATGAGCGTCTTCAGAGCACTTCTATACACCACTATAGGAGGATTTCTATCATGCACATGTTAACAGTGGAGTAGCATTCAGATCACAGAGAGTTTGCTCTATTGAGGCACTTGTAGTAGCAGTAGGCGAGCAGATCCACCCTCACCTCTCTTATCTACCAGGGTTGACAGACCTACTTCGACGGACTGGCTAATATGTTCCATCATGGGTCCATGAGTTCTACTCTTCACTTTGGATTGACCTAGGGCATAGGTTCATACACTTTGTATTCAGAGGCCGTGACTATAGGCTACAGAGCTCGAGGGTCAGAGAGATTCTTAGGATTCCAGAATCACCCATTCACATTCATAAAGTTTGCTATGGTTAGACAGAGCCTCCTAGACGCCCTCAAGGTGGTCTTGTGCCTCCTACAGATCTGGTCTAACCTTGCTTCATAGGGCAATTTGGCGAGGGGTCGAGCAGGACACCTAGAGACCTTACTCCTACAGCTCAACTTCTTGATGCTATCATGAGGAGGACCTTGCTCCTGAGGATGGGCTATCACGATGGACTGACTCGCATCCAGTTATGGTTGGTGAACTCCACAGTGCAAAGAGGTGCAGTTTTTGATATTTGGGATGTCATCTTTCAGAGATTGAGGACACTCTTGTAGAGGGGTTCAAAGGTCACCGATAGCTGCCTTATGCTCACTGGATCATATTCTTGAGTCGCAAGGCAGTTACAGTGAAGTCTCTAGAGACGATGGTAGAGTATATTGGTGCTACTACTGAGTTTCCTCCATACAACATAACCCAGATGCTCTGTCACAGCAGTGCGAGGACACCTAGTCAGCCGAGCTATCACCCAAAGGTGCCAGAGACTACATCCCAGCAAGATGAGATTATCAGGAGCGTTGCAGCGACAGAGGAGGAGCAGCTAGATGCACAGCAAGAGGGTATGGTTGAGAGCGATCCTAGTGACAGATCAGATGATGATTATCAGGCTATTCCTCATATGCCTCCACGACCACATGACAAAGAGGCTAGTGGCTCCAGCTCAGCTCCATGGCCACCGCAGACAGACCCCGCTCTTCTAGCTATTCTTGAGCGGATGAGGCAGGATTAGGCACGCCAGGCCTAGGAGACCGCAGCTGCACTAGCATAGGTTTAGGCTAGATAGGATGAGTTCTAGAGATGGCAGCAAGCCATACAGTAGCAGCAGCAGGCCATGTAGCAGCAGCAGCTCCTGATGCAGCATCATTTACTTGGATTTATGCAGCATGTTGTCACTGCTATTGTGGTTGCTCTGCCACCATCTACACCTCCATTCGGCCAGCCTGCCACCACTTTAGTGACTCCAGCTTTACAGCCCAGTGGGCTTCAGAGTCAGGGATAGCTAGCTACACAGTTTGCTTCACCTACAAAGCAGGTGTCCCAGTGGTTTGCTTCGCCAGTGATAGCCCAGGTTCCTCAGTTCACACTTATTGTTACAGGCTTCACACCAGCTCAGAGTTCCTCGATGCTTGTAACTAACACCCCAGTTTCCAGGAGCCTCGGTGCTACTTTCAGCAAGCTTACAAGGCAGTCAACACCGCTAGAGTTGTGAGTCCCTGTATCTTCCATAGTTGCTCCAGTTACTGGGACTACAGAGATGCTCCCATCATCTGTTGCATCATTAGAGCCACCTACTACAGTGATACCTGCAGAGTCACAGGCCGCGCTAGTCCCAGAGCAAACCTAGACCGCTTCAGCTTCACTTCCAGCGACAGAGGGTCAGACAGTTCAGAGCTCCGGATCAGAGGATGATGCTACACAGTTTTAGATCGCTCACCGCACCTCAGCGCCCGACTCATCTGCTCCTGCCCCGCCGATCGACCCTTAGGTTTTGGTGCTAGACGCCAAAGGGGAGAGGGATCGAGTATGTTAGATCTAGGGGGAGCGCTATATCTAGGGGGAGCTTATGATTTATTACTTTTGGCTTTCTATGTGTGATACATTATTATGCATTCACGTTTACTTTCATGCATTGAACTACATACGTGTGATTGTGATACTAATGTGATATGTGACATGTGTGCTCTCTATTTTGATCTATATATATATGTCATGTCACTTCATTATGCTCATTTGCTTTGCTTCCGCGTTTTACACTGATTCAAATGAGCTTTATTTCTTGTACTCATGCTTTTTTCATATCTATTGAGTACACCATGTTGGCTTGTGTCATATAAGCATGTCTAACTCCTTTGCTCTTATTGTCAAAAGCTTATATGAACTAAGCATGTTGAAAACCTCATCTCTAACACATACTCGAGGTTGTATTGTCATCAAACACCAAAAGTGGGGAGATTGAAAGCATCTAGGCCCCTAGTTGGGTTTCAGTGATTAATGACAATACAAGATTACTATGACTAACGTGTGTTTTGCAGAGGCAATTAAGTTAGGTCATGATAATGGCAATTGATTGGGCAATCATGGTTTTCATGCCCCTACGATGGAAATCGTTTTGGTTTTCACATGATGGATGACAAGATTAAGAATAGACTAGTTCTAAGTGTTGTTTTGTGTTGAAGAGACACTTAGAGTAGTTTAGGACTTTGCTTTTCCTTTGGCCGTACTATTAAGGGGGGTATGAACTAGTAGCTTGATCTAGGTGAGTCTAGTGGGTTAGGTGTGGTGCACACTTGTCAAATCTAGCACTAGGTAGCTCAGGAGTAGCCCTAAGATCAATTGGAGCGAACTTCATTCACATATGATTTCGAGTTGGAAGTGAATGGAGGGTCAAATGACTGACTGGACGCTGGTTTGGTTATGACCGGACGCTGAAGGGTGAGTTCGGTCAGTTCATTTGATCAACTGGAGCCGTCTGGTTGCGACCGAACGCTGAGTGAAAAGTGACCGGACGCTGGGTTCCTGCATCCGGTCAACTCCAGAGAGGTTCCAGAGAAGGAGTTTCCTGATCGGACGCGTCCGGTCAGTGTTGACCAGACGCTGGTCAGGATCCGGTTATTGATCGGACGCTGAACAGCGAAGTGACCGGACTCTGGATGCTAGCGTTCGGTCAACATCAGTAAGGTTCCAGAGGGCAGTTTTCGTGACCGGACGTGTCCGGTCAGTGCTGACCGACGCAGGTCAGAGGCCGGTCACAACTTAACGGCTCTGTGGCGGGGATAACTGACCAGAGCATCCGATCATCTTGACCGGAGCGTCCGGTCACCCCGCAGATTGCTGACTCAACCTCCTAACGGTTCGTTTCGAATTAGGGGGTATAAATACTTACTCTATTCATCCAAGAGAGGTCTCTTGCCCATTTGTTCAGCTGAGAAACACCCTTGAGAGTGCTAAGGAGAGCAAGAGCCTAGTAAGGTGATTGAGATTTGAGAATCCAAGATTAAGGCCTCATTAGTGCAAGGAGAGTAGCAAGTGTGCATCCACCCTTCTCATTAGGCTTATTGTCGTCAAGTGAGAGTTCGTGCTTGTTACTCTTGGTGATCACCATCACCTAGATGGCTTGGTGGTGGTCGGGAGTTTGGTGATCATCCAGCGGAGCTTGTGGATGACCCAACTCAAGTTGTGAGCGGTTGTGGGCAATTGACCGCAACGAAGTGTCGAAGAATCAGCCCATAGAGAGCACTTGATCCTTGCGCGGATCAAGGGGGAGCTATACCCTTGCGCGGGTGCTCCAACGAGGACTACTGGGGAGTGGCGACTCTCCGATACCTTGGGAAAACATCACCACGTTCCTTCTTCTCTCTTTACTTTAAGCATTTACATTTGAGCAATTCAATTCTTGTCTTTACATTCATAGAATTGCCATGCTAGAGTAGGATTAGAACTTAGGGTGCTAAACTTTTGTGCGGTAGATCAATAGAATCACATTATAGGCACAAGGGGTGAAGTGGGCTAAGTGTAGGGTTTAATTATTGCAAAGAATTTTAGAATTAGCCCAATTCACCTCCACTCTTGGGCATCTTGATCCTTTCAACGGAGACACCTTGGAGCCCCTGATAAAAAGAAAATATAGAGATGTCAGCACACACAAGAATATTAGCACCAATATCAACCCACCAACTTGGAGATTGAAACACTGATAGTATAGTAGGAACATTACCATACCCGTCATCAGCATTGCTAGTAGTCACGAGATTGACATTCTTCTTTTTCCCTTTGTGGTCCGCTCGCTCTGGACACTCTTTCGAAAAGTGGCCAAGCTCTCCACAAGTGAAGTAAGACAATTCTGCTTTATCTTTCTTCTTCTTCTTGAAGGTAGTAGTAGACTTGGCATTGAAAGGCTTATTCTTTCCTTTGTTCCTGCCATGTGGGTTTCTCTGGATAAAATTGGCACTAGGATGCCCCTCGTTCCCCTTCTCAATGTTGTCCTTAGCCCGAGCCTTCTCCTCAACATCAAGAGATGCTATCAGGTTTTTATCTGATATTTTCTATCTCTTGTGTTTAAGGCTTGTGGAGAAGCCTCTCCATGAAGGAGGCAACTTAGTTTTTGGTGTGTCTTTTCCTAAGAGGATTAGGGAGGAAAACTCCCTACCTTCACATCAATTAGCAATATGGTATGAATTGATGTTGCACCTCCCACCTCTATTTATGAGTTTAAACATTAAAGTCCATTAGGGAACACAGGTATTGGGCGTTTGAGATTTATTAGAATTCCTTCATATGAATTTAGGAGAATTAACCGTGGCTACACCATGTTTGTACCATGAAATGAAGCAAGCTAGGGCATCAGACATATAAGGCCTAGTGTGAGGAGTGAGGACGAAACTCATGAAAGAGTCCGAGCCCATCGCACTTGCATACGCCAGTTCACCATGATACTACCACGCAGTCCACCTTAACGTCTAAATGGTAATAAGAGTGGTTGAAGAAACTAGGCTATGTTCGGCTAATACATAAGCCGGCTAAAGCTGTTTTGTTGTGAGAGAAAAATACTATAGATTTTAGCTGATAAGCCGACTGATAAGTTCAAGCGAACAGGGCTGACCGAACAATGCTGTTATGTGATTGTGCTCTGCTAACCAGACTCCACTCGTTAGTTAGTTATTTGCTACTATGAGCTTATTATCAAGGCCTCCGATAACCATGGGCCTGATTTATTGCTCCATTCGTGCCGCTACACTGCCATGTTTGGAGCCATTTTTATTGGGCTAGGTGCATCCTATGATTTTTTATCCCCTTGTGAATATTTGTTGGTCTTCAATATAATTAATTATCCACCTATGCCATTAGAAAATTAATCCAAGGTAATTCCCCAAATTTGCATCAAATTAGAAATATTTGTCACCATTACATTATCAATAACCACATCTATTAAATTAGAAAAAAATCTAAAGAAACTCCTTTAATCTACATCCAAATTACCCAAATTTACCAATGTTTAGAAGACAACCTAAGAGCATATCCAAGAGTACCCTATTTCCCTTCCTAATCCTTAGTTTTTAATAAGATAATAAAAAATCCATCTCCAACAACTCTTAATCCTTTCTCCTAAAATTTACGCACTTAGAAAATCCTCTCCCGTTGCGCATAACTTTGCGCGGAGTCGCAGTCACGCGGATACACGCGTATTCATCGGCCAATTAAAGGTGGAAGGGCGAGAAAAGAATAAATAGTACGAAAGGGTTCGAGATACAAATGTACAAGAGAGAAAAAATATATAAAATTGGTTAAAATAATTTAGAAATAATATATGATTCCTGATCTAAAATTATCTTTTGTATTTTAGGAGTGAATTATTGAAAACTATTGGAGATGACTTTCCTTTTTTCTCCCAATATATTTTTAGGAGTTGAAAAACATGGGTTTTTTGGGAGGAAAATTTAGTATACTCTTGGAGATGCTCTAAAGTAATATTCAACATTTGCATCTAACTTGTCTTTCATTATTCAAAAAAGAAAGTACTTATATGGAAAATAACTCAAGATTTACATGCATGATGTGTGCCACGATTTTACATCGTGTAACACATGAATGTACAAATCAATAATCCTATCATATCCTATACTCTTATAAAGTAAAACCCCACTACCAATGTTTCTCAATTCAAAGCTCTCCACGTTATCGTTCCTTCTAGCCCACACGTCCACCTCCACCAAGAAAAAAGGCGCAAGTATTACCTCCACCTCTGTATAGAAGATGCCAAAAAAAAACGCACCATTAGTTAAAAAAACACATCAATTATTACTCACGCATCCACCTCCACCTCCTTATTCCCTTCGTCCTTCCGTCTGCAACAAAAGTCGCCGTCCTCCAACCCACGTTTATTTCAAGTTCCTATTTCTCTCGATTTGCCACGTCATATTTCTTATTTATTTCAAGTTCTATCATCTATCCATGCGTGCGACGTTCTTTGCTTTTAATCCCTGCAGAGTGGACAACGGTTTTCAAAAATGTTAATGCACCTCTTCACTTCCTTGGCGTCTGTCACTCTCCCACTACCAGAATCTCTTCGCTTCCCGTCTGCCATTATTCATTATTCAAACATCTGTTACTGTTGAGAGTTATTATTTATGATCAATTAGGAAATAATTCTAAGGGTGTCTTTTCAACCCCTCTCTTTCACACTGGTAACTACATATATAGACTCACTCTCTCTCTCTCTATATATATATACACACACAACACTGTTCAATGAAATACACATACATTATTTTGCATTGTTCGATATGTCTCACTCTCTCTACTCTTAGCACGTTATCACGCACTTTGCTCTCCCTGGTCCAAGAAGACGACGGAGAGGCTCTTCGCTGCGTACAGAAGCCGATTTCAGCGGAGAGGATGAAAGAGCGGTGGCTATCCGGCATCGTCGGCAATGAAAACAACACCGACGTACTTGTCACTGGCATCCTGATGGCAATCGGAGATACCAACCGAAGCATCAGACTTGGAATAAAATGCCACAGTGTCTTCGTCGCGGAAGCAGTACAATAAGAAATCATGGTTATTCATTAATCTCCTATGTTCTTACCTACCGGCTCTTAAGCGGCAGGGCGGTGTCCTTTGACTTCTCACTTTCTCAAAAAAGCTTTCTCAAAAAAAGCCTGGTTATTCCTTCCAACTTTTTCGCCGGCGAGCCCATTCCGGCTGTGTGATGGAGTCTGGGCCCGCTGCTGCTGCAAATGCAGGCCTGTTGTGGCAGCGTTCGCGCGCCACAGGCTGGCCACGGTGCCCGCGTGCGCCTGGCTAGAGGTGACGCTCCTGTACCTGGCGCCCCGGCGGCAGCGGCCATGTCAGAGACGACGGCACTCCCCGTGCGCTCTGTCGGTGGTTGCGGTGACCGCGTGCGCCCGGCTAGCGGGGACAGTTGCTCAGGCCGGAAATGGCGGTGCTCGGGCGCCCGGCCGGTGGTGGCTCGCCTGCGAGGCCCGTGCGTCTGACCGGGCATGGCGGCGGCGGCTGCTGGCGGCATCCGGCGCCAGAAACGGCGGCGGGGCCCGCCTCCTGTGCGCAGGATTGAAGTAGAGGCATTTGTCCGGGAGCCCGCGTCTGGCCGGCATCGTCCGCAGCTGGCGACTCCGCGACCGGCAGCCCTGCGCGGCCTCCGGAGGAAGGCGACGACGGCGCGACAGCCGCGCGGCCCAGAGACGGCCTCCCGTGTGGCCTCGTCCTCGCGGCAGGCGGCCCAGCGCAGCTTGGTGCGACCGACCGGCGGCGGCGGCCGGCTGCTCCCCATGGCGTCGACCGCGTGGCACTCGCACCGGTGGCAGCAGCCATGCGGCCTCCACGCTCATGGCCAGTGGCAGTTGCGGTTCCCAAGCGAAACCTTCCGTGGCTTGGAAGAGGATAAGATTGTGCAGTTTTGCACAAAAGTCATTCTATATTCTGTGAATTACATGATAATCCTAATCGATTATTATGCATTTTTGATTTTATGTTTAGCCCTCTGTATACCACTGTAATATATATTGCATTTATACTTTATATAATTGCTTGTTTTAGATCTCATGTCTAAATAAATTATGATGCAATTATTTACCTAGTGTAAATAGATAATTTTGAGACATATCAATTTTCTCATAACTTGCATCATGATATATTGTATTGCAGTTAAATTTACTATGATAATGTTTAGACATGTTTTTCTGTCTATAATTTTCTATTTTAGTCATAGACTTTAACAGTAGTGTATGGTAGAGTTTTACTCCTATACATTGTTTTGTTAGTTTAAACTAGAAAATTGTTTATGTCTAAGTATACATAGTTTGTCGGTTTTATTGTTTGGCAATTAATTTTAATTGCAACAAAATTGGAGCCTCTTAATTAATTGATAGTTAATTAAGGATGGATGGATATAGGCTCATATGAGTATAGTCCGAAAAAGCAAAATGGCAGCCAAACCACTTTGCTTGGGGGCTGTCGGTGTTTGATGACCAGCAACTCATCATGGGGTTACCCGGGACGATGGTTGGTGGGCTTCGGCGTATGCAGAACTCAACGATGAACGCAGAGACAACAATTTATACTGGTTCGGTCCGCCGGAATAGCGTCCATACGCTCTGTGCTTAGAGTTTAGACCGTGAGGTCTGTTCTTATTTCGATCTAGGGAGTCTTGCCCTTCTTTATATACTCCCTCCGTATGGGAAAAAGTAGTTCTACGCAACACCGGTGTCATTTGCGCAAAGGAAGTTGTTTTCCTTTGCTAACCTTGTTTTGGACGCGAATACCCCTGACCCTTCGTTAACGGGCTCATTTATTTAGTTACCAGAGTAAATCATGCCGTGGTCCCTCCGCTTCTCTCCTTGCTTGCTCGCGCACGCACGGCACAAGCAAAAATGGCGGCAAAATTAGCATCTACACAAATCGCGCAGCTACGATAGGGAGATGCGTCGGCAAAAAAATCTGCCGCCAGCCCCAAACGAGCGAGATCTTGCTCCAGGAGCCCAAACGAGCAGGCCATGATCCAAAATTGCATTTAAACAGCAAAAATGATCTGCGCAGCAAAAATCTCGCCAAAGTAGATGCAGATGCATCCGTAAAAATTGTGCGAGCAGGCCATACAAAAAAAATGTGCACGCCAGGGCATCGAACCCAGGACCTCAGGACACTTGCCTCGCTGCGCTAGCCATTTGAACTGTGGTTGTTTTTCGTATGGAATGCACCCGCAGCCGTATTTAATAGGGGTAGACAGGAGAAAATACCTCTTAATTAATGACTCCATGGTACAATCATGTTCTAAACAGTCTCCTACTTGAATGCATCCACCATCGGGGGAAGGCGGCTGTCCGACTCTCAGCCAACTCCGTCTGACATCTTCCTGACTCCCTGTCCCAGACGACTCCGCCTCGATCGACCGAGTTCAACTCCGACCCAGCACTCGGACCTACTACCTGTCCGAATGCATCAAGCCGTCCGACTGCGTCTCGTGCCCAATCAGCATACACTTGCATGTACACGAGGCCACAAGGCCACGTACAAGTCTACAAAGGCACGTAAGTTAATCATGCATGTGCACATGTACATGTACGTGTGTATGCATCATGCACCTACCTACAGCAAGTCCTGGAGTCGTACGTCTACGGCACGGCCATCCGTAGACCAAATGAAGGAGTTCTACTTGGCCACGCTACGGGAAGCACTGCCGGCGAACGAACCGAGCCAACTACATGCAAGTCGACTTCAAACAAAACGACTCCAACATGTACGAGATCAACAGCCGCTAGCGAGCCGATCTCTACGTCATAATAGCACTTCACTGCTGGTTCAAAACACCCTATCACTGTCGGATTTTGAACCGGCACAACCATACTGGCAGTGATGAGGGACAGCTATCACTATCGGTTCACCGACAGTGTTCTTCAACTCCACTGCCGGTTCTTTACACAACCGGCAGAGTTCAGGTTCACCAACACTGTCTGTTCATTCACTACTATAGATTTGGACTTCACTGCCGGTTGTTAATACAAACCGGCAGTACTTTCTATTTACTGTCGGTTGAATTACCAAACCGGCACTGATCCGTACTCTCGGACCCAAAAATTTTATCCATCCCAGTCGGTAGCTTTCCACCATGGTTTCATTACGTTAGTCTGTTAATATAGACCAATTTTAAAAGTTGTTTTTAACTTTTTTTAGAACAAACATCTATAGTTGCCTTTTTTAAGCATGCTATACATTCCATCAAAATCAATTGACACTCTACCTATAATAGACCTTTTCTCCTACAAATGAAATTCAACAACATTATTTTTAGATATAGACCTTTTTTACTAATGTACGTTGTTAAGCAATGTACAGGTTGAGCTCAGCTTCCCAAATACAGTTCTTTATACAAACAGGCTTAAAGCCTTTGCTGCAGATTAAAAAATAGAGAGGAACAAAATAATTTATAAAAGGAAGCTTAAAAAAATAACCAAAAAGATAACAACACATGACCATAGCACACATGTCTGTAGCCTCAGTAATAGTTACTACAACTTATGATTATATCATCATTGCATATAACCATAGCCTCAGTTCAATTAATATATTAAGTCATCATAACCTTAGTCTAAATGCCATCATAGATGAGAGAAAACACTCAGATTAAATATAGTTATCATCGGCACTGACATCATAGGAAATGGACAGTGCTAAGAAGTAAGAAGACACCATTGGCAATTGATCAATGCTCAGATTAAAAACAACCATCATAAGCATAGACATGTGTTTGGTATAGAGAAATCCTCAGAATGTAATCAATCGTCATTGGCATGGACATGTGCTCAGATTTATATAACAAACATATTTCAACAATGGACATGTGCTCAGTATAACCATTTTCATTAACAAATTCAACTCGAGCTTGAGCAATCACTGAGAAAGATATAAGGTTGACGGCCGCCAACCATTGTGGGAATCCAGGTTGAGCTACAAAAACTCCAAACCGTAGGGCATTTCATCAAACACAAAGACGGCAGTGAGCCACACACTTACCGTGGGGGGTGGGAAAGCAGCTGTCCGTGCGCTCCTGAAGGCCTCGGCGGTGGGAGTGCAAGCTTGGAGGAGGAGGGGCACGGCCAGCGTCGTGGACGAGGAACAAGGGCACGGATAGCGCGGTGCTCCGGCGTGGGGCGGTGCACGGGCGTCGGCGTTGAAGAAGAGGAGCGCGGGGCTGGGAATGGCGGCGCGGGGGGCGATGGACGGGTGCGCGGGGAACGGTGGTGCCCGTTGGCGCGGGGTGGTGCTCCGGCGGCGCGGGGGGAGGGGCTGGCGCGGGGTTGAAATAAATTTGGAAAATTTCAACCCGCGCCTTGCTATATACCAATGTCGGTTCATCACTGCCGGTTCTAATAATAAACTAGCAGTGATGAGGAAACATCACTGCCGGGCCATTCCTCAAACCGGCAATGATGGGGGTATAGCAGTTAGGGGTTAAGTAGTATAACTTTTCCCTTCCTTTCGAATTCCTCCGATTGGCTCAACGATTAAGACTCCGCAACTTAGCCCCCGAGACCCGTGTTCGAGTTTTAGGCGGCCCAAATTTTTTGGTTCAATTTTATAAATTATTAAATGACTTTGGGAAATTGTTCATCACTGCCGGTTGTAAGTCTAAACCGACAGTGATGAGAAAATATCATTGCTGGGTCAATCCTCAAACCGGAAGTGATGTGTGTAGTAGTTAGGGGTTAAGTAGGATAACTTTTCCATTTCTTTCGAATACCTCCGACTGGCTCAACGCTTAAGACCCCGCAGCTTAGCCCCCAAGACCCGTGTTCGAATCCCAGGCGGTCCAATTTTTTTTTGCACTGACGGTTTTCCTTCCATTATCATCGCTGATGTGCCATGCTCTGCTCAATTATCTATTAGCATATGTTTGCTTTAATTTAGGGACATGGATATGTTTATCCTTTTTCTTTTTGTTACAAGGATTGGAATAAGTGGAATTGACGCCGTTTCTTTATACTCCATCCGTTCTACTTATAGTATATATAAGGCATAATTATCTCTGGTTCAAAGATTGAGGAACATATTTAATTCTCTCTCCCCCTCTCAACACCAGTACTACAACATCAATGTACGTGCGTCTAGTCTTTTGGAAATACGGGCGGAATGTTCCGCTGGGTGAGTGTGATGCATCCTTTGTCGCCCAGGAGTCTCATTCAAAAAATGCTATTTACTGCTAGATAAGGCTTACAACCTCTAAGGAAGCCATCAAACCGGTAGTGATGTGTGTAGCAGTTAGGGGTTAAGTTGGATAACTTTTTCATTTCTTTCGAATACCTCGGACTATCTCAACGGTTAAGACCCCGCAGCTTAGCCCCCGAGACCTGTGTTTGAATCCTAGGCGACCTAATTTTTTTAGTTTAATTTTATAACTTATTAAGCGGTCTAAAGGTCAAAAAGAAAAAATAAATTAGCCTTAGCACACATCATATACTAGCATAGCGGTTAAGTCTCAGAACTCTGCAGCCCGAGACCCGAGCTCGAACCCGAGGGCTGACACAATTTTTTTTAATTTTTTATATATCACTGCTAGTTTTCAAAATAAACCGACAGTGATAACCAGCATCACTGTTGGTTTCATCTCATCACTGCCGATTTTTTAAATCGACAGTAATGTTTATATATATTAAAAATTTTCTTTTATATACTGAATAAATAGAAGCATGCATGTTCCTATGTCGAAATGGCTTGAAATTTTTTTGGCAAGCATGTATACCCAAATTAAGACCCCACATAGGATCTTAGGTTTTTCTGATCGGTCTTTTTATTTATTATATTTTTCTGTGTGCTGAATGAGACAAAAGAGGGTGAATTTCATCTTGGACCCAATAGATTTTTTCATCGACCTCTACAAAATTCTTATCCCTAGGGCACATTAGATCGTGTGTAAAAGTTTGGCACCATTCTAGATCTTTTCGTGGGTAGACTCAGTTCAACCTATAATAAATTGGTGTCGTCGTGTGGAAATTCAATTAAACCTCAGAAAGTAGCAAACCATCTCCGAAAAATCCCAAACTAGGTGCTTCCTTCACACGTGGCACGTGCAAGCCTAAGAAAAAGTTTAAGACCAATACGACACCGGAATGCGTATGAACCATAGAAACCTTGATAACCTATGTGTATAGTCATGGTTCGATGAAAGGGCTCATGTACCTCTATGAAGAATGTATACTCCTCCTATGTCGAAATGGCTTGAAATTTTTTTGGCAAGCATGTATACCCAAATTAAGGCCCAAAACAAGATTTGAGGGTTTTCTGATCATTTTTTTAATAATATATTTTTCTCTGTGCTGAATGAGACAAAAGAGGGTGAATCACATCTTGGACCCAATAGATTTTTTCATCGACCTCCATAAAATTCTTATTCCTAGGGCACATTAGAGCTTGTGTAAAGTTTGACACTATTTTGGATCTTTTCATGGGTAGACTCAGTTCAACCTATAATTAATAGGTGTCGTCACGCGAAAATGTAATTAAACCTCAGAAAGTAGCAAACCATCTCCAGAAAATCCCAAACTTGGTATTTCCTTCACACGTGGCACGTGCAAGCCTTAGAAAAAGTTTGAGACAAATACGACACCGGAATGTATATTTCTAGTTGCCCAACAAATGTTATACGAATTATATGCATGATAATAATTAAACACACAAAGGCCATACAAATTAAAATTAGAACCCAATTAAACTATGACCTTAAAAACATAGCTAAATAAACATTAATTACTATCGAAATCACTGCTGGGATCGATTGGGCCATGCACACTAATATGCCTTTGTAGCCATATATGGTAATTGATGTCACGGATTATGTATCCGCTTGTATTGATGAAGGTCAATGCCCGTATGAGTGCACTCTCTCGTGCCTCACAATACCGAAAGAATGGTTGGCCATAGATGTAACCTACTGAACGACCACTGCCCTTGTTAGTAATCCTTATGTAGTACTGGCGTCCTTCCATAGTGAGCTGGCCAAGGTTTCCATTGTAGAAGTCCCAATCATACCCGAGTTGCTCCGTAGGGTCTAGAACGGCCCACATGCCACATGCAGCATAGGTAAGGTCCTGAAGCACAATCTGCATATGGAGAAAAAGAAAAAAATTAGAGAATGTTATTACAATAATAAACAACAAATAACCACGACTCAGGTATAAGTGATTATTTTACCACATCCGCACGATTGTAGCTCGCAAACCATTCGCTTGCTTGTGGGACGGGGATATCACCAGCATTCGAAGCAAGTGCCTTGAAGTGCGAGAAATCAGGCACATCATAGCAAACACATCGAAGTGCCTCTAAATAGATGTGCATGGCACTAAATTGGGTGCTTATCATGTCCGGGCTCTGTCTTCCCGTCTCGTGGATATGGTTCCAATGATTTGCACCCCTCAAAGGGATGAAAAAACTGAGTTCACACGTCCATAGCCGACCACTTGCATTAGATGTCGTGTTCTCGACGATGTCCAAGATAAAGAACTAGTTAAGTGTTGTGCGCAACCAATCTATTGGGGATATAGTCTGTGACATATATGTATGCAACAATGATATTAAACTAATTACACTTATTTGTTAGCATCAAAAAACAAAAGATGTTGGAAAATATTTCGTACAATAGCTGGAACAGGGAACCGTAGAATGGCCACATTAGGAGCGAATGGCTCATCGTCAGGGTGGAAACCTAGTTCTTGTGGTGGGGGAGGTCCGTTGTTCATACCACCTGATTGATAAAATGCAAAAAAAATATGAACATAAAATATATGCACAAAAAATTCTTCCAAGTAAAATGTGGCAACATAATTAAATATAGATCGAATGCAAGGAATAAGAATATATATAAATATAGAATGCAAAGAAACATGAATATAAATATAGATCAAATGAATATAGATAGAATATTAGAGAAGACAACATATCAATACCATTAAAAAATGCAGGAGCCATGACCAAATCACGAAGAGAGAGAGTGGATTTCTTGAGAAGTGAGAGTGAAACGTGAGAAATGAGACTGTGAGAGTTCGTGGGTGGGTGGAATCGATGTATGTGGCCGACGATTTGTTTTATATAGGGGCCCATGGACATCATTGTCGGTTTTTAAGTAGAACCGACAGTGAAAGTTAATATCACTGCTAGTTTTTAAATAGAACCGACAGTGAAAGTTAATATCACTGCCGGTTTATAAGTATAACCAACAGTGAAGGTGCATATATGTAAAGGATATATTTATTTAGATAGTACAGTGGGAAAGTTTTAACAACAACGATATATTTATTTAGATAGTAATGAAATACATCAAAAAATAACAAAAATATTAGAAATAAATTATATATACGATAACAAAGACCTTACACTAAAATTCGATATACGATAACAAAGACCTATTTGCGTACAGGTCAATGTTATAATCAATGTGTATCAACACATTATAATGTAACCACCTCAGTAGCATTCTTCTAGCACCAACTAGGGTCAAACAGCAGCACCGAGGTGGTCTATGAGCTATACCGGTTCGAGATGACAAGGTGGCATCGATGAATCCACCTTGTCTGTACATGGCCTTTTTCCAGATGCGCACTACAGCGGATGGCTCTATGAACCTCATGGCATCTCCAATCTTCGGCGTTGCTCTATCTTTAGTTGCATTCTTCTAGGACCTCTTGTGTGCACTATTTTGGTGGACTACGATGCATAAGGATATCTGTGGTTTGTTGAGAGAGGAAAACACTATATCATGGCTGATAAGGCCTGGCTGAAACCAACATGCATGGAGAAGCTAGCTCCTGGCCGAGAGCCATTTTATAGGGGCTAGCAGTCATGGTACATTTTTGTTTCTGAACTAAAGTTGTCGGGGTAGGTGGGAGGAGTGTTCCTACTGTTGTGGTAAGTGGGAGCACTGTTGGCATGTGAGGAGATATGGGAGCAGTGTTCCTACATCACTATCGGTTTTAGTTTAAAAACCGACAGTGAAGGTTCCCTTCTGTGCGGTTCTTGGAACCTATTGGTTTTAAACTAAAACTGACAGTGATGGACCCTTCCATGCTGACACCCAGCAGCTGGGCTCCCTGCCATCGTAGGCTTTTTATAAAAAATATAAAAAAAATTCCTGAGCCTAGGATAAGAACCCAGGTCTCAGCTTTCTTAGTTTGGAGCCTTAACCACTATGCTAGAATTGGGATTACGTTAGATTGGTTTTATTTTTTTCTTTTATCCCGTGGTAATGCACTACTAAATAATAAATACAAAATCAAAAAAGTTTGGCCCGCCTGGGATTCGAGCGTGGGTCTCAGAGTACAGAGTGCGCGGTGTTAACCGCTGAGCTAGGATAGGGAGTTCGGTTAATTTGCTTTTCTTTATTTATTTATTAATAGAAATAATGCAGTTAGTTTATATTCTAAAATAACACAAAAATTTGTGTCTTGATTATTTAATTCTATGATAATTAATTAATGGTCTATAATTATCAAATAATAGTGTTTGTAAACATCATCTCAATATTTGATTACATAGTCAATAATTAAATTATAGAGATGCGCATAAAATATAAATTAGATATTCAGTGTGAATTACTGATACAACGTCTGCATAATGATTACATAGTTAACAATAATCTAAGTATTTTTAGGTGCATCAACAATGAGGGCCTCATTGTGATCAAGCCGTACGTAAGCAGGTTCATCACCCTCTTGAAGGATAGGTAGGGGTACGTTCGCCCCGAATGGAGGCATTTCCTGATAGCCCCTGTAGTCTTCTTCATCCGTCACTCCATCAACACCAACAATCTTCTTTTTCCCTTTTAGGACTATTTTTAGCCTTCCTTTTGTCTTGTTGTCCCTTGTATAGAAGACTTGCATAATATCTCTTGCAAGGATAAAGGGGTCGTCTCTATATGTGGTCTTAGTGAGATCAACGGTAGTGAAGCCATCACTGTCAGTGTTGATTTCCTCAAGCCGGGCCCACTGGCAGCAAAAAAGGGCTGCCTTCAATGGACCGTAGGCTAGCTCCCATAGCTCCTCTATGAAACCATAGTATGTCGCCTGCAGTTTGCCATTTTCGTCGTGAGCATCAAAACGAACACCACAATTTTGGTATGTGCTCTTTCCATCTTGCTTTTTTGTGTAAAATGTGAATCCATTGATCTCATACCCTTGGTACTTAAGATATGTACTCGAAGGTCCCTTGGCTAAGGCATCCAGTTGATTACCCAACTTTATTCCAAGCAAGCAACGTCGCAACCAGTTGACAAATTCCACCTTATGTTTTTTATCCAGCCAAGCCTGTGACCTGCTCAGATACAGAGTTTGCAGTGATTGCCTGTGCTCGTCAATGTATGGCATCACACCCTCGGCTTGCTAGAGAATAGCGAACTATGCCAGTCTAAAAGAAACAGGGTCGTCTACTGTAATAGATTTCTCCCCGATCGTTCCTTTGCCACGTAGTCTTCCCTCGTGACGAGATTCTGGAACTCTGACCCTTTTGATGTCTAGATAATATCTGCAGAACTTAATAGCCTCCTCCATTGACCATCCTTCAACCATGCCCCTTCTAGCCAAAATATGTTCCTAATATATCTCTTGAAAACTTTCATTAATCTTTCAAAAGGGAACATCAGATGCAGGTACATTGGGCCAAGGGCTCTAATTTGGTCAACAAGATGAATGAACAGATGCAATGAGATATCAAAGTAAGCCGGCGGGAAATGCATCTCAAGCCTAACGAGAGTTTTTGCTATGTCCCGCTGTAGCTGCTCTAGCATGGACACATCAATGACCTTTTTTGAGATCACATTGAAGAACGAGCAAAGCTTTATGATTGGGGCGCAGACCTTTGGGGGGAGGATACCACGTAGGGCAACAGGGAGCAGCTGAGTCATAATGACATGATAGTCATGGGCCTTCATAGGGCCATAGTTGAACTTGAGTTCTCTCATGTTCACTAGCCTCTTCGGGTTCACACAGTAGCCCGTCGGGACTTTGAGTTCATTGAAGAAAGAAATAAGCGCATGCTTTTCTTCCTTCTTCAATGTGCATGACGCAACCGGAAGTTCAAACTGGCCATTCTCTAGCTCCACGGGATGCAGCTCCTTCCTGATTCCCAAGTGTTGCATGTCTAGGCGTGTGGCTAGTGAATCCTTTGATGTCCCCCCGATGTCCATCAAGGTGTTAAGAGTGTTAGCGCACACATTTTTAGTGATGTGCATTGGATCAAGACAGTGGTGTACACTCAGAAATGGCCAGTAAGGTAGTTTCCAAAAAACCGATTTTTTCTTCCAAATGCTCCCATGAGGTGCTGCTACTGCATTGTCCCCCTTCCCAAGGACAACCTCTAGTTTGTTGAGTTCTCGAAGTATCACAGGCCCATCTCGATATTTTGGAGCTAAGCGTTTCTCAATAGTATCGTTGAAATCTTTTCTATTCCTGTGGTAAGGGTGATCCTTAGGTAGGAACCTATGGTGTTCCATATAAACTATCTTTGAGTTATTTGGTAGATTTACCGCATCGGTGTCGTCCAAGCACTCGAAACATCCAGTATAGCCTTTTGTCTTCTCTCTGGACAATGAACCTTGACCTGGCAGGTCGGTGATTGTAGCGATAAGTACACCCTTGATCGTGACATGTTCCTTTTTGTACTCATCCCAAACATCCAGCACACCCTTTTCAAACATCTCCACTAGTTCATCGATCACTGGTTCTAGAAACACATCGATGTCATTCCCAGGTTATCTTGACCCTTGGATCAGTAGTGGCATCTAGATGTACGACCGCTTCATACAGACCCAAGGTGGAAGGATGTATATACAGAGAGTCACTAGCCAGGTGCTATTATTGCTTCTGACCTGGTCAAAAGGATTCATCCCATCTGTGCTCAAAACAAACCAAAGGTGCCTTACCTCTCCACCGATGTCCTTATAGAACATAGTATTGATAGTCCTCCAGTCATGCCCATCGGCGGGGTGCCTCATCATTGTATCTTTCTTACGCTCTTCGCCATGCCAACGCAACAGCTTGGCTGACTTTACACATGCAAACAGCCTATGCACTCGGGGAGCTATAGGAAAATACCAAACGACCTTTACAGGACCTCCTCTGGTCTTGGTACCCTCATCTGATGGCCCTTCCTTGTACTGTGGAGCTTCAGACTTGGGACACTTGTCCAAGTCTTTGTATTTTTCTCCATGGTACAATATGCAATCATTGGAACACGTGTGGATTTTTTCAACCTCGAGGCTGATGGGGCAGATCATTTGCTTGGTCAAGTATGTCTTTTATGTCAACTCATTTTTTTCTTGGAGCATTTTCCTTATTATACCTAACAACTGATCGAAGCCTTTATCGCTCAATCTGTTTGTCGATTTGAACTCTAACAGCATGATGTCGGCTTCCAGTTTGCTCATTGGACAATTCCTATACAATGGTGTTTTGCCATCTTGTCTTATTTTCTCTAGCTTTCTCAGCTGTCTTTTACTAGAACATCCGGTCTTGGCTACGTCAGTCATGTCCACATCATCATCGTTTTCTCACAGAACATTCACACCAACCTCACCATGCATAGTCCATATCGTATAGTTTGGCATGAACACCCTGTTAATCAAGTGCGATCGTATAGACTCAATTTGATGAATGTTCCTTTGATTCTTGCAATCTTTGCATGGGCAGAAGACAGGGTTCTCATTCCTAGCATGGGCTTTGGCATCGGTGATAAACTGGCTGACGCCATGCATGTACCGCTTGTCCGTTTGGGACAGATGCATCCACTCTCGATCCATCTCTGCACAAAAAAATACCGAGACAATAATTACAAAGAATTAATAAGAAATCGAGCTCCATGAACAACAATTGAAGCTCGAAAGTACCATTTTTGGAAAACATTATTGTACACTAATTATTGGAAAATTGAAATTGGTAGTCCCGGCCCTGTAAATTGAAAATCGTAGTAAAAAACAATTATTGCACAATAATGAAGAACATCTATTCTACTCTACTTCTAAGAACTAATTATAGCATCACATACTAACAATGATGATCTTGACCACCATGGAATAATTAGCTAGGAATTTAAATGTGTTCATAGACACCAACTTTTTGGAAGATGGATTCACCACAATTTGAGCCTTGCACAAATGTCCAATTGGAAAAGTGCTCTCTAGAATGGAGAAAGAACTAGAATGAGAATCAAGCAATGTAGCCATCAAAACAAAGCTAATTAAGCAACAAAATCAAAGGAGTTGATGTTTGTTACTAACCTTAAAGCAAAAAGATCAAGCCATTCTTCAAAATCCAAGCCCTAGCTTCATCGTGAAGAGCAGACGCAACAATGGAGGGAAGGGCCCAAACACACGCCTCTGTTCTCGGGATGGAAGAGAGGAGGAAGAAGAGGATGGCTGCAACCTTTTTGTGATGTAGGCTTATCACCGTCGGTTGTTAGCTAGAACCGACAGTCATAGATCCAAATCAGTATCAACTCTTGGGTTAAACCGGCAGTGATGAGTGGCCACCAAAACACTACCGGTTCAAGCCACAAACCGGCAGTGATGTGGTTGTTTACACCAAAATTTAGGAGAAGAACGCGAGAACTCGCAGGCTTCCAAGTCTGTGCCAATCAAGGAATCGGTTGCATGAGGATCGATATGAGCCGGTTCGGGTGCGACACTAGAATCGGCTCTCTTTAAATGATGTCAGCAGATAACGATAATGAACCGCGATCGGCGTCGGGAAGATACATATCATACTCAACAAAAGGGGAAATACTAGGGTCCAAGTTATCTTAAGATAGGAATATTTTCTTCATACCAAAGATTGTACCGAGTCATACTTGAGTAGGATTCGTGTTTAGGCTCTGGGTATAAATAGTGAACCCCGGCTGTTGTAAAGAACACACAATCAATCCAATACAAGTTACTTACTTTTTTCGGCTCCAGCCACCCCTTAGGATTAGGAGTAGAGTAGATCTCAGCGAATTCTTCAGCAAGTACGGCTGCATCGATCCAGTCAACCTCCACCGCTTGTCTGTAAGTACCATAATGGCTTATACTTCTGTTCATCCAGCTGCATCGATCCGGTCGACCTCCACTGTGACTCTGGTATAAGCTAGTTATCGACTCTTGTCTAGTTCAAGTACAGCTGCATCAATCCAGTTGACCTCCATTGCTCGAACTAGATTAAGGTTAAGTTATTGACTCTATCTAAGGGTGGTGTTCCTTCGGATAGATTCATTAAGTTATCGATATTGCTTATTGCTTCCATTATTTATCTAATTACAGCAATATCACTTTGCCCGATTGGGATTGATCTAGATCGGCCTTATATCTTGTTTAACCTATCATTTGTTAATCTAAACTGTACCTTAAACGATGAGTTATGTTTTATCAGCTATTTTATACCAATCTTGATCGTGCATAGCGTGCGGTTAAGGCATGTTTGATCTTGAGTAGATCTATTGGCTAGCGAAAACTGTTCCATGGATCGTTATCACGGCCTGTGTGATTCTGCCTCACACCCCACTGTTAGCACCGTGGAGTGGGGATCGTTATTTGGTTGATCTGTTTCTGAGAGGGCATGACCTTAACTGTGCGCTATGCCTAAATTGGCTATTTTAGCCGATATCGAGCGCTTTCACGAACAGTTCACATCACGAGATCGTTGAAGTAGGGATAGGTTGAAAGATGTGTTAGCCCCATGATCTTATTCTTGTATTACGGCCTGCATGATTCTGCCTCATGCCCCACTGATATTAGTGATAAGTTAGGGTCGTCGAGTCTATTGTTGTTTCTACGGCCTACATGATTCTGCCTCATGCCCCACTGGTCATAGCGATAGATGAGATCTAACATGTTCATTAGGTTTATTTTTATTAAATGGTTGAATGGTGATGAGCTGTTTCTTTTATATAAAAGGGGTTCGGTTACTTGCAGTCATTGGCTTAGCATAAATTAATCTTTGTTGACATCCTCTTGCCATTGACTAATGTTTGTCTAAATAATGATATTCATCCTGAACGATAACCGATTCTTCTTACACAACTCCATGAGCTTTAACTGATTTATTCTTATGAATATGCAGGAATCAACTATTTAGTCGATCTCCTTTCATATCGGCTCTCAGAGCCGCACATTCGGGACTGTCTAGCAACACCAACATGTTCCACCTTAAATTACTGATAAACTTTCTATCCTTGTCAATTGCACGGTCAAATTGACTGGCACGTCTCGGGAGGAGTGCGCAGGATCGACCATCCCTGCGCTGAAGCTTGGTGGATCTCCAGCTCCATCGAGCGGACCCTTCCGGTTTGCTCATGTGCCCTCGGCATGGGACAAAATTTCATGCCGACACACGTTTCTGGCACACCCGGTGGGACCCCATAATCGTCATGGCGGTTCACAACAACAACGACATCCTTATGGTACTACCTATGGAGATAAAGGTGTCATCAGCAAAGCTATAGAGGAATTTCAGAACAAATGCTTGTTGTCCTACACCAAAACACATTACAACATAATTGTTTAGAAATTTCCACTATCAAGATTTCTATTACATGGGCAGACAGATACAGTTGAAGCGGAAGACAAACGTTTCTTTACAGAAATTGTAGACAAATCTGTTCGTGATGCCATATCAAGCCATAATAAAGCTTTCTTGGCACATTCCACAACGCCATGAAGGAGGCAATTCATGGGTTTCCAGTTGGTCAAGTTGGGCCGGCTTACTACAATATTCCACATACGGCGACCTAAGGGACTAATCAAGTCAGTACCAGCCATCAAGAAGCAGCACTAGCTAGTAATGATGATGTCCAGGTAGTTCAGGGTTCATCTGAACAAGCTCAAGGTACTACTATGAATCATACATAGTATAATCCTAGATCATCATTGCAGCATGTGCAACAGCCGGCAGGGCAAGGTCAGAATTAGGTGATTAATTTTGGGACATCAGGCCACATACCGTCGTCGGCTCAAAAAATAGCACCATCAATTCAAAGGATCCGTAGAGATATAGATCTTCATGTCTACAATCAGAGACTTCAAGCAGCAAGGCAGCAAAGGACCCAGCAGATAGAGATTCCACAAGGGTATCACTATGGCACAGATTATAACACCCTTCACATGATTCTGAATCCAAGGTATCAAGGCACACGGGATTTCAATCCACAGATGAGTCAGCAGGTGCAGAGAAATCCAAATCCGCAAGCTAACGAGTTGTTGCTAAAGGTGACCGAGATGATGAAGAATTAGTTCGGTCTGAAGCCAAAAGGGCCAACCTTTTCGTACAAACGCCCATATCCAGAATGGTATGATTTGGTCGCTCTTCCCACAAATTACAGGCTCCCAGAGTTCGCTAAGTTCACTGGCCAAGATAGTACAAGCACGATAGAACATGTTAGTCGGTATCTCACACAATTGGGCAAGGCATCAGTTGAGGAGGCCCATCGAGTTCATTTCTTCTCCTTGTCCCTCTTAGGGCCAGCCTTCACTTGGTTTTCATCATTGTCGGTTAACTCCATTACCAACTGGGCTGACCTCGAAAAGAAATTTCATACATATTTTTATACTGGGACTGGAGAAAACAAGATTACCGATCTGACAACTATAAGGCAGAAGACTAATGAATCGGGCACTGAGTTTCTTCAGAGGTTCCGAGAAACTAGGAACTTATGTTTCTCTTTAAGCTTGGCTGATGATCAACTAGCTGCTTTAGCCGTTCAAGGAATGCTGCCAATGTGGAAAGAAAAGCTGCTGGGACAAGAATTTGACAACTTGGGTCAATTGGTTCAATGAGTGGTAGCGCTCAATAGCCAATTCTAGAGCATGCGCAGGGACACTCGATTCTAGAAGAGTACCCCAGTGGCCGAAGCTTATAATCCATACTCAGTCGGTGACGGCTATGAAAATGAAGAAGAAGAGGTTGCTACGGCTGAATGGAATTGGTGCAAAAAGATAGTAATGGTGCCAAATCCTTGGAGAAGAGGGGTCGAGGAGAGCTATGACTTTGATGTCACAAAATCAGACAAGCTCTTCGATTTCTTGCTTGAGAAGGGGCAGATCAAGTTGCCCGATAATCATGTTATGTTGCCCCCTGATCAGTTGAAGAATAAGAAGTTCTGCAAGTTCCATAATGCTACTACTCATTCCACTAATGAATGCAGAATTTTTTGGCAGCATATACAGAGGGCTATTTAGCAAGGGAGGCTCAAATTTGATACGCCTCGAAAAATAAAAGTTGATGATAATCCTTTTCCAGGAGATCAAAACATGGTTGACGCTAGGCTGATCAAAGCCAAGACTAAGGTCCTAACATCAACCAAATCAAGAGAAGCTAGAACAGTTGATACCAAGATGCAAATATCGGCCGACGAATACAGAAAAATTAAAAGACGTCGCGATAAGCAAAAGAGCTGATATGAGCAGGGAGAAACGTCAAAAGATAGGGCGACAAAGCCACGAGTTACTTCTCGGATCCTGTTGAATAAGTGGCAGTGGCAGAAGGAAAAGGATTATCAGCGTTGGTTAAAGGATCAAGAATACCAGCGTCAACTGGAAAAAGAGAGGTATGAAAGGACACAAGCCAAATCACATTGGAATTTTCCTTTCTTTAGACATTGTTGGAATGGAGGTTTGAAGTTGCCTACCAGATATGACTGTCCAGAATGCATCGATCAATTTTGAAAGTTTAGGCAATCTCAAACCAACCGCCGGTCTATCCATGCTCAAGATGCATATCATCATAATAACATGGATCAGTGCTTAAAAAATGGAAGTGTCCATAATCGGCTGGGAAAAAGGGTGGTTCATCAAGACTAGGCTGATTATGAAGAAGAGGGCAACGAGAGAAAATATATTTGGCAGGAAGGCCAATGGTGTCTAGGAGGTTTGACAAGAAGCCAGAAGAGAAGGGTGCAACGCCTAATGAATAAAGAGTTGGAACAGGCTCAGGCATCTGGTAAACCTCAAGTATAGCGTACTAAGCAAACAACCGATAGAAAGCAACCTTCGGCTAATATTCAAATGGCTTTTCTGTTGCCATCAGAGTTCAGAGCTTCGGTAGATCAAGAAGTTTATTCGGATTTCAATGAATCAGAGTATGAGGATATGGTTGCCAAGTTAACGGTTATACAGCAAGCAATATTTGATAAACCAGTCAAGCATTGGCACCTAAAGGCTTTGTATGTAAAAGGTTTGGTTGATGGGAAGCTGATGAACAAGATGTTGGTGGACGGAGGTGCTTCTGTCAATCTTATGCCTTACACCACTTTTCGTAAACTTAGCAAAGGACCAGGAGATCTGATGGAGACTGACATGATGCTTAAGGACTTTGGAGGTAATGCATCTAAGACCCGGGGGGCAATGAATGTCGAACTGACAATCGGGAGTAAGACTCTGCTCACCACATTCTTCGTCATCGATGGAAAAGGATCATACAGTCTGCTCCTTGGTCGTGATTGGATCCATGCAAACTATTGTGTACCATCGACCATGCATCAGTGTTTGATTCAATGGCATGGAGATGATGTCAAACTAGTTCGCGCTGATGAGTCTGTGAGCATCATAACAGCCGATCCAATCTTCTGGGAACTAGGAGACTTTGAATGCTTTTCTGGCAAGTTATGGGAAAGAGGCTTCATTAAGATCAGCAATGAAAGCCAACAGCCGATGCAAGCAATCGGCTCTGAGAGTTTGTTTTAGTTAGAAGTCATGGCTTCGCGTCGGTCATTGGATTAAGGAAAAATAAACACTAGTCCTGGAGATGGGCTTAGGCCGACGTATGAATGCTAAATGGAATCCTAAGTACGAGTCAGAATTGGTGAATTTCTTAAACAAAGTTTTGTTGCACTTGATGATATGCTTGCTCTAGATCGATCGATCGTTTAACCTTTGGTTTGAAGAAATCTAGTGCAACCTGTTAATAGTGATCGACAAAAATATTTAAAGGGACATTATCCTAGCATTCGATCAACATTTGATAGCTGATTCATTTAGTCATCGGCTCTAATAGCCGGTACCAGAAGGGTATCGCCTCTAGTTCAAAAAATGAAGAAACTTAGAAGACATAAAAGCCGATACGATGTGTATCGCCTCCAGAGCAAAGAATAAAAACAAAAACAATCATGACACATACAAGGGCATTGCACTAAGACACGTTCATAGAAGAGCAAAATATTTCATTCATCTGTTCGCCCTAAGTACAATCTAGTCGAAGACTTTGTTCACCACATCCTGAGCAGATGTGATGTCCACGATGGCCTCCGCCGCTACGACGAATTCTTCCGTCAAGTCCTCATGTTCCTCAGGACCATCACCCATTGGGAAACTGGTCTCCATGATGTGGAGCTTGTACCTAGTCTGGACTTGCGCCACGGTTAGCGCCACCAACGCACCATGACGAACGCCATGGAGGGCGATCTCCTGAACGCGGGCCGAGATGTCTTGGAGATGAGCGTTGATGGGGGGACCCTGAGCATTGACGGCATCCGTGGCCGCATTTGCCACTAGTTGGAGAGACTCCAACTGCACCGTTAGGGCTGGCAATCACAGGAACAGAAAGACTATCAAGATAGAGACAGTGGAAATCAGAATGGAAGCATTCATGGAACTCATCTTACCTGCCACCGTGACGTCAGATTCAGCCAGCCACGCTCGAACAGAATTGGCCTCCTCCTCGGCCACATGAAGGGCAGCCTGAGCGACCCCAATGCGGATCTCGAGTTGGCCATTTTCCCAAGTTGCCTCGGCATAACGATTCTGAGCCATCCTCCATTCATGAAGGAAACGCCGGGCGTCATCGCCGTTGTAGGAGTCGGAAGAATCCGACGATGAGGCCGGCGCAAAAGATACAGCGTCAGAGGGCTTACCGGCCCTAGGGAGAGGACGAAGACTGTCATTCACAATAAACCTATAGTCGAGTCAGAACAGTTCATCATCATAAATAGGAAATGTCAATCTCACCTCATGCGTCGGAGACGCTGGTTCATCGGCATGTTCTCCTCTAGGATCTCCTTCGCCGCACGCTTGCCTCGGTTGTCCTTGCCAGCCATGAAGGATGACTGGATCTACGGAAGGGAGAAAGAAAACTGCTACAGGGTTAAGGCAGACGGAAGAGAGCAAAGGAACAGTTGCGAGTGCAGATGTTTTCAAGGCTGAAGCCCTCGGCTGGTATTTGAAGACACAAAGCGAAGAGGCGGATGCCTTGGGATGTGCAAAAGGCAATCGCAATTAATAGAAGGTGAAGCGCCACGTCACCAATGCTGAAGAGAATACGGTGCTGGGTAATTAAGGAAAGAAAAATCGAGGGGTTCGCTGAATGAAGGCCATGTTTTCATACTTAATTGGATTCAGATTAGAAGTTTGAGATCGGCTGTTTCCAATCGGCTCTTTAGCCGAAACAAGAAGTACAATTAGGTGATGGAGAGTATGATCGATACTACACAAGGCACGTGTTAACATATAGATTACAAGGCTAGAACATCCTGGATTGCGTTCAGTACTTCTAGCCAAATAGCATCAGCTTCTACAATCTGTAGCTTATCTTCTTTGGCTGATCCAGGAATGTCCTCAAGGCCACTGCGGATGACCCTGCCTTCTCTAACTTTGGTTAGCAGTTCTTGCTTCTTCTGTTTGATGGCATCAGGTATTTGGGTCAGGGTGGACTTGCGATGGTCAATGGCGGCATTCATGTTTTCTAGCTCCCTCTCAAATTATGCATGCTTGATCTCCAGTTGGGACAATTCTGGATCGGTCCTAAGGGAGGAATTCTTTAGATCATCAATCAACTGTGTTAGCTCTTTAGCCTTTTGCTTGTTGAAGTTCCTCTTGGCCAGTAAAGTTTCACAGTCAGACAGATTGCTCTGAGCTTTTTCCACCTTCAGGGCCTAAACATCAAAGATAGACAAAGATGATAAGATTCTGGAGAGAGCTGGGGATGGACTGCTCTTGATGACCAAGAGGACTCTCTGCATTGAATCAATGTCTTGGATCAAATCGGCTATATTCTTCTGAAGCATTGGCAATACATCTCTTAGCTGATTTCTGGTCTCTTCTGACAAAGCTTCCTTAAAAGAGGTGGATGATGAACTGACTTCATCTTCATCTAAATATTCCCTGAGATTAAAGGAATAGCTCAGAGCTGGGAGATTGAGTGCCTATGTATAAGGAAATATCAATTAGGAGGTTTGAGTCAGTTCATAACGAAATGGATGGTTAAGAAGATACTGCACCTTCTCTGAAGTTTCTATCTGAAGAGGAGGAACAACTGATGATACACCTACGACGTCTGGTTGAATCGGATCTAGACTCTCAACGTTGACATCTGCAAACATCGGAAGATTTTTAGTTCATGTTGTTATAGAAAGATAAATTTAGCAAATAACTTCCTTACCATCAGTTGTTTGCCGAACTAGGGAATCGACAGCTTGAGTGTCGACGGCAACAAGACCACCTTCAATGCCTATAGGATCGTTAAGTGGACTGTCAGACTCCTGATCTTGCACAGGTGTTTCCTTAGGAAGTATCTGGCACATTAAGAAGTCAGATGAAGGGTAAAAGACTGAATAAATCAAGAAGTCAAAGAAAATGCTCTAACAAGCATCAAGGATAAAACTCACATTTTCCGCTGATATGGAAGCATCAGTTATTTCAACCGAAATCGGCTCCTCTTGAGGATCAGCCGATGGGGGTTCAAATGGTGCTGAGTCAAACGCTTGGGATAGCTGTCCCGCACCTAGAGCAGGTTGGGACGCAATGCTCGATAGCTGTGAAAGAACATAATCAACAGTTGAATAACATTTTTAAGAAGAAGATGAATTGTTTACCTGAGCACCTGATGGCCTCATTCTGCGGAGTCTCTTCCCAGTAGTAGTTTTCTGGGTTGTCCCTTGAGCTGCCTTGCGCTTTGAAGACTGATATATTACGATGGTGGGGGCACCATGAGTTTTCATTAGTTTCCCCAGTGTAGGCGCAACCGATCCCATTCTTGAAACAGGATATGGTGGTTGATAATTTATAGGACGCCCCTTCCTATCCAAGCTTGGAGGATCAAATTCAGTGTCATGAAAAGGATCGGTTAAAATAGTTGGCAAAAGAATTCATTGAATAATTCTCTTGAAAGAAGATGGCAAGTTACATCTTTGTCAGAAGCGAATTCCCCATCCAAAGGTACACATAAAGGGTGGACCAACCCACAGAAAAGATGGGAGTGCCATTCTTGCCACCAGGAGTCAAAAAGAGTAGAAGAGAGGCTAACTCTGACCCAGTGATGCAAGCAAAAGGAAGGAACATCTTATCTCAGTTGAAAAACTCAAGAGGCTTCCAGTACTTTGCTAATGTCTTCCCTTGGCCTCAGTATATCCTTAAAGAAGAGTCAAGGAGGCAATTGGCCAAGGCCGAACTGACGGGCCATGAAAGACGAATTGTAAAACTCATAAGTTGGAAGGTTTCCTAGGATAAAGGAGCTTGTAGCCATTTTGCTATGACCATGACGAAATTTGGCTGGAAGAACACAGGGCTTGACGAAAGAATTAATGATTGCAGCCGCTGCTTCGTCCTGAACAGCCTGATCCGAACAGAAATCTGAATGGGAAAATCAGCTCATCATTCTCATCATTATCATAGGGCAACCAAGTCAGAACATCTGCATCGAACCCTCTGTGAAACTTTTTGAAGAGATGGCCAATATCGACATCAATTACTATGGCCGATGCAGCTTCACATAGCTCGTGCACTGACGGGTTCTTCCTTCTTCACCCTTGTATTCCTCATCAAAGGTGGAGGAAGGAAAGCTCAGGTTTTTGAGATCAGAACTTACAATTTTGTGCATATACAGGTTCAGCCATAACTGTATCAACCACCAAGGGCTACTAATAGTGTGTACTGGTTCATTCATCAACAATTGGGCAGCTACCTGGTGCATCAGGTGGTAAGCGGCTCCTAACAGATATTTTCTAAGGGGAATACCCTTACCTGCTACCAGATGTTCTATCATAAATTTGTGATTATAAGTTGGTCCACAAGATGACCCACAGAAGATGAATCTTTCTAGCCACATGTTCAGAAAAGTCACATGTTCCCTCTCGCTAACAGCTGATCCATCCTCAATATGGTTCAGAATGTAGCCTACCCATCTTGAACAGTCTGATATTTTGGCTAGCTTCTTGGAACCAGCACTCAAGTACTCATAAGGCTACATTGATCCAGTTATTCTGAGGCCAGTCAACATATAAACATCGGCCAGGGTGATAGTCATTGGGCCGTGACCAAAGATGAAAGCATTTAGGGCATTGGACAAGAAATAATATGTAGCAGTCAGAAGTGAGTCGTTCCTCTCCATTCAGACAATGAAAGAGTCAGGCATTGGTTTAGATCATAAAGTTCCCAATCTCCGTCCTTTTTCTCGGACACCCTACGGAACCAATTTCTCCATCCCTTAGGCATCTTTGGCCAGTTTCTGAAGGGAGTTTTGGTATTCCAAGAGGACAAATCAACTGCAGACTGTTTGAAGGGGATTTGGTTGGTTTCTTGATGGACGAAATCAGATGGATCAGGATCGCCCATAGGCCCAAGAAAATAGACATTGGGAATAATAGCTAATGGATTCAAGATTTCGTTCCTCATTTCTTAGAAATCGGACAAAATAATTTTGAGAAGGAAAGAAATACGAAGTAGCAGCCGATGCTTGGAGAATGGAGACTTGGAGGCATGCCTCAGGAACGTGGTCAATGGTCGCCATTGCAGCTGAAATGGGTTTGAATCTAACAAAGATCGCTTGGATGATGGCTCGATCGAACGGAGGATTTGCTAGGGTTTGAAGCCTTGGCGGTGACGGCGTCAGCTGTTGAAGTTGGCTTGAGAAAGAAAGACAAAGCAAAAAGGCCGAGTGAGTCGGAAGGGATACTATTGGGCTGTTGTATAAGACTCGGGCTAGGAAGTCAGGAGTTATGCGTACATCTCGGATAGAACGGTTGCGGCGTAGTAAACTAATAAGCTGGAATTTTGGAATAAAACTATTTTATCCCAAAATTGGGGGCATGTGTTTACACCAAAATTTGGGAGAAGAACGCGGGAACTCACAGGCTTCCAAGTCTATGCCAATCAAGGAATCGGTTGCATGAGGATCGATATCAGCCAGTTCAGGTGCGACACTAGAATCAGCATGCTTTAAATGACATCAGTAGATAACGATAATGAACCGCGATCGGCGTCAGGAAGATACATATCGGACTCTACAAAAGGGGAAAGATTAGGGTCCAAGTTATCTTAAGATAAGAATATTTTCTTTATACCAAAGATTATAACGAGTCGTACTTGAGTGAGATTCGTGTTTAGGCTCCGGGTATAAATAGTAAACCCCGGCTATTGTAAAGAACACACAATTAATCCAATACAAGTCACTTACTTTTTTCAGCTCCGGCCACCCCTTAGGAGTAGGAGTAGAGTAGATCTCGGTGAGTTCTTTAGCAAGTACGGTTGCATCAATCCGGTCGACCTCCACTGCTTGTCTGTAAGTACCATCATGGCTTATACTTCTGTTCGTACGGCTGCATCGATCCAGTCAACCTTACTGCGACTCTGGTATAAGCTAGTTATCGACTCTTGTCTAGCTCAAATACGGCTGCATTGATCCGGTCAACCTCCACTGCTCGAACTAGATTAAGGTCAAGTTATCGGCTTTATCTAAGGGTGGCGTTCCTTCGGATGGATTCATTAAGTTACCGATATTGCTTATTGCTTCCATTATTTATCTAATCACAGCAACATCACTTCGCCGATTGGGATTGAACTAGATCGGCCTTATATCTTGTTTAACCTATCATTTGTTAATCTAAACTGTACCTTAAATGATGAGTTATGTTTTATTAGCTATTTTATACCAATCTTGATCGTGCATAGCATGCGGTGGCCTTATATCTTGTTTAACCTATCATTTGTTAATCTAAACTGTACCTTAAATGATGAGTTATGTTTTATCAGCTATTTTATACCAATCTTGATCGTGCATAGCATGCGGTGGCCTTATATTTTGTTTAACCTATCATTTGTTAATCTAAACTGTACCTTAAATGATGAGTTATGTTTTATCAGCTATTTTATACCAATCTTGATCGTGCATAGCATACGGTTAAGGCATGTTTGATCTTGAGTAGATATATTGGCTAGCGAAAACTGTTCTATGGACCGTTATCACGGCCTGTGTGATTCTGCCTCATATCCCACTGTTAGCACCGTGGAGTGGGGATCGTTATTTGGTAGATCTGTTTCTAAGAGGGCATGACCTTAACTGTGCGCTATGCCTAAATCGGTTGTTTTAGCCGATATCGAGCGCTTTCATGAACAGTTCACATCACGAGATCGTTGAAGTAGGGATAGGTTGAAAGATGTGTTAGCCCCATGATCTTATTCTTGTATTACGGCCTGCATGATTCTGCCTCATGCCCCACTGATATTAGTGATAAGTTAGGGTCGTCGAGTCTATTGTTGTTTCTACGGCCTGCATGATTCTGCCTCATGCCCCACTGGTCATAGCGATAGATAAGATCTAACATGTTTATTAGGTTTATTTTTATTAAATGGTTGAATGGTGATGAGCTGTTTCTTTTTTATAAAAGGGGTTCGGTTACTTGCAGTCATTGGCTTAGCATAAATTAATCATTGTTGACATCCTCTTGCCATTGACTAATGTTTGTCGAAATAATGATATTCATCCTGAACGATAACCATTCTTGTTACATAACTCCATGAGCTTTAACTGATTTATTCTTATAAATATGCAGGAATCGACTATTTAGTCGATCTCCTTTTATATCGGCTCTTAGAGCCACACATTCGGGACTGTCTGGCAACACTAGCACGTTCCACCCAAAATTACTGATAAACTTTCTCTCCTTGTCAATTACAGGGTTAAATTGACTGGCACGTCTCGGGAGGAGTGCGCAGGATCGACCATCCCTACGCTGAAGCTAGGTGGATCTCTAGCTCCATCGAACGGACCCTTCTGGCTTGCTCGTGTGCTCTCGGTACATGACGAAATTTTGTGCCGATAGTGGTCCTTCACTGCCGGTTTTAGCCCAGCCCCAATCATTTTTTTTTTTTTTTAAGCTCATAACCGGCAGTGAAGGTACATCACTGTCGGTTGTCACAAATCCAGCTATGATGAGGCTGGCAGTGATGTCCAAATCTAGCGTAGTGAATCGAGCTAGGGCGAGCCGTCAAGCGAGCCGTCCAACTGCATCGAGTCACAAACGAGCCATCAATCCCACATCTATCTACTTAGATATTATGGCTCATCGACTGCTCAACTCGGCCATAAACCAAGCTAAGTCAAACTTAATATTTTTCTAAATATTCTTTAATTTTTATATCTCTGGATGTTATACATCTATGGCCATATCTTAGTTGCATTCCAACTACCCATATAGCTCTGCGCGCATTATCTTTTTTCGTGGAGAGCCGACAGTTCTAGTCTTCTCTTAGCGGTTACAAAAATATTTGAGTACTGCGAACAAAAATATTTGAGCTGCTGACCACCTCTCGTCGACAACCCACCACTGCCGCTGCCTCGGCCCTCATCTTCAATGGCTCCGTCCATCGTTGTCAGCATACAACGGCGGTTATCACCGTCAGCATGCAATGGCCCTGGTCGTTCTATCTCACTACACGGATGGGTGGCCACGCCGCTACCTTACGTCCGCTACAGAGATATGCCGTTGACGGCTCACATCTCTACGACTAATGTCACATATATTTTACAAGGTACACAACCTAGCATTGTTCACACCTTCGACAAGTAGCCATGCTCCTACTTTCTAACTAGGAGACAGGCCGGCTAACAACGCCGCCATTCATCTCTCCAACTATGATGACGTAAACCAGCACGCAACTTTGATAAGTTACATACGCTGGATACTAGGCTATATTGCCTTTTTTGCGAGATACGCATCCTACTCGGACGACTTACATCTTTATGGCCGGTGTGAGCCAATTACCGACATTTAGTCTGACTATCACATGTCGTCCTGGGTAGGGTGATTCCCGGAAGCAAGGTATCTGATTCGTTCGCTATGGGGCGGGATCCTAACAGTGAACAATCGCTACAAAGGCCCCTTGAATGAGTGACATTGCACACTTAACATCGATAGAAGGGTCTAACATAATTTTAATCATAATGACTACATTGATTACTTTTTACTTGGCTAATTCGTCTTATGCGCCTTTCAAAGGACTACACAAGACAACATAAGCCTAACTCATGCAGACTACAATCTCATCCACAGATTACCCAGTCTAAAAAATAACTTTGTACAAAAAGTTACTCAGACAAGCCAAGCCTCCTGCGGAACTCGGCTTACTAACAGACTCGGGCTACAAACTAGTCTACGACAAAGCAAAAAGATAGGAGGTTTTTACATGACATACTATACTCGGGCTCTACGGGGCTTGGTCACCTAGCCCTCGCTTCTCGCAACGTCATCTGTTGTCAACAAATTTTTACGGCAACTCGGCGTCATGCAGTTCACATCAGCACGCTCCGCTGCACCGAGTCAAGCAGCGTCCACCAATATGGGACAAGCTAAGAAACTCAAGCAAGCAGCACGCCGACCTCAAAGTTGTCATCATTGACATATTCACACGCCCTCCGCCAACTCGCCGAGTACTTGGCGGCACGATAGATCAGGCCGCAGATGGGAAATTCTTCATTATCGTCGTCTGTAGCGGTTCAGCTCCATGCCACTACGATCTTCATCGTCCAGGCGTAACTCACAGCAACACTGTGACACGGCTCGCCGCAACATCCTCCTATGCGCAGAGTACAGCGGCCTCTACGCGACTTGTGATAATACTCGGCCCAAACGCAGTACGAGTAGCAGACAACACTGCCAATACTTCACTACCCTTCCCAGCGACGCAAGAGCCACGCATGAGGAATTCCGGGCCGGAGGACAGGGTCACGACAAATATGCAGTTTAATATTCGGAGATCAAGAGCAGGCGTCCTAACGTCGTATATGCATACATATGCAGGCTACGTCTCCAACGTCATTGAATCAGAACTCCAGAACAAGAGCCACCACTCGCCAAGATGGGTCCAGTTGCAGCACTCAACCGGCCAATGAGCAAGCAAACACCGACCCGACGTCATCTACAGGATCATGCAAGCCAAATCAAGGAGCAAGCACGTATATACAAAGAAGCCATGCAAGCTAGCGGTTTGCTTCCACTCATGCACGTACGAGGCATGCACAGATTTGCTCCACGATCTTCATTTTCAAGAACGACAAGAAAACAAAGGCCGCGTAATAAGTACGATCGCTCCTGCAAGCAAACCAAAACCACTCTGCGTCGGCAACAGCGGGCACCAGCAGTCAGCCAGCCAACATCAATTTGGACGAGCGCTTCAAAGAGCAGCCGATGATAAACTACTGGAAGCGGGATCTTTGCCGAGTGTCAAAAATCGGGCACTCGGCAAAAAATGTCTCCAACGTCATTGAATCAGAACTCCAGAACAAGAGCCACCACTCGCCAAGATGGGTCCAGTTGCAGCACTCAACCGGCCAATGAGCAAGCAAACACCGACCCGACGTCATCTACAGGATCATGCAAGCCAAATCAAGGAGCAAGCACGTATATACAAAGAAGCCATGCAAGCTAGCAGTTTGCTTCCACTCATGCACGTACGAGGCATGCACAGATTTGCTCCACGATCTTCATTTTCAAGAACGACAAGAAAACAAAGGCCACGTAATACGTACGATCGCTCCTGCAAGCAAACCAAAACCACTCTGCGTCGGCAACAGCGGGCACCAGCAGTCAGCCAGCCAACATCAATTTGGACGAGCGCTTCAAAGAGCAGCCGATGATGCACTACTGGAAACGGGATCTTTGCCGAGTGCAAACTGCTTTGCCGAGTGTCAAAAATCGGATACTTGGCAAAGAATTGCACTGGGCAAAGATTTCTTTGCTGAGTGCCGGACACTCGGCAAAAAAAGGTTATTGGCAAATGACTTCTTTGCCGAGTGCCAGGCTCTCCGCAAAAGCACGACACTCGGCATAGGCTGCCCGGCGTAACGGTGTTCGAACACGTCCTTTTTTGCCGAGTGGCTGCTGTGAGGCACTCGGCAAAGAAGTTTTTTTTTAAAAAAAAATTCTTTGCCGAGTGTCCCAGATCTGGCACTCGACAGAGATTTTTTTTTTTGAAATACTTTGCCGAGTGCCCCGATCTGGCACTCGGCAAAGAAGGTTTTTTTTAAATTTTCTTTGCCGAGTGTCCCAGATCTGGCACTCGGCAAAGTTTTTTTTTAAAAAAATACTTTGAAAAAAAATACTTTGTCGAGTGCCCCTGACACGGCGCTCGGCAAAGATTTTTTTTTCGAAATGTCTTTGGCGAGTGCCCCTGTGAAGGCACTCGGCAAAGAGGAAATTTTTTAAAAAAATTCAAAACCATCGTATATGGAGGCTATGATAAAAATTTGGAGGCTATGATAAAAATTTGGAGGCTATGATAAAAATTTGAGAAGGTTTGGTGCACGCTGTCACGTACGATTTTCGGACTTCGTTTGCTTTTTATAGAATTTAAAAACACTTCACACGCAAGTTCGCGGTCATGTTTCGTGAACAAGATGTCCGAAATTTTGGGTCCTTTCCTGGATACGGCCTCACACTACAATCAGTAACATGACTATCATTTTTTGAATCATTAAATTCTATTATTCGTACCACGTGCAGTTCAAATTTATATTTTTCGAAAAAGTTCAAGTAAACGAAATAAAGTAACTAAATATATCAAAAAACCACAAAAAAAATCTCAAATTCTAACTAAGAGTTCCTGGTACTTTAAAAGGGCTCCACAAAAAATTTAGAGGCCAAAAATTTTTTTTTGCCGAGTGCTGGGGCATGGCACTCGGTAAAGGGGGTCTTTGCCGAGTGCCAAGAATAAGGCACTCGGCAAAGATGGTTTTCAATTCTTTTTAAAAAATTTCCTCTTTGCCGAGTGCCTTCACAAGGGCACTCGGCAAAGACATTTCGAAAAAAAAATTCTTTGCCGAGCGCCGTGTCAGGGGTATTCGGCAAAGTATTTAAAAAAAATCTTTGTCGAGTGCCAGATCTAGGACACTCGGCAAAAAATTAAAAAAAAACTTCTTTGCCGAGTGCTAGATCGAGGGCACTCGGCAAAGTATACATTTAACTGGGTCGGCCACGCACCCCGGCCACACACACGACACACGCACGACGCTGACACACACCATTGCCATGCACACACGCTGCCGCACCCGCCCAAGACTTTTCCCTTGACCACTGCCCCCGCTGCCTCAGCCACGCCTGCCCTTGCCGCCATACCTTTACCATGCCACGCCTGGACAGCCCACCCCGACGCCGCCCGTGTCCAACCCCGTTCCCGACTTCGGCGACCCCGACCCCGACCCCGACGCCGCCCGCCCCTACCCCCGGCGCCCGTCAGGTCTGCCTTCTCTCTTGTTGTTGTTGTGGTAGTGATAGTTGTAGTAGTATTAGTTGTACTAGTAGTGCTAGTGGTAGTAGTAGTATTAGAAGTAGTGGTAGTAGTAGTACAACTAGTGGTAGTAGTAGTAGCAGAATTAGTGATAGTAGTAGTAGAAGTAGTGGTAGTAGTAGTAGTAGAACTAGTGGTAGTAGTTGTAGCAATAGTGATAGTAGTAGTAGAACTAGTGGTAGTAGTAGTGGAAATAGTGGAAGTAGTAGTAGAAGTAGTGGTACTACTTGGATATATTCTTCTGCATGGATTGATATCCAAACTGCATGGCTTCTCTTGAGACATATGTGCTTGTCGGCCATCGTGCCGTTGTTTTTTGCAGGTTTTGGAAACCTCACCGTGCAGGGGAGGTTCTGCCGAATTTTTTTTAAATGACAGTATTTTGTTCCATTTTTGTACATAAGAGCCCATCGGAGCCGAGTCGGAGTTCCCGTCGCCATGCCGGTCTGCCTGCACCGCGTCGCCTCACCACTGCACCGACCCACCATGGCCCCGCTAGCCTTATTCCACCGCCACCCTAGGTATAACCCCTCTTTCCGTATCATGGTCGTAGATCGCGTAACCCAGTTAGGCGTCTCCTGTTCGAAAGAGATACGGTTGGAGGTATGCAGATCTTTGCATATCTATGACTGTATCTATTTTGGATTGTCCACGTTTTTTAGACAGCCCGCGGATGTGTAGATGGGTTAGTTTCCATGGTTTGCTTCGGTCCGAGACAGAGTTTCAGCATCACCTCCCTGTTGTTCTCCGGATACACACTCTTCTTTGGCAAGATGTGTATCTAGAGAACAGCAGGGAGGTGCTGCCGAAATTCTATCTCGGATAGGACTAGAGCATGGAAACTAACCTCATCTACGCATCCGCAGGTGGGATTAGGACCTATCCTCACCTATTAGACAGTAGGAACACCATGTAGATGCAATTGATGGTTACATTACTCACTGATACATATGTTAGAGGATGGATGACCGTCAGTGGATGTAGACGGGCTAGAGAAGTCAGATTGATTACACCACGGAATGGATGAACAAGACCGATGCTTTCTTGAATAGTGCATTTGGCAAGGCTGCTAAAGGATATTGCCTAGTTTTGTGTCTCTGCAGCAAATGTGGAAATAGGAGAAGGGTAAACAAGGTGGAAATGGGTAAACATCTTGTGAAGAATGGATTTACTCCGGACTACACCCGGTGGGTCCACCATGGTGAAGCCTATCGTATGAGAGAGTAGGTGGTGAGACCACGGGTGGAGGCTTTTGATGCTGATGCGGGGGTAGCGGACATGTTAGATGACTTTCACCAAGGATAGTTCGATGAGGGACATGAGAAGGAGGAGATGGAGGCAACCACACAGGTGTTCTACGATGTGATGGACTCGGCACAGAAACCCCTTCACGATCGGTCAATGGTGTCTCAATTGGATGTCATTGGACGCTTAATGGGGTTGAAGCATGAGTTAAACTTGAGTAGAGAAGTCTTCGATAAGATGTTGGCCGTGATTGGTACCACTACTCCCTGCATGACTTCCTGGCGTATGGGATATTCTGCGCCTGGTGTGTTCACGGGAAGTTCCCATGCCCAATATGCAAGAAAGGTGTGAGGTTCATTTGGTTGCAGAAGGGTGGCAAGTATTCGTCGTTCGATAGACATCGTCAATTCTTACCTCTTGACCATCCATTCGGATAAGACATCAAGAACTTTACGAAAGGTGTCAAAGTGACAAACCCTGCACCACGGATGATGACTGGTGCCGAGGTTCATACTCAGATAGATGCTCTCGTGCCCAATAAAGAAGGTGGTTTTGTGGGATATGGTGAGCAACATATGTGGACTCATCTCGGGCATGACAAGGCTCCCCTATTTCGATGACCCTCTTCTGCCACATAACATTAATGTAATGCACACTAAAAGAATGTCGCCGAGGCACTTTGGGCCACACTCATGGACACTGAAAAGTCTAAGGACAACCCTAAGGCTAGAGTGGACCTGGCAACGTTGTGCGATAGACCAAATCAAGAGATGCAGCCTCCTAGTCGTGGCAAGGCCTGGAGAAGGCCTAAGGCCGATTTCGTCTTGAAAAAGGACCAATGGAGGGAAGTACTTGAATGGATCAAGATGCTAATGTTCCTTGATGGGTATGCAGCGAATCTAAAGAGGGGAGTGAACTTAGGCACTCTGCGAGTAAACAGGATAAAGAGTCATGACTACCACATATGGATTGAGCGGCTTCTTCCGGCGATGGCTCGAGGCTATGTCCCGGAGCATGTCTGGCAAGTGCTGGCAGAGTTGAGCTACTTATTCCGCTAGCTTTGTGCCAAGGAGCTCTCTCGAACCATCATTGATGACTTGGAAAAAGCGGCACCCGTGTTGCTCTGTAAGTTGGAGAAAATCTTTCCACCCGGCTTCTTCTTGCCTATACAGCATTTGATTGTGCACCGCCCGTATGAGGCACGGATGGGGGGGCCCGTGCAGAACCGTTGGTGCTATCCAATCGAGAGATGTCTGAAGACTCTTCGCAAAAAATATAGAAATAAAGCCAAAATTGAGGCTTCCATTGCAGAGGCATACATTCTAGAGGACGTGTCGAACTTCACAGAGAAATACTACACTAAGAAACTTCCTAGCATTTATAATCCACCCCCTCGTTATAATGCTGGCAAAAATGAATTGAACCTTAGCCTTTTCCAAGGGCAACTCAGAAGCGCAAGTGCATCGACTACTAAGCAATTGAAAAATGAAGAGTGGCACGGTATCATGCTATATGTGTTGACCAACCTTGTCGAGGTGCAACCGTTTATTGGGTAAGTTCTGAACGAACTTGTTTCATTTCGCCGTATGTCCTTGTTTCCTCGTCCAACCCCATTGTTTCTCGTTGGTACAGGGAATTTCTTCGTCAATCCTGGCATGGATCAAGGCAACCTACCCCGCAAGAAAATGATACCCTTCTTTCACGGGGTGCGGGACCAGGGAGCCCCGATTTCATTTGTTGCTTCAAACAGAAAGCCCAAACTGATGCGTCTATAAGTGACGAGCTGAGACAGGTTGCAAACGGCTGTGCCGTTAGGGTCAAGTTATTTACCGGTTATGACGTGAATGGATATCGTTTTCACACAGCAAGCTACGAGCAGAGTCGGCCCAATCGAAAAACCACAAACAGCGGAGTTGTTACGCCCAACACTGATGGACTCGACTATTATGGAAGAATTGAAGAAATCTATGAACTATCATTCTATGGTTCCAAACCTCTTACTCCTGTCATATTCAAATGCCACTGGTTTCATCCTGGAGTAATGAGACGGACCCCTAAGCTTGGGCTAGTCGAGATTCGATAGGATTCCGTCTATCCAGGAAAAGATGTCTACATTGTGGCTCAACAGGCCGTCCAGGTTTATTATACGTCATACGCATGCAAAGACGCTGAGCATCTTAAGGGTTGGTCTATTGTGCACAAGGTATCGCCACACGGTAAACTACCTGTCCCAAACGATGAAGATTACAACTTCAACCCAAACACATATGATGGAGAGTTCTATCAAGAAGAGGGACTACAAGGGAGGTTTCACATAGACTTAATCGAAGAGATAGGAATGGAAGTAGACAATGAAAGGGATGATGATGAGGACGCTGGAGACGAGGTGCGAAATCTGAAGGACATACAAATGCTTGAGCGATTACGTTTAGGCAATGACAATGAAGACAACATTCCTCCTTCGGATAGTGTTGATGAGTTGGACAATGTTGATAGTGATGACAAGACCTATGATCCAGCTAATCTCAATCATGAAGATTATTTCTAATACATGTAATACTATGTTTTTTGTAATTATGTTTTGTTCATTTTTGCAAATATTTCTAATACATGTATTACTATGTTTTTTGTAATTATGTTTTGTTCATTTTTGCACCTATTTCTAATTATGTCTTGTTTTTCTTTTTTATTGCAGGTGATTGAACAAAGATGGCGGGCGACCGTCATAGGTCTGTGAACTCGATTTACCAAAGACCACGCCGGCTACAGGAGGAGGCGAAGGGGGCGGTGAAGGGATCGGATAGGAGGAGGACCGCCAGACATAGGAGGGGGCCGTCTCCTCCCATGCCGCGTGAGGAGGAGCTGGAGGAGGAGGTGGCGCCCGTGGATAAGTCGGACGATGGGCTGGTTCGGTAGACGGACGAGGAGGAGGGGCCGCACGAGGACGATGAGTTGGAGGCGGCAGGCACGGGTTCCACTTCCTTCGACTCCTCTTCGAGTGTCTACTTGCGAGGTCCCGTGAGCCTCCCACATGTTCCGCTTCCTCACCAACGCCCAATGATTCGCCCCGAATGGCAAAAGTAAGTAACTTTATATGTTATCACCACTACTTCATATGATATGATGAAAAAAACTAATAATTTTTCTTAATCACTTGTGTAGGAACTAGGTGGTTGTGTTGGGTGGTAGCGCACAGCTAGTCAACGGCATCCTGGGTCTTCTGTGCAGGCAACACTTCCCCGGCATTGTCACGTACGCATCAAAGATGGAGCCGGCCTACTCGTTTGACCACTATGCCGTCGCCACCGATGTGGAGTACCCCAACAAGGCGGCGCGGGTGAAGGCAGAGCTTTGGGTAAGTCTCCCTCGCACAACATTGCTCAATACGTCGCATTCATTGGACTTTTCTTGAAATAATGAATGGATACATCGCTTTTGTATGCAGACTTATTACAGATGCGAGGAGGGATTTGAGGCCAAGGCGGAGTAGGTGACTACCAAAGCCTGTAAAAAACTCGTCTCCGACATGCATCACGAGGTGCGCATCCAGGCCATCGTAACCTACTACGGGTCGAAGCTTGGAGAGGGGAAAACCAAGAAAGACGCAAGAGAGATGCAGCTGACCCGGGAGCAGTACCTTGAGGTAAATGAAGAACATCAATATTGATTCGTTTTAAGATTAAGTTGGTTTAATTTGATCTTCTTATTTGTCCAATACTTGATGACATGTAGATGATTCCCTGGTGGTGCCAAGCGTATCCCGAGTGCTGGGCGATGTTGGTGGAGAGGTGGTTCACGGAGGAGTACGTCAACATGCATAGGGATGCCCGGGACCATCGTTTGCAGATGCAAGGTCCAGCACACCATCAAGGCAGCCGTAGCCTCGCCGGATACAAACAAGCATGGGTACACGAATTCATTTATCTATTGTGACGCTCAGTTCTGCCTGATTTCTAATCATCGTGCTGTCTTTCTCGCAGTCGGCGTCACATAGTGGTCAGGCTTGCCCGGACTTCCAGGCATGGTGTATGGCCCACAAGGGCAAGGCGACGTCCGACGTCTCCTTCAACCTAGAGGACCCGCCCGAGGCATACACGAACCCGAGCATCCACTCCCGCATTAGTGAGTACACTGAGGTGGCGAGGTCGCTCCATGGGTCAGACCATGATCCAAGCACCCAGGACTTCGATGGAGAGGCCGTCATGAGGGCGGGGCAAGGCAAGAAGCATGGGCGGTTCTGGCTTGGCGACGGTGTCATTGACACGGCCTCTACTCCCTCTCTCTCCCAGATCCGAGCATGGAGCACGAGCGAGAGCTCGACCATTCGCACACGGCCGACCGCTGCACAGCACTAGGTCGACGCAGTTGAGGTTATTCCTGTTTTACTCATCATACATTGATCTTTACACACCTTAATTAGCTTTGCATTACTGAAACATTGGAGTGAAAAATTGCAGGCCCGGCTGGAATAAGAAATGAGGCAACGTCAGGAGCTGGAGGCCGGGCACCAAAGGATGGCGGCACAGCTGGAGGCCGAGCGGGACGAGCGGCAGGCCCGGGCGCAGAGGCTGACAGACATTACAGAGTTCCTACAAGGGCTTGGGCAACGTGTGGGCTTCTCTCTGCCAGTTGGGCTATTGGTTCCACCTCTGCCTCCGCGTCCTGCAGCTCCAGCTACTCCTGTGAGTATGAAAGTTTTTTACTTTCGTTTGTGCTTTGCTTGTATGGCCTCTACCTTACTAGATTAGCTATCCAAATAATCTTCTCTCACATGCAATCTTTTCTCCTTTGTGCAGTCGAATTTGGTACAGTCGAATTTTGAAGTACTTGATTGGATTTTATAGTGTTGCATGATAGTCAATAATCTTGACATCATTAGTGATAAACACATATTAATAGCACGTTGTAATCTAAAGACGGAGTTTGAGATGGAAGATACAGACTAAACCAAAATTTCATTTTGTGTTTATAATCCAAGCATCTTCTCTCAGAATTTTGTATAAAATCTATCTATATCCAAATCATATTGAGTGATTCAATATAAAGGTATCCTATGGTTGTTCTACCTCATGATAGAGGAAGATTGTTTTATGCTATAGTGATTGAGATGAGAAAATGGGACATGTGGTCCATTATCTCCGTGCTATTGATGCGCTAATAAATCTTGCAAAAGTTCATGTCTGAATATTATTTTTGCAATGATTTCCTATCTAGTAGAGGCGCTACTCCTATCAAATATTGGTGGATTGAAGTTAAGAATATCTTTTAATATCTCAAATAGCACATGTGATCTTGGTGTAATCTATGATCCGATTATGTGGATAAAGATCCCCAAATTTCAGATCATTGAAATAGGTTGTACATGAATTTGGAAAGACCATTTTGTGATAGTCTTTAAATAGACATTTAATGGTCAATTCTATTAATCATTCTGACATTGTATTGTATAAGGCTTCACATGAATGTGTATAGCTTGATAGAATGATATATCACATACTGAAGTTTTGTGGTGTTGATTCTATTGATTAATGGTCGTTAACTATAAAGGTAATGCAACTTGTGTTGTGTAGATGGAGACAAGTTATACTTAATGCAATAGTTTGCACTAATATGGTTCTATTCCATAGGTTATATGGGCATATGAACATTTGCAAACTAAGTTCGTGATAATCTTGTAGAGATATTCACATAATCTACCATACTCCACATTTCGTATATGTTGAGGGCATTGGTATGAATTTACTTCGAGGTTTGCTACTATCAGGGGGAGAGTCTCTCTGATTAATAACTTGTTGCAAACATCATATTGCACTATTTTCTTTGTATGAGTTTTTCCTTAGGGTTTCTCGTATAAAGTTTTTAATGAGGCAATATCAACGCAAGGTTATGTCATATCATCCATTTTTCCTCACAGGGGTTTTTAGTGGATGATACTGAGACATAAGTTGCATTGTAATCTTTTCATTATGTGAGTTTTCCATTTATGGTTTCGCATATAAAGTTTTTGATGAGGCAATATTCAACACAAAGGTATATGCTATATTATCTATTTTTCCCCACCGGGGTTTTTTGGAAGATGATATTTGATGCATATTGACCATATGGTCAAGGTGTTTTTAGACTAAGGCTTTGAGTTTAACTCAAAGGGTCTAATAACATTGGTGATTGTATATCATGGCGTTTCTCCTTATTTTTCCCATTGAGTTTTAAGGAGTTTTGCCTAGTATACTAGTATTACTTTGGTTTTTTCTCACAGGTTTTTCCAAAGATTCATAATGATGCATAATAGATAAACAATAAAGACTACAAGGAGCTAATTGATCAAGGGAAGTGTTAAGAGTTATTATTTATGATCAATTAGAGAATAATCCCAAGGGGTGTCTTTTCACCCTCTCTTTTTCACACTTGTAACTGCCCACATGGGCTCCGTATGTATATGTACAACACTATTCAATGAAAAACACAGACATCATTTTGCATCGTTCGATCTGTCTCGCTCTCTCTACTCTTAACAGTTACGACCCCTATCTCCTATAGTAGAGTCCACCCGGCTGCCCCCACGCAGGTCCGCATCTCCTGGTGGCGGAAGCGAGCTGCGGCAGCAGTGTATGAGGCGGCAACCCCTGCGGCCCCACGCGACGCACAGCTGCTAGCCCGCAACATCTCCACCACCTAGACCACGTCCAACAGTCCGAGACATTCGGCGGCAGGACGAGCAGCGAGAGGCCGTGAGGAGAGAGAATAAGGCACCAGAAAAAGGAACAGATAAGCTCATGGTTGTTTACTCTTCAATATACTGTTATTTATTTTTGTATAATAATTTGTTCTTTAGGTATAAGAAGATATGATCATAATTATTTTTCCCATCATCTTTACATGTGCTATTGTTTTCAATATTTTTTCATGATTGTTGGAACACCGGTCCCTATGAAATTTATATGTTTTTTAATCTCTTGTTTTCTATCCGCATTTCAATTATTATCCTATATTTTTGTATCGCTGCGTTTTTTACATTCCCATATTCCAAAGGGCTCTTAACTATAATTTCTTCCCGCTTCATATACATTTCTTTCTATGACATATCTAATCCTGCAACAACGCGGAGTATTCACCTATGTCAAAAACATAGCTCAAGATAAGATTTCAGGTAAACATATGTCAAACACACAACATGGTGTGATGCAAAGGAAAACTATAGATTGGAATTGGAAAGGCATAAAGAGTAATTGATAGCTAAACTTTATTCCATATGGAGATACATAAGATGCATCTATATGAGTATTATGTCATAATATATATATGAAGGAATTATTAGAGAGAGCAGATATAAGCAATATTGATTAGCTTAGGCCCTAAGTTATCCATGAATTTTTAACAATTATCTCCTAAATTACTGGTCCGTGCAATAGTAGTGAAAAAGTAATTCAAATTGTATAAATGTAGGAAATCTATTTGGATGGGATACTAGTCAAATGAAAAAGTTATTATAAACAGCCACGCAGTGTGATGGTTCCAGCACAAATAGTTACCGTGGTATCTTTTTTCCAGAACTACAGACGCTCACATCGCACGTAAACCCTACCCCTATGAGCATCTTCAAAGACTGGACCGGTAAATCATTAGGATTGACGAAGTCACCATAGGCACCTCACTGTCGATGAGATCGTTGCCTTACCACTGAAAACACAATGCCATTAAACCTGGCCTAGAAAATTCGCTCTCACTGGGAGTCAAACCCAAGACCTGAGGCTCGTAACCACTGAGCTGCATGCCCCTTCAAGCCCCTTCACAGTTACGGAGGTATTTGTGCTGCTGTTTTATCATGAGCAACAACATATATTATTTATCGGAAAGGCTAGCGCCACGCAAGCTGCTGCGCTCACCCACACGCCTGCGCCTGCTTCACATGCGGGTCTGCGCCGCTCCACGTCCCGCGGCAGCACCGTGTCCCACACCACTCCATCTTGATCTATGCCTACACTGTTTCCCGTGCCTGCTGCTCGTGCCTACTCCACACCCACACGCATGCAGGCAGGCCCAGCAGCTACAGCAGGCAGCTGCTGCAGATGGATCCCACTTCAACATGTGCAACACCATATCTACTTTTGCAACAACTAGAGGAAACATTTGCAACATACGTCCAAAGCAGCTGAAACACTTGCAAAGTATGTTTGAAACAGGAGGAAAAGACATATGTAGCCATTGCAAAACATATGCAACACTAGATGAAACACTTGCAACATAAGTGTAAAACATATGCAACATCTAGATAAACAGATGCAACATACATTTGAAACAGCTAAAATATTTGGAACAGACGCTTGCAACATACATATATAGCTAGCCATTGCAACATATGCAACATCTTGATATACTTTTACAACATCCACATGAAATACTTGCAACATGCATATGAAACACCTGAAATACTTGAAACATACATTTGCAATATGCGCTTTTCTACGCAAAATTTTCTTGCTGCTTGGTCGAATCGAGGCTCGTCGATACGGAGCTCGATGCCACAGAGTTGCCATTGCGGAGCTCGACGGCGGCGCAGAGCTCACTGACGGCAGCGTACGTAGAGCTCAGTTGTGCGGTTGAGGCTCGCAAAGAGGCGTGTGAGCTACGGCGCGGGGTGAGGAAGCCGATGGGGTGGTCGGTTTGGATGGATGTTGCACGGAGGTGGGCGCTCGAAGGTGTGGGAGCTAGCGGCGGCCGTGGAAGCTGGGCGAGCGGCCATGGCGCTCGGTGCCTGTGCTCTCGAGCATTGTTTGAGGGAGAGGAGCGAGGGCGAGCAAATGGGAGAGGGAGAGAGGGCACTGGCTCGGTCTCCACACTTGCGCAAAACCGAGGCGACGAGTGGGGGCACGAATGGAGCATCGTGGCCATGCGTCGGGCGTGTTCTATCCTAAACATCCTTCCTCTCCCTGTTGCTTTAAATGGAGAGACGGAAGAGAGATAGAGACGAGATGGAACTAGAAAGGATACTTATGTGGTGGGTAAAATACATAGACACCATGAGGCCACATAGTGTCCGGCGTCTAGATGCAGGACCCATAGTGAAGCATTATCAATAATCCGTGCCTATTGGTGCCAACCGGCACAAGACAGTCATGGAAGCATGCATATGGATCACACTTTTTTCCAAATTCAAAATCTTCCGTTTTGATAACAAGGAAAACACAACTACCCAAAGACAAAAATAATGGAATTCAAAACATCATTCAACACTGAGCACCTCAACAAAATCAAGGAAAGAGGTGTAGAACATATCAAACAAATCTCCAATGTACATGGTGCTGGCCGGCACCCGCTTGCATGTAGATAAACACAAAAGCTATGCTGCAAAGATCGATATCACAATGGAGCTAGTGCCGCCGGTGAGCTGCCGCTGGTTTGGTCTAGCTGGTAGAATGGCAGCACGGTGTAGACAGTCTGCATGACAGTCATGATGAGGAGGAAGACGGTGGCAGCGAGGTGTTAGAATTGATCTCATCCGTCTTGACCCAACGGTCGAGACGGACCCCTTGATCACATCCTGATCGGGGACGTCCAACCATCTAGTGGCTAGTGGGCCCCCGTTGCACAGTGCCTATAAAGAGGAGGTGGGGCAAACGGCTCTTGAAACGAGGTTCACTGCCGCCGCCACAACCCCACCGTCTAACCCCAGTCCGATCGTGAGGGAGGCACTGCCAGCGGCGGGAAGCACCATTGCCTTTGCCACCACCACCGGTCTCCACTGCTACACCAATCGTCGCTGCCCGTGCGCAGAGCTACACCGACGAACCAGCGATGGCAGGGAGCTCCTCCAACCCGTCCGATGGTCAGATGCTCCTACATCTCTCTCTCTGTCTTCTTTCCCCGAAGCAAGCTCTAGGTCTATTTGATTCAATTGGTAAAGATATCATCCTCTGATCTACACCTAGATGTTCCAAAATATATAACAATGGTATCGGAGCCAGGTTTCCCCAGGCGTGGATCTTGTCAGGGTCAAGAAACTGATTAGAAAAGAAAAGATAGACTAGATCCATTCGGATCTAGACAGAGAAGGGGTCAGCCGAACCCTAACCCTACGAAGAAGCGCGTGGGGAAGAAGAACAGTCTCTAACCCTAACTGGGTGAAGACGGAAGGGGCTCGGCTTCAAGACCGCTTGATCCGAACCCTAAACCCGCGACCAGATCTCGGGGATAGAAATAGAAAGAAAAAGAGAGAAGAAGGTGATTCAAATCGATTCAAAATTTCACCAAACCCTAACCCTAGAATCCCCAAATCCCAGCAAAGATGAGAACGAACACAGGGTCCTACCTGGGCCTTCATCCCGCCGCCAGCATCGCCACCATGCAGGAAAAAGACCGCGTCGTCGGCCCTCGCTGGCGTGCAGGAAGACGGCCGAGCCACGCCACCGCGCGGGCTCGGTCCGCAAAGGGCACCACCGTGGCTCTCCTCGACGGTGACGTACGCGGCTCTAGCCGCACGCGCGCGCCGGCGAGAGGTGCCACAGCGACACCGCCACCTCCACTTCCTCCTCTGGACGCCATGCGTGGCTGCTGGCTGCACTCGGCGAGGATGAGAGAGAAGGGGAGGGAGAGAATGCGGCTAGGGTTGAAGGAAGCCACGGCGATGGGGGTTTTGATCCTCCGAGATCGATGCCTGGCCGTCGGATTCAGATTAACGGCGAGCGTTGCTCTGGGCCAAATAGAGCCAGGCAAAGGGCAAGAGAATCTCGCCCGAGCCCAAAGTTGCGGCTCAAGGCTGGGAGGCACCATGAGCACCACACTGCCGCCATGCTTATGGGCAGATGATGGCCATGCACGCTTATGGCTTTTAGGCAGCACAGGGAGTAATGGCCTGAGCGAGCGCACGCTTCTTGAGCTCCGGCACACACAGGTCTTTGGATCGGGCCAGAATGCATAGTGATGATTAAGAATTGTTTTATTATTTTTCAGAAGCAAATTTTGATGATTTCATTCAAAGAATAATTTAAAATCTCTGATAATTTTATGCACCAACGTGTTAGAATTTTCAAAGAGTAGAAAAGTACAGAAAAATGCTTCTGAAAAGTAGGAAATTTTTTTTGTCAAGTTTCCTCTACAAAGTTAAAGGTTTATTGTCTTGTAATTTGAAGAGTAGTTATAGTTATTCAGTAAATGATGAAAAGTTTATCCTCCAGTTAAAATTGGAACCAACAGGAAAATTTTAATTGGAGGAATAGTCAGTTGATAGTTAAAGTTAAATTATGGTATTGTTATTTTCTAACCAATGTTGATGATAACAATATTATAATTCTATGAGTTCTATGTTTAAAGTTTAAATCTCTGATGAATTTTGCATCAAAGTGACCAATTTTTCAGAGAAAAGATAAAGATCAAGGAATGCTCTTAAACTAGAGAAATGTACTTTCATGTTTCCGCTGCAATGAAGTTGATTGTCTTCTAATTAAATTCGAACCAACGGGAGAATTTAATTTTGAGGAGCAGTTCTATATTTTCAAGATTATTGAATTTCTATACGTTAATTCTATTTCTGCCCAATGGTGATCTGGACTTAATGTAGAAGAATGATGTTTTATTCTATTTCTGCCCAACGGTGATATAGAATAGAATATAAAGATTTCAAAGTTTAATGAGCATTATTGTTGAATATTGTTTAGACAAAAGACTTCCATGCTTTCATTCTTGAAGGCAGTAAGAGAAATGAGCTGGGTACTTGTGACTCAGATGATGAAATGCCTAAGGGCAAGTTATGTATGAAAGAATGCCATTGCTTAAGGGACTGTGTTCTATTTAAAGAATGGATTCAAAATAAAAGAATTCTAGGATATTGATCCAAGAAAAGAGATAGAACAATGAGAGTCTTCATTGAGAAATGACTTTTATGTACTCTCTGTGAAGAAGAATTTATTTTCAGTTTCACTTATGAGAGTTGTAAAAGCCATATACATGTTTAATTTGACCAACATTGGATTAAACATGTGTGTTAAAAGAATATTTGGGTTTATTTCTGAATTTGATGATTGAACACGAGCCAATCCTGGCATTTATGTCCGTTTAAGGGAATTATCTCGCATGACGGTAAAAGTTTGTGATAGTACCCGCATGACGGGAAAAGTTTGAGAAAATACCCACATGGCGGGGTAAAGTTGGAATAGTACTTATCCCGCATGGCGGAGGAGGATGTGATGACTCATGTGCTCTAAGTGTATCCCGCACATGGAGAGAAGTTTGGGATAGATCTTATGCTATCCTAGTATTGACTGTACACTCTAATTGTTTCATGGTCATTAAGTACTCAATGAGTTTAAGAACAAAAGAAAGTTGCATGTGAACCAAAAGATAAGAATGATATGCAAGTGTGACTTGCAAAAGTATTGATAATAATAGACTATGTTGAGTTTTGAAGTGTAATGAGGAAAAATGTACTCCCATACGAATTTTGTTTGCATGATGTAATCATGTGGATGAAGTAAGTAATCAAAGTTTCCTCATTCACAAGAGTTCTGAATGTTTTGAAATTATGGTAGAAAAGTTCATACCACATTTCGAGGGTGAGAAATGTAAGATTAATTAAGAAAGACAATTAAGAAAGATACTTCCCCATACTTTAGATAATGCAATGCATACTATGCATTGAAGGTAAAAGTGATCTATAAAAGATGAATGTGATCGTTGAGGGAGTAAGACAGTCATAATAATGATACCCCTAAAGTAAAGAAATAGCTAAATTCCTGGACCTTTTACAGTTCCAATAGAAAGATAGCATAGTCGGCTAGTATTCATATTGGACGAGTTCAGAGTTATCAAGGTGGTGCTAAACGCGCTATATGAGTTTTTAGCAGATTAAACCCAAAATAAGAAATTTGAAGATACACCATCTTTACAGAAAATAGAGTAATCTGGGGGAGCATGGTATGTAGATACCTAAGGCTTGAATAGAAGTGGGATTACATATCCACTACAGTGTTTTAGAGCAACAAATTACTTAATACATGTTGATGTTGTATGACATATACAACACCTGATGTTAGCTCTTAAAGAAGATAAATAAGTAAATAAGGATCTTGTGATATAGGAGGCTATAGAACAATTGCCTTTTGGCAATGAAGAGTAACAATAGCCCCATATGAAAGAAGTGCCACGAGGCCCCAGAAGGTCTCAAAGAATAAGAAAGAAATTCAAATTTAGGATAATTCCACCTCATTTGGAAAGCCATGAGAGGTGTTCACTCGTCTAAATGGCAAGAAGGAAAGGAACATGAAATGAAATCGATAAATACCAACGATGTTTGAGACTTAGAAGAAATTCCCAATGGAGCCAAAACAATAGGCTGTAATGGGTCTACAAGAAAAGGTGACTCCAAAGGGAATATAGAAAGATATCCAAAGGGAATATTGAAAGCTATAAAGCGCCACTTGTGGTGAAATGATTTACACAAAGAGAAGAAATAGATTATAATTAGCATGCAAGGATTCTTTTAGAATTATAATGGTGTTAGTGGCACATTACGATTTACAGTTACATCAGAAAGATGTAAAGACACATTCTTCAACGGGGATTTGTATGGAAAAGTTTACATGGCATAACTCAAAATGTTTTGTCGTGGAAGGAAAAGAATGTAAGGGATATTGCCTGAAGAAATCCATTTATGGATTAAAGCAAGCTTCAAGACATTGGTACTTGAAGTTTGACAGTACAATAAGAAAGTTTGGGTTTTAAAGAGAATATAGGGGACAATTGTATTTATGCAAAGTTTAAACATGGGAAATTTATTTTCCTAATCCTGCATGTTGGTAGCATCTTACTCGCTAGTAGTGGTGTTAATCTACTGTTGGAGAAGAAACAGATCTTGTCCTCAAATTTCAATGAGAATGATCTTGGTAAAGCGTCATTCGTTCCAGGAATTGGAACTTACTGAGACAAAAGGAAAAGGAGTATTAGAACTATCTCAAGTGTATACTTAGAGAAGATTCTAAAGAAATAAAGTATATGTGTGAATAAACCTACGCCTGTTCCTATAGTCAAGGGTAATAGTTTTAGGAACTTTTAGTGTTTCAAGAACCAATGTGAGATCGAAAGGACGTTCTATATGCTTCAGCTGTTGGAAGCTTAATGAGTGCTTATAAGTAAGAACTTACCCTAACATAGTTCATGTATCCAGGATGTTTTGGCAGAAGTCCAGTCTAGATATAGATCACTAGAATGGAGTTGAGAATGTTTTGTAATTGTGCAAAGATCTATAGGCCTCATGGTGAGTAAGAAAGAATAAGTACTCTGAAATAGTTGTGGGTACAAATGTTAAATTTTGACGAGATGTTTAGTGAAACCCACATAGTAGTTAACACTCGCAGTTAGAGTTTTATTGTGGAAAAGCTCCAAAGAAACAGTTGTGGTGTCATCAAAGATGCATACCCATAGTATAGCTTGTTATGAGGCTTAAGGACAGGCGAAATGGTTAAAAGAACTTACATCCGGAATTGATAATGGTATACAACAGCAATAACCATTTAAGTAGTTCGCTCCTATAATAACGGGTCAAGTGTGCTGCCAAACACATTGACGTTAAAGTTATACGTTGTGAAGGAGAAAGTCCGGAATCATACTAAAAGTATTGAACATATAAGTAACAAGCAAGTGTTTGCGGATCCGCGTACAAAAGGCTTACCACCCAGTGTGTTTAGTGAACACACAGTCGACATGGGTTTATGGTATAGCCTATGATTTCCGAACAATAAATGGCCCAAAATTTAAAGAATCTGTTTCAGAACAGAGATGTGTATTGTAGCTGTTAAGTCTATCGGCGATTGACCATGACGATGAAGCATGCTCTATGCACTAATCTGTGATGGAACAAATAAAAGTAAAAGGGATTAAAGTCAAAGTTTAAAGTTAAAGTATGAGTTGAGATCATGGGGGAGAATGTTAGAATTGATCTCATCCGTCTTGACCCAACGGTCGAGACAGACCCCTTGACCGCGTCCTGATCGGGAACGTCCAGCCATCTAGTGGCTAGTGGGCCCCCGTCGCACAGTGCCTATAAAGAGGAGGTGGGGCAAACTGGCTCTTGAAACGAGGTTCACTGCCGCCGCCACAGCCTCACCGTCTAACCCTAGTCCGATCGCGAGGGAGGCACTGTCAGCGGTGGGAAGCACCACTGCCTTTGCCACCACCGCCGGTCTCCACCGCTATACCAACCGTCGTTGCCCGTGCGCAGAGCTACACCGACGAACCAGCGATGGTAGGGAGCTCCTCCAACCCCTCGGACGGTCAGATGCTCCTAGATTCTCTCTCTCTTCTTTCCCCGAAGCAAGCTCTAGGTCTATTTGATTCAATTGGTAAAGATATCCCCCTCTGATCTACACCTTACACCTAGATGGTCCAAAATATATAGCACGAGGGACATGAACGCCCAAGGGCTCCGGAAGTAGGTGTGGATCAGGTTGGCGCACCACAAGTTCCACGGCTTCCCGCAGTAGGCGTTCACCTCCCGCTGCACAGCATCCAGCGAGCTCTGCGGCTCGAGCACGACGTCCTTGGAGATGCTGTTGAACAGCTGCGCCACCGCCTTGTCGCTGCCGATGGCGTTCTGGATGATGCCGCTGGTGCTGAGCAGCACCACGTCCTTGGCGGAGTCGATGATGTTGTCCATGAAGAAGATGTACGCGGTCACGTCGTTGCCGGCGCCGACGTGCAGCCGCTCGAACGCCATCAGGTTGAGGAACATGTACTCGGTGGAGTCGTCCACCGACACCGCCGGCATGCTCAGCACGCCGCCGCGGAACCAGATGTTGTGGAGGCTGTCCGAGTTGGTCTTCCTGAACCGGATACCGGCCTTGTACAACTCCCCCGCCGACCGGATGATGTCCGTCGTATCCGGCGCGATGTCCCGTGACAGTACCTGTGGCGGCTGCTTCGGGCCGTAGAGCATGCTCCGGCGGCGCACGTCGAGCGGGTGGAGCCCCACAGTGCTGCCCGGCGGCAGCCGGGATGACGGGGACCCGGACATGAACCTCAGCACCATCCTGTTGATCACGTCGGCGCTCTGATGCATTCGTGGCACCATCCATATGCACAACAGCATTGCTTGTTCACTTGGCCTCGTTGGTCGTAATACTAAGTAAAAAAATGAACTAATAATCTTGTACCGGAGGGTTGCCAGTCTCGACGGCGACGAGCTTCTCAAGCAGGACCAACGGCAGCTGGTTCTCGAGCATGAGCATGTCGCGGCGGATGTATGGCACCATGTAGAGCACCCCATGGTGGCTGAAGATGGGGTCGTTGGGCGCGTAGTCGCTGACGTTATTCCTCCCGTCCTCCTCGGTGGCCTTCATCACCTCCAGCAGGAAGCAGCCGTCGACGATCATCATCTCCAGGAACCGCTCCCACCCGTCGGCGCCGCGCCACTCGTCGCCGAGGTCGAGGTACGCGCTCTCTAGCTTCTCCGCGACGTCCTCCACGGCGGCCGCGAACTCCTCCAGCGGCCGCTTGGCGCGCCAGAGCAGGTGCCGCAGCGCGCGCGCGCCTTGCGGTTCAGGTCCTTGATGCACGCCGGCACGCGGTAGATGGAGTGCCGCTGCCACCGCCACACCTCCACCGACGCGTCGGCTTCGTCCAGCGTCTTCTCCACGTCCACCACCCACGCCCTTCTGACGCCGCTAGATGGTTAGCTAGCCACTAATTGGTGTAGAGATCTATGGCTAGTCTGCATATATATTTAAATGCATGTGAACGTACAGATAGTTATCGTATCGTATGTAGGCATATGTGGTTGCTTGCGTTGCATGCAACGGAGCCCGTGCTAGGTGCCCGGCAGAGAGGTAAGGAGCATCCGGACATGTGCACACATGACTGACCCCTTTGTGTCGGAACTCTGAAGTCAGACGACCAACCGTCTAATTGTTGGAATTACGGTGCAGCGTGACAACGATCACACGGCTCAATTTATAATCGAAAGCGTTTACTTTGCGACGACATGTCACGATCATCAACAAAAATATACATTGACCGTGTGGGAGGGCGAAAAGTGAGGGACGAATACCAGGTTTTACAGCGGAAATGCCATCAGAGAATTCAGGAGAGCAGGGAACATGTTAACGCATTTGAAGGCTTTATGAAAAGAGATAAAGATACTATAGTACGAATCTATAACGAGCTTGATGTAATAATTATTATTATAACCTACCCCTGAATAAATTAATTTTTAGAGTTATCTTCGTTTGACTGAATTTATATAGAAAACAACGCCAAAGTTTATAAAATCAAATTAGTTTTTGCTCATAAAATATATTTTTATAATTTACTCATTTGATGTTATAAATATTTGTGTAGTTTTCTATAGATTTAGTCAAACATAAAAAAAATTTAGTCGAGACGCTCTAGAAATTGATTTACATCGAATGATTAAGAGGGAGTATATCAGAAGGTGGATCAGTGGATAGAGATGCATTGGTGGCTCGGGTTTCGTTTTCGCTGGCCGGGGACGCGGAGGAAGCGAGGAATATGTAAAAGGCAGGCCTGATGGCCATTGCTGGGAATGCTGTGAGCATGTAGGCGAAAGTTGACTGCTAAAGAGGATAGAGTAGAGGGCAGGGAAGGTATCATGATCATTGCTCTCGCTATGGTTTCCTATCACCAACGAGGAGGAAACAATTAAAGATGGGGAAGAAGGTCTTGCACGTGAATCACGTGCTATATGATCTGTTATCCATTGGCAACATGCGCATCTGGATGAAACCAGGTTGGCCTGGTGGTCACCGTATACAAATCAAACATGTCAAGGTTTGTGCAAATAATTTTGGTCAATGTTAGAATGTTGGGGGAAATTTTGGAGGATCTTGGAAAGTTTGGTGGATTTAGTGCATGAATTTGTATTTTTCTTTGGTAGATCAACACTAGTATAGGAAGGTCTGGTGGTGACTGAGTCCGAGTGGCTCCTCGAGACAGCTCTCAAGCCGGTGACCCAGGTTCGATCCCTGATATTGGCACCAGGAGGCCCCTCCATTGGCCTTCCTTGTGAAAAAGTCAAAAAATTCAGTGTGTAGCAATGTGTGGTTATAGATGTGCTTGTTCATCATGGATTGATAGATGCTCTTGAGGACACCAAGCAGTGTGTAGCAATGTTTTTAGATTCAGAAAGCGTGGAGATGGACTCACACATTTTTTTGAAAGGTCGGCACGGAGCCCCTACCATTTTTGTTTGTTTTAACTCAACCTAGATGTGGGTCACTCCTAGCCTCTCACCCTTGCTACACATTTTTTTTGAAAAGTCGGCAGGGAGCCCCTACCTTTTTTGTTTTTTAAACTCAACCTAGATGTGGGTCACTCCTAGCCTCTCATCCTTGCTAGTAGCCACGAGGGGAGAGGATGTGGCAGAACCACCACAATTATATGGTCCATATGTACCTGTGATTGTCTTAAAGACCTCTGGCTGCTGCACACGAGAGCCAGATAATTCAGGTAGTCTGTCGGATGTCCTCGGGGAACCCCGAATCATCCACATTTTACAACTCATACATGATTAACATAGAGTTACCACAACATTACAACATTTGGTACAAAAATAACTTACATCAGAGTGCAGAAGACTTATAACATTAGTATACAAAACATATTCAAGTCAAATCTTAACTTAAGTTCAAAAGGTGAGTAGGATTATGGAAACAACTTAGGTCAAGCATCTAAGGTAGAGGAGACAGCCAGATCATGTCGAGCCCACTAACACGGCCTTGATTAGTAGCACTTGTCAGAATCTGCAACAGGGGTTAACAAACCATGAGTACTTGAGGGTACTCAATAAGTCTTACCTGACTAAAAGAAAAGACTCCAAGGGTATGCAGGCTTAAGGAAAGTTGGAAGCACAAAGTAACTTTTGCAAAAAAGCTTACTACGAGTGGATCCTTACTTTCACTGTTTTAGCTATGTATGAGGTCATTAGTAGTATCTAGTTTGCACCCGTTCTAAATCAATCACTTCTTTAATCATCTCGTCTCATTTCACGTCTTAACCAAAAGTAACCATGTTTCATTGATTAACTATGATGTAGAGCAGAGAATCGAGTCTCCATAATCGAGGAGCTCGACGATTCGAATCGATTTGGCCTAGCTAGGGTTTCCTTACCACACGACATATGTAGGTCCTGGACCTACATATATGAACCTTCACTCGGATCCTCCAAAACAAGAATAGGTCCTGTGCCACTCAAGAAATAGCGACTCCACCGCCGTACGCCATCCCCGATGTTTACGTAGGGTGGGTATAGCTACTCTTGCCATCTCTCCACTCCTAGTGCGCGGTTGGCCTTTCTCATAATGGAATAGCCGAGGTATTTGTCTTACCAGAGTATGTGGCTAGTACTGCAAAGTCTCGACTCACAACAGGTCTACAATAGTACGGTCCTCAATCGACACAGGTGTAGACACTACAGCAAGACTCCATTCTCAATGCAAGCCACCCGCCCCGTCTCAATTTAAACATCATCATTATCATGGTATTCTCACAATCCATAAACGGAGTCGAGAAGAACCAAGGTAAAACCTATTTCTCGCGGACGATGAAACCATCGTTTGACTTCTATCGTAATCTAAGCATTACTAAGCATTAAAGGTGTTGACCTATTCATACAAGCAGGTTACAACTAAGGATACCTGAATATCAAGGTAATCATGCATCAACGGTATTCGACAAACTCCTAATTACTTAATGCACATCTCACAAGACTTAAAGTGTAATAAAGATTTGTAAATACTAGAGAAGGGTTTATGCTCCGGGGCTTGCCTGCGTTGCAGAGAAGGTTAGTTTCCACAGAGAGATCCAGAGGTTAAACTTGGCACTAACACCACGGATGGATGGACCTTCTCCGAAACTTGATAAACACGGGCCTTCTCACTCTCATATGTAATACACGTAATAAAATGATGCTTTGCTTAATATGATGGACTACATGCCATGATGCATAATGAAATACATACAAGTGCGTAACAGAAGTTAAACTAACTTAAGAAAGTTGAGTACAACTTTCCTTCTCCAAAAAAAATAAGGTTAAAGCTTCACAAGGTATTCTAATTATTTGGTTATCAAGTCAATCATGTAGTTAACAATAAAGAAACACCTATCCTATTTATACTAGTCAAGCAAGACAAGGGCAAGATTATATCATGACTTACTTACACTCAACCATTAATGAACTTGCATAAGTAACACATTTATTCATTATTAAACTAATAATAAAAGATCATACATATATGTTACCCAAAAGTTCGAACTAGCATCTACATACTTGAGCCACTACCTTAGACTATTGTATACAAATAACAACCACAAGACTTATATACATGCATTTAACTAACTCACAATTAAGTAAATTATTTTAATTATTAACAAGTTGATTCTAAAACTATAAAAGAAGAAACTAACATGCCAAGGAACAATAGGGGTTTGGGTGTTCCAAGGTCCACAAACAATGTTCAAAATACACCATAGTTATTTAAATATTTTCCCAATTCATTTTAGTATTTATTAAATAAGGAAAAGGTATTTACAAGCAGTTAAATTAATTAACTAATTTACAATTATCAAAACAGTACCAAACTTTTTGTGAGGGTATATATTAGCATGTAAAGCGTACACAAAAAGTTTCATCATTAAAGCATAATTATTTTAGTCTATAAAAATCTTGGAAGGTGCATTTATTAATTAAAAGAGGTAATTTTAAAGCATGCAAAAACTATTGATTTTTATCATTTAATATTTTTCCTAGATAGCGCGCATCAATAAGAGGCTACACAAAAAAATACAATTTTATCATGCTCCAGGAATTAATTATGAATTAAACAAGAAACTGCATAAGAAAACATTTTCTAAAAAATGAAAAGGGCTGAAAATCGTTTTGTACCCACACCCACCCAGCCAGTGCCACTGACAGGCGGGCCATGGTCAACGGCATAGTGTTCCCACGCACGACCGTGGGCACACCACCGTTGATCGGCGATTGCTCGTCGCCGACGAGGTTTCCGGCGACGGCGATCACACTAGCGTGCTCCCCACAATCCCGTGCACATGACTACGGTATTGATTGAACACCTAGGGTTCCACAGCAGGCAAGACGCCGGCCAAGGCGGACGGCGGTGCTCCGACGAGGCGGACTCGGCCGACGGTGACGCAACCAACAATAGGGACAGCACCAACAGCTTCCTCAAAACCTCACGAACATGACCAAGCTACCGGTTGATGGGATTAGGTCTTCGCGCGAGCTTGGCCGCAGCCATGGCGGCACGGTGGTGCTCGGCATGGCGGCGCGATTGCGGGCCGGTGACTACAGCGTGGTAGGGGTTCAGCTAAGGGCTAAAGAGGCACCAGGAGCTCACCATGACTTCAGGGCGCTGCTTGGTTGAAGTGGGGGCGGAGCGGGCGTGCCTGCCGGCGTTGGCGGCGGAAACGGCGGCAAGAATCGGCTGTGACGGCGCATTCCAGCGTGTCCTGAGGGGAACAAGGAAACGGGCAGGCCGATGAGCATCACCACTTAGCAAGGAAGCCAAAACAAAAGCTAGGAAGGAGGGAGATGTAGCGGGATGAGCTGGCCACGGTGGAGCTATCCATGGCAGCCATGGTGAGCCATCGCGGCGGCGGCAGCGCGCACAGGCGATCTTGGCAAATAGAGGTGGTGCAAGTGGGTCAGCGAAGTTCACGAGGAGCAGCCGGAGTTGGAGACGCGAGGAATTGGATGGAGGTGAAGCAAGGGTGGCGAATTGCGCCGACGAGGGGAGGAGTTTGGCGGCGGAGCTAAAAGAGGAGAGGGAGATGGTCACCGGCGTTGCCTAAATGGAGGCGAGGACGGTTCTCCAGCATCGCCAGTACCTGCTTGCTCTCGGACACGTAGGCAGGTGCGTCTCTGCGCGCGCTGAGGCGGCTAACGAAGGGCGGCGGCGGCCACCGACGGAGAGCACACTGCTGCGTGTCAGCTGCTTGGTGGTGACACTGTAGCGACTGAAAACTCCATGTTGAGCTTGCTCGTTCTCCCAATTTCGTGCAGCGACTTGATGAACTCCAAAAACTAAAGTTGCTCATCTACATGTGCTCTCCAACATTGCTTTAAGAATCTACCCCCAAAATCTTTACAGTTTTGAAGATTTGGAAGATCAAAGAGGAGTTCAGTGGTTTCAGGTTTTGAAGTTTTGTTTTAACTAAGCATTTTTGGTAATTTATTTAAGTGAAAAGATTAATCTAACATCTTAACTAATTACACAATATCACAACTCAAGCATCACATCAAACAATGTAACAACAATTGGTCAATTTTTATTCATGAAAATTGATTTCAATAAATCTCCCTAAATTGAACTTAGTATTGATTTCCATGACAGCCAAAATGCTTAGAGGGAAAAAACAACATTAAATTCAATCTTTGGAGTCCAATTTCATTATGTTTGGCTTGGAAACATCATCAAACTTTGATGCTACATTATAAAGCTCACTTTGTACTACAAACTTTATTTTAATAAAATTTTACTTGTTTAAGCAAATTCTCATATATAAATTCACAAAGAACCTTAATTACTACTATTGACATTATTTCATGAAACATGTGAAACATCACACTTACAACATAAACATGCAATAAATGGGACATAGCATATGCAACATATGAAACACCACATTTGCAACATAGCAAAGCTATAAATGAAACATCACTTATGCAACATATGTATGTTATACTTGAAACATAAATTGCATTTATGACTCAATACTTGGTGATTATGCTTCATGATGCACATGATCAAGTTTTAACTGCTTTTTAACATCTGGGATGTTACAGAGGACAAGGGTTTCCACGGTGGAAGGAGAATGAAGATTTAAGAGATGGCGCAGTTGAGAGGAATGCGGTAATAAATTCTGGAGTAATTATTGGCCATTAATTCGTAAAAGTCATGTCCGGAACAGCGCCACTCAACGGGTATTTATAGAACATACATGGGGATGGTGTGAAATCTCCTATACCTAAATAGAAGAACCCCATTAACAGATTTTGTTGCGATTTTATGAAGCCACATCATTATCTAGGGCCCGCTTCTCCACCTTCGTTGATGCATCAATGACTACTTTGCCTCTTCTCCTTCCCAGTGCAGCAAATGCTGGCACCTGTTGCCACTCGTGAGCAAATAACAGCCACTCTAGCATCTGAACATACCAAGGAGTAAGAATTGTGCAAGTCAAAAGCAAATAAACAACCACTCACAGGCTCTTGCTCCTTCATTAGTGCGAACTCTAGCATCTGAACAGACCAAGAAGTAAGAACTGCACAACTCACAAGCAAATAAGCAACCAATCAACGGCTCCTTCATTAGTGTGAATGATTGTCAGGAACCAAGGAGTCGATTGGTCAGGCTTATAAGCTAAACTAGCTACCTTCAATAATTCCATTCACCCTTTCATCTCGCCCATGAATTAGGTGTTGGCCTTCTTGATCGTGAGAACCATGCCGGCCATCTCTCTTGGCGCCAACTTTGTCATGTTGGAGGGGTAGCCACTACGTGAAAAACAGCTTGTAGCAACGGGGCTTTTTTTAGGGGCGGCTGGCATTGGAGCAGCCCCTACAGTGGCGTGCTCGGGCTCCAGCACAGCAGCCGCCCCTACAAATGGCACAGTAGGGGCGGTTGGTAATACGAGCCACCCCTACAAATGTCATGCCCGTGCACTTCGCAACTCAAGTCCGCATCTACCTCCACCCCCTCGGTCTGTCCCTCGGCCCCTCTCCTCTCTTTCTCCAACGCCACCGCCCCATCCATCTCCCGTCGCCTCCCCCTCCTCTCTTCCTCCAACGACGCCACCGCCCCTTCCTCTTCCACCGTTGCGGCCACCATCCCCTCCTCTATAGGCGTGGCCACCACCCCTCCATCGGTGAGGCCACAACCCCCTCCTTTCCCCTCTTAGATCTAGATCTAGAAGGGTGGGGAGGTGGGGCTTCCACTGTGTCATGGCGTCCTCCCCAGATCCGTTGCTCATGTTGCCGCTGCTCATGTCAAGCCCATCGCCGAGCCGCCCACGTCGGAGGGCGGGTACCTCGTCTTCCTCCACCACCGCTGGTGCCTAAGGCACTCACAAATCGTCGCCGGGAGCCACGGCGAGGGCACAAGGGGTGGTACGGGATACGATGAGGATTAAAAGAAGGTCCTCCGCGCATCGCTGCTCCACGTGGTTGCGATTTGAACCCACTCCTCCAATTTGAAGTTAGATCCATGTCCACTCAGGCGGGATCGATGTCCACTATGCGGCTAGATCCATGTCCACTCAGGTAGGAGCGGCTAGATCCATGGCCACTCAGGTCTCCTACTGCTGATGCGGTGGGGGACTCTACAAGGTTTTTTTTACCTTACTGTTCCTGGTCCATTTTTGTACTAGCTCTGATATATGGTGCATCTGTTGATATTTTCCAATATATAGGATACCCTGTCCGTTGATTCAGGAGAAGGGATCCTATAAGGCACTGCCAATTCAAAGCACAGGTAATTTCTTCTGCATGTTAGGCTATTCTATTTACATATAATGTAAAATTCATCTGCATTAGTGAAAGCAGTACACTGGTTTTAGATGAAACATGCCTAAGATAACTCCATAAAAAGTACTATTTAACATGTATTCCTCTTCCTGTTTGATTCTTTTACTATCCACTACTCTTGGATCCTCATTGCAATATTAAGAAGTCCATGTACCGTCTACCCCCTGTGTTGGCTGCTATTTCCAAAAGATAGTTTTTATTCATGAGGCTGCCATAATAATGTGCTCATTTTCGTGAGGAAAGACATGTTGGTTCTATTGACATGAATCAGTTAGTACCAAGGAATGCGTTTTTAATCTACCATTTAAAATTCTTAGCGCCATGTAATCATTGGGAATCTAGAAAAAAAAAGACAATTATTATGGTTATACTTGAAATTTATCACATTAATTAAGTCTCTGTTATCTCTTATAAAACCATGAGAAGAAATGCATGTTGTATACACCATGGATTTTTAGTACAACCACATATAAAAAATTATATAGTATACTAATATGAATGGGGGCATGTGAGTTTTAAGTCAACCAGTCGACTAGTGGTTATGACTAGTGGTTCTGTTATTAGATTTTTTTCACTGACTTCTATGTGTGACCAACAATGATGTGGATGATGATTTGTAAAAAAAATATGGACATGTAGGTCCTAAGTGAACCAGTCGACACTAATTAGAGAGGTCTATGACATATTTGAGTCTGAGTTAATTCTTTTTAATGTCAAAGGGTTGTGTTTGTCTTAGTGTCAATGTGGATGACAATAGCTGCATGATTTCTACTGGTGCTTTCAATGGTTTACTGAACGGTATTTAGAATATCCAAGGTGACACTTTCTTGATTTTCTCTTAAGCTGTAAATTCTCTATTTTAATTTGACAGCACTTTTATGGAGCTTTTGTGATTGATAATTCATTTCTTAATTTGTGTGCCTATGAACCTATCAGTACAATCTGGCCTTGTCTTATTAGCATTTAGATTTAGATTTAAAATAGATACAAGAAACCTGTAGTCATCAACTAATTATCAAGGAACCTATAGTTAATTTGACTTGCCTAACTATTTCTGTTTTCTGGATACAGACATTAGATTACTGTCATTCACAAGGTATTATGCACCAAGATGTGAAGCCCCACAATGTTATGATAGATCATGAGCTTCGGAAACTCTAGCCGATAGATTGGGGCCTTCCTGAATTCTATCATCCTGGCGAGGAATATAATGTCCATGTTGCCTCCAGGTAGTTGCAGATATGTGACAATGTGAGTGCGCAGCCTGAATATCTAGTTCAGGTAGGTTGCAAATCTTTATTTTTTTCATGATTTCAATCTTGTCAACTACACTTACATTGTATTCTTGTCGACACGGAATTTCCATCCCATGCCGAGGACACACAAGCAAGCCGGAAGGGTCCGCTCGATAGAGCTGGAGATCCGCCTAGCTTTAGCGTAGGGGTGGTCGATCCTGTGCACTCCTCCCGAGACATGCCAGTCAATTTAACCCTGCAATTGACAAGGAAAGAAAGTTTATCAGTAATTTAGGGCGGAACATGCCGGTGTTGCCAGACAATCCCGAATGTGCGGCTCTGAGAGCCGATATGAAAGGAGATCAACTAAATAGTCAATTCCAGCATATTCATAAGAATAAATCGGTTAAAGCTCATGGGGTTGTGTAAGAAGAATCGGTTATCGTTTAGGATGAACATCATTCTTTAGACAAATATTAGTCAATGGCAATAAGATATTAACAATAATTAGTTTATACTGAGCCAATGCCTACAAGTAACCAAACTTGTTTTATAAAAGAAACAGTTCATCGTCATTCAACCATTTAATAGAGATAAATCTAATGAACATATTAGATTTCATCTATCGTTATGACCAGTGGGGCATGAGGCAGAATCATGTAGGCCATAGAAACAACAATAGACTCGACGACCCTAACTTATTACTAATATTAGTGGGGCATGAGGCAGAATCATGTAGGCCGTAATACAATAATAAGATCATAGGGCTAACCCATCTTTTAACCTATCGCTACTTCAACGGTCTCGTGACGTGAGTTGTTCGTGAAAGCACTCGATATCGGCTAAAACAGCCGATTCAGGCATAACGCATAGTTAAGATCATGCCCTCTTAGAAACAGATCTACTAAATAAAGATCCCCACTCCATGGTGCTATCAGTGGGGTGTGAGGCAGAATCACACAGGCCGTGATAATGGGCCATGGAACGATTTTCGCTAGCCAATAGATCTACTTAAGATCAGACATGTCCTAACCGCACGCTATGCACGATTAAGATTGATACAAAACAGCCGATAAAACATAACTCATTGTTTAAAGTGCATATTAGATTAAATTTAGATTAACAAACGATGGGTTAAACAAGATATAAGGCCGATATAGATCAATCCCAATCGAACGAAGTGATATTGCTGTAATTAAATAAATAATGGAAGCAATAAGCAATATCGGTAACTTAATGAATCTATTCAAAGGAACGCCGCCCTTAGATAGAGCCGATAACTCGACCTTAATCAAGTTCGAGCAGGGGAGGTTGACCGGATCGATGCAGCCTTACTTGAACTACACAAGAGTCGATAACTAACTTATATCAGAGTCGCAGTGGAGGTCGACCGGATCGATGCAGCCGTACGAACAGAGGTATAAGCCATGACGGTACTTATAGACAAGCAGTGGAGGTCGACTGGATCAATACAGTCGTACTTGCTGAAGAACTCGCCGAGATCTACTCTACTCCTACTCCTAAGGGGTGGCTAGAGCCGAAAAAAGTAAGTAACTTGTATTTGATTGATTGTGTGTTTTTTACAATAGCCGGGGTTTGATATTTATACTCGGGACCTTCGCATGACTCCTATCTAAGCACGACTCACCACAATCTTTGGCCCTAGAGAAGAGATTCCTAATTTAAGATAACTTAGACTCTAATCTTTTCCTTTTTGTAGAGTCCAACATACTTTGTCCTGGCACCGATCATAGCCTTTGTTGTTATCTGCTGGCGCTACCTAAAGAAAGCCGATTCCAGTGTTGCATTCGAATCAGCTGGTTCCGATCTGCACTCAATTGATTCTCTGATGACATGATCTTGGAGCTTTCGAGTCCCTGCGACCCTTCTTCCAAATTTTGGTGTAAACACATGCCCCCCAATTTTTGGATAAAAGTAATTTTATTCCAAAATTATCGCGTCTGTATCCCCAATAGGTCCGCAGTCACGGGTAGAGAATCTTGATCTGGGGTCTACTGTTTGTCGTCGCCTTTGTCAGCTCATGAGCCCATGCTTCAAAACTCTTTACGAGAGCATCATTGCTTCACGGGCACTTGGATTTATCTTTCTAGGCCGGCTATAAAATGTCTATCCAACCTTGGCGATAGCAACTCAACAATTCAGCCATGTTTCTCTTCCATCTGCCCCCTCGAGCGCTTCCAACTCCACCAAACCCTCCATGGTCTATCTTTTTGCTATGAAGATCTTGAGTAGTTAGAAGAATTCTTGTGCATAGGGTGATTGTGTCGCTCATTCTAGCGCATTGTCAAGCAAGAGGACCAGCTATTGCGGTTAGAAGAATTCTTGTGATATCACCTGAGTCTTCTCTCCATGCTCGCAAAGCTATTCTAGTGTTTGCAAGGGCTAAAATATGTGGACACCTTTCCCTTGTTTGTTCCTCCAAATGCCCATCAGGAAGCCACAGGCTTCTTTCCTATAGTTTCTCAATTTACCGAGAAATCGGCTTGGCATCTGTTAGGCGGGTGGCCTTTCCCCTTCTCTGGCATAATTTTATCAATGGGCCGATATGATTTGGTTCACGATGACCTTCGGCCTTGTGGGGACCCAGACTCCCATCAATCCAAAGAAGCCTCGGTGGGTTGATCTCTGGTCAATGTAAATTCTTCATATCCGTCTTATGATATTTTGTAATTTGGGGAAGCAATAAGTTCGAATCTGTTATCCGTCCCCTGAATTTCTGGAGTGTCGATTCCAATTTCACACCCCCGGCGAAACCTATCTTCTCGTCTTCCCGGGCTATATATATGGGCCATGGTTGTGGATCGAACAACAACCTACTTCGTCTCAAACCTTCTACATCCTTATTCTAGTTCCTGCTTTTTCCGTAGGTTTGAGATCATGGAAAATAGCAAGAGGTCTGCTTAGGAGGCCCTCAACGGATCTGCATCATCGCGCCAGCGCCTTCATCGCCAAGAGGGTGCAACTTGGGCTGCTCCCATCGTTCCGGAGCAAAGGGCTAACTCCATTCAGCCTTTGGGGTCACCTTCAGCACCAATTCGCCACCAACTCCCCCGCTACCCGAGGAGAAAGATCAGCAATGACGATCTACTGGCCTCCATCGAACGGACTGACCAGAATCTGGCCAGCTACCTCTCCCTTGCAGAATCGGCTTTGGCCAGGATTCAGGGCCGATCATCCCTTGAGGCCAGCCCGGTGGGGAAAAAGTTGGCCAGAGCTAAAGCTAGAATCATGGGTGAGACATCTACCATAATTTTTCTGTCTTCTTAATTTTGCCTTCAAGATTTCTGATCATTCTTTTCTTAAATCTTTTTAGATCTAATTTCTTAGTTGGAAAGCCTTCAATCAGCTGCGGATCACGCGGCGGGATTTGTCAATGCCAGGGGCGCCGTTCCGGTGGTTCGCTTGCATGACATCCCGAACCATGTCAGGGAGGTCGCTCTTCATGGCATTTGTCATGGTGCTACTACGGCGCTGGCTGCTGCACAAGCCCGTTCTTGTCACAATCTTCGCCTTCTTCCCCATGGTTTTCCAGACGCGGCGCACCCTAGGGAGCATGAGCGTTTGGTTGAGGATTTTTCTAGCGCCGCCAACTCTGTAGCCTTCGACACCCTGGCTGATGATATAGTAAGCAAAGTGTTCTCCGGTCCGTAGCTTGTAATAGGTGATATTTAGCAAACAACTTTTTCGTCTTAAGTGATTTTCCTTTGTTTCGTACTTCATACATATCACTTCGCCCGTGTTTGCTTTGCTTCTATAGGCGATACACATTGTACCGGCTTTTACCCCTTTAGGCTCATTTTTACACTAGAGGCGATACCTTTCTGATATCGGCTATTAGAGCCGACGACCGAACAAATTGGTTATTAAGTATTAATCCAAACGCTAGGGTAATATTTCTTTAGATATTTCCCAATGATTGCTCGGCCAAATTCTTCCTCTCCTATTAGTGTTTCCAAAACATAAGCATTACTAGACGCACAATGTTTGATCCGATAAGGTCCTTCCTAGTTAGGTGACCATTTGCCAAATTTTCTGTCCTTTGACCCGATCGGCAATTTCACTTTCCAGGCCAAGTCTCCTTCAGAGAATTGCTTAATCTTGACCTTTTTATTATAATATTTTGCAACCCTCAGTTTATTGGCTTCGAAATTTTTAAGAGCACGCAGCCGAAGGCAACTCAAGTCCTCCAAATTGTCTATCATAAGATTCTTGTAGACTTCGGCTGACAAATCATTCTGCAGTGTAACATGCCTCGATCCAGCCCAAACTTCCCAAGGAAGAACTGCATTATGGCCATACACAAGTTCATAAGGCGACATTTTAATTGATCCATGATAGGCCATCCTATATGCCCACAATGCCTCATTTAGCGTCGAATGCCACCTCCTTGGCTGTTCCTCTATCTTTTTTTTATCAGCTTAATCATAATCTGGTTGGACGCCTCTGCCTGGCCATTAGCCTGAGCATAGTAAGGAGAGGAATTCAGTAGCTTGATTCCCATACTGGCACCAAAATCCTCAAACTCTTCTGATGTGAACATTGTTCCTTGATCGGTAGTTATAGTTTGAGGAATCCCAAAACGATACACAATGTGTTCCCTGACAAAATCAATCATGTTCTTTGAGGTTACCATCTTCAAAGGAATTGCCTCAACCCATTTAGTGAAGTAATCTGTTGCTACCAATATGAACTTATGTCCTTTGCTTGAAGGCAGAAAAATCTGGCCAATTAAATCAATTCCCCAACCTCAAAATGGCCATGGCTTGATTATTGGATTCATGGCCGATGCAGGCAATCTCTAGACATTACCAAAACGTTGACAGTCCTGGCACCCCTTGTAATATTCAAAACAGTCTTCCAATATCGTTGGCCAGAAATATTCAGCTCTGTGAATAATCCATTTCATCTTATAAGTCGATTGATGAGCTCCACATATCCCTTCATGCAGCTCACCCATCAACACCTTAGCTTCTTCTTGGTTTAAGTATTTGAGTAACACCCCATCGACTGTTTTATAATATAACTAATCATCTAATAAAACATACTTAGCTGATTTATACATTAGCTTTCTGGTAACTTTCTGAGACGGATCTCTAAGGTAATCGGCTATTTCAACTCTCCAATCATCACTTGAGGTTTCACTACTAAAGACTTCTTGAAACACTCGATATCCTGATGCACTTTGAGCTAGACGATTAGCCTCTTGGTTTTGTGCTCTTGGAATATGTTGGAAAGAGATATGAAGAAACTCCTTGAGCAACTTTTGGCACTTATCATAGTATCCTTTCAAAGTCTCTTCTTTGCACTCATATAGGCCGATCAACTGATTAATAATTAACTGTGAATCTCCAAATACTTCAATTGCTTCGGCCTTTACTTCATAAAGAAGTTGAAGTCCCTTAAGAATAGCTTCATACTCCGCTTGATTATTAGTAATCATTGGTTCAGTTGGAAGAGCAAACTCAAAACTTGCCCCCCGAGGTGAAATAATAACAATACCAATGCCACCACCTTGCTTGCATGATGATCCATCAAAGAATAACGTCCAAGGCATTGGCTCTACATAACCAATGCTTGGCTTATGATGCTGGGTGATAAAATCGGCCATTACTTGTCCTTTGACTGCTTTAGACAATTCGTACTTCAAGTCAAATTCCAATAATGCAAGAATCCACTTTCCCACTCTTCCATTCAGTATTGGCATTGATAACATGTGCTTAACCACATCAGCCTTGGAAACAACTATACACTCGGCCGATAATAAGTAGTGTCGCAACTTAGTGCAAGAGAAATATAAGTACAAGCATAACTTTTCGGTGGGAGAATATCTTGTCTCTGGATCCAGTAGTCTTCTACTCAGATAGAAAACAACTCTCTCTTTTCCTTCAAATTCTTGCATCAAGGCTGATTCAATTGTCTTGTCATCAGCCGATATGTACAACTTAAAAGGCTTACCTTGCTGAGGAGGGACCAGCACAGGTGGACACTTCATGTATTCTTTTATCTCTTCAAACGCCCTTTGTTGTATGTCACCCCACTTGAATTCTTGATCACTTTTCAACTTCAACAGAGGAGAAAACGGCAGGATCCTTTTCGACAAATTGAAATGAATCTTCTGATGAAATTAATCTTATCAAGGAGAGATTGCAACTCTGTCTTAGTAGTCGGGGGAACTGCTTCATCAATTGCTTTTACGCTTTTTTGATCAACTTTGATTCCTCTCTCGTGGACCATAAATCCCAAGAATTGTCCAGCTGACACTCTGAAAGCACACTTATTAGGATTCATCTTTAGACCATGTTTTCTTGTGCATTCTAGAGTCTCTCGCAAATCAGCTAGGTGCTCTTTGTACCCTTTGGATTTTATCATCACATCATCGATGTAGATTTCAACAATCCTGCCAATCAACATATGGAAAATATAATTCATCGCCCTTTGATAAGTTGCACCTACATTCTTCAGACCAAAGGTCATCACAACCCACTCGAATAAACCAATTGCGCTGGGGCACCTGAAAGCGGTCCTTGCTATGTCTTCCTCAGCCATGAAAATTTGGTTATACCCTGCATTGCCGTCCATGAAGCTAATAACCTTGTGCCCGGCTGCTGCATCTACTAACATATCAGCTATTGGCATCAGATAACCATCCATGGGTATGGCTTTGTTTAGATCCTTAAAATTGATGCAAACTCTTAATTTTCCATTCTTCTTATATATAGGGACAACATTCGATATCCACTCTGCATATCGGCACGGTCGGATAAACTTCATCTCCAGTAACCTTTTTAGTCTCCTTTTTAATATCATCAAGCACGTTTGGGTTGAACCTCCTTAGAGCCTGTTTAAATGACTGATATCCTGGTTTGATTTACAACCGATGTTCGACAATTGACCGGTCTAGACCAGGCATCTCATAGTACTCCCAAGCAGTCTTTAAATTCCCTTAACAAATCAACTAATTCTCGTTTATATTTAGGGTCGAATTTGGCACTTACATACGTCGGCCTAGGTCTATCTCCAGAACCAATATCTACTTATTCTAATTCATCGGCCGACGTGAAACCATATCCTAGTTTGCCATCTGTACCATCTATTGGATTATCCATTAAGATAAATTTTTAAAGCCGACTGCTTGGATCGGCTGTTGGCTTTCACCATTGACTCTAATGAAGCCTCCTTCCCATAACTTGCCAGAAAAGCACTCGAAGTATCCTAGTTCCCAGAAGACTAGATCGGCTGTTGCGATGCTCACAGACTCATCAGCGCGAACCAGCTCGACATCATCTCCATGCCATTCAATCAAACACTGATGCATGGTCGATGGTATGCAATAGTTCGCATGTATCCAATCACGATCAAGGAGCAGACTGTACGACCCTCTTCCATCGATGATGAAGAATGTGGTGAATAGGGTTTTACTTCTGATTGTTAGTCCGACGTTTATTGCCCCCCGGGTCTTAGACGTATTCCCTCCAAAATCCTTAAGCATCATGTTGGTATCTATCAGATCTCCTAGTCCCTTGCCAAGTTTATGAAAAGTGGTGTAAGGCATAAGATTGACAGAAGCACCTCCGTCCACCAGCATCTTGCTCATCAGCTTTCCGTCAACAAAACCTTTCATATATAAAGCCTTTAAGTGCTGACGCTTTACTGATTTATCAAATATTGCTTGTTATACAACCATCAACTTGGCAACTATCTCCTCATACTCTGATTCATCGAAATCCGAATAAACTTCTTGATCTGATGAAGCTCTGAATTCTGATGGCAATAGAAAAGCCATTTGGATATTAAACGATGGTTGTTTCCTATCGGCTGTTTGCTTAGTATGCCATACTTGAGGTTTACCGGAAGCCTGAGCCTGTTCCATCTCTTTATTCCTTAGATGTTGCACCCTTCTCTTCTGGCTTCTTGTTAAACCTCCGGGACACCATTGGCCTTCCTGCCAAATATATTTTCTTTCATTGCCTTCTTCTTCATAATCAGCCCAGTCTTGGTCAACAACTCATTTTCCAAGCCGATCATGAACACTTTTATTTTTTAAGCGCTGATCAATGTTAATATGATGATATGCATCTTGAGCATGGATAGACCGGAGGTTGGTTTGAGATTGCCTAAACTCTCAATATTGATTGTTGCATTCTAGACAGTCATGTCTGGTAGGCAACTTCAAACCTCCATTCCAGCAATGTCTAAAAAAGGACAATTTCAATGTGCTTCGGCTTGTTTCCTTTCATACCTCTCTCTTTCCAGTTGACGCTGGTATTCTTGATCCTTTAACCAACGCTGATAATCCTTTTCCTTCTGCCGCTACCACTTCTTCAACAAAATCCGAGATGTAACTCATGGCCTTGTCGCCCCTGCTTTTGATGTTCCTCCCTGCTCATATCGGCTCTTTTGCTTATCGCGACGTCTTTTAATTTCCCTGTATTCGTCGGCCGATATTTGCATCTTGGGATCCACTGTTCCAGCTTCTTTTAATTTGATTGATGTTAGGATCTTAGTCTTTCCTTTGATCAGCCTAGCATCAACCATGTTTTGATCTCCTGGGAAAGGATTATCATCAACTTTTATTTTCCGAGGCGTATCAAATTTGAGCCTCCCTTGCTGAATAGCCCTCTGTATATGCTGCCGAAAAATTCTGCACTTATTAGTGGATTGAGAAGTAGCGTTATGGAACTTGCAAAACTTCTTATTCTTCAACTGATCAGGGGGCAACATAACATGACCATTGGGCAACTTGATCTGTCCCTTCTCAAGCAAGAAATTGAAGAGCTTGTCTGATTTAGTGACATCAAAGTCATAGCTCTCCTCAACTCTTCTTCCCCAAGGATTTGGCACCATTACTGTTTTCTTGCCCCAATTCCATTCAGCCGCAGCAACATCTTCCTCTTCATCTTCATAGCCGTCATCGACTGAGTATGCATTATAAGCTTCGACTACTGTGGTACTCTTCTCAAATCGGGTATCTCTTTGCATACTCTGGAATTGGCTATTGAGCGTTACCACTCGTTGAGCCAATTGACCCAAGTTGTCAAATTCTTGTCCCAGCAGCTTTTCTTTCCACATTGGCAGCATTCCTTGAACAGCTAAAGCAGCTAGTTGATCATCAGCCAAGTTTAATGAGAAGCACAAGTTCCTAGTCTCTCGAAACCTCTAAAGAAACTCAGTGCCCGATTCATTAGTCTTTTGCCTTATAGTTGTCAAATCGGTTATCTTCTTTTTCCCGGTCACAGTGTAAAAATATGTATGAAACTTCTTCTCTAGGTCAGCCCAATTGGTAATGGAATTGACTGGTAGTGATGAAAACCAAGTGAAGGTTGGCCATGACAGGGATAAGGAGAAGAAACAAACTCGATGGAAATCCTCAACTGATGCTTCGCCCAATTATGTAAGATAGCGACTGACATGTTCTATCGTGCTTGTACTATCTTGGCCAGTGAACTTAGCGAACTCTGGGAGCCTGTAATTTGTGGGAAGAGCGACCAAATCATACCATTCTAGATATGGGCATTTGTACGAGAAGGTCAGCCCTTTTGGCTTCAGACCGAACTGATTCTTCATCATCTCGGTCACCTTCAGCAGCAACTCATCAGCATTTGAGTTTGGATTTCTCTACACCTGCTGACCCATTTGTGGATTGAAAACCCGTGTGCCTTGGTACCCTGGATTCAGAATCATGTGAAGGGCGTTATAATCTGTGCCATAGTGATACCCTTGTGGAATCTCTATCTGCTGGGACCTTTGCTGGTTTGCTGCTTGAAGTCTCTGATTATAGACATAAGGATCTATATCTCTACGGATCCTTAGAATTGAGGGTGCTATTTTTTTGAGTTGACGACAGTATGTGGCCTGATGTGCCAAAATTGATCACCTGGTTCTGACCTTGCCCCACTGGCTATTGCACATGCTGTACTGACGGTCCAGGATTATACTGTATTTGATTCGTGGTAGTACCTTGAGCTTGTTCAGACGAACCCTGAACTACCTAGACATCACCATTACTAGCTGGTGCTGCTTCTTGATGGCTGGTACTGACTTAATTAGTCCCTTGGGTCGACAGATCTGGAATGTTGTAATAAGTCGGCCCACCTTGACCAACTAGAAATCCATGAATCGCCTCTTTCATGGCGTTGTGGAATATGTCTAAGAAAGCTTCGTTATGGTTTGATATGGCATCACGAACAGATTTGTCTACAACTTCCGTAAAGAAATGCCTGTCTTCAGCTTTAGTTGTATCTGTCTGCCCGTGTAATAGAACTCTTGGTAGTGGAAATTTCTAAACAATTATGTTATCACATGTTTTGGTGTAGGACAACAAACATTTGCTCTAAAATTCTTCTATAGCTTTGCCAATGACATCTTTATCTCCATCAGGTAGATCTTCATAATGTATCATAAGGATGTCGTTGTTGTTGTGAACCGCCATGATGATTGTGGTGTCCCACCGGACATGCCGGAAACGTATGTCGACATAGAATTTTTGTCCCGTGCCGAGAACACACAAGCAAGCCGGAAGGGTCCGCTCGATGGAGCTGGAGATCCGCCTAGCTTCAGCGCAGGGGTGGTCGATCCTACGCACTCCTCCCGAGACATGCCAGTCAATTTGACCCGGTAATTGACAAGGAGAGAAAGTTTATCAGTAATTTAGGGTGAAACATGCCGGTGTTGCCAGACAGTCCCGAATGTGCTGCTCTGAAAGCCGATATGAAAGGAGATCGACTAAATAGTCGATTCCAGCATATTCATAAGAATAAATTGGTTAAAGCTCATGGGGTTGTGTAAGAAGAATCGGTTATCGTTCAGGATGAATATCATTCTTTAGATAAATATTGGCCAATGGCAATAAGATATTAATAATAATTAGTTTATACTGAGCAAATGACTGCAAGTAACCGAACTCCTTTTATAAAAGAAATAGTTCATCATCATTCAACCATTTAATAGAGATAAATCTAATGAACATATTAGATCCCATCTATCGTTATGACTAGTGGGGCATGAGGAAGAATCATGTAGGCTGTAGAAAGAACAATAGACTCGATGGTCCTAACTTATTACTAATATCAGTGGGGCATGAGGCAGAATCATACAGGCCGTAATACAATAATAAGATCATGGGGCTAACACATCTTTCAACCTATCGCTGCTTCAACGGTCTCGTGACGTGAGCTGTTCGTGAAAGCACTCGATATCGGCTAAAACAACCGATTTAGGCATAGCGCACAGTTAAGATCATGCCCTCTCAAAAACAGATCTACCAAATAACGATCCCCATTCCACGGTGCTAACAGTGGGGTGTGAGGCAGAATCACACAGGCCGTGATAACAGGCCATGGAACGGTTTTCGCTAGCCAATAGATCTACTTAAGATCAGACATGTCCTAACCGCATGCTATGCACGATTAAGATTAATATAAAACAGCCAATAAAACATAACTCATCGTTTAAAGTGCAGATTATATCAAATTTAGATTAATAAACGATGGGTTAAACAAGATATAATGCCGATCTAGATCAATCCCAATCGGGCGAAGTGATATTGCTGTAATTAAATAAATAATGGAAGCAATAAGCAATATCGGTAACTTAATGAATTTATCCGAAGGAACGTCACCCTTAGATAGAGCCGATAGCTTGACCTTAATCTAGTTCGAGCAGTGGAGGTCGACTGGATCGATGCAGCCTTACTTGAACTAGACAAGAGTCGATAACTAACTTATACCAGAGTCGCAGTGGAGGTCGATCGAATCGATGCAGCCGTACGAACAGATGTATAAGCCATGACGGTACTTACAAACAAGCAGTGGAGGCCGATCGGATCGATGCAGCCGTACTTGCTGAAGAACTCGCCGAGATCTACTCTACTCCTACTCCTAAGGGGTGGCGGAGCCGAAAAAAGTAAGTAACTTGTATTTGATTGATTGTGTGTTTTTTACAATAGCTGGGGTTTGATATTTATACCCGGGACCCTCGCATGACTCCTATCTAAGCACGACTGACCACAATCTTTGGCCCTAGAAAAGAGATTCCTAATTTAAGATAACTTGGACTCTAATCTTTCCCTTTTTTGGAGTCCAACATGCTTTGTCCTGGCGCCGATCGTAGCCTTTGTCATTATCTGCTAGCGCTACCTGAAGAAAGCCGATTCCAGTGTTGCATTCGAATCAGCTGGTTCCGATCTGCACGCAATTGATTCCCTGATGACATGATCTTGGAGCTTTAGAGTCCCTACGACCCTTCTTCCAAATTTTGGTGTAAACAATTCTGTATTTATATCCCAAGGATATTTAACTATGGTCTTATGTTCTGTTTGCAGCTGCCCATATGGACATATGGAAAGTACAGTTAAGATGAAAGTACAGAAATGGTCCATGATGCTTACTATTCTCGACTATATCTTGCAAAGGTAACTGCACTCCCTAGGAAATTATATCACATAAACTGTCCTTTTTAATGCATTGGTCTGAAAAAAGCATTGCAACATGGCACTAGATGGGGAATGACCAAGACACTATTAGTTTTGACCTCAAGCCATCAGTTGCTATCAACATTGCTTAGTACTTGGCATATTAGGTAGAGGAAGCCACCACTCTGCCTTATTATTAGCCTTACCTGTGTGTATGGGGCTGCTGGTGGCTTCTTTCCTAACATTTTTCTCTTTCCTAGCATCACATTGAGTTGGCATATTATTGGATCAATGTTTTCTATTCGTGGGAATCATGTGTCTCGGAACATTACCACAATGTTATGATATTCCTTATTCCAATTTACAAATTTCTTGTCTTATCAATGGCAAAGTTGCCCTGAAGTGTTATATATTCACTGTCTTGATCTCCTTTGTCCTCTGTTTATAGGAGCAGGCTAATAAGATATAGTAAGATCTTGAGGAGCTTGTGAAATCTTTGAATAAGCAATGCAAGATATATGGGTTGAGAGCTAAGCCGACTACTTTAGTGGAATTTCCTTCTGGTAATTTAGTCAGATATTTAGTGGAGCTTGTTTTGATTGTGTTTCTTGTTTAAATGGATACTGTACACTAATTCCCTGTCTCTCAGCTATGAGCTAATGTAAAATACTTTAGTCAGATCTTACTTCATGTATATGAAATTGCTAATTAGCAATTGACTACTATGTGTATAGTTTGATGTGTCATGTATGCTATATATAAGCATGGGGCATTGAATTATATATGTTTTGGTCAAATTTGAATTATATATGCATATATACATATATATATATATATATATATATATATATGTATATTCTTGTCCAATTTGAATTATAAATTTGAATTTTTTTTTCGGAAAAATACTGAACCGCCCCTACAAACAGGTATTATAGAGGCGGCTGGTACTACAACTGCCCCTACAAATCGATTTGTAGTGGCAGCTGATACCACCAGCCACCTCTACAAATCGATTTGTAAGGACGGTCTGGGAACCACCCTTACAAATGCATGATTTATAATAAAGCCTCACCAGCCACCCCTAAAAACCGTTCCTGTAGTTGTAGTTGTAGTAGTAGTGAGGGGCGATCAGCACGCCGCAGCAGCATGGCACATGTAGCAGCGGTGGTAAGAGGCGAGGTCAGCCAGGAGAAGCGTTGCTTGCGCTCAAGATATAGCAGTGGCGGCAGCTAAGGGGGCGAGCGCAGGGGAAGAACGGGGGTGGCCTGCATGCCATGGTTGGCAGTGAAGTTCCAGTGGCGGCGGCACTGCACTAGAGACGGAGTCGCGTCGAGATGTCGATAGAGGCCTGCATGGCACGAGCTCACGCGCACCGCGCGCTCTGGCGACATCCAGCCTCGCGCGCTTGCTGCGCATTGCGTGCGCTCCGCTGACTTCTGCAGTACTGCACTACGCTTCACACTGCTGTCCCGCGTCGCTCGCTGGCACCCGTCGTTCCTCGGCTGGCACCAAGGGAAGAGATTGGCGACTCTTTTTTTTAGCTGAGATGGCGATTCGGTCACAAGAGGAAGGAGAGCAGCGAGCAGGCCGGACATGATGCTGTGGATAAGGCATGGTAGCTCAATCATTTCTCCTATAATCCTATTTTATTTTCTTCATTCTTTTTTAATATTCAACTTTAATATGTAAAAGTTGCTCCCTGATGCACTACATGTACAACGCTACAAAGTTTCCGCAGCAACGCAAGGGTATCATTAGTTACATTAGGGTTGATGCCATATAACACACGGCACCACCCATCGATAGGGGTACTGTAGTAACTTCTCATCCTCCTGCCAACCACTCCCCGAACGGCGCTATCTGCCTCCATCCTCTGGGTGTGTTCTCTCGCCGGTTGCAAGCTGATCGTCGAGGAGCTCCGCCTTCGTCGAACCCTTGCATGCAGGCCTTTTGGACACCTTGCGAGCCCATGTTCTGCAGAGTCCCCGAGACCTTCGTCCTGTCAACCGAGTCAGACGAAGGTTCTATCAGCGACCGAGGGTCTACGGGGGCAGCCTGCCGGAGGCCTTGCCCCCCAACACTAGAAATTCGTTCCCGTTGGGATTCGAACCTGGTCTGTTGGGGTGCTACTTAGGAGCTCAAACCACTAGGCTGGAGGACCGTTCGTGGAGTCACACATTTTTACCGACGGCTCGAAAATACGAGTAGTTAGTGAAAATATTGTTAGTAAAAACCATTATTGTAGTAGTGCATGATACGGTCGTTGATAAATCTCTATACCCTCTTACCCTTGTGAGTTAGAGCAACATTTGTTTTGACACAACACGGAATTCAATTTCTAAGACAAACACATGACATGATTGTTGAACAAATCTTTAAGGCGCATGTCGTCCAAGTGATGACATAACAAGTTGTACGTCCCATTATAAACACGTGGACATGTTTGCTACTTCCTCGGTTCTAAATTATAAGACATTTTGGCTCCACAGATACATTGTTTTTACTATATAGCATGTGGACATAGTGTGTATATCTAAGTCCATAGGAAAACTTATGTACTTAGAACAACCAAAACATCTTATAATTTTTAAATAGATTGGAGTATAGTATCTTACTGTTACTAATTAGAGGCTCCAATAGAGAATCCACGTTAATTCTCACTAGAAATGCTAGAAGACAAGATAAATTCTAAAAATTCTCACAATAATAATTCTCACTAGAAATGCTAGAAGACAAGATAAATCCCAAAAATTCTCACAATAATAAAAAATATCTGGCCTTTTAGTTCGGTAGACTCTGCATCATCATCAGTAGTCATTGGATCTATTATGTTTTAAAAAAAATTTACCCGCCACTGCCACTATAGAAAAAATATAAAGTAACCCCCTAAATTTTCATCTATCTTACAGTTACTAATTAGAGGCTCTAGAGATGCTAGAAGAAAAGGTAAGACCCATAAATTCTCAAAATAATAAAAAACAACTAGATTTAATTTGATAGACTCTAATCATCAACATCATTAGTAGCCATTAGATTTATTTTGTTTTATAAAAAAAATACTTGCCTCTGCCATTGTAAAAAATATATAAAGTAATCCTCTAATTTTTAATCTAACTTAACAATCTCTGCCATTATGAAAGATAATTCAGAATAACTTCTAAATTTGTATAGAAATTAGCCACCTCTATCATTATAAAAGATAATTCAAATAATCGTCTAATTATCCAAATCGCTCACCTTAGTTGTTATGAAATGTAACTTTAAAATAATCCATTAATATTTTTTTTATAAATTACCCACATGTATCATTATAAAAGATAATGCAAAGTAATACCTATGTTTGCATTCAAATTACCCATATATACAATATGAATGAAAATATAGAGTGACACATATATCTCAATTATCCAACTCAGTGATCAAAAAATAATTTAATATCCATAAAATACAATATATATACATTTTTAAATTACTTGCTTTTAATACTATTAAGTTAAAAGTAAGCATAATACTATGTTCCACTATATAGACCAAGTAAACATATATATATTAGGATAAATACTTATTTTAATAGCTTATCAAACATGGAAAATGTTCCCTTAACAAACCAAATAGCAATGACACTAATAAATCGCTTTAAACTATATTTGTATTCTGATAATACATTTCATAAGTTGTTATTCTAAAATAGTATGTCATATCAATACTAGTAATTTAATATTAAGTACTCTATTTTTATAGAATAATGCTACTACACATATAATTCTATGATATAACAAATTCAACATGTTAAGTGCAACTGTACAAGCTAAAACGACAATTCATGTGATTGTAGGAACTAAGAGGGTAACTTAGAACTAATAACTTCTTTAATAAATAAAAAGTGAATTTTGAATAAAAGATACTATAAAAAGAGTTTGAAAACAACATTTGGATAAAAAAATTAAAAGAACCAGATCAAGTGTTGAAAGCTAAACTATAGATTTATGATGTCACACAAAGAGAAGTAACAAGAGTTTATATAACTTAAGTTTAGGTTTCAACTAAATACATATCAAACTCAAAAAATATAAATGTTAGAAATTTTACATAGTGGTCTCTACTGAAGTATCAATTTTAGTCCTCATGAGATCCCTTTTGGTCGTCAATTCTTACAAAAATCATAAACTTCTGGTCATTATTAATTCAGAAGACTCTAAACACCACTGATACATTTATTAAACCTATTCTATTTTCTAAATAAGTACCCACCTATGTGATTGTGTAAAGTAAAACCCATGAATATATATTTAAATTACCGATATACACCATTAAGAAACATCATCTAAAGTAAAGGTAACCCTTTAAATTTGCATATAAATTACAACTTTTGAAATTATTAAAAAAACTACAATATACCATCAAATCTACATCTAAATTATCTTCATCTTTTGATACAAAAATATTTAAATAACCATAGCCATATTAATGTCTGTCGATATCCACTTCTATTAATGTAAACATTAGTCCATCAACCTGTGCTGTCGCACGGTTTAAATTCTTCCATACGGACCAACTTTGAGGAACTTAAGCAACAGAAAACCATGTTTAATATATGTTTTAATAAAAAAAACTTCATTCAGTTAACTTTTATTTGAATCCAAGGTTACACAAATGTTTAGAATTGGCATTGGTATGTCTGAGAGAAATCATCGTGGCATTTCTAATAGTGTTCATTAATTTAATTCCACGGTTGGATATTTTCTTTTCCTTCATTTGTTTTGTGCCGTAATTGACTTTGTACGTTATTTGGACGTGTTGGATATCTCTCTTTAGTAATTGAACCGTGTGTATACCAATATTAAAAGATTATTATCTTTTTTTAATAACAGATGTGGATAATTTAGATACAAATTTAAGGATTATTTTGAATTGTAGTTCATAATGGTAGAGTCATATTTTACATACCTGATTCTTTCTCTTATAAAACATAATATATCATATGGCTAATATTGATAATTTTTAGGTTTTAGCTTTTCCTAGTGTGTCATGGAAGCTGTTAAGCGAAAAATATTATTATTAATTGATGAGCCATACAAAATCAAACCTAATTCTTCTAAAGTTCTATTGTACTGCATTTGCTCCTCCAATTTCCCTTTTAAATGGTCATCAATATGAATCTCTTCTATACTAATACCACTTGAAGATATGCCCTTCTATACAAAAAAAGTTACAATGTTAGAGTGTAAGCTACATATACAAAAATAAAAATACCACTATTTTAATTTGATTTACCTGTCACATGCATTCATAGCTTCAGGAATTGGTAAATCTGCAAAAACTTTTGTTGCATTGGTTGATGACAATGAATATTCGGCAAAATAAGAATTATTTACTTTCCTTAATTAGAGGCTTGCTGAATGGCTAATATTATTGAATTATTGATATTAAATGAAGACTTACTGCCAATTTTTTTCATGGTTGTAGACATTATTGCAATGACCTGAGATTTTGCGCTCTTATTAATTTGCTCAACTTTGACCCCCAAAATTGAATCTTAACTTCTTCTCCACCGCAAATTTTGAAATAAAAAATAATGTAATTTAAGATGTGCCAAAACATTAGGGAAAATAGTCTAATTTAACTTGTGGAAAACAATAAGGAAATATCTTCAGTTTATCAGGGTTGCTGCAGTAGCATTTGGGAAGGAAAATCCTAATCGATCAAGAGCACAATATCATGGATTTTGGTCACTTGCTCAGAAGTATGTCCTGGTTTCTTCTATCTGTCCAATTTGTGCTGCAGCTCCTATAATATCTATGATACATAAATATGAGTTCTTATTATCAAATAGTGATCAAATGAGGAAAAACATAAAAAAATTCTAACATTAGTAGTAGTTTACCTGAGAGGTACATGTTGTTATTTACTCTATTAGAAAAGCATGTATGTACCAAAGAACTGGAAACTATACTTTGGAATGTCTTGTGTATCTTTGATCTTCTTTATATTAGTTGTTTGCAAGAAGTTGAGTACCTTATCATTCTCCACTGGTCGATATGTTTGTATAGCTGTTGTGACTCTGACATTTGCAATGATTTAAACTTTACCTTCTTCGGTCAGTGTTTTGAATTTTTCGATGCATGCCTTATTGATAACTCCATGCATCTTGGTCTCCCAATTTTTTTTTATTATCATTAGCATGTAAATTGGAAGTAATATGAGGCCATTACAGACACAGTGATATACCTGATGGTCAATAAGGATCATATTGAGTCTGATTTGTTCGGCACTACCTAGCAAGATTGCATCCCACATTCTAGTGACCCATGCTTTGACTTTCCACAATTCCTTTCCTGGCCTAATCTCACTTAGGTTTTGCTAACAATTGCAACTTGTAAACTGAAAAACATAAAATGATTCATGTAGATTGATGATACCTTTGGTTGGTGAATGATGCAAACAATAGACCTTTGATTGGTGATGATGGAAACAACCGAATGAAATTGATCGATGGAGATGATGGAAACAACCGGACGAACAGTTGATTGTGATGATGGAAACAACCGAATGAAATAGATCGATGGAGACGATGCAAACAACAGGACGAATAGTGTGAATAGATGGATTCCAGCGATGAATAGATGGACTCTTGTTTGCGGGTGGTTGACAAAAGGGATGTTTGGATCCCTTGCTGGCCCTTGCCTTGCCTAGGTGGGTAAAGATAGAGGTGTTTGGTTTGCTTGCTCACTATCCCAGTTCTTGTGTTTTAGAGCTTTTTCTTTACCTCAAGTAAGCCAAATCCGCTCTCCGATACTAGCAAGGCTAGCCTTGCTTGGTAAGGTGAGGCAAGTCTAGCGGGTGAGAGAACCAAACATGACCAAAATATGTAAAGGCAGTCTAGATCGGCTAGATGGGTTCCTATTTGTACGTAGGCCCTGTTTGTAAGTGGTTGATGACACAATATATAACGTAGATGCGTATCTGTTTTGTTGGTGTTGATAGATTGCCTTCGATATCTTTTATCTAGAATTTTTGTTAATACATTTTTTGAGGGAAATTTTTGTTAATATACATTTAGTTCTCCGTTGGCGTGGACGTAAATAACCAACCATGGACGTAGCACCCTAGATATATTTGTCTATTTTTTTAATCTATAATAATAATGGCTGAGGCCAACCATGGAGGTACCACACTACCACCCTATCTTACTAACTATATGACGTGGGTACTTTGGATGGGTTTTCTCGGAACGACGAAATCTGTTTTAATGTTCTCCTAAAAAATAATATATTTGTCCATTTTTTAATCTATAATGGTAAAGGTGGGTAATTTTGTGGATAACAAAATAGATCCAATGGTCAGGAGTGGCTACACACTTTCGATTTGATGGCCGGATGCTTATGATTAATTTGAGAATTTCTAGTATTTATCTTTTTTCCTATCGCATCTGGTGAGAATTAACGTGAAGCCTCCGTTGGGCAGATACATGTTGTGTCCTCATGCATATCATGTATGCATGGAATAATGAGAGAGAAATATATGTCATGTTTCACTGATCATAATTTTTTTCTTAACGACTCATTTATTAATGATACCAATAAATTTAATAAAGTTATATTAATAATCATGATAAATAATTTATATGAGTTGTTACTTTAGGTATATGTATATATTTTCATGAAAATATTTGGCATACCTATATTAGTAATATAATCATTAGTGCACATATATGATATGAAAATTTAAAGTGTCAAACATATTGAGACGTACAACAAGTGGTAGTGATTAGAGAATGTGAGGAAGACGTACGACAAGTGAATCATCAAGCAGACAGCAGTCCGCGCTATGAATGTGTGAAGCTGTCAGCAACCCCGATACCGATGGCATAAGCGGCAAGCAAGATATATATTATAATAATAAAGTGATGGAACTGAAGAGGATCGTAAGTGATGGAACCAGCAGATGGGTCGCGCCGTAGCATCAGGACAGGGAAGCCCAGCATCCATGTGGACGGCCCAGAATGGGTTAAGCCCAAGTAAAGAGACCTACGTGAGTGAGCTATGTTTCCTTAAAAAAAAGTGATTGAGCTACGTAATCTGCTTTGACCAAACTATTCCAGTTTTTTTGAACGAACAGGAGGGGCTTGCGCCCCTACTGAATTTTATTAAAAAAAACCAAGAAACAAAGAAATACAAACAAAAGACTAGGCTAGAGTGAAGTCCATCCAGCAAGTTCAGGAGAAAAAAAAAAGGAAACAAAGAAGATGAGCTTAATTACACAAGTTGCTCTAGCCATGAACTAATTTGAGATAGATACTTATCCTTGGCGCGAAGAATAACCAGGCCGAAGACATTCCTGAAGACATGCTTGCACACAAGCGTCCGGACAGCTCGTACCCGGGCCTGCGTAACAATCGGGCCCAACAAGCCTCCTCCGCTCCACCTTTGGTACAACACGGTTTCTCAAAAAAAATAAAAAACACAGCGACATTTACTTTCCTCAGTGCCCCACGCATGCGGCCACCTCAGGTGCATCCACCGCGCTGCATGCCCGCTGCTGGCCTTCTCCAGCCACAGCCTTCCCGTCTAACGTCACGTGCCCACTCCACCTCGCTGCTGCTGTGCGCCGCTCACGCCCGCCCATCGCGCTCGTCCATCCCGCGTCGCTCGCTCCCGCCCGTCGCGCTCGCCCACCCCGCGCCGCTCGCTCCCGCCTGTCACGCGCACCGCCCGACCAGCCGAGCCAAGCTCGGTGCTGCTAGCGATCGTGGTGGTGGTGCTCACACGTCGCCAGCTCCGACCCCGATGGTTGAAATCGCTCGGCCCCTGCCTCCCTCATGTTGCAAGCATATGTTTCAAGTGTTTCAGATGTTTCGTAGCTACGTTTCAAGTGTTTCATGCGGATGTTGCAAAAGTAGATTGGGATGTTGCATATGTTGCAATAGTTGTACACGTATTTTGCAAGTTTCCCAATGTTTCATTTATTTTTTTCAGACGTATGTTGCAAATGTGTTTATCTGGATGTTGCATATGTTTCACACATATGTTGCCAGTGTTTTATCCGGATGTTGCATATGTTTGCAATTGTTTTTCAAGTGTTTTCCATGTGTTTTTGCAAGTGTTTCAGACACATGTTTCGAATGTTTCAGTTATTTTGTACGTATGTTGCAAGTATTTCATATATATGTTTCAAAAGTAGATCGGGGTGTTTGACATGTTGCAATGTGAGCCACCTGCCGCAACCGCCTGCTACAGCTGTTGGGGCGCCGTGTATGGAGGGGAAAGGCGCAGCAGGCGTGGAGGGCGCGGGAAGCAGGGAAGCCTGGGGGAGCGCCGCAGGCGCGGCCGAACGTCCGGGCACTAGTGGTGCCGATAACATAATGGTCGTTCTACCTAAAGAAAAAAAACAGAACGGCCATTCATCTTTCGTTGGTTTCCATGTTTTAATAACGTCAGCGTATACTCCGTCTATTGCAGACAAAGCAGAAAGCACCGAGAAGTACTGTAATTATTGCAAACGAATAAATATGTACACATTGGTAGAACCACTCAAAGCTGCGAATAATCTCCCAATAATTAATTGGAGGCTTGGAGTAATGGCGCGACGCTGCTAATGTCGTCGGAGCATGTAGAACTGCAGCGCGGTGTAGATGGTCTGCACGATGAGCATGACGAGGAGAACAACGGCGAGGATCACCCAAGCCTCCGGCCTCCGGCTTGGTAGTCCTCAAGCATTCGTCCCTGCGTTTAAGCCTGGAGCCACACATCCTCCACGGCCTCCGGCGGCAGTAGGCGTTCACCTGCCGGTGCACGGCGTCGATGGCGCCCTCCGGCTCGAACACCGCGTCCTTGGACATCCTCTCGAACATCTGCGCCACCGCCTTGTCGCTGCCGGCGGCGGCGTTCTGGACGATGCCCTCGGAGCGCAGCAGCGTCACGTCCCTGGCCGAGCCGAGGACGTTGCTCATGAAGAACACGTACGCCGCCACGTCGCTCCCGGCGCCGGCGTGGAGCCTCTCGAACCCCATCATGTTGAGGAGCGCGTACTCTGTGGAGTCGTCCACGCACAGCGCCGGCACGCTCAGCACGCCGCGCCGGAACCGGACGTGGCGCAGGTTGTGCGCCCAGCTCCTCTTGAACACCGGACCCCGGCCTCGTGGAGCTCCACCGCCGGCCGGATGATCGTCGCTTCTTCTTGGTAGGTGTCTAGTAAGTCCCTCGAGTCGGGCCGGCGGGAGCTCCCATGAAACAGGCTCCCGCGGTAGACGACGAGTGGGTGGAGCCCCAGCTCGACGCCGACGGCCGGTGACGACGGGGACAGAAACCTCAGCACCATCCTGTTGATCTCCTGGTGGCTCTGCGTGGCATGCAAATCCAGCATCCGTGGATATCAAATCGGAGTATTTATTTTACTAATTCACGATTCATGGTTAGTAAAAATACAGATCAACAACAAGATTGAAAACAAAATTACGGCTATATATATCTAGTGGTCAGATTTGCTACTACCGGCGGCTGTGCAGTCATGACGGTGACGAGCCTCTCGAGCTCGAGCAGCGGCAGCTGGTTCTCGAGCATGAGCATGTCGCGCCGGATGAAGGGCATCACGTAGAGCACCCCGTGGCGACTAAAGACGGGGTCACTGGAGGCATAGCCATCGCCGCCGCCACCGCCGCTCTCGTCGCCGCGCCACTCAACGCCGAGATCCCGGTACGCGGTCTCCAGCTGCTCTGCCGCGCCCCGCATGGCGGCTCTGAACTCCTCCAGCGGCCGCCCGCACCGGCGCAGCAGGTGCGCCTGCGCCCGGCCCTTGTGCGCCTCCATCGGCAGCAGCGCGGTGTCGCCGTGGTGGAAGGGGCCCAGCGACACCACCTGCGGCCGGTACGCCTTGGGGCTGACGTCCCTGATGAACGCCGGCACGCGGTAGATGGCGTGGCGCTGCCACCGCGACGCCTCCGCGCGCGCGTCCGCCTCGTTGGGCGGCGTCTTGTCCACGTCCAACGCCCGCGACGACATGGACAGACGACGACTGGTGGTACAAGATTACAAGTGCTAGATTGAACTTGTAAAGATGATTACTAGATTCTTATAGAACATAGTATATGTGTTAGGAACTTGAGAAGTTGGCAGCTATCTATCGATCTAGAGATACTTATATAGCCGTTTCGGAGTATATTTCTATTGTCGAAAAGACCGAGGTTGCCAAAAGAATGTCTGGTTACTTGCATTCGTGTGACAGAGCGTGCACAGTATAGTGTGTGTGTGAGTGATATATATATATATATTCAGTAGGCAGCTACAAAATAAGTTATTCTGTACCCACCTCCATTTACAATAATTTTATATACTAATTTACGATAATATCAATACGTATTTACGATAGTTGGGTTCATGTAACACATGGGGATATTTACCATAACGTTATAGTAAACTACTTAGTAAGGAGTTATTATAATCTCGTAAATTAACATAGTAATTATCATAACTCAGAGTGGCTACAGAATAAGTTATTTTATAGTCAGCTACGGGGTAGTAGTTATATATATATATATATATATATATATATATATATATATATATATGCACAAATAAAAATGTCTAAATATGTAACTCTACATACACTCACTCTTCTTGTCCTTCATTCACATCGAACCTAAACCGTAACTCTCGGCTTCCATTGGATTACACCTTTTGCCTCCATTTCCACCTTTCCCAAACAATCGTTATGCCTTTGTCGGGAAGGCTCCACGCACGTTTTTTTTTCCACTTCCACCTATTATCATCTGGTACTGTGTCTCTCTCCCTTTCAAATTATAGCTTTTAATTACTCTCCCCATCCTTAAATACAAGATATTTCAGTAATTTTAAAATCAAATAAGGAGTCTGGCAAAAGACTAAGAGGGTGTTTTTAAGACGTGTTTTCTACTATATGGCGGTGAAAAGAAACAAAGAATCGCGCCACCACCCCTCCCCCCCTACTGACGATTCTTCTGACCGCATACGGCGCCGGAACCACAAAATGAACTAGCTCCTGCATTTTTCATGCCGCGGCACACATAAAGATGGCAACGGGGAATTCCCCGTCGAGGGTTGACGCCTGTCCCGTCTCCCTGGGGAGAAATCCCACCATCCCGTCCCCCGTGAACACCGTCCGGGGAAGTTTCTTCCGTCCCTCAAGACAGGATTTTATCCTCGGGGTCCTCGTCCCCAGTAAAAACATCATAGCTAAGCTGAAAACAAACCTGTGAAATCTATCAATTGAGGAAGTTTCGCACATGCAGATTGCCAGGAAACAAACATTGCTAGTTCTCATCTCATAAAATCCAAGAAAACAACAAAGTATAAGAAACTGGAGACTAATACAAAGCAAATAGGCCACGAATCTCCAAATCTTCTTGACTCACTACTACACATATTTTATCCCAGGCGGTTCAAAATGGTTTTTCCAGGAGGGCAATCTGTCCGCCTTGGTGGAAAGGCTTGTGTTAATCGCAGTAACACAAGCGGTCCTAGGCCAAGACCTGGCCACCCACTCACCCCTAACTCAGCTTGATCCTTGGCCACCCCTACATTGAGCTTGACCTCTAGCCACCCCTATCGTTGCCGAGCACTGGCACAGTGTCAAGATGTCCAATATGCACACTATCACAATCTCTAACGTATTCTTGCCATATAAAATTAACCAAAAGTAAATCCTTAAATATAAATCTAAATTACCCACCCTACCGTTATGAAAACAACCTAAAATGACCCTAGAAATCTATGTCACCTCTATCATTACTAAAATAGTAAGTAACGCCCTAAATCTATATCTAAACTACAGACATCTAGTATTTTGTAAATTACTCTAAGTACACTAATCAACCAATATTAGCATTAGAGAACCCCTAAAGTTTCATCTAAATTACTCAACGATTTAATTATATAAATTCTCTGCAATTACCATGCATCTAAGTTTCCATATGAATTACACACCTATATCATTATTAAAAATAGCATAAAACAACCCCTTAATATGCATCTAAATTACCTACATTCATAGTTGTTAAAAAATATTCTAGTTTTTAAAATATGCTTTTAAATTTGTCGCTTTTTACCAAGATAAACACACATGATGTGTGCCCTGATGCGAACTATATATATGCATGCGAGAAGTAATGAGCATTGTCAGTTTCCATGTCAAGCACACATAGATCAAGCTAAAGTTTCAACTGAAATATGTCAAATACACACGGAGGTGCAACGAAGAAGAGAAAAATATATGAATATGGATGGAAAAGCATAAAAAGTAATTGTTAAAATCTATAACAGGTAGATAATGAATAAAGAGATAGAAAACTACTTATATTATATGAGATCGTGTTAGGAGTAGACAAATAACTGAGATAAAAAATAAGCACGTCTAAAGGTTATCTCTCTGAGAATTACTAGGCCATATAGGAGCATGGGTATGTATCTAATGGAATATGAGAAATGTTGCCCTTCCACAGAATTATTGAAGGGCCATATGATGATGGGCCATGCATAGAATGCTTGAATCCTCCAAAAAGAACAACCTGATGACAGCTATATATATCTAGCTGATTGGTAGGGGCTAGCAGTTAACCAACTAACCGAGTGCAAATATGATGAAGTATCACATGCATGGTTTTGGCGTGGTCAACCGGTCACCCTGATATCTGAATATATGCTTACTTTGTGCCTGCAAGGTGATCAGAAGAAGCATCAGACCATTTAGTTAGGCTTTGCGTAAAGACATGGAATCTCACCTGCTTTCGTTTCTGAGATGCGTAGACATGGAATGGAGCTCCAGCTCGTGATCTCTACCATCTAGTAGCATGCAACAGAGGAATGAATCGTAGTTGCTTGATAGCACTGCTCTGCCCCAACAGCACTGTGACTAGGCCACTCTCCGGACCATGGCCCGATTCACAGCCCAGTAGCAGCTCTCTCTATGTATTAGTTCCTCTCTGTTTCTCACCTTTTTTTGCTTTTGGCTTCCAATCAAACGGCAAAAGCTGAAATAAATAGATCATGTTTTGAAAGTGGATTATAGAATCTACAGACAAAAGCAAGGTTTATTAATTATTAGTGGGGCTGCTGGCTTGCATGCAGATGCTATCCGAGGCGTATCATATATTCATATGTATGTACTATAGATTTCATTAACTTATTGTCACAACCTAAAATATTTATTTTTGAGACGTGAATGTGAAAAACAAATAAAATTTTAGACAACCTATCAGTAAATAGCTTGGAATCTTTGTTCATGGAAAAGTTATTATTTTCTAAAATAAATATAAATTAAATATTGGATATATGTTTGTTTGTTGTATTAATGCCGCTGCATTTTGGTTTACCGTGTGCTTGGGAGTTCTCTGCTTCTTTTCTTCTGTTGCGTTGAAAATCGATTTATGAAGTTTCTGTTTTTTTAAAAGAAAAGGAAAATACGTTGGTTTTCCTCCCCCACGGCAAACTTCTTTTGGCCTGCATGCCGTTTCCTTTTGGGCTTGAGCCCATTTTCCTTGCCGCTACCCATTGATCTTCACTTATCTACAGATAATGGGCTGTGGCCCATAACAGCAACCCGCAGCAGTCCAGCAGCAAAACTATTTTATATATACTAGTATATACTAGGACAATAAATGTAAAGGCAACATCAGGGGCCTTTTAAACCCTTGATCTGTTTTATATAATACAAAAAAAACTAAGAATAAAGAGTTGTCACTACGAATTTTTTATGTAGTTCTAACTAGAAACAGAATTTGTCTAAATAGAATTTAGTTCAACCAATAGTCCAACTAATCAAACCGTAAATTGAGATCATGAACTATTTGTTGTTCAATCCGGTCTAAATAAATGTAGAGACCCTAAAAAGTGCTGCTAGTTTCTTGGCCCTTTTTTTCTCGAACTTCTTATTTGGCCCTAAGACGAATTTCCTTTGGTTTTTTGGCCCTTCCGTTAGTCTGATGGGCTAACGGTGTTAAGCTGTACGTGAAATTGTATGAGGTCTCTTGTTATAATCATCAGCGAAAAACCAGTCCCTAACACATTAGCAACTAATTATTTGCCGACTTGATTTTTATGTCTTCATTCTTTGAAGGAAGCCACCGAGCTTGATACTTAACAGTTCCAGTTTATAAACAGTGTGAAAATTAAAGTTATAATACATTGTGAGCAAATATTTTCATGCTTTACGATAGGAGAGAAAAAGCTATCAAGGTTTCGTGTTTTGCAATATATAGGAGAAAAAATCTATCAAAGTTATACTTAAATTTGATATATATACTTAACAGAACATCGTTATTTTATTGCAAACGTTGGCTTAAATTATGGATCACTAGTACAGGTTCATACGTTACTGTCGGGTTTAACCTCGGCATCAATCCTGAAAATTTGATTGTGCAGAAGGCAATCTGCAACGATGGGGCTTGCTATCACAATAGGTTCGAGAAGCAAAAATGATCGAATGATATCACTATGAGTTCTAACCACGAACCTGAACTGATAGTGATGAAAAAATAAAATATATGTTTTCAGGATTCAAACTCAAAACCTTAATGTTCTCTCAAGCACTAGGTGAGCTAAACCTTAATGCTCTCTCAAGCAATGGCAGAGCCCTAATGTGGGTTTTGGTGATAATGATCACGCAATTAGAGGACAATGGTGGTGATGAATCTTATATTTATATTTGACACTCTGAACATGTTAAATTAAAGGGAAAAGTCTATTTTTGGCACTCCAACTACGGCTGCAGTTTTGTTCTAGCCCTCTAACTCGAAAATCAGACACGCGCAGTCCCTTAACTCTCAAAACCAGTTGAAATTGGCCCTCGCGCCCATTCAAAAGCGGTTTCCGCACAATAAACCCGCCACGACCCCGCTTGTCAGGCCTTTCCCTCTCACCGCCAGGTTGGGACCACCTGTCATCCCCCTCCCTCTCTTCGTAGGCCCCGCATGTCAGGCCTTTCCCCAACCTCCCGCCATGTACGGCTGCGCGCTCGCGCGTGTGGGTGCGTGCTGTCCCCTGTGGCCTGCCTCGGTAGTGCCTGGAGACGGGGGTCCCCGGAGCTTCCGGCAGCGGCGCGAGCGGCGTCGCCATGGGCGGGATTGGGGAGAGCTCAGCGGCCACGTCGCGTCACGTGTGCCCGTGGCCAGGCTGCTCCGGGCTCCCTTCGGCCGAGAAGAGGCCAGCCTCGGGGACGCTGAGGCCAAGCACAGCTCGCCGGCTCTCAACACTAGCGTCGCGCGAGCCGTGCTGCTCACGGGTAAGGCAGCCACCGACGTGGACAGCCGGCCATTTGCCCACGCCTTGCGCCACACCGTGATGCCGTGTCCGCACCTAGAGCCGCGTCACCTTCGCGTGCGCCGCGTCCATCTTGAGCATGCGATGGAGATGCCGACATAGTCGGAGTCGCTGCCGAGCTCTTCTACGCCGCTGTCGTCCGCTCGCCGGAGTCCCATGCCTTCGTCGCCTCCTCTACTCCCTCTTCTTCTTCCTCCTCTCCTCTGCTCTCTGCTCTGCCGCCGTCGCCGTGCCCTGCTCCACCGCGCCTCTGCTCTCCCTTTCTTCCCCAGCAGCGACCTACACTGGCCATAAAAGCCGGCCATGGCTGCCGAGCTCGCCAACCTCGCCCCATCCTTTGCCCTACTTCTTGCTTCCTCATCCCCCTCTATTCTCTGCTCTGCTCCCCGCGCCATGGACGGGCATAGTCAAGGCCGCCACGCCTCTGCCTCCGTCGCGCCGAAGCCCTTGCCGCCGAGGTCGCCAGAGACGAAGCCGCTGTCTCCGTCGCCGTGCCCTGCTCCACCATGCCCCCTGCTCTCCTCTTCTCCCTCTGCTCCCCAGCCGCTCAGCCACCAAGCGCCGCCACCGCCTGCAAGGCGACGAGCAGGAATCAGGCTGCTCCTGCTTCCTCCTCTTCTCCTCTCTCTCCATCTCTGCTCTGCTCTCCTTTCTCCCTAGCTCGCCCTACCCTTTTCTCCCTAACTGCTGCCTTGAACAACAACAAGGAAGGATGAAGATGTCGTCATCCGCCGCCCTTCGCTTTGCTCTCATGCCATGCCATGACAAGCACCGTTGCAGCCCCTGCTCTGTTTCCCCACTCCGCTCTCGCTCTCGCTCTCTCACACGCCAAGTGCCGCCGTGAAGAGAGGGAGGGAGATGACAGGTGGTCCCAACCTGCCGGTGAGAGGGAAAGGCCTGACAGTCGAGGGCGTGACGGGTTTACTGTGCGGAAACCGCTTTCGAATGGGCGCGAGGGCCAATTTTAACTAGTTTTGAGAGTTAAGGGACTGCGCGTGTCTGGTTTTCGAGTTAGAGGGTTAGAACAAAACTGCAGCTATAGCTGGAGGGCCAAAAATGGACTTTTTCCTAAATTAAAAAGTTGTTAATTGTAAAGTTGTAGATCTCGTCAAGTACTACAACTTTGATGTTGATTTTGTGTCCATTCAACATTGTCAACCATCTCAAATCTAATCCAAGAACTTATATTGAATATTTAGACGAATAAACTATCTCAAATTAAAAAGTTGTCAACTATACAAAGTTTTAGACTCTCTTTGCACTATAATTTTAGTATAAAGGTTGTCTTAATCTGACTTCATATGAAAAGTTATGATTTTTGTGTGTAAAACAGCATATCATTGTTAGTTGTAGACATGATCGTATAGTGAAAACCTATATATCACTACCGGTTACCCTATCATTGTCGGTAATAGTGACGAACTAGCAGTGATGATCCGACAGTAGTTGTCAAATTTGTAGTAGTGGATGTTAAGGTCATCGCAAACAAATTATATCCTCTTAAAAAATTTCAAGAAAGAGAAAAACATAAATTGTCATGTAGCATTCGGCGTCATGGTTGTCCATGAATATTTGTAGTTATTTTTCTGCCGTTGCAACGTGGGAGAAAGCAAATGTGGTGCGATGGGTTGGGTGCGGAGGTTTATATTCCGGAGGTCCAGCTCTTTGCAGGGCGCCAGGGCGGATTGGTTCTGGGCCTAATTTTTCCAGTGGTCCAATTTTTTTTTTTTTGAGCAAATTCCAGTGGTCCAACTGGTGGAGTAAACTCGAAGCCGACGGTTCGGCCTGATTTTTTTTTTTTTGGTCTAGGAGCCATCGATGCCTGCCTGGGGCACGATGGACGCCATGATGGGCTGAAATCCCGCGAAAGACACTTGAGGCCCGATGGTGAAATACGTTGGGCCCAAGGTAATAGCTGCTGACGAAAGAAAAACGTGACCTTAGTACCAGAGTTCGATTCGGTTGGCTTTTTGCTTCACAAAACACTTGTGCTCCCATGAACACTTTGCACTCTCGGAAAAAAAAATTACTCCAGACAAAAATGAAAAGGTGGAACAGTACTTGCAGTAGTTATCACGTGCAATTATTTATGCCATGGTCATGGTGGACCAGTACGTCTACTCCATTGAATATAATGCGTACCATATCCAATTATTATGGCCATTGTTGATGGGTGGACCAGTACGCTATGAACTGAATAGCAATGTTAATCTTAGGTCTGATCATGCTAGACACAATCATGTCAATATTAGGACCAAATAAGAAATGATGGGAATCCACAGACTAATAGAGAGACACATCCACTACTATATAAACCTTTTGTAGGAGCGACACCAGGTGATTTGTAGGGGCGGTTTGGCCAGCCACCCCTACTATACCGTCTCTACAAATCATGTATTTGTAGGGACGGTTCCCAGACCGCCCTTACAAATTGATTTGTAGGGCTGGTTACCAGCCGCTCCTTAGTACTAGCCGCCCCTATAATACATGTTTATAGGGGCGGTTCAGTCTAAAACCGCCCTTACAGTATATTTTTTCGTCAAAAAAAATTTAAATTTACAATTCAAATTCGACCAAAACATATATAATTCAAATCTGACTAGAACATATATAATTAAAATATGACCACAAGCACAAGAGCACAAGGTGTTGGTCCTAAGGATTTCTACCTAAGTGAACGTTACAAGTATGCAAACAAACATATAAGCTAATAAGGATTGTCGATATGTATGCGTCTTGAGAATCGATATGAAATAACTGGGCTCATGCACACTGGACATCTCATGCACACCTGCAAAAATATAATTAACTGACTAACTTTACTTGTTAGTAAGCACACCTCCAAAGTAACTGGGCTCGTAACACAAGTTAGTGGTATATAACTAAAGAGAACCTAAACAAAATCTTAAAAAATAAATAAGATAGTAACCTATGGAGCTAAAGTGTTGTTCCCAAAATTCACAAAAACTTGGGCACTGTTAATGAGTTCCAAGTTATTTGAAGCCGCAATTGAGAAGAAACAGAAGTAAATAAAATGTGGGTATACAACTAAAGCCCTCAGTGTGTGCGCCTAGCTGCATCTAAAAAAATGTGGGGCTGAGCGCTAATTGAGATAACAAATGGCCTAGTTATGGAACTGTAAAATTCAGCTATGGATCATGTACCCTAAATTCCTTGATCTACATCATTTTTGGATAAAGCAAAATAGTGATCAGAATTATGGGTATGCAAGCAAATAAAATTTTACAACCAAAGACACATATACTGCTATAGTAAAAGAAAATTAACCTTTGGATCATGGCACATATGCTATCAGCTGAAGAAAGCCTCAAGCCATGTGCAACCTCCAATTTAGCAACCTTCGTACATAAGACACATGCACGAGAGAAGTTAGTTGCCAAAAAAGAGCTCTTCCATAACTTCACAAAATCTACCTGCACAAGCCTGGAGTAGTAGAGAAGAATGACAGATAAACTATTACACCTGTAAGTGATGTGAAAATCAACAAACTCATTTGTAACATAAGCAAGAATAAAACTGAGAAATGAAACTAAAGCATGTAATTGTTAATACAGGAAGTACAATCTTCAGTTGCTGAACTGCAGCATAACCAAAACCTGGTCGTCACAAACGTCCTGGATAAATTTGCCGACCACTAGACTGAGCGTCTTAACAAATATCTGTCTGAACTGTCAGTACATATATGCACTATATGACATTTCATGCCACCGACCAGCATTATTAGTAGCCCATTTGGTAATGGTAAGCCTTAGATCTAGGTCCATCTTAGAGTTCAATGTTGCAATGCGCCATGGATGCAGCCTATTATTAGTAGCACATTTACAAAGACCAGTAAGAACTGCCTAGTTTCAGCTGAAATTTTCTACCAAAAATATCTCCAATAATATGGCATCTAAAAAATATGTGATATTCAAATGCACACATGAAGCACCCTTTATTTACACAATACTACTATAGATCTTTCTCTCCATACAAAGAAAAAGAAAGTTGCATCTGGTGTTCTAATCAATATTCCAAGTTAAACAAAGATAGCAAGTTGTAAATCCCAAAAATAATATAACCAGATTGCTTGCAATTTAATAGCCCAACAGTTTGCAGAAACATGAGTATGATGAAGAGGGAAATTACTACTTACTTTCATAGGTCTCTTTGTACATATCAACAACTTTTGATCCAATTCCTTTTCTGTAGTACTACCAATCAATTGGCTAGGGTTCCTGCAAAATAATTGAAGAAATACTGAGAAGACCACCCCAAAAGGCCAAAAATTCATAAGAGATGGCACATGATTTCAATGTTGCCAAGAGCATACAAGTATCAACCAAACTCAATGCACAACTACAATGAAGTAGGACTACGAGCATTTAACAAATAAGAGGACTATCTATTTAATAAGGTCCATGCTGCTTGTCTTCTTAAACTGGCAAGCAAATGCTGCTTGCCAATGTGTAATATAAATCTCTACAGTGCTATTGATGGACATCAAAACAATATATAATCATTTATACCAATTGATTACATGCATCAGAAGCAAATCAGCCATTGACCTGTGCCATTTTTTTTTTCTGTTGGTACTTATAACAAGCATACTGAGATACAATTATTGAAAGCAAAATAGAATCAGAAGGTATTTAGGCAGCCTTAGTGCAAAATGCAAATTTTACCCAAAACATACTAGATTCAGCATTGTCTGATTCAGTATTAGAATGTAGTACATATATCTAGGTTTTATCTTGCCTATAGAAAATCAGGTGAAAAGACCTGGGTTTTCACCGACCTATTGAAACATGTTGCGGTCTACACACATATGCGCGGCTGCATCATATCATTATATGCAATGTAGAAGATGGCCCTGATTTTCGCAAACAAATTGGTACTCCAGGATGCTACGAATCTTGCCTATAGAAATGCAGGTGCAAAGATCGCTACGGATCGCAAGAAGAAAACCCGATTCAATCAAACCTGATCTAGGGAAGATGAACTAGATCCTAGGTGCTCGGTTTCGCGTAGCAGGAAGGGAAACGAAGCAGATAGCCAACCTCGTCAGGGTTTGGGTGCTCACGTTTCGCGCAGCACGAAGGGAAACGAAGGGGCCGGCATACCTGGGTGCTTGTTGCCGGTGAAGGGCATGACGAATAACTGAGCACCACGGCGGCGGCGTGGCGTACGCGCCGATGAGCGGCCAAATCCTAGGACAGTGTGGCCGCGCCAGGGGCCATCCGCCCAGGTCGACGTGCCAACTCAGGGGCCGGAGAGAAGGCCGCGGCGTTCGGAGGAGGCGACCTCACCGGGGGCGACGACGGTGGTCGGCGCTCAGCGCGCAGGGCGAAGGGGCGTCGCGCCCACAGCCGCCTCGCCGCGGGGAGCCAGCGGGGGGCTGGCGGAGACGACGTGAGGGGGAGGAGGAAGAGAGGAGGGCGCGCATGATGCAGCGCCACGCGCACACCAATGCCATCGCCCTGTCGTCGTCGGGAGAGCGAGGGAGGGAGAAAGCGAAGAAGAGAAAGGAGGGGTGAGAAGAAGCCTCTAGAACGACAAGCTGCAGCCGAGTATTTATTTGTTGGGTTATTTGATTGCTTACGTACAGCATTTTTAGGGGCGGCGGATTATTGAGCCGCCCCTATAAATCTCAACACCGGGGGCGGCTGGTGAGTGAGCCGCCCCTACAAATTGACCCATTTGTTGGGGGCGGCTCGTATCACCAACCGCCCCTACGGTGCCATTTGTAGGGACGGCCGGTCTCGTGAGTCCCGAGCACGCCCACTATAGGGGCGGCTCCATTCCCAACCGCCCCTACAAAAAAATTGAACCATTGCTACAAACCTTTTTTTGTAGTAGTGATCATTAGCGTAGACCATAGGCCATTTTGCATTTTTACGCAAAAGTAGGCCGACCAAATCTCCACATTATATGTAATCCATATGATGAGTTAATTGGTCGGGCCATGGAAGGAAACATTATCTTTCTCTATTGTCAAGATCTAAATGTCATTGGGATAATTATACTGCAGGAAAAAAGAATGGGTCCTCTCCCCTTCTTGGCCCCGACACACGCACTAGAGAGGAAGAAGGAGAAGGGCCCTAGGCGCAGCAGTGGTGGCGAGGAGCTGGAGATGCGGTAGACAACGTGATGGTGGCAGCTCGTGTAGGTTTCACGGGCGACTATATTATAGATATTTTCAAGCCTTATTCCGTTTGTAAACACTTACCAACCCAACATCAAATTTGACTTTTTTTTTCCTAGATTACACAGCATAGACACAGACGCTCACAACAGACACCACACACACTCACTCATAAGAAGGCATGCACGCAAATCTTACAACTATGAGCATCTCTAAAAAACTGCCCTGACAAATCTCAAAATTGACAGTGTCACCAATAGAAATGTCACCTACCACACATGCACGCACATCAATGGACAAAGTCACCATGTTTTGGATGCTAAATAGAAGGTCTCAATATGAACTAATCATGGCCTAACAAAAACTGATAGAGGCTAAATAGTGAGCAGAACTCATTAGAAAAAAGAATTAATTAGCCCACGTTTGGCCTATTGTCCAATAACGGACTAAACTTTAGTAGAATGATCTAAACATTCCCTATGCATTAGGCGCCGTATATAATTAACGTGACCTCACAGGCATGCGTAAGTCTGGGTGTCCAATCAATCGGTGGCCGGCCTTAGAGATACTTTAGACAGAGATGAAGACATCAGTTCACGGTGGCGGATTGCGTGTGACGCTTGCCTTTTGCTCCTTAACTTCCTGTTGTTAAGGCCCAGATGCAATGCAATTTTTTTTGCAAAATGAGCACGGTAGTATTTTTGTTGTTATTTAACAATTAGTGTCCAATTATAGTCTAATTAGGCTTAAAAGATTTGTATCGTGGATTTCGTCTAAACTATGTAATTAGTTTTATTTTTTATTTATATTTAATGCTTTATACATGTGTCTAAAGATTCGATGTGACGGAAAATCTTAAAAAATTTGGTAAAACAAAGTGGAACTAAATAGGGCCTAAGTTGTTTCCTCACCTCCCCTTATCTTCTCGTACCTTTGCTTCCCCTGGTCCTTGCTGACGTTTCTTTCTTTCGCGGTTGATGATCTATCCATCCATGACCTAGATGAGTTGCTGATAACAATGCATGTCGGTTGATGGACGTGCATGTCGGTTGATGGACATGCATGTGTGTGTGTGTGCGTTAGGGGTTCGCAAGGCGACCAGTCCACACACGAGAAAAATCTACGGTCTACAGTGCTCGAGCTACATCTGTGTGCCCAGTGGCCACCGTCTATGGTCAACGCTCCTCATCTTTCGCATCTCAACGATCGCTTTCGCATCTCCGATCCATGTCCGGCTGCGTGCAGCCGTCAAAATAGGATAGGCTTGCGGGGCCGACTTGTGCAATGGATCATCCACGAAAAGGGACGTGCATGTACGATTTCGATATGCATGATGGCAGTGCCCGAGTGCGTGGTAGTAGACTGTAGACCCCTCACATATGTACGCGCGGTGATGACGATCATGGGCGGACCTATAGTTGTGCCCGGGTATTCCCGAGCATACCCTACATTTTTAAGAAATTTTTAGTAGTTCTTGACGGTATATACATGTACAATATAGTTAAAGTCTTAAAATTACGATTCTTCATTATATGTTTCTTTTATTTAAGCTCTTGTGAACTTTTTATGTTGTTCATCAAAATATTTTCTTGCCATGGGCATACCCTACTCTAAAATCCTGGGTCCGCCACTGATGACGATGATGATGGTATATACCGTGCCCATAACTGACCCCACTTCATTGGACGACCAATTTAGCAATGCAACTGAAAGGGGTGAATTGAATGGATGATGATCCTCTAATGTGGTGTTTAGTTCAGCTAGGAGCTACTAAATCTAATCTTATTTAGTCACTTTTTACCCGAACACTATGGGCTTTAGTCTTCTCTAACAACTCCGGAGTGACTAAATGAGACTAAATCATTTAGGAGAGACTAAATTTAGCAGCTGCAATTCAAACCGGCCTGAACCCAATCTCCATCAACAGAATGTTTGCAAAACCTATACGTATAGAGTACTAGTACAATATTAAGACTCTCTAGCTAGCTAGGTAGCCAGCTAGCTCCCACTGCATTCAGCTCCCGATCTATCCATTGATTGGTCAAAAGCACAAATAACCAAACACAGCTAGGAATAGCTATCTTAGGTTACTTTTCTGGTCAAAACATATGCTGTTCAAGTAATTGGATCATGGATAGAGGAGTCAGCTAGTACAGAAAACAAAACAGAATAGGATCTCCATTCTCCAGGCAGGTCCCATCCACCGGCATCAAGTCATCCGCTCACTCTTTAATTTGCCGTGTGCCGCTGTCCCAAAAGATGCGATTATCACTTTTTAGGAATCAAATGATTTAAGATTTGATCAAAATTATATAAAAGCATTAACATTTATGATGCAAAATAAGTATCATTAAATAATCATGAAATCTATTTTCGTTGTGAACCTAATATGAGAGATAAATGTTAATACAATTCACTATAAACTTGACAAATAACTTAATTAAGCTAGTTTGACTTGCACAAAACCTATAGTTGCATTGTTTTTCTATAAATTAGATCTTGGTTGCATCTATGGTTAGTGAGCTTTAGTTGGTTGGGCCATGCTAGAAACTCTGAGATGTGAAAGTACTATCATATATACCCTTTGAATTTAATTTGGAACTAGTTTCTAACCTATAGGTTTTAGGTTCCGGCCTACGACTTAAGTTTGTCTAAATTGGTTATTTCTATTTTTGTAACTATTAGATCATTCCTAATGTAGGGCTCTTTCTTTCCTAGCACCGTAAAATTTATCAATAATTGCTTTATTTGTTAAATTAATTATGGAATCTGTTTTCATAGAAACGTAGTTGGGGACATGAATATTTGATTATCAATAATCACTTTATTTGTTGCATAACAACAAAACGAAAAAAAAATTTTTTTTTAAAAAGACGATTTGAATCGGCACAAACTCTTCAATCAGTCACGTGAAGCGCGCCACGATCGCTGTTCATTCGTCCCTTTGTGTCCATGCACATGAGCATAATCAGGATCACATCACGCCCGTTGTTTTGTTCCCGTATATACGTCCACTTTTGTTTTCATGTACACACATCCATGACTAAGGCCGCTCAATTATTGTCCATATGTACGTGGCTAGATTGGTCGACGTGAGAGGAGCACACATTCGTTAGTAGGTATGTGTGCCATTTGGTGTTCTCATTCACGGAGATTAAACTATAGCTTCAACGTGTATGATGGGTCAATGAAAGATGTACGTTGCATATGTATGTTTCTATGTTTTAGATATATGTGTTGGTGTTTGATAACCGGTAACTCGTCACGGGGTTATCCGGGACGATGTTCGAATAGCTTCGCATACGCAGAACATGATAGTAAACGCAAAGAGACGAACGATTTATACTTATTCGGGCCCTCTTGTCGAGTAATGGCCTTTACGTCCAGTCGCATGCAGCCTTTTTGCGTTGGATTGATTGTATGATTATTAGGGTTACAATGGGGTGTGCCGTACCTCTCTTTATATAGGGAAGAGGGTAAAGGCACATATCTAGTCATGGTCGGTTATAAGAGAAAAGTTCTAGTTCTATTACAGAATCTAACTTTCATAGTAAGCCGACTAAGTCGATCTGGAATAGCTTGAAGTCCACGTCACCTTACCTTGTGTCCTTCAACAGATCGTGGGTCATCCTAGGGCCCATCCAAGTAGTACCCCCATGGGGAACCCCTAGGACCCTGGTTCGTCAAGCCCTCGAGCGTGTCATGGTTGAACTCAGAAGCCTTCTTGTTCCTCTTGATCTTGACGAGTAGAAACAAGCGTAGTCCGAGTGCTTTTGTGAGTGAAGCCATAAGTACTCGGACATAGCCTCTTGCTGTTTGCAGAACAAAGCGTTAGAGGATCTAAAAGAAAAAACATTCATAAAGGATATGTATCCTGCAGCCCCCGAGCCTATGTCCGAGTACTTGTACTTGAGATAAGGATCTGAAAAGAATGTACTCGAGTATGAGAGTTTTAGCAAAAATTATTGCCTAGTCTGCTTGTACAGAAGCAAGTAAGACATGTCGAACTCACATTCAAAGCTTTAGTATAGTTGGTCCAAAGGTGCTCAGAATATTCATGGGAATATGCCATCAAAGGTGCTACCAGGTGTACTAGGACTTCACATGTGCTGGGAAAAGGCTGTCTCACTATACGTCTTTGAAAAACCTGTGGTGTAGTGGGTATTCGAACCTGGTCCATGACAACACCGAGACGCCTATAAAACCTTATAGTGAAGCACATGAACAAAGTGACTCGTTTGAAGCTTGCAAATATGGTGGTGGAGTAGACCAGCCCTCGGAGTACTTTGTCCATGTATTCCACGTGAACCCGTAGTTGGTCCATAGACAACAACTAGAAGAACGCCTATAAAAAAGGTGCAACCCTCCTAGCGATCGCATTTGAACCTTAGTTTTTATTAGAGTAAGCAAAAGTGGCTCATGAGTTTGAAGCTTGCAAATATGGTGGTGACACCACGTCACTTTTGGTCCAAGGAAAGAAATAGATCAGACCAACACGTTTTGGGGCTGGATTACTCAGTTGGTATAACCAATAGTACTTTATGGAATCCTTATGCTAGAAGAATTCTTGTGATAGGGTTTAGAGGTAGGCTAAACCCGTAGTTTGGTCCAATGGGCTGCATCAAGTGAGAGGAGTCTAGAACACGACAGGAACTCCAGAAGAACTCTTATGCCACCAAGAACAAAGTGGGGTTTTGTTTAGATCAAGTTTAGCCTTTGCTACTTGCTTGTAGGGTGGCACATCCAACCCCACTCATAATAAGATTCCATGTTTTCAATTTCATCTTCTTCAGGGTGCTTGTCGATGTTCTCTGATTCATGAAGGGTCATACTGGACCTCCCACAAGATCGTGACTGAGGTGTGTGTATGGCATCGGCTAGGTGGCAAGATGTGCGAGTAGCTCATCTCCATACACCAAATCGAGTAGCCTCGCCTCTCATCGAAAGCTTCCTCTTGTAGTAGCTATGCTCCCAAGGGTAGTCGGCCAACAAATGTTCATAGCCGGCATCGGCTAGACAAGATGTGCGAGTAGCTACCCAAGGTTCTAGGCTAGGACACAACAAATGTTCTTCACATATCTACCCAGATGCATTACTCTTCTCCTCTTGGATCTAGGTGCATCGGGTACGAAAGTACCTACTGAGAAGCACTTAGAGTATGAGTACTATGTTTTATCCGAGTAGGTGTTGTCTTTGTTATTGACTGAAAAGATCTTGTATCCAATACTTGTAACTCTCTAAATAAATAGTTGCTCATTATTCTGAGTGGTCTTGAATCTTGTAAAGTGTGCAACTCTGTATCCATTGAACTGTTGTTGAATAAAAAATCTTCATCCGAGTATTGCGCTGTTAGTGCATACTGTTAAGCGATTGTCCGAGTACTGCATCAATCATCCAGATACTTCACGATGTGGACATGTAGATAATGGTCGTAGCGTGGCTGGTACCCAGAAAGAAGAAATCCAAAGGATAAGTCTAAACACATTGTGACGCATTAGTAATCCTAAAAAGGTGTGCAGCCATTGTATCAATCCGCGTGGCATCATTAAAATGGTAGGAAAAATGAACCGCCGCACCCGTTGGCTGATTATCGGGCCACATAGTAGTGGGATTCCTATATAAAAGGTACCAACCCTGAGTGTCATCTTCCTCTATCGCATTTCATTTTCTGCTTAAGCCCCGTTCCAGCTATGAGCGCCATCCACCTCAAACCCTAGATCTATAAAAAAGCTTGGCTCGATGGGTAAGGGCAAGAACCCGAGCATCGTCATCAAGAAGTTTGTTGAGAAGAGGGCGCTAGAGGTACCGGAGATGGCCACCGCTGCCCAGATCTGGCCGACGCCGAGCACGAAGCCAAAGCACCTCCAGAAACTCTGCGATCAGGGCTATTTGCCATACCAGAAACTTGGTGAATGGAACATGCCAAGAGAGCACCGTAATCCTAATCTTTAGCCGGGTGAGATTGTTCTCTTTGTGTCGTTCATCCAACATGGGTTAGGATTGCCTGCTTGTCCCTTTTTGCACAGGTTTTTGCATTACTACTGGCATAACCCTGAATCATCTGAACCCCAACTCTATGCTGCATCTTTTGATTTTTGTTCATCTCTATGAAACTTTCCTTGGCATCCCCCTGTCTATCACTCTTTTCCGCTACTTTTTCAAACTAAAACCACACCCGGATGCAGCAAACCCAAGCGTGTTGGGAGGTGCCAGTATTCAGTTCCGGGTGGGGAAGAAGAAAGAATATCTCCACTATACCTTGGTTGATTCTGTGAAGAATTGGAGAGCTGAGTGGTTTTACATGGGGAATATGTGGCCATCGTAAGAGGTTCATAGTAACGCCGCACTGGTGCCCAACGCCCCCTAGGAGAAGGAACCAATGAACACGATGGAGCTTGAAGGAATTCGTTCGTTCCTCAAGCAGCTCTCGTCCATGAAGGATCAAGGCCTGAATGGAGTTGGAGTAGTCACCAGCTTTATCAGGCGCCAAGTGCAGCCGCTTCAGAAGAGGGTACACTACGACTTCGAGTATTTAGGATCCAGCCCGAGTGACAACTAATGAATTGACAAGAGGATGAAGTCCTAGAGAGGATTTAGGATATACTCTAGGTGGTATTAGTAACATCGTACCGGTAGCCTAAACTTGACCATCAGAATCCACCTGCTGCCGTAAGTACTCTGACCTTTGTGACTTTATAGTGTCTTGATATTGTGGGGACTTACTCTTGTAAATTGATAACTATTGATACAACATTTGGGGTGCAACTTCAATGACTTGCCCGCCCGCCTCCGCGTGCTCGGCTTTGGAGGAGTTGGTGGGAGTGGGGCAGCATCTAAGGAGCAGGCGGAGGGAGCGCTGCCTCCACCGTCCCTTTGGACTAGGAAGCCGGGAGTGAATCTAAAGGAAACTCGGACATCATCATAGTCTAGGAAAACCCAAGAGCCAGGTAGGGAGATGCTAGCGAAATAGTCGTTGGAGGCCGATGTTGCCGCCAGGAGCGGTTTAGTGACCAAGAAGCCCTATTGAGCCTGCACACTGAGACCAGGTAAAATACAATCTTTGAAATAACTATGTGTAGTCTGACAGTTTTTGTATTCGGAACCCAATCTTGAATAGTCATAGCTCGGGATGCTGCTGATGAGGAGCTAGAGACAGAGGAAGTAGACACATCATTCTCTGTCAGGTAGTAAGTATGCTTTCGAGTAAAATTCTGTACTGGACTGTCATGGATATATTTGAAGATGTTGCATTGTTCTTGATAGGATGCCGCCACCAGACCTGTTGTGCACCCGAGTGCCGACTCAGGGTGACGGGATTATGCTTGGACATGATGCTAGTACTGCGAGTCATTAGAAGGATTCAGTACTATCAGCATCAGTATCAAGCCTGGAGCTAGGTCGATCATTTAGTGGTATATCACTAGGAAAGCCCACCCTAAAGAAGAGATCCAGTGCCAAGTAAGTGTCAAAGTTTCCTCTGTATGTTACTTCATTCCTAGGGCATCACTTGACTGCTACTCATATCAGGGTAAAAAGACACTTAGTACTCGGGCGCAGAGTGAAGAGCCCCGGGTTGAACAGAACCCGTGTACTGATGGTGACCGAGTGGAAAAAGGCCAGGCAAGCGGGCCTATGTCTCCACCTAGATCCACTAAAATGCCACAAGCGCAGGGTCTGACGTCCGCTGATGGTGAAGCAGAGCAACATGCGTAGCCGGGTACTATAGAGGGTGTGGAAGTGCCACAACCACAGGTAGTAGTGCCTGTTGATGATGAAGCGCACCCGCCGCCGGGGCCAGAGCCTGTGGAGGCTACTACTAATGAAGATGTGCGGAGCGCAAGGGCTGATCCAAGCACCGCTGTGCCGAGTCCTCCTGTCCTAGATGTGCCGATGATAAGCGCCCAGCAAGCAGAGGAGGATGACATCGTCCCAGTTACTGGACTAGGTACCCATCTCCAAGCATATAGTTTGGAGTTTGTTGTGTTGATGAGGTCATGGTCTGGGCTGCTGAATCAAGCTTCTATCTTTGATGGCAAGCTGAGGATAAGTCTTGTACTTTGTTGCTTCTTATGTGTTCATATTTTCCAGGTTCTCATCTCTGGAACAGTAGTATACCCAGGACACGGAGCTGAAGGCCTCTGTCAAGGTTCAGGAATCATAGGCAGAGCTCACCAGGTTGAAGGAGGAGCAGGCCTAGAAGGAGGCCGAGTGGATGTTCACGCAAAAATAGCATGAGGAGACTCTCTACATCCTTAGTCCTCAAATTGGTGAGGCTGAGCGCCAAAAGGCAGCCGCTAAAACTAGAAAGAATGACGCCTTTGATTCTTTGTTGAAGTTGACAGAGAAGGCCGAGCTCTTTGATACCAAGCTAAAAGGTAAGAGAACTGTACAACTTTCCTATAGTTCCTGACATGTAGTAGTCGGTGATCATGATGATGATCATGTGTAGAAGAGCAAATCAGGACCCGACGGTTGGAAGGCGAGGTGAAGGAGCTGAATGAAGCCTTGAGAACCAAGCACAATCAAACCGAAGAGGTAACTGAGCGAGCGAGTGAAGAACTTGCTTGAACTAAGATGATAAAGCAAGGAGTTGATCATGATCTGATGTAGGCTTTGAAATCGGTGACCGACATGAAGCCCACGCTGGAGAGGGCACAGTCGAAGCGGAACACGCTCTAGGAAGCTGTGAAGCCACTTTCCCTCATCTTACTGTCGGGTATTGATATTAGGGACACCCAAAGTAAGGAAGTTAGCGCCCATGCTGACTTTCTTGGATGGAGAAAGACATATTAAAAGGTCTCGCCCGGCCCCTTGGGTTCATGCTCCATCTCGCCTGACCCCTTGGGTACGGGTTCCGTCTCGCCCAACCCCAAGGACGCAGTTTCCATCTCGCCCGACCTCGAGGCCGGGGGGGGTCTCACCCAAGGCCACGGGCTCCATCTCGCCCGACCCCAAGGCCATGGGTTCCGTCTCACCTGGCCCCTTGGGTTCATGCTCCGTCTCGCCTGACCCCTTGGGTTCATGCTCCATCTCGCTCGACCCCTCGAGTGAGAGCTCTATATCGCCCGACCCCAAGGCCACGGGCTCCGTCTCACCCAACGCCTTGGGTTTGTGCTCCGTCTCGCCCGACCCCAAGGCCGCGGTCTCCATCTAGCCCGACAGGGACCCATATCGCCCCCAACCACTCTAGGTCTAAGCGTATGAGCCTGGGTCAAAACTCTGACACCAGAGAGGAGACTGGCATACCTCGATGTAACCCGTGGCCATGACGGGCCATGCCTGAGGGTTCACATCAAGAACAGCGTCAGGTGTGCCGGTGCTGTTCTGCCTAACCCTAGTACGAACGTTGATAGGCGCGCCAGTTTACCACAACGCCCGCTGGGACGGAATGGAACTCCATGAATGGCAGATGATGCCTACGCATGGCGCTAGTGACGAATAGGGCCGCGACATGGAGCCATCCCTATTTACATCTATAGGATCCACGGGACCCACGTGAAGGAGAAAAAGGACCCGGCGATCCTGGAAGCCTTCTTCTCTCTCTCTCATTCTTCTCCTTTTCCTCCGCTATAACCCACGCTTTCCCTTGTCCTATAAAAGGGGAAGCAGGGCACCCCATGAAGGGGGGATCTAGATCTAGATGAGACCGAACCACGAGATAAAAACACAAAAGCACGACACGAGCACACGACTAAGTAGCGATCGAGCTCTCAGCACCCGTTCACTCCTTTCAACAAAGACTTGGGATCATTTCCCTCTCTCGCCTGTTTGTAACCCCTACTATAAACCAAGTGCCAGTAACACGAGTAGCAGCAAACTGGATATAGGGACATTCTGCCCAAACTAGTATAAACCCTTATGTCCTCTGAGCACACCATCCAAGCCAGACACGCAAATACAAATTTACTCGTCGGTTGTCCAAAAACACCGACACTTACGTAGACCAGAAGACGTTGAAAAAAGGTGGGTGGACATAGTGAAAGAAATCCCCAACCACTTCGAGAGCTATGTACGTGGAGCCACCAAGGTCTGCGTCCAAAATGTACTTCGTACACTCCGATTGCTATACCCGGCTGTGGATCTCCATCAGGTAGCCATAGACTATGAAGATGAAGGCCACCTTGCTACCGTGGAAAGAGCTGAGTAGGAACTCGACAGACTTGCAACCACCATAACAGATGAATTAGACCTTAGGATGAAGAAGTCTAATGAATAGGCTGTGTAAGTTTGAAAAAACTTGTTAAGCATATGTGCCGGGTAGGCACGTTGTAAGAAGCAATGTTCTTTTGCTTGTGTAGGCTATTAGTTTAAATGAAAAACTTAGCCTATAAATTTCAAAAAGTAATACGTCTTGTTGGTGTACTTAAACACCGAAGACAGTTTATTCCAGCTAACTTGTCTGTGCAAAGTTAGCATCTTTTAGACTTGGTAATCTTTTGAGTAAGATTGTAATTTGCTTAGGTTGTCAGTTTGTCTTGTGGAGTCCTTTAGAAAGGCGCGTAAGACTGAGTAGGCAAGTAAAAAGTGATAAACATAGTCGCTATGATTAGAATCATGTTAGACCCTTCCATCGACGTTAAGTGCTCAAAGTCACTTGTTCAAGGAAACCTTATAACGATTGTTTGCTGTTAGGATTCCATACCGTAGCCAACGAATCAGGTTACTTGCTTCTGGGAATCACCCTACCCAGGATGACATGCAATAGTTAAACTAAATGTCAATAATTGGCTCCCTGCCAAGGAGATGTAAGCCATCTGAGTAGGAGGCGTATCTCGTATAATATTGCCTAATACTCAATATACAGAATAAGAACTTTGTGTAGAGTAAATTTATCATACTAAGAAATGTGTAGCCGTGCAATTAGTCAGATGTATATCTCATATATGATGTAACAAAGGTTGCAATAAAGAGAGACAACTGGAGTAGTTGTGTATCTTGTACAAAAGTAAAAAGACAGATTCATCTAGCAAAGAACAGTGACTGTATTAATAACAAAGAATCTTAAGTACAGAAGCCAGAACACTGAATTTACTTAAACAAGAAAACTACTTAATAATATTAAGAGTAAAATCTCCATAGTTGATCGATGTTCTAGGAGTTAGGCACGGGATCGTTATCCTCTATGATTAACTCGAAGGAGCCTAGCCGAGTAACTTTGGAGACGATGAAGGGGCCCTCCCAGGGGCTATGTAGCTTATGTCATCCCGAGGTATTTTGGATACGCTTGAGGACTAGATCTCCGACTTGAAAGGTATGGGGGTGCACGTTCTTGTCGTAGTGACGTCATAGGCCTTGCAAGTACTTGGCAGACTGGAAGAGTGCGTTAAGCTTGATTTCTTCGGCACTGTCAATTTCTAGCCATCGGGGTTCGTCTGCTTCGCCTTCATTGTACTATTCAACCCTGGGAGAGTTCCATATCAAATCTGCTAGCAAAATGGCTTCTTAGACATAAACTAGAAAAAAGGGAGAGCACCCTATCACTCTTCTTTACTGAGTGCGCAGTCCCCAAACTACCTTGGGTAACTCATAGATCCACTTGCCGCCGTAGTCTTTAAGCTAGTCGAATAGCCTGAGCTTTAGTTCGCTAGAAGTAGCCCGTTAGCCCGCTCTACTTGGCCGTTCACTTGAGGATGAGCTATAGAAGCATAGTCGATGCTGATATCGCAATCTTGAGCCCAACTTCTGAACTCGATAGCTGTAAAAGGTGAACCGACATCTATGATGATCCGATTGGGCATACCGAACCGGTACATAATGTCTTGCATGAACTCGACTGCCTTTGTAGCGTTAAACTTTAGGAGTGGCTTATACTCTATCCACTTAGTGAATTTGTCAATAGCCACGTAGATGTACTCGAAACCACCTGGTGCTCGTTTGAGAGGTCCAACCATGTTAAGCCCCCAACATGAAAAATGCCATGATGGAGGGATGCAGATAAGGTTTTGAGTTAGGACATGAGCTGCTTGGCGAAGAACTGACAGCCCTTACAGTGTCGCACTAACTCTTCTACGTCTTTCAGTGTTGTAGGCCAATAGTACCTGGATCTGAAAGCCTTGCCGACTAAGGTCCTAGAGGCTGCGTGGTTGCCACAACACCCGGAGTGAATTTCCTCCAAGATTTTCTGCCCTTCTTCAGGTGTAATGCATTTGAGGAGAACACCAGATGATGCGCCCCGTCGGTAGAACCTGTCACCGACTAAGATGTAATTCTTGCTTCTGTGCATGATCTGCTCAGCTTCCACCTTATCGTCGAGCAACTTATGGTCTCGGATGTAATCAATAAAATACTTGCGTCCATGTCGGGTTGACCACTAGTACCTAGACATCAGGAGTCGAGTACCGGTGGATGTGGAGGCTTCTTGTTTGATTGAAGGGACTTAGAGTTCCTGAACAAACACAGGAGGTACCTAGTCTCTATCTGGTCCCAATTTTGCCAAAACATCAGCCGCAACATTGAAATTAACATGGAGGACTTCTAGACCTTGGAAGTGTTTCTCAAGTTTGCGGACTTCTACGCAGTAAGTGTCCATGTTCTCCTTGGTGCAGTCTCAATCCTTGTTGACCTAGTTGATGACCACCGAGGAGTCATCATGGACGAGCAAACGCTTGATGCCAAGAGAGACTGCTACTCGGAGGCCATGAAGGAGGACCTCGTACTCGGCTTCATTGTTGGTAGTAGGCCAAAGTATTTGTAGGACATATTTAAGCTGCTTTCCATCTGGAGATATGAAGAGAACACCAACGCCTGTGCCTCCTAGCTTGAGGGAACCCTCGAAATACATCTTCCAATGGTCGAGGATAACTATCAGAGTAGGCTGCTGGGCTTCGGTCCATTCGGCTATGAAATCAGCCAAGACTTGAGATTTGATAGCCTTGCGGGAGACGAACTCAATGTTCTAAGCTCCGAGCTCAACTGACCACTTGGATATGTGTCCTATTGCATCCCGATTGTGTAGGACGTCGCCAAGTGGGAAATCGGATACCACTGTTACCTTATGTTCATCAAAGTAGTGGCGTAGCTTGCGCGAAATGATTAAAAGGGCATAGAGAAGCTTTTGCACATGTGGGTACTTGGCCTTGGATTCTAATAGCACCTCGTTAATATAATAGATAGGTCATTGTACCTTATATATGTGCCCTTCTTTAGCCTACTCCACGGCTATTGTTGTGCTAACTACCATAGTAGTAGCTACAATGTAGAGTAGGAGTGGTTCGTGCTTCTCGGGTGGAGTAAGTATTAGAGAGGTGGACAGGTAATTTTTGAGCTTCTGGAAGGCTTTGTCAACATCAGCTGTCCACTCGAACTTGCCTGACTTTTTTAACAAATTGAAGAAGGGAATACCTTTCTCCCCGAGTCGTGAGATGAAACGATTGAAGGCAGCCATGCACAGTTTTTGAACATCTTTGACGCAGTCAGGTCGAGTCATCTGAGTGATTGTTTGAATCTATTTCGTACTAGCTTCAATACCCCTATGGCTTATGAGGAAACCCAATAGCTGTCTGGAAGGAACTCCAAACACACACTTTGTTGGGTTAAGCTTCCACTTGTACTCACGAAGACTATCAAAGGTTTGCTTCAAGTTTGCGATCAGAGTAGAAGGGTCCTTGGTCTTGACGACGACATCATCGATGTAGGCTTCTACATTATAACCGATCTGTTCGCTTAGGCACGCCTGGATAGCTCGCTGATAGGTTGCACCAGCATTTTTAACCCGAAGGACATCGTCGTGTACCAGTAGACACCAAACGGAGTGATGAAGGATGTCTTGCTCTGATCTTCTTTATGGAGGGCAATCTGATGGTAACCCGAGTAGCAATCAAGGAAGGATAAAAGAGTCAAGCCAACCAAAGAGTCTATGATCTGATCAATGCGAGGTAAGCCGAAGGGATCCTTCGGGCAGTGTTTATTGAGATCTGTGTAGTCGACGCACATGCTCCACTCTTTTGAGTTCTTCTGGACGAGTACAAGATTGGCTAGCCAGTCAGGGTGAAGGATTCCCTAATGAACCTGGCTACCAATAGCTTGGTGATTTCCTTCTTGATTGCTGCTTTCTTATATAGTGAGAACCGTCGTAGACGTTGCTTGACCGGCTTTGAGCCGGGGTTTAAATCTAATTTGTGCTCAGCCAACTCTCTCAGAACACCCAGCATATCAGGCGGCTTCCATGCAAAGATATCCTTGTTTTCCTTGAGAATGTTGGTGAGCGCGAGTTCCTATTCTTTGGAAAGGTTGATGCTGATGATAGCTATCTTAGAGGGATCACCAGTACCCAAATCAATCTCGATGGTATCCATCTTAGAGGGTGGTGCAATGATTCCCGCCTTCTTAGTCGGAATCTCCATGTCTTCTGGCTTAGTCTGTTGTGCAATGTTGGCAATCTCATATGCTTCATAGGCTTGTTGCGTTCTGGCTATAATCTGGATGGCTTATGTGTCGTAGTCATATGAGCGCTTGAGGTCGCCTTAGAAGGAGAGTACGCCATTGGGACCCGACATCTTGAGAAAGAGGTACGAGTAATGTGGTACAGCCATGAACTTGGCCAAAGCAAGTCGATCGAAGATAGCATGGTATGATGATTCAAAGTTAGCCACCTCGAACTTGATGAACTCCGTTCGGAAATTGTTTGGGTTGCCAAATATTACCGGGAGCGTGATCTGTCCAAGTGGCATGGCAGCCTTGTCGGGTACTATCTCATAGAAGGGGACGTTAGTGGGGGTGAGTAGGCTGGTAAAGTATAATCCTATCTTTTTCAGCGTATCTGCAAATATTATATTCAATCCTGCGCCACCATCGATAAGGACCTTGGAGACTACCATGCCGGCTATTGTTGGACCCAAGACGAGTGGATAGTGGTTGGCGTTAGTCATGCTAGTCCATTGATCTTTTCTAGAAAACTGGATCGGATACTCAGACCAATTAAGGTACTTTGGTGTTGAGGGCTCTCCTGCCATGATGTCCCGAAGAGCCAAATTCCCTAAGCGCTTGTTTGATGAAGTCGGTAGCCCCACAAATATTACTGCGATTCAGCCTTTAGATTGTTCAAAGCTAGGGTTAGGGTTGTCATCTCCATCTTTGTTGTTATCAGCTTTACCCCTACCCTTGTTGCTTTTGCCGTAGAAACCCAGTTCTTGGAGTTGTCTACACTCGGGCGCCGTGTGCTTGGCGTTCTTGTGGAAAGGGCAGGGTAAATTCTTGAGGCCTTCGAACTTCTTATTATTTTTGTTAGACTTCTTGGACCTGTTCATGGAAGCAAGGGTATTGTCGGGTCCTCTCTTTCTGCTGGACTGTCCACCCTGATTGCTTCTAGGGTCATAACATTTGTCTTGTTGGCCATGTGGGAATCGTTCGTGAGTACGCTCTTCAGATGCAATCATTTTCTGTACTATACGCTTAAATTCCTTGTCGGTCTCTGGATTATCGTCGCAGAATTTTTCAAACTACCACTTGTATTTGATCCTATTGGCGAAGTGATCTATCACCTCACTATCTGTGATATCATAGACTTAGGCTCGTAACTTAGCAAAGAGGCGATAATATTGCTAAAAGGTTTCATCTGGTTTCTTCTTGCAAGATCTAAGCTCATTTCGAGTACTTGGGTGGGTGAGGACGACGCAAAAATTTTCACAGAATTTGCATTGAAGCTGTCCCCAAGTATCGATGGAGTGGGCTCGTAGCTTATCAAACCAGGCGAGGGGCACAGTGTCGTGTGCCATGGGAAATATAACACTTTGATGTCATCGTCGCCGCCTACCAACTCGATGGACTGAGAGTAGATGCACAACCATTGGTTGGGTTCTGTCTTCTCGTCGTACTTGGTATGGTTGGACGGTTTGAACTTGTAGGGAAGCCGGACAGAGAGTTGTCTATTAGAGACCTCTGCCTTCCCTGTTGCTGTACTGGTGTCCATGATAGGACGATTATATGGCACCCTGATTCCTGTTCTGGTTACCCTACAGCCCTAGATGGGAGTGGGCTGGTACTCGCTGTTCTCCTCTTTGGTTACCCTGTGGTCCCAGATGAGAGTGGGCTAGTGCCCGTGCCTTTGGTCCTCGAGAAGGGTTAGCTTGAGATGTCACTTTTGCAGCTTGCATCTAAAGGGCTGTTGATTCTAGAATGACTTTGAGTCGTTGCTGATCTAGAGTAGGGTTTTATATGGCCGCCATCTATTCTACCAGGGCATAGATGTTGGCGTAGGGCGTAGTGAAGACCCTGTGGCCAACTACTTTCAAGAACTCAGGCTCAGGGTTGCGTGATGCAGAGGCTCTGGCGGCATCACGGTCTTGGCACTGTCGTTCTGCTTCTTCATTCCATAGACGTTGTTCATATGCTGCCTCTGCAGCCAAGCGCCATCGTTCAACGTCTCGACAAGTCGACTGATACTACTGCCACTCTTCCTTGCAGTGTTGGGTGCGGTTGCACCAAGCCTGTTGAGCTCTATTCTTCTTTTCCCTAGCCGTCTTCTGCTCATCCATCTCTCTGTTGGTGGCGCAGTGTTCAGGGAGATGTCGGACAAGGCTTCCTTTCTATCTTGGATATCTGGTGGATTAGGCATAGGGGTCTGAGCTGGTTGCCCAGCCATAAAGACTTCTCTGGAGTACCTCATGGCCGAGTGAGTTCCAGATTCCACAGTCGTCGCGATGTCCAAGATCTCTATAAAATCGTGATCATTGTTGTCCGCTGGAAGAGTTCTGCCGTCCTGATAAGGCAAGAGTTCCACCATGCCGACTAGACAAGATGGATCTGTTAAAGAAGTGTTGGGTCGAACACCCGGCCAATAGACGATGCCTCCTTCGGGTGTGAGGGATAGAACCAAACCTCTCTAGGCACCCGTAAGAGGGATCTTTTGCTTAGACTGCACGAGGTAGCTGATTGTATCTTGATAGATTGAAGCTGAGGTCTTGAGTTCGAGTGAAAAACAAACTGGGTCTTCGTGTTGGACTTCAAATGGGATCTCTAGCTCAGACAAAGATGACGTGTCTGAGCGGGAGTCGTGGTTGATGGTGACCTCCTAAATTCGAAAGCCCCTACCTGGCGCGTCAACTGTCGGTGTTTGATGATCGGCAACTCGTCATGGGGTTACTCGGGACAATGTTTGAAGGGCTTCAGTGTACGCAGAACTCAACAGTAAACGCAAAGCGATAAATGATTTATACTGGTTCGGGCCCTTTTGTCGAGTAATAGCCTTTATGTCCAGTCGGCGTGTAGCCTTTTGCGTTGGATTAATTGTATGATTGTTAGGGTTACAAGGGGGCGTGCCGTACCTCTCTTTATGTTGGGAAGAGGGTAAGAGCACGTATCTAGTCCTAGTCGGTTACAAGAGAAGAATCCTAGTACCATTACAGAATCTAGCTTTCATAGTAAGTTGACTAAGTCGATCTAGAATATCTTAAAGTCCACGCCACCTTGCCTTGCGTCCTTCAACAGATCATGGCCATCCTAGGGCCCATCCAAGTAGTATCCCCATGGGGAACCCTTAGGACCCAGATCCGTCAGTATGTTGCAATGATTTAATCTTGATGTTGCAAAAGTAGATCGGGGGATCTTGCACATGTTGCATATGTTGCAAGTGTTTCAAAGGCACGTTGCAAGCATTTGTTCAAAATATTTCATTGTTTCCAGATGTATGTTGCAATCGTTTTTTATCTAGATGTTGCATATGTTTCACATATATGTTGTAATAGTATGTTCCAAATATTTAGCTGTTTTAGTCTTATGTTGCATCAAGTGGTTTCATGTTGCAAGTTGCAAGTATTTTATTTGGATGTTTCATGTGTTTCACACATGTTACAAGTGCATGTTCATGGGGGATATACCCCTAGGTACCCACAACGAAGGACAAGCATGGGCCGCACCGTCAGGGTGGTCCAGCCCACAAGATCAAGGTGCGCGGCGCACGCACTACACCACAACACCAAGATTGGCGATGGACGATCTGACGCTAAAAGTGGATATATTAAAAGATGATATGTCGCTAAAAAGTTATAGCGACAGACTTATGCAGACGGTGTAAGTGCTGTCGCTAAAAGTCTTTAGCGACAGACAGAATTTTTATCGACAAATTGTGTGGTGCCCTAAATATTTATAGCGACAGACAGTCCATTGCTACTTTTTAGCAACAGACAATTTGTTACCAAACATTTACCAACAGATCATCCAATACTCCATGTATTTATAGCGACAGATTGTTCATTAGGACAATATAAATATACCAAAAAATAAATACAATTACATTTAGCACATATCAAACCCATATTCAAGCTTAATAGTGTCCACATGTCACATGAAGGTGCACAAGCACATATATATCACACGGAGGTCAATATTTATTACATCCAACTTGTCTTGTACACCATATATTTGTGTACATCATTCAGCAAAGTCAAACATCAAAAGAATTATATGAATGCACATCTTAGTAGACAATAATACTAGTAGTTTGTGTTTCACATCCTAAGGTTTGTGCACACAATCATACATCTAGCAACATGTGCCAACCTAAGTCATACATGAAGCAACTGCCTTAACTGCAACACAAAGTCCGTAGAGAACCTAAGTTGCTAGAAAAGTCATACATCTCAAAACTGCAACACAAAGTCAGTAGAGAACCTAAGTTGCTAGAAAAGTCATACATCTCAATATGATGCTACTATATCCCTAAGTCATACATTGGAGCAAGCAACATGAAGCTACTGCTTCCTAAACAGCCTTTCATACTAGCACATAGCATAGGCACTAACTTGGCAAAATGGAGTGTTTGTTGCACAACCAACATAGGCTACATTCTAGATGGCAATAACTAGATAATTTCTATAATAATCTATGCTGCTGCACAACCAAGACAGCCACACAAGCCTCATTCCTTGTGCTAAAATTACTCACATAGTTGCTTGGTCCTTATTGGATGTTTCCTGTCATCTTTTGCTCCACAAAACACATGATCCAAGGTTGGTTCCTACTAGTTACTACCACAATCTGCTCCACCAGACAGGCCGATTGAAGCTTGCTGCTTGATGGTTGCTACCAAAATGCTTTTGCTCCACAGCACACATGCTGATCAAACATGCTGGTTGCAGCCCAAACGACGGTTATGGTACAGGTTTGCTGAAACATGATAGGATCCATCTCCAGTTACCCTCTACATCAAAAAGAAATGACTAGTAATCAATGCTCAGATTTCCATGGAAAAATATCAAACCATCACCACTCAATACTTGTTGGGACATAACAAATACAAAATGGCAGATGAACCATGAAAGTTGGAAACAAGAGTTTTATGTTCATGTTTGCTGCATATATATAGTAAATCAATACTTGTAGGAACATAACAAGTTCAAAATGGTCTAGTTGCAGACTGGTAAATGAGCTGCAAGCAAAGTACCAATATGATTCATACATATTTTTGGGCATAAAGCTACAATCAGATAATTCACCAAAGCAGAATTGTACCTCAAGTACAGCTTGCTAAAATAGTAAGTAACAACTGATACTAACAAGCAACATTATTTTAAGGCCTAACACAAGACAATAGTTGAGCATCATGTATTATTGTGAGAATCTGAATCTTATTGTGAGATGGATCTGCGTGGTGGAGTTCCTCTCGGTGTGTGGTGGGATTGGCAGCGTGGTGATTTGGGGAGGTAATCGGGAGCGAGATGAGAGAGAGAGAGAGGCAGGCGGGCGCTGATTTGGGACATGGGGGAGTAACAAAATCTAGGGCTCCCCTCTGTACTCGCGAGTTGCCGGGTTGGGCTAAATTTCACGCATGAGCTGGGCCGATGAGGTGGGTCCACTTTTTATCGATAGACCACATGACAATATAGATGTTTTTAGCTACAGACAAGGCAGCAGTAAATCTGAATACCTATAGCGACAAACTGTGAATAAGTAAATACAGAATTAGCCACAGACGGTTTATGAGTTATCTTTAGCGACAGATCATCCATCGATAAATTTAATTTTTAGCGTCAGATGTCTGACGGTGATACGGTGTTGTGGTGTAGTGATGGCACTGTTCGGCGTGCACCGCAAGGCTTCAAGAAGATATGATTTGCTAGGACTCTTTTTATAGATATTGTAATCCAAATAGAATACCTATCATATTACCGACTAGAAAATTTTTCTTGTAACCCTACCCCTCCAGAGTATATAAGGAGGGGCAAGGGTCACCAGTCGATGGGGAGATCCAGATACAAATCCTGGGCTTAGCTTAGGGTTATCTCATGAATACAATCAAGCAGAACACAGGACGTAGGGTTTTACGTCATCTTGACGGCCTAAACCTGTCTAAATCTCGTGTCTTGTGTTCTTGTTACCATCTAGATCCTGATCATGCGCACCTCTACCAATCAATCTACCATCGTGAATATATCCCTTAGTGGACTGCCGACAATATTCTATCGATAATGTTCCAAATGTTTCATTATATTGCATTCAAATGTTTTTTCATGTTGCAAGTGTTTTATGTTGTTTGGCTGAGGACGAGCTGGGGGCGATGGCGGGGCGCGCAGCGCACCTGGGTCCGACGGACGGGGGCGCTAGGGCCGGCAGAAGGGGGTGCTGTGGTCAGGGGCGCTAGGGGAATGCTCATCCTCAGCTACTCATCCTGGTCCCCAAGTGCCGTCCGCGCGGAGAGAGAGGAGGGGATCAGGGGAAGGACCGGCGGGCGCAGAGACGGGGGCGGAGTGCGCGCATGGGGCAGGGCGAAGGCGGACAGTGGCAGGCTATGCGAGCGTCTGTCCGGGCATATGGGCGCTAGCCACGTCGATCAATAGTTGTTTTATTTGTTATTACATTACATAAGAAAAAGAGGAACCTTTTCTTAAAAAGATGAGTGGAATCGGTACACGCTCTTGAATGATCAGTAGTCGCGTGAAGCGCGCCACGACCATGTTCATTCGTCCCTTTGTGTGCATGCACGTAACGTGGAGCATCATCATCGAATCACATCACGCCCGTTGTTTTGTTCCCGTATATACGTTCACTTTTGTTTTCATTTGGTGTTCGCACGTACGGACGGAGATTAAGCTAGCTTCAACTGTGTGTATGGATGAGTGTAGTGTAGCTCATATGTATAATCATTTGGCATGCCGCGTGCATGATCGTTTGTGTATATATATGATTGTGAGATCATGAGGATATCATTCTTCAAGAATGGATTGTGTTTTGTTACTGTGCTTGTTACAGATGACCGGACACGTCGTGATACGTACTACCTGCTCGTCGTATGTGCAAGCAATGAATACTACTAAAAAACATGTGTAGCAACCGAACACTTTTTTTTAAGGGCGGCTGATGATGGAGCCGCCCCTATAGTGGACGTGCTTGGGACTTACAAGATCTGTCGCTCCTACAAATGGCATAGTAGGGGTGGCTCACTCACCATCGCCGCTAGTGTTGCGATTTGTAGAGATGGCTCAATCACCAGCCGCCCCTATAAATGCCCCACGTATAAAAACCTGCAGCCCCTTCTTCCTCCTCGGGTCACTCACTCTAACCCATGAAAAAAAGGTAGGGAAACATTGGGCACCTTCCAAAATTTGCTCTACTAAGAGGAAAGATTTTAGTCTCAAATCCTTTGGTGAAGAGGTTGTATAAGGTAAGAAAATGCTATTCCACACTTTTTTTCAAGTTTTAATAGTTGATTAGTGAGTAATTAGAGTTTTGCTTTTCTCTCTCTTCTATGGTGCTCGAGCTACTTATGAAGCAAATTAGACCCAAGTTTTGAATGTAATAGGGTAAATTAGGTATTGAAATCACATCATACCCTTATTTGGTCCATGTTTCTTGATTTTAGTGAACAATTAGTTAGTTTTATGGATGTTTCATGTGTATGTAGATCTAGATCTAAATCTTGGGTTTGGTTTTTTTATTAATTTCGTTTTTGTAAATTTATGTTTGATGAAATTGGACTAGAGTTTGCATGAAAGATAGTGGGTAAAATATTAATTGTTGCTAATTATTGTCTATGAAATTGTTTATTGTAATCAACAAATATATATTTTAATTATTTATGGATAAATATGCCATTAATTAATTTTCCTCTACCATGGTATGTTTGTATGCTTCATGTAATTATATTTGATTTATATTCATATATATCTGAAGTATACACAATTATTCTCAAGTAATTATTAATTTGATTCATTTTTATATATATCTGAATAAGTAGTCCTTTAATGTTTGTTTTGTTGTTGTTGTAAAAGATGAAGTACAGGAACTCTTGGATGTATGGTTCGTTAAGGTTCAAGACAGGTTTCCGTGAAGAGGTGGATAAAATTATTGAAGCCGCAGAGAAGCATGCAACGACGTTGATAGAGAATAACGACATTGCAGAGTACACAACTAATGCAACCGTATATTGATGAACACTTGGCTATCATTATGGCAGAGAGAAATGGTTATTCAGATGATTGGGTCATGAAATAGCACAAGCAACGACTAACTACATGGTTGAAGAACCAAAACATACTGCCTGTATAAACCATAGACTCTATTACCATCAGTAGGTTGGCAGAGGGGCCATCGAGATAAGTGACATCTTGGAAAGCTTATGACATCAATGGGTACACGTACTATACCCACGCAAAGGATAGTAAATATATGAACCAAAACAGCGGTGTTTGAATAGAAGCTCTCGATGGAGTGGGGCAAAAGATCAAATACTTTGGCATCATTGAAGAGATATGGGAACTTGACTATGTAAGGTATATAACGGTGGCCCTATTTCGATGCCGCTGGATCAAACAACACCAACTTAACGAGATCGGGTTGAGAGTCCTGGACCTCGAGAATCTAGGCTACCAAGATGACCCTTGGGTGCTCGTTTCACGTGTCGCACAAGTTTTCTATATGCCTGACCCACAAAGTAACCTCCCCCCGAAGAAGAAGACAAAGCATGTGGTTGCCTCCGAAAAGCAACACATTATCGGAGTTGATGGCGTGGACGATGTTGAAGCTTACAATAACTACAATAAGATACCGCTATTCACAGACTTTCTTAAGAAGATCGGTGTTATGGAAAAGAACATGCCCAAAGACATATTGCCATGGGAACAAAAATGTGTCAAGGGAAAAGTCATTACAGTGGGCTAGCTAGTTGTTAAACGTGGATTGTTTGTGTAAGTGTGTGTGTTTGTAAGACTTCATTTTATGAATGTGTGTGAGACTATATATTTATGTATGTATGTGAGACTATATATTTATGTATGTGTGCGAGACTACATTTATGCATGTGTGTGAGACTACCCTTTGCAACATCCAGATGAACAAATTGCTACATCCACTCTATTACTACTAAAACAGTTGTAACACGTAGACACTTGAAACAGGCACTTATTACTACTGCAACTTGTTCGGACTACTATTGAAACACTTAAAACAAGCACTTAACATTTTATGAAATAAAGAAATGATCAAAATAAAAGTTGGAGATCTTGACGAGTTATACAACTTTTATATTCATCATCTTTACAGTTGAAATCATTTAGTGGTTGAAAATCAGGTTTGAAGTTGTCATTTTCTGAAATTCAAAATTTGAATTGTCCAAAATTAGTGACAAAAATAGATGACCAGACTAAAATGATAGAGCATGATTTTAGAAAATTTTAGGAGAAAACCATCACATTTGGAGTTAGTACGAGGGAGAAAAACTATTTACAAGTTTCAGCCACAGATTAAAAAGAGAAATCACACTTGTTCATCATTGATCATCATGAACAGTTATGATTTTTCTTTTTAATCTCTGGATAAATTTTGTAACTAGTCTTTCTCCCTTATACAAACTCCAAATATGATGATTTTTTCCTAAAATTTTCTAAAATCATGCCCTATCAAGTTACTGTGTTGATTTGGTCATTCTTTTCATTTGACAAAGTTTGAGCAATTTAAATTTTCAAATTTTAAAAAATGACAAGTTCTAACAAGATTTTAAAACACCAAATGATTTCAGCTGAAAAAGTAATGAATACCAAAGTTGTATAACTCATCAATATCTACAACTTTTATTTTGGTCATTTCTTCATATGACAAAGTGATAGTAAACATTGTTCACAAATCAACATGTCTCTCGTATAGTTCATGAAACTATGAGTGATATGTGAATTTATAAACAATGTTTACTAATACTTTGTCAAATGAAGAAGTGACCAAAATAAAAGTTGTAGATAGTGATGAGTTCAACAACTTTTATGTTCACGACTTTTATAGTTGAAATCATTTAAGGTTTCAAAATCTTGTTTGAAGTTGCTATTTATTAAAATTCAAAATTTGAACTATTCAAATTTTATCAAATGAAAAGATGAGCAAAATAAAAGTTGTAGATAGTGATGTGTTCAACAACTTTTATGTTCATGACTTTCTTATTTGAAACCATTTAAGGTTTCAAAATCTTATTTGAATTTGATATTTATTGAAATTCAAAATTTAAAATGTTCAAATTTAGTCAAATTAAAAGATGACCAAAATATAAGTTGTACATCTTGATGAGTTCTACAACTTTGGTATTCATGAGTTTTTTATCTGAAATCATTTAGTGTTTTAAAATCTTGTTTATAGTTGTCATTTTCGGAAATTCAAATTTTCAATCATTCAAAGTTCATCACATGACAAGATGACCAAAATCAAAGTTGTACATCTTGATGAGTTGTACAACTTTTATATTTACAACATTTTCATTTTAGGTCATTTAATGTCCAAAAATTGTAGTCGGAGTTTTAAAATTCAAATTTTAATTTGTGAATTTTTTGTTTTCTATATTTTTTTGAATATCAGCAAATTGTTTTTATATATATTTGTGCATATATAGAATATTACAAAATATTATATACATTTATTTTGTGTTTTTGTGATATAAAAAATACAGAATTAATAGTCCAATAAAATAGAAAATATTTGTAGAGGCGGCTAGATCAGGAACCGCCTCTACAAATGCATTTGCAGGGGCTGCTAGATCAGGAACCGCCCCTACAAATCGTCCTAGGTATATAACCATGGGCGCTCGGGTGAACAAGTGTTGGGCACTCTCTTCTTCGTCCCAACGCCGTTAGGCTGCCCAACTTTTTCCCCGGCACCGTCAGGAACCGCATCCTGGACCTCTCCCGACGCCGGCGCCCCCCTCCGCACCCCTGGGCCACAGCTCGACATCCCTGGGCCGCCACGACGCCGCGTGCCCCATCTCCACGGCGTCTAGGGTTTTAGAGCCCCCGGCCACCGACCCGCCGCCTCCTCCCCATCTCCGACCTCGACTTGCTTCTACCAGATCTAGTTTGCATCTAAGGTAGGACCGAGTACCTTCTTCTTGTCTCTCTCTCTACGCACTGTCCACACATTTGGTCATTTGCAAATTTTACTTGACCAAGGTATGCATGCACAGACCCTTTTCTTTCTACTAGCTAACTGGCATGAGCTCTAATGCTATCTCTGAGGATATATAAAGTTATGTGGTTCAATATAAATTAGTAGATTGTAGCTTGTTACAGTGGTTGCATGTGTTTATTGAATTTTTTTAAGATCTATAAGTCTTATCAATTGCAGTTTTAAGATCTTCTCCAAAATCACGCTTAGGCTTAGTACGATAGCACAAACGATTAGTGACTGCTAATCAGAGTGCCTTTATAAAGGGAAGATATATTTTAGAAAGCATAGTTGTTGCTCATGAGATAGTTCATAGTTTACACAAGAAAAAGGATGAGGGTGTTATTTTGAAATTAGACTATAAAAAAAGCCTATGATAAGGTAAGTTGGGATTTTTTGTTTGAAGTATTAGATTCTAAGAGTTTTTCTAGTACTTGGATTGCTTGGATTAAACAACTAGTCATTAGTGGGTCTATTGGTGTGATGGTTAATGGAGAAGACAACTCCTATTTAAGCCTGGGAAAGGGCTTAGACAAGGAGATCCTATCTCTCATCTCTTGTTTAATTTAGTAGGTGATGCCTTTACTAGAATGTTGGACAAGGCTGCTAGTGCTGGGTTGATTAAAGGTGTGCTTCAAAATTTTAGAATGGGAGGACCAGTTTCATTGTAGTATGCAGACGACACTATACTGTTCTCCAGTGCTGAAACTAATCATTTAGTTAGTCTAAAACATGTTATTATGTGGTTTGAACAGATTTCAGGGATGAGAGTCAATTTCCATAAAAGTGAGTTGATCCCCATGAACTTAGATGTTGATGTGGCTCATACTGCTTCTCACATCTTTAGTTGCCCAATGGGTAACTTCCCTATATTAAGTATTTAGGAGTCCCTCTACACTTTTCAAAACTCAATAGAGAGGATATGCAACCTTTGGTGGATAAGATTTTGAAGAGAATAGCAGGGTGGAGGGGGAAGCTTATATCCTTTGCTGCTAGAGCTTTATTAATTAAGTCTTTTTTAGCTAGTACACTAGTCTATCTTCTTTCCTTTATTAAGTTTCCTAAGTAGGCCATTAAAGTTCTTTAACACACAAATGGGTAACTGTTTATGGAATGATATGGAGGATGCACATAAATACTATTTGGCCAACTAGGAAACTATTTCTATGGCCAAAGAGTTTGGGGGTTTAGGAATCTCAAATCTCAGAGATCTCAACATTTGTCCGTTAGCCTCTTGGTTAAAAAGGTATAGTAATGATAGTCATAAGCTTGTTACAGTGGTTGCATGTGTTTACTGAATTGTTACGGACCCTTTTCTTTCTACTAGCTAACTGGCATGAGCTCTAATGCTATCTCTGAGGATATATAAAGTTCTGTGGTTCAATATAAATTAGTATATTGTAGCTTGTTACAGTGGTTGCATGTGTTTACTGAATTTTTTTTAGGAAAGTGGTTACTGAATTTTGATGGACGAAGTTCTGTTGGAGCTTTGGATGTTGATATGTTGCAACATTTCATTTAAAAGTTCACTCGTTTTACCCAAAATATGGCTAGAAATTAAATTATTTGAGCGTAGAAAGACCATTTCATGAGAGAAGCCCATTTGTTAGCATCTGTCATTGAGTATGACCATGAATATGTAAGATGAGAGTACACAACTGCTGAAATGTCAAAATAGAAGGGTCCCAATGTAGCTTAGCCTAACCGTGAGTAGCATCATACAAACATTGACTCGCAATACCTTTATATGAGTGGTAAGGCATGTCTTCTATTACTTGAATCACCAACTTGAGCAATGCTCAACTCTAATATACATTTATATTATATTAGTTATTCATAAAATTATCTAGAAACATCATACTAATTACTCTAATGTCTTTGCTTGTGTCAATAATGGTTGAAGAAGCAATAATATGAGCAACAATAATTTGTTTAATCAGCTCACAAATATACAACGTTGTTAGTGATTTTAATTTCTTGAACTATTTGTATTCGGATCTGATCTAATCACAGGTGTATATATATTGTCAGTCATATATGCTGCTCTGCTTTTCAATGTCTTGGAGTAGGACAGAGCTGCCTTCATTCGTGTGGCTGGCTCAGTGAGCTGTAAAGTGCTGTAAATTCCATCCTGTCACCTTCACTAAGGTAATTTATGGTTCCACTCGCTTCAAAATTTTTGTACATACTAAATCTGGTTCCAATGGATCTTCAGTACTAAGTTTTCTGTAATTGGTTTATATAGTTCCATCATTTGTGCTAGATCTGGTGGTGGTTAAAGAATCACGTACTTTCAAAGTTCTAAGTGTAACTAGCAGTAGTAACATTTGTCTGCTATATGCAACACAACGATAGGAGATGGGCAGCGTTTTTTAGGCTCATGCTTTAAAGACCGAAAGAAAGCCATATAATTAGAGCTTCTAACTCATATCAATGCCTAGCTAAGTTCAGTAGTTTAGATTTTTTTTCCTTCACCTTTTTCTGAGATGGGCAGTGTTTTTAGGCTCATGCTTTAAAGACAGAAATAAAGCCATTATATAATTAGAGCTTCTAACTCATATTAATTCCTAGCTAAGTTCAGTAGTTCAGATTTTTTTCCTCCACCTTTTCTGAGATCACAGTATGTGGTTTACTTCCATAATCGAGTAAGAAGTTGATCCTGTACTTGTATTTTTTTTGCTGGAACCGCAAGTGTGATGCTATTTAGAATGACAGATGGGCCTTGCTGTGCTTCTTGCTGTGATTAAAGAATCGATGCAGAGAAACTTCGCACATGGTATGAAATACTAAACCGAAACTTGTTCTCTTGCAGTGGAAAGAAGAGAAAGAAATGAAAAGAAACCCATAAAAGGATGACCAACTCTTAGAGCTCGTCGGCGACCTTTGCAACTTCATATTGAACTAGATTGTATACGTCAAAGGCACCTACCATGACCGAGATTCTGACTTAGGTAGAAATCCTCAGTACCAACACCTTCGTGAGACTGAAAGACTAACTCTAGGCCGTTGATAACAATATGTATGAAATTTGACATTAGTCATATCTTTGTGAGAGGCGTTGCTGCGCCACTGTCGCCCCGTTCACCCAGTGCACCGTGTGCCAGAGAGAGGGGAGGGAGAAGTGAAACAAATTAGATTAGTGAATTATGTCTATTTAATGATGGATTGTATATATTTTTATGAATTGGATTTATAATTGTAGTTTATATAATACTTTTTGTGCTTGTGGTCAGATTTGAATTATATATATATATAACACTATAGTTTTTAGAGGGGTCACGTGATTTTTTTCCGCGCCCTCTGAAAGCGGATCATATAACAGTACCGACCCGCTAAGGAACAGCACCACTGTTTTTTTTGTTTTTTTTTTGCTCCTCACCATTTTTCCCTTTCCTCTCTTTCCCACAAAAGCAGTATATATATATATATATATATATTGGAACTAATGAATTTTTTGCAAAAAAATATCTTTGTAAATCGATTCTAGATAACCGCTCCTACAAACAGTATATATAGGGCGGCAGGTAATAATAATTTATAATAATATCAGCCGTCCCTACAAATCGATTTATAGAGACAGCTGATAACATCAGCCACCTCTACAAATAGATTTGTAGAGACGGTCTAGAACCGCCTCTACAAATCGGTGATTTGTAGCCATGCTTTACTAGGTACAGCTAGTCAAACCGCCCTACAAATGCCCATAAATTGCCCCTACAAAGCCTGTTCGGCTTACCTTATATTTCGGCTTATTCGGTTTCTTTTTTCAACCGGAACAGTGTTTTTCTCTCACAACAATTCAGCCATAACAGTGTTTTTGAGCCAATTTCAGCCAAACGAATGGGGCCATCGTGCTAGCTGTGCCGACTGTCAGCATCTAATCTAATAAACACAGTACAGTATTATGTATATATACGTACGGATACGTAAAAAAGCTCAAAAAGACTACCGTACGTAGCTGTGTACGTACTGTGTGCTTGATTGCGTCCGTGCCAACGTACGCGAGTACGTACACGTACGACCCCATCTACCGTGCGGGTGCGTGCACAGTTGCACACAAACTTTTAATTTACGGGCTACGGAGTGCCAGCCATATATGGCCGGTAGCTACCTAGGTCTAGGTATAGGTACGTCCAACTCTGTACAGCTAGTTTATGCCGTACGGTGCTGGGCGCGTACGCACGGGCGGTGTGCTGTGTGCACAGTGTGCTAGAGTGTGCGGATACAGCAGGCACAGGCCGCACCACCAGCCCATGGTCCATGAGCACATGGCCTGTCTTGCCCCTCCTGTCCGATCCGTTGGGCTTGCATGGGCACGCGCGGCTTGGTTGGTCACCGTCCGTCGCGTCGTGGCGTCGTCGTCGATCACCACCGGGCACCGGAGCCTCTGGACTCCGGTAGTCCGATCGGTGCAGACGCGTGGCGGGGCGACGGCCCACACGCAGAGAGAAAGCAGACCGAACAGAACGGTCAATATGCAAGAGGAGGAATCAGGAAGCTACTCCCTCTCTTCCGCAAATAGTGGCACTTTTCGAGAAATCAAACATTTTTAAATTCAATTAAATATATATAAACAACATTAATATTTAGGATACATAGTATAGACTAATTATTAAATCACAATCAGAAATGAAATATCCTTTAGGGCCAAAAACCATAAAACTCCTAAAGAAATTAATATCCTGGTGGCCAACCTTCAAGAAAAATGAAAATATCATCAATTACAAAGTTGTACTCCCTCCCTCTATTCCAGATTTAAGATGGTTTGGCCTTTCTAAATACATAGTTTTTACTATGTATTTAGATATACATTATGTTTAAATAAATTTAAAAAAAGTAATGTATCTAAAAAGACAAAAACGTCTAATTTGTAACGAAGGGAATCTCTTTAAGCTCTATAACTTTTGATATAAAGTTTGTCTTCACCTAATATTATCATATTGCATGATAGCTTTAAAACTAACCAGACATCTCAAGCTAAGTACCAATATGCATTCTCTAATACATAACAACTCAAAATTGTAACTTTTGTTGGATTAATGTACCAAGAAAAAAATGTATTTCATTCTACAACATATCAAGGAGCATTTGTGTCTATAAAATGCAGTGTCTAACTAACACGCATGCAATAAGTCCATTATATTGGTGGTTAGGAGGAATGACTAGAAAATAAACATTTTTTCTTGGGGGCCAGTAATTTACTATTGTATCATATCAAGTTTGGCCAAATTTATAAAAAATAGTTTCAATATTTGTGATACAAATAAATATCATTAGATTAATCATGAAATATCTTTTTATAATAAATCTATTTATAGACATAAAATCCTAATTATTTACGAGGCAGGACAAAAGTGTGTGCTTCAAAAATACCATCAATTTGTAGAGGCAGGTGATTCATTTAAAGAGCATAAAAAACAACCGCCTCTTAAAATCAACAAATAGAAGCAATACTTTTTAGGAGGGCCCACCTCTGAAAATAAGGCCTTTGTTTGGTGTGTCTCTAACATGAGCCGACGAAGCCACACTAAACGCCCCAAACGGTCAAAGTGCTTCCGCACCCAAAACAAAGGAGCCAGAGCCCTTTTCAATGTATGAGGATGCGAAGCTACCCTTTGGGGATCCACCAGGTGCTTCGATTCTGGCTTTGGAGTTGATGGGAGAGGAGCGCTGCTAAACTCCCTCTAAGTGTTATTTTCATAGTGCATCCACCTAAGAGGTTTGCCTCTAAAAATTGCATGTCCAGCCCTTCTCCTATCTCGTTTTTATCCAAAGAACATTCTCACCCATATTCTAACTCTAGATTGATCGAGCTCTCTCTCGGTTCTATAACCTGCCGCCACTTCTCCTCTCACCTCTCTCTCTCTCTCTCTCTCTCTCTCTCTCTCTCTCTTTTCTCCACATCCCTCACTCCCTTCTCACTAAAGGTAGATCCTATTCCATCCTCCTCCCTCCATGCCTCTTCTCCCTCGCACACGCTAGAACCTGTGCTCGCCTTGGACATCAGCACCATGGGCAGCGAGGTTACGACTCTTGCATGTACGAGAAGCAAGCTCGACACGACGGTGGGCTTGGTGCCCAACGTTATTGTCAAGGAAGAGGAAGATGTCATATGGTGGCGAAGGTCAAACAAATCCCCCTCCCCCAAATCCTGCTCCCCCACAACCACATGCATGGTGGCATCCTAGGTCAATGTCACCGACACAAGCCACTGGCCACCCGCATTTTATAGGACTGCCTATATAAATGGACCGAAGACCTCTAAAATTGACTAGGTATTTTTAGAGACATACACTTTTTCGGACTGGCCTTGTAAATAAAAAGGGTTGTCTTCTGAAAAAAAAAATCATCTTTTAGTAGTGATCTTCCTCTAATGAAATTTGATTTTTATTTATTTATTCCATTTCCCTATGTGCAATTTGAGATTTTTTTTATTGAAGTTTTGGGAGGTAATGCGGACATTAGAACTTGTATTCGTAAAATGACAAGAATTTCTAGTGTTTTTCCCTATATATACTACTTATTGTTCATGTTTGTGCCAACGTTGCAATGCATGCATGGCCCCTCCATTGTTCGTAGTCGTAATGATCACATCGTCTAACGAAGAGGAATGCAGTTGGCCTAAACAAAGAAAACCGATCGGTGCCATTCCATTACCACTAACAAAATACTAATTCCAAAATGGGCAAACCAATTACAGGCCCGCGCGCAGCACTATCGCGCCTGTAGTACGAGTACTAATAACTTTGCACTGTCATGTGTACGTTCTGGTCCAATTAACAGTCCACATTGATTAAAATTTAAGGCTCATATAATCGATGCATATCTGGACCGGACCAGCAGCGCATTAGGCCGGCACGCCTGATTAAAAGGGTGGCTAGTATGGGCGATGCATTTTGGCTATCTGGACCGGACCAAAATTGCAGCGATTATTCTCATTTCTCGCCAACTGTGTAATTAGTTTTTTTCGCCTACATTTGTATTCACGCCTGATTAAAATGTGGCTATTTTGGGGAAACTATATAGCACTTTGGCTGGAGTGAAGAGAAGCATGCACTGAAAGTCTGAAAACGCCAAATTGAACGGGTTTTATCGCGTCTTCGTCGTATGCAGGTGAATGAAGCACTGGCTTCGTTCCAAGTGCTGGCCTGCTGGCCCGCTGGATCATCATCGCTACGTGCTACAGATCCATCGGTCATGATGATCCTAGATTGACCCCTAGCTACCTCCATCAGTGGTGCATGCTTCGGTATCTCCGAAAGTGGGTACTATACACAAAAAGAGAGATCGCAGCAATGATGCGCAGCTACATGCATGTCTACATCCAGACGTAGGAGTAGGGTACTAGACAACTAGTAGAGGAAAGAATTTACAACTGCAGAGGCACGTGCTAGAAAGCTAGCAGCCAAGAACAAGCTAGCTAAGCAAAGAATAACGCACACAAACACACGTATGCATATGTGTTTGCATTTTGCACGAATAAAGAGGAAAGGAGCCAAAGGCGCATTGCACCGAAAGTGCACGCTAGTCCGGATAGGAATTCATGAAAGGTAAGGGTAATAAAGGTAAGAATACCTAGCCCTTGTTTGAGAGGGCTCCTCCCAAAGGCTTTTTCTTTTTTTTCCATTAAAAACGATTTCAAACGGCTTCTACTAAGAGCCCGTTTGGCCGGGCTCCGAGCGGCTCTGGCTCCTCTGACTCCTCCCTGTTCATCTCTTTATAGCGACACTGTTCACCGAGCCGTTTTTCTCTCTCCTCCTTTCCTCTCTCACTGACAGCGCCGGAGCCGGAGAAGCTCGTTTTTTGAGCCTGGCCAAACGCGCCCTAAATTGTTTGGTAGGGCTCCCTCGGAGGAGCCGGAGAGGCTCCCTACAAAACGGGATCTTAATTAGTTGGGTTGTTGTATTCGTATTTTGAATTAATTAAATAGAAACTGAGGACTGAAGTTTAGATAGGGTAGTGTTATGACTCAGCTCAATAAAGATTGTTATTAGGATAACAAGTTGGCTCAGCGCTCGGCTCGGCTCGTTAAGTAAAAAAGCTAAAACTCTGGCTCGGCTTAGCTCATTTAGCTCACAAGCCAGCTCATTAATAGCTATAACTAATGCATAAATCAATAGCTACAAATTTATTCTATGCAATCATCAAGACAACGAAATAAGTGTCATGCATAGCATATGTCAATTGTAGATTTCAGTTCACGCAAACCTAATTGTTACTAGTTTAGGTTGTTGGATTATGAAGACTTCGCTCGTTTAGCTCACGAGTTGCCTTGTGAGCCAGTTTGAGTTAGTTCATTAACTGAACAAGCTAAAATGCTAGCTCGGCTCATTCAAAAAAAAAAAAAAAAACCGAATCAAGGTAGAATAAACAAACTCACTAATATAGCGAGTCGTCCAACCTTAGGTTTAAACCACTTTGGTCCATTTGTCATACAAGGTCCCGATAATCTTGTATGGATCTTAGAGCCCTTATATATACAACCTCCCCCGCCACCCCCCCCCCCCCAAAAAAAAGTAAATCAATTTATAGAAGCACTTCTTTCTTTAAGTTCGGTAAAACTTATAATAATTTGACTTAGAACAATTCTACATGTTGATTTATTGATGGAGTGAGTATAGTCCTAATTGAACATATTATGAAAATACAATTTATGGTGTATCTAATGATACCAAATTAGTGTCATAAATCTTAACATATTTTTCTATATATAAATTCGATCCTCGAACTTAAAAATGTCTGGGCTAAAGATAACTCTGAACTTGATTTATTCGGAGCCGAAGAAGCACGCATATACGTACATGGGCACCATGTTCCTAGCCTGCCTGCATGTGTGCAGTACAGAAACGAGGAGACCAAACGTACTAGTACAACGCCACCAATAATCGGCCACTCTGAAACAAAGCACCGATATGATGATGATGGTGTCTAGTCTAGGCAGCGTAAAGAGAGACGGTACCCACCAATGCACCAAAGGGCAAAGCAAACGGACTGGTGGCATGGCACACTGGCAACGCAAGTATGTGGGCCTGACAACTACTCCAGGTGCCCCCAATCCCAACCGGCCAAAGTGGTGCGTCGGACGCTGCTGGTCCGTAGCCCAGTGCGACTGCAAACAAACATGCGTCTCACATCTGCAAGAGAGACAGTGTGGTGGGCGCGTTGCGTGTTGGTTATTCCAAAGCTCGATCGATCGTGACCGAAAGGCAAAAGGCCGCACCATGCGACCAGCGTCTCCCTGAGCCCATGACGCATCATGCGTGCACGGAAAGAACCGGCCGCACCGCCATCTTTGTGCGTCTCCGGACCGGACCAAAGAGCCCCAAAGGAAAAAGACGACGCGCCGCTGCTTCCTTTTTCCGGCCGCCGGCGGGCCATGCATGGCCCATGGATGGAGGAGCCGTGTACTACGAGTGTGATGCATCACCACCACCAGTGGTAGTGGTTTTCCCTGCGGTGCTCTGCACGCACCCACCGACACGTACGCGACAGGCGACACAGCCACGGCCAGCCGGAGCCACGATCATTGCTTGTTCAAGCTAGCCAGCCCAATTGCCAAATGATGCTGTATGCTGTACTGCGCTCCTGCTGCGGAGCAGCTCAGCAGCCGCAGCATCAAACACTCTGCCTTCAAAAAAGAAAAGAAAGAGAACGCAGTGGCACGCAGACACCAGCGTCTGTCTCGCTGCAGCAGCCGGTGTGCGATGGCCGCCTACAGTGTCCTACTCCTACTTCTGCAGCGAAAAGGAGAAAGCAAAGCATGGCAGTGGCACGATGGCAAAGGCGTCGCCAGCTCCAGCGATTGTTGCCTTGCGTCGCGCGTCGCAACCAACGACCAAAAAGCTGATGGCATGCATGCATTGGCATTGCTCCACCGAGAGCTTTTGCAGCTGCCTCTGCAGCTCTCTGCCGAACGAAAAAGAAAAAAGCTTTTCTTTTTACAGCAGCAGACAGACAGAGTGGCAGGCAGCACGCTCCGTACCTCATCTTGGTACTGCATGCATTCATGCTTAGGATTTTTATCTTTGCCATGACGCCACCCACCGGGCATTCATCAATACGGACAGTAAAGCGTGTCCACCTCGGAAAACGTGGCAGATCGCGTCGATGTTGAATGCGAGCTTTTGCATTGCATTGCATGCACACGGGCATCTTTTCAGATCTGCCACAAACATGATGATGGCAATTGGCAACTGGGCAAGCATGATGATAGTCCATGGACGACGAAACAGAGCAACAACAACAACAACAGAGGATGCTCTGCGTAGTACAGCACTTGACACGGATCAAATCGAAACCGGAGGAAAAGCAAAAAAAAACCACAACATGGTGAAGTAACAAACAGTATTGGTAAGCCAGAAAGGTTAACATCCTTTACACCACATGTCCATTGTTAACCAAAACAGGACTTCCACCCATCGGTAATTTCACCTTTTAACAGCGGCAATCGGGCGAACACGACGCAGCAGACGACGAACGGGTTAATCGGCCCAACCTACCGTTACCTAATACGAGTAGTAATCTACCTACTACTTCCTACTAATTACTAAACTGATCGATGGCGTTGGCTGCCGAGATCGCCGGATCGGAGCCAACCCGTCGCGATCAGTTGGGCGCGATGTGGATGGCCGCGTTCTTGGCGCCGGAGCAGACGGGGCAGGCGTCCGCCCTCGGCTCGCACGCCTTGCACAGGCACAGGTGCCGGCACGGCAGCAGCAGCACCGACGCCTCGCCTCCGCCGCACGCCCTGCACGCCCACTTCGCCGCCGGGGCCGGCGGCATCGCGTCCTCGGCCGCGTCGACGAAGCAGCACGACTCCGCGCCGTCCGTGCCGCCGGACTCGCCGAATCCCTCCTCCTCGGCCGCGGCGTGCTGCGCCGTACCGCAACCACCACCGACGCCGGCGCGGAGGAGCAGCGCGTCGAGCGTGGCGCGCAGGCCCGACGCGGCGGCCTCGTTGCTGCGCGCCAGGCCGCACCACGCCTGCGTCTCGGCGGCCGCCTGCCTTAGCCGCTCCTCCAGCTCCTGCGCGCGGCGGCGGGCGGCGTCCAGCTCGCGCTCCTTCTCACGCAGCGCGCCCGCGGCGCCCGCCGCGGCGGCGCGCGCCAGCGCCTCGCACTGCCGCTTCCGCGCCCGCTCCAGCCCCGCCCGCAGGCGCTCGGACCCGGCGCGCACCAGCGCGTCCACCTCCGCCGCGCCCTGCTGCTGGCACAGCTCCGCTGCCAACAGCGCGTCCGCCGTCCATAGCGGGCCGCGCCCGCTGGTCGACGCCGCCACGGAGTCCGCCATCCGGCTGCTCGCGATGCTCCCCGCCGTCGCCGCCGGAGGCTTCTGATGCACCACCACCCCTGGGATCGGGAGCAGCGCGGCGGACGAGGACGGCACGTGGTGGTACTGCTCGAGGTCGCCGTCCCTGCCGCGCTTCCGCGACGCCAACACGCCTCCGCCGCCGCCGCCGTTGCAGGTCAGGTCGCTCTGCACGGCGCTGGCCACGCCGGCCGCGCAGTGGTACTGCTGGGCCTGCTTGTTGCCCGCGGCGGCGGCTGACAGGAGCGCCTGCAGCTGCTCCTCGGCCAACCCGCCGCTGCCACCGCCGCCGTAGGGAAGCAGGCACCCGGCGAGGCCGCTGAACTGCGCTTGCACGGCCATGTCACCACCAAACCAGGTCTTCTCCTTCTTCTTGGGAAGGGACAAGATCACAAGGGAGGGAGAAAGGCTCTCAGTCAGTGGAGATTGGAGAAGCGAGGAGAGGAGGCAGACACGGTGGTGGAGTGAAGGCGAGAGAGAGGAGGGGGGTGGTCGGGTATATAAAGGAGAGCGGGAGGTGGCCACGCCACGTGGACCCCGGAGATGTGCATGCACGGCGGCACCGTTATTGTTAACGCCACCGGACTTGTTTAGTTCCACAGTCCAAGTTTACTTCCTATTCCATCAATTATTTGACATATATTTAGAGTATTAAATATAGACTAAAAAATAACTAATTATACAGTTTGTAACTAATATGCGAGACGAATCTTTTTATCCTAATTAGTTTGTGATTTAATAATGTGATGCTACAGTAACATATATGCCATTAACAGATTAATTAGACTTAATAAATTCATCTAACGACAATTCTAAAATTTATTTTTTATATGTAAACACGGAACATCTCTACGTAACACCCGATTACCGCAATAATGGCGCGCGGCTGCCGCAATGGCCCCGACAAAAGCGTGCCCGTGGTGGGCCCACCCACGCCTTCACTGCTCGGGATGCGTACAGCACCCGTACCGCTCGCTCTACAGGTGTGAATCCGTCGGCATATGCCAATGATTCTGTTAATTTATTTTTTTATTTACTATGAAAAACAAATATTTTGTGATATATAACTATTTAGGCCCCGTTTGGCAGGGCTTCTCCAGCGGCTTCAGGAGCCGTTTGGAGCCGTTTTCTGCCAAACGGGGTAAAATGAAACGGCTCCACCGATGAAGCCCTTAAAAACGTGCTCTTACAGAGCTTTGTGGTGGGAAGAAGCCAAAAATAGTGGCTTCTCCCGGCTCCTCCTCCAGGCCCCTAAAAACATGCTCTCACAGGGAAGCCATTTTGCCAAACGGTTTACCAAAACCGCTTTAGCTCCACCGGTGGAGCTGTTCGTGGAGCTAAAGCCAAAAAAAATGGCTTCACTAGTGAAGTGAAGCCCTGCCAAACGGGGCCTTAAACTGAGTCGTAGCATATCGCAAATTGTGTGGCATTATTATATATCTGATGAAGGGTTGAAATTGACCGAATCACAATGCTTATTATTCAAAGCATCAATTATCATCAGAAAAAAAATAGAAATAATAAATAAATGTATGTGGTGCTGATTGCTGAACATGAATTGATGGTGTCTGATGACAGCCAGCAATTCTGACCAAGTTGGGAGATTATCTAATCCTCCACGACTTGGCTAATTAAACAATATAAATAAAAGACTAGCTGCTACTCAACTCGATCAGCAGATAGATCTACGCATCCATATAACACCATATGCGCTCAATAATTTAGCTCGCTAGCTCTTGGAATCAAAGTACAAGACAGGTAAGGTGTCCTCGAAAGGCTACTCATCTGAACACACATGGGTTTGTTTATGGAATTTATTTTTATACTAATTAATCAGTAGTAAGTGCGTTGTCATGATCGTCCCCTCCATTCCACAATCCACGTGATCTATCTATCTATCTATCTATCTATCTATCTATCTATCTATCAGCAGCTCCGGCAGGGGATTGAATATTAGTATATTGCATTGCATTGTTGGCGAGATCGACATGTGCATGTGATGGTGGTGGCTAGCCAACCGAAACAGAACGATTCGTCAGAGCAAATAAATGGCAGATCTCATGCAGTAGCTAGCTGATAGAACAAATACTACAGCTACTAATGATGCTTGCTGTTTCCTTAAAATGCGTATATAGGTATATATGTTGTGGGGGTGTGCTGGTGCAGGTACCTCGTGCAATTGATTAGCCCATAGTGGACCAGTCAAACTACGCGGTACATATCTTTTTTTTTTTTTTGCGTTACTAAAAACAGAACATAATTAATAACATGAAGCATAATATAATCTTCTGATCCCAAGGTGGTGCTTTAGTTAGTTTGTGGTAGTATTTGATTGCGCAAAACTGCAGGAACTAACCTTAGCAAACCCTATTATTAGTATATGATTTCACACATGCTCATCAGTACATGCATGATGGCCTCTTTCTATGACTCTCATAATCTGAAAATAATGTTATTTGGCACCAAAGGGGAATCCATAGCCATAATTTTAAAGTTACTATCATGGCAGACACAATCGAGTCATTATTATGATCAACACAAGTGGCAAAAGATGTTTGAAATAATCCACCATTAACCTCTACTCATGAAGAAGAGAATATCAGCGACAGACGATTATATATTCTACACTAATCCCTCACACAAAAGCAGGCCACCAAATCTCCAAAATCTCATATATAATAGATCATTCATATTGAAACCACACTTTATTGTGGAGATTAAAAAAAAAGATCCCATCATTATCTTCCTCAATTGACAATTGACAAGACGTCATTGGGACCAATGCAATTTTCTACTGTACTACCTAAAATGCATCGATCGATCTAACCTGGCAGGCCAGCCACTAAACTAATTTTTCCAAAGTCATCATCGATCTTGATGTGTCGAAGGGTGTAGCTTTTTAATGACGCTTCATCATCTGGTTTGACCTGAAATTAAAAGCTTCCCCACGCATCGCGATCCAAGAAACCAAAAAAAAGTATGACAGGCATCGATCCATAGTTGGCGACTGATCGAATCAGTTGCTTAATTCGTGTACGAACCAGCAAAGACTCCATTTCTAGGAAATTTCCTACCACCTCATACACACTGTCATCATCGCTGTTGTATATATGCACCTGATCGCACGTTAGGCCAGTTTCAATGGAGATTTCATGGCCTCTGTTATTAATGCATCCATATTTTGGAAATAGTGCAGAAGAGTTTCATCCCATGAAACTCTCTCTACTTCCATAAAATTCTTATCATCTCTCTCTTCATCAATACGATGCCACATCAACTTATTTAATGCTTATAAACTCTGATGAAACCTCACTGAGACTGAGAAAACGAGAAAGAAATATTCTTGATTGTTGGGAGCATCAATCAGAATGACCTAGTAATTTATATAGTATTTGGGTGCATGTGCAGACCTGCACAAAGTCCCAAACTTTTCCTTAGTAGTAGTTCTCTGTTCTCCGCAAGATATATTATATTTATCATATGTGCGTATATGTATATTATGGCCTTATTTAGATCCCGCGTTTAAAGATTTAAGATGTCACATCGGATATTATATGAGTGTATCGTATGGGGTGTTTGGATATTAATAAAAAAATAAATTACAGAATCCGTTAGTAAACCGCGAGACAAATTTATTAAGTCTAATTTACCCGTCATTAACACATGTGTACTGTAGCACTTTGTTGTCAAATTATGGACTAAGTAGACTTAAAAGTTTCTTCTCACAAATTAGTCGTAAACTATTGTGTAATTAGTTATTTTTTAATCTATATTTAATACTTCGTGCATATATCAAACGTTCGATGTGACAGTGTATAAAGTTTTAGGGAGGGAACTAAACGAGGGCTACGTGTGCAAGGTTGGATTAGTTGCTGGGACTCTTTCTCTCCGGTGAGGACAGAGACGACCAATTATATGAAGCTATTAGCCTGCTAGCACTACCGCCAAATGATAATGCATGCTTATCGACAACACCATGAGAGGTGACCTGACGAAACCTGCTGCCGCTCATGCATGATACAGTACTTTATTTGTTAATTGGGGCTGGTCATGCATGCATGCACATACTCTCTGTGTACTACTACATGTTTGTTTATTTTTTGCTTGTGTTCTCGACGTACGTACGACTGATTAAGCAGATCGAGACCGCATCATGCATGTGGATTGAATAATTGAGAGAAACGGCAATGCCGGTGGCAGCTTGCATGTTTTTGAAGCTTCAACGGCAACTTTTTATTGGAAAACAAGATGGATGGATTTGGATGTATTAGCTAGGGCTGGCTAGCTGTTAGAAAATGAGGTTAGCTTGGAATGATAGCGAGACGACCGACGCCGCCACGCCACGCCACGCGCGCACAAATGTCGACATTTTGCCGAAGCGGACGGGATGATGAAAGCGAGGTATGTATGGAGAATTGGAGATGTTGGCTTATTTGCCTCCTTTGTTACGTCTAAGAGCATGTGTCCGGACTGGAAGATGAGGTGGAAACACAGGATAGCATGCAGTCGTCAACAAGGGCTGGCTAGGATAGGATAGCACAACAAACGCAGCTTGTGAAAGCGATGTTTGGCAAGAGGTGCCTAGGCAAGACCGCAAGAACGACAGAAGGAATAATTAATCAAAAGGAGGTTGTTCTAGAGTAAACAAAACAAAACTTACTATCTCACTATTAATAATCCGAGGCTCATTTTGAGCTAGCCTCTATAGGATATGCTAAGAAAAAACACACCAGTACAAAACCTATATTTTGGGGGGTGCCAATATTTCTGTTAGGAACGGTTGGATCAAAAACCATTCCTAGAAATGGTTCTAGAGACGGAACACCAATGAAAAATAATTTTCAGGGGCGATTGGTGTTACAGATGCCCCTGAAAATGTCCTATATTTTTAAAGGCAGTTGTTATTACTAAGTGCCCCCTGGAAATAGAGGTCCCGTTTGCTGGTCTGAAACTTGACTGAAACTGGCTGAAAACACTGTTCCGGCTGAATTGTTGTGAGAGAAAAACACTGTTCCGGCTAAAAAAAAGAAGCCGAACAAGCTATTTTTAAGACAAGCGAATGGGGCCAGAGGCATCTCTAGGAAAGAATGAAAACACCTCCAACTGTCACCAGAAGTCGGATGCCATGGACGGTTGGTAACATGAACCACCTCTTCAGATTGCCGCCGCACAAAATAAGTTCATAACTTTTTCTAGTGATGTTAGATGAAGAAATGTAAGTTGTAGTACTAAACAAAGTTTAAAACTTTGTAGTTTACAACTTTCCCATCTGAAATTGCTGAGGAGCCCAAATATACGTTTTAAGTTCTCTAAGTTTAAAATTCATTTTTTTTAATTTTTCAAACAACCTTGAACGGAGCCCCACCCTGTACTAAAGTTTTAGTCCTTGATGAAATATAAAGCTCTATAGTTGTTTTTTATTTGAAATAGTTTAGGACCAGAAATATTTAATACAAAATCGGCAAAAGTTAATACGAAAGGCATTTTATTATTACCCACAAGTCATTGTAACGGGGGGTTGTTTGTTTGTCTGTTTGCGCAAGGCAATATAGGTCGAATGCTAGGACACCCATATGTGGGTACTTGGTGCCAAAAAGTGTACAATGATTCTCATGCTTTTTTTTGGTATTTTTATGTATATTTCATCATGTATGGGAAATGGTTTGTAGGAGCAAGATACATTACCGACCACTCCTAGAAATCAATTTCCCTGTTTGCTTGGTGTATCCAACCATCCCGACAAATCAATTTTTATGCGCACTTACATACCTGCCCCTTGGTTAGAGGCGGTTGGGAATGCATCCCTTATAAGCCAAAATTGGTCCCAGACTCTATATAAGAGCAGCCAGGACACCCTTTCTAGGCATCGAACTCTCGAAGCTCTCATTCAGACAGTCTATCCTCTAGCTCTAGCTCCACTCTCCTACCTCTTCTACCATTCTTGCACCCCCATCGTAAGAACTTCAGAGCATTCAAGCGACAATCGTATAAATTTACCAGTCTGTCTACAAAACACCGACACTAAGACTATAATAGAATCCAAAATGTGAGTTTTGGATAAAATGTAAAGTAAACACTAAACTTGAATAAATATAAAATAAATGTAGTGTCACTCCTAGCCACCCACCCTCGCTAGAGGCTAGGTGGGAGGAGGCTGAGGGTTTCTGTCGGATTATTTTGCTCCGGCAATATCCAGCAATGTGATCGCGTAGACGGAATCGGACGGTAGCACACGGGCACAGAGATCTATACTGGTTTGGGGCGCGGTGGCGCAGTAAACCCTACTCCAGTGGTGCGACTACTCTTGTATTTGTATGCTCAATTATAGGGACTGTTGCTCCTAGCTATAAGGTAGATTGGAATGGAGGAAGATGGATCCGAGCCCGAGGTCTCTACCCTTCTTTATATAGGCAGGAGAGGTAGGGTTACAGAGAGGGCGATTGGGCTAATAGATTATGTTCCGAGTTTGTTACACGATATGCGCAACTGATTGATCATAGCTATCATCTAGATACACCCACCCTGGTTTGCCTTGATCTTCACGTTGGTCGATCGCGTCAGCCCTTGCGGGCCTCCTCCTTGACAGCTGCTGGGCCGATAGTTTGGTGATGGTCACATATACGGGTGGTGTAGGTACCCCTGGCTCATATATCTGATAGTAGCCCCCGTAGGACTTAATGATAAGCATGTAGTTTTAGCCCTCGGGACATCGCAGTCTCCCCTGCAAGTTCTATGTACTGTAAGTACCAGTGAGCATTTTCATCGGGTACCGAAGATTTGAGCAGCGCAGCTTGATATTCCCAAGTATTGGGGAGCCAATATGTTACCGTTCGAGTACCAAGAGCATTTCTCGGGTAGCGAGAATTTTCTTCAAGCATCGAGTGGGGCGGCGGTACACTGTACATCAGGGAACGTAGCTCCCTGGCAGCTATAAGCGCCTAGCTCTGGTGGTACACCCAACATCAGGAACACATAGTTTCCTAGGTCTAGCCCTTGGGACGTTGTCAATGCCACGTTCGGGTGGTGGCATCAGATAACTGGAAGTATAGCTTCTAGGACACCCATAGACACTGTGGTAGGGTGGTATCACCGCTATACTCGGGAAGTCGGTTCTGAGGTATTTGAAAGGTCCTAATATGGCTAGAGGGGGGGGGTGTGAATAGCCTATTTAAAAATCTATAAATCAACTAGAGCAATTTGATTAGTATGACAAATAGCGTAATGCAAACTTGCTCTAGCTCTACAAGGGTTGCAAGCCACCTATCCAACAATTCTAGTTGCAATGAATACTTAGGCACACAAACTAGCTATGTAATTACTCACTAAGAGCTCTCAACCTTGCTACTCTAAAGAGCTCAACTAGATGAATGTAAATAATAAAGCAAGCTCTCAATTCTAATTACACTAAAGAGCTTGTATCAACTAGTTTGCAAGAATGTAAATGAGTGAGTAGAGTGATTATACCGACGTGTAGGGGATGAACCAATCACAAGATGAATATATAGCCAATCATTGGGAGAATGACAAAGAAGAGAGACAATCGATTTTCTCCCGAGGTTCACGTGCTTGCCAACACGCTACGTCCCCGTTGTGTCGACCAACACTTGGTGGTTCGGCGGCTAAGAGGTGTTTCACAAACCTCGTCCACACGATAGGACACAGCAAGAACCGACCCACAAGTGAGGTAACTCAATGACACGAGCAATTTACTAGAGTTACCTTTCGGCACTCCACCGGGGAAGGTACAACTCCCCTCACAATCACCGAAGGCGGCCACGAACAATCACCAACTCGTGCCGATCCTTCACCGCTGCTCCAACCGTCTAGGTGGTGGCAACCACCAAGAGAAACAAGCGAAATCCATGCAATAACACGAATACCAAGTGCCACTAGATGCAATCACTCAAGCAATGCACTTGGATTCTCTCCCAATCTCACAATGATGATGGATCAATGATGGAGATGAGTGGGAGGGCTTTGGCTAAGCTCACAAGGTTGCTATGTCAATGAAAATGTGCAAGAGATTATCCTTGAGCCGGCCATGGGGCTATAAATAGAGCCCCCATCAAATAGAGCCATTGTACCCCTTCACTGGGCAAAACACGCTCTGACCGGACGCTCCGTCATGCCGACCGGACGCCGACCCTCGGTCTCTGGTCGCCGGATGCCACGCGTCACCGTCACCGCTTTCAAACGCTGTTAAATCCGATTTCAACGGCTACGATGGACGCCGACCGGACGCTCGGCAAAAGCGACCGGACGCTGAAGCCCGGCGTCCGGTCGTTTCAATAAGCTCCCGAGGCATGTTTTTTCGACGGACACGTCCGGTCCACCTTGACCGGACGCGGACGGCGTCCGTGCTCAATCTAACCCATCATGTTGTCGACACTCGGCCGGACATGACGACCTTTCAAACATTCCGGTCATTGAGTGACCCAAATATCCGATCGAGAGACCGACGCCAAACATCATTTCGACCAACTCCATTTCAACTCTAACTTCTTCACCCTTGCACAAATGTGCCAACCACCAAAATTTTGCATCCCATGCAATAGAAAATAGACATTTCATTTTTCCAAAGCGCTAATCCCGTCGAAACAAGCTCGGCGGGGAGAGAGAGGGACCCAAACCCATCTCAACCCTGCAAACACCTTGTGCACATGTGTTAGCATATCTTCACAAATATTTTCAAGGGTGTTAGCACTCCACTAGATCCTAAATGCATATGCAATGAGTTAGAGCATCTAGTGGCACTTTGATAACCGCATTTTCGATCGAAGTTACACTCCTCTTAATAGTACGGCTATCTATCCTAAATGTGATCACACTCACTAAGTGTCTTGATCACTAAAAAACAAAATGGCTCCTACATTTTATACCTTTGCCTTGAGCCTTTTGTTTTCTCTTTCTTCTTTTCCAAGTTCAAGCATTTGATCATCACCATGCTATCACCATTGTCATGATCTTTGTCATTGCTTCATCACTTGGAGTAGTGCTACCTATCTCATAATCATCTTGATAAACTAGGTTAGCACTTAGGGTTTCATCAATTAACCAAAACCAAACTAGAGCTTTCAATCTCCCCCTTTTTGGTAATTGATGACAACCCTTATACAAAGATATGAATTAAAGTTCATTTGAATCCATGTTGCTTGCCCAAGCTTATTTACCATGTGTAAAGGGTATAGGCAAGTTTCATGAACTCCATATGGTAGTAATTGTCCCCCTACATATGTGCTAAGAGTTTGGATTGTAGCTTGCACATATGCTTAGATAGGAAATATAGGAGTCAATTTCTACCAAATGATGCTAAGGTATAAGAGATGGACCTTTGAAGCGTGATACCAATCGGAGTGCACCAATATACCATCCTTAGCACCATTAGTAACTAGACATACACAAAAACTAGAATACCCCATGAGATCAACATTAAAAGCAAGGGTCTAGTTTTCATAATGTGAGCATGAGTCTAGTTACTTTTAGCCTATGCATGCTAGTTTTTCATTTCATCATTCAAACCTATAACTAGCATACACCACACAAGCATGAATGTTGAAACTTGGAATTTGTACCATGCGAGCAAATATATGAAATGTTCATTCAAATGCATCATACAAGTTTATGAGCTTGCTCCCCCTATTTGTGTGCTCAAAATTTTAATTGGTCCCTTTCCTTTAGCATATCTCTTCCCTTATGTCCAATGCTCCCCTATCACTCATATCTTTGTTTCTCTCCCCCTTTGTCAACAATTAGCACAAAAGGCGAGCTTAAATTATGGATAGGTTGGGGTGAAACCATGTGAAATAAGGATCATTTTCTCAATTTTGGTTCAATCTAGATTACTTGCAAAAGATATTTAACTCGGTTTGATCCAAGGACAAGCTTCTTCACACCTCCAAATAAGGGTTATCTTGTACCATGTTGAGTTAAACACTTATAGCTCGTTTTCTAAATCAAACACTAGGTTTACAAGCCCACAAACATGTCATATGCTACCACTAGATCATTTCAAACATACAAGCAATAGTGGTACCATATAAGCATCAAATTCATTTGATTTTCATGAATGAGCCTAGGACATGATAGGAATGACAAGATGCTCTAAACAAGTCCTTAGTGATGAATGGATGACATGTCAATCAACTTTACCTTGCTTTGATCGAAGGAGAGGCATGTCATATAATGGGGGTGCATCAACACATATTGGAGAAGTCAAGTATGTTCAATTCATTTCTTAGCTTGCAAAACCTCTGCCATGGGCCAACCAGTTTTTCGGTTTCCCACAAAGGGCTACACATTCGCTGAAATAAGGTCCTTCGAGCTTATCCGAGCATTGGGAGATTTACATGACACCAAGTGTCAGAGGTTTTAGGATCAGACTAGTGACCCTCCCGAATACCCCCTGACTCTTAGTAGGGGTAGGGTCGATAGTGAACAAGTCACTACCGCTTTCACCTGCTGCAAGGGTGAGCCGGGCCGAGTACTCGACCTGAGTGTCAGGTCACTTGCCTGCACGGGCTCGGGCTATGATGTATCAAGATTGGGCCACTAAGGGCTCGTGAGTGAGTTTGCTTACCAGAAGCTGGAGCGTCGGGGCTCACGGCTCGCTTTCCCAAGCACAAGCACGTGTGGTTGGGATTCCACCCGTGCTCTGGTTCCTGCTTATATAAAGAAGGGGAGGCGTAAATGGGCATAATTTCATCTGTGCATTTATTAGGCTTACCTCCCTTTCTTTAACCTTTCGACTTTCTTTACCTTTGTTGCCTCAGATCAGATCCGATGGAGAGCGTGGGGAGCTCGAGGACAGAGGTTCCTAGACGGGCGGTTGTAGTAGAACCGATCAATTTATAAGAGCACAAGTACAATGGCAGCCCGCAAGCGGTCGCACTGTCATACTTGAGCCCATATAAAACCCGGTAGTCCATCGAGTACTGGGAAGGGTCTCAATTCAACCAACATACAACCAAGATCATACATGATTCAATATACATGTCACATGTTACATAAAGTTCACAAATATAGTTCATCCATCAGAGTACGAATTAAAGTTATTACAAACCACGTTCAGGTAAGATAGTAGCAGAAGCAAATTGAAAGTTTGAAACTAACATCTGCAACATTGTTTAAATATAGTGCCAGCTCATGATCACACTTCCACAAAAAGCATAAGAGAGGGATTAATAAGAGATGCCTGCCCAGGGCTTACTCCTCGTCAACGGTGGGACAGAAGCAATTCTTGCAATAGCCATGATAAACTGTACCATCTGCAATAATGGGAATAAAACCCTGAGTACAATAAGGTACTCAGCTCGATTTACCCGTCATAAACCAAAAATAAAGTGACTCCAAGGATTATGCAAGGCTTTATAAGTGAAGCTAACTTGATAACATTTTGCATAAAAAACCACTAATTCAGCTATACATTTTATAATTCGGTCATCAAGTTAATTATAGCTATTTATCTCTAGATTAGCAACTAACCTATGCCAAACATGTGGTATATCATTTAGTAGCATAACAATCGTAACCATAGCTTGTATAATAATTCCATGTTCATCATAACCATCATTCCATAATACAGTTACTATGATGTTGGTACTAGCCAAGTTTCTCACTGTCCGTGAGAGACGACGATTCGAATCAATTTCAACCAGTTGGAAATTTATTCCTAACACAAAGCCAGGCAGACCAGATCAACGGTCACCTTAGGTCACCTTTGGTATGACTCAGGTCCACATTTCATGGGTTCGCCCATCCCCGCACAATCAGGGACAACCAGCTGCCAGGACGTTCAGACCCGGCTTGCCCTTAGGCTCATGTCTGGTTCCCCGCACATCCTTACTACCATCCAAAGTGCACACTTTTACAGAATGAGACCCGGCCTGAGTTGAGCTACTCGGCTTCATAGTCGGAACGAGTTATTCGGCCAGCTAGTCAGAAGCGCCCAACAACGGTATGGTCCTTAATCGTCACAGACGGATTCACATGAGTCAACCTACACATAGACTCCGCCCAGCCTCCATTTACATTACCCCATGTTCTTTTCCACGATAGCAAATATAGCCAACCGTGCTTCGGTATCCACCTATATCTCGCAGGTGACAGGAAATCACCCGACTTCTATCGGTCTAAGAATGGCTAAGCATGGATTCGATCCTGGACCTACACAGCATTAAAGGTGTATATATCTAGACAAGGTAGTTCTATGCTTCAAGTGGTTTCAATTCAACTCTTATCACCTAATGCATCAAACATAAAAAACTCAAGTGATATTTTGTAAAACATAGGAGGCTTAAAATGCTCCGGGGCTTGCCTTTGAGGAAAGAGGTTGGCCTATGATCCGAGCACTCAGGGTGGTCCTCAAGAGTTTGCTCCTCTGCTTCTGGAGCTATGGCCTGAGGTGTCGCCTGCTATTCCTCCTCTTCTTCGTCATTGAACTCCAAAAGAGTTATCCCCTCGGATGATCCTATATGCATGATCATGGAATAAGATATCGTGGATGCATATATAACGACATGTATGATATGGTGGGGTATGATGAAATGCATTCTCATAGGTGTTTTCAACAGCATTATATTAAGGTGATAACAAGTTATATCTTATTTTACTGAGTAGGTGCATATCTCTTCTCTAGTAACTAAACAAATTCTCATCTAAGCAATTTTCTAGACTACAAGATAACAACCACTTGTTTTGACCATAACTAGAGTTATACACATCTAAATAATATGGTTATGGACATTATGGAAAGCTTATGAAATTTCCTACAACTTTCTATTAATCATGTTAATGTGATTCAGCAGTTATCTAGGTCAAACAATTCAATCTTTCAGATCTGTCTAGAGAGCAAGCATTTCTGACAGCAGAATTCTAACAACTATGATTCTTAAATCATAAAACCTATGATTATGACAATTTAACACAAGTTAGATAAGTAAGTTATCTACAACTTTATTATTAACAAGTTTCACAGAAAAGGTCATTATCATCATGAAATTATTACCACAATAGAAACTACACATGCAACCATCTAAGTGAATTATAAAACAATAATTAGCTAGTTGTCTACAACCAATCATTCCTAAGCCTATGTGATAACATCAACAGGCTATATGCATCATGGCTATATGCATCACAAACACCACAGAAAATATCATGGTTAAGCCCAATTAATTAATTTATTTTTATTTATTAATTTCTTTATATATCAAGGTGATTTAAAGGATAAATATTTCCAATGCTCAATAAATTCTGACAAAATTATAGTAGCCTACATATGACCCTAATAGTCTACTGTATAAATTTCATACCATTTGGATAAGTATATCCATCTCTACTAAAATGATAAGTTATATAGGCTTGTTTTAGCAAAAATAGTTTAGCCTAATGAAAAGTGTCAAGCAATAGATTCAATATTTTCCTTACTTTCCTCCTGGCACAAGAATACTATGTAAAAATTTACATGATCATATGTTATGTATTTTTACCCCATTTATTTTCACTACAAACTAGCAATTAATTTAGATTAAATAGGAAGACCATAATTCAAGTATAGTTAATGTAGGTTTAATATTTTCCTAGCTAGAGCATGTCAGCACAAGACCAGCAAAATTAAAATCACAATTTGATCACCTTTCTAGCTCAAGTTATGCAATTTACAAGATATAAACACATTTAGAAGCACTTATTTTGCTCAATTTAATTATACTAGAAAAATACCATAAATAGTAGATTTCATATTTTTATCAAATAGTACATTTCATGGTTAATCTAACAAAATTTGGTTCACCTCATTTGGACACTCCTAGCTCTAGATATGAATTTTTGAAATTTGTATGCAAATATGTGAAAATAATTCAAAAACAACTAAACCCTAAATGCTAGGTGCACCCGGCGTATACACCACAGAGGCACTGACGACTGGGCCACGCAGGTCAACTGACCTCCACACGACAGAGAGAGAGAGGCAGGGGCCAGCTTTGACCGGCGAGAACTCGCCGACGACGAGGTCATCGGCGACGAGGTCAGCACCAACATGTTCCCCATCCTATTCCACATCTACAGGTACCCTAGGTTTGCTCGGAGGATCACCGAGCTAGCTCACCGGCGAGCATTGCGGCTCGGCGGCGGTGCGCGGTGGTGCTCCAGCCATCCCCGATGACGGCATGGCCAGACGAGCATGGCTACGACATCTACAAACCCTAGGCAAAGCTCTACAACGTCGATTAGGTCAGGGTGGAGCGACAGCGAGCTTGGCTGCATGCATGGTGGCACGACGGTGTGAGCATGCGGTGCGCAGTGGCGTTCCGGCATTGGTGTGCCGGCGTTGGCTCAACAGCCAACGGTGTGACCTAACCCTAACCCTACACTATCCCTAACAAGCAGAATGTGTGAGCGAGATGGCTCGGTGGAGCAGCATGGCCACAACGAGCGCAAGCTCGGCGGTGCGCTTCGATGAGGGTGCAGCGATGGCGGACTTGCCCTTAGGTGTTTACCTTGGCATGGGCTAAGGCGATGTGTGGTCGGCGAGGTGGAGGGGGAAATGGCCGAGCGGTGTGCATGAGCTATCGGGGAATGGTGCTGTGACGGTGGTGCGTGAGCTCGGCGGTGATGGCACAGTGTGCGGTGGCTTTGCTCTGGCGCGGCGAGAGAGAGGCGAAGTGAGGCAGAGGAGCACGAAAGCGAGCGAGCGAGGGAGGGCAGCGGCGTCGCGTGGCTTTGTTGCCCACGTCGGCCTGACCGGTGGGGCTAGCGCATGCATACGGCCACCACGGGGCACACGCGGTGCCAATTCAAACGTCATTGAACCCGACTAACAGCGCGACTTCATGACTCTATAACTCCTAATCCGTGACAAATTTTTGAAAACTTCCTTAATCAAATTTGTAGAGCTAAGTGAGTACTACAAAAATACTTAAAGGAGTTTGGCCTAATTTGTAATGGTTTTCAAACTACGAAGCTCCAAAGTAGAGTACTTTGAAACTGTAGTCAGCACATGACTTAGCAAAATTTTCTAAGTTTCAAAACAACATTTTGTTGATTTTTGTGAGCCCTATTTGACTAAGTTAGACACTGATTCAGCTCATGACCCTTAAATAAAGTTTGTTACCCTTGATGTGAACTACAACTTTTATTTAAGTCACATAGCCATGTAAACAATCTATGGTACTGTTCAACTTTGGTCAAACTAGCATCATGAAAATGACATTTCAAAGTACACCAACACTTAGAAGCAAAATTGGTCCATGTCGTAAATATAAACATTGTTCCAATTATCATTCTAGATGTGTCTAAGGTGTTTTCATGACCTCACAACCATTTCATACATTGGTCACATATGATTACAAGCATATGTAAGTATATAAGCAACATCACATGTGATAAAGAGAAGGTAAATGAAATGAAACTTCATATGCTCATGCTCATGAATGCTTGGATGATGCTTATGCTCATGAAATGCAAGTGCCAAATGCAAAGCTTAACACTGGGGTGTTACAGCGGCGGCCAAGCGCTACCCACCTATCTGGCCTGCCTTCATCGGGTGAGTTCTTCGGCGAACCCGAATCTGGTGAGCCAGGGTTTCTTCTCACTGGGTGTTCTCCTAGGCTTCCAACATTTGAAGACGCAAGTCCTCCTCCTTCTCTCGATTCGCCAAATGGGGCCATGGCTCTGCCGGCAGCCGTGGTAGTCGAGGATGAGGTGAGCCATCTCTAGGCACAGCTAGAAGTCGTGTGAGAGACGATAGCTAGGTCAGAGTGGGAGGCGGCTACCATCGGGAAGTCCCACGCCGAGGCCTAGTCGCAACTTCTTAGTGAGTTCCCAGTGAGATTTCCTGTTTGTTCTTCTTGAGATGTCTTGTCTTGATGAGGGGTTACTCTGCTTGTGCTTTTTAGCCACCAGAGAGCAACTAGCTGTCGCTCAAGACAAGGCGGTGAGGCTTCGTGAAGCCAATGCCGTGTTGATCCCGTAGGTGACGGAGGCGGAGCGCGACCGTGACGTTGCTGCGGTGAACTCATCCGCCACGGTGGTTAGAGCGGGCCAATACCGAGATCTTCATGCTACCTTGTAGGGAGCGTGTGGCAGTGTTATTGATGTGCTCTCGCCGGTGGGGGTAAGTGTCAAGGAATGCCTTGGCAATGTACCAAGGTGGTTTGTGGAAGTGATCTACCACGCGATTCGGCATGGAGCCACGTTGGCGCTGGTGGCCGCTACCCTCTAGAGCGGCGAGGACCTTCATGACATGATGACCAGGTTTCCTCTAGTGGAGAAGATGGAAGACATCGGTGCTCTGGCCGTGGAGTTTAGGAGTGCGGCGGGTGCCATTACCGAGTACGAGAGAGTGGAGGATGTTATTCGTTCTGCTCCTCATGAAGTGTAAATTGCATTAGCCTAGAAATAAAGACTTTTGCATTTTGTGTTCATCTGGGTAATCGCTTCGCGACTCGTGTAGTACTTGGTTGTAGCCCCTGAATCAGCATGATAGGTTAGCATAACGTATCGCGGCGATTGATCGGAGCCCCTAACACGCTGTGCCTGAACGTGGTGTGACCTTAGAAAAGTTTTTTGATCGTGTAGCCCCTTAGTACCCTGGTAGGTGATCAGTGTGACCTGCCGGGGTGTTTTGTTTAAGCTCGACAGCATTTTGACTTTGGTGACGTAGTCTAACACTTTTGCAACGAGTTGGTGGTTGCACCGCCCGAGAGCTATTCCTTAGTATAAGGTTACTTCTTTAAGTGTAGAACCATCGCAGCAAGTCGGCGTTCCAGGTGTTTGTGTAGACTTCACCTTTCATGTTTGCTAGCTTGTATGTTCCCGAGTTCAGTACTTCAGCCACGATAAATGGTCCTTCCCAAGGAGGAGAAAACTTGTTTTCCCCTTGGTGGACTGGACCCGTCGCAAGACTAGGTGGCCTTGCATGAAGTTTAGTGGTTGAATGTGCTTACTGTGGTACTTGCGTAGCTGTTGCTGATACTTTGTGGAGTGGACAAGTGCCATTCCGTGGTGCTTGTCGAGCCTATCGAGGGAGTCCTGTAAGGCTTCCTCTGCTATGTCCTTGTCATAGGCATGGACTCGGGGAGAGGCATAGCCAATCTCCACGGGGAGTACCACGTCTACGCCATAGATGAGAAAGAAGGGAGTGAACCCTATTGGTCTGGTAGGAGTGGTTCATAGGCCCCACAGAACTGGCTGAAACTCCTGGACCCATCTTCCCTTAAACCTCTTGAGTTTCTAGAAGATCCGAGGTTTGAGGCCATGAAGAATGCAACCGTTTGCCCTCTCTACATGTCCATTGGTCTGTGGGTGGGATACTGAAGTCCATCTTACATTGATCTACCATTTGTCGTAGAAGTTGACAAATGCACTTCCAATGAACTAGGTGCCATTGTCACTGATGATCGTGTTCATGACCCCATACCGTGTATAACCTCTTTGATGAACTCGACCGCTGCCTTCGAGCTGGCTTTAGCTATAGGTTTGGCCTCGATCCACTTGGTAAACTTGTCAATCATGACAAACAAGTGATCGAAGCCCTCGGGGGCGGCCGGGAGTTTCCCGACGAGGTCAAGTCCCCAAATGGCGAAGGGCCACATGATCGGGATTGTTTGGAGCTCTTGGTAGGGTATGTGTTTTTGCTTAGCCAAGAATTAGCACCCTTCACAGGTCCTCACGATCCGTTCCACGTCTTTGACCACAATGGCCAAGAAAACCCTTGTCAAAAGTCTTTACCTACCAAAGTATTTGGTGCTGCATGGTGGCCACAAGCCCCCGAGTGGATATCTCGTAAGAGCCTTATCCTGTCTTTGTGGGAATGCACCGTTGTAGGATCCCACTCATGCTTTTATGATGAATTTCATCATCCGTCAAGACATAAGATTTGTCTTTTTGACGTACCTGATCGGCTTCATCCCTGTTGATGGGGAGGATGTGTGTTGTAAGTAGTCAATGAGCTCCTGCCCATTCTAGGTTAGAGCCTATGGCCTTTGTGATAGCGAGTATGCTCAACTTTGGGGGAGGTTGGGTCTCAACTTTCTAGCGGGTCGAGGGTCTCGTGAGCTCGTCGAGAAACACACCGCCCGGGGGCATGTCTCGAGTTGAGCCGATCCTAGCGAGGCTGTCATCCTCCTCATTGTCCCTTCGAGGGATATGGCATAGTTCGAGTCCATCAAACTTTGCCTCGAGTTTCCTGACCTCGGCGCAATAAGCTTCCATTTTATGGTCATGGCATGCCAAGGCTTTCATTACTTGCCCGACGACAAGTTTAGAGTCACCCGAGGTGACAAGTCTCCTGACCCCAATAGTGAATGAGGTTCGTAGCCCATGGAGCAGGGTCTCGTACTCTGCTATGTTATTGGTAGTGCCCTCAAAATTCAAACGGAGCACATACCTCATTCAGTTCCCGCTGGGGGAGGCCAAGACAACTCCCGCTCCTGCTCCTTATAGCATCAAAGAGCCATCAAAGTATATGTTCCTATACTCCGCATCGGCTGCGGCTGGGTCGATGTGTGCTTCTGTCTACTCGGCGACGAAGTCCACCAGGGCTTGGGATTTTAAGGCGGTATGTGGCACATATGTGATGCCATATGCCATGAGTTTCATAGCCCATTTGGTGATCCGCTCGGTCGCATCCCGATTGCTGATGATCTCTCCTAGCGAGAAGGAGGTGACCACAGTAATCGGGTGTGCATCGAAGTAGTGAACCCGCTTCTTTGCCAAGTACACTCCATAGAGTATCTTTTGGATGTGTGGGTAGCGAGTCTTGCTCTCAGCTAGTATTTGACTGAGGAAATATACCGGCCACAGAATGGTTTGGATGTGGCCTTCTTCTTTTCTCTAGACAACTAAGGCATGCTAACCACCTGAGTGGTAGCCGCGACGTATAGAAGTAGAGGCTCTTCTTCGTTGGGATCCACCAGGACGGGAGGTTTGGTAACAAAGTCCTTGATGTCATCAAAGGCCTTTTAAGCCACCAGAGTCCATCTCTAGTATGGAGTCTTGCGCAAGAGTTTGTAGAGGGGGAGTCCTCTTTCGCCTATCCTAGAGATGAACCAACTTAAGGAAGCCAGACATCCCATGAGTTTCTATGCATCTCTTAATGCTCAAGGAGGTCCAATATCAAGGATGGCCTTGACCTTCATTGGATTGGTTTCAATCCCGCGAGCCGATACAATATAGCTGAGTAGTTTGCCAGATGATACCCCAAAGGTACACTTTTCTGGGTTAAGATTGATTTTGAACTTCCGAAGGTTGTTGAAGGTTTTCGAAAGATCTTGAATAAGGTCCCCAGCTTTTGATGATTTTACGACGATGTCATTGATGTAAGCCTCGGTGTTTCTGCCGATCTATTCATGAAGACAGCGCTTCATGCAGCACTGGTATGTTGCTGTTGACATAGAATTTTTGTCCCGTGTCGAGGACACACGCAACAAGACGGAAGGGTCTGCTCGATGGAGCTATAGATCCGCCTAGCTTCAGCGCAGGGGCGGTCGATCCTACGCACTCCTCCCGAGACGTGCCAGTCAATTTGACCCTATAATTGACAAGGAGAGAAAGTTCATCAGTGATTAAGGGCAGAACTTGCCGGTGTTGCTAGACAGTCCTGAATGTGCAGCTCTGAAAGCCGATATGAAAGGAGATCGACTAAATAGTCAATTCCAGCATATTCATGAGAATAAATCGGTTAAAGCTCATTGGGTTGTATAAGAGGAATCGGTTATCATTCAGGATAAATGTCGTTATTTGAACAAATATTAATCAATGGGAATAAGATGTCAACAATGATTGGTTTATGCCAAGCCAATGTGATGTAGACTAGGCCCGATCTTCTGAAAGGTATGATAGCATCGATTGGTGGAGACTCGATGTTCACGATCTAGGCTTCAAACCAAGACTGATTTGGACCCCGCAATCGTTACACCACTGCTCCGTTGGTTGTCAACCACGCGAACGCGATTGACCTCGCCGAGAAGGCTTTCCTGCAAGCGAATCGAGAACACAAGCAAGAACGGGATGAACGCAATATGAAATTGCAAATAAATATGAGGCTTATGAAAATAAAGAGTTCAAGTCTTTGTTCGAAAGGACTAATCGCCACAGGCGAACGCGATCAAGAACTAGGGCCCTGGTTCACAGCAAGCAACCTTGGCGGCACAATTGCAGCAAAACGATGTCTATTTCACAAGAAAATCAAGAGCTAAACAAAACCCAAACCCTAAGGAGAGTGATGGCTACTAATTATAGAGTCTTGGGCATCACCCCCCTGGACACGCCCCCTAATGGGCCCAAACATGATACACGGTCCAACGGACCAAAAGACGGTGTTGCAGCACCCTGGTAGATTCTAGATGCTGAGTTGTTTTGAGGATTCCTATTGATTCTGAAGGTATTTTGATGTGACACCACTTGTATTAGCTTCCTTATCAAATTATCTTTCCATCCATATGTGGATCGTCGAAAACGGAGTCCGGATGCGTCCTGGGTGACCACTTTAAGGCAGAGTGGTCCTAGAGGCCGGGGCAGACTCAAACTTGAGTTGCTTTGGGCCTCCACCTCGGGGACTCGAACCGAATTAGCCTCGGACCTTCTTCTTGACTTGGACACCCTTGCTGGCCTCCTACCCCTCCATTCCATGCGCCAAACATGGTCAAATGCATGGGTGTCATGTCCTCATCACAATGATTACAAGTAACCGAACCCCTTTTTATATAAAGAAACAATTCAACACCACTTAACCGTTTAATAAAGATAAATCTAATGAACATATTAGATCTCATCTATCGCTATGACTAGTGAGGCATGAGGCAGAATCATGCAGGCCGTAGAAATAACAATAGACTCGACGACCCTAACTCATTACTAATATCAGTGGGGCAAGAGGTAGAATCATGCAGGCCGTAATACAATAATAAGATCATGGGGCTAACATATCTTTCAACCTATCTTTACTTCAATGGTCTCGTGATGCGAACTATTCATGAAAGCTCTCGATATCGGCTAAACAGCCAATTCAGGCATAGCGCACAGTTAAAGTCATGCCTTATTAGGAATAGATCTATCAAATAATGATCCCCACTCCATGGTGCTAACAGTTTGGTGTGAGGCAGAATCACACAGGCCATGATAACGGGCCATGGAACGGTTCTCTCTAGCCAATAAATCTACTCAAGACGCAACATGCTTTAACCGCACGCTATGCACGATCAAGATTGACGTAAAACAGTCGATAAAACATAACTCATTGTTTAATGTATAGATTAGATCAGTTTTAGATTAACAAACGATGGGCTAAACAAGATGTAAGGCCGATCTAGATCAATCCTAATCGAGCAGAGTGATATTGTTGTAATTTAGATAAATAATGAAAGCAATAAGTAATATCGGTAACTTAATGAATCTACCAAAGACTGCCATTCTAAGATACAACCGATAACTTGACCTTGATCTAGTTCATGCAATGGGGGTCGATCGGATTGATGCAGCCATATTTGAACTAGGCAAGAATCGATAACTAACTTATACCAGAGTCACAGTGGAGGTCGACTAGATCGATGCAGCCGTACGAACAGAGGTATAAGCCATGATGGTACTTACAACAAGCAGTGGAGGTCGACCGGATCGATGCTGCCGTACTTGCTGGAGAACTCACCGAGATCTACTCTACTCCTACTCCTAAGGGGTGGCTGGAGCCGAAAAAGTAAATGACTTGTATATTGGATTGATTGTTGTCTTTTTACAATAGCCGGGGCTTGATATTTATACCCGGGACCTACACATGACTCCTATCTAAGCACGACTCATCACAATTTTTGACCCTAAAGAAAACATTCCTGATTTAAGATAACTTGGACTCTAATCTTTCCCTTTTTGTAGAGTCCAACATGTCTCGTCCTGGCACCGAACATAGCCTTTGTCGTTATCCGCTGGCGCTATCTGAAGAAAGCCGATCCCTGTTTTTGTATCTGAATCAGCTGGTTCTGATCTGCATGCAATTGATTCCTTGATGACATAATCTTGGGAGATTTTGAGTCCTTGCGACTCTTCTTCCAAATTTTGGTGTAAACACATGCCCCCTAATTTTGGGATAAAAGTAATTTTATTCGAAAATTATCATGTCTGTATCCCTGATTGGTCCATAGTCATGGGTAGAGAACCTTGATCTAGGGTCCACTGTTTGTCGCCGCTTGCGTCCACTCATTTGCCTATGCCTCAAAACTTTTTACAAAAGCGTCACTGCTTCACGGGCACTTGGATTCATCTTCCCAGGCCAGCTATAAAATGCCTATCTGACCCTGGCGAGAGCAACTCAACAATTCAGCCATATTTCTCCTCTACCTGCCTCCTCGAGTGCTCTCGACTCCGCTGGACCCTCCATGGTCTATCCTTTTGCTATGAAGATCAGAGCGGCTAGAAGAATTCTTGTGCATAGGGCGATTGTGTCTTCCATCTTAGCACCTTGTCGAGCAAGAGAATCAGCTACTGCGGTTAGAAGAATCCTTGTGATATTGCCTGGGTCTTCTCTCGATGCTCGCAGAGCTGTTCTAGTGTTTGCAAAGGCTAAAATACGTGGACACTTTCCCCTTGTTTGCTTAATCAAATGCCCACAGGGAAAGCCACAAGCTTCTTTCCAGCGGCTTTGAGAAATCAGTTGGGCATTTGTTAGACAAGCGGCCTTTTCCTTCCCTGTCGCAATTTTATTAACGGGCCGATGTGATTTGGTTTATGATGACTTTCGGTCTTGTGGGGATTTGAACTTCCTTCAATCCAAAGAGGCCATTGTGGGTTGATTGTTGGTCAATGTAAATCTTTTGCATCTATCTCATGGCATTCTGTAATTTGGGAGAGCAATAAGTCCGAATCTGTTATTTCTTCGTTATCTGTTCCCTGAATTCTCGGAACGTCGATCCTTTTTCGTATCTGATTCCAATTTCACACCACTGGCAAGATCTATCTCTCTACCTTCCTAGGCTATATATACAGGCTATGGCTGGGGTTCAAAAAACAACTCGCTTCACCTCAAACCTTCCACGACCTTAGTATAGTTCCTGCTTCTTCGTAGGCTTGAGATCATGGAGAATAGCAAGAAGTTCACCGAGGAGGCCCTCAACGACCTGCATCATTGCGTCTGCGCCTTCATCGTTAGGAGGGTACAACTCATGGTGCCCCCACTGCCTCGGGTAATAGGACCGACTCCGTTCGGCCTTTAGGGTCCTCTTCGTTAACAGGTCGTTCCCAGCTCCCTTGTTATCAAAGGAGGAGGATTGACAATGATGATCTACTTGCCTCCATTGATCGGCATGGCCAGAGTCTCGATGAATGTCTCTCCCCCCGCAGAATCGGCTTTGGCCATGGTTCGATGTCGATCACCTCCTGAGGCTGATTCTGTGGAGGGTAGGCTGGCTAAGGCTGAGGCCATAATTATGGGTGAGACTTCTGTTATATCTTCTACTTCCTTCTAGTTTCATCTTCAAGACTCTGATCATCTTTCCTTTGAATCTTTTAGATTTGTCTGCTCAACTGGAGAGCCTCCGATTGGTTGCAGAGCACGTGGCGGGATTTGTCAACGCCAGAGGCGCCGTCCCGGTGGTTCGCCTGTACGACATCCCGAACCGTGTCAGAGAGGTCGCTTTGCATGGCGTTCACCATGGTGCTGTGATGGCATTGGCTTCTGCGCAAGTCCATTCTGGCCATGAGCTTCGGTTCCTTCCCCATGGCTTCCTAGTTGCGGTGCACCCTGGGGATCATGAACGCCTGATTGAGGATTTCTTCAGTGTTGCAAACTCTGTAGCCTTTATTTCCCTTGCCGATGATATAATAGCCAAAGTGTTTTCCGACCCTTAGTTTGTAACAGGTGATATTAGCAAACAATTCCTCTGTCATACTATATGCATTACTCTGTCCATGTTTGCTTTGCTCCTGCGGGTGATACACATTGTACCGGCTTTTACCCTTCTGGGTTTATTTTCGCACCAGAAGCGATACCCTTCTGGTATTGGCTATTAGAGCTATCAACCGAGCAAATTAGTTGTCAAGTATTAATCCAAACGTTAGGGTAATATTCCTTTAAATATTCCCCATCCGATTGCTTCACCGAATCCTTCTTTTCCTTTAGGTGTTTCCAAAATACAAATATTACCCGACGCACATCGCTTGATCCGATGAGGTTCTTTCCAGTTAGGTGACCATTTGTCGGATTTACTGCCTTTTGACCTGATCGACAATCTTACTTTCCAGACCAAGTCTCCTTCAGAGAGTTGCTTAATCGCAACCTTTTATATTTTACAAACCTCGGTTCAATGTTTTTCAAGGGCATGCAGCCGAAGTCAACTCAAGTCTTTTAAGTTATTCATCATAATATTCTGGTAGACTTTGGCTGATAAATCACTCTGCAACATAACACGCCTTGATCCAGTTTGAACTTCCCAAGGAAAGACTGCATCGTGTCTTTGCACAAGTTCATAAGGCGATCAATTCCTTTACTCTTGGTCATCAAGGGCAATCCATTCCTAGCCTTCTCCATAGTTTTGTCTCCCTTTTCCATTTTTGAAGATCAAGTCCTTTGTTCCGGCTGAAGAACCAATTTTGAAAATAGCCGATTCCAGACTCTCAGTTTTGATTCTATCCAAGTCTGAAAACACGACCTTTATTAAGAGAGCCCTTCGATCTTCCATCCTTAGTCATCTAGCGCCACATTCTCTTCGACATTGGTGAAGTGGTGTTTCACCTTCTATTAATTGTGGTTGCCTTTTGCGCGTCCTGAGGCATCCGCCTCTTCGCTTCATGTCTTCAAATACCAACCGAGGGCTTCGTCCTCAAACACATCTCTATTCGCAACTGCTCCTTCGCTCTCTTCCACCAGCCAAAAACCCTGCAACGGTTTTCTTCCTTTCTTCCATAGATCCAATCATTCCCCATGGCCAGCGAAGATAATCGAGGTAAGCGCACAGCAGAGGAACTCCCGGCAGAAGACATGCCGATGAACCAGCGTCTCCGACGCATGAGGTGAGATTGGCAACCTCTGTTCATGATGATGACCTATTCTGACTCGCCTATAGGTTCGTTGCGAATGACAACCTTCATCCTTTCCCCAGGATCGGCGAACCCACTAATGCTGCTTCTTCCGCGCCGAGTTCATCATCGGGTTCTTCCAACTCATATGACGGTGATGATGCCTGACGCTTCTTCTGAGAATGGAGGGCAGTCGAGGACCGCTATTCTGAGGAGATTCAGAACAACGGCCAGCTGGAGATTCGTCTAGGAGTCTTCCAAGCGGTCCTTAATGCGGCTGAGGAGGAGGCCAGCACCGTTCGAGTGCGTCCGGCTGAGTCTGACACCGCGGTAGCAGGTAAGATGAGCACCATGAACATTTCTATTCTGGTTTCCATCACCTTCGTCTTGATATTCTTCTGCAATCGCCAGCTCAAACGGTGCAACTGGAATCTCTCCAATTGGCGGCAAACGCGACCATAGACACCATCAATGCGAGGGGTTCCCTCATTGACGCTCGTCTCCAAGACATCCTGGCCCACATCCAGGAGATTGCTCTTCATGGTGTTTGTCACGGCGCATCGGTGGCGCTAACTACGGCACAGGTCCAAACCGGGCATGATCTCCATGCCATGGAGGTTGGCTTCCCGATTGGCGATGGCCCTGAGGGGCATGAAGATTTGATAGAAGATTTTACCATAGCAGTAGAGGCCATCGTGGACATCACATCCGCTCAGGATGTGGTGAACAAAGTCTTCGACTAGATTGTACTTAGGGGATCCAATGAACAAAGACTTCTCTTTCATGAATGCGCCTTAGTGCAATGCCTTTGTGTATAATTGTTTTTGCTTTTTGTTTTTGCTCTATAGGCGATACATATCGTATAGGATTTTATTGTCTTTGAAGATTTTCACTTTTTTGAACTAGAAGCGATACCCTCCTGGTACCGGCTATTAGAGCCGAGAACGAATCGGCTATCGAATGTTGATCAGATGCTAGGATAACATCCCTTTATGTATTTTGCCGTAGAACTTTTCATACCAAAGGTTAGACGATTGATAAACCCAGGTCAAGTATCCAATTAAACGAAACAAACCTTTTTTAAGAAATCCATTAACTCTGAATCACACTTACACTTTGACTCAGCATTCATATACGTCGGCCTAAACCCATCTTCAAGACTCAATGCTTATTTTCCCTTTAATCCCATGGCCGACGTGAAGCCATGACTTTTCTACTAAAATAAACTCTCAGAGCCGATCGCTTGTATTAGCTGTTGGCTTTCATTGCTGATCTTAATGAAGCCTCCTTCCCATGACTTGTCAGAAAAACATTCAAAGTCTCCTAGTTCCCAAAAGACTAGATCGGCTGTTGCGATGCTCACGGACTCATCAGCGCGAACCAATTCGACGTCATCTCCATGCCATTGAATCAAACACTGATGCATGGTTGATGGTATGCAGCAATTCACATGAATCCAATCACGACCGAGGAGCAAACTGTAAGACCCTTTCCTATCGATGACGAAGAATGTAGTGAGGAGAGTCTTGCTTTCGACTGTTAGCTCGACGTTTATTGCCCCCCGGGTCTTAGACATATTGCCCCCGAAGTCTTTAAGCATCATGTCAGTCTCCATTAGATCTTTTGGCCCTTTGCCAAGTTTATGAAAAGTAGTGTAAGGCATAAGATTGATAAAAGCACCTCCGTCTACCAACATTGTTGGTACAGAAAGTGACCAACTAGTGAATATTTGTAGTTTTGCTGTACGTTGTGATCGGAGGTGGCCTAGCACTTAATGACACATGATTTATACTAGTTCAGGCAACGTGCCCTACGTCCAGTGCGGGTCGTCGGAGTCTGCCTTCCGGGTCGTGCCGCTCGCCACCCGGTATGTTTCCTTTTGTCGCTTCTTCGATTCTTGCTGGTTGAGTCTTTTTGGAGTGTGGCTTACCCGCGATTCTTGTCAGCGGCCTGGGGATGCCGAGGTTGAGCATCGCCTCGACCCCTGTGCAGGAGGTTTGGAGGCCCACACTGCAGCGTGTGGCGGCGAGCGAAGGGGGCAGCAGGGTGGCGGCGGCGAAGCCTTCCCTCCCGGGGGTGGTGCCTCTCGGGGCGGCTGCTGATAATGTGGCAGCGGTGGCGACGTTGTTGGCCATGATCCCGGTGTGGATGGTGAGGGTTGAGGCGGAGGTAACTCTCGTGGCCCCTCCTCTGCCGGGCGCGGTGGAAGAGACGAGGGAGGGTGAGCCCCCTACCTCACCGGGTGGAGGGCCGCACGACGCCTCCTTGCCGTCGAAGCCGAAGGCGCCGGAGGGAAGTGCGGCCGGGACAGAGTTGGGATGCGTGGCGGCGTCCCGCGCGAATGAGGTGGTGGAGATTCTGTCTAACGATGAGGCGGATGCCGTGGTGAAGCCACCGGTGTCGCCGCGGGAGTTGGCGGTGTCACCGCGGGAGCTGGTGGTGGTCCAGTCGGAGGCTGGGCCCTCCGGCGGTTCGTCGGAGGGTGACCTAGAGTGGCCCTTCCCAGAGGACCCGTCGAAGGCGAGGTTCGTCCTCCGGGATTCCCGGGAGTGCCAGCTCTGGGACATTTTTGGGGGGCAAGGGCATGACGCGGTGTCCGAGCTCACCAAGCTATCCGCGAGGCTCGATAGCGCTCGGAAGCAGGCTCAGTTCGCCTAAAAGTTGGTTGAGGTTGACCTATAGCTCGCCGTGGAGGTGAGTTTCCGGTACTCACCCTTACCCTTTGAATCTTTCATCGGTTGTTTTTAGCATGCCTGTTTTTCACAGGAAATAAGGAAGGTGTCGTCCCGCAAGTCCTACTTCCTCTGGGCGGAACATGCCCAGATGGACGAGCTTGAGCGTCGGGTGGAGTTCGCCTGTTGTGAGTCCCAGGTCCAGGCGGCCGAGGTGGCCGCAGCGCGGGTGGAGGGACAGGGTGCGGCGGAGCGGGCGATTACTGCCGAGCAAGGGCTCGAGGCGGCGAAGGTCCGCCAGGAGGATACTGAAGCATGGCTGCGGACGTCCCTGGCAAATACCGAGGCAGTGCTTCAAGAGGCCTTGGCGGACCTTGAGCCAGAGCGGGCTACCCTAGAGAGGGCATAGAAGGCCCTGGAGGCGGAGCAGAGGGCCTGGTTAGAGGCGGATCAGGACATGCTCGCGCTCTAGAGCTAGGTGATGGGGATGGAGGACGCGAGTGCCCGGCTGCATGAGCAGGTGGCTCGGTAGGCAGAGGATTTCTGAGTTTGTCGCCCTTCCTCCAGAGCTGGGTGAAAAGGTGAAGGTGTTGGAGCGAGACCTGGAGTTGTCCAAGGCGAGCTTCATCCGGAACGCCGAGGAGCTGGCCAAGTCCCGTGAAGAGCGACGTGCTCTCAAAGGGGATCTCGACTAGGTCCACAACATTGCCCGGCTCATCATCTCAGAAATCTTTGGGTCGGCGCCAAGTACCAGCGCGCCCGCGGTCCAGCTGGCGGAGGTCCCGGACGTGGTCAAGGACCTTGTCAGGAGCGGGCTATTTTATGGAGCGTCGGGGGTGCTGACTTCGGTGGTGACGCACCACCCGAACCTGGACTTCGACACTATCTGTAGTGGGTATGCTGAAGGTCTGAGCATGGAGGACATCCAATCAATCGGGGTGAGCTTGCTGCCGCACGCGCGATCGGTGTCAGAGCAAGTCTCCGCCGAGTGGGTGATGGACGTTCGCCGTCAAGACATGGCCCAAAGCATGCATGGAGAGAATGCTTCCGAGCCTGCGGATAGCCCGGAGCCTGGTTCAGGGGGAAATGTCACCTCGGCCTCGATCGAGCCGAACGTCGTGCCGCCGGGGAGTGAGCAGCCTACGCTTTTGTCGGTCGTGCCGCCAGCAGATGCCACCGGGTCGGTTTAATAGCTTGCATAATATAAGTAGTTAGTAAACGTAAAAAGTTTTAAGTTCGTGGGGGAGCCCCCATGTAAGACGTTCGTGGTGTGTTTTAATGACTGCAATCGGTTTTTGTTTTTGTGATGGAGTTGCTCCGTTCAAGGAAGCTTGTTCCCTTTCGTTCCTTAGTTTTCCCTCAGCATAATTTTGTTTTTTACTTCTTTCTTTCTCGTACCTGCCTGTTTGTCCCGTGGGCTGCAACCTTGTGAGCACGAGGCGTGGCCCGTGAGGCTTGGCTGCTCGTAACCATAGGAAAAGGCGGGGTGCGATCAGTCGGAATGTTTTAAAGCAAAGCTACGTAAGGCAAATCAAAAGAATGAACCGCCCTTCTGTTCGGGTGGGAAGGAGTTTTCTCCATACGACAGTGAACAAAAACAGAGAGGTAGTATTGCCCCCTAGTGGAGCCCCCGAGCGCCCCGAGCCAAAAAGTGTTCGGGTCGGGGTGCTCTTACAGGAGCGTACGTTTAGTGAATAATGGTAAGACTGAAACTTAGGGAAAGGAAAAAATGACATAGTTGTTCCAAGCGTTCGGAGAGAATGTCATCGTCATTGTCTTTCAGTCGGTAGGCGTCCGGTTGGATCAATTCAGGCCTCAGTTGTCTGGATCCTCGCCCGATGTCCCCCCTTCTTCTATTACTGCTTCTTTGCCTTTTTCATTCCTTGGCCAGCCAGTCTACCTCAGCAGGCGCTTGAGGAGCTGGCAGTCCTTGTAGAGATGGTTGATGGGATAGTTATGGTTGGTGCACGGGCTCTCCATGAGCTCGTGGAAGTGTCCCGATCGGTCCTGCTGGGGCCGCATGCCCAGGTGATCGGCCGTGGTGACCGACGTGGAGTTAGCCGGTCGGCGGTGATCCTTTCTGTTCTTTTTCCCCTCTGCGTGGAGGGACCCTCGTCTTGATCCTGGCGCTTGGCCTTACCTTTTCCGTGGCCTCCGTTAGAGCACGGTAAGATCGGCGCTTGCTGGGGGATGTGGGCAAAGGTTGGTGGTCCTAAGCCATCAGTGCTGGGACTCCGGTCGCTCGCTGCATGTGCCTCGGTTCGGTCCGAGCCAGCGTAGATAGGCGGTTGGTGTGGAGTGGTCGCCAGGTCAAGATGAGGTGCCGTTGCAGCCTCATGTGCCGCGCTTAGCGGTTGTTGTGGTGACAGGGTGTACTGCCCCATCTGTTGTGTCCTGTTCCCTGGACGGGGAGCGAGGTCACGAGTCGACGTCGCGACACGGAGCATTCCGCTTGTTGAACGGTGGCGGTCTCCACCAGTGCCCGGAGGTTCCGGTGGATCACCCATTCACGAGGGTCGTTTGGCTCGGACAGGCCGCGCAGGAGCATAACCGCCGTTCGTCGGTTCGCGCGCACGGGGCGCGGTGTAGCGCGCTGAGCGCGCTGGCGCTGTTGGTGGCTGATGCGGCCGCTGTCATCGTAGTTCCTCCTCGTGCTCACATGGGAGCTCGGAGGTCTCCGTATGAGGGCCCGGAGGGGCTTGAGTCCATGAGGACTCCGTTGCCCCTGGTGGCTGTTCTAGAGCGTCCGTCATGGTGTACTCCCGGGACGGACGGTGGCTGGGTGCCACGTCACCGATGCTGGAGCCGTCACTCCCGACGTCGTCGTCCATGATGTCGAGGAAACAGGTGGGGCCGTATCTTGCCATCCCCATGAACTCAGACATGAGAGGAGGCGGCGCCATAATCTTTTGGAGCCCCCGGGTGTACACGTCCACAGGAGACACGAGGCCATAGGGGAACCGGCCGTACAGTGGCCGCGACGGGGACAACAGCAGCCCTCCGGTATTTGGCGGAGGACAGAATGTAGTAAGTAAAGAACAACATGTATATTACTCACAGCGGGGTTTGAGCAGAGAGTTTGCTCGGAATGAAGCGCAGATGCCGTGTGTCCTGGAGTCGATGGAGAACGTCTCTCCGACGGGTGCCGGGTCACGAGTCTCCTCACAGAGGTGGAGTATGCCGAGCCGGTCGATGACAAAGTCTAGGCTTTCGAAGAGGAAGGCCTGGGATGGCTCGAAAACGAGTGGAACCCGCATCCCCCCAGGCGAGAGTGCGGGATACTCTAGCGAGCCGAGGCGAATCGTATCGCCCAAGCCCGCCATGGTGGGGGTGGCAGAAAAATGGGCCATCCGATGACCAAAAAGTGTTGAACGTACAACGTCTTCCCCACGAACGGCGCCAACTGTCGGTACAGAAAGTGACCAACTAGTGAATATTTGTAGTTTTGCTGTACGTTGTGATCGGAGGTGGCCTAGCACTCAATGACACAGGATTTATACTGGTTCAGGCAACGTGCCCTACGTCCAGTGTGGGTCGGTTGGTGACTTTATTCCTGAGCCTAGGTGCTCGAAGTCTATAGTGGGGTTACAAACAAGAAGGAGAAAGGAGGGGTGTACGAGAGGCCTGGTTAGGTCTGACCGGAAGGGCCGAGGGCGACCGGAACTCCGCTATGAGCTAGGTGTTCAAGCGTGTGCTTGAGGGGTTTTTGAGCTATCGATCTAGTGAGCCTGAACTTGAAGAAGTTGACCACCTTTGTTGGAGGGAGCGCATCCCTTTTTATAGATAAAGGGGATGGCTTTATAGGTGAGAGGGAGAGAGTACGGATGTTTCTAAGCCTTGTTGCCCACGCCGATGAGGGTAGCGATGATGGTAGGCACCCACAATACTGTTGATGTCACTGTAGAATGTCAGGTGCACATGGGAGGTTGCGTTGGCTTCTTTAGGAAGGGTGGATGTCGGTACCTGCAAAATACTATTGGTGTGTGAGGAGCCCTACCCTGTGTACCTGGTATGGTGAACCCTGGCACCCACTATCGATGCCCAGAGGTATGTGGGAGGCTTTTTGCCGTATGGGAGCCCGATGGCGCCTACAATACTGTAGACACAAATGTCGGCGCCTACAATACTATTTGTGTCAGGGCGGTTGAGGAGCACTATTCCCGCAGGCGTATAGGGTATGGTCCCGGTATCGAGGTTTGACTTTGTGCACTACCTTCTCCGTTTGCCCCTGGTCCCTTCCGAGCGGGTGTCCCCGGTCGGATGGCGCCAGTCGGCCCTAGCCACGCCAGTTGGAGAAGAGTGGTAAGCAGGCTTCCTACAGGGTCCCCGGTCGAAGACGCGAGGTCAGAGTAGGAAGCGGTGCTTTGGGCCAGGCCTTTTCGATCAAGGAGACCGCCCGGAGGCGGCTGGTGCCTAAAGCGAATGCTCCGGTCGGAGAGGTGGGACAGAGAGGTTGACGAGCGAGCACCTATTTTCGGGTAGAACTTCCGGTCGACAACAGGACTGTCCCTCGGCCCGTCGTGTCTTAGGCTCTTGGGCCGGCCCACGATCTACATACTATTTTCCTAGGCCGAGCCTTGGCGTAGAAGCCGGTCCTCGAGGGACCCTAGGTTTATGAACCCAACAAACATCTTGTTCATCGCCTTCCCATCGATAAGACCTTTCATATATAAAGCTTTTAAGTGCCGATGTTTGACTGGTTTGTCAAATATTGCTTGCTGTACAACCGTTAACTTGGCAACTATCTCCTCATACTCTGATTCATCGAAATCCGAATAAACTTCTTGATCTGTCGGAGCTCTGAATTCCGATGGCAATAAAAAAGCCATTTGGATATTAGCCGATGGTTGCTTCTTATCGGCTATTTGCTTGGTACGCCACACTTGAGTTTTACGGGATGCCTGAGGCTGTTCCATCTCTTTATTGCTTAGGCGTTGCACCCTTCTCTTCTGGCTTCTTGTTAAACCTCCTGGGCACCACTGGCCTTCCTGCCACATATATCTTCTTTCAGTGCCTTCCTCTTCGTGATCAGCCCAGTCCTGATCAACGACTCTTTTTCCAAGCCGACCATGAACACTTTTATTTTTTAAGCGCCGATCCATGTTATTATGATGATATGCATCTTAAGCATGGATAGACCGGCAGTTGGTTTGAGACTGCCTATACTTTCGATATTGATTGCTGCATTCTGAATAGTCATGTCTGGTAGGCAACTTCAAACCTTCATTCCAGCAATGTCTGAAGAAAGGGCAATTCCAATGTAATTGGGCTTATTTCCTTTCATACCTCTCTTCTTTCAGTTAATGCTAGTATGCTTGATCTTTCAACCAACGCTGATAATCCTTTTCCTTCTGCCGCTGCCATTTATTCAACAGAATCCAAGACGTGACCCGCGGCTATGTCGTCTTTGCTTTTGACGTCTTCCCCTACTCGTATCGGCTCTTTTGCTCGGCACAACGTCTTCTAATCTCTCTGTACTCGTTAGCCGATATATGCATCTTGGGATCGACTGTTCCAGCTTCTTTTGATTTGGTTGATGTTAGGACCTTAGTTTTTCCTTTGAATAACCCAGCATCAACCATGTTTTTATCTCCTGGGAAAGGATTATCATCAACTTTCATTTTCTGAGGCGTATCAAATTTGAGCCTCCCCTGCTGAATAGCTCTCTGTATATGCTACCTAAAGATTCTGCATTCATTAGTGGAATGAAAACTAGCATTATAGAACTTGCAGAACTTCTTATTCTTCAACTGATCAGGGGGCAACATGACATGACCATCAGGCAACTTGATCTGCCCTTTCTCAAGCAAGAAATCGAAGAGTTTATCTGATTTGGTGACATCAAAGTCATAGCTCTCCTCGATTCCTCTTCCCCAAGGATTTAGCACCATCACTGTCTTCTTGCCCCAATTCCATTCAGCCGCAGCAACCTCTTCTTCTTCATCTTCATAGTTGTCATTGACTGAGTATGGATCATAAGCTTCGGCTACTGTGGTACTCTTCTAGAATCGGGTATCTCTACGCATGCTCTAGAATTAGCTATTGAGCGCTGCTACTCGCTGAGCCAATTGACCCAAGTTGTCAAATTCTTGTCCCAGCAGCTTTTCTTTCCACATCAGCAACATTCCTTGAACAGCTAGAGCAGCTAATTGATCATCGGCCAAGTTTAAGGAAAAGCACAAGTTCCTGGTTTCTTGGAACCTCTGAAGAAATTCAGTGCCCGATTCATTAGTCTTCTGTCTTATAGTTGTCAGATCAGTAATCTTCCTTTCTCCAGTCCTAGTGTAAAAACATGTATGAAACTTCTTCTCCAGGTCAGCCTAATTGGCAATAGAATTGACTAGCAATGATGAAAACCAAGTGAAAGCTGGCCCTGATAAGGACAAAGAGAAGAAACAAACTCAATGGGCATCCTCAACTGACGCTTCGCCCAATTGTGTAAGATATCGACTGATATATTCTATCATACTTGTACTGTCTTGGTCAGTGAACTTAGCGAATTCTGGGAGCCTATAATTTGTTGAAAGAGTGACCAAATCATACCATTCTAGATATGAGCGTTTGTATGAAAAGGTCAGCCCTTTTGGCTTCAGACCGAACTGATTCTTCATCATCTCGGTCACCCTCAGCAATAATTCATCAGCTTACGGATTTGGATTTCTCTGCACCTGCTGACCCATCTATGGATTGAAATCTCGTGTGCCTTGATTACTTGGATTTGGCATCATGTGAAGGGTGTTATAATCCGTGCCATAGTAATACCCTTGTGGAATCTCAATCTGCTAGGTCCTTTGCTGGCTTGCAGCTTGAAGTCTCTGATTATAGACATAAGGATCTATATCTCTATGGATCCTTTGAATTGATGGTGCTATTTTTTGAGCCAACGACGGTATGTGGCCTGATGTGCCAAAATTGATCACCTGGTTCTGACTTTGCCCCGCCGGATGTTGCACATGCTGTACTGATGGTCCAGGATTGTATTGTGTCTGATTTGCAGTAGTTCCTTGAGTTTGTTCAGATCAACCCTGAACTATCTAGACATCACCACTACCAGCTGGTGCTGCTTCTTGATGGCTGGTACCTACTTGATTGGTCCCTTGGATCAACGGATTTAGAATGTTGTAATAAGCCGACCCACCTTGACCAACTGGAAACCCATGAATCGCCTCTCTCATGGCATTGTGGAATATGTCCATGAAAACTTCGTTATAGCTTGATATGGCATCACGAATAGATTTGTCTACAACTTCCTTGAAGAAACGTCTGTTTTCAGCTTCAGTTGTGTATGTCTGCCCATGTAACAGAACTCTTGGTAGTGGAAATTTCTAAACAATTGTGTTGTCACATGTTTTGGTGTAGGACAACAAACATTTATTCTGAAACTCTTCTGTAGCTTTGCTGATGATACCCTTATCCCCATCAGGTAGATCTTCATAATGCAGCATAAGGATGTCGTTGTTGTTGTGAACCGCCATGATGATTGTGGGGTCCCACCGGACGTGCCAGAAATGTGTGTCGACATAGAATTTTCGTCCCATGTCGAGGACACACGCAGCAAGCCAGAAGGGTCTGCTCGATGGAGCTATAGATCCGCCTAGCTTCAGCGTAGGGGTGGTCGATCCTACGCACTCCTCCCGAGACGTGCCAGTCAATTTGACCCTGTAATTGATAAGGAGAGAAAGTTCATCAGTAATTAAGGGCGGAACTTGCCGGTGTTGCCAGACAGTCCCAAATGTGCGGCTCTGAAAGCCGATATGAAAGGAGATCGACTAAATAGTCGATTCCAGCATATTCATGAGAATAAATCGGTTAAAGCTCATTGGGTTGTATAAGAGGAATCGGTTATCATTCAGGATAAATGTTGTTATTTGAACAAATATTAATCAATGGCAATACGATGTCAACAATGATTGGTTTATGCCAAGCCAATGATTACAAGTAACCGAACCCCTTTTTATATAAAGAAACAATTCAAAACCACTTAACCGTTTAATAAAGGTAAATCTAATGAACATATTAGATCTCATCTATCGCTATGACCAGTGGGGTCACCGCAGCGGCTGTCACGCGATAAGTCTTACAATCTTTGGCGAGATGAGCCACCGAGTACACGTGATTCTGACATGAGAGGTTCATGGCGTGGCCAAGATTCACCCGATAGTCCTGTTTTTTACCTCGCTTGATGCTCAACCAGTCAGGCCCATGAAATCTCTTCGTTATCCGGGGTGCCCCGGCCCTATTAGGGTCAATCGCGAGAGTTGGGAAGAGTTCCCAAGCGTGTGCCATAGCGATGCTCTTGAGCCTGTCAAAGAATCTAGGCAAAACAACATCTAGTGATGGCGGTAGTTCTGCATCATCTGGGTGGTTTGACTCCCACCAGATTTTGCGTGCAGTGTCGAGGAGGTACTCCTAATAAAATTGAGAGAAAGTAGGCTCGGTGTAGCGACTTACGTGGCGGTCTAGTTGAAGCGGTCCTGCGTCGATCGCGTCCCTGAGCTTGGTGAGGTAGAGTTGATCGAGCAGTGGTGGTGTCGAAGCCCATGCAGGAATCTTGAGGCTGCTACGTCATTGCTCCCTTGATTGTGCAGAGGTGGCGACGCCGTGTCCATCCGAAACACAAAAAACAAATCTGAATGCGGAAGGCCCCTACCTGGCGCGCCAACTGTCAGATTATTTTGCACCAGCAATATCTAGCAACGTGATCGCGTAGACGGAATCGGATGGTAGCACATGGGACATAGAGATTTATACTGGTTCAGGACGCGGTGGCGCGGTAAACCCTACTCCAGTGGTGCGGCTGCTCTTTTATTCGTATGCTCAATTACATGGGTTGTTGCTCCTAGCTACAAGGTAGATTGGAATGGTAGAAGATGGATCCCGAGCCCGAGGTCCCTACCCTCCTTTATATAGGCAGGAGAGGTAGGGTTACACAGAGGGCGATCGGGCTAACAAAGTGTGTTCCTAGTTTGTTACACGATATGCGCAACAGATTGATCTTAGCTATCGTCCAGATACATCTGCCCTGGTTTGCCTTGATCTCCACATTGATCGATCATGTTTTAGCCCTTGCGGGCCTCCTCCTTGATGGCTACTAGGTCGATAGCCCCAGATGGTCACATATACGGGCAGTGCAGGTACCCCTGGCCCATATATCTAACAGTTTCCCACAGTGAAAGGAGCAGATGCAAACGAGTGTAAGCGAGGGTATCTCGAAGGAAGAGCAAGAAATAAATGCGGATTAAATGCCCATTAAATTGGCAAAATAATTCTGTCTGAACATCAGCGCTCCCGGATATTTATAGGCCATACCCGGGGCATTGGTGAAATTACAAAAGGGTTAGCAAATGGCTCACAGAGCCAATACACCGCTCGAGGGCATAGGGATAACTTCCTGCACCCGTGGCCAACTACTCCAAACCCTAACATTGCCGCCGCTGGCTTCTTTCTCTGCTCTGATTCTCTCCTTTGCTGCGCCAAGCAAGGGCGCACTCCCCTGTCCTCCTATCAGCTCTAGATTCTCTTCGCCATTTGTGACCTTCGGCTTAGTCTCTGTCGCAGGTACCTGAAAGGGAGAAATGGGAAAGAAACCTTCGACCGCGAGGGCGTCGGTGTGCAGACGAAGTACCGGCGCAAGGTCGAGGGAGGTCAAGTGTCAGGCGGGGGTCCTGCTAGGGGCGCCTTCCCCCAACAATAAACTTTGGATTATTAACTTAAAATGTGTGGATTCATGAAGTTACAACATATGAGTTGTAATAAAAGCTAAGGTAAATAAAGCTATTGTAAAGGGAATACATATTGAAGGCACACTAAAGTGTAATGGAAATAATTTAAAATATGAATATGGATAAAAAAAAGTAGTCAGAAAATATTTTTCTGACGGTGTACTCTCAGAAAAATACACACGGAAATATAATTACAGAAAAATTCAATTGTTCTGTGTGTTCGCCGTTAGAAACAATTTTTCTGTGGGTGTTACACTCACAGAAAAATTGTGTTCAGCCAGATTAAAAATAAAATTTCTATGCATTATTCCTCACAAAAAAATAAAACCCGACAGAAAAATCATTTTTCTGTTAGTGTTGTCCCGCCAGAGTTGTAGAGGTGCACTCATATGAAAAAAATTATATTTTTCTGTCGGGTTAGATGAACGCACAGAAAAATTGTATTTTTCTGTCAGGTGTTAACAGACCACCGACAGAATAATATACACTTACCCATACAGCAAATTGGATACAATAATTATTTGAAAACAGTAGCAACAGCGTATTAAAATATGGACTGTCCATACAGTAATTTCATCACAACATATAAAGATGGAGTCCAAATGTTCAGCACATTCATTCATAGCATCCAGGCTACATGTAGATGATGTCCAAATGTTCCGACATCAATACATTCAAAAGCATTACCATCTCATCTCAGCAGTTCATGAATTTCACTACTTCAGTTTCCCTCTCCTCAATAATCATGGGGGTGCAGAGCAGCGAAGGCCAGGTGATGCTCTCCTCCATCGCCCTGCTGCAGCAGAGGTTCAAGGAGCTGGAGAGGATTAGGGAGAAGCGGGAGGAGAGGCTTCTCCACGTGCTCGCCCCCTGCCCTGCGGCCACCGCCTCCCCGAGGGAGATGCCCGTGAAGTGGTTCTTCCACCCGGAGCTGCTCTACCCGTGCAGGCCGCTGCGTGACACCACTGCCGTTGTCGCCGCCGCCTCCTTATTCCCGGCCGTGCCAACCACTGTCTTTGAATGTAAAAGCTTCCAGCTCCACGGCGATAGCAACCCCATCGCGGTGGAGCTGTGGCCTAGTAAGACCTACAACTACAAACATGTCTCTGGTGAAGCCGACGTCGACACCTCGCTGCACCTCTAGACTGCTATTTCTACTCCTGCTACTGAAAAATGTTGCAATGCCTTAAACTGCTGTTAACCTTTTGGTGTTGCTCTCGCAGTTTGTTTTGGTAGCCTACTACTATGTTCTTCTCTTCTTCTGTTGTAACAAGGGGTATTAGGAGGGTTGACGGTGTGCTGTAATTATTACCAGTAGTACGATGGTCTTGGAGTTCCTTTATTGTCACCTCTTGGCACTAGAACTGCTTGCATCTTCCAACAAAGCACTGTTATCATCCGAGTACGAGAGTACCTCTGCAGGGCAGCCATTCTCTATTATATCTGGATACTCATCACCAGAGGAATCATCAGAGCCCTTCTTCTTCCGTTTGACGATCTTCTTGGAGATCAGGCGGTTCACACCCTTGTTGTCAACACCAACACATTCACTGCTTATTGGCTTAAATAGGACTTTGCCCACCTTCCTTGAATTAGCTTCCACTATCTGTGAGCAAGAGAGGCCAGGTAAAGGTAGTAAAAACAACTACAGAAGATTATTTAATTCTGCAACAAAGAATGAAATTTTGGGTGAATTGTGAAACAGAAAATATGGATTTCTAGGGCCGCAGCAATTCAATAAAGTGTAACGAAGACTTCGGGAAAATGGGAGTTGCACCAACTAATAAAGGTTGTGTACCAATACCAACACAATTTCAATGAAATAACCTTATAACCCACAATATGAGTTCTGAATTGACAATTGAGTAGTACCTTTTCTTATCTATTAGTTTTGTATACTTTCTTTTTCTAGCTTCAAATAAAAAATGCAAGTACAAATGGAGAGTAGTATTAGCACCACATAAGTGGAGTGTGGACATGTTATAGCAACCTTCTGAGTATTGTTGTATTTTTATATGCACAAACAAGCATGTAGAGGTGGTCATGGATAATTGTTTTTATCAGTTGGTTCTTACTTCTTATAGTATGATAAGGCCAAAAGCATCTCGAAATTCAAAAGCATTACCATCTCAACACCAAGGAAATTTCTAAACTCTACTTATCAACTACTTCACTATTAAGTATGCTACTAATCCATTCACATCAGTTTTCAGTCAAGATGCCACTAGCAGAAAGGCCAATCAAGTGAACTCCAATAATAATAATAAGACTGTATTCAGAAAACAAATTACACCTAGCTGGCTAGCTAGCTAAGAAAAAACAAAAGACTATATTCAGAAAACAAATTACACCTAGCTGGCTAACTAGCTAAGAAAAAACAATCATCAGTTTTTTCAGTCATGATCATTAGAACAATCAGAACATGCAAACGGGCATATAGTAACTGGACACCGAAACTGAACTATTATAATTTCCTGTAAAGAGATTCCTGTAAAAATTGATCCATATGAAAAATAGCAAAATATCTCAATAGAAGCAGTAATGCGATGAAGCATTGAAATATCAATTAGAAGGTGAAAATGAAAGGCAGGAACCGTTGATTAGATTTTCCACTGCCATTTTTGTCAGAGGTAGCAGCTGGTCACCATATTGCCAAAAGAATAATTTTATCAGGCGTAGCATATCATCCAACAAAATAGTGAATAAATTTTAAGTATGACATGAATCTGAATTTTCTGAATGTAGCAATCTGTATATTATGCACTAAAAAATTCGTTGTTACAAATGTGGCTGAAGCAAGTCACAAACCTCTAAATCAAGGACCTTGTGATTCTTACTCCTCACTCAGTTTTGTCGATGCAATCAAATGGATTGCGCAGCTACGTGGAGAAGTGAAACCACATAGCAGCAGTTCTGAAATCTGAGCCAAAAATAGCAGCCAAAGAAAAGAACAAATGAACCTCAGCAAATAAGAAAGCCTCAGCCCACTGCATATGCACAAATCCTCATTTATAGGTAAAATGTAATTCATCATAGCATAATTCCCAAAGCCTCAGCAAATAAGAAAGTAAATAAGAATCACAATATAATTCCCATGCCTTAGTTGAAAAGGAAGCAAATAATCATCGCAGCATAGCTTTTCCAAAACATCATTGGCAGTAACAAGTATGCTCAAATTAACTGACGTGATATCATTGACAAGTATGCAATGTTGACTTCTAGTGAGAGAGGAAACGAGGGGATCTATTCATTTTCTTTTACCACAACAGGAGCACTTGGAAGCCAGACATTGAGCAGATCATGGGGAAAAGAATGAGGGGAAGCGGATCTGTGGTCCTGCACACCCAAAGAACAGACTTTAACCTTGGGAATCTAGGGAATAAGTGAACAAGCAAGCATCAGTCTACATGGCAGAGGATAGGAGGAAACTGAAAGAGAAGAGAAATCACCTGGCTACGGGGGATGGAGTCGTCGGTCATGACCTTCTCTGTGGCCGAGGAGAGAGCGGTCACCGGGGACGAAGCCAGCCAGGAGGTTGTCGGTGGAGGCATTCTTGGGGGACGGGACGGAGCGGAGAAGACGAGCGAGGCACAGGGGAGACGACGGCATTTTGATGTAGGATATCTGAGCATTCTTGGCTCGCTAGCGGTGCACAAAAAGACCCCACGCGCTGCCGCAGCCTGCTGCCGCCCGCGCCCTGCTTCCCCACGTGACGTCGCAGCCTCCTTGCACCTAGCGGCCGCCGCGGCCTACGGCCCCACGCGCCGCTGAAGACTACTGCTCACGCCGCGCACGCCCGACCGCGCCCTCACACACCCACCAGCTCGCCGCCACCATGCCCGCGCTGCGCGCTCGGGCCTCCTTGCGGATCCGGGGGAGGGGCGTCGCCGGTGAGGGAGGGGAGGGAGGGGGCGGCGGATCCGGGGCGCCACCGTAAGGGGGGGGAGGGGGGCGGGCGGCAGATCCGGGAGGGACGCCATCGGTGAGGAGGGGGGGGCGATGGATCCGGGGAGGTGAGGGGAGGGGGAGGGCGGCAGATCCGGGGAGGCGCCACCCGGTGAGGGAGGGGCCGGGAAGAGAGGGAGGGAGGGGCCGGCCGCCCATGGAGGAGGGGAGGGGCCGATCGCCCGGCGGGAGGAGGGGAGGCACTGCCGCACACCATCGGCCGGATCCGGGAGAGGGAGGGCGGATCCGCCGGGTGAAGAAGGGGAGGGAGGGCACCCGCCGGGAAGAAGAAGGGGAGGGAGGGAGCCGGGGGGAGAAGAAGGCGAGGGGAGGACCGCCGCCACCAACGCCCCGCCGCCAGCCACCACCACCACCACCACAGCCATCGGCCAGATCCGGGAGAGGGAGGGCCGGATCCGGCCTGGTGAAGAAGGGGGAGGGGTGGGGCGGCCATCTGCCGGGGATGAAGAAGGGGGACGGGCGGGGCGCCGGCGGGGGAGGAGGGGCGCTAGGGCCGGGTGAAGAAGGGGGAGGGGATGGGCGGCCGCCCGTCGGGGAAGAAGAAGGCGGTGGGGCGGGCGGGCGTGCGTAGCTGCGGTGGCGGCGCAGCGTGTGCGTGCGTGCGTGCGTGAGGAGAGCCGAGCAGGCGAGTCCGCGAGTGAGTGGGTGCGAGGGTGTTTGGGGGCGGCGGCCGGCGGGTTAGGGTTAGGACTTGTTTGTTTTTTTATTTATCCTATGCGTGTATATGTTTTTTCTGTGCGTGCATATATTTTTTTTGTGCGTTTTTAAAGAACCGACAGAATAAATTGTATTTTCTGTGAGTGCTGATTTTTCCGTGTGTGTATTGTCACGCACAGAAAAATCTTACAATTATTCTGTGGGTTTTCGTATTTTTCTGTCGGGATATTTTGGAACCGACAGAATAATCGTAATTTTTCTATGCGTACCGAAAAAAACGCACAGAAAAATTCGTCACCCACAGAGCAATTTGAGTTTCCAGTAGTGTAAGGCATACAAGGAACAAGAAATATCTCTGTCAAAGCGTTGATGCATTCATTCATGTGTGACTGTGTGTCCAGCATTCAATACAAATTCACCGATCTGGCTGATGTCCTGTGTGTTGTGCCTGCGTCAAGATTGGTGGCTGCCTAACCTTGCCTCACCTGCACATGTAGAAAAATGCCTCAATTCTGCAAGATGTACATATATAGCATCTGGATAGAAATTTCCCTGTACCTGCTACGTTTTATCCGTTCCTGCTACCTGTGCCTGCTGGATGATTATTGGGTTTTGGATCTTTGTGCTAATGCTAATGGGTTTTGGATATTTGTTGATGTTTTATGTGTTATTGAAACCTTGTCTCACCTTTGCCAGCGGTAGAGTCTTACCGTATGTGACCGGAAGATCCTAGGTTCGAGTCGTAGTCTCCTCGCATTGCACAGGTGAGGGTAAGACTTGCCACTGACACCCTTCCCCAGACCCCGCCCAGAGCGGGAGCTCTCTGCACTGGATACGCCCTTTATTGAAATCTGACAGATAAAAGGATAGCAAATTTGTTAGTTTTTCTTTTGGCTGATGTGTCAGCTTTTTATTTGTCAAAAATTTGACAGATTATTGGTGTAAAAATCTGTCAACAGACATGTAGACAGACCCAATATAATATATTTCTCTATTTTTTAATCTATAATGGTAGAGGTGGGTAATTTTTTAGATAATAAAATAGATCCAATGGTCAGGAGTGGTTGTACACTTTCGATTTGATGGCCGGATGCTTCTGATTAACGTGAGAATTTTTAATATTTATCTTTTTTTTTCCTATCGCATCTGGTGAGAATTAACACGGAGCCTCTATTAGTGTCTCAAATTAGTAATAGTAAGATTGATAGTACGCTTTTGTGACGTAGAAGCATTGGGTAATGGATAGTTGTAAAGAGACTAGCAATTCTGCGACATCTTTTCCTAAAAAGATGTTGTTTTTGACTAGCGCGGCACATGATTGATTCTACACGACTACTTATCCTGTTATGTATCCATGCATCACCAGAGTCTCTGATCTGATTTAGAACCTGCTATGCATATGCTACTTGACAACCTTCACCCCGCACATATATCCAGAAGGTGGACAAGAAAGCATTGAGGCTTAGCTCTTTGCTTTGTTTCGGGGCTCTTTTCTAGGGCAGAACCTTCCTCTTTTTTTTTCCTTTTCTATATTTTATGAGCCTTATGGCTCTGTTTTGTATCAAACCTTCAGCTGTGTACCATCTTCGAATGGTTGAGTCTGAAACTTTGTCCTATTATCTTTAAAAAAAAGAAAGAGATGGAATTGAAGAAGTAAAACCGAAGTTTCGGGTTACATCAGATGACAGAGCAGTGGCAAACATTTTATAATCTCGGGCGTGCGTGATTGATTCGCATGGACGCATGCAGGTACAGATCGATGAACGACCGAGACCGGCGGGTCGAACGCCGTGTCCAATTCCACCGTGTCCAATCGATGTTAACGTCGTTGATCATCGGGTACGTACACTAGTAGGAGTAGGAGTAGAGATTGCATTGCACTTGTGTGCTTGCAGACGTAACCGATCGAAGAAAACAGTAGTAGGCAGGGTCTTGCTAGCCAGGCAGCGTTATTAATTATTTCCTACTAGGAAAACAAGAGGCCACGCTCACGTGCACGCATGGCTCATGCAGCTGCATCCCAGCGTCCACACGTACGGAGTAGTACATGACGATGGAACTCCATGACCTGTTGTAGCTTCGATCGAGGACCGTGCACACAGAACCCGTGACTGGCATGCTAGCTGCAGTTACACACCGTACCTACCGCGTGATTCGATCCGATGCATCTCTCTCTACGACTCGACCTACCGCCGCGTCGGCCCGGTCTGACAGTCCTTGCATAGAGTAATGCATATCGCATCTTTCTACTGAATGAAACTTATAAATAAAGTTGGGGAGTATACATCATTGACCATATTCTCCTGACATTGAGATCTCTAGCCATAGTTACCATATAATATACAGAGAGAGAGAGAGACCGATTCAAAAAAGAAAAGAAAAAGAAAAACATATAAAAGATCTTAGGTATATATGTTTCTGTTCATCATTTTGTTGCTAGATAGAGATTGGATCGAGAATATGGGCATGTGTCCGTGTCTATCCGGCTATCCAGTGCACTAGTAGCCAAGGTGGGTGCCCACACCACCAGACCAGCATTTCCACGCGCTAGCAGCTCTTTCCACCAGCATGCATGCATATCCGCGCGACGATTTGGCCAAACGGGCACGCTACAGCAACGTACACAGTCCCCGTCGTCATCAGAGGAGAAAGACCAAGCCGTGCCATATAAGGATGAAAACGGTCGAACTCGGTCGAAAAACTCCTCGACCGTTTTCTACTTTTACATTTGAAATACGAAAGCGAAAGCGAAAGCGGACAAGCCGGACACGAAAACGAACACGAACTTACGGAATATCTAGAATTTCGGAAACGAACCAATTCGAGCGGAATTATGTCGAACACGGTCGGTATGCGAAAATTCAATACGAAATACCGACCCACAGTGCATAGCATTAAACAAGTGCACGACCAAATACATAACAAGTTCACAACTAACAAGTGCATGATCTAGTTCAAGTGCATAGCATTAAACAAGTGCACGACCAAATACATAATAAAAGAGATGAGGCTGTGCGTCGTCTATAAGAGAGGGCAGCTAGCCACCAGTAGAAAGAACGCAGCTGCGTGGTGAACATCCTGTAATTGGGATGTATGACCTGTGCAGTTGGCCAAATTCGGTTTAAACCGAATTTTGAATTCGGAATATTTCAAATTAAAAGTAGAAAAGTAGAAAACGGTCGAAAAATGTGTAAACCGTTTTCTACTTTTACATTTGAAATATGAAACATCTCAAATGCGAAAGCGAAAACGGTAAAGCCGGACAAGAAAATGCGAATTCGATCGGATTAAATATAGAAAACGATACGGTTCAGTTCGGGATATTTCCGTTCCGTTTTCATCCTTAGTGCCATATGGGCATGCATGCAAGCATATGATATTGCTGGTGTGGTGTGGTGTGTCGCAAAAGGCAGGTAGGCTCATCTCTTTCAGGGTTTGACTGATTATATAGAGTGATAGGGACTAGAACTAGCTAGAGGCATCTAGCAGGGCCATGACAAGCTAGGCATCATCCAATGCGGCAGCACACGGCAGGAAGATGGAGATGGATCGAGGAAAAAGAGGCAGACGCCGGCGGACGAGCCGGCCGCCGGTCGGTGGTCAGTCGTCCGTCGTCGGTCGCGCACACGCACTGGCGGTCGTCCATCTTCGGTGTGACCTGCTTCTGCATGCTTTTGCGACGCGTTGCCATCTGCTAGCTGGCTGCCTAGCTAGCTCAGGGCATCAGGTTGTCAGCTTATGCTTCGGTTGGATTCACATCATACCGCACGCCTCGGCACGGATATGAATTATGATGATGATGATGATGATCCCCATCAGCCCAACTGTTCTCAGTCTCCATCGAAATGTCAAAAGGATCCGATCCATGGAGGGAGGGAGGAATAATGAAAATAAAGTGGAAAACGAAGGCTGGGAATGGATCAACAAAAGTGAGCAAGAAGAAAAGGAGCAAAAGGACACCAGTGTGATGGAGATGGGCTATTATTGTTGACCCATACAATGCTTTTGCCCCTAACACGGTAAGGCTGCGTTCGGTTGTTACGGAATGGTGACCAGGAATAATTCCAACCTAGAATGTTATGCTAATTTATACTGTATTTGATCACCTAGAATGGATCCTAGTCGAATGAGGGCTAAACGAACGAGCCCTAATTATATTAATCACAAATGACACGGTGGAGTGAAAAGTGAAACCAGCGGGAAATTAAGGGGGTTACAAAGTGCCAAATGGTAGCTTGCCTTTACATCCACCTGCCGATCACAGATGACACAAGGTTGGACTAAATGCTAATAACTAACTTCAATCGACTTTCAATAAATAAATAAATAATAAACTCTTCGCTGGCTGCGTATTTAACTTACTTGGTACTAGTTTATTACTAGTCGTGAAAATTAAGTTTTGTTCTTGAATCGACAGATCAGTGCGAGCGAGTCTTCTACGACGACAAAGGAGAAAGACTAGCTAGCTAGGACAAGACAATTTAGTAACAAAAACAGCTATCCATGTGTTTGACATATGCCATGTGTGTTACCACTTGGACGAGACAATTTATGTAGTAACAAAAAGCAGCCATCCATACACCATTATATTCAGCAACTTACACGAATTGACGTTGTAGTATCATCCATACGATTGTCTAGAGATCAAATTTTAGTTGGAGTGGCGGCTATTTGTTGGGCTCTGTGGTTGAACAGAAATGATGCAGTATTCCAAAGGGTTATAACTCATTCATTCTTGTAGGTTATTTTTAAAGATAACATATTTGATCACTAGTCACAATTGTTGTCTGAAGAGAAAGAGAGATTGTCATTGAAATAAAGAAGGTTGTCGTATGATGGAGGGAAGGGTACTTTGAAGTCTTTAGAACGTCTGGTTGGCGAAAGCGGTTTAGAATTGCAGCTTGAGCAATTTCTTAGAGTTGTGTCTTTCTTCGAGTGCTACCGTTTGGTAGAGTGTGGTAAGTGCCATATGTTTGTTTTCATCGTCTATACTCATTCACTGTGAATGGTGGAGACCAGAATGTTGTTATTTCTTAATCTAAAAAATATATAATGTAGCAACCAAACCAGGAACAGTAATGGCACGAAAAGGGTAACTTCGTTAATATAGGCTGGAAAAACACAGCCAAGCGGCGTGACAATACTTGCTACTACTCCCTCTCTACCGTACGTTCTAGATTTGACCAAGTTCAACAAAGGAAAGCAGTAGTAGTACTACCATATAAAAGAGAGGTAAATTATAAAAATGTATATTTCATAATATACGAAGCTCATTGCGTAAGTATCAATCAATATTCTTTTCTTCAAAAACTTGGTCAGCGTGGTTTGAACTGGAGCATTTGAGAATCAACTACTCTCTCCGTCTAAAAAAAGTTGCATATATAGTTTTTTAAGGAGTCAAATATTTTTATTACGCATTATAAATATTATTATTTTTATATTATATATTAATATTTTCCCATATATAATTGATCTTGACTTATCCAGAAATACGATATATATTCTTTTTTATTAGACGGAGGGTGCGTAGACTTTGGCATCTACGTTTTCTGGAAGCGGCGTGACTCGTAACTGAGCCCACACGGTTTGCGCTTCTGCTCCGCGGCCAGTGCTGGGGTCGGATGGCAATGGGATATATAGGAGCCTTGGACGGCAGCGCGCGGGAGCAGTAACCAACAAATGCATGAAACGCCCTCGCCCTGCGCTGCGCGGATCAAGTCTATGGAATGCAGGCATTAATTTATCCTCCTGCTGATTGATTCCATCGTCGTCGTCGCCGCCGCGATAGATGCTGCTTCATCATGTCATGCACGCTTGCGAGAAGAAGGGCATTGCACGACGACGCGAGTGGGACACGGCAAGTGGGGCTCGGAAGAACATTTGATCGACTGTCATAGCCGATTATTTCCATGGAACGTCAACGTTGAACAAAATGTACAGAACGCTCATTTATTTACATACATGCACCCATTTCATATTAATTGCCTGCCGGCCTACACCAAGTTCACCTATATTAATTAGTTTTGACTGAAGAATAATGTGCACTGGCCATTGGATATATATGTTATCTGTATAGTGACATAGGCGACTGATGTTATCGCTATCAAACTGGCCGGCCTCACCATGTCATTCTAGCGTTTTAGGATCACCGTGTTAGCTGGCGCGGCTTGGGCGGGTCCACCTAGCCTGGCGTTATAGGCCTGCGCCAATGATAACCTCATGGAGGCCCTGCTCGCCGAGTTCTCCGCCATCTTCGCCGAGCCACATGGCCTGCCGCCTCCTTGAACCCGTGGACCACAGCATCCACCTTGGTGCCGGGCTCGTAGCTGGCAGACATATGGCCATACCGATGCCCACCGACTTACAAGGATGAGCTGAAGCACCAGTGTGCCGCCATGCAAGGATGCAAAACTATTGGAGTATGGATTTTTGACACTTTGGACAAAAAATAATTTTACGAGTGGTTTGAAGTAATTCTTGCAGATGTCTAGTATATATGAGTGACTAATGCTCCTTATTAGAAGTGGAGGCCATGTACGTAGACACCAAGCAATGATGCCCATAAGTAATGGTTATAACTAGTGCTTCATATATATTATATGCATCTCTTTCATTTTTTATTACTCATGTCTTAGAAGTGATGTCCATCACTAGGAGAATTGGATTAAAAGCTGCGGCGGCATTAATCCATGATCAGAATGCTTGATGTCAATATTGGGAACCACCCACAAGTGTATCAAGTATTGCTTGCCAATTTCTCGTGACATGATTGCGCCTAAACGGACTATATATAAATACTTCACCGGACATACATTACTCATCTATCAACACAAGACATCTCATTGTTTATTATTACATATATTGAGTAGTACACTACTCAATAGATTCATCACAGACACGTACATATATGAAATCAACCATGAAAGCAAGTTCAGATGTCACACTTGCTCACATTATTCAATTGATGTTTGCCTTTCGTATATCAAGGCATAAAAAAGTATAAAGGTAGCCTTTGCTATGCTGCCTAGCTAGCAATAGCCGGAGACAGGAGACTAACGAATTTCTTCTCGTTCTCGGGGTCGACGTCATAATAGATAATAACACTTACAGCTCCTTCTTTGCGTGGAGATGGCACCCCGTCCTCCACATCTACGTAAGTTATTTGTGTAATATCTTCCCTCTCTTTACATATAATGTCAACTGCGTCTTCAAGGTCCATGTGAACCAATTCGGGCCATGATTCCAGCTCCGGAGGATAAAGGGTAGGGGCAGTGTTCTAATTTAGGGTCTTCTGTGCATCATGTATCTGTCTATAGATCAATACCTGATACGTACAATTTAAGCATGATTGATATAAAAAATCATACTTTTATTGCTAAGGGGAAAACACGTTACATTGTTTGGGTTTACATAACTTGGGCCATTGTTCTTATAGTATATATTAGAGTTCTAAGACAGCGGTCCTATGTCATTGTGTCTCCATTCCTACAAGCAACTTGAAGTGCGGACATAACCCTAGACTTATTCCTTAAGCGTACTCCTATAGCTCAAACATCATAGTCCTAGCGTAGCTTCTTCGTGTAGTCGCATAGTTCCATCTTCGAGTATACTCCGATTGTCCTATCCTTACGCAGTCCTCGATAGCCCAATACTCGTACATTCCCTATTGTCCTATCCTTGCGTAGCTCTAGTAGTTCCATCCGTGTATATGCTCTTGTAGCTTTCACTACTATAAATATCCACTTCTATGACAAAAATCTTAATTACGAATCCAAAACCGTCATAAAAAGTGTTTTTATGACGAATATTTTGGTTTCGTCATAGATCAATGGTGACGATCCTCAAACCCTCCCTATTTATGACGAAATCAGACATCGTCACAAGAAACATCATAGAAGAGCACATGGTTTCGTCACAGATCACTCGTGCAACTCATCTGTGACGATCTTCTTTGATACTATGACGAATAGGGCTTTGTCATTGAACTAATTACACATCTGTGATGAACGATATTCGATCTGTAACGAACCGCTTCGTCAAAGATCTGCACACGGTACTTTCTCCATCCGACGTGTACCTGTGGGACCTGCAGTTACTCATCCGTGACACTTGCAATTCATCATAAAAGTCTTCGCTTGAGCCTTTCTCCATGCGACGTGTACCTATGGGGCCCTTCTCCATCTGACCTGTTGGACCCAACGGCTTACGTGTAACATGTACCTATGGGGTATTTCTCCATCTCCATCCGACCTATGGGACCCGATGGCTTACGTATCACTTGTGCTTATGGACCCTTCTCCATCTAACCTGTGAGACCCGACAACACCTTTCTCCACCTCCATCCGACCTGTGGGACCCAACGGCTTGCATGTCACTTGTGGACCCTTCTCCATCCGACCTGTGGGACCCGACGACTTGCGTGTCACTTGTGGACCTTTCTCCATCTGACCTGTGGGACCCGACGGCTTACGTGTCACATGTACCTATGGGACCTTTGTCCATCTCCATCTGACCTATAGGACCCGACGGCTTGCATGTCATTTGTTGCCATCGGGGTTTAATAAATTCAAATTAAAAAAAACCATGAGACCCAGGAGTCAAACCTGGGATCTAGAGCAAGGAATAGACCGCCTTCACCATTGCGTTAGACGTCTGGTTGTGTTGACATGTCTTCTGAGTCCTCATAGTAGTATATGTTCTCTGTGTGGACAGGTTGACCTATATATTGGATATTTGGATATATCGCCTGCAAGTGAAAATAAATCTGTGCCCGTTGGACTTACGGCGCCGGCGGCAACGGAGGATCCCCGGTGTGCTGTGGTGGCTCAGGCATCCTTTTAGAGGCTAGGCGGCGTGTCTTCCTAGTGGAGCGCGGCGGCCTTAGCGTCTGTGTTTGTCGTGTGCCACGACAGAGGCGATAGATCTGATCCATAGGTCACCTTTCTCGCCTTTTCCTGTTCGCTTCACTATTTTAGTCCTTGCTTGAACATGAGGTATACAAGAAACATTGTAGTGTTGCAGATCTAGTTAGGCCAATGATGATGAAAAGAACTAGGAGGTGGCACTGGTTGGTTTTCTGCTAGTGTCTTGGTTTTCTGCATATGTTCAATGTTCTTACTGTAAATGTCCGTGTGTAACTAGGCCTGTTAATTGTTAAGTGCTTGCTTGATTATACCTATCTGTCTAGGCAAACAAATAGGCCCTTCGCTTCTGTCTTAAACTATTTTTTCTGTTCAGTGCTTGCTAGATTCTACATTTCTGTTTAGTATGCTCTAGTGCCACTAGTGAGTCCTTATGGTATTTTAAACTTGTAACATATCTGATGCCACATTTTTGTGCCAATGATGTCTACATCGCTGTTGGATGTATTAGGATGTAGCTCATATGTTTGCTTTCTGTGTCTTCTCCTTGTGGACAACCAAGTTATCCATTTGGTTCCAAACAAGAGGAAGGCATCGAAAGCAAATCAATGCTTTGTGTCCATCATTCACATCACTAAGGCCAATAATGTTTAAGCTGCACATGTTGCTACTAATGACAATGATGATCACTACCACTTGTTCACTGACATTCTACTTATAAAAACCGAGTAAGCTCAATTAACTGCTGAAATCGTAATGGATACAGCTCCATTAACTGCTACTCTAGTTTGAGTTATATATATATATCTAGGTGGTGCTACTATAAATTTATATGAGGTCATACCTTGAAAATTGTTAATGGTTGTTAAAGTTGCACTTTGGTATGAGTTGTGGACTTCACTGATGAATCTTTGTTGGATTATTTTCCTCTTCAGTGATCTCATTATTGAGAAAGCTCTCATCATACTGCACACTGACGAAATGGAGGAGACCCCAACAAGAGGAACGCACTGGCCAGCCTCACGGAGGATGTTGTTTTCGAGATCCTCCACCGCCTCCCCGCCCCACTCCTTGTTCTATTACAAATGTGTCTGTTACTCATAGAAAAAACTCATCTCCGACCCCAACAACCATAAGAATTTGTCCCAGACTATGTCTGGCTTCTTCTACGACAGTCAGAACAACAATCGAAACTTCACCTGCATCGTCCATGGTGTACGCCCCCGCTCCTTGGAATTCTTGCCCTTCAACATTGACAATGTAGCTATCTCAGATTGCTGCAACGGCCTCATCGTATGCTGGTGCCTTGGGGCTAATGGATACCGCTATATCGTCTACAATCCAATTACCCAGAACTTTCAAATTCTGCCGCCTAGCACCCATGATGTTGGCCATGCTGTTGGTGAGGCTCGCTTGGGGTTCGATCCGATAGCCTCCTTGCACTTTTATGTGATTGAATATGTGGATGTCGATGCTGTGTGCGCAGGTGTGGAGATCTACTCATCTCAAACTACAACATGGATCTATAAGGATTTTGAATGGGGCGAGGATATTGATGTGACATTTTATAGACAACCAAGTGTGTTTCTTAACGGTTGTCTGCACATTATGGGACACTTTGGGGAGTACCCTATGATACTTGCTGTGGATATGGAGGGAAACATATAGAGGAAAATTGATGGTCCTAGTGGTTTTCAACACTCCATGCATCAAGCTCAGGGTCACTTATGTGTATATACTGTTGGTGGTCCCAATGATTCCAAGATTTCAATCTGGATCCTTAAAGACTATGGTACTGATAATTGGACATTGAAGCATATGGTCACCATGCAGATCCTGTTTGGAAGGATTAATATTAGATTTGGTTTCCCAGATTTTGTCGATGAGGACACAATGATTACAGTTCACCCAGAATGGAATTTGATTTTCTTTGCTGGGGAGGATGGAACAATCATCGCATATGACGTGGACCGCATAAGTGCTCGTGTCATCCCTGCCTGAGTCTTTCGGTATGGTAGATGTACAATTAAAAAAGAGTTCATCTACATACCATTATATCTTCCTTATGTTCCCTTGTTCTTAGATTCATTAGTTGAACAATAAATAAAGCTGCATTTGATGTATCTCTCTGTTATGCATTTTTAATGGACCAATGTTGTTTGCTTGTCTATGGATATGTTAATTTCCTCAATGATGGATGTTGTCATTATTTTAGCTAAACTAATGTGCCACCTTTGTTTTGTTTGCAAATTGAATTATTTGTTTGGTATGCACATGTGTTACGGTGGTGTTACAGCTCCTGTCGTCATTTCATCCGTTAATTCAGCTATAGTAGAATACTTATATAGATTTCTAATGCCATGGGTACATGGGATATGCTGATGAGGGCACTTCAAAATACACAAAAATGACAGTTCAAAAGCACTACAATGCACACACCATATTGTACTACTAGGCTATGCTACTATTAAGTTAGCCAAACTTAAAATCATAAACGACACAATAACAAGCATCACAGGAAGAGGAAAACTACGGAGGATACTGTCAAACGCGTTCAAATGTACAGAGGGCGGACTTTCTTATGTGTGCAATAACATTTGAACACAATGGCTGCTCTGCTCTGCTAGACTGAGGCAAGACTTGCGGTCAAACTTTTTTACGTGTGCAATAACATTTTAACACCAATGGCTTCTCTACTCTGCATTAGACTGAGGTGAGACTTGCTCCTCGCTGCAATATTCTTTCTAGTTCAACAAATTTTATCAAAGACACGAGTTGGCTTCAACAGAGATCAAAGTCACTCATGAATGTTTAGTGTTGGTATTTATTAAGTGCAAATAGAATATAAAGGATTCCACAAGCGCACAGAATACCATTGTAGCATTTTACCGGAAATATTCCATGTATCGTTATTTATATTTTACCATAGGGAAACAATGGAGTAAAGATTTATTGGATAGCAAAGGGGTAACTACTAATCAACATACCATCATAACTAAAGCAGGATGAATGTAATGATAGGAATAAAGCATAATGACACTCAGGGGATAGATCACTCCAAAAATTTAAACTAGTCAACTCAGGAGAACGACGGGTGAGGTAGATTTCTATGATATTCTTATTACATGGTCAAAGTATATATACACCCCACTATAGTTAAGACTAACTCTACTCTTGTGCACTTCGGGGCACCGCTTAGACAGTAGAGCATCACAAAGGATAACTCTACTGACACAACTATGGTCCTACAATTTAAGAACTTGCTCAATTCGGTATGGACTACAAAGGATAGATGGGACTGTCACCTCCTGCTGCTACCACACAACCAGGGAACAGAGTGTACTCACAGGCAGAGCATCGTATAAGCACTATGCTTACACGAAGCTCGGTGTCGCGGGGTCAAAACCGCGGTGTTGGGGGCAAGCCCCACTTATGGGTAGCCTGTGGGGTTCATTTTGCCGATCCAACCATGCAGGGTTAGTGCGAATGGAATCTCACAGAGGCGAAACAAGGGACGCTAAAGTCTGGCGGTGCTGGCCCACGTCGTGCCCATCTATTCGCTTGAGAAAAATGTTAGGGGCAGCGAGGTGGGAAGAGAAGGGGATGGTGTCTTCACAAATCATTCCGGCAAGACAAAATGAAGGGGGCGCCAGCCGTGGTCTGGTTAGCACCTTTTCACTATTGCGAAGAGGGGCGCGTTAAGCCATCCTAGCGAGGCCTGGGGCGCATAGCTGGGAATAAACTATTTGTCTAGGTGAATAGGTGGTAATGTTTCATCAGTTCCTTGTTCCAGGTTCTGTCTTTGGCGAACCAGCCATCTTCACGTGGCCGACAACTCCGGCCTACCTAGGACTCGCTTGGTCGGTTGGGAGGGTGACAAGAGGTAAAGCCGGTCGGCGCTCTTCAGATCGACGGTACCTGAGGAAGGTAGGGACTCCGGATGGCGAACCAGCCCACAACAGTAGGGAATATTCCCTAAATACAGGGTTGTTGTAAGGGCATTCTTGTCTAGTGAAAAGCTTCCAAGCGTGTATAAATAGTCCCTCTGTAGAGGGTGTAGGAGAAAGAGAAACAAGTTTTATGGAATCATTCATCTTGTTTCGCCCAAGTCTTGTTTTATCCAATTCTTGTGCTTAATTTTGCTTCAGCGGCAACTGGTGTTCGAAGGCCGTGGCCTAGAACAACATTGGTGCCTATCGTGGTTGTTGCTCAAGCTTATCATACCACCAAAGAAGACAAAGATAGCGATGGATAAAGAAGCACCATCCGCGGCCACAGCCGTTGCGGCGGCAGCGGAAGTAGCAACGTGAAATGATGTAGTGACAACTATGGAACCACCTGCGCCATAGCCATAGAGGGATAATACCACAGTGCCATGAGGGTGAGAGCAAACGCTAGAAGGCGACATCAAAGAAGTCGAGATCGACCAAAATGGCGATGAGGTCGAAGAAGATGAAGACGGCGAGATCACTGAGCAAGCAAGAAACCTAAAGACCCTAAATTAGTACCAGCAAGACATCCTTAGACTCCAGAATGAGAAGGGGCAGCTGCTTAGGCAGGCAACTGCCCATAACAAGCCGAACAGACGCAAAGGGCAATTAGGGAAGCCAAAATCCAGAGGGATAGATTGGCGAGAGAAATTCAAGGAATGTATGGAGTAGGAGCAGGAGGTGCCATCCACGCTGGCGAAACATTATAATACCAGATGATATCCTCTCGGAAGTAGACGAAAGTGCATATGACCCCACTTCACCTCTGTTGAAAGAACTTCAGCTGTATCCGTGGCTAGCCGGCTACAAGCCTCGCATTCTAGTCTTCGATAGAAAGTCAAACCTGAGGAAGTTCCTCACGAGTTATGAGACCACGGTAACATCAGCTGGGGGAGACGCTCAAATCCTCACAAAGTCACTCATCATGGTGGTCGAAGACATCGCACATGATTAGTATACTTCACTGAAGCCATTATCCATCAGGTCCTAGGGCCAAGTCAGAGCAGAGCTAGTTTCCACCTTCCAAGGATATCACCCGGGAACAAAAACAATGAGAGATTTGCTAAATTGCGTTCAGCGAGATGATGAATCACTATCTGAGTTTCGAGAAAGATTCATTCAAACCAAATCTCCGGTGCCAAACGCGCCAGAGGAGAGAGTTATTGCAGCAGCTGTGGATGGGTTGGCCATAGGCCAATGTGCAGCTCACTTCGCTAGGAATTACCCCACCTTCGTAAGGGAGCTATTTGAGGTAATGAGACAATATGCAAGATCAGACGATGACTTGAAGAAGTGAAAAGCGGCAAGGAATTCATGGAGGCAAGCTGGCAAGGCCTCTAGGCCACTGCCAACCCCAAGCCAGTGTAATATGAGACCATTTCGCATAATCAACAATCTCCAAGAGCAGCCAGAGCACAACCTTAGCAGAACAAAGTCTCCAAGGGCCGCCGCCTAATTAACTACCCAGAAGTTTTGATCAATCTCCGCATGGTGGGTGAGGAGGACAAACTCCCCCCGGCGGACGCAAATGCAGAGGAAGGGGGACAAGCCCTGAGAACACCATATTGCGCCATATGTGGCAAAAACGTGGGACTTTCACGAAAGACTGCAAATATAGCACAATGGCTAGAAAATTTAAGGAGAAAGACAAAGCCACAAGAAGCAATGAAACATGTAATCATGTGTTCCACAACACTAGTCATGAGATAGTAAACAATCAGGATTACAGCAGTGTTTACACCAAAATTTGGAAAGAAGAATTTGGGAACTTGAAGCTTCTAGGATTGTGTCATCAAGGAATCGATTAGATGTGAATCGGTATCAACTGATTTAGATGCGTTATCAGAATCGACTATTTTATAGATAACGCCAAATGACGAATGGCGTCAATGAGCTATGCTTAAATGGCGCTAGGAGGATGTGTCGGACTCTACAAATAAGGAAAATTAGGGTCTAAGTTATTATTAAGTTAGGAAGTTTTCTTTTAATCCAAGAATTGTAATGAGTCGTATTTGAGTAGGATTTATGTTTAGGTTCTGGGTATAAATATTAGACCCTGGTTATTGTAAAAAATGAACATTCAATCAATACAATCTTTCTAGCTTTTGCCATAGCATTAGGAGTAGGAGTACTGTAGATCTCGACTAGTTCTTCAGCAAACAGGGTTGCATCAACTGATTGACCTCCAGCTTTCTTGTGAGTATAGTCACAACTTGTATTGTGCTTGTAAAGCTGCATCAGCTGATTGATCTTTTATGAGCCATAATGTAAGTTAGTTATCGATCTGTATCATTGTTTGTAAGGCTGCATCAGCTGATTGATCTCTTACGAATCATAATATAGATCAAAGTTATCGATCTTGTGTTAAATAACTTGTTGTTTAATACAATATCACCAGTTATCGAATCTGCTAAGATCAGTAAGGTCTTCCTTGCTGTTTTTTTTGTTGATTCACCAGTTATCGATCTTGTTATAATTAATGTTTTATTAATTATAACAAATCACTTGATTGAAATAGAGATAGATCGGCATCATATCAACTTAATTGGTCATCCTTTCATCTGGCCATGTTTTAAATCTTATAATTGATGGCTTAATTCCACTAGATCCGCTGTTTTATCTCTATTCCAATCAAATATAGTATGCATCCAAAGACATGTTTCAATCTTGAATAAACTCACTAGTAAATAAGATCTAATCTAATGACACTACCATAGCTGCATCGATACGGTCGAACCTCACTGGTAAGACTTTAGATTAGAAATTATCGATTAGTGGTCTTGTTCATGATCAAGATATGTACTCTATTTGTTTGCTATGACTGTATCGGCTATTTTAGCCAATTTGCCTATACTCACGCATATAGCATGTTTTCATGAATCTGTCAACATATAGATGATTTATAGATTCTTTGGCTTTAGTTTGTTATCCTTATCATAGCTGCATCGATCCGATCGAACCTCACTGTTGATGATAATAGATTAGATTCAAACTGTTTGTAGATTCATTTATATTAAACAGTTGATTTATTCGCATGTTATACTCTTTTCATCAAACTCATCGGCTCGACGCTTTATATCGATTATGTTCCATTTAGCCGATGATGATCTCTTATATCGCTTCTTTACTGATTATCAATTCTCTAATCGTTCGATGACATCAATCGATCATTTGGTTATATATATTGGAATTTTGAGGAATCGGTCATCATAAATCTGCTATGATCCATGAGCATCGGTTATTTTGATTCATATCATTATCATTGAATATTAGCCGATAATCCTTGATTTAAAGATCTTCATTTCATGGATTCCTTGGATATCGACTATTTAGTCGATAGCCTTATTGAATCAGCTATCTAGCCATACATTTGGAACTGTTTGGTGCAACCCCAACATGTTTCACCTTAAATTACTGATAAGATTTGCTCTCCTTGTCAATTGGGGTCAAATTGACTGGCACATCATTGGGTTTTCAGAATTGGCTGGTTCTATGTTGAAGCCAAGCATATCTCTGGTCTCGTTCCACTCAGATCTTCCGGCTTGCTATGTGTTGATCACATCACCGCATTTTTGTGTCAACACACTTTTTGCACGCCTAGTGGGACCACAATCGTCATGGTGGTTCACAACAACAAGGACATTCTTATGGTACCTTATGAAGACTTACTTGATGAGGATAAAGATGTCATTGGTAAGGCTATAGAGGAGTTTTAGAACATGTGCTTATTGTCATAGACCAAAACACATGACAATAAAGTTGTTCAGAAATATCCACTGCCGAGAGTTTTGATGCATGGATAGTCGGATATAGACGAAGCTGATGATAGGCATTTCTTTGTAGAAGCTGTCAACAAATCTATTAATGATGCAATGCTGAATCATAATACAACTTTCTTGAATACATTCCACAATACCATGAAGGAGGTGTTTCATGGATTTCTACTTGATCAGGTTGGACCGACTTATTACAATATTCCGCATCCATTGACTGAGGGGGCTAATCAAGCCATAGGAAGCAGTACTAGCTAAGAGTGATGATGCCTAGGTAATTCAGAATCTATCTGGGCAAATTCAGGGTGCTACTACTAATCAAATGCAATATAATCTTGGATTATCAGTGCAGCATGTGCAACAGCCGATAGGACAAGTTCAGAATCTGATGGTTAATTTTGGTATATCAGGCCAAATACCACCATCAGTTCAAAAAATAGCACCATCGGTTCAAAGGATTCATAGAGATGCAGATCCTAATTTTTTCAATTAGAGATTTCAAACAGTAAATCAGTAAGGGGCCCGACAGATAGATATTCCACAAGGATATCATTATGGTTCAGATTATAATACCCTCAATATGATTCCAAATCCAGGATATTAAGGCACTCAGAATTTCAATCTACAGATAGGTCAGCAATTGCTAAAAAATCCAAACTCAAATGCGGATGAATTGTTGCTCAGAGTAACCGAAATGATAAAAAATTAGTTTGGTTTAAAACCAAAATGGTAGACCTTTTTGTACAAACATTTATATCTAGAGTGGTAAGATTTAGTGGCCCTTCCTACAAACTATAGGCTTTCAGAATTTACTAAGTTCACTAGTCAAGGTAGCACAAGTACAATAGAACTTGTCAGTCGATATCTTACTTAGTTAGGTGAAGCCTCTGTTGAAGAAGTGCATCGAGTTTGTTTTTTCTCTTTGTCCCTGTCAGGACCAGCTTTCATTTGGTTTTCATCACTAGCGGTTAATTCTATTGCCAATTGGAGTGATCTTGAAAAAAAATTTCATACATATTTGTACACTTGTACAAGGGAAAGAAACATCACATATTTGACAACTATAAAGCAAAGAGCTAATGAATCGGGTGCTGAGTTCCTTCAGAGGTTCCGAGAAATAAGAAACTTATGCTTTTCGTTGAATTTGACTAATGATCAGCTAGTTGCATTGGTCGTTCAAGGAATGTTGCCAACATGGAGAGAAAAGATGCTTGGACAAGAATTTGACAATTTAGATCAATTGGCTCAACGGGTGGCGACACTTAATAGCCAATTCTAGAATATGCGTGAACATACCCGATTCCAAAAGAATGCTGCGCAATCGCTAAGCTTATAATCCATATTTAGTCGATGATGATGATAAAGAAGAGGAAATTACATGAGCTTGAATGAAATTGGGGTAAAAAGATAGTAATGGTTCCAAATCCATGGGGAAAAGAAGTTGAAGAAAGTTATGATTTTAATGTTACAAAAGCGGACAAACTTTTGATTTCTTGATTGAGAAGGACATGATTAAACCGTCTGCGCTAGTCATGTTATATTACCTCCCGATCGGTTGAAGAATAAGAAGTTCTGCAAGTACCATAACACTACTTCTCATACTACTAATGATTGTAGAATTTTCAAGACAGACATATTCAGAGGGCTATTCAATAAGGAAGTTTAAATTTGATACTGACTTGGAAAATGAAAGTTGATGATAATCCTTTCCCAAAGGATCGAACATGGTTGTCTTGCTAAGTGGTTCAAAGGAAAACTAAAGTTTTGATATCAGCTAGGACAAGAGAAACTAGAACAGTTGATCCGGAGATGCAAATATCACCGATGAATATAGAGAAATTAAAAGGCGTCGTGACCAACAAAAAAAGAGCCAATATGAGCAGGGAGAAGCGTCGAGAGACGGTGCGATGAGACCACATGTTACATCTCGGATTCTCATTAAATAAATGGCAATGGTAGAAGGAGAAAGATTATCGCCATGATTAGAAAAGAAGGAATATCAACTTCAACAAGAAGAAGAGAGATATGAAAGAGAACAAGCTAAGTCATTAAAATTACCTTTTCTTTAGACATTGTTAGAATAAAGGTTTGAGATTGCCAACTAGAAATAGTTGCCTAGAATGTAGCGAACAATATTGGGAATTTAGGCAACCACCGGTCTATCCATGATCGAATTGAATATCAACGTAATGATGTGGATCGGCGTTAAAAAAAATAGAAGCATTCATGATCGGCTTGAAAAGCGAGTTGTTGATCAGAACTGGGCCGATTATGAAGAAGAAGATGATGAAGAGTATGTTTGGCAGGAAGGAGAATGGTGTCCAGGAGGTTTAACAAGAAGTCAGAAGAGAAGAGTACAACGCCTAAGGAGTAGAGAATTAGAACAGACTCAGAAATTTGGTAAATCGCAAGTATGGCGTGCTAAACAAACAACCGATAAGGGTCAACCATCGGCTAATATTCAAGTAGCTTTTCTTTTACCATCTGAATTTAAAACTCCAGCAGATCAAGAAGTCTATTCGGATTTTGATGGATCAGAGTATGAAGAGATGGCAGCCCAGTTGATATTGATACATCAAGCTATATTTGATAAACCAGTTAAGCATTGGCATTTGAAGGCTTTATATGTGAAAGGTTTTGTTGATGGGAAGCCGATGAGTAAAATGTTGGTTGATAGAGGTGCCTCTGTTAATCTGATACCTTATACTACTTTTTGTAAGTTTGGTAAAGGACCAGAAGATCTGATTGAGACTGAAATGATGCTTAAGGATTTTGGGGTAATCGTCCAAGACCAAGGGCATTAAATGTTAAATTGATAATTGGAAGCAAGATTTTGCTCACTATATTCTTTGTCATTGATGAAAAGGGTTCATACAGTTTACTTCTTGGTTGTGATTGGATTCATGCCAATTGTTGTATACCATCAATTATGCATCAATGCTTAATTCAGTGGCCTGGAGACAATGTTGAGCTAGTTCATGCTGATGATTCTATGAGTATAGCAACAGCTGATCCAATGTATTGGGAACTAGAAGATTTTGAGTGTTTTTCTAGCAAGCAATGGGAAGGAGGCTTTATTAAAATAAATGATGAAGGCCAACAGCCGATCCGAGCAGTCGGCTCTGAAAGTTTGTTTTAATGGATAATCTAATAGATGGTATAGATGGTAAACTAAGACATGGCTTTACGTTAGCCGATGAGTTAGAAGAAATAGATATTGGTCCTGGAGATAGGTGTAGACCGATGTTTGTAAGTGCTAAATTGGATCTTGAGTATAAACAAGAATTGATAGATTTGTTAAAGGAATTTAAAGATTGTTTTGCTTTGGAATATTATGAAATAGATCGATCAATTGTTGAACATCGATTGTCAATCAAACCTAGATATTGGCCATTTAAACAAGCTCCAAGGAGATTTAATCCAAATGTTCTTGATGATATTAAGGAGCCTGAAAGACTACTTGAAGCGAAATTTATCCGACCTTGTCGATATGCAGAGTGGATATCGAGTGTAGTTCCTGTGTATAAGAAAAATAGGAAGTTGAGAGTCTGTATTGATTTCAGAGATCTGAACAAGGCTACACCGATGGAAGGTTATCCGATGCCAATAGTCGATATGTTGGTAGATGCAGCAGCCGAGCACAAGGTAATTAGTTTTTATGGATAGTAATGCAGGTTATAATTAAATTTTTAGGGCTGAAGAAGACACAGCAAAAACAACCTTAAGATGCCCCGGCGCAATCGGCTTATTTGAATGGGTTGTGATGACTTTTGGATTGAAGAATGCTGGTGCAACTTATCAGAGAACAATGAATTATATTTTTCATAAGTTGATCGGCAAGATTGTTGAAATCTATATTGATGATGTGGTGGTGAAATCTAAAGGGTATAAAGAACATCTGGCTGATCTGCCGAAGACTTTGGAGTGCACAAAAAAACATGATTTAAGAATGAATCCTAATTAGTGTGCCTTTGGAGTGTCAGCTAGACAATTTTTGGGTTTATGGTCCACAAGAGAGGAATTGAGGTTGGTCAAAAAAGTGTGAAAGCAATTGATGAGGCAGTATCTCCAACTAATAAAATAGAATTACAATATCTGCTTAGTAAGATTAATTTTATTAGAAGGTTTATTTCAAATATACCAGAAAGAATTCTGCAGTTTTCTCCTTTGTTGAAGTTAAAAAATGATCAAGAATTTAAATAGGGTGACGTACAACCAAAAGCATTTGAAGAGATAAAATAGTATATGAATTCTCCACTTGTGCTGGTTCCTTCTCAGCAAGGTAAGCCTTTTGTTTATAATGCGTAATGGATTACGATAGCCAAACGATTGGGTCGACCTTGATGCAAGAGTTTGAAGGAAAGGAACATGTTGTTTTCTATTTAAGTAGGACTTTTAGATCGAGAAACAAGATATTCTCCTATTGAAAAGTTATGCTTATGCTTATATTTCTCTGTACTAAATTGCGACATTATTTATTATCTAATTTGAGTGTATAGTTATGTCTAAAGCCGATGTGATCAAACACATGTTGTCAATGCCGAAATTAAATGAGAATGGGAAAGTGGATTCTTACATTATCAGAATTTGACTTGAGGTATGAATTGGCTAAAACAATCAAAGGGCAAGTGATGGCCGATTTTATTACTCAACACCATAAAAGAAGTATCAGGCTATGAACCCAATAATTAAGCCATGGCCATTCCAAGGCTGAGGAATTGATTTAATTGGCCAGATTTTTTCACCTTCAAGTAGAGGGCACAAGTTTATATTGGTAGCAACAGATTATTTTACCAAGTGGGTTGAGGCGATTCCTTTGAAAACAGCAACTTCAAAGAATATGGTTAATTTTATCAAGGAGCATATTGTTTATCGTTTTAGGATTCCTCGAACCATTACTACTGATCAAGGGATAATGTTCACATCAGAAGAATTTAGAGATTTCACTGCCAGTATGGGAATTAAAATACTAAATTCTTCTCCTTATTATGCTCAAGCTAATGGCTAGGCAGAGGCGTCCAATCGAATTTTGATTAAGTTGATTAAGAAGAAAATTGAAGAGCAACCGAAGAAGTGATACCTAACATTTAATGAAGCATTGTGGGCATATAGGATGGCTTGCCATAGATCGATTAAATCATAATAAGCTTAACAAAGAAATACATGACAACCTCCGGAGAAGAAGAAGAAGAATGCAGTAGCCTAAGGCGATGATACGTGCTCTAGGTATATGTGTGTATATATACACATTGACATTTGTACTGTAGCTCGGTGAAAACAATGTAAGCGGTTTTTCCATAGTTAATTAGGAAACACCGTCATAGTGCCCTTTTGCTGCAAAAATTGATAGTTGTCGACCATAACAGTGCATGTTGTCCGGTCGCTTGGACTTAGTAAAAATCATCATATGGTTCTTAGTAAACATTGTCTATTGTTCTCCTTGTTCACAGGGAGACAGCTGAATGCCCATAGTTTACATAGGCCATGACTCAAACAATAAACGATGTACGTGTAAGCACAAATGTGTATATACGTGAACTGGCATATCCATGATAATAACAAGTATGTTGAACTAGCACCTACGTATATATGCGTAAATAATGTTTAATCACTGAAAATTTACTGTAAATTCATCCTAGCTCAAAAAATTATGCGTAAATAATAACTAATAAGAAGCTCCAACAATAATTCTCATCAGATGTGTGAGAAAAATATGAAAATTCTAAAAATTCTGACAATAATAAAAACATCTAGACTTTAATTTGGTAGATTCTAATCATCATCGCCAACAATAGCCAGTGGATCTGTTTCGTTTTCTAAAAAAATAGCCATCTCTATGGTTATGAAAATATATAAAATAACCCATAAATTTATATATAAACAAGATGATTTCCCATATGTTGTAACACGAAGAATAAAAAATTATATAAGATGTAGTTTAATTTGAGAAGTAAAAATTAAGAGGGCATAACATGGAGCTTCCATACTTTGGCTTAGAATATTTATGTCGAGGAGAGAGAATATGCAATGATTGTGAGATGGACCAAGCCTTGACGTGATCATGAGCCACCCAGCACGATCCCTAAAAAAAACACAATTTTTCAGTGCATTAGATTGGGTTCTGGTTATGTAATTAAATTGTTGAAGATGCTGGACCTACCATCAGCTCATCGATCCTCTAGATTCTCTGAAAAGGAAACAAAATCAAGTCAACTCAATCTAAATTTGAATTTTGGGTGTTTTAGATCTGTAAATACTACTCCCGCCATTATAAATTGTAAGTCTTTTTGACTTTTCTAAATACATATTTTTGTATGTATCTGAACATATTGTATATCTAATATATCTAGAACAATCAAAACAACTTACTATTTGGAACAGAGGGAACACTGCGTCCTAAAATAAATGTTATTTTAGCATTCCAAAATTTAATAATAAAACAGTTAGAAACTGTAGTCCACCCCAACTAATTAATTCAACGTCACCATTCTCATACTTAACCACAGAGGCTGAGCCTAACTGTTGTTGATTTCTACTAGCTTTCTTAACAAACTAATGAGTGTGGTTACCTAGTGTGTGTGAGCGGGTGGGTATTAGACCTGAGCATTTTGTGGGTCGGGCCAGGCAAAAAACCGCTTATTTTGGCCTAAAAACATCCCATCCATGACCGTCTTATTGGGCAAGTTGGGCCTAATTTCTCGGGCCCGGCCTAGGCCTGGTCGGGCCCCGCGCATTTTACAGTATAAAATAGCTAAACATTATATTTCAGGCTTGGCTCAGGCTAAGAAAAAATTTTCTGGGCAGCGGGATCTGTGTCCAGGCCCTGTCCACTAAGGTTTGTGGACTGCTAAAACCCGTCGGGCTCGTGTCGGGCTCAATTTGCTTAGGTGAAAGCCCTAATTTGGTTTTAGTTAATTGATGAAACCTATTGAACTAACCCTATGCTCTATGTGTGCAATTGAGATAGGTTGGTCCAAGAACAAGTGATGGAGATGGCCAAAAGATGGTGATCAAATGCTCTAACTTGGAAAAGAAGAAAGAGAAAAACAAAACCCTGTGGAGATCAAGGCAATGTTATAAATAGGGATTTTGTTATATAGGTGTGCTATCCATGCTAAAAAATAAAACAAAGATATAAAGTTAAGCTAGGTTCGTAGTTAATTCGGCAACCGTGTCCCCTGCAATGGCGCCAAAAAGGTTGTTGGTATTTTTAAACGCATATAAATAAATCCGCAAGCGCACATATACCGCCGTAGCTTTCACCCAGAAGTATTCCAAATATCATATCCACAAGGAAACACGTGAGATTAACTACAATCTAATTTAATTAGGGATAGCAACAATGTTAAGGATAAATAGGAGTGTAGAGAGGACTACTAAAGTTATCTATTTCTAACTTGCGTAAGTTATGTATTCTAGTGTTCACCTGGGGCTATTACTAAGGAAGATCAAGAACAGATCCTGCCTTCCTTCGCAACTGGATCCTATTTGGCCTACAGACGGGAGGTGTACTACAAAGGACTCAACGAGGCTGTCATCCTCGCGATCTACCAACGATTCGAAATGCAGGGTGCATCCACAAGTAACCAGAGTCTAAGCACCACGCTGCAATATTCTTTCTAGTTCAACAAATTTTATCAAAGACACGAGTTGGCTTCAACAGAGATCAAAGTCACTCATGAATGTTTAGTGTTGGTATTTATTAAGTGCAAATAGAATATAAAGGATTCCACAAGCGCACAGAATACCATTGTAGCATTTTACCGGAAATATTCCATGTATCGTTATTTATATTTTACCATAGGGAAACAATGGAGTAAAGATTTATTGGATAGCAAAGGGGTAACTACTAATCAACATACCATCATAACTAAAGCAGGATGAATGTAATGATAGGAATAAAGCATAATGACACTCAGGGGATAGATCACTCCAAAAATTTAAACTAGTCAACTCAGGAGAACGACGGGTGAGGTAGATTTCTATGATATTCTTATTACATGGTCAAAGTATATATACACCCCACTATAGTTAAGACTAACTCTACTCTTGTGCACTTCGGGGCACCGCTTAGACAGTAGAGCATCACAAAGGATAACTCTACTGACACAACTATGGTCCTACAATTTAAGAACTTGCTCAATTCGGTATGGACTACAAAGGATAGATGGGACTGTCACCTCCTGCTGCTACCACACAACCAGGGAACAGAGTGTACTCACAGGCAGAGCATCGTATAAGCACTATGCTTACACGAAGCTCGGTGTCGCTGAGTCAAAACTTGCATGTGTTGGGGGGCAAGCCCCACTTATGGGTAGCTTTGTGGGGTTCATTTTGCCGATCCAACCATGCAGGGTTAGTGCGAATGGAATCTCACAGAGGCGAAACAAGGGACGCTAAAGTCTGGCGGTGCTGGCCCACGTCGTGCCCATCTATTCGCTTGAGAAAAATGTTAGGGGCAGCGAGGTGGGAAGAGAAGGGGATGGTGTCTTCACAAATCATTCCGGCAAGACAAAATGAAGGGGGCGCCAGCCGTGGTCTGGTTAGCACCTTTTCACTATTGCGAAGAGGGGCGCGTTAAGCCATCCTAGCGAGGCCTGGGGCGCATAGCTGGGAATAAACTATTTGTCTAGGTGAATAGGTGGTAATGTTTCATCGGTTCCTTGTTCCGGAGTTCTGCTTTGGCGAACCAAACCATCTTCACGTGGCCGACAACTCCGCCTACCTAGGACTCGCTTGGTCGGTTGGGAGGGTGACAAGAGGTAAAGCCGGTCGGCGCTCTTGGATCGACGGTACACGAGGAAGGTAGGGACTCGGATGGCGAACCAGCCCACAACAATGAGGGAATATTCCCTAAATCTGAGGGTTGTTGTAAGGGCATTCTTGTCTAGTGAAAAGCTTCCAAGCGTGTATAAATAGTCCCTCTCAGAGAGGGTGTAGGAGAAAGAGAAACAAGTTTTATGGAATCATTCATCTTGTTTCGCCCAAGTCTTGTTTTATCCAATTCTTGTGCTTAATTTTGCTTCAGCAAGAATCGGTGTTCAAGGCCGTGGCCTAGAACAACATTGGTGCCTATCGTGGTTGTTGCTCAAGCTTATCATACCACCAAAGAAGACAAAGATAGCGATGGATAAAGAAGCACCATCCATGACCACGGCCAAGGCTTGGCGGCAAAAGGAAGTAGCAACGTGAAATGATGTAGTGACAACTATGGAACCACCGCGCGCCATAGCCATAGAGGGATAATACCACGAAGTGCCATGAGGGTGAGAGCAACGCTAGAAGGCGACATCAAAGAAGTCGAGATCGACCAAAATGGCGATGAGGTCAAGAAGATGAAGACGGCGAGATCATTGAGCAAGCAAGAAACCTAAAGACCCTAAATTAGTACCAACAAGACATCCTTAGACTCCGAATGAGAAGGGGCATTTGCTTAGGCGAAACAACCCCCATAACAAGCGAAAGACATTTAAAAGGGCAATTAGGGAAGCCAAAATCCAGAGGGATAGATTGGCGAGAGAAATTCAAGGAATGTATGGAGTAGGAGGCAGGAGGTGCCATCCACGCCGCGTAAACATTATAATACCGATGATATCCTCTCTCGGAAGTAGACGAAAGTGCATATGACCCCACTTCACCTCTGTTGAAAGAACTTCAAATTGATCCGTATTAGCCAGGCTACAAGCCTCGCATTCTAGTCTTCGATAGAAAGTCAAACCCGAGGAAGTTCCTCACGAGTTATGAGACCACGGTAACATCACCGTGGAGACGCTCAAATCCTCACAAAGTCACTCATCATGGTGGTCAAGACATCGCACATGATTAGTATACTTCACTGAAGCCATTATCCATCAGGTCCTAGGGCCAAGTCAGAGCAGAGCTAGTTTCCACCTTCCAAGGATATCACCCGGGAACAAAAACAATGAGAGATTTGCTAAATTGCGTTCAGCGAGATGATGAATCACTATCTGAGTTTCGAGAAAGATTCATTCAAACCAAATCTCCGGTGCCAAACGCGCCAGAGGAGAGAGTTATTGCAGCAGCTGTGGATGGGTTGGCCATAGGCCAATGTGCAGCTCACTTCGCTAGGAATTACCCCACCTTCGTAAGGGAGCTATTTGAGGTAATGAGACAATATGCAAGATCAGACGATGACTTGAAGAAGTGAAAAGCGGCAAGGAATTCATGGAGGCAAGCTGGCAAGGCCTCTAGGCCACTGCCAACCCCAAGCCAGTGTAATATGAGACCATTTCGCATAATCAACAATCTCCAAGAGCAGCCAGAGCACAACCTTAGCAGAACAAAGTCTCCAAGGGCCGCCGCCTAATTAACTACCCAGAAGTTTTGATCAATCTCCGCATGGTGGGTGAGGAGGACAAACTCCCCCCGGCGGACGCAAATGCAGAGGAAGGGGACAAGCCCTGAGAACACCATATTGCGCCATATGTGGCAAAAACGTGGGACTTTCACGAAAGACTGCAAATATAGCACAATGGCTAGAAAATTTAAGGAGAAAGACAAAGCCACAAGAAGCAATGAAACATGTAATCATGTGTTCCACAACACTAGTCATGAGATAGTAAACAATCAGGATTACAGCAGTGTTTACACCAAAATTTGGAAAGAAGAATTTGGGAACTTGAAGCTTCTAGGATTGTGTCATCAAGGAATCGATTAGATGTGAATCGGTATCAACTGATTTAGATGCGTTATCAGAATCGACTATTTTATAGATAACGTCAGCAGACGGCGTCAATGAGCTATGCTTAAATGGCGCTAGGAGGATGTGTCGGACTCTACAAATAAGGAAAATTAGGGTCTAAGTTATTATTAAGTTAGGAAGTTTTCTTTTAATCCAAGAATTGTAATGAGTCGTATTTGAGTAGGATTTATGTTTAGGTTCTGGGTATAAATATTAGACCCTGGTTATTGTAAAAAATGAACATTCAATCAATACAATCTTTCTAGCTTTTGCCATAGCATTAGGAGTAGGAGTACTGTAGATCTCGACTAGTTCTTCAGCAAACAGGGTTGCATCAACTGATTGACCTCCAGCTTTCTTGTGAGTATAGTCACAACTTGTATTGTGCTTGTAAAGCTGCATCAGCTGATTGATCTTTTATGAGCCATAATGTAAGTTAGTTATCGATCCAGATCATTGTTTGTAAGGTCGCATCAAATGATTGATCTCTTACGAATCATAATATAGATCAAAGTTATCGATCTTGTGTTAAATAACTTGTTGTTTAATACAATATCACCAGTTATCGAATCTGCTAAGATCAGTAAGGTCTTCCTTGCTGTTTTTTTTGTTGATTCACCAGTTATCGATCTTGTTATAATTAATGTTTTATTAATTATAACAAATCACTTGATTGAAATAGAGATAGATCGGCATCATATCAACTTAATTGGTCATCCTTTCATCTGGCCATGTTTTAAATCTTATAATTGATGGCTTAATTCCACTAGATCCGCTGTTTTATCTCTATTCCAATCAAATATAGTATGCATCCAAAGACATGTTTCAATCTTGAATAAACTCACTAGTAAATAAGATCTAATCTAATGACACTACCATAGCTGCATCGATACGGTCGAACCTCACTGGTAAGACTTTAGATTAGAAATTATCGATTAGTGGTCTTGTTCATGATCAAGATATGTACTCTATTTGTTTGTTATGATCAGTATCGGCTATTTTAGCCAATTTGCCTATACTCACGCATATAGCATGTTTTCATGAATCACAACATATAGATGATTTATAGATTCTTTGGCTTTAGTTTGTTATCCTTATCATAGCTGCATCGATCCGATCGAACCTCACTGTTGATGATAATAGATTAGATTCAAACTGTTTGTAGATTCATTTATATTAAACAGTTGATTTATTCGCATGTTATACTCTTTTCATCAAACTCATCGGCTCGACGCTTTATATCGATTATGTTCCATTTAGCCGATGATGATCTCTTATATCGCTTCTTTACTGATTATCAATTCTCTAATCGTTCGATGACATCAATCGATCATTTGGTTATATATATTGGAATTTTGAGGAATCGGTCATCATAAATCTGCTATGATCCATGAGCATCGGTTATTTTGATTCATATCATTATCATTGAATATTAGCCGATAATCCTTGATTTAAAGATCTTCATTTCATGGATTCCTTGGATATCGACTATTTAGTCGATAGCCTTATTGAATCAGCTATCTAGCCATACATTTGGAACTGTTTGGTGCAACCCCAACATGTTTCACCTTAAATTACTGATAAGATTTGCTCTCCTTGTCAATTGGGGTCAAATTGACTGGCACATCATTGGGTTTTCAGAATTGGCTGGTTCTATGTTGAAGCCAAGCATATCTCTGGTCTCGTTTCACTCAGATCTTCCGGCTTGCTATGTGTTGATCACATCACCGCATTTTTGTGTCAACACACTTTTTGCACGCCTAGTGGGACCACAATCGTCATGGTGGTTCACAACAACAAGGACATTCTTATGGTACCTTATGAAGACTTACTTGATGAGGATAAAGATGTCATTGGTAAGGCTATAGAGGAGTTTTAGAACATGTGCTTATTGTCATAGACCAAAACACATGACAATAAAGTTGTTCGAAATATCCACCGCCGAGAGTTTTGATGCATGGATAGTCGGATATAGACGAAGTCGATGATAGGCATTTCTTTGTAGAAGCCATCAACAAATCTATTAATGATGCAATGTCAATCATAATACAACTTTCTTGAATACATTCCACAATACCATGAAGGAGGTGTTTCATGGATTTCTACTTGATCGAGTTGGACCGACTTATTACAATATTCCGCATCCATTGACCGAGGGGGCTAATCAAGCCATAGGAAGCGATTACTAGCTAAGAGTGATGATGCCTGTAATTCGAGAATCTATCTGGCAAATTCAGTGGTGCTACTACTAATCAAATGCAATATAATCTTGGATTATCGGTTGCAATATGTACAACGACCGATAGGACAAGTTCAGAATCTGATGGTTAATTTTGGTATATCAGGCCAAATACCACCATCAGTTCAAAAAATAGCACCATCGGTTCAAAGGATTCATAGAGATGCGATCCTAATTTTTTCAATTAGAGATTTCAAACAAGAAATCAAGAAAGGGGCCCGACGGATAGATATTCCACAAGGATATCATTATGGTTCAGATTATAATACCCTCAATATGATTCCAAATCCAGGATATTAAGGCACTCAGAATTTCAATCTACAGATAGGTCAGCAATTGCTAAAAAATCCAAACTCAAATGCGGATGAATTGTTGCTCAGAGTAACCGAAATGATAAAAAATTAGTTTGGTTTAAAACCAAAATGGTAGACCTTTTTGTACAAACGTTTATATCTAGAGTGGTAAGATTTAGTGGCCCTTCCTACAAACTATAGGCTTTCGAATTTACTAAGTTCACTAGTCAAGGTAGCACAAGTACAATAGAACTTGTCAGTCGATATCTTACTTAGTTAGGTGAAGCCTCTGTTGAAGAAGTGCATCGAGTTTGTTTTTTCTCTTTGTCCTGTCGGGACCAGCTTTCATTTGGTTTTCATCACTAGCGGTTAATTCTATTGCCAATTGGAGTGATCTTGAAAAAAATTTCATACATATTTGTACACTTGTACAAGGAAAGAAACATCACATATTTGACAACTATAAAGCAAAGAGCTAATGAATCGGTGTCTTTGAGTTCCTTCAGAGGTTCCGAGAAATAAGAAACTTATGCTTTTCGTTGAATTTGACTAATGATCAGCTAGTTGCATTGGTCGTTCAAGGAATGTTGCCAACATGGAGAGAAAAGATGCTTGGACAAGAATTTGACAATTTAGATCAATTGGCTCAACGGGTGGCGGCACTTAATAGCCAATTCTAGAATATGCGAGACATACCCGATTCCAAAAGAATGCTTTTTGCAATCGCTAAGCTTATAATCCATATTTAGTCGATGATGATGATAAAGAAGAGGAAATTACCGCAGCTTGAATGAAATTGGGGTAAAAAGATAGTAATGGTTCCAAATCCATGGGGAAAAGAAGTTGAAGAAAGTTATGATTTTAATGTTACAAAAGCAGACAAACTTTTTGATTTCTTGATTGAGAAGGGACAGATTAAACTGTCTGCTAGTCATGTTATATTACCTCCCGATCAGTTGAAGAATAAGAAGTTCTGCAAGTACCATAACACTACTTCTCATACTACTAATGATTGTAGAATTTTCGGCAGCATATTCAGAGGGCTATTCAATAAGGAAGTTTAAATTTGATACAGCTTGGAAAATGAAAGTTGATGATAATCCTTTCCCAAAGGATCAGAACATGGTTGCTGCTAAGTGGTTCAAAGGGAAAACTAAAGTTTTGATATCAGCTAGGACAAGAGAAACTAGAACAGTTGATCCGGAGATGCAAATATCAGCTGATGAATATAGAGAAATTAAAAGGCGTCGTGACCAACAAAAGAGCCAATATGAGCAGGGAGAAACGTCGAGAGACGGTGCGATGAGACCACATGTTACATCTCAGATTCTGTTAAATAAATGGCAATGGTAGAAGGAGAAAGATTATCAGCGCTGATTAGAAAAGAAGGAATATCAACTTCAACAAGAAGAAGAGAGATATGAAAGAGAACAAGCTAAGTCATTAAAATTACCTTTTCTTTAGACATTGTTAGAATAAAGGTTTGAGATTGCCAACTAGAAATAGTTGCCTAGAATGTAGCGAACAATATTGGGAATTTAGGCAACCACCGGTCTATCCATGATCGAATTGAATATCAACGTAATGATGTGGATCGGCGTTAAAAAAAATAGAAGCATTCATGATCGGCTTGAAAAGCGAGTTGTTGATCAGAACTGGGCCGATTATGAAGAAGAAGATGATGAAGAGTATGTTTGGCAGGAAGGAGAATGGTGTCCAGGAGGTTTAACAAGAAGTCAGAAGAGAAGAGTACAACGCCTAAGGAGTAGAGAATTAGAACAGACTCAGAAATTTGGTAAATCGCAAGTATGGCGTGCTAAACAAACAACCGATAAGGGTCAACCATCGGCTAATATTCAAGTAGCTTTTCTTTTACCATCTGAATTTAAAACTCCAGCAGATCAAGAAGTCTATTCGGATTTTGATGGATCAGAGTATGAAGAGATGGCAGCCCAGTTGATATTGATACATCAAGCTATATTTGATAAACCAGTTAAGCATTGGCATTTGAAGGCTTTATATGTGAAAGGTTTTGTTGATGGGAAGCCGATGAGTAAAATGTTGGTTGATAGAGGTGCCTCTGTTAATCTGATACCTTATACTACTTTTTGTAAGTTTGGTAAAGGACCAGAAGATCTGATTGAGACTGAAATGATGCTTAAGGATTTTGGGGGTAATGCGTCCAAGACCAAGGGGCATTAAATGTTAAATTGATAATTGGAAGCAAGATTTTGCTCACTATATTCTTTGTCATTGATGAAAAGGGTTCATACAGTTTACTTCTTGGTTGTGATTGGATTCATGCCAATTGTTGTATACCATCAATTATGCATCAATGCTTAATTCAGTGGCCTGGAGACAATGTTGAGCTAGTTCATGCTGATGATTCTATGAGTATAGCAACAGCTGATCCAATGTATTGGGAACTAGAAGATTTTGAGTGTTTTTCTAGCAAGCAATGGGAAGGAGGCTTTATTAAAATAAATGATGAAGGCCAACAGCCGATCCGAGCAGTCGGCTCTGAAAGTTTGTTTTAATGGATAATCTAATAGATGGTATAGATGGTAAACTAAGACATGGCTTTACGTTAGCCGATGAGTTAGAAGAAATAGATATTGGTCCTGGAGATAGGTGTAGACCGATGTTTGTAAGTGCTAAATTGGATCTTGAGTATAAACAAGAATTGATAGATTTGTTAAAGGAATTTAAAGATTGTTTTGCTTTGGAATATTATGAAATAGATCGATCAATTGTTGAACATCGATTGTCAATCAAACCTAGATATTGGCCATTTAAACAAGCTCCAAGGAGATTTAATCCAAATGTTCTTGATGATATTAAGGAGCCTGAAAGACTACTTGAAGCGAAATTTATCCGACCTTGTCGATATGCAGAGTGGATATCGAGTGTAGTTCCTGTGTATAAGAAAAATAGGAAGTTGAGAGTCTGTATTGATTTCAGAGATCTGAACAAGGCTACACCGATGGAAGGTTATCCGATGCCAATAGTCGATATGTTGGTAGATGCAGCAGCCGAGCACAAGGTAATTAGTTTTTATGGATAGTAATGCAGGTTATAATTAAATTTTTAGGGCTGAAGAAGACACAGCAAAAACAACCTTAAGATGCCCCGCAAATCGGCTTATTTGAATGGGTTGTGATGACTTTTGGATTGAAGAATGCTTTGGTGCAACTTATCGAGAACAATGAATTATATTTTTCATAAGTTGATCGGCAAGATTGTTGAAATCTATATTGATGATGTGGTGGTGAAATCTAAAGGGTATAAAGAACATCTGGCTGATCTGCCGAAGACTTTGGAGTGCACAAAAAAACATGATTTAAGAATGAATCCTAATTAGTGTGCCTTTGGAGTGTCAGCTAGACAATTTTTGGGTTTATGGTCCACAAGAGAGGAATTGAGGTTGGTCAAAAAAGTGTGAAAGCAATTGATGAGGCAGTATCTCCAACTAATAAAATAGAATTACAATATCTGCTTAGTAAGATTAATTTTATTAGAAGGTTTATTTCAAATATACCAGAAAGAATTCTGCAGTTTTCTCCTTTGTTGAAGTTAAAAAATGATCAAGAATTTAAATAGGGTGACGTACAACCAAAAGCATTTGAAGAGATAAAATAGTATATGAATTCTCCACTTGTGCTGGTTCCTTCTCAGCAAGGTAAGCCTTTTAAGTTGTACGTGTCGGTTTAAATTCGATAGCCAAACGATTGGGTCGACCTTGATGCAAGAGTTTGAAGGAAAGGAACATGTTGTTTTCTATTTAAGTAGGACTTTTAGATCGAGAAACAAGATATTCTCCTATTGAAAAGTTATGCTTATGCTTATATTTCTCCTGTACTAAATTGCGACATTATTTATTATCGGCTGAGTGTATAGTTATGTCTAAAGCCGATGTGATCAAACACATGTTGTCAATGCCGAAATTAAATGAGAATGGGAAAGTGGATTCTTACATTATCAGAATTTGACTTGAGGTATGAATCGGCTAAAACAATCAAAGGGCAAGTGATGGCCGATTTTATTACTCAACACCATAAAAGAAGTATCAGCTATGAACCCAATAATTAAGCCATGGCCATTCCAAGGCTGAGGAATTGATTTAATTGGCCAGATTTTTTCACCTTCAAGTAGAGGGCACAAGTTTATATTGGTAGCAATGATTATTTTACCAAGTGGGTTGAGGCGATTCCTTTGAAAACAAAGAACTTCAAAGAATATGGTTAATTTTATCAAGGAGCATATTGTTTATCGTTTTAGGATTCCTCGAACCATTACTACTTGATCAAGGGACAATGTTCACATCGGAAGAATTTAGAGATTTCACCGCCAAAGATGGGAATTAAAATACTAAATTCTTCTCCTTATTATGCTCAAGCTAATGGCTAGGCAGGAGCGTCCAATCAATTTTGATTAAGTTGATTAAGAAGAAAATTGAAGAGCAACCAAGAAGTGATACCTAACATTTAATGAAGCATTGTGGGCATATAGGATGGCTTGCCATAGATCGATTAAATCATAATAAGCTTAACAAAGAAATACATGACAACCTCCTGGAGAAGAAGAAGAAGAATGCAAGTAGCCTAAAGCGCGATACGTGCTCTAGGTATATGTGTGTATATATACACATTGACATTTGTACTGTAGCTCGGTGAAAACAATGTAAGCGGTTTTCCATAGTTAATTAGGAAACACCGTCATAGTGCCCTTTTTGCACAAAAATTGATAGTTGTCGACCATAACGATTGCATGTTGTCCGGTTAAACTTGGACTTAGTAAAAATCATCATATGGTTCTTAGTAAACATTGTCTATTGTTCTCCTTGTTCACAGGGAGACAAATGAATGCCCATAGTTTACATAGGCCATGACTCAAACAATAAACGATGTATGCGTAAGCACAAATGTGTATATACGTGAACTGGCATATCCATGATAATAACAAGTATGTTGAACTAGCACCTACGTATATATGCGTAAATAATGTTTAATCACTTTGAAAATTTCTGTAAATTCATCCTAGCTCAAAAATTATGCGTAAATAATAACTAATAAGAAGCTCCAACAATAATTCTCATCAGATGTGTGAGAAAAATATGAAAATTCTAAAAATTCGACAATAATAAAAACATCTAGACTTTAATTTGGTAGATTCTAATCATCATCGCCAACAATAGCCAATGGATCTGTTTACGTTTTCTAAAAAATAGCCATCTCTATGGTTATGAAAATATATAAAATAACCCATAAATTTATATATAAACAAGATGATTTCCCATATGTTGTAACACGAAGAATAAAAAATTATATAAGATGTAGTTTAATTTGAGAAGTAAAAATTAAGAGGGCCGCAACATGGAGCTTCCATACTTTGGCTTAGAATATTTATGTCGAGGAGAGAGAATATGCAATGATTGTGAGATGGACCAAGCCTTGACGTGATCATGAGCCACCCAGCACGATCCCTAAAAAAAACACAATTTTTCAGTGCATTAGATTGGGTTCTGGTTATGTAATTAAATTGTTGAAGATGCTGGACCTACCATCAGCTCATCGATCCTCTAGATTCTCTGAAAAGGAAACAAAATCAAGTCAACTCAATCTAAATTTGAATTTTGGGTGTTTTAGATCTGTAAATACTACTCCCGCCATTATAAATTGTAAGTCTTTTTGACTTTTCTAAATACATATTTTTGTATGTATCTGAACATATTGTATATCTAATATATCTACAACAATCAAAACAACTTACTATTTGGAACAGAGGGAACACTGCGTCCTAAAATAAATGTTATTTTAGCATTCCAAAATTTAATAATAAAACAGTTAGAAACTGTAGTCCACCCCAACTAATTAATTCAACGTCACCATTCTCATACTTAACCACAGAGGCTGAGCCTAACTGTTGTTGATTTCTACTAGCTTTCTTAACAAACTAATGAGTGTGGTTACCTAGTGTGTGTGAGCGGGTGGGTATTAGACCTGAGCATTTTGTGGGTCGGGCCAGGCAAAAAACCGCTTATTTTGGCCTAAAAACATCCCATCCATGACCGTCTTATTGGGCAAGTTGGGCCTAATTTCTCGGGCCCGCCTAGGCCTGGTCGGGCCCCAGCAAGATTTGATGTAAAATAGCTAAACATTATATTTCAGGCTTGGCTCAGGCTAAGAAAAAATTTTCTGGGCAGCGGGATCTGTGTCCAGGCCCTGTCCACTAAGGTTTGTGGACTGCTAAAACCCGTCGGGCTCGTGTCGGGCTCAATTTGCTTAGGTGAAAGCCCTAATTTGGTTTTAGTTAATTGATGAAACCTATTGAACTAACCCTATGCTCTATGTGTGCAATTGAGATAGGTTGGTCCAAGAACAAGTGATGGAGATGGCCAAAAGATGGTGATCAAATGCTCTAACTTGGAAAAGAAGAAAGAGAAAAACAAAACCCTGTGGAGATCAAGGCAATGTTATAAATAGGGATTTTGTTATATAGGTGTGCTATCCATGCTAAAAAATAAAACAAAGATATAAAGTTAAGCTAGGTTCAGTAGTTAATTCGACAACCGTGTCCCCCGCAATGGCGCCAAAAGGTTGTTGGTATTTTTAAACGATATAAATAAATCCATAGCGCACATATATACCGTAGCTTTCACCCGTAAGTATTCCAAATATCATATCCACAAGGAAACACGTGAGATTAACTACAATCTAATTTAATTAGGGATAGCAACAATGTTAAGGATAAATAGGAGTGTAGAGAGGACTACTAAAGTTATCTATTTCTAACTTGCGTAAGTTATGTATTCTAGTGTTCACCTGGGGCTATTACTAAGGAAGATCAAGAACAGATCCTGCCTTCCTTCGCAACTGGATCCTATTTGGCCTACAGACGGGAGGTGTACTACAAAGGACTCAACGAGGCTGTCATCCTCGCGATCTACCAACGATTCGAAATGCAGGGTGCATCCACAAGTAACCAGAGTCTAAGCACCACGCTGCAATATTCTTTCTAGTTCAACAAATTTTATCAAAGACACGAGTTGGCTTCAACAGAGATCAAAGTCACTCATGAATGTTTAGTGTTGGTATTTATTAAGTGCAAATAGAATATAAAGGATTCCACAAGCGCACAGAATACCATTGTAGCATTTTACCGGAAATATTCCATGTATCGTTATTTATATTTTACCATAGGGAAACAATGGAGTAAAGATTTATTGGATAGCAAAGGGGTAACTACTAATCAACATACCATCATAACTAAAGCAGGATGAATGTAATGATAGGAATAAAGCATAATGACACTCAGGGGATAGATCACTCCAAAAATTTAAACTAGTCAACTCAGGAGAACGACGGGTGAGGTAGATTTCTATGATATTCTTATTACATGGTCAAAGTATATATACACCCCACTATAGTTAAGACTAACTCTACTCTTGTGCACTTCGGGGCACCGCTTAGACAGTAGAGCATCACAAAGGATAACTCTACTGACACAACTATGGTCCTACAATTTAAGAACTTGCTCAATTCGGTATGGACTACAAAGGATAGATGGGACTGTCACCTCCTGCTGCTACCACACAACCAGGGAACAGAGTGTACTCACAGGCAGAGCATCGTATAAGCACTATGCTTACACGAAGCTCGGTGTCGCGGGGTCAAAACCGCGGTGTTGGGGGCAAGCCCCACTTATGGGTAGCCTGTGGGGTTCATTTTGCCGATCCAACCATGCAGGGTTAGTGCGAATGGAATCTCACAGAGGCGAAACAAGGGACGCTAAAGTCCTGGCGGTCTTGGGCCCACGTCGTGCCCATCTATTCGCTTGAGAAAAATGTTAGGGGCAGCGAGGTGGGAAGAGAAGGGATGGTGTCTTCACAAATCATTCCGGCAAGACAAAATGAAGGGGCGCCACCGTGGTCTGGTTAGCACCTTTTCACTATTGCGAAGAGGGCGCGTTAAGCCATCCTAGCGAGGCCTGGGGCGCATAGCTGGGAATAAACTATTTGTCTAGGTGAATAGGTGGTAATGTTTCATCAGTTCCTTGTTCCAGGTTCTGTCTTTGGCGAACCAGCCATCTTCACGTGGCCGACAACTCCGGCCTACCTAGGACTCGCTTGGTCGGTTGGGAGGGTGACAAGAGGTAAAGCCGGTCGGCGCTCTTCAGATCGACGGTACCTGAGGAAGGTAGGGACTCCGGATGGCGAACCAGCCCACAACAGTAGGGAATATTCCCTAAATACAGGGTTGTTGTAAGGGCATTCTTGTCTAGTGAAAAGCTTCCAAGCGTGTATAAATAGTCCCTCTGTAGAGGGTGTAGGAGAAAGAGAAACAAGTTTTATGGAATCATTCATCTTGTTTCGCCCAAGTCTTGTTTTATCCAATTCTTGTGCTTAATTTTGCTTCAGCGGCAACTGGTGTTCGAAGGCCGTGGCCTAGAACAACATTGGTGCCTATCGTGGTTGTTGCTCAAGCTTATCATACCACCAAAGAAGACAAAGATAGCGATGGATAAAGAAGCACCATCCATGACACAAGGCCGTTCTTGGCGGCAATGAAGTAGCAACGTGAAATGATGTAGTGACAACTATGGAACCACCTGCGCCATAGCCATAGAGGGATAATACCACAGTGCCATGAGGGTGAGAGCAAACGCTAGAAGGCGACATCAAAGAAGTCGAGATCGACCAAAATGGCGATGAGGTCGAAGAAGATGAAGACGGCGAGATCAACGAGCAAGCAAGAAACCTAAAGACCCTAAATTAGTACCAACAAGACATCCTTAGACTCCGAGAATGAGAAGGGCAGTTTGCTTAGGCGTGCAACCCCCCATAACAAGCGAAATGCACGCAAAAGGGCAATTAGGGAAGCCAAAATCCAGAGGGATAGATTGGCGAGAGAAATTCAAGGAATGTATGGAGTAGGAGCGGGAGGTGCCATCCACGCCAAGGCGAAACATTATAATACCGGATGATATCCTCTCGGAAGTAGATGAAAGTGCATATGACCCCACTTCACCTCTGTTGAAAGAACTTCAAATTGTCTCCGTGGCTAGCCGGGCTACAAGCCTCGCATTCTAGTCTTCGATAGAAAGTCAAACTGAGGAAGTTCCTCACGAGTTATGAGACCACGGTAACATCAGCTGGGGGAGACGCTCAAATCCTCACAAAGTCACTCATCATGGTGGTCGAAGACATCGCACATGATTAGTATACTTCACTGAAGCCATTATCCATCAGGTCCTAGGGCCAAGTCAGAGCAGAGCTAGTTTCCACCTTCCAAGGATATCACCCGGGAACAAAAACAATGAGAGATTTGCTAAATTATGTTTCAGAGATGATGAATCACTATCTGAGTTTCGAGAAAGATTCATTCAAACCAAATCTCCGGTGCCAAACGCGCCAGAGGAGAGAGTTATTGCAGCAGCTGTGGATGGGTTGGCCATAGGCCAATGTGCAGCTCACTTCGCTAGGAATTACCCCACCTTCGTAAGGGAGCTATTTGAGGTAATGAGACAATATGCAAGATCAGACGATGACTTGAAGAAGTGAAAAGCGGCAAGGAATTCATGGAGGCAAGCTGGCAAGGCCTCTAGGCCACTGCCAACCCCAAGCCAGTGTAATATGAGACCATTTCGCATAATCAACAATCTCCAAGAGCAGCCAGAGCACAACCTTAGCAGAACAAAGTCTCCAAGGGCCGCCGCCTAATTAACTACCCAGAAGTTTTGATCAATCTCCGCATGGTGGGTGAGGAGGACAAACTCCCCCAGGCGGACGCAAATGCAGAGGAAGGGGACAAGCCCTGAGAACACCATATTGCGCCATATGTGGCAAAAACGTGGGACTTTCACGAAAGACTGCAAATATAGCACAATGGCTAGAAAATTTAAGGAGAAAGACAAAGCCACAAGAAGCAATGAAACATGTAATCATGTGTTCCACAACACTAGTCATGAGATAGTAAACAATCAGGATTACAGCAGTGTTTACACCAAAATTTGGAAAGAAGAATTTGGGAACTTGAAGCTTCTAGGATTGTGTCATCAAGGAATCGATTAGATGTGAATCGGTATCAACTGATTTAGATGCGTTATCAGAATCGACTATTTTATAGATAACGTCAGCAGACGGCGTCAATGAGCTATGCTTAAATGGCGCTAGGAGGATGTGTCGGACTCTACAAATAAGGAAAATTAGGGTCTAAGTTATTATTAAGTTAGGAAGTTTTCTTTTAATCCAAGAATTGTAATGAGTCGTATTTGAGTAGGATTTATGTTTAGGTTCTGGGTATAAATATTAGACCCTGGTTATTGTAAAAAATGAACATTCAATCAATACAATCTTTCTAGCTTTTGCCATAGCATTAGGAGTAGGAGTACTGTAGATCTCGACTAGTTCTTCAGCAAACAGGGTTGCATCAACTGATTGACCTCCAGCTTTCTTGTGAGTATAGTCACAACTTGTATTGTGCTTGTAAAGCTGCATCAGCTGATTGATCTTTTATGAGCCATAATGTAAGTTAGTTATCGATCTGTATCATTGTTTGTAAGGCTGCATCAGCTGATTGATCTCTTACGAATCATAATATAGATCAAAGTTATCGATCTTGTGTTAAATAACTTGTTGTTTAATACAATATCACCAGTTATCGAATCTGCTAAGATCAGTAAGGTCTTCCTTGCTGTTTTTTTTGTTGATTCACCAGTTATCGATCTTGTTATAATTAATGTTTTATTAATTATAACAAATCACTTGATTGAAATAGAGATAGATCGGCATCATATCAACTTAATTGGTCATCCTTTCATCTGGCCATGTTTTAAATCTTATAATTGATGGCTTAATTCCACTAGATCCGCTGTTTTATCTCTATTCCAATCAAATATAGTATGCATCCAAAGACATGTTTCAATCTTGAATAAACTCACTAGTAAATAAGATCTAATCTAATGACACTACCATAGCTGCATCGATACGGTCGAACCTCACTGGTAAGACTTTAGATTAGAAATTATCGATTAGTGGTCTTGTTCATGATCAAGATATGTACTCTATTTGTTTGCTATGACTGTATCGGCTATTTTAGCCAATTTGCCTATACTCACGCATATAGCATGTTTTCATGAATCTGTCAACATATAGATGATTTATAGATTCTTTGGCTTTAGTTTGTTATCCTTATCATAGCTGCATCGATCCGATCGAACCTCACTGTTGATGATAATAGATTAGATTCAAACTGTTTGTAGATTCATTTATATTAAACAGTTGATTTATTCGCATGTTATACTCTTTTCATCAAACTCATCGGCTCGACGCTTTATATCGATTATGTTCCATTTAGCCGATGATGATCTCTTATATAAACTTTATCGATTATCAATTCTCTAATCGTTCGATGACATCAATCGATCATTTGGTTATATATATTGGAATTTTGAGGAATCGGTCATCATAAATCTGCTATGATCCATGAGCATCGGTTATTTTGATTCATATCATTATCATTGAATATTAGCCGATAATCCTTGATTTAAAGATCTTCATTTCATGGATTCCTTGGATATCGACTATTTAGTCGATAGCCTTATTGAATCAGCTATCTAGCCATACATTTGGAACTGTTTGGTGCAACCCCAACATGTTTCACCTTAAATTACTGATAAGATTTGCTCTCCTTGTCAATTGGGGTCAAATTGACTGGCACATCATTGGGTTTTCAGAATTGGCTGGTTCTATGTTGAAGCCAAGCATATCTCTGGTCTCGTTTCACTCAGATCTTCCGGCTTGCTATGTGTTGATCACATCACCGCATTTTTGTGTCAACACACTTTTTGCACGCCTAGTGGGACCACAATCGTCATGGTGGTTCACAACAACAAGGACATTCTTATGGTACCTTATGAAGACTTACTTGATGAGGATAAAGATGTCATTGGTAAGGCTATAGAGGAGTTTTAGAACATGTGCTTATTGTCATAGACCAAAACACATGACAATAAAGTTGTTCAGAAATATCCACTGCCGAGAGTTTTGATGCATGGATAGTCGGATATAGACGAAGCTGATGATAGGCATTTCTTTGTAGAAGCTGTCAACAAATCTATTAATGATGCAATGCTGAATCATAATACAACTTTCTTGAATACATTCCACAATACCATGAAGGAGGTGTTTCATGGATTTCTACTTGATCAGGTTGGACCGACTTATTACAATATTCCGCATCCATTGACTGAGGGGGCTAATCAAGCCATAGGAAGCAGTACTAGCTAAGAGTGATGATGCCCAGGTAATTCAGAATCTATCTGGGCAAATTCAGGGTGCTACTACTAATCAAATGCAATATAATCTTGGATTATCAGTGCAGCATGTGCAACAGCCGATAGGACAAGTTCAGAATCTGATGGTTAATTTTGGTATATCAGGCCAAATACCACCATCAGTTCAAAAAATAGCACCATCGGTTCAAAGGATTCATAGAGATGCAGATCCTAATTTTTTCAATTAGAGATTTCAAACAGTAAATCAGTAAGGGGCCCGACAGATAGATATTCCACAAGGATATCATTATGGTTCAGATTATAATACCCTCAATATGATTCCAAATCCAGGATATTAAGGCACTCAGAATTTCAATCTACAGATAGGTCAGCAATTGCTAAAAAATCCAAACTCAAATGCGGATGAATTGTTGCTCAGAGTAACCGAAATGATAAAAAATTAGTTTGGTTTAAAACCAAAATGGTAGACCTTTTTGTACAAACGTTTATATCTAGAGTGGTAAGATTTAGTGGCCCTTCCTACAAACTATAGGCTTTCAGAATTTACTAAGTTCACTAGTCAAGGTAGCACAAGTACAATAGAACTTGTCAGTCGATATCTTACTTAGTTAGGTGAAGCCTCTGTTGAAGAAGTGCATCGAGTTTGTTTTTTCTCTTTGTCCCTGTCAGGACCAGCTTTCATTTGGTTTTCATCACTAGCGGTTAATTCTATTGCCAATTGGAGTGATCTTGAAAAAAAATTTCATACATATTTGTACACTTGTACAAGGGAAAGAAACATCACATATTTGACAACTATAAAGCAAAGAGCTAATGAATCGGGTGCTGAGTTCCTTCAGAGGTTCCGAGAAATAAGAAACTTATGCTTTTCGTTGAATTTGACTAATGATCAGCTAGTTGCATTGGTCGTTCAAGGAATGTTGCCAACATGGAGAGAAAAGATGCTTGGACAAGAATTTGACAATTTAGATCAATTGGCTCAACGGGTGGCGGCACTTAATAGCCAATTCTAGAATATGCGTAGACATACCCGATTCCAAAAGAATGCTGCAATCGCTTAAGCTTATAATCCATATTTAGTCGATGATGATGATAAAGAAGAGGAAATTACCGCAGTTGAATGAAATTGGGGTAAAAAGATAGTAATGGTTCCAAATCCATGGGGAAAAGAAGTTGAAGAAAGTTATGATTTTAATGTTACAAAAGCAGACAAACTTTTTGATTTCTTGATTGAGAAGGGACAGATTAAACTGTCTGCTAGTCATGTTATATTACCTCCCGATCAGTTGAAGAATAAGAAGTTCTGCAAGTACCATAACACTACTTCTCATACTACTAATGATTGTAGAATTTTCGGCAGCATATTCAGAGGGCTATTCAATAAGGAAGTTTAAATTTGATACAGCTTGGAAAATGAAAGTTGATGATAATCCTTTCCCAAAGGATCAGAACATGGTTGCTGCTAAGTGGTTCAAAGGGAAAACTAAAGTTTTGATATCAGCTAGGACAAGAGAAACTAGAACAGTTGATCCGGAGATGCAAATATCAGCTGATGAATATAGAGAAATTAAAAGGCGTCGTGACCAACAAAAGAGCCAATATGAGCAGGGAGAAACGTCGAGAGACGGTGCGATGAGACCACATGTTACATCTCAGATTCTGTTAAATAAATGGCAATGGTAGAAGGAGAAAGATTATCGTGACCGATTAGAAAAGAAGGAATATCAACTTCAACAAGAAGAAGAGAGATATGAAAGAGAACAAGCTAAGTCATTAAAATTACCTTTTCTTTAGACATTGTTAGAATAAAGGTTTGAGATTGCCAACTAGAAATAGTTGCCTAGAATGTAGCGAACAATATTGGGAATTTAGGCAACCACCGGTCTATCCATGATCGAATTGAATATCAACGTAATGATGTGGATCGGCGTTAAAAAAAATAGAAGCATTCATGATCGGCTTGAAAAGCGAGTTGTTGATCGAATCGGGCGATTATGAAGAAGAAGATGATGAAGAGTATGTTTGGCGGGAAGGAGAATGGTGTCCGGAGGTTTAACAAGAAGTCGAAGAGAAGAGTACAACGCCTAAGGAGTAGAGAATTAGAATGACTCGAGAAATTTGGTAAATCGCAAGTATGGCGTGCTAAACAAACAACCGATAAGGGTCAACCATCGGCTAATATTCAAGTAGCTTTTCTTTTACCATCTGAATTTAAAACTCCAATGAGATCAAGAAGTCTATTCGGATTTTGATGGATCGAGTATGAAGAGATGGCAGCCCAGTTGATATTGATACATCAAGCTATATTTGATAAACCAGTTAAGCATTGGCATTTGAAGGCTTTATATGTGAAAGGTTTTGTTGATGGGAAGCCGATGAGTAAAATGTTGGTTGATAGAGGTGCCTCTGTTAATCTGATACCTTATACTACTTTTTGTAAGTTTGGTAAAGGACCAGAAGATCTGATTGAGACTGAAATGATGCTTAAGGATTTTGGGGGTAATGCGTCCAAGACCAAGGGGCATTAAATGTTAAATTGATAATTGGAAGCAAGATTTTGCTCACTATATTCTTTGTCATTGATGAAAAGGGTTCATACAGTTTACTTCTTGGTTGTGATTGGATTCATGCCAATTGTTGTATACCATCAATTATGCATCAATGCTTAATTCAAAGGGCTCGGAGACAATGTTGAGCTAGTTCATGCTTGATGATTCTATGAGTATAGCAACAATGATCCAATGTATTGGGAACTAGAAGATTTTGAGTGTTTTTCTAGCAAGCAATGGGAAGGAGGCTTTATTAAAATAAATGATGAAGGCCAACAACCGATCCGAGAAGCGATCGGCTCTCGAAAGTTTGTTTTAATGGATAATCTAATAGATGGTATAGATGGTAAACTAAGACATGGCTTTACGTTAGCCGATGAGTTAGAAGAAATAGATATTGGTCCCGGAGATAGGTGTAGACCGATGTTTGTAAGTGCTAAATTGGATCTTGAGTATAAACAAGAATTGATAGATTTGTTAAAGGAATTTAAAGATTGTTTTGCTTTGGAATATTATGAAATAGATCGATCAATTGTTGAACATCGATTGTCAATCAAACCTAGATATTGGCCATTTAAACAAGCTCCAAGGAGATTTAATCCAAATGTTCTTGATGATATTAAGGAGCCTGAAAGACTACTTGAAGCGAAATTTATCCGACCTTGTCGATATGCAGAGTGGATATCGAGTGTAGTTCCTGTGTATAAGAAAAATAGGAAGTTGAGAGTCTGTATTGATTTCAGAGATCTGAACAAGGCTACACCGATGGAAGGTTATCCGATGCCAATAGTCGATATGTTGGTAGATGCAAAGTGACCGAGCACAAGGTAATTAGTTTTTATGGATAGTAATGCAGGTTATAATTAAATTTTTAGGGCTGAAGAAGACACAGCAAAAACAACCTTAAGATGCCCCGGCGCAATCGGCTTATTTGAATGGGTTGTGATGACTTTTGGATTGAAGAATGCTGGTGCAACTTATCAGAGAACAATGAATTATATTTTTCATAAGTTGATCGGCAAGATTGTTGAAATCTATATTGATGATGTGGTGGTGAAATCTAAAGGGTATAAAGAACATCTGGCTGATCTGCCGAAGACTTTGGAGTGCACAAAAAAACATGATTTAAGAATGAATCCTAATTAGTGTGCCTTTGGAGTGTCAGCTAGACAATTTTTGGGTTTATGGTCCACAAGAGAGGAATTGAGGTTGGTCAAAAAAGTGTGAAAGCAATTGATGAGGCAGTATCTCCAACTAATAAAATAGAATTACAATATCTGCTTAGTAAGATTAATTTTATTAGAAGGTTTATTTCAAATATACCAGAAAGAATTCTGCAGTTTTCTCCTTTGTTGAAGTTAAAAAATGATCAAGAATTTAAATAGGGTGACGTACAACCAAAAGCATTTGAAGAGATAAAATAGTATATGAATTCTCCACTTGTGCTGGTTCCTTCTCAGCAAGGTAAGCCTTTTAAGTTGTACGTGTCGGTCGATAGCCAAACGATTGGGTCGACCTTGATGCAAGAGTTTGAAGGAAAGGAACATGTTGTTTTCTATTTAAGTAGGACTTTTAGATCGAGAAACAAGATATTCTCCTATTGAAAAGTTATGCTTATGCTTATATTTCTCCTGTACTAAATTGCGACATTATTTATTATCGGCTGAGTGTATAGTTATGTCTAAAGCCGATGTGATCAAACACATGTTGTCAATGCCGAAATTAAATGAGAATGGGAAAGTGGATTCTTACATTATCAGAATTTGACTTGAGGTATGAATCGGCTAAAACAATCAAAGGGCAAGTGATGGCCGATTTTATTACTCAACACCATAAAAGAAGTATCAGCTATGAACCCAATAATTAAGCCATGGCCATTCCAAGGCTGAGGAATTGATTTAATTGGCCAGATTTTTTCACCTTCAAGTAGAGGGCACAAGTTTATATTGGTAGCAACAGATTATTTTACCAAGTGGGTTGAGGCGATTCCTTTGAAAACAGCAACTTCAAAGAATATGGTTAATTTTATCAAGGAGCATATTGTTTATCGTTTTAGGATTCCTCGAACCATTACTACTGATCAAGGGACAATGTTCACATCAGAAGAATTTAGAGATTTCACTGCCAGTATGGGAATTAAAATACTAAATTCTTCTCCTTATTATGCTCAAGCTAATGGCTAGGCAGAGGCGTCCAATCGAATTTTGATTAAGTTGATTAAGAAGAAAATTGAAGAGCAACCGAAGAAGTGATACCTAACATTTAATGAAGCATTGTGGGCATATAGGATGGCTTGCCATAGATCGATTAAATCATAATAAGCTTAACAAAGAAATACATGACAACCTCCGGAGAAGAAGAAGAAGAATGCAGTAGCCTAAGGCGATGATACGTGCTCTAGGTATATGTGTGTATATATACACATTGACATTTGTACTGTAGCTCGGTGAAAACAATGTAAGCGGTTTTTCCATAGTTAATTAGGAAACACCGTCATAGTGCCCTTTTGCTGCAAAAATTGATAGTTGTCGACCATAACAGTGCATGTTGTCCGGTCGCTTGGACTTAGTAAAAATCATCATATGGTTCTTAGTAAACATTGTCTATTGTTCTCCTTGTTCACAGGGAGACAGCTGAATGCCCATAGTTTACATAGGCCATGACTCAAACAATAAACGATGTACGTGTAAGCACAAATGTGTATATACGTGAACTGGCATATCCATGATAATAACAAGTATGTTGAACTAGCACCTACGTATATATGCGTAAATAATGTTTAATCACTGAAAATTTACTGTAAATTCATCCTAGCTCAAAAAATTATGCGTAAATAATAACTAATAAGAAGCTCCAACAATAATTCTCATCAGATGTGTGAGAAAAATATGAAAATTCTAAAAATTCTGACAATAATAAAAACATCTAGACTTTAATTTGGTAGATTCTAATCATCATCGCCAACAATAGCCAGTGGATCTGTTTCGTTTTCTAAAAAAATAGCCATCTCTATGGTTATGAAAATATATAAAATAACCCATAAATTTATATATAAACAAGATGATTTCCCATATGTTGTAACACGAAGAATAAAAAATTATATAAGATGTAGTTTAATTTGAGAAGTAAAAATTAAGAGGGCCGCAACATGGAGCTTCCATACTTTGGCTTAGAATATTTATGTCGAGGAGAGAGAATATGCAATGATTGTGAGATGGACCAAGCCTTGACGTGATCATGAGCCACCCAGCACGATCCCTAAAAAAAACACAATTTTTCAGTGCATTAGATTGGGTTCTGGTTATGTAATTAAATTGTTGAAGATGCTGGACCTACCATCAGCTCATCGATCCTCTAGATTCTCTGAAAAGGAAACAAAATCAAGTCAACTCAATCTAAATTTGAATTTTGGGTGTTTTAGATCTGTAAATACTACTCCCGCCATTATAAATTGTAAGTCTTTTTGACTTTTCTAAATACATATTTTTGTATGTATCTGAACATATTGTATATCTAATATATCTAGAACAATCAAAACAACTTACTATTTGGAACAGAGGGAACACTCAAATCCTAAAAATAAATGTTATTTTAGCATTCCAAAATTTAATAATAAAACAGTTAGAAACTGTAGTCCACCCCAACTAATTAATTCAACGTCACCATTCTCATACTTAACCACAGAGGCTGAGCCTAACTGTTGTTGATTTCTACTAGCTTTCTTAACAAACTAATGAGTGTGGTTACCTAGTGTGTGTGAGCGGGTGGGTATTAGACCTGAGCATTTTGTGGGTCGGGCCAGGCAAAAAACCGCTTATTTTGGCCTAAAAACATCCCATCCATGACCGTCTTATTGGGCAAGTTGGGCCTAATTTCTCGGGCCCGGCCTAGGCCTGGTCGGGCCCCGCGCATTTTACAGTATAAAATAGCTAAACATTATATTTCAGGCTTGGCTCAAAGCTAAGAAAAAATTTTCTTCAAGCAGCGGGATCTGTGTCTGTGCCCATCCACTAAGGTTTGTGGATCTGCTAAAACCCGTCGGGCTCGTGTCGGGCTCAATTTGCTTAGGTGAAAGCCCTAATTTGGTTTTAGTTAATTGATGAAACCTATTGAACTAACCCTATGCTCTATGTGTGCAATTGAGATAGGTTGGTCCAAGAACAAGTGATGGAGATGGCCAAAAGATGGTGATCAAATGCTCTAACTTGGAAAGAAGAAAGAGAAAACAAAACCACAGTGGAGATCAAGGCAATGTTATAAATAGGGATTTTGTTATATAGGTGTGCTATCCATGCTAAAAAATAAAACAAAGATATAAAGTTAAGCTAGGTTCAGTAGTTAATTAAGCAACCGTGTCCCTGAATGGCGCCAAAAAGGTTGTTGGTATTTTTAAACGCATATAAATAAATCCAAGCGCACATATACCGCCGTAGCTTTCACCCAGAAGTATTCCAAATATCATATCCACAAGGAAACACGTGAGATTAACTACAATCTAATTTAATTAGGGATAGCAACAATGTTAAGGATAAATAGGAGTGTAGAGAGGACTACTAAAGTTATCTATTTCTAACTTGCGTAAGTTATGTATTCTAGTGTTCACATGGGGCTATTACTAAGGAAGATCAAGAATAGATCCTGCCTTCCTTCGCAACTGGATCCTATTTGGCCTACAGACGGGAGGTGTACTACAAAGGACTCAACGAGGCTGTCATCCTCGCGATCTACCAACGATTCGAAATGCAGGGTGCATCCACAAGTAACCAGAGTCTAAGCACCACGCTGCAATATTCTTTCTAGTTCAACAAATTTTATCAAAGACACGAGTTGGCTTCAACAGAGATCAAAGTCACTCATGAATGTTTAGTGTTGGTATTTATTAAGTGCAAATAGAATATAAAGGATTCCACAAGCGCACAGAATACCATTGTAGCATTTTACCGGAAATATTCCATGTATCGTTATTTATATTTTACCATAGGGAAACAATGGAGTAAAGATTTATTGGATAGCAAAGGGGTAACTACTAATCAACATACCATCATAACTAAAGCAGGATGAATGTAATGATAGGAATAAAGCATAATGACACTCAGTGGATAGATCACTCCAAAATTTAAACTAGTCAACTCGGAGAACGACGGGTGAGGTAGATTTCTATGATATTCTTATTACATGGTCAAAGTATATATACACCCCACTATAGTTAAGACTAACTCTACTCTTGTGCACTTGAGGCACATTTAGACAATGAGAGCATCACAAAGGATAACTCTCTTGACACAACTATGGTCCTACAATTTAAGAACTTGCTCAATTCGGTATGGACTACAAAGGATAGATGGGATCACACCTCCTGCTGCTACCACACAACCAGGAACAGAGTGTACTCACAGGCGAGCATCGTATAAGCACTATGCTTACACGAAGCTCGGTGTCGCGGGGTCAAAACCGCGGTGTTGGGGGCAAGCCCCACTTATGGGTAGCCTGTGGGGTTCATTTTGCCGATCCAACCATGCAGGGTTAGTGCGAATGGAATCTCACAGAGAGGCGAAACAAGGGGCGCTAAAAGTCCAGGCGGTCTTGGCCCACGTCGTGCCCATCTATTCGCTTGAGAAAATGTTAGGGCAGCGAGGTGGGAAGAGAAGGGGATGGTGTCTTCACAAATCATTCCGGCAAGACAAAATGAAGGGGGCGCCAGCCGTGGTCTGGTTAGCACCTTTTCACTATTGCGAAGAGGGGCACGTTAAGCCATCCTAGCGAGGCCTGGGGCGCATAGCTGGGAATAAACTATTTGTCTAGGTGAATAGGTGGTAATGTTTCATCGGTTGCTTGTTCCGGTGTTACGTCTTTGGCGAACCAGCCATCTTCACGTGGCCGACAACTCCGGCCTACCTAGGACTCGCTTGGTCGGTTGGGAGGGTGACAAGAGGTAAAGCCGGTCGGCGCTCTTCAGATCGACGGTACCTGAGGAAGGTAGGGACTCCGGATGGCGAACCAGCCCACAACAGTAGGGAATATTCCCTAAATACAGGGTTGTTGTAAGGGCATTCTTGTCTAGTGAAAAGCTTCCAAGCGTGTATAAATAGTCCCTCTGTAGAGGGTGTAGGAGAAAGAGAAACAAGTTTTATGGAATCATTCATCTTGTTTCGCCCAAGTCTTGTTTTATCCAATTCTTGTGCTTAATTTTGCTTCAGCGGCAACTGGTGTTCGAAGGCCGTGGCCTAGAACAACATTGGTGCCTATCGTGGTTGTTGCTCAAGCTTATCATACCACCAAAGAAGACAAAGATAGCGATGGATAAAGAAGCACCATCCGCGGCCACAGCCGTTGCGGCGGCAGCGGAAGTAGCAACGTGAAATGATGTAGTGACAACTATGGAACCACCTGCGCCATAGCCATAGAGGGATAATACCACAGTGCCATGAGGGTGAGAGCAAACGCTAGAAGGCGACATCAAAGAAGTCGAGATCGACCAAAATGGCGATGAGGTCGAAGAAGATGAAGACGGCGAGATCACTGAGCAAGCAAGAAACCTAAAGACCCTAAATTAGTACCAGCAAGACATCCTTAGACTCCAGAATGAGAAGGGGCAGCTGCTTAGGCAGGCAACTGCCCATAACAAGCCGAACAGACGCAAAGGGCAATTAGGGAAGCCAAAATCCAGAGGGATAGATTGGCGAGAGAAATTCAAGGAATGTATGGAGTAGGAGCAGGAGGTGCCATCCACGCTGGCAGAAACATTATAATACCAGATGATATCCTCTCGGAAGTAGACGAAAGTGCATATGACCCCACTTCACCTCTGTTGAAAGAACTTCAGCTGTATCCGTGGCTAGCCGGCTACAAGCCTCGCATTCTAGTCTTCGATAGAAAGTCAAACCTGAGGAAGTTCCTCACGAGTTATGAGACCACGGTAACATCAGCTGGGGGAGACGCTCAAATCCTCACAAAGTCACTCATCATGGTGGTCGAAGACATCGCACATGATTAGTATACTTCACTGAAGCCATTATCCATCAGGTCCTAGGGCCAAGTCAGAGCAGAGCTAGTTTCCACCTTCCAAGGATATCACCCGGGAACAAAAACAATGAGAGATTTGCTAAATTGCGTTCAGCGAGATGATGAATCACTATCTGAGTTTCGAGAAAGATTCATTCAAACCAAATCTCCGGTGCCAAACGCGCCAGAGGAGAGAGTTATTGCAGCAGCTGTGGATGGGTTGGCCATAGGCCAATGTGCAGCTCACTTCGCTAGGAATTACCCCACCTTCGTAAGGGAGCTATTTGAGGTAATGAGACAATATGCAAGATCAGACGATGACTTGAAGAAGTGAAAAGCGGCAAGGAATTCATGGAGGCAAGCTGGCAAGGCCTCTAGGCCACTGCCAACCCCAAGCCAGTGTAATATGAGACCATTTCGCATAATCAACAATCTCCAAGAGCAGCGAGCACAACCTTAGCGAAACAAAGTCTCCAAGGGCCGCCGCCTAATTAACTACCCGTTTTTGATCAATCTCCGCATGGTGGGTGAGGAGGACAAACTCCCCGGCGGACGCAAATGCAGAGAAGGGACAAGCCACGAGAACACCATATTAAGCCATATGTGGCAAAAACGTGGGACTTTCACGAAAAGACTCGCAAATATAGCACAATGGCTAGAAAATTTAAGGAGAAAGACAAAGCCACAAGAAGCAATGAAACATGTAATCATGTGTTCCACAACACTAGTCATGAGATAGTAAACAATCGTGGATTACAAAGCAGTGTTTACACCAAAATTTGGAAAGAAGAATTTGGGAACTTGAAGCTTCTAGGATTGTGTCATCAAGGAATCGATTAGATGTGAATCGGTATCAACCCGATTTAGATGCGTTATCGAATCGACTATTTTATAGATAACGTCAAATGACGCAAGGCGTCAATGAGCTATGCTTAAATGGCGCTAGGAGGATGTGTCGGACTCTACAAATAAGGAAAATTAGGGTCTAAGTTATTATTAAGTTAGGAAGTTTTCTTTTAATCCAAGAATTGTAATGAGTCGTATTTGAGTAGGATTTATGTTTAGGTTCTGGGTATAAATATTAGACCCTGGTTATTGTAAAAAATGAACATTCAATCAATACAATCTTTCTAGCTTTTGCCATAGCATTAGGAGTAGGAGTACTGTAGATCTCGACTAGTTCTTCAGCAAACAGGGTTGCATCAACTGATTGACCTCCAGCTTTCTTGTGAGTATAGTCACAACTTGTATTGTGCTTGTAAAGTCGCATCACCGATTGATCTTTTATGAGCCATAATGTAAGTTAGTTATCGATCTGTATCATTGTTTGTAAGGTCGCATCAAATTGATTGATCTCTTACTTAATCATAATATAGATCAAAGTTATCGATCTTGTGTTAAATAACTTGTTGTTTAATACAATATCACCAGATTATCGAATCTGCTAAGATCGATGAAGGTCTTCCTTGCTGTTTTTTTTTTGTTGATTCACCAAGATCGATCTTGTTATAATTAATGTTTTATTAATTATAACAAATCACTTGATTGAAATAGAGATAGATCGGCATCATATCAACTTAATTGGTCATCCTTTCATCCGGCCATGTTTTAAATCTTATAATTGATGGCTTAATTCCACTAGATCCATTGCTTTTTTATCTCTATTCCAATCAAATATAGTATGCATCCAAAGACATGTTTCAATCTTGAATAAACTCACTAGTAAATAAGATCTAATCTAATGACACTACCATAGTCTGCATCGATACTATTCGAACCTCACTTTGGTAAGACTTTAGATTAGAAATTATCGATTAGTGGTCTTGTTCATGATCAAGATATGTACTCTATTTGTTTGCTATGACTGTATCGGCTATTTTAGCCAATTTGCCTATACTCACGCATATAGCATGTTTTCATGAATCTGTCAACATATAGATGATTTATAGATTCTTTGGCTTTAGTTTGTTATCCTTATCATAGCTGCATCGATCCGATCGAACCTCACTTTATTGATGATAATAGATTAGATTCAAACTGTTTGTAGATTCATTTATATTAAATGTTGATTTATTCGCATGTTATACTCTTTTCATCAAACTCATCGGCTCGACGCTTTATATCGATTATGTTCCATTTAGCCGATGATGATCTCTTATATCGCTTCTTTACTGATTATCAATTCTCTAATCGTTCGATGACATCAATCGATCATTTGGTTATATATATTGGAATTTTGAGGAATCGGTCATCATAAATCTGCTATGATCCATGAGCATCGGTTATTTTGATTCATATCATTATCATTGAATATTAGCCGATAATCCTTGATTTAAAGATCTTCATTTCATGGATTCCTTGGATATCGACTATTTAGTCGATAGCCTTATTGAATCGACTATCTAGCCATACATTTGGAACTGTTTGGTGCAACCCCAACATGTTTCACCTTAAATTACCGATAAGATTTGCTCTCCTTGTCAATTGGGGTCAAATTGATCGGCACATCATTGGGTTTTCGAAATTGGTCGGTTCTATGTTGAAGCCAAGCATATCTCTGGTCTCGTTTCACTCAGATCTTCCGGCTTGCTATGTGTTGATCACATCACCGCATTTTTGTGTCAACACACTTTTTGCACGCCTAGTGGGACCACAATCGTCATGGTGGTTCACAACAACAAGGACATTCTTATGGTACCTTATGAAGACTTACTTGATGAGGATAAAGATGTCATTGGTAAGGCTATAGAGGAGTTTTAGAACATGTGCTTATTGTCATAGACCAAAACACATGACAATAAAGTTGTTCAGAAATATCCACTGCCGAGAGTTTTGATGCATGGATAGTCGGATATAGACGAAGCTGATGATAGGCATTTCTTTGTAGAAGCTGTCAACAAATCTATTAATGATGCAATGCTGAATCATAATACAACTTTCTTGAATACATTCCACAATACCATGAAGGAGGTGTTTCATGGATTTCTACTTGATCAGGTTGGACCGACTTATTACAATATTCCGCATCCATTGACTGAGGGGGCTAATCAAGCCATAGGAAGCAGTACTAGCTAAGAGTGATGATGCCCAGGTAATTCAGAATCTATCTGGGCAAATTCAGGGTGCTACTACTAATCAAATGCAATATAATCTTGGATTATCGATCAAGCAAAGGTGTGCAACAAATGACCGATAGACACAAGTTCGTAATCGATGGTTAATTTTGGTATATCGTGCCAAATACCACCATCAGTTCAAAAAATAGCACCATCGGTTCAAAGGATTCATAGAGATGCAGATCCTAATTTTTTCAATTAGAGATTTCAAACAGTAAATCAGTAAGGGGCCCGACAGATAGATATTCCACAAGGATATCATTATGGTTCAGATTATAATACCCTCAATATGATTCCAAATCCGAGGATATTAAGGCACTCGAATTTCAATCTCTGAGATAGGTCAAGAATTGCTAAAAATCCAAACTCAAATGCGGATGAATTGTTGCTCAGAGTAACCGAAATGATAAAAAATTAGTTTGGTTTAAAACCAAAATGGTAGACCTTTTTGTACAAACGTTTATATCTAGAGTGGTAAGATTTAGTGGCCCTTCCTACAAACTATAGGCTTTCAGAATTTACTAAGTTCACTAGTCAAGGTAGCACAAGTACAATAGAACTTGTCCTTCGATATCTTACTTAGTTAGGTGAAGCCTCTGCTGAAGAAGTGCATCGAGTTTGTTTTTTCTCTTTGTCCTGTCAGACCAGCTTTCATTTGGTTTTCATCACTAGCGGTTAATTCTATTGCCAATTGGAGTGATCTTGAAAAAAATTTCATATTATTTGTACACTTGTACAAGGGAAAGAAACATCACATATTTGACAACTATAAAGCAAAGAGCTAATGAATCGGGTCTTGAGTTCCTTCGTGAGGTTCCGAGAAATAAGAAACTTATGCTTTTCGTTGAATTTGACTAATGATCAGCTAGTTGCATTGGTCGTTCAAGGAATGTTGCCAACATGGAGAGAAAAGATGCTTGGACAAGAATTTGACAATTTAGATCAATTGGCTCAACGGTATGGCACACTTAATAGCCAATTCTAGAATATGTGAGACATACCCGATTCCAAAAGAATGCTGCAATCGCTTAGCTTATAATCCATATTTAGTCGATGATGATGATAAAGAAGAGGAAATTACCGCAGTTGAATGAAATTGGGGTAAAAAGATAGTAATGGTTCCAAATCCATGGGGAAAAGAAGTTGAAGAAAGTTATGATTTTAATGTTACAAAAGCAGACAAACTTTTTGATTTCTTGATTGAGAAGGGACAGATTAAACTGTCTGCTAGTCATGTTATATTACCTCCCGATCAGTTGAAGAATAAGAAGTTCTGCAAGTACCATAACACTACTTCTCATACTACTAATGATTGTAGAATTTTCAATGAAAGATATTCAGGGCTATTCAATAAGGAAGTTTAAATTTGATACAGACTTGGAAAATGAAAGTTGATGATAATCCTTTCCCAAAGGATCGAAACATGGTTCGCTAAGTGGTTCAAAGGGAAAACTAAAGTTTTGATATCAGCTAGGACAAGAGAAACTAGAACAGTTGATCCGGAGATGCAAATATCAGCTGATGAATATAGAGAAATTAAAAGGCGTCGTGACCAACAAAAGAGCCAATATGAGCAGGGAGAAACGTCGAGAGACGGTGCGATGAGACCACATGTTACATCTCAGATTCTGTTAAATAAATGGCAATGGTAGAAGGAGAAAGATTATCAGCGCTGATTAGAAAAGAAGGAATATCAACTTCAACAAGAAGAAGAGAGATATGAAAGAGAACAAGCTAAGTCATTAAAATTACCTTTTCTTTAGACATTGTTAGAATAAAGGTTTGAGATTGCCAACTAGAAATAGTTGCCTAGAATGTAGCGAACAATATTGGGAATTTAGGCAACCACCGGTCTATCCATGATCGAATTGAATATCAACGTAATGATGTGGATCGGCGTTAAAAAAAATAGAAGCATTCATGATCGGCTTGAAAAGCGAGTTGTTGATCAGAACTGGGCCGATTATGAAGAAGAAGATGATGAAGAGTATGTTTGGCAGGAAGGAGAATGGTGTCCAGGAGGTTTAACAAGAAGTCGTAAGAGAAGAGTACAACGCCTAAGGAGTAGAGAATTAGAAACAGACTCGAGAAATTTGGTAAATCGCAAGTATGGCGTGCTAAACAAACAACCGATAAGGGTCAACCATCGGCTAATATTCAAGTAGCTTTTCTTTTACCATCTGAATTTAAAACTCCAAAGCAGATCAAGAAGTCTATTCGGATTTTGATGGATCGAGTATGAAGAGATGGCAGCCAGTTGATATTGATACATCAAGCTATATTTGATAAACCAGTTAAGCATTGGCATTTGAAGGCTTTATATGTGAAAGGTTTTGTTGATGGGAAGCCGATGAGTAAAATGTTGGTTGATAGAGGTGCCTCTGTTAATCGATACCTTATACTACTTTTTGTAAGTTTGGTAAAGGACCAGAAGATCTGATTGAGACTGAAATGATGCTTAAGGATTTTGGGGGTAATCGTCCAAGACCAAGGGGCATTAAATGTTAAATTGATAATTGGAAGCAAGATTTTGCTCACTATATTCTTTGTCATTGATGAAAAGGGTTCATCTGGTTTACTTCTTGGTTGTGATTGGATTCATGCCAATTGTTGTATACCATCAATTATGCATCAATGCTTAATTCAGTGGCCTGGAGACAATGTTGAGCTAGTTCATGCTGATGATTCTATGAGTATAGCAACAACTGATCCAATGTATTGGGAACTAGAAGATTTTGAGTGTTTTTCTAGCAAGCAATGGGAAGGAGGCTTTATTAAAATAAATGATGAAGGCCAACAGCCGATCCGAGCAGTCGGCTCTGAAAGTTTGTTTTAATGGATAATCTAATAGATGGTATAGATGGTAAACTAAGACATGGCTTTACGTTAGCCGATGAGTTAGAAGAAATAGATATTGGTCCTGGAGATAGGTGTAGACCGATGTTTGTAAGTGCTAAATTGGATCTTGAGTATAAACAAGAATTGATAGATTTGTTAAAGGAATTTAAAGATTGTTTTGCTTTGGAATATTATGAAATAGATCGATCAATTGTTGAACATCGATTGTCAATCAAACCTAGATATTGGCCATTTAAACAAGCTCCAAGGAGATTTAATCCAAATGTTCTTGATGATATTAAGGAGCCTGAAAGACTACTTGAAGCGAAATTTATCCGACCTTGTCGATATGCAGAGTGGATATCGAGTGTAGTTCCTGTGTATAAGAAAAATAGGAAGTTGAGAGTCTGTATTGATTTCAGAGATCTGAACAAGGCTACACCGATGGAAGGTTATCCGATGCCAATAGTCGATATGTTGGTAGATGCAGCAAATGACCGAGCACAAGGTAATTAGTTTTTATGGATAGTAATGCAGGTTATAATTAAATTTTTAGGGCTGAAGAAGACACAAAGAAAAACAACCTTAAGATGCCCCTTGCCGCAATCGGGCTTATTTGAATGGGTTGTGATGACTTTTGGATTGAAGAATGCTGGTGCAACTTATCGAGAACAATGAATTATATTTTTCATAAGTTGATCGGCAAGATTGTTGAAATCTATATTGATGATGTGGTGGTGAAATCTAAAGGGTATAAAGAACATCCGGCTGATCTGCAGAAGACTTTGGAGTGCACAAAAAACATGATTTAAGAATGAATCCTAATTAGTGTGCCTTTGGAGTGTCAAATAGACAATTTTGGGTTTATGGTCCACAAGAGAGGAATTGAGGTTGGTCAAAAAAGTGTGAAAGCAATTGATGAGGCAAGATCTCCAACTAATAAAATAGAATTACAATATCTGCTTAGTAAGATTAATTTTATTAGAAGGTTTATTTCAAATATACCGTAAAAGATTTCGCAGCTTTTCTCCTTTGTTGAAGTTAAAAAATGATCAAGAATTTAAATAGGGTGACGTACAACCAAAAGCATTTGAAGAGATAAAATAGTATATGAATTCTCCACTTGTGCTGGTTCCTTCTCAGCAAGGTAAGCCTTTTAAGTTGTACGTGTCGGTCGATAGCCAAACGATTGGGTCGACCTTGATGCAAGAGTTTGAAGGAAAGGAACATGTTGTTTTCTATTTAAGTAGGACTTTTAGATCGAGAAACAAGATATTCTCCTATTGAAAAGTTATGCTTATGCTTATATTTCTCCTGTACTAAATTGCGACATTATTTATTATCGGCTGAGTGTATAGTTATGTCTAAAGCCGATGTGATCAAACACATGTTGTCAATGCCGAAATTAAATGAGAATGGGAAAGTGGATTCTTACATTATCAGAATTTGACTTGAGGTATGAATCGGCTAAAACAATCAAAGGGCAAGTGATGGCCGATTTTATTACTCAACACCATAAAAGAAGTATCGACTATGAACCCAATAATTAAGCCATGGCCATTCCAAGGTCGAGGAATTGATTTAATTGGCCGATTTTTTCACCTTCAAGTAGAGGGCACAAGTTTATATTGGTAGCAACAGATTATTTTACCAAGTGGGTTGAGGCGATTCCTTTGAAAAACAAAGAACTTCAAAGAATATGGTTAATTTTATCAAGGAGCATATTGTTTATCGTTTTAGGATTCCTCGAACCATTACTACTGATCAAGGGACAATGTTCACATCAGAAGAATTTAGAGATTTCACTGCCAGTATGGGAATTAAAATACTAAATTCTTCTCCTTATTATGCTCAAGCTAATGGCTAGGCAGAGGCGTCCAATCGAATTTTGATTAAGTTGATTAAGAAGAAAATTGAAGAGCAACCGAAGAAGTGATACCTAACATTTAATGAAGCATTGTGGGCATATAGGATGGCTTGCCATAGATCGATTAAATCATAATAAGCTTAACAAAGAAATACATGACAACCTCCGGAGAAGAAGAAGAAGAATGCAGTAGCCTAAGGCGATGATACGTGCTCTAGGTATATGTGTGTATATATACACATTGACATTTGTACTCAGTAGCTCGGTGAAAACAATGTAAGCGGTTTTTCCATAGTTAATTAGGAAACACCGTCATAGTGCCCTTTTGCTGCAAAAATTGATAGTTGTCGACCATAACAGTGCATGTTGTCCGGTCGCTTGGACTTAGTAAAAATCATCATATGGTTCTTAGTAAACATTGTCTATTGTTCTCCTTGTTCACAGGGAGACAGCTGAATGCCCATAGTTTACATAGGCCATGACTCAAACAATAAACGATGTACGTGTAAGCACAAATGTGTATATACGTGAACTGGCATATCCATGATAATAACAAGTATGTTGAACTAGCACCTACGTATATATGCGTAAATAATGTTTAATCACTGAAAATTTACTGTAAATTCATCCTAGCTCAAAAAATTATGCGTAAATAATAACTAATAAGAAGCTCCAACAATAATTCTCATCAGATGTGTGAGAAAAATATGAAAATTCTAAAAATTCTGACAATAATAAAAAACATCTAGACTTTAATTTGGTAGATTCTAATCATCATCGCCAACAATAGCCAGTGGATCTGTTTCGTTTTCTAAAAAAATAGCCATCTCTATGGTTATGAAAATATATAAAATAACCCATAAATTTATATATAAACAAGATGATTTCCCATATGTTGTAACACGAAGAATAAAAAATTATATAAGATGTAGTTTAATTTGAGAAGTAAAATTAAGAGGGCATAACATGGAGCTTCCATACTTTGGCTTAGAATATTTATGTCGAGGAGAGAGAATATGCAATGATTGTGAGATGGACCAAGCCTTGACGTGATCATGAGCCACCCAGCACGATCCCTAAAAAAAACACAATTTTTCAGTGCATTAGATTGGGTTCTGGTTATGTAATTAAATTGTTGAAGATGCTGGACCTACCATCAGCTCATCGATCCTCTAGATTCTCTGAAAAGGAAACAAAATCAAGTCAACTCAATCTAAATTTGAATTTTGGGTGTTTTAGATCTGTAAATACTACTCCCGCCATTATAAATTGTAAGTCTTTTTGACTTTTCTAAATACATATTTTTGTATGTATCTGAACATATTGTATATCTAATATATCTAGAACAATCAAAACAACTTACTATTTGGAACAGAGGGAACACTGCGTCCTAAAATAAATGTTATTTTAGCATTCCAAAATTTAATAATAAAACAGTTAGAAACTGTAGTCCACCCCAACTAATTAATTCAACGTCACCATTCTCATACTTAACCACAGAGGCTGAGCCTAACTGTTGTTGATTTCTACTAGCTTTCTTAACAAACTAATGAGTGTGGTTACCTAGTGTGTGTGAGCGGGTGGGTATTAGACCTGAGCATTTTGTGGGTTGGGCCAGGCAAAAAACCGCTTATTTTGGCCTAAAAACATCCCATCCATGACCGTCTTATTGGGCAAGTTGGGCCTAATTTCTCGGGCCCGCCTAGGCCTGGTCGGGCCCCAGCGCATTTACAAATATAAAATAGCTAAACATTATATTTCAGGCTTGGCTCAAAGCTAAGAAAAAATTTTCTACAGGCAGCGGGATCTGTGGTCCAGTGCCCCGTCCACTAAGGTTTGTGGATCTGCTAAAACCCACGTCGGGCTCGTGTCGGCTCAATTTGCTTAGGTGAAAGCCCTAATTTGGTTTTAGTTAATTGATGAAACCTATTGAACTAACCCTATGCTCTATGTGTGCAATTGAGATAGGTTGGTCCAAGAACAAGTGATGGAGATGGCCAAAAGATGGTGATCAAATGCTCTAACTTGGAAAAGAAGAAAGAGAAAAACAAAACCCTGTGGAGATCAAGGCAATGTTATAAATAGGGATTTTGTTATATAGGTGTGCTATCCATGCTAAAAAATAAAACAAAGATACAAAGTTAAGCTAGGTTCGTAGTTAATTCGGCAACCGTGTCCCCTGCAATGGCGCCAAAAAGGTTGTTGGTATTTTTAAACGCATATAAATAAATCCGCAAGCGCACATATACCGCCGTAGCTTTCACCCAGAAGTATTCCAAATATCATATCCACAAGGAAACACGTGAGATTAACTACAATCTAATTTAATTAGGGATAGCAACAATGTTAAGGATAAATAGGAGTGTAGAGAGGACTACTAAAGTTATCTATTTCTAACTTGCGTAAGTTATGTATTCTAGTGTTCACCTGGGGCTATTACTAAGGAAGATCAAGAACAGATCCTGCCTTCCTTCGCAACTGGATCCTATTTGGCCTACAGACGGGAGGTGTACTACAAAGGACTCAACGAGGCTGTCATCCTCGCGATCTACCAACGATTCGAAATGCAGGGTGCATCCACAAGTAACCAGAGTCTAAGCACCACGCTTACACCAGGATTACAACTTTACTCTTAGTAGGAAAAGAATAAAGCACTCAAAAGAGTCACGATCCTGATGAACAATATAAACACAAAATTTACTTGAATCAGAAATCAATTACCAGATATGTCTCAGAAGCAAGCTCAAGTAGAACCAGGATCCACCAAAGTACAAGCCGTAGAGAGAGCTCCGACAGGCCGATACTTCCTCCAAACTCTTCCCTCACTCTATATCTCACTATTTGCTATTTACAAAGGATAGATCCTAATGTGGAGGACTATTCTTCTCTTGATTGCTGTCATGCCCCTAGAGGGGAGGTATGGGGGGCCTTTTATAGGGGGCACCAGGAGTCCTATGGACCCATGAATCCATGTCAAAGTTAAATGTAGACCCTTGTTGCGAACTGACCTTGAGCAATGGCATAGATTAAATCTTAGAGGTGGTAGGAAACCGATATAGCAAGCGGAGGATGGTAGGAGGCCCAGTGGAGCCAGCCGGCCTATAGGTGGGGCTGGTCGGCCCCACATACTGACGTCTAGGGTCGGGACTTGGTGGTTTGTCTTCTACGATGATTCTAGACTCTTCCAAGTTGGTTTCATCTAGGATGATTGTGATTTGCTCAAACAATTGGGTCCACATTGCAAGTTTTCTAATTAAAACCTCCAGCATTAACATATTTACCAAAACTTGTAGAATTCATTATTTTAAACCCCTATACCTATATTTGGTGATGAAATTAAGTATATATATATGTAGGATATGTTCATGATTTATGATTGATGTTAACAACCGTCAACAACTCTGCAACATTGTTCTTGCATAACATAAATGAAAATATTGCAGGAATAATTTATCTTTGCGTTGACTACTTCTGCTTCAAATGAAACATGGCAAGCGATGGCCCAAATCTTATTCAGCGTGCATGCGCCAGGCTTCCTAGCAAATCACGGTTATTTTTTACAGTAGATATGTTTCCTTCTGTCCGGTACCTTCTGTTTCCTTCACGATTTTGTTGCACTGGCTTCTATTTGGAAAAGTTTGCCTGGCCTCGGCGATTTAAAAAATATTCAAAATAGTACCGCCCATTCTCTTCACTTTTCTCCCGACTCTGTTCATTTCATGTCCTTCAATGCGGAGGTGGAAGCTCAGGCTACGACGGCGCAGCCTCGATATCAAGCCAGCACCAGCTGCTCTCCCCCGTCGGCGGTGACGCGCCTAGTCTCTCCACCATTGAAGTGGATGCGGAGCTTCATCCATGCCGGCGTGGTCTCGATTTGGGTCTGGCAGTTGGCGGACAGTGGTAGTGTGGCCACGATAGTGTAGGGTGCCTCGCGGCGGTGCCTCGTCTGGAGTCCACGGCCTCGTGAAGTAGTGTTGGGAGGCCACAGGTGGTGACGGAGTCAGGGTGTCGGAAAGAGTCACAAGACGGGAAGGCCAAGAGCCTTATGGCCTGATTGCGTGTGTTAGTAATTGCCTGCCTTAGGCCCATGGGGTTAATAAATGGTACTAGGCCACAACTAGGGCTTGGGCCCTAGAGGCCTTAGGCCCAGATCCACCCTTGAGCCAATGCAGGTGCGCATCCATTTGGCCGCGCCACTGTGCTCTCCCTCCAAACCTCAGGCTCGACGCACAACTTCATCTCTAAGGAGGCCTCGCGCAGCACCTCTAGGCAGCTGGAATGCCACGACAACATTAAGGACTACATATAAATACTTCACCAGACACACGTTACTCAACTCAAGACATATCATTGTTTATTATTTAGATATATTGAGTAGGACACTAGTCACACTACCGGAAACCGGCGATTTGCCGAGTGCCGAGGCTTTGCCAAGTGTATTTTATCGGGCACTCGGCAAAGACCGTGTTTGCCGAGTGCCAAATAAAATACACTCGGCAAAATACGTTTTTGCCGAGTGTTTTTTTCTGGCACTCGGTAAAGATGTATTTTGCCGAGTGCCTTTGTTTTGGCACTCGACAAAGAGGCTTTTTGCCGTGTGCATTTTTTTTGGCCCTCGGCAAATCATTTTTTCGAAGCAATTTTTGAGGCCCTAAATGAATTCAAATGAAAAACTTTTCAACTACAAAGTTGTATAACTTCTCAAGATCTACAAAGTTTATTTTGGTCATTTCTTCATTTGACAAAGCGACAATAACGTTGTTCATAAAATCTACATCTCTCATATTAGTTTCATGAAAGTAGAAGATAGATATATAAGATTTGTGAACAATGTTACTACCACTATGTCGGATGAACAAATGACCAAAATAAACTTTGTAGATCTTAATAAGTTATGAAATTTTATAGTTGGCAACATTTTGATTTGAAATCATCTTGTCATGCAAAAACAACGTTTGAATTTGAAAATTTTAAAATTTGAATTTTTCAAACGACCTCGGATGAAAAAACTTCCTAAATGAAAATTGTAGATCTCCAAAAGTTATGAAACTATGTAGTTGACAACTTTTTGATTTGAAATCATCTTATCATGCAAAACTACGTTTGAATCTCTAAAATTTAAAATTCAAATTTTTCAAACGACCTCGGATGGAAAAACTTACTAAATGAAAATTGTAGATCTCAAAAAGTTATGAAACTTTGTAGTTGACCACTTTTTGATTTGAATTCATTTAGGGCCTCAAACAAGCAATTTACTCTCAGTTTGCCGAGTGCCTTTTTTCTAGCACTCGGCAAAGCCGTATTTTGCCGAGTGTCTATGTTTTGGCACTCGGCAAAGAGGCATTTTGCTGTGTGCATTTTTTTGGCCCTCGGCAAATCAGTTTTTTGAATCAATTTTTGAGGTCCTAAATGAATTCAAATGAAAAACTTTTCAACTACAAAGTTGTATAACTTCTCAATATCTACAAAGTTTATTTTGGTCATTTCTTCATTTGACAAAGCGACAATAACGTTGTTCATAAAATATACATCTCTCATATTAGTTTCATGAAAGTAGAAGAGAGATATATATGATTTGTGAACAATGTTACTACCACTATGTCGGATGAACAAATGACCAAAATAAACTTTGTAGATCTTGAGAAGTTATGAAATTTTGTAGTTGGCAACATTTTGATTTGAAATCATTTTTCATGCAAAAACGACGTTTGAATTTGAAAATTTTAAAATTTGAATTTTTCAAACGACCTCAGATGAAAAAACTTCCTAAATGAAAATTGTAGATCTCCAAAAGTTATGAAACTTTGTAGTTGACAACTTTTTGATTTGAAATCATCTTATCATGCAAAACTACGTTTGAATCTCTAAAATTTAAAATTCAAATTTTTCAAACGACCTCGGATGGAAAAACTTACTAAATGAAAATTGTAGATCTCAAAAAGTTATGAAACTTTGTAGTTGACCACTTTTTGATTTGAATTCATTTAGGGGCTCAAATAAACAATTTACACTCGGTTTAGTATAATATATTGGGAACTAAAACGGAATCTAGACACAAGTGACAGTGTGGTATAGTGATAGAGGAGGTTTGTGCGCAGCGGGAGGTCTTGGGTTCGAATCCCGTCGGCCGCGTAGCCGTGAAATTTACGCGAAAAAAGCCGGAGATGGATGGGCGCTGACCGGTGGGGGCCTCCACTAATTAAAAAAAAATTCCATTTTTTTTGGTAAAAATTCCCATTTTTTTTGGGTTTTTTTTCGGTTCCAACTTTGCCGAGTGTCGGCACTCGGCAAAGACGTCTTTGCCGACTCTTTTTTTGCCGAGTGCTCTTTGCCGAGTGCAGCACTCGGCAAAGTCTTTGCCGAGTGCAAATTGGGCTTTGCCGAGTGCCCCTGGCACTCGGCAAATTCACTGAGTCCGGTAGTGTCAGTAGGTTCGTCAAGACACGTACATATATGAAATAAACCATGAAAGGAAGTTCAAATACCACACTCACTCATAATATTCAATTGATGTTTGCCTTAATATATCAAGGCATCAAAAATTATAAAGCTAGTGTTTGCTATGCAATCTAGCCAATATACGGAGCCGAGCCAACAACAAAACATACTTCTTCATCATCGTAGTCGTAGTAAATGATAGCACGTGGAACCCCTTCTACGGCTGGAGATGGCACCACGCCCGGAGCTATGAATCAAAATTTTGTTATATCAGGCCTAGCTTCTTAGATAAACGTCATCGTCAATCAGATCAGGGCATGATGACGTACTATCCGTAGCTTTTCTCTTGTTTGAAACTGTTATAATACCAATAAGAATCAATAATCGAGGAACATTGATATAATCAATAGAAACATAACATGATGTTTCGAACCAATGCTATCAACTTTAATTTACCAAGAATAAACTTGATATGCGATAGAAATCCTACTTTCATACTCAGATGTCTTAATCGATTGCACCAGGCCATATACCACCGAGCAGCAAACATTTACTAAAATGTTAAAAGGAAATTTTTTGAAAGCAATATCTAACAAAGAAATACATGACAACCTCTAGAGGAGAAGAAGAATGCAGTAGCCTATGGCGATGATACTTGCTCTAGGTATATGTGTGTGTATATACACATTGACATTTGTATTGCAGCTCGGTGAAAACAATGTAAGCGTTTTTTCCATAGTTCATTAGGAAACACCGCCATAGTGCCCTTTTGCTGCCAAAAATGATAGTTGTTGACCATAACAATGCATTTTGTCTAGTCGCCTGGACTTAGTAAACATCATCATATGTGTAAGGGATTGTGACGCCTAAGAGGGGGGTGAATTAGACAACTTAAAACTCTAACTCTAAACTATAGCCTCCTTTTCTACCCTTAGCAAAACCTATGCAAAAGATAAACTATCTAAATGTGCAACTACGGTTTTGCTAGTAAGTTGCTATCTCTACCGCAAAAAAGAGTTATGCAAACAATGTAAATGCAGAAGCTAAAGAGTAAGGTAGAGATATGCAAACTCCCATCGACGACTCTATTATTTTTACCGAGGTATTGAGAAGCGTGCAAGCTTCCCCCTAGTCCTCGTTTGAGCCCCTCGCAAGGAATCCCTCGCATGGGCCAAGCTCTAGGTCGAATAACTTCGTGGATAGCCCTAGGCCTTTCCCACACGTAAGTGGGTCTTCGGTGTGCCTTCTGGCAAGCCTCTCCTGGACTGCTCCCCGCCGTCTTCACTATCAAGCTTTCAGCCGAACCACCACGGGCCTTGTTCCCTTCGGTACATGGTGGCGGCCACACCACAAACACGGTTGGTGTGATCTCGCAAGACTACGAGCCCCTCCGATATACAACATTGGTGCATGCAAGCACCCAGTGGTAAGAGGTGTGCAAACCTCACTAAACACAAGGCCTAAACCTAGAGCAAGTGCATAAGCGGTGGTCTAATCAACCTAAGTAGTTCGCAAAGCACCTACGCTAATCACATAATGAATCACTAAGCACTATGTAAGTGGAGATCACTAAAATGGTGTATCAACACCCTTGGTAGGTTTCCTCAGTTCTCCTCTACTAAAATGCCTGGTTGGGGGTCTATTTATAAGCCCCATTGAGAAAGTAGCCGTTGGGGGTGAAACCCAGCTTTCTACTACTGACCGGACGCTGCTGTCGTACTGACCGGATGCGTCCGATCATCCTGACCGTTGAGAGCGCGCGTTGATCGGACTCTAGGCCGAGTCCGGTCTCACTCGATCAGACGTGTCCGGTCGCGCTGGCGCTGCTCTAGAACCTTTTTGGATTTGATCGGACGCTGCTGCCTGGTGCGTCCGGTCATCCATCTGCCATGTCCGGTCACGCTGAAGGTGTTGACGAGATGATGAACAGTACCATCGTCGCGTCCGGTCATGTTGCTTCTTCAGCATCCAGTCGCCAGCTGACGCTTGCCATTGTCTCAGACTGTCCATCAGACAGGTCCGGTCCTTACGAAGGGCGCGTCCAGTCACCTCTGCCAAGCTTGTTTCTTCACGGTCTTACGTCCGGCTTGGTTTTCATCTTCGTGCTTAGACTTTGCTTGATATCTTGGGTCTTCTCTTGTGCTTCTAGGGTCTTGCTTATGGTGTTGATCGTGGGATCATCATGTCGCCTTCGTCCAAGTCACTGTCTTCCATCCTATTGAACTACAAAACAATTACTTGAAAATTCATTAGTCTAATTTGGTTGTGCGGTCATCAAATACCAAAATCTAAAGTAAATGGGCTTAGGGTCCATTTTCCTTACAATATGGTTCTTAGTAAACATCGTTTATTGTTCTCCTTGTTCACATGGAAACAGCTGAATGCCCATAGTTTACATAGGCCGTGACTCAAACCATGTACATGTAAGCACAAACGTGTATATACGTGAACTGGCATGTCCGTGATAATAACAAATATGTTGAACTAGCACATACGAATATATGCGTAAATAATGTTTAATCACTAAAAATTTACAGTAAATTCATCCTAGCTCAAAAAAAATTATGTTTCTTGGACCAAAAACTTACTATTACTAATAAGAAGCTTCAACATTAATTGTCACCAGATGTGTGAGAAAAATATGAAAATTCTAAAAATTCTCACAATAATCAGAAACATCTAGACTTTAATTTTGTAGACTCTAATCATCATCGCCAACAATAGCCAGTGAATCTGTTTTGTTTTATAAAAATAGCCATCTCTATGGTTATGAAAAATATATAAAATAACCCCTAAATTTGAATATAAACTAGATGATTTCCCATATGTTGTAACATGAAGAATAAAAAATTATATAAGATGTAGTTTAATTTGATAAGTCAAAATTAGGAGGGCCGCAACATGGAGCTCCCATACTTTGGCTTAGAATATTTATGTCGAGGAGAGAGAATATGAAATAATTATGAGATGGACCAAGCCTTGACCTGATCGTGAGCCATCTCAAAAAAAACAATTATATAAGTATTGGATTATTTTGCTCCGACAATATCCAGCAACATGATCTCGTAGGCGAAATCAGATGGTAGCACATGAGATACAGAGATTTATATTGGTTCGGGGTGTGGTGGCGCGCTAAACCCTACTCTAGTGGTGCGGCTGCTCTTGTATTCGTATGCTCAATTACAGGGGTTGTTGCTCTTAGCTATGTAGTAGATTGGAATAGTGGAACATGGATCCCGAGCCCGAGGTCCCTACCCTCCTTTATATAGGCAGGAGAGGTAGGGTTACAGAGAGGGCGATTGGGCTAACAGATTGAGTTCCTAGTTTGTTGCACGATACACGCAACAGATTGATCCTAGCTATCATCCAGATACGCCTATCTTGATTTGCCTTGATCTCTAGTTGGTCGATCGCATCAGCCCTTGCGGGCCTCCTCCTTGGTGGCTACTGGGCCGATAGTCTGGCGGTGGTCACATATACAGGCAGCGCTGGTACCCCTGGCCCATATATGCTCACATAAATCTACTGGTGACCAGGCTGATACTCATCACTGGCATGGCCGCTCGAGCTCACTATCGCAAGATCCAAAGGCATGGGTAATGCTTTTGCACTTCCCTTATCTATGTTTCTTAGCTTTTTATTCCCCTCTTATCTCATCTGAGTACAAATCAACCTTTCATCTGATTATTAAGGAGCTCACAAGCACATCCCCGCAAATGCTCCTACTCTGATTCTGGCAACAACACCGTCGCTTCCATTGTCGGCCCTACTCCACTAGATCCTAGTCAAGATGGAGGAGGAGCCCCCCAACAAGAGGAACAAAGTAGACATCATGTCAGTGTTTTGAAGACCGGCTAGTGAATTTATACGAATGTCGCGCTGGTCTAGGAAGACGATGGTAGCATCCAAAAGACACGAGGTGTTATACTAGTTTAGGCCAGAGCCCTACGTCCAGTCTTAGAGATGATCAAGTGCATGTTCCTCGCTTGAATGCTCTAAAGTTCTTACAATAGGGGGTGCAAGAATGGTGGAAGAGGTAGGAGAGCTAGAGCTATGAGAGGACTGTCCGAATGAAAGCTTTGAGAGTCCAATGATGAAGATGATGGAAGGGTGCCCTGGCTGCCCTTATATAGAGTCTGGGGCTAGGTCACATACAAAGAAGAAGGTTCTCCCGGCCGAGGGTTCGTGAGCCTAAGGGAGGGGACCTAGCTAACTTGGCTTGCAAGTAACAACGTCTTGTGGTGCATGTCCGGCCGTGGCTGTCGTCGTGGTCTTATGCCCACATCACGTCATGGTGTGGCATGGTGCTACAGTGTAGGTCGTGGTGGCACTGTGGGCACAGTGGTGTTTCACCAGCCATCTTGCATGACATGGCCTCACCATGGCCTTTGTCATCGCCTCTTGATCTCTCAGGGGTGTCGTATAGGAGTTGGTAGCCGCCCCTAGGCCATTGAGCATCATACTGCTTATGGTGTCGACGGCCATGATCCCATGCTCTGGGGTCATGGCCCTCGTTGGCTTAGTTGGCCTCAAAAGTCAAGGCTGTCATCATGGCCCCCATCCCATAGTGGGTGGGATTATACATCTGTCTTGTCAGGCCATATTTGTACGGTGGGCCACCGTACTGGCCACCATCGCTTGGTGGTGTTGTCTTGTCTGCGCTGTGTGGCGCAGGGATGGTGTCTGAGTAGGCTAAGGGGACTGCTGCCCCCTCGGTCCTTGCGGGGTTAGTGCGGCATGCGTGCTCTTGTCAGAGTAGGTATGCTTGGCATGGCTCGATCTCTACCTGCCCCTCCCAGAGGTTGGGACAGAGGTGGGGTCGTGAGGAGTTGTGCGGCGCACAGTGATGGCTAAGGGAGGAAGTCGTTGCCTACCATTGCCTTTGTATTTGGCCAAGGTCTGCATAGCTTAGCTGGGCCTTGATCGTTTGGGCTTATACTAACTAGTGTACTTTGGGCCGCTCGAGCGGCTAACTAATCAGTGTCTTGAGATACCCGGGGTATCATAACCCTGACACACCCTCATAGACGATGTCTTGGTCCTTATCCTTTGCCACCTCACTGCCTGCACCTTGTGCAGCTTCAAGTGTGTGTCGCTCCTAGTACTGCCTCATCTCAGAATTCGAGTACCATAAGGAGCGGCCCTAGATTGTCGTTGGATTCTTATATGGCACCTCGAAAGGAAAATGCCAATTTGCCTGCTTCACCCATGAATACCCCTCCTTTTCCTTCGTGCCCTTCGCCATTCAGGATTTAGTCGTCTCAAATTGCTGCAGCAGCCTCATCCTCTACTGGTGCATTGGCCTTCGCTATGTTGTCTACAATCCGGTGACTAGCAGAACAGTGGTACTGTCGCATAGTGTTGGATTGTTTTACTCTAACAATATCCAGCAATAGGAATCGGATGGTAGCACATGAGACATAGAGATTTATACTGGTTCAGAGCGTGGTACATGCTAATACCTACTCTAGTGGTACGACAGCTCTTGTATTCGTATGCTCAATTATAGGTCCTGTTGCTCCTGGCAGTGAGATAGATGGAAAAGGTGCAATATTAGATCTCGAGCATGAGGTTCCTACCCTCCTTTATATAGGCAAGAGAGGTAGGGTTACAGAGAGGGCGATCGGGCTAACATATTGTTTCCTAGTTCATTACAACAGATTGATCCTCTTGATCGTCTAGATACTCCTGCCTTGGTTTGCCTAGATCTCCATGTTGGTTGATTGCGTCAGCCCTTGTGGGCCTTCTCCTTGATGGCTGCTGGGCTGATAGCTCGGTAGTAGTCATATATACGGGCGGTGTAGGTACCCTTGGCCCATATCTCTGATAGTAGCCCCCGTAGGACTTAGTGATAAGCTAGCATGTAGCTTCAAGCCCTTAGGATGTCGCAGTCTCCCCTATAAGTTCTGTGTACTGTGAGTACACAGTGAGCATCTTCGGGTGCTGAAGCTTCGAGCAGTGCAATTAGATATTCCTAAGTATTGGGGAGCCAGTATGTTGCCGTTCGAGTACCAAGAGCATTTATCAGGTAGCAAAAATAATCTTCAAGCATCGAGTGCGGCGGTGGTACACCATACATCAAGGAACGTTGTTCCCTGGCCGCTGTAAGTACCTAACTCGGGTGGTTCACCCCATACCGGGAAACGTAGTTTCCTGGGCGTAGCCCTCGGGACGTTGTCAACGCCGCATTCGGGTGGTGTACCCGATAAACGGAAGTGTAGCTTCTAGGACATGTGTCCTAAAAGTCCACAACCTCAAAGGAGAGTACCTCCTAGCAAAATTTTGCTACCTCTCCGAACATAACCCATAGATCTCGGCATCACCTATCTCCCCGGTACTATTCCAGTGATCGGGCCCCTTGGTGGGCGCAGTTTATCTGTGCTAATATTTAGTTTTTCAAAAGTGTCCCTACATATCAGATTGGAATCACTTCCTCCATGCAAGAATATCTTGGTGGTGCGGACAGTTTTGAGCACTGCGCTAACGACTAGGGGGAACCTGCCAACATCGATCGAGTGTTCGGGTTGGTCACTTTTATCAGAAGTGATCGGGTGCTCTGACCAGGGTAACCGGGTCGTTGTTGTGGGTACTGCAATGTGAGTCCCCGAAATAGCAAGTGTATGTCCCAAATCTGACTCGGTCCTAGTATTGGGCGTGAATGGTCATCACTCGTTTGAGGGTTTGTTTTGAGTGTCCTTTACACCACCGATTGTCCCCTCGAGGGGTGCTCCGTGGGAGAGTAGCTGTAGCGGCCATCACGCGGCGCATCTTACAATCTTTGGCGAGGTGAGCTACCGGGTATTCATGGTTCTGACACGGAAGGTTCATGACGTAGCCAAGATCTGCCCGATAACTTGACTTTTGGCTTCGCTTAACGCTCAGCCAGTTGGTTCCGCGATTTCTCTTCATTATCCGGGGTGTCCCGGCCCTGTTAGGGTTGATCATGGGCGCTGGGAAGAGTTCCCAGGTATGTGCCATGGGGGCACTCTTGAGACTGTCAAACGATCCAGGCAAGACAGTGTCTAGCGATGGCGACAGTTGTTATGATAGAACCGCCCAATTTATACAAGATCAAGTACGGCTGTCCCCGTTTAACACGTTGATGTGCACATACTTTCACTTATATAAACCTGGTAGTCCACCAAGTGTCACGAAGGACCTCGGTAAATCAACATCACAACCAAGATCGCATGATTAAGCAAATACACATCACATACATAGAGTTACAGTGGAAATAATATTACAAATGGGTTCATAAATAATAGTACAAGTTTGGGTTTCAAAACCGTTTAAGGGAAAACAACATACCTTTCAAATGATTACATTAATATAAGTTCCTCTAACAAAAGCATATAGATCAGAACACTATATGGAGTCACCGAGCCCACCGGCGGTTAGCCATCATCTTCAGCATGCCGAGAACTTCACCTGCAACATAGTGGGATAAACCCTGAGTACTCGAATGTACTCAGCTAGACTTACTCGTCATAAACCAAAAACAAAGTGACACCAAGGATTTTGCAAGGCTTTATAAGTGGAGCTAGCTTGACAATATTTTGCATAAAATGTCACTAATTCAACTATACCTTTTATAATTCGGTCATCAAGTTAATTATAGCTATTCATCTCTAGATTAGCATCTAACCTATGCCAACCATGTAGTATATTGTTAATGATAGCATAATAAAAACCATAGCTATTTAATATTTCATTCTTAGAACCATTCCACTTGCCATTAAAACTATGATAGAAGGAAGCTCAGTCAAGTTTCTCACTATCCGGGAGAGACGGTGATTTGAATCGATTTCAACTAGCTAGGAATTTATTCCTAACATAAACCCAGATATACCTGCGCCAAGGTGGTCTTAGGTCACCTTTGGTACAACTCAGGTCCAGTTCGTGAGTTCGATCAGCGCCGCACAATCAAGGACGACCAACTGCTAGGACATTCAGGCCTGGCCTGCCCTTGGGCTCACGTCTGACTCCCCATACATCCTTACTACTATCCGAGTGCGCACTCTTATAGAACAGGGCCCGGACTGAGTTGAGCTACTCAGCTTCATGGTCGGAACGAGTTATCTAGCCAACTAATGAGAGGTATGCATTCAAAATGACCGAGGATCAACAACGGTACGGTCCTTAATCGGCGCAGATGAAATCACATGAGTCAACCTACAACATAGACTCTGTCTGGCCTCGATTTACAACATCCATGGTTCTTTTACACGATAGCAAATATAGAAAACCGTGGTTCATTACCCACCTATATCTCGCAGGCAATGTTTTCCTAAACGGTAAACGATCTTTACACGGTCGCCCTTCGTTTAGTGTTTATGTTGTTTACACGGTGTTTAAATAAAGTGAAACGGTCTAAACGGTTTTGTACTTTAAAAAAAATACATATAATTGTATATGTGCATGTAAAAAATCAAGTATTCTAGCATTTATACATATTTATCTGAGTAAAAATGAATTATTTTGGTATGTGTATATATTTATGCATGTGAAAAGAACCAAATATAGATATTTATGCATGTAACATATCAAGTGTACATATTTATAAATATAATAAACTTAAGTATATAAATTTATCCATACAAAACTGAACTAGATTTACCTCGTGTTCGCCTAAATAGCTGTTTAGCCCATTTAATGTTGTTTATCTCCGTTCCATTTAGACCGTTTAGACCGTTTTTCCCTGTTTTTTTACCATTTAAACGGTCAACCGTTTAATTTCCATTTACCCCCTAAACAAAACAGTTTACCACCATTTAACATTTACTGGCCGTTTAAATGGCCGTTTAGGCGAACACTGCTCGCAGGTAACAAGAAATCACCCAACTTCTACTGGTCTAAGCATGGCTAAGCATATATTCGATCCTGGACCTACATAGGGTTAAAGGTATATTTATCAGGACAAGGTAGTTTTATGCATCAAGTGTTTCCAATTCAACTCTTACAACCTAATGCATTAAACATAAAGACTCAAGTATAATTTGTAAAACATGGGAGGCTTAAAATACTCCGGGGCATGCCTGGGATCCAACAATAGGTCAGTGTTTGTTAGATGACACTTGGCAAGCATCTCCCATCTCGGTACTTGCTTAGTCCTTCCGTCTTTTAGATGGATTCACCAAACTCCATCTTCAGGTTCGGCTCCAACATCATGTCCTTCACGTGGTGCATCGAGCGTACCAAAATGAGGTGCAGCAATGCATATGTATGAATGCATGGAAGTGTAACACGTAAAGCATTCATAAAAGTACACCAAACTAATGTAAGCACCTAGAGCTATTTAACTTAATCATCACTCAAGCATAACATAGGAGATGGCAAGCACATCAAGCATGGCACCCAAATTACTTGCTTGTAGCCATGTCAAGTATTCATCAATCGATGTCAACTTTACATGTTTAACCAACCAGGGCAAGCTAAAGCAATCAACCTACACAAGCAGTTACTAGACAACAGCACAATAGTCACTTATTTCAGTCATAAACAGAGATCCTAGCATCCAATAAAGATGATCATAGACTTTCTAGAAATCTAAAGAAATTATCTATAACTTTGTTATTTACACAAAAAGTCAATTCAATAAATAACAAGGTCAAAATACATCATGAAGCAGACCTTATACAACTAAGGACAGAAAACTGATATTAACTTTAGAAATGCATATCTCAAGTTATATTCATCCAACAAGCATGATCCTTAACTTTATATCAAGATTATTAGGTTATCTATAACTTTTGTATTATCATCGTAAGATGATTCTATAGCGAACAAGGTTAAACAACACCAAGAAGGCATCACTATCCAGATTTGGACAGAATCTGCCATTCCACTTTCAACAGCAATAACTCGAGTTCTAGACTACCAAAAATAGTGATCTTAGATATTTTAGAAATCTTAGGAAAAGTACTACAACTCTCCTATTATCACCTATATATGATTCCATATTTAAATGATCCAAACAATACAATCATTCAGATATATCCAGAGGACATGCAAAAGTTGATAGTAAACTTGTAAAATCTATAACTCATAAACCAGCAGGCCTAAAATCATGAAATTTTAGGACAGTCAAGATAAGAAATTTATCTACAACTTTGGTACTCAACACATTCACATAAAATATAATTTGCATCATGAAGTTATCATCACAACAGAAAATGCACATGCAGCCATTTCAGAATATAACAATTTGATGTTTCACTTGTTTTGCTAACAAAAAGCATAGACACATGAGCCATTCAATGTCGCACCCAATTTTGAGGATAAAATTGAATGCACTAAACTCATATGTGCCCAGGGATCAGTCACACACACAAGCTGACAAATTACATAAAGTATCATCACAGTGTCTCTTACATAACGAACAATAACATAACATAGTCTTATACAACACAGCAGAAAATAAAAGGTAACTCTAACGTGGAAGCTCCAACATTCGGATGGCCAACTGGTTGACCATAAGCCTAATAATCCTCAGTAAACTCCTCATACACGTTGTCATCTGTTACCCATCTGAGATTTTTATCCAAATATAGAAAATAAACAACCGTAAGTACTTCCCGTACTTAACAAGACAACATGGGGTTCATGAGGCTCGAAAAGGATGACACTGGTTTACTGCAGTTAGCACTTTTAGTAAGTCAAGATTTTATTATCAGTTATTATCAAGTTATGCTTAAGCTACCATTTAAACCTACATAATCAGATATCAGCATCATTTAGATCATATTATCATATACCATCATAAATGAACAACAATAAGTAACCAATTATTCTGTGAGTTTTCCGGGCCGCTCATGACCGTGAGCATGGCTATTATAACAGTTTGTAACCCTCTGCAGAGGTGGTGCACATTCACCACGAGTCGTGTTTCCCATATGCCCGGGTTAATTACTCCCATATCACTGCCAAGGTGAGCGGGCAGGGTACACTATGAAGCCATTTCATAGGTTTCTCTAACAAGTTAGGGCCGCTAGGTTTCCTCGGTCGGCTGATGTAGGAACCTCCCTTTCCTATGGCAGATATCCATCGTGGCTATACACATAGGAACAGAGGCAGTCCTATACCCAACGTGGCAAGCCCCTTTTGCGCCATAAAGGTTACCTCTAACAAGCTAGAAAAGGTCCTATTACTGAGCTAAAGTCAAAGCCATATGACCCTCACGGTTGCACTGTCAATCCTAGCTTTTGCCGACAGATATGTCCTTATGGAGGGCCGAGAGCATCATGATCAAAAGTCATTTGCTCGCTTGCTCTATAATTTAGTTGTTTCAACGCAAATTTTACCTTTTCATTCCATAGAACCATTATTCAGTACGTATATCATGTATATTTACTTTGAGCGCTAGCAAACTACCCATATGCATATAACCCATAGGAGACAAGGAACAGGGTAATCAATCACTAGGATGTCCTCACGGGTATCAAAATTAGACACATGCAAATGAGTAATTAATAAAGGTGAATAGGCATCAAGGTAGATCCCATGCTATACTTGCCTTGGTTAGCAAACTCCTGTTGGTCCTGTTGGTCATCGAAGAACTCTTGGTCTCCAATGTTCTTCTCACCGTCTGAACACGACGAACACGGCAACATACAACATTCCAGGAACATTCATGCAAAGCAAACAATCCTATGGTTAGGACAGTACACCAACAGTAAATAAAACAAGATAAAATGTTTGTGAAAAGAATCTACGTCCCGCTACGATCACGTCAACGCGAAGTTAATGAAAAACGGAGCTAAAACTTGAAAGTTATAATTTAAATGGGATTTCCTATAGCAATTTATTTAATTAAACCTAACCATGAAATTAAAAAGTTGCAAACATGGTTAACAGTGGTACTAACACGTAGATTACGAAATTACGAAAGTAACGCAATTTGAATGGGTCGATTCGGAGCTAAACAAAGTTTTTATGAGCAAAACAAATCTAGTGGCATTTCTGTAATTAGAAAGAACTATTTTTGGATTTAAAATAAATCTGTGATTTTTAAATTAGCCGAGGACTGCGGATTCAAAATCTCAAGACCTGGGGGTCTCTTTAGAAAAATAACCCACGAAGGGGTATCGGCTTATGGTGGCCGTTGATCAAGCAATGGACGGATCAGATTAGATTTGGGGGGTGAGCGAGAAATGGGTGGCCGTAATAGTGGCCCTGGCGGCGGCGCTCCATGGCCGGCGACGTGGAGCTCGCCGGAGTGTTCGGTTCAGGGGCTACGGTCCACGGTTCGATGAACCGAGAGCACCGGGAGAGAGAGGCGAAGCAGGCGAACTCGTCTAGGCGTAGAGTGCGACTGGAGGTTGCGGTTGGCGCGGGGGCGGCCATGGCCGGTGGCGAGAGCTCACGAGCGCACGCGAATAAGGCTCAAACGGCCATGAAACATGAAATTGAGAGCACGGGGGAAAAGGAGAGGAGCAAGGGGTCTCATCGCGGCACAAAACGGGGACGGAGGTGGCTCGGGGACGGCTGTTCGCGCGGAGGGGCGGACGGTGGATCCCGGCGATGCGCATGTTGTTTCCTCGTGCATGGGGGAATGCAAGAGGGAGCGAGGAAGCAGTAGGGGGAAGCGGCTTGGGTGGGGCTTCCTTTTTGTAGAGGTAGGGGCGCGGGGAAGGGGCGCTCCCACGTCTGGGAGTGGGCGCGGAACGGCGGCAGTTTCGCTTGACTGAGCGCAGCGGTTGCGGGAGGTGGGGGAAAGCTCTGACCTGCAGGACCGGGTTGTCGTGGTGAGGCGGAGCGAAGGGTGTCTGGCGGCGATTCTTTGGCGCCACGGTGCTAGGCTCACAGCCATCTTTGGGCCGAAAGGGCCGAGGCGCATTCTGGTCGAGCTAAATTTGGCCAAGGCTGGCAAGCAGAGGAGAAAAAGAGAGAGCGGGCCGGCGGTTGAGAAAAAATGGAGCTAGGCCGAAAGTGAAGAAAAGAAGGGGAGGGAAAAGAATTCCTTTTCTTTTTCCAAATAAATTTTCCAAACTCATTTTCAAGTTGAATTTGAATTCAATTCAAATTTTAGTCAAAGCTAATCATTACAAAAAAATGTGCATCAGCATGAATGCATCAACATGTTTCTATCCTTATATTTACTTTTACTTTCATAAAAAATATTATTTACCAAATTTGAAATGCACATATAATTGCATAAATAACTCAAATTTACTATTTAAAAGAATACAAATTTTTGGGTGTTACAATTCTACCCCCTTAAGATGAATCTCGTCCTCGAGATTCGGAAGACATCGACAAAAGAGATGCAGATTCTTCGCCTTTGGATTCTTCATTACTTCCTCGTGTAGTTCCATCGTCTTGATAGGGATCCCACTTTACTTTGCATACATGTTGATCTTACTCCAAGTAACTTGCCCAATTGATTTCAATGTTCTGATAGGTACCTTGAACAACCCTTAGGTAGCTCCAATCACAAAGCCACCTTTCCTATAATACCAATTCTCTTCAAAATATCCACCTTCCGACGAAGTCCTGACGAATCTCTTGGTCAGAAGGAAATTCTTCTACCAATCTTCAAAACATTAATGTTCCTGGCTAAGTTGCTCCAACTGGGGATATAACTCATAATCCTTGGTGTCACCCGAACCTTCTTAGCATAATTCTCCGTTGCTAAGGGCATCGGCCATGACTTTGCTCCTTAAAGTAATAGCACTTGTCCAAGTCGTAATCAATTTTCATTCCAACGAGGATTTCACAAGCTCAAGACCAACTTGGTGAAGATGTCCTGTAGATTCTTGTGATCCTCATTGATGTCACTTGTACTTCCAAAAAGATAGTACTTTCATGCTCCACAATGGGTAACTTTAGATAACTTGTTAGGTAGTTCCACTCATGCTTTCTTAATTGACTTAATGAACAAGGTACTACATTTTTCTTCTTGCATAAGGACACATTCCACACCTTGATAAAGTGCATCCTAGTGGACATAAAGCCCTTGTCCTGATTTGACAAAGCTAATACATAGGTTCTACTCCAACCTCTTCTTGGATTCCTTCAGCACTTAGCTGAGGTCTCTTGATCCAAACTAACTTGAAAGCTTCTCTAGTAGCTCTATCAAAATCTTAATGATCTCAGATAAACCTTCGTTGAACCTTTAACCAAACCTTATTGAGACTCTGAGTTTCTCTCACATCTTTGGGTACCACCACGCTTCTGCTGCGCAAACTAGAACGTATGATACTTCATCTTACAAATTCTTCAACTTAGCTACCCCCCTTAAGAAAAGATAAACCAAGGGACACCAAAGTATAGCTTGCATCTCCTTCTAGATGAGCTAACTAATATCAAGACATTCTGTCATCCAATGGATACTCTTGTATATAGGCAAGAACAAGAAATCTAGAATTCTTGGCGAGCAGAAAAACAGCAGCATCGTAAAATGGCTGTAACTCTCACTCTATTAATCCAATGAAGTTGTAGCTTATACTATTCAAAAGGTTATAAAATTCTCCACAACTTTCTTATAGAACACTTTTCCAAATTCCTCAGTTAACTTGGTCGAAAATAGTACACAACAGAAACTACTCCAGATTCCAACCAGCACAGATGCATTGCCTTGTGATTTTCGTATCTCCATAACCAAAACAGATATCAAGCTGATTCTTGCGCTCAGAGAAATATATTGAAGTGTACTATTGTCCAAAATTTTTTCATGATTAATGGTTGTCCAAGAATAGAGATATAAACCAAAGAGTGTAGACTGCTCCGAAAAGACACAATAGGGAAAATAGAAGAAAGCCAAAACCCGACTATTTATTTCATTAATCCTTATGCCTTAGGCCTATAACTGAATGAAATTGTAGGAACACCCAACAAGATCATTGCAATCATTACAAAGATTTGAAACAACCATAAGCATAATGACAACTCAACAAACAATAAAGATGCACAATTCAATCATTGACTCAACTTGCGATACTATCGTTTTTATCGTGCTAAGGGTAACAATCCTAAGACTCGTCTTCATATTACGCAAGAAGGTGATGAGGTACAATTCTAAAAGCATATCAAACCAAGGAGTGAAGAAAGACTTTAAAATAAGCACCAAGGTAGAGATGAATAGCAAAAGTAGAGGTATAGTACAGAAGAAAATATCAAGGTTCATAGAGCAAGGGTTTTTGCAGCAACTTATAAACCTTAAAACGACTAGTTTCTACTAGGCTTGCATCCTACAGTCAACACTGCTCTGATACCAATTGTCGCACCCAATTTTAAGGATAAAATTGAATGCACTAAACTCATGTGTGCTCAGGGATCAGTCACACACACAAGCTGATAAATTACATAAAGTATCATCACAGTGTCTCTTACATAACGAACAATAACATAACATAGTCTTATACAACACAGTGGAAAATAAAAAGTAACTCTATCGTGGAAGCTCCAACATAGGGACGGTCAACTGGTTGACAACAAGCCTAATAATCCTCAATAAACTCCTCATACACGTTGTCATCTGTTACCCATCCGGGATTTTTATCCAAATATAGAAAATAAACAAGCGTAAGTACTTCCCGTACTTAACAAGACAACATGGGGTTCATAAGGCTCGAAAAGGATGACACTGGTTTACTGCAGTTAGCACTTTTAGTAAGTCAAGATTTTATTATCAGTTATTATCAAGTTATGCTTAAGCTACCATTTAAACCCACATAATCAGATGTCAGCATCATTTAGATCATATTATCATATACCATCATAAATGAACAACAATAAGTAACCAATTATTCTGTGAGTTTTTTGGGCCGCTCATGACCGTGAGGATGGCTATTATAACAGTTTGTAACCCTCTGCAGAGGTGGTGCACATTCACCGTGAGTCGTGATTCCCATATGCCCGGGTTAATTACTCCTATATCACTGCCAAGGTGAGTGGGCAGGGTACACTATGAAGCCATTTCATAGGTTTCTCTAACAAGTTAGAGCCGCTAGGTTTCCTCGGTAGGCAGATGTAGGAACCTCCCTTTCCTATGGCACATATCCATCGCGGCTATACACATAGGAACAGAGGCAGTCCTATACCCAACATGGCAAGCCCCTTTTGCGCCATAAAGGTAACCTCTAACAAGCTAGAAAAGGTCCTATTACTGAGCTAAAGTCAGAGCCATATGACCCTCACGGTTGCACTGTCAATCCCAGCTTTTGCCGACAGATAAGTCCTTATGGAGGGCCGAGAGCATCATGATCAAAAGTCATTTGCTTGCTCGCTCTATAATTTAGTTGTTTCAACGCAAATTTTACCTTTTCATTCCATAGAACCATTATTCATTACGTATATCATGTATATTTACTTTGAGCGCTAGCAAACTACCCATATGCATATAACCCATAGGAGACAAGGAACAGGGTAATCAATCACTAGGATGTCCTTACGGGTATCAAAATTAGACACATGCAAATGAGTAATTAATAAAGGTGAATAGGCATCAAGGTAGATCCCATTCTATACTTGCCTTGGTTAGCAAACTCCTGCTGGTCCTGTTGGTCATCGAAGAACTCTTGGTCTCCAACGTTCTCCTCACCGTCTGACACGACCAACACGACAACATACAACATTCCAGGAACATTCATGCAAAGCAAACAATCCTGTGGTTAGGACAGTACACCAACAGTAAATAAAACAAGATAAAATGTTTATGAAAAGAATCTACTTCCCGCTACGAACACGTCAACGCGAAGTTCACGAAAAACGGAGCTAAAACATGAAAGTTATGATTTAAACGGGATTTCCTATAGCAATTTATTTAATTAAACCTAACCATGAAATTAAAAAGTTGCAAACGTGGTTAACAGTTGTACTAACACGTAGATTACGAAATTACAAAACTAACGCAATTTGAACGGGTCGATTCGGAGCTAAAATGAAGTTTTTATGAGCAAAACAAATCGAGTGGCATTTCTATAATTAGAAAGAACTATTTTCGGATTTAAAATAAATCTATGATTTTTAAATCAGCCGAGGACTGCGGATTCAAAATCTCAAGACCTAGGGGTGTCTTTAGAAAAATAACCCACGAGGGGGTATCGGCTTACGGTGGCCGTTGATCAAGCAACGGACAGATCATATTAGATCTGGGGGTGAGAGAGAAATGGGTGGCCGGAAGAGTGGCCCTTGCGGCGGCTCTCCATGGCCGGTGGCGTGGAGCTCGCCGGAGTGGTCGGTTAGGGGGCTATGGGAGAGAGAGGGGAAGCAGGTGAACTCGTCTAGGCCTAGAGCACGACCGGAGGTTGCGGTTGGCACGGGGGCGGCCATGGCTGGCGGCGAGAGCTCACGGGCGCACGCGAATAAGGCTCAAACGGCCCTAAAACACGAAATTGAGAGCATAGGGGAAAAGGAGGGGAGCAAGGGGTCTCACCGCGGCGCAAAACGGGGACGGAGGTGGCTCGGGGACGGTTGTTTGCGCTGAGGGGCAGACGGCGGATCCCGACGATGCGCGTGCTGTTTCCTCATGCACAGGGGAACGCGAGTGGGAGCGAGGAAGCAGAATGGGAAGTGGCTCGGGCGGGGCTTCCTTTTTGTAGAGGTAGGGGCGTGGGGAAGGGGCACTCCCACGTCTGGGAGTGGGTGCAGAACGGCGGTGGTTTCGCTTGACCGAGCGCAGCGGTTGCGGGAGGTGGGGGAAAGCTCTGGCGTGCGGGGCCGGGTCATCAGCGGCTGAGGGCGGGGCGAAAGGCGCGCGACAGCGGTTGCTGGCGCATGGTGCTAGGCCACGCGCTTGCTGGGCCGAGCCGGCCGAGGCAGTTGCGGCCGAGCTGGGCTGGCGGGCTAACACGGAGGGAGAAAAGAGAGAGTGGGCTGGCGGTTGAGAAAAAATGGAGCTAGGCCAAAAGTGAAGAAAACAAGGGGAAGGAAAAGAATTCCTTTTTTTTCCAAATATTTTTTCCAAACTCATTTTCAAGTTGAATTTGAATTCAATTCAAATTTTAGTCAAAGCTAATCATTACAAAAACAAATGTGCAGCAGCATGAATGCATCAACATGTTTCTATCCTTATATTTACTTTTAATTTCATAAAAAATATTATTTCCTAAATTTGAAATGCACATATAATTGCATAAATAACTCAAATTTGCTATTTTAAAAGAATGCAAATTTTTGGGTGTTACATTCAAGAACTTAAACCACCACTAACATACTTAGCAACACTTTATTGAACACCAATCACTCAAAGCATCACCAAATACAATTACAAGCTTTATCTACAATTATGCTTTTAGTGATATATATGAGAACAAGTTTGAGGCTGAGATTTTTATGAGTGATAGATATTATCAAAACATGGCTACTGTATAAATTTCATATGCTCAGGTTTTATAATTTAATTGCTATGAAAAAGAAAAAATTAATTATTAATAAACATGTGAAAACAAGATAAATCTAAAGATCATTATTTTCTATAAATATATAGCCATATTAAGGTTCCTCAAGTCCCAATATCACCATGCAAGGGCAAAGGAACCACATTTCATATTTTTTGCATATATAAATTATTTATAAACCATTTAAAACTGTTTATCAAGCATTAATTAAGTTAAATTCATAACTCAGCCATAAATGCACCAAAAATTATATAATTTTAACCAGAGCTCACACATGCCATAAGTATACTAGCATAAAATTTTTATGTCATTTCGAGTAGTAAAACAGTAGATATGATGATAGCAAGCAAACCAAGCTAGAATTAACCATTAATCATGATTAAATCAAAACATCGTAAAAACAGTGATCAAACAACTTGTTTAACATTTTTCTTAGCTAGCACATGCCAAAATAAGACTCACAAAACTAGAATGAAATTTTTAGGACATTCCTACCTCGAGATATGCATTTGACAAACTTAAAAGGGTTTATAAAAGCACTTTATAAGAATAAATAAAAACATCAAAAACTTTCTACTAACACATATTATATAATGACTCTACTGTGTAGAACTACTCACGAGGATTCCAAAAAATCCTCATGTGCTATTTTAAGATTTTTCTACGATTTATTATGATTTTCCAAAGTTTCAGCCATAAAAGAAAAACAAACTTGCACCGAGGACCCTGAACTTCCATGAAAATAAATTCCAGCGAACCTGTCCTTCTAGCCAGTATTCACATGAGTCATGACTCTGTAGAAAACCCCTTCCCTTTCTTCGAATTTGAGCGCGACGTCGTCCACCTTCTCTTCTTCATGGGACAGAGCATGGGACGGCTTGGGGTCGACCGGCCTTGGCCAGCAGCGGCAGGGAATGGTGGGGGAGTGCCAGGGGTGGCACGCACTCACGGGTGGCCTTAGCCTAGCCTGAGGTGGTCTGTAGCACCATGTCATGAGCAGCAGCAACGACGGTAAGGAAAACGGCGGCGGCGGTAGCTGGGGATGATGAGGTTGGCTGGGGAAGGTGTAGTGCGGTGGCGGGCAACTTGATCGGAGGAGGGAGGAGGAAGGAACGGTGGTGGAGGAGGGGCTCTGTCATGGCGTCCATGGTGGTTGCGCCCATGCTCACGGGCAGAGCGAGGGTGAGGGAACCGAGTGCGAGAGAAAGAGAATGAGAGAGAGCGAGTTAGAGGAGGGTGCCGGGTCTCCATTTTCTCAAGCAGGGGGGCGAGGTGGTGCACATGCAAGGGCACAAGGGAGACACATGGCATGTGGTGCCTGTGCGCGGTTAGACGATGGCGCTGCTCCTAAAGCTTTTTTCAAATCGGTTCAAAAACCGACTGAATCCCTAAATTTCTCCCCTCTCTAACTCTCAATTTCGTGTTGTAGCGGATCAAACTTTCTTACTACGAGTTGTAGAGCTATATGTGGTGAACAACTTTGCTTAAAGGATCCAAGTGAGATTTGGCTCGGTTTGAGAGATCCAGAGCTCTGAATATGAACAAACAAAACTAAAAACAAGTTCTGAACATTCAGACCAAAGTGTAGTTTTCAGAGCCAACATTTGATTTCGGGATTGAAGTTTGAAGGTGCAAACGTGAACTAAACTTGATGAGACTTATTTTGTTGTTTCCTTCACAAAGGGTACTTTAACTCTTATTAAGGAACTAAATTGAGTTACCATACAATTTTGCAAGAGAAAATGTCGCAAACATGTTAACTCACTGCTGTTGATTGGGGACTTTGAAATATTTCAGAGGGGCCAAAAGAGCACTGCATTCAAACTTGAGATCACTGTTTGAGCCACTTAGGAGTTGAATTAGGTCTTGGTCCAAAAATAAAGTTTGTTGCACTCTACTCAAACTTCAACTTTTGTTTAAGGTCCAACCCCATGCAAGCACTCCAGACAGTTGGTCAACACAGGTCAAAACCATATCATGAAAATGACAATTTTAGCTATTCCCACACTTAGAAGCATTTTTTTGACATTTGCTCAACACGAACCCTTCATGACTTTTGTTGTAGAATTGAATTAGAGTCATTTGGGTAAGGTAGAAAGGTTTGGTCAACATCCCATGTTCCCATTCACCTGATGAAGCGATTCAAGAAAGATTATAACTTATTATTTCATCTGACTTCTTGATTCCAAACTTCATGAAACTTTTCCACTGGTCAAGATAGATGCATGTTGATGCAATGTACATGAAATAAGCATGTTTAACATTACTCATTCCTAATCTTAACCAGGGTCCACATGTAAGCAAAGGTGTGTTGTCCAAGTTCAAGTTGGGACTCAATTTCATAGATTGGACCTCAACACCTTCATCATCGCTTCAAAATTATGAACTAGAGATCATAATCATTGCTTGACATATCCTACTTAAGTCCAATTTGACTGCTTAACTCATGACTAACACTCAGTGTGTTATAGTAGTGTATCATTTAGGAGGTGTGATTCCCACCAGATCATGCATGTGGTGTCGAGGAGGTACTCCTGATAGAATTGAGAAAAAGTAGACCTAGCATAGCGACTTACATGACATGCTAACTGGAGTGGTCATGCGACAATCACGTTCCCGAGTCTAGCAAGGTAGAGCTGTTCGGACAATGATGACGTCGAGGCAGCTACGTAGGTCTTAAGGTTACCATGCCATGGAACTCTTGATCTCATAGAGGTGGCGACACCGTGGCCATCCTTCTTTGGTCGCCTCTTAGTCATGCCCTTACTCGACCTGTAGAGAATAGCCATCCAAAACACAAAAATGAATCTGAACATGAAAGGCCCCTACGTGGTGCGCCAACTGTCGGATTGTTTTGCTTTGGCAATATCCAGCAACGTGACCATGTAGACAGAATCGGATGGTAGCACATGAGACACAAAGATTTATACTGGTTTAGGGTGTGGTACACGCTAATCCCTACTCCAGTGGTGCGGCTGCTCTTGTATTCGTATGCTCAATTACAGGGGTTGTTGCTCCTAGCTACGAGGAAGATGGAAAAGGTGGAAGATTGGATCCTAAGCCTGAGGTTCCACCTTCCTTTATATAGGCAAGAGAGGTAGGGTTACAGATAGGATGATCGAGCTAACAGATTGTTTCCTAGTTCATTACAACAGATTGATCCTCTCTATTGTCTAGATATGCCCACCTTGGTTTGCCTTGATCTTCATGTTGGTTGATCACGTTAGCCCTTGCGGGCCTCCTCCTTGATGGCTGCTAGGCCAATGGCTCGGTGGTAGTCATATATACGGGCGGTGTAGGTACCCCTGGCCCATATCTCTGACACATAGCAACCATTGTTATGGTTCAGCTCACTTGGGGTTCGATCTGATAGTCTCCTAGCACTTCCATGTGGTAGAACTGTGGTTAAGGTCACCTGGGGTGTTAGTTGTCAGCATCTACTCATCTAAAACTAGTGCATGGATGTGTAATGAATCTGAATGGGGAAAGGTATTCTAGTATCCAATTTTTTAGGAACTGTATTTCTTAATGGTTTTATGCACATGCTAGAGTTGTCCTAGATAGTTGTTGTCGATATGGAGGGAAAGACATAGAGGAAAATTCTTATGCCACGAGGTCATGCAATGTCCATCCATGGAGATTAGGGCTAGTTGTGTATATGTATTGCTAATATTTTCAATAGGTCTAACCTTTTAATCTAGATCCTTGAAGACTATGGTACTAATAAATGAGCATTGAAGCATATGGTGAACACGCTGCAGCTATTTTGATGGAATAATATTTGATTCGGTTCCAAGGCTTCCAATGCAGACTACAGAGCGATTACAGTTCACCTAGAATGGAATTTAATTTTCCTTATTGGGCAGGACCGAACATTGATGGCATATGATATTAGCCGCAAAAAAGTTCTTGTTCCCCCTGCCTAGGTCGTCCGCTATCCTAGAAGTACCTACAATATTTATTTGAATGGACCTCACTATCTGTCTTATGTTCCCTTGCTTATGGAGTCATTAGTAAAGCAGTAAAGATGCATATGTTGTATTTTGTTGTTAGGACATATCTTTGTTTAGGTAGGGATTTATTTTGAGTCTATACACAGTCCAATTTTGGCTTGGTAACTAAATCAATGGTATCATTAGTTCTGCTGCTTTGTGTAGGTTTTAGAGTCTTAGTGCTTTTGAAGAATTTTGCTGCAAGGGCTAAGGGACGAAGAAGAGGGGTGTAAACACCCAAAAATCCACACACCAAAAATCACAACTACAAAATTTGTTGTTTAAACCCTATGTGATGTTGAGTGACACATGTAGAAGCCAAACCCTAGTTTTGGATTAGATGTGACCCAACTAGGTTAAAATCATAAGCATAGCTTGGTTTTATGCCACAAGTGTAATTAAATTCCTAAATAAACAAATCATGCATGCATCCTTAATTCCACTTGTGATTTGGATTCTTTTGCCTTATGTGATGTTTAACTAACTTACTTAATATTTATGATAAACCCTAATATATGGGATGTATTTTGACCACCGTTTGAAACACCTTGTGGGACCCACTTCATGACTCGAAGCTCAAGTTTAAACTCTAACTCAATTTGAATTGAAGCAAAAGAAATAAAAGAGAAAGGAAAGAAGAGGGAGCAGCTCAGCCCAGCCTGCCACGACCGGCCCAGCTAGCCTAGCCAAGCCTCGCCTGCCCTTTCACCCACGTAGCCCACCAAGCTGGCCTAGCATCACGCGCCACACGCCGCCGCATCAAGACAAGCTAACAAACGGACCCCACGCGTCAGCCACCCCAGCAACAGGATCATCTTCCTCCCCACGCCAGTCTCTCCTCCCGACCAAGCCCCGACCAGCGTGGCAGGCATAGGCCAGGGGGTCACGCAAGAAGCATGACCCTGTTCCCCCTTGCGCCGCGCCTATGCTACCACACGCGGGCCGTCGGATGCGCCGCACGCATCACCACCACCCGATCACCATCCGCCATTGGAGCCCTTGGAGCTCGGGTATAAAAGCCAACGCCCGCAAGCCCTAACCCTCAGCCCGTTCACCGCCGCCACTGGTGGCACAGCACCACACCGCGTCAAGCCAAGAGAGAGGGAGGAGGAAGAAGTAAGGAGGAGAAGGAAGCCGCTGTGGAACCAGACCTCGCCGGAGCCAGGAGCGCCGCCCCGATCAGCTACAGCGACGTAGCTGCTCGACACGGCACTGCATTGCCTCATCATGGCCTCGCCTCGCCACCACACCGCCATCCTACCGCCATGAGCCCTACGGTGAGCCACGTCGTTCGCCGCTCACCGCGCTAGCCATACTCGCCATGAACGCCACCGTGTTCCCGCACCTAGGGGACGCAGAGGCGGAGAATTCCAGCTCCTAGACACGCTGCACACGCACCACACGCGCACAAGCCCAAGGCCTGGCCTCACCGACCCCTAGCGGCTCGAGAACACCGGCATGACCACTCCTAGCCTCTTGGACGCCATGAACGGGGACGCCATGAACGGACCACGTCAGAGCACGAGCTCTTGCTCCGGCTTAGCCAACCAGTAGCATAGAAGGACCACAACGACCCTCTTGTTGAGCCAAACAGAAATGCGAAGCAAAGGGAAGAAAGGGGGAGACGCCGAGCCCTCTGCTTAGGAACGCCAGCGTCGAGCGCTCTGCTCATGCCATGCATACGCATCGCACACACGCACTCGCTCACCATGGCCAGAGCACAACCATGGCAAGACCACCGCATCTTCTATGTCGCGGTAAAGGTGACGTTGACACCCCGACTAGCTCCGCCATGACGAGAGACACACCGCGCTCACCTTAGCCGAGGATGAAGCCCACCGGAGCCCTACGTTGCCGCACCGCACCTCGTTGGAGCGCCACCGCCTCCGCTTTGCCCCCACCACCATGGCCGGAGGCGTTGAGAGCTCCCGGAGCCCCTTCGACCTGCTCGCCATGGCCGTAGCAGCGTCAGGGAGCTCATGCGCACCACCAATCTCCAGTACCGCCGCCACAGCCACCACACCACCGCTCGCCGCTGTACGAGGATCACCGCCACCGCGGCCAGCCAACTGGGGCCGCCCGGCCACCATGTTAACTTCACGGGGGCACCCGCCATGGCAAGGCCAAGCCTTTGCCCACCTTAATTGCACACCCGCGCTGCTGGAGGGGCTCGCCGTTGAGCTCACCACTAGCGGGAGCACACCGGTGAGCTCGCCACACGTCCGTGCACTTGGTGCACGTGAATCGAACCCTGGGAAGGAGTAAGTGGACCAAGTCCTTCATAGACCGGCTCTGTGGTCTATGGACCAACACAGGCAGGTTCACCATGAACCGCGCCTCACCTGTCAGTCACCATTTGACACCGGACCCACCTGTCAGCCGCGGTTTAGCCCTGATGATGTCATGCTGACGTCATGCCGATGATGTGACCACGCTAGCGTCGGGGACTTCGGCGATCTCTCCGACCACTTCGGTGATCTCTCCGACCACTTCGGCGATCTCTTCGACCACCTCAGCGATCTCTCCGACCACCTCAGCGATCTCACCGACCACCTCAGCGATCTCACCGACCACCTCAGTGATCTCATCGACCACCTCAGTGATCTCACCGACCACCTCAGCGAGCCTCTTCGACCACCTCGACAACCTCACCGACCACCTCGGCGACCTCTCCAACCACCTCGGTGACCTCTCTGACCACCTCACCAGCCGATACACCACTCCAAGTCCCTACGTGCCACGTGAACTAGTCACAGTGTGACACGTGTCAGCCCTGAATTAACCGGCCTTCATTATTTTCAAGAATGGATTTAATCTTCAGAAATTCATAACTAATTCATACGACCTCAGAAAAAATACAAGACCAGGACCAAAACTCATCTAAAATTGAGCTCTACGCAATGAACCCATGTTTGAGTGTATTTGGCTCTTTTGAATTTTCATTGCTTCTTTGTGCTATTCTATAGGCGTCGCTAACGCGACTATAATGCGATCGTTTGCAGACTCGGAGGAGAACCAGACGGACGAGGACCGAGAGTACCGTGACGAGTACGGAGATGACTACACTGAAGGTGCCACATCCCACCCAACCTCGTAGCACCTATTACGCATGGCTAATATAGAACTGCTATTGCTTTACTTTATTGTTATATACACACTGTGATAGGACTTGCATGGTAGTATGCTTACTTGATGGCCTTTACCTTGACGCAACCTTACCCCTGCTTACCCTGCTTTTAGGCTAGACACACGCTTCCTGCTATATTTCATTGCTTATTACTTCTACTACGCTTGTACTACATTGATGCGTGGTGGAAACTGGTGTTATCTGAACTATGGGGAGAGTGCTGCGTGTGTGACTTGGGTGCGTGGAGGGTGAGGGTTATGTCGACCAAGTTGGAGTATATGACGAGCCTGGGGCAAGTCTTGCTGTGGGGTGCTACCTGGGCACCCCTGGAAATGGATACATGTGGTGGGTAAATGGAATATGTGGTGGCCCTGGGTGTGAACCTGTGATGGGAGGAGCCCGGGGTGGAGGTGCTATGGTGGCACAATAAATGGAAACCCTGATGAAGACATTCTGGCTTGGTCATCCCTAAGGACTTACTAGTACTCAGATTCACCGGGAAGCCTTACGTACCACTCGCCCTATATGGTGCGGGACGGCCGGACTACTTGGTAGGATATTGCCACTACTGCTAGGTTGATAGCGGACAGTGCGAGGGAGGTACGGGGCACGGAGGATCCCCCCCACACCCTTCCAAGACTTCATGGAGACCTTGTGGACCCGGCTCATGACTCACAGTTTCAGCCACCCCAGACTAGACTTGGGGTGTACCAGGGCTGAATGGTAGAGTGGCATTATCCTAAGCTAGCAAGCGGCCGGAATCAGCCCAGTTGACGACGGTCAGCGAGGAAGGCAGATCTTGTGGTTATGTAAAACTTCTGCAGAGTGTATGGTTGATCGATTGATACATATGCCGACTTGTTGGCTATGGACCTTTCCTAGGTTTCACTTAAACTAGATAGTGAGATGAGTCCTTCTCTTCTCCCCCAGGAGTGAGTGTTCGGACGTAGCCAGGGGCTACGGGCCATGAGACAGTGCCGAGAGGGAGTTGTCCTGTCAACTGAGCGATGGTATGGTTGTGATGTGGTGATGGTGGTGTATCGATCCCAGGATTGAAACCTGGCTCTGGATGGGAATGGGGTGGAATGGGTGTGGGATTGGTGTTTAAACTTGACCAACTATTATTATATACTTGATATGCTAATACATAGGAAACCCCAGCCTTATAGGTTCCTTTTGATTATATCCAACTTACATCCAATTTCCACAAAGCAATGCTCATAGGGTGGGAGTGGCCAGTACAAATCGTACTGATTAATTTTGGCACACAGGTTCTGCTAAGGAGTATAGCTCTGAGGAGTTTGACGGTTGAGGGGTTCGTTCCTACGCTCGAGTTTGGCGATCTTATCTTCAAGTTGTTCTGATTGAATGCTACTTTTGATTCTGCCAATGCGGCGATGTAATAATTTATGTAATTCAGCACTATTTGTACTCTGATATTACGTTGTATGGATGTGACATTCGACTGGAATTTGGATAATATGATCTACAATGGTCTTATTACACTTCGACTCTGTGGATTTCCCTTCGCGGAAATCAGGTCGCTTCAAGGGGTTCCCTGGAGCACTGGCTACCAAGCTGAAGGAAGCTTTGCCTTGCAAGAAGGAGTGCCAATCTAAAGGAGCTAAGCACATCTACCTCATTTTTATTATGTAAGTCTATTTGGAGAAGGACCTTTGTTATGCTATCTATGTACCACTAGTGTTAATTCATCAGTTGACACAGTTGTTATGTTAGTGTCAATTGTCATTATAACAAGTACTCTTCATTGTGGACATGATGAATGATGTGTAATGATTATATCTGTATGGTGTGTGTTTAGTAAGTTATTAAGGCCCAGCTTAATTAGTAAATACATTATGAAAACCGAATGCAATTCTGTCACCGTCGGATGTATGGGCCATTAGTTATTTTGTCATCACTGTCGTACCACTCACCGTTGGTGAAGCAGACGGCCATCAATGCCGATAATCGTCTGATGCGATTGGGGTCAATACTGTATCATGCTGAAAGGTCCTAATATGGCTAGAGGGGGGATGAATAGGCTATTTAAAAATCTACAAACCGACTAGAGCAATTTGATTAGTACAACAAATACCGAAATGCAAACTTGCTCTAGCTCTACAAGGGTTGCAAGCCACCTATCCAACAATTCTAGTTGTTATGATCACTAGACACACAATTTGCTATGTTACTACTCACTAAGAGCTCTCACACTTGCTACACTAAAGAGCTCCACTAGATAAACTTAAAACAACAAAGCAAGCTCTCAATTCTAATTACACTAAAGAGCTTGCTACAACTAGTTTGCAAGAATATAAATGAGTGAGTAGGGTGATTATACCAATCACAAGATGAATACTAAATCAATCACCGGGAGAATACCAAAGGGCAAGAGACAACCGATTTTCTCCCGAGGTTCGCGTGCTTGCCAAGATGCTATGTCCCCGTTGTGTCGACCAACACTTGGTGATTCGGTGGATAAGAGGTGTTGCACTAACCTCGTCCACACAATTGGACACCGCAAGAACCTACCCACAAGTGAGGTAACTCAATGACATGAGCAATCCACTAGAGTTACATTTCGGCGCTCCGCCGGGGAAGGTACAAATCCCCTCACAATCACCGGAGATGGACACGAACAATCACCAACTCGTGCCAATCCTCCTCTGCTGCACCAAGCCATCTAGGTGGTGGCAACCACCAAGAGAAACAAGTGAATCCCAAAGCGAAACACGAATACCAAGTGCCTCTAGATGCAATCACTCAAGCAATGCACTTGGATCCTCTTCCAATCTCACAATGATGATGGATCAATGATGGAGATGAGTGGGAGGGCTTTGTCTAAGCTCACTAGGTTGCTATGTCAATGCAAATGGGCAAGAGAGTGAGCTTGAGCTGGCCATGGGGCTTAAATAGAAGCCCCCATGAAATAGAGCCGTTGTACCCCTTCACTGGGCACAACGCGAGGTGACCTAACGCTACGGTCATATCGACCGGACGCAGGACACCAGCGTTCGGTCATGCGATGCACGCCACGTGTCCCCCTCTCTTCAAATATCAATCGCCCGATCTCAACGGTCAAGTGATGGCCGGATGCGCCACTAGAAAGTGACCGGACACAGGACCCCAGTGTCCGGTCGTTTCCAGTAAGGTTCCAAATGCGAAATTTCACGACCGGACGCGTCCGATCATGCCCGACCGGACTCTCCTAGTGTCCGATCACTCAATGTCTCCTCTATGCACCCCACGTCAGCGTATGGCAGCACTAACTGGACTCAGACCCTAAGCGTCTGGTCAGATTTCATGCTAGTGTCCGGTCATAGGACCGAGATGCGAGCTCACTGCTGTCACTGACCGGATGCGCCGGTCCAGTAGAGGCCAGCGTCTGGTCACTCCAGTGAAACCCTGTCTTTTCTATATAGGGCGTCGGTGGCACCATTGGACTGTCCGCACTCTACGGGCGGACACTCCGCCGGTGAAGTTTCATACCCTTGCTCAAATGTGCCAACCACCAAGTGTATCACCTTGTGCACATGTGTTAGCATATTTTGAAAAATATTTTCAAGGGCGTTAGCACTCCACTAGATCCTAAATGCATATGCAATGAGTTAGAGCATCTAGTGGCACTTTGATAACCACATTTCGATACGAGTTTCACCCCTCTTAATAGTATGGCTATCAATCCTAAATGCGATCACACTCTCTAAGTGTCTTGATCACCAAAACGAAAAGGCTCCTACCATTTATACCTTTGCCTTGAGCCTTTTGCATTTGTTTTACTTCTTTTCCAAGTCCAAGCACTTGATCATCACCATGCCATCATCATCATCATGTCATGATCTTCATTTTCATCATCACTTGGAGTAGTGCTACCTATCTCATAATCACTTTGATAAACTAGGTTAGCACTAAAGGTTTCATCAGTTCACCAAAACCAAACTAGAGCTTTCAATCTCCCCCTTTTTGGTAATTAATGACAACCCTTACACAAAGATATGAATCAAGATTTAATTGAATCCATGTTGCTTTCCCAAGCATATTTACCATGTGTAAAAAGATATGGACAAGTTTCATGAATCCCATATGGTAGCAATTGCTCCCCCTACATATGTGCTAAGAGTTTGGATTGTAGCTTGCACATATGCTTAGATAGGAAATGTAGGAGACAATGTCTACCAAATGATGCTAAGGTATAGAAGATGGACGTTTGAAGCGTGATACCAATCGGAGTGCACCAATATACCATCCTTAGCACCATGATTAGCTTGATACCACTTGGAAACTTTGAAATACAAACACTAGATGCAACATACAAGTTTATGAGCTTGCCCCCCCTACTTGTGTATAATTTTGATTTGATCCCCTTACAATGTCATTTCATTTGTTTGCTCCCCCTATCTTACTTATCTTTGTGAATTTCTCTCTCCCCTTTGTCAACAATTAGCACAAAAAGAGGGCTCAAATTTTAGATAGGTTGGGGTGAAACCATGTGAAGTGAGGATCATTTTCCCAATTTGGTTCAATCTAGATCACTTGCAAAAGATATTTAGCTCGGTTTGATCCAAGGACAAGCTTCTTCACACCTCCAAATAAGGGTTATCTTGTACCATGTTGAGTAAAACACTTAGAGCTCATTTTCTAGATCAAACACTAGGTTTACAAGCCCACAAACATGTCATATGCTACCACTAGATCATTTCAAGCATACAAACAATAGTGGTACCATACAAGCATCAAATTCATTTGATTTTCATGAATGAGCCTATTCAAATGTGAAATATGTCTAGATGCACTACTCATATCCTTATCAAGGATGTATGCCATGCCAATCAATTTTTACCTTGGATTGCTCAAAGGAGAGGCATGTTATATAAGTGGGGGTGCATCAACACATATTAGAGAAGTCAAGTTTGTTCAATTCATTCCTTAGTGTGCAAAACCTCTTCTCATCAAGTGGCTTGGTGAAGATATCGGCAAGTTGATCTTCGGTGCCCACACTCTCAATGCAAATGTCCCCTTTTTGTTGATGATCTCTTATGAAATGATGGCGGACATTAATATGTTTTGTTCTTGAATGTTGAACCGAGTTGTTGGTAAGCTTTACGACACTCTCATTGTCATATAGCAATGGCACTTGCTTGAATTTGATCCCAAAGTCACTCAAAGTAGCCTTCATCCAAAGTAATTGAGCACAACAACTACCGGCCGAATTGTACTCCGCTTCGGTGGTTAAAAGTGCTACACTATTTTGCTTCTTTGATGACCAAGATACAAGTGATCTTCCCAATAGTTGACATGTGCCCAATGTGCTCTTTCTCTCAACTTTGCATCCCGCATAATCAGAGTCTGAATATCCAATCAACTCAAATCTTGCTCCTTTAGGATACCACAATCCAACATTTTGTGTATGTTTCAAGTACCTCAATATTCTCTTTGTTGCCTTCAAATGACTTTCTCTTGGTGAGGCTTGAAATCTAGCACACATACATACACTAAACATCACATCCGGCCTTGATGCGGTCACATAGAGTAGGCTTCCAATCATAGACCGATACATCTTTTGATCCACCATGTTGCCACTAGCATCACTATCCAAGCTTCCACTTGTCCCCATTGGTGTACTAATAGCTTTAGCATCATCCATTCCAAACTTCTTGAGCATGTCCTTGATATACTTGCCTTGACTCACAAATGTGCCATTCTTCAATTGCTTGATTTGAAGACCAAGGAAGTAACTAAGCTCTCCAATCATGGACATCTCAAACTCACTTGCCATCATATTACCAAACTCCTCACAAAAATCTTGATTTGTTGACCCAAATATGATATCATCAACATAGATTTGCAATACAAACAAGTCATTTTCAAACTTCTTGGTGAAGAGAGTGGTGTCAACCTTTCCCATCTTGAATCCCTTAGAGAGTAGGAAATCTCTCAATCTCTCATACCATACTCTAGGTGCTTGTTTCAATCCATACAAAGCTTTTCTCAACTTGTAAACATGGTTGGGTTTCTTTTCATCTTCAAAACTGGGAGGTTGCTCAACATACACAAGCTCATTGATGTACCCATTGAGAAATGCACTCTTCATATCCATTTGGTACAACTTGATGTTGTGGGCACAAGCATAGACTAACAAGATCCTAATTGCTTCCAATCTTGTAACCGGGCATGTGTTTCTCCAAAGTCAAGACCTTCAACTTGAGTGTAACCTTGAGCCACTAATCTTGCTTTGTTTCTTATTACTATCCCATCTTGATCTTGCTTGTTTCGAAGGACCCACTTGGTTCTAATCATATTATGATCCTTAGGCCTCTTAACAAACTCCCATACTTCATTTCTTGTGAAGTTATTTAGCTCTTCATGCATAGCATTGATCTAATTAACATCCTTCAAAGCTTCATCTATCTTCTTAGGTTCAATAGAAGACATAAATGAGAAATGCTCACAAAATTAAGCCAATCTTGATCTAGTTTCCACACCTCTAGAAATATCACTAATAATAGTATCCAATGGATGATCTCTTGCAATATTGGTTGGTTGAAGCACTTGCACTTGATTGCTTTTATTTGATTGATCACTTGGTTGAGATGATGAACTAGCCACTTGTTGTTGATCTTGCACTTTGTCATCACTAATCCTTGCTTGAACTTGATCATGAGAACCACTAGCTTGCACATTCGAGTTAGAGAGCACTTGATTCTTGTCATCTTCAACATCAATCACCTCTCTAGGCCTTATATCACCAATGTCCATATTCTTCATTGCATTGACCAATTGAGTGCCTCTTACATCATCTAGATTCTCATCTTCCTCTTAAGAACCATTTGTTTCATCAAATTCCACATCATGAACATCCTCAAGAGTACCACTAGCCAAATTCTAAACTTTATAAGCCTTGCTAGTAGTGGAGTAACCAAGCAAGATACCTTCATCACATTTCTTTTCAAACTTGCTCAATCTAGTGCCTTTCTTCAATATGTAGCATTTGCAACCAAAGACCCAAAAGTATGCTATGTTGGGCTTTCTTCCATTCAATAGCTCATATGGTGTCTTCTGCATCATGGGGTGACAATAGAGTCGGTTGCTATAATAGCATGCCATGTTGATTGCTTTGGCCCAAAATGAGTGACTCACATTGTACTCACTCAACATTGATCTTGCCATATCAATCAAAGTTCTATTCTTTCTTTCAACTAGGCCATTTGATCGTGGAGTGTACTTGGCCGAGAATTGATGTCTAATTCCAAATCCATCACACAACTCATCAATTCTTGTGTTCTTAAACTCACTTCCATTGTCACTTCTCACTTTCTTGATGGTTGTTTCAAACTCATTGTGAATGCCCTTGATAAATGATTTGAATGTTGCAAACACATCACTCTTGTCAACAAGAAAGAACACCCATGTGTACCTAGTGAAATCATCCACAATCATAAATTCGTATTTGTTTTCACCAATGCTAGTGTATGTGGTTGGTCCAAACAAGTCCATGTGTATCAACTCAAATGCCTTGGATGTGCTCATCATGCTCTTCTTAGGATGTGTGTTACCAACTTGCTTTCTGGCTTGACATGCACTACATAGCTTATCCTTCTCAAATGTGACATATTTCAAGCCTCTAACTAAGTCATGCTTAATCAACTTGTTCAATTGTTTCATTCCAACATGACCAAGCCTTCTATGCCATAACCAACCCATGCTAGACTTAGTGATCAAACATGTTGTCAATTGAGCTTCTCTAGCATTGAATTCAACTAAGTATAGATTTTCATATCTAAATCCTTTGAATATTAAGTTAGAGCCATCTACACTTATAATCTCTACATCATCCACACCAAATATGCACTTGAAACCAAGATCACACAATTGAGCTACCGACAATAGGATGAAGTTCAAGCTCTCTACTAGTAGCACATTGGAAATGCTCAAGTCATTGGATATTGCAATCTTACCAAGCCCTTTGACCTTGCCTTTGCCATTGTCACCAAATGTGATATTATCAATCCCATTGCTCTTGTTTTCATTGATTGAATTGAACATTCTTGGATCACCGGTCATATGTTGTGTGCACCCACTATCAAGCACCCAATGCCTTCCTCCGGCTTTATAATTGACTTACAAAAGAAGATCAATTCTTTTTAGGTACCCAAACTTGCTTAGGTCCTTGAAGGTTAGTTACCAAAGTATTTGGTACCCAAATGGCCTTCTTCTTTGGGCCCACAATTGGTGTACCAATGAATTTAGCCTTCACACCATTGGCATCCTTAACAAGCATGTAACAAGAATCAAATTTGATTGAGGATACATTAGGTTACTTGTTCTTGTTAGTCTTGCAATATTGCTCTATATGCCCAACTTGCTTGCATCTATTGCAAAATCGACCATTGCCCTTCACAAAGCTAACTTTGGGACTGACAAAGGCCGCCTTGCCTTTCTTGGAGGTATAGCCTAATCCCTCTATGTTGAGAGAAAACCTTTGGCTACCCAAGCACTTTAGCCAGCGGGCATCTCCACCATAGGCATTGCCTAAGGCACGAGTGAGCTCATTCACCTTCTTCTTGAGGGTCTCACTTTCCACCATCAATGAGGCATCACAAGTGAGACCATCACTCAAAGGTGAAGTAGAAGTAGTAGTGATACAAGAAGTGTTAGTGGGAGCAACTATAATAGTCTTATGAAAAGATTCATCAATGATATCACATGTTAGTCCCACATCACAAGAAACAATCACTTGCTCCTTCTTGGCTTCCTCAATTTTGACTTGCTCAATGAGAGAGGAGTGAGCCTTTTCAAGCTTAGTGTGAGCTTTGCCAAGTTTCTCATGGGCTTCCATTAGCCTCTCATGAGTGGCATTTAGCTCATCAAGGGATTGCTCAAGAAATTTGACTTTCTTGCTCAATTCCTTGTACTCCTTTCTCTTCATCTCAAAGCAAGTGTGCACTTGCTCACACATGTCCATGAGCTCCTCCTTGGAGTATTCCTCATCATCATCATCACTCCTACAAGCATCACTTTCACATTCATCATCATCACTCACATTATATTTTACCTTAGTAGGCTTTGCCATGAGGCATGTCGATGGAGTGTCGAAGATGGAGGGCTTGTTGTTGATGGTGATACTTGTTAGTGCTTTCTTGATAGATTTCTTCCCATCATCACTAGAGTCATCACTATCCAAAGAGCCATCACTATCCCATGTGATCACATAGCCTCCACCCTTCTTCTTCTTTTGGAATGTCATTCTCTTCTCCTTCTTCACCTTCTTTTCTTTCTTATCCTTCTTGTGCTTCTTCTTCTCATCCTCATCATTGTCACTACTGTAGGGACAATCCGCTACAACGTGATTAGGGCTCTTGCAATTGTAGCATCTTCTCACATATTCTTTGCTTTTAGTGTGATCTCTTCTCTTTCTTGCACCATAGCCCTTTTTGTTCACAAACTTGCCCATCTTGCGCACAAATAGAGCCATGGCTTCATCATTAATGTCACTAAGATCCTCATCATAACTTGATTCTTTCTTGGACTTGCCCTTGTTCTTGGATGATGAGCTAGCCTTGAATGCTACACTCTTCTTCTTCTTGTCTTCGTCTTCCTTCTTGTCATCCTTGTCAACCCCCTCCCTTTTCACACGGTATGTCTCTTATGTCATGACATTACCTAGTACTTGGTTAGGGGTAATTTCCTTCAATCCTCCTATTATGATAAGCAATGTCAACATCTCAAATCTTGGAGGTAGGCACATTAAGAACCGATGAGAGACATCATCATCCTTGATCTTCTCTCCCAATGCCTTCAAATCATTGACAATCACTTGCAAACGATGGAACATCTCCGGAATGCTCTCATCATCCTTCATCTTAAAGCTTGTCAACTTATCCTTGAGGATGTACAACTTGGCACTCTTCACCACTGGTGTGCTCTCATATGTTTCTTCTAATCTCCTCCATACCTCATTAGCTCTTTCACAATCCTTGATTTTCTCAAACACCTTGGAATCAATGGCATTGTATATGGTGTTGAGAGTGATTGTATTGCATTGCTTGTTCATCTTGTCTAAGTTGGTGGGATTGTCGGGATCAATGATAGCATAGTCATTCTCGGTCACATCCCATACTTGATCATTGATTGAACCAAGATACATCCTCATCTTTCTCTTCCAATAATCATGCCGATCCTCCACCGGGGAAGGTACAAAGCCCCTCACAATCACCAGAGATGGCCACGAACAATCACCAACTCATGCCAATCCTCCTCTGCTGCACCAAGCCGTCTAGATGGTGGCAACCACCAAGAGAAACAAGTGAATCCCACAGCAAAACATGAATACCAAGTGCCTCTAGATGCAAACACTCAAGCAATGCACTTGGATCCTCTCCCAATCTCATAATGATGATGGATCAATGATGGAGATGAGTGGGAGGGCTCTGGCTAAGCTCACAAGGTTGCTATGTCAATGCAAATGGCCAAGAGAGTGAGCTTTAGCCAGCCATGGGGCTTAAATAGAAGCCCCCATGAAATAGAGCCATTGTACGCCTTCACTGGGCACAACGCGGGGTGACCGGACGCTCCAGTCATATCGACCGGATGCAGGACCCCAGCGTCCGGCCATGGGATGCACGCCACGTGTTCCCTCTCTTCAAATATCGATCGCTCGGTCTCAATGGTCAAGTGATGACCGGACACACCGCTAGAAAGTGACCGGACACAGGACCCCAGTGTCCGGTCATTTCTAGTAAGGTTCCAAACACAAAATTTCACGACTGGACACGTCCAGTAGAGGGGATTTGTACCTTCCCCGGTCCAGTAGAGGCCAGCGTCCGGTCACTCCAGTGAAACCCTGTCTTTTCTATATAGGGCGCCGGTGGCTCCATTGGACTATCCGCACTCTACGGGCGGACACTCCGCCGGTGAAGTTTCATACCCTTGCTCAAATGTGTCAACCACCAAGTGTATCACCTTGTGCATATGTGTTAGCATATTTTCACAAATGTTTTCAAGGGTGTTAGCACTCCACTAGATCCTAAATGCATATGCAATCTAGTGGCACTTTTGATAACCGCATTTCGATACGAGTTTCACCCCTCTTAATAGTATGACTATCAATCCTAAATGTGATCACACTCTCTAAGTGTCTTGATCACCGAAACAAAAAGGCTCCTACCATTTATACCTTTGCCTTGAGCCTTTTGCATTTCTTTTACTTCTTTTCCAAGTCCAAGCACTTGATCATCACCATGCCATCATCATCATGTCATGATCTTCATCACTTGGAGTAGTGCTACCTATCTCATAATCACTTTGATAAACTAGGTTAACACTAAGGGTTTCATCAATTCACCAAAACCAAACTAGAGCTTTCAATTGATGAATCATTTAGTAACCCGACACTGACTAAAGGATCATCACAGGTAGATCATACTACTATGTGATGGTGACCATGCCCTATGACCTGATGGTTCATACATTGCAGCGACGGCGATGTTCACCTCGACACAGGCGGGTCGTGCTCCAATGCGACAAAAACAATGACTTGCTCACGGACAGATCATAAGCTAATACATCGGTGTCAGTGTATACCCACAGAAGCGGATTGTGCTCCAATACGAAGGAAATAAGGACCTGATCACGAACAAATCATAAGCCAATACGGCGGTGTTAGTGTACATCACAGTGGGTCACGGAGCCGACAGTGAGGGCTATGACCATCACTGTAGATAGCTTACTGCCAAAGCTGAAATTCGGTTGCGACAGGGGTTATGACGTGGTTGTGATAGGTCTAAATGTGGTAGTGTAACTTTGCAGTTGACATATTTTTTCATTTCAAATCATTTATGCAAAGGAAATTATGTTTGAATTTCTCATGCTCGAAATTAAAATTTTGCAAACAACCTTGGATGCAGAAATTTCCAAAACAAAAGATGTAGATCTCAAAAACTTATAAAACTTTGTAGGTGACAACTTTTTCATATGAATTCATTCTCGGTCTCAAATAATCACTTCTAACCAGATGAAGATAAAATGAGGAGGACGAATATCACAAATTGACACAAGTGTCTTTTGGTTGGAGTGGTTAAGCGAGGACACGAGTTTGAACCCCTACAGCCGCGTAGTGAGCATTTTTTGTGTGAAAAATGGCATGACTTATGACTAGAGCTAACGTCCTTTGCTCCATCCTGTAGCTGATTGTCAGGCACTCATGCTGCCATTGAACCTTCCCCTGGTTCGCCTCCTCTTGGCATCTGCCACACTCCAAGGGTCTAGCCGCATGTAGAGTGAGATTACCGGCCTAGACTCATCCACGCAGCAGGCGCATGGTGATACTTGTCACATTGCATCATGCCCTTGGCGTGACCCTATGCTAGGAGTGGCTGACATAGCCTTGCGGGAGCAACGGAATAGACCCCCGGTAGGGCCTGGCGTCCTGTAGCTTTGCCCGCGTGTTAGGATCTGAAAAACTGACAAATTCTGAGGGCATATTATTCTTGGCCTCGATCGGGACAAGAAGCCTAGCCTGAGCAAGGCCACATGCAGTGGCACTTAGTCGGCCGCCGCCGCCCAAGTCCGAGAACTATTCTAGCCTGCCCGAGCGCATGGGCAAAGATGGCTTGAGCGAGGACTCTCCCTTCTCTCTATCTGAGTTGTCGAGGGGGGCAGCCTAGTGTTCCCCTGCTTCTCGATGTCTCTCTAGCCAATGATTCTGCTATCTATTCAACCTCCCTTCTCTTGGGGGCTGGCCCTCTCCTTATATCCTGAGGAAGGTTGGGTACAAGTTGGTTTGGGGTTTGGTCTATGGTCTCGTGTGCTAGGTGCAGGAGGGTGCTACCGTGGCGTGGATGGATCTTGGCTTCATCGTGTAGGGAGGAGTCAGAGGAGCTACAAGCATCGCCTGACGTCACTACCTGACACTTGACCATCAGGGGATGTCTACTGTGGTCTAGCCTCCCTCGAGTGAACCTTCTCGAGGCCTCCTTGGCCATAAAGGAGCCCCAGATCACGGGGATGATGAGTGGGACCTGAAGCCCACTGCCTCTAGAGTCGGTGAAGCCATTTGTCGTGTTGATTCATGATGATTATGTGACCCTATCAGGGGAGCGGCGGACAGCACCTCGCGCTCGTCGATCGGGGAGGCATTGGGGAATCTTTGCGCCCGTTGGGCTTTGGATGCTTGACAAGTTGCTCTTGGCTCGGGACGCCGCCTGGTCGCCCGAGCATTGGCCCGGGTTGGCGCTGGTTTAGAGTCAGGCTCGAGCCACCGTCACTCGGCAGTCTAGGCCCCGACAAATCCCCGAGCCCCAAGCAGTGGCCGCAGGTGTGCTCGGGCTTGACCTAACTCCATGCAGAGAGTGTGCACGAGCGTACCCGATGGGTATAGCCCTCAACCGATCTATGAGATTGGTTGGTAGGTCCATGGATCGGTAACTTCTTACCCGAGGACTTAGCATTCCTCTATGTTTGACTCTCGTTAGTTAGGAATAGAGAATTTGATGGAAATGTACCCTCCAATAGCTTCTTTAAATGGCTATCCAAATATAGCCATTCTCTATCCTGGATTTCTCGCTAGACGAATACAGATAGCGAAAATGGCTCTCTAGAATGTGCACAAGATATAGAAAAGATGTTGGAAAGTGGAAAGATATAGAAAGCGATTTATAAGCAGATGGCTCTCTAAATGGTAAATTTAGAGAGTACGTTTTAGAAAGGCTCTTGGAGATGCTCTAATGCACCATAAATCAGATAGTGTCTAACTTTAGTTACACCTTTATGTTTTTTCTGTCTTATATACAAACACTAGTATAGGTTGCATCTTAGACGCATGCATTTTCTATTAACAAATTAAAGGCGGGCATGCCAAATGGATTAATAGGGTTGGCACCTTAAGTGACCCGCCACAATTAATACTATTCACAATAGGCGTTAAGATGTCAACCTCTATTATTGGTTTTCAAAGAACCTAGAAAACCATGGATTTCACCCCATGACTTTTAGCTCATAAAACTCCTCTACCACTGCATTACGCACTCATTTTGAGTATATATATGATGGTATCTTTTTTATCAACATTTTGTAATATTGTAGATATATATTTTTGGCCACTAAACCATCTCAAATGAAAAAGGGTTTCACCTACAAAATTTTAAACCTTATCAAACACTACAACTTTGGTATAGAACGTGTCTCTATCCCGATTGATTGAAAATTTTGAAATTTTGGATCTAAAAATATAAGACCTTAAAACAAATATTTTAGACTAAACAACTTGAGATCAAAACTTATCAACTACACACGTATAGATGATTGATCAATACAACTTTGGCATTAACTAGGTGAACACTCAAGGTTGATTACAAATCCTAGATTTTGAATTTCAAATTAAGAACTTAAACCACACATATGGGACCCTAAACAACTTCAAATCAAAAACTTGTCGACTACAAAGTTGTTGATTGTATTTAGATTTAACTTGGTTAGACCATGTCAACTAGTGAGGTTGTTTAAAATTCAAAATTAGTGAAAAACAAAATTTTGGGACTATGGTTTGAAATAAAAATCTTGTCAACTACAAAGTTGTATATTGCGTTTGGGTCTCTAAATTTTTATAAAGTTTGTCTTCATACGAAAACGTTATGAATTATTTTTTGATGCAACCATTCTTAGAGACATACATCTTAAGAAGTCTATCTCTGTTAATTGATTAACTAAGGTGAGTGTCATAAGTTGACTGCCTCTGCAAATCATTGATAGAGGAGGGTGTTTGCCTCAGACCACATGATCATTTACATACGCGGCTCCTAAAAATGCCGTCTCTATCAATTAGGGACTATGTCTCCTAAAATCATTTTCATTGCAGTGTAATGATATAGAACTATTTATGCCTGTCATTTGTTAGATCATTTTTCTCGCTCTATATATATTTTGTGTTGGGCATTGGCAGTCAATTTGTATGTGTTTGACTAACATTGATTGTGCATCTTGTAGTACATTATTGTGTACGATAAATTTGGTCATTTGTCAATTGTTTATTCCATCCTCCAGCACTGCATTCCACAATGCATGGACATTCCCAAATATTTGATTATCTTCATTTTTATTTTTTGTGTAATTGTTTTTATACTTGCAATCATTACAAAGGACTGATTTTTGATATTCAAATGTTAAAACTATGCGAATACACCCTCAAGACAACACACCGAATGGTTACACAAAAACACATGAACAGTGATGGCAGAGTAGCTAAAATACATACTCATGGTAGGAGATCATACAAACTGGCTCAAAAAATCCGACGCCATGTGTAGAATTTATTTAATTATAATACAAGAATTAGCAGATCATGCTCCACTAACGAAAGTATAATTCATTAATTTACGTGAAGGCTTCTCTACCATCATTGTGTGATTCAATTGTTGCTGGGGACACTTAGGGTTGCATGCCTGGCAATGTGCTTTACAATCCTCCCTTGTGGAGTAACAATTGTCCCGTTGGTTATCACAACAGTAACAGACGAAACCCTTGCAGTCATCCCTCGTACAAAATTTTAGAATGATCTTTCTCTCCAACTTCTTATGTGTTCTGGACCACAAGTAGTGCATTTGGTACCTCTTTCTGTCTCCTGCCTTGAGTGGTTCAGGGCAACCTAGTAAGGTATTTATTATATTATTAGTAGATAATATCCATTATATTTCCGTCATGATTTTATAATAAGAATTACCAGAACATAAGATCGTGGAGTACACTTACCAGGCAATCCTAGCTGGCCCAAAAGCACAATTAGAAAAATAGGCATTGCATACACAAGGCAGTCATCGCTCCTCATATTGATTCTCTGTCTCCTGAATTGGCTGACCGTACTGTACACTAGAGAGGATCAATAAGGATTGTAACCAATACTTGAATATTTATAAATAATAACAAAGGGAAAGGCTCCTGTGCCTCACACAAATAACATATGAAAGGTCATTAGACAGTCCCCTTGTACATCATAGATGAACTCCCACATCTAGAAGTAGTGCCCTGTCTGACTAAAGCATTAGGCAAAACATGCTTTGATCTATGTTGCAGCTCAAAATATTTTATGATAATTCAAAGGAAGAAATGCCAAAGGTCACTTATGATTGTCATAACGAATTAGTGGAGGATAGTATAGGGAGCATGTTAAAACTTGTTCGGTTCATAACAAAAATGTTCTAACGTAGAAGGGAATATTCAATCATTTGTTTTGGTTCCAAAATCCACAAAAAGATGAGACAACAATAACAAAGATGACATGGGTTGGACATCGATTATCCCGTGTCCACTAGACACACACACATCCAGAGATGGTGGGATGCACGTAGCATCTAAATATTTCAAATACATAAATAAGATTGAGGAGAAAAGGCTCTTGTACCTTAGATGAACTCGTATCCAGGGGTGATGAAGAAGAAAGAAGAACTCGTATGGAGGGGTGATGAGAAGAAGAATATAAGAAGTATCCTCTGTAGCCTCTATTTTATAGGGAACGCATAAGCATCACCTAACTCTCCGAAGACCCTCAATTTTATTCAAGCATGGTAGCTATTTTTAGGTACTACGTTCTATCAACAGTACTCATTTCTAGAGTGGAAACAAGAACTATGGAGGCAAATAAACAACACACCTGCTCTCAATTAATGTTTTCTAAAGTGTGCATGTGTATGGAAAGAATTTTTTAATGATAAGATTGAATAGTAATATTGGAAATGGTAGTTTAAAGCTCCCTAGCTAGAAATTGTTGTAGAACTAGAAATATTTTGAAGCAACGACATTAATTTTGGATCAATGGGACTAACTTCCAATTCTAGCAAGCCAAACAAATGAGAAGAGGAAATGGAGTATAAACCTACTGTCATGCTATGCTGCTTGTAGCACATATAGGATGTCATCACTGAGTACGCACAATGCAAAATATGCAGCATGCCACACGTATGTGCAATGCAATGCATGATGAGGAATACAAGAAACCATGTTGACAACGTAAGTTAAGTTCACTTGGTGAAGTGTGAGGTTCATTAGATTAATTATTTCCAAAAAAAAGTAGATTTTAATTAATTAACCAAGGATTTTACCTAGAACTAACATAAACTACATAAAATAAGTTGAGTTATGATTAAGTGATTAAGTATGACACCCTACTATTTTGGAGGCCTTAAAACAATGTCAAAACAGTAACTAATTATTATGTAATTTTCTGACTAATTAAACATAAAATTATTATGTGGCAAAACCTAATGTGGCTAGTTTAGTTCTAACTAACTTTTTCTTTAAAAAATCAACAAGGTATTATTTTTGCCAAACAGCATGTTAGTGAATGATCTTGGAAAGAGTGCATTTTACATTTTTAGAATAAAGTAACCATTTTAAAGTATTAAACGGGCAAGAATGGTGATAAAACCATCACTAGTAGAAATGTGAACATCTATGACAAAAAATTTAGTGACGAAGCAAAATCGTGTCATAGAAGAGCGCATAACTATGACGAACTTTTATGTTTCGTTATGGATCATTGGTGATGGTCCTCAGCCACTGACTATTAATGACGAAACCAGATAAAGTCACAAATATTGTCATTGAATAACACAAGATATCATCACAGATCAAACGTGCCCCTCGTTCTACTCATCTCTAACGCTCTCGTTTAGATATGTGACGAACACTACTTCGTCATTGAATCAAATACACATTTGGTATATGCCATGTCAACATCTAAGGTTGTTTATAAATTTTTAAATTCGAAATCTTAAATCCGTGAACTTAAAACAATATTTTGGAACTCTAAATAGTTTCTAGTAAAATTTTCATAGTAATAAAGTTGTAGATTGGCTGCGTTTTGCAGTTATTATGTCTAAACTGTTTTTTTGCAGTGAATTAATCTATTTTTTTCTTCTTTCTTGGCGGCATTTATACTGCTTTCTTAGCAAACTTGCAAGCTGCTTGTAGCAAGAAATTTGAGGAAGAAAAGTGTGTGTGTGGGGGGGGTGTTATAACAACTTTTACATGAAATTGGCAGACAAATGCACAATGGTAGGTATAAATATATGTGTCTGTGGATAAATGTTGCTGTGTACCATTAGCATGGGTTGGTTTCTTGATTACCTAAACACATATCATGCTTTGGTTTATCTATGTTCATTTTTTATGTCGTTGTAGTGTTAGCACGGGCACAATACTGAGAATAACAAAATATATCATAATTTGGCAATAAGCATCTGGATTTGATGTCATCGTAGACTGAATATTGCTCATGTTTAATGCAAGTTTGATGGACCAGTGACACTACGGCGGTGGTGGTGGCGGCAGCGGCGGGCTAGAGATGTCCTTCTTGTAGTTCTCGCTTAGAGGTCCTAGGAGTTTACAAATTATGAATGTTAAAATATTGTCGTAGCGTTAGCACTGGCAAAATACTAGATTCTTAAAATCGGTGGTGATTCTTTTCACCGCCGGTTCATAATTGAACCAATGGTGATTGGGTTATCATTTTTGGTAAGTGTAATCAACATACCATGAAAGTGGGCTTTATAATCACCACCGATTCATGTTACCATCGGGCAATGATAGTGTAACACTCTAAAATTTGCTTTCTTGGAAATAGAGTTAAATTGCTTGAATTTTATATTTTTGCTCATGAAAACATAGGGAAATAATAAGTTTTTATTTAATTATAAAATTTGCCATAGCCCGTAGCAACATTTTTGTGCACACATGCTGGTGCATATATTTTATTGTGATGTATGCGTGTTGTGTGACTTTATGTTGAGAGTGAGCAAAGTTTTGAAAACGTGTTTGGGAAATCGACCTTCCTTCTCTGGTATGTCTGCGTTTTTTTTCTGTCATCGAAATTGTCTCGGCTCGCTAATCCATCTCCTATCAATTCTATTTCTATGCTCATTGCATTTCTTTCCTTAACGTGATGGTATAATATAATATAAAAAATGATCTTTTAAGGAAGCACCCATCCTTTTGTCTTTCTTAGCTGGATGATGGTTTTTCTTGTAGCCGACTAGTTCATCCGATGGCTAAGTTGTAAGTCGTGTACATCGAGGACTCTCACGACGTTTCTCATATGCCATCTTTATCATATATAAATAGAAGGCCTGTGTCATCGTTTCTTTTCTAAAATCCCAAACCTAAGCCAATCAATCCTGATCTAGCTGCCGCCCATCATCTTCATCTGCCGCCGCCGCCTTGCCTTGGGATCTTGGCTCACCGGCCGCCCACACGATCCAAAGCCGTTCAAGGGGAAGCTTCGACCTATCTCTGAACTGTTCCGCGCCGTCGTCATCTCGTCTTCTTCTGGCCGCTTGAGCCGCGATGCCCGGTCCTGCATATGCAAGCAGGCCAGCAGATCGCCATGCATGGCCATGTGTGCAGTATATGCAAGGAAGAGACAGCTGTTGCTTCTGTACGTGCGTCCGTCGCTGCCGTACGTGAATCAACCTCTTGTTGACGACGTGGAACAGCAAACGTGCAGCTGCTACTGGTATGATCCATGGTTTGGCACAGGGGCGGATCCAGCAGTGGGGCGGGGAGGGCTCAAGCCCCCCCTACCCATCCCAAAACAGTGCAAATTACTGTAGAACCCCTATGAATTTTTAGGCAAAGTTCTATAGTGTAGGGGGGGCTGAGACTTAAGATCGAGGAGCAGTGTTGTTCAGACCCCCCTAAAATATTTCCTGGATCCACCGCTGGTTTGGCATACATGTGCTCACGTCCAGATTATCCTTTACCATGCAAGATCGCCGACCCGTCCGTTTTGTTGTCACTGCACAAGCACACGCCTGAGTCACCTGCCGTGCTTTGTGATGCCGCATCGACGATCTGTATCGACCATCTGTTGTTGGAAGAGCCCACTTATGAAACCCGATCTGGCTGCGCTCTCTACATCAACGCCGACGTCGCTGCTCCTCGTCTGATATCGCGATTGCTGTCCATGCAGTCGCGTAGTAAAAACAATCGACCATAAGGAGCAAGCCATGCTGGCCGCTTGTCATCCTCGACGTAGAAGCATGTCTCTTCATCTATGTCCAATCGTGAGGTCAGTGCAAAACACCCTGGTTAGAGGGCCAGATGCCTCTTTAATTCCTTTTTGTCCTATTGCTTTATCAGCCAAATACATATAATACTCTGCTGATGTCATCCCTTCATCATACGTGTGCAATTTTTTTTGGCTTTCTTATGGACAAGCTAGAATTTCCTTTGCCTATACCTTAATCACGTGCACAGGACCTTGTCTCACCATGCATGTAATTAGCAAACATCCTGTGTAGATAATACCGTTTCAGCTTTTGCATCATAAATCTTCCACTGTTTACCTTGTTACAAGCTCTGGAATTTGAGGGTTTAAATCCCAATTTAATCAATAATTATGCAACGAGATTTATAAAAAAATATGATTAAGATAGACAAAGCCTGCAGTTTGTTTTGTTTTTTTTTAAATAATCTTTTGATAGACGTTTCTCTTTTACTGTAGCTCCGATTAGAATGTTTTTCGCGCTTGTGTGTTCGTAGCAATGCGTAGATTAGTTTTCAAACCTTTTTATTGATTGGTGTATTGTTCTAAATTTACTATGTTTGCTATGCATGTTTGTTCGGATGCTTGTGTGTTCTTTGATAATGACCAGTCGGTGAGCTTTGCTTTGGTGATTTAAAGGAAGTTGGAGACCGAGAAGCAATTCTACGAAGTTTTGGGATTTGAAGAAGGATCTAAGTTTAAAGCAAGTATAGCTAAGGACCTTCCTTGTTGTCCTATTCATGATGCTCACTAAAATACATATGCATGTGTCTTCCTTGCTACCTATGGTAGGATTTCCTAGGTTTTGAATACTCAATTACCTTGTCACCTTGGGAGGTTTGCATTGGGTAGTTCTATTACTAGTGCAACAATCATGATCTTGAAACTTGATTAATGAATATGCTATAAACATAAACAAGATGACATTTTAGCAACATAAGGTCTTGTCTTGTAATTGATTATCCGGGATTTAACGTACAGCTGTGAGGGCTATATGGCTCTGGCTCTAGTCGCTTGAGAAACCCTTTTCTAGCTGGTTAGAGGTCTGCGAGTTGGGTATAGGACAGCCTCTGTCCTGTTGAGCCTAGCTTTGGAAGCGACCTTTTACTTTATTTTTGGAAGGGGGGTTCCTATATCTGATGACCCTACGGCCCTGGCCGGTTAGACGAGCCCTTGGGTGGCTTTATATGGTTCTCTGTGTTTTGGGCCTAGCTAACCCGGGCATACGAGAATCATGACTCACAGTGAAAGTGTACACCTCTACGCAGAGTTAACAAACTGGTATACTAGCCGTGCTCACGGATACGTGCGACCTTAGAACACTTACATTAAGGGATAATGACTTTTACTTGTTAAGATGATCATTTATGTTTGTTTAAGATATTGATTATTCATGTTCATTGATCATGTGTAAATGGGTTTTGCTACTACCTTGATGCTAATAAATACTAAATTGGATGATCAATTAATTGCTAACCGCAGTAAACCAGTGTCAGCTTATTGAGCCTCATAAACCCCTGGCTATATTTGTTGAGTTCGACATGGACTCACTCATGCAATTTCCCCCACACCTCAGGCTGGATAACAGTCTGTCAGAGATTTGAGAAGTTGGGCTTGTGATCAACCAGTCAGTTGGATCCAGTGGAGTGGAGTCTACACCCGGAGATCGGAGTTGTCTATCCGCTGATTGTTCCTAAGGTTATATCTTTTATACTATGTACGTTATGTAATTAAGCATTGTTTATTGATACTACCCTTTACTTGTAGCTATATGTGATAATTGAATTCTAAGACTCACCTATGGTGCATATCTGGTTTTGTCCTTAAAACCGGGTGTCACAGATAGTCCATCATCACCAATGGCTCATAATACTATCTGGCAGTAATAACCTATTATCAATGCTAGCTCATATACGATCCGGCGGAGATGTACCCATGGTGCAGCACAGTAAGTAACTTTTCTAACTCAAGTCGGAGATAAACTTTATATCAAAGTTACAACTTGTAGTTGACAACTGTTTCATTTGAAATCCTTTAAGGTCCCAAAATTTTGTTTGAAGTTCTAATATTTTGTAATTCAGTTTTTTTAATTATTCAAAAAATTTGGATAGAGAAATGACTAAAATCAAACTTGTAGATCTAAATGAGATCTACAACTTTGTAATAGATGACTTTTTCAATGAAAATCATTTATGGTCCCAAAGTTCTATTTGAGGTTTTCACAGTTTAAATTTCAAAATTTTCAAACAAACTCAGATGGAAAAACAACCAGAACCAAAGATGTACTACTTGACGAGATCTAAAACTTTGGAGTTAAGATTTTTTTTCATTTAAATTCGTTTAGGCTTCAAATATTCATTACAATATCTAGCAAAGTCAATACATAAGGAAAATATCATCCATTTAGTCGCAAGTAACTTTGGGGTGGAGTTGTCAGGGAAACTAGGTGCGAGGCCATAGATCGCAGATTTGAATCCTATTGACCGCACGCACATGTCACTACTAGAGAACAGACTTTAGAACGATGTCTCAATTTAGCATTAGCCTCGGCATTTTTTGCCCCCGAGACTAAAGGACCATTAGTCCCGGTTAATAATACCAACCGGGACTAAATGTTCCTTTATTCCTGGTTGGAGCCACCAACCGGGACTAAAAAGTCCTCCAACCTTTAGTCCCGGTTGGTAATACCAACCCAGACTAAAGGTAGACCCTTTAGTCCCGGTTTGTAACACCAACCCGGACTAAAGGACCCTTTAGTCCCGGTTGGTAACACCAACCGGGACTAAAGGTCCTCCGATGGGTTAGTTCAAAAGGAAAGCATCCCATCCATTGTAAGATGTGTTGTGTAGGTGGGGTGGTAAGCTCCGCGCGAGGCAGTGCATGAGGTCTTAGGTTCGAATCTCAGGGGGCGCAGCGGTGGGAGGCATTATTTTTTTTTAAAGCCGAGAGGATCTTTAGTCCCGGTTGTGGCAAACCGGGACTAAAGAACAACACTTTAGTCTCGGATCGCTAGTCCCGGTTGGGAAACCGGGACTAAAACCAGTTCCCAACCGGGACAAGATATCAAATCTGTAGTAGTGTGTATTTCACGTGAAAAATCATGTGGCTTGTGATGCGCGACCATGAGGGGTGCCTGGTGGGGCTTTCCCCAGAATTCTTTTTTTTTTTTTGCCTTTTTCAGCGATTATCATTGTCAGATGGTAACACAAGTCGACGGTGATAACTATAGTTAATACCAACGGCATATCACCGAAGGCCAAAACCGGCGATGAGGATGTTTCTGTAGTAGTTGTTTTTTTACGGTGATTTACAATTACTTGGAAAGGATTATCACCGCCGGTTGGTAACACGAGCCGGCGGTGTAGTGATAACCATATAACAATAGTTATTATCACCGACATATCACTATCAAGGGTGAAACGGGCACATGGATGATACATTGGGTCCATCTCCGTCGGATTCCATCGGACCTCTTTAGGTTCATGCACAGAATGCCCAATAAAAATGTAACAGTTACTTTCTTAAGTGGAGGCCGGGCAACCTCCCTGCCCACCAGCACCAGGCCACCAGCAGCATTTCCACGCGCTAGCTAGCTCTTTCCACCATGCATATCCGCGACGACTTGGCCAAACGGGCACGCTACAGCAACGTACAACAGTCCCCGTCATCATCATCAAAGCAGAAAGACCAAACCGTGTACTATCTGCCTGACTGCCTGCCATATATATGGGCATGCATGCAAGCATATTATTGCTGGTGTGGTGGGTCGCAAAAGGCAGGCAGGCTCATCTGTTTGAGCGTTTGACTGATTACAGTGAAAGGGACGTTATGTCAAAAGGATCCGATCCATGGAGGGGGATCGGAGGAATAATTAGGGCCTTGTTTAGATGAGTGTTAGGAATCAGAATTTGGCACTGTAACACTTTCCTTTGTATTTGATAATTATTGTCCAATCATGGTCTAACTAGGCTCAAAAGATTCGTCTCATAATTTACAATCAAACTATGTAATTAATTATTTTTTATCTACATTTAATACTCCATGCATGTGTCCAAAGATTTGATGTGATGGAGAGAGAGTGAAAAAACTTGGAATCTAAACGAGGCCCTAGAAGTGAAAAACGAATGCTGCGAATGGATCAACAAAAGCGAGCAAGAAGAAAAAGGACACGAGTGATGGCGATGCAGATGGGGGCTACTATTGTTGATCCATACGATATAATATATGATTAATTGGAACTCTGCCTCGTATGCTGCTTTTGCCCCTAACACGGTAATTATATTAATCAAATCAAATGACGTGCCGCGGTGAAAGTGAAACCGGCTTTTGCCCCTAACACGGTAATTATATTAATCAAATCAAATGACGCGCCGCGGTGAAAGTGAAACCGGCGGGAAATTAAAGGGGGTTACAAAGTGCCAAATGGTAGCTTTTGCCTTAACATCTACCAGCCGATCACAAATCACACAAGGTTGTACGTCAGTACGTGGACTAAATGCTAATAACCAACTTCAACTTTTAATAAATAAATAAATAAACTATTCGCTGGCTGCGTAGTATTTAACTTACTTGGTAGTTTATTACTAGTTGTGAAAATTAAGGTTTGTTCTTGAATCCAGAGATCACTACGAGTCTTCTACGACGACAAAGGACAAAGACTAGCTAGCTAGGACAAGACAATTTAGCTAGTAACAAAAGCAGCTACCCATGTGTTTGACATATGCCATGCGTGTATACTACCACTTGGATGAGACAATTTATATAGTAACAAAAAGCAGCCATCCATACACACCATTATATTCAGCAACTTACGTGAATTGACGTTGCAGCAACATCCATCCGTTGTCTAGAAATCAAATTTTAGTTGGTGTGCCGGCTATTTGCTGGGCTTTGTGGTTGAGCAGAAATGAAGCTGTATTCCAAAGGGCTATAACCCATTCATTATTGCAGGTTATTTTTAAGGGAACATATTTGATCACTGGTCACAGTTGTCGATTGTCATTGAAAAAGAAGGTTGTCGTATAATGGAGGGACGAAGGATACTTCAAGTCTTTAGAACGTCTGGTTTCGAAACTGGTTTAGAATTGAGGCTTGAACAATTTCTTAGAGTTGTGTCTTTCTTCGTGTGCTACCGTTTGGTAGAGTGTGGTAAGTCCTATATGTTTGTTTTCATCGGCTATACTCATTCACTGTGAATGGTGGAGACCAGAAAGTTGTTATTTCTTAATCTCAAAAATATATAATGTAGCAACCAAACCAGAAATGGCACGGAACGGGTAACTTTGTTAATATAGGCTGGAAAAACGCAGCCAAGCTTACGTCGAGTTTGTTACATGCGTGGTGATCACGCCACGTACAGGCTTCAAATCAACTACAACTGTCAGGTCTAAAGTTTATTAAGACAAGAGTACAATTCTATCGTTACACGCCTTTCGCCTTGTTTAGATTGCAAAAAAAGTGAACCTGATGAATAGTACCACTTTCATCTTATTTGGCAAATATTGTCCAATCGTGGACCAACTAGGCTCAAAAGATTCATCTCGTGATTTCCAACTAAACTGTGTAATTAGTTATTTTTTTTACCTATATTTAATACTCCATACAAACGGCTAAAAATTGATGTGATGAAGAGAGAGTGAAAAAACTTGGAATTTGGATGGCATCTAAACAAGGCCTTTGTTTTGGGATGGTAGTAACACACCTTCCAACATGGATCACCGGTACAATACTTGCTACTACTCCTCTCTACCATTCTAGATTTGACCAAGTTTTGTTTCGAAACGACGGCAAAAGCTTTGCCGAAGATTTTATTAGACAGTAAAAAAGAAAAAAAAAAGGTACTTACAACAAGCTAATTACAACGGCGCCGACCTCAGGAAAACAGCGACCGACAACTGACAAAGGAAAACCAACCCTAAAGGAAGCGGAAAAACAACAGACCAGGCCAGGCAACCTCCAAAAACAACTTGATCAGCACCAACGACTAGAAGAAAACTGGGAAACGATCTACTGCAAGTCCGACGCATTTTGTGCTGGAGCCATTGGTATTGTGTACTGTTTGATATCATCTTTGCACAAAGTCGCCACTTGTCTCGGGTTTAAGGTTTTTTGTTGGAAAGCTTGTCTATTCCTATCTTTCTAAATATTCCACCAAAAATATATTAAGATTCCGTCAAAGCGTCGTCTTTGGTTTGTGTCCACTTTTCTTCTACATCTTCGGTAGTAGTTATTGCTTGGACCGCGCTGAGTTCAGTTAAGCCAAACCACACCCTGACGATCTCCCAAACTTCCTTAGTGAAAGGACAATCTTTGCATAGGTGTGTTGGTGTTTTCTGGTGGCTTCCACATAGTTTACATGTTGGGTCATCTGTCCATCCTCATTTCATTAAGTTGTTTGTTGTTAAAACTTTCTTGTGCATTAGGGTCCATGCGAAGAACCTACATTTTGGTTCCGTTTTGGCCTTCCAAATTGGCATCATCATGATTTTCGAAAAGGTCCCCTCAAACTTGATCTTGTAAGCGCTTTTTGTGGTGTACGCCCCATTCTCTGTCCACCGCCAACTAATGTCATCTTCGACTTCATTGGACAGTTGCGTGTCCTTGATGGCCTTCCAGAGATTTACATAATCCAATACTTCCTCATGTGAACTCGGAGGGAATATATGATCAATCCATCTGTTCTTTTCTAATGCCTTTTGCACTGAAATCCTTTTCCTACGTGTCTTGCAAAACAAACTAGGTGCAATTCTCTTTGCCGAGGTCCCATGTATCCACGAGGAGGTCCAGAACAGCCTCGTAAAAAACGTTGATTTGACCAAGTTCAACAGAGAAAAGTAGTAGTAGTACTATACCATATAAAAGAGAGGTAAATTATAAAAATATATATTTTATAATATACGAAGCTCATTGCGTAAGTATCTATATTCTTTTCTACAAAAACTTATTCAGCCTGGTTTGACTTAGAGCATTTGAGAATCAACTGTATTCTCTCCCCGTCTAAAAAAATGCATATATATAGCTTTTTAAGGAGTCAAATATTTTTCAAATTTGAAGCTGTTTATAAAAAAAATAGTATCAACATTTATATATCTAAATATGTTTATTATAAAAAAATATCTTTCTCTTATGGTATTTATTACGTATTATAAATATTTAATATTTTTACATTATATATTAATATTTTTAATAAGGATTGGTCAAACTTTTTTTGACTTATTATTGAGAAATAAGAAATATACTTTTTTTTGGACCGAGGGTGTAGACTTTGGTATCTACGTTTTCTGGAAGCGGCGTGACTAGTAACTGAGCCCACACGGTTTGCGCTTCTGCTCCGTGGCCAGCCTGCTGGGGTCGGATGGGATATAGAGCCTTGGACCAGCGACCGGGAGCAGTAATAACCAACAAATGCATGGACCGATATGATGGACAGCGACACGCCCTGCACGCTTGCGAGAAGACGGGCATTGCACGACGACGCGAGTGGGACACGGCAAGTGGGGCTCGGAAGAACATTTGATCGACTGTCATAGCCGATTATTTCCATGGAACGTCAACGTTGAACAAATGTAGAGAACGCTCATTTATGTACATATACATGCACCCCATTTCATATTGCCTGCCGGCCTGCCCCAAGTTTCACCTATATTAATTAGTTTTGACTGAAGAATAATGTGCATTGGCCATTGAATATTTATGTTATCTGTATAGTGACATTGGCAACTGATGTTATCGCTATCAAGTGGCCAGCCTCACCATGTCATTCTGGCGTTATAGGATCACTGTGTTAGCCGGCGCGGCTTGGCAGGTCCACCTAGCCCAGCTTTATAGGCCCGCCAGCGATGGAGGCCCTGTTCGCCGAGTTCTCCCCCATTTTCGCTAAGCCACATGGCCTGTCGTCTCCGTGCACCCGTGACCACTACATCACCTTGGGGCCGGGCTGGCTGCCGGTGGACATATGGCCATACCGATACCAGGCAACTCACAAGGATGAGTTCAGAGCGCCAATGTGCAACCATGCAAGGAAGCAAAACTATCGAAGTATGGGTTTTCGACACTTTGGACAAAAGTTAATTTTACGAGTAGTTTGAAGTAATTCTTGGAGATGTCTAGTATATATACGTGACTAATGCTCCTTATTAGTAGTGGAGGCCATGTACGTGGGCACCAAGCAGTGACACCCATAAGTAATGGCTCTAACTAGTGCTTCATATATATTATATGCATCTTCATATATATTATATGCATCTCGTTCATTTTTTATTACTCATGTCTTAGAAATGATGTCCATCACTTGCACACTTGATTTCATCATTTGAGTGAGATTGGAGAGCCTCTAGTGCATTACATATTAATTTTGCAACTTGTGGCACCAGTTGAGCGCATTGAGCAGGTGGAATTCTTGTTACGCTTGGTGTTTACCGATAGCCAGCCTGGAGTTTGTGGGATCGTTGACCGTTTATCGGTGATTGTTGCCGGCTCCGATCGTAGTGATTGTGAGGGGGTCCTTGTGCCTTCCCCGTGGGAGAATCGCGAAAGGCAACTCTAGTGGATTGCTCGTGGCATTGTGTAGCCTCACTCTTGTGGTTCTTACGGCGCCCTTGTGTAGGACTAGGCGTGTGATGGCTATTAGCGCGTGAGCCACCTAGTGAGTGTTTCGCCACAATGAGGATGTAGATTGCCGGCAAGCAATTAAACCTTGAGGATAAACCATTGTGTCATCTTGATCTTATTATGATTGATTTGTCTCTTGCCATCTTGGTATATCACCTCTACACTTGATCTTTACATTAATTGTTCATATCATTGTGTAGAGCTTGTTGGTAGCCTTGCTAGTTGAGTAGCCTAGTGAATTTAATTGTAGATTACATCTTGCTAGCTCACTAGTGTTAGTAGTAGCAACTTAGCCTAGTTGTTTGATTGATGTCATAGAGATCATAGCAAAACTAACATTTTGGAAGGTGGCTTGCTTTTTTAGTAGAGCTAGAGCAAAGCGCATTTCGCCATTTAGTTGTCTAAACACTTTGCTATAGTGTTTTGAAGAAAATTTTATTAGGCAATTCACTAGCTCTAGCCATTTAGGACCTTTCATCAGGTCTAGGGGGTGTTTCAAGTGTGGTCCTCACGGTTGGAACATGTGCCCTGTGGCCTCGTGCCTAGTTTTCCTTACCACTCCACCCTAAAGTCACTTGTGACCAAATGGATGATGTTTTTCTTTTGTATTGCATTTGCTAGATATTGTAATTGACATTTGAGGCCTAAACAAATTTCAATGAAAAAAAGTCTCAACTCACAAGTTTTAGATCTCGTGGAGTAGTATATCTTTGCTTTTTTGTCGTTTTTCCATTTGAGGTTGTTTGATATTTTAAAATTTGAGAACTCCAAAAAGAAATTTGGGACCATAAATGATTTTCAAGGAAAAAGTCATCAACAATAAAGTTTTAGACCTGATCGAGATCTACAAGTTTGGTTTTGATCATTTTTTCTATCCGTGTTTGTTTGAATAATTCCAAAATTTTGAATTTCAATATATAAGAACTTTAAATAGAATTTTGTGAGAGTATACGATTTCAAATGAAAAAGTCATCAACTATAAATTTATAGATTTCATCTAGATCTACAACGTACTTTTGATCATTTCTCTATCCATGTTTGTTTAAATAATTTAAAAAAATGAATTTCAAAATATGAAAACTTCAAAGAATTTTGGGACTAAATAATTTCAAATGAAAAAATTGTCAACTACAAAGGTGTAACTTAATATAAAGTTTGTCTTCGACTTGATTTAGAAAAGTTATTAGTCTTACTCTGCTGCACCATGGGTATATGTCCGTCGCTTCATATATGAGTCGGTGTTGATAATAGGTTATTACTACTAGATCGTATTACGAGATGACAGTGATGATAGACTATCATCACCGGTTGCTAACATGAATCGACGATGATTATGAACTCTATTTTCACCGCCAGTTGGTAACACGAACCGGCGGTGATAACCCCATCACCGCTAGCTCGTAATATGAGCCGGCGTTGAAAAACATCACTGTCGGTTTTAATAAATACAGGGTAAAAGTGCCATAGGTGATGACTATTTCTGTAATAGTGATAGATTAGAGTAGCATGTCCAGGCATGGAGTGGAGTCAGAATCCAAAATGAATTCGAGCATTAATAAGCATTTCTAGGTACGCCGCTCTCTCTTGCGAGAGCTCATACGAATTAGAACAAAGTGTTCAGGTATGGTGCGAAATTCGATCCTGAAACAAATCAGAACGTACGGCGCGGTCATTAATAAACCTCTAAACCTCATGTACTCATACGAGTACGAGCAGAATACATCCAAGCACAATATATAATTTAATTCCAGATGGATTCAAACACATGACGTGATTCTCGAATAAATCTTTGAGCAATTGATCCGTGAGCCATTTGGAGTTACAGAGACGTACAGAGTACATAACATGCATGACAAGTCTGAGAGAATAGTAGCGTGATGCATGGACCGGGTCCATTTTCTTGAAAAATGGTCGAATGGGAAAGAAGATCAATCAGAATAAACAAACATAAATATGTAGAGTGCTGTGGTGCACTCTTTTGGTTAATTGATCGGTTATATATTGAACACTTTTTTTGACAGTGGATATTGAACACTTTGGCCGGCTAGCCGGATAGAACACAGCTGCATCCTGCATCTCCCCCACGCTGAGAAAATTAATTCCATTTTCGTATTACCAATGATAAAGAGAATTTGATACAAATAGCTAGCTCTAACAGTTATCGTCTTTAAATCCTCTTCACCATAATTCTTCTCAATCGTCATTCAAAACCTCATATTTATTGCTCGAAAGAAGAGAAAATTAGAGATTTTTCCTAATTTCCCTTCTTTCATCAGTCAACTGCCATTGGATCCCCACATCAACGACTGCACTTGTCCGCTGGCACAGGATCCCTGTAACTAAAACTTTATTTTCTCAGTTTCTTATAGTAAATTTTAAGAAAGAAAGGAACATGGAATTGGACAGGGAGGAAAACGTAGGAAGTGAGTAGAGGTTCGAAACAAAGGATTAGGAAACGTAGGAATTTTATTAGAAAGAGTGTTTGGAATGGAGGAACAAAAAGTTTCGGTTAGAACATTAATATAGTTTTAACGGGAGAAATGGGGAGCAGTATTGATATTTTTCTATTCATAATCAGCGAAGGCAGGGCCTTAGACCAATGAGGCAATGACCCCGTGCTAGATGGCTTAGGCCGGCTAGCCAGTTTGGCTCTCTCTAGGAAGCAAGGGAAACCTTGCTAGCACCGGCTGAACCGAGGTAGGAAAAATGCAGGATCCAAACAACTTGCGTAGTCCAATTTCTTGTTGGGCTACGCAAAATAGTATTTGGCAAAGGTTCCAAACACGCCCGGTAATGCCGAGGAATGAGCTAGAAAAAAAAAACTCTTTTGTTTCTCTCCTTTCTTAGTCTCTTCGCCTTGGTCTTACGCGAAACTGAAGCTTAGACTAGATGTTTTTTTTCTATGCTTTGTGAAGGGGACCGAACCTTTCCTTTGGAATTGAAACGAGCGATCCTCTGTTCCGAACACTGTGAGACACCAGCAAAACAGAGGGAATGGGTTTCCTTCAAAGTTTCTATGTGAAAAATACTCTCATACAAATGGGCCGGGCAAGAAGACCGGGCCAGGGTTGGGGGATGAAGAGTCACGACCGCGAACACGTATGCATCTCCTCCTCCCGCACCCCCGTGCCTACCTCATCTAACCCATCCACGTATCCATATCTGCAGGATTTTTTTTATAACAAACAACTTTATTTTCAGCAGCAAGAAACTGCTAAGAGGGTAAGACCCTCCAACGATACAGAGTTCAGAGCCTCCCTATAGGGGCATCTGTAGTCATGATTCAGGTTTGTACAAGAGTAAGATGACATCTGTGTGTACAAAGGAGTAGCACCAAAAGCCTATCTAGCTAGAAGATGAGCAGTGCTAATGAAAGACCTATCTATCTTGAAAACTGTGCAACTTTCAGTTGAGAAATGGTTGAAGAAGGTTTGAGTATAATTCTTGATACTCCAGAGAGGCGATGATGAGTGATCATTTGCATGGATAAAATTCACCCACTGCTGATTATCTGAAAGGAAAGTTGGATCCCGAATCTGCAAAGTAGTAGCCATAGTTGCTGCCAGAGCTAGTCCTGCTGCTTCGGCCATCAACACCGAAGTGGTTGAGTGCATGCTGGCTCTGATGTATATAGTGGATGGTGGCTGCTGGTTATTGTTGACAATGAAATCCCAATTCCTGCCGGCCTTGAAACCTGGTGCCTCATGTCAGGTGCACATGAAGCATCTGTATAAATTCTTGTGCCAGGCAAAAGTGCTTGGAAGTCAGCCCTAAAAAAAAGTGGTGCCTGTAAGACATAATCTGCTGCTCCCGTTTCTCCATTGTCGGAGAATGGTCGGCTCGGCCGACCACTCCCTGTTGGGAGTTAGAGACTGATCGGCTCTGCCGACCAGCTCCTGTAGCTGTAGTAGTAAGGCAGTAGGCCATAGTAGCAGTAGTTTACTTCAACCATGTAGAGTGGAGATAGCTGAGCTAAACTTTGTACCTTAGGAGTAGGTAGTTGGTGTACCCTTATACCTTAGGAGTAGGTAGTTGGTGAACTCTTGTACTCCGGTAGTAGATAGTTGGTGTACTCACCAACAACTATGTACCTAATAGAGGTACAGTTAGAGTTATATATATTCTATCTAAAGGCAATACAAACCGTCGATTCAGGTTTGCCACATCCGAAGCAGAGCTTTGGTCAATTGTTGCCGGGCTTGTGTTGTGTGTGTGAGCTGTTATCAATATCGTCTTCTACCTCTAGTCATAGTGAGTGAGTGTGCGATTAAGCTTCTCGCTTGCTTACATGTGCAAGCGATCAAAGGACCAACAAGTGGTATCGGAGCCGTACACAATGGCTGTGTCACGGACTAACTTGCCGGTGATGACGGATGGTTCAGAGATGGGCGACAGCAACGGCGCTGCTGGGGCTGTCCAGCTACGATAGGAGGTCGTTGTGCGCACGGTGTGGGAGGTCAGCGGCACCAGTTGGCCGACGCTGACTCGCACTAACTATGGCGAGTGGGTGGTGACCATGAAAGTCAAGCTCAGAGCTCGACGGCTCTGGAATGCCATTGACGAGGGTACCGACAACGAAGAAGACGACATGTCAGCATTGGAGGCTATCCTCGCTGCTGTGCCAGCGGAGTACAGGGAGCCGTTGGGGGCGAAGAGCTCTGCTAAGGAGGCGTGGGAGGCCATTGCGGCGATGCGCGTCGGTTCCGACCGCACAAAGAAGGCGACGACCCAGCTGCTGAAGCAGGAGTACGCGAACCTCAAGTTCAACGATGGTGAGTCGGTAGAGGACTTCTCCCTCCGCCTGTAGTCGCTCATCAGCAAGCTGAGGAGCCAAGACATCACCATCAACGAAGAAGATACGGTCTCCAAGTACCTCCATTCCGTGCCAGTGAAGTACATCCAAATCGCTCTCTCCATAGAGATGATGCTAGACTTATCCACCCTCACCATTGAGGATGTGGCAGGCCGTCTGCGGCGGTGGATGAGCTCAAGGAGCAGGCGATAGCAACGATGGACAGCGGCAAGTTGCTGCTGACAGAGGAGGAGTGGGCTGCTCGGATGAAGGAGAAGAAGTCCGGGAAGCCTCCTCTAGTCGTGGTGGCGATGGCAAGCGCCACAGCAAGGTTTCTTCAAAGAAAAAGAAGAAGAAGAAGAAGGTCGACCCCAACGCCTGTCGACGCTGTGGGAAGACGGGCCTTTGGGCAAAGGAGTGCCCAAATCCCGAGCAGGAGAATAAGGCTGAGGCTCATTTAGCGCAGGCTGATGAGGGTGATGAGGCCACTCTCCTGATGGCGATGTTCTATGCACTGCACGACGTTGAGGCGAAGGAGAACAGAGAGGTGATGGCGATGGAAGGGCACTGCAAGGCTCTGAAGGCTGTCAATCTCGACGAACCGCGCGCCCAAGTCCACCTCGGATGTGTGGGCGGCGAGCAGGAGCAGCAATAGTACCTAGACTCCGACGCTAGCAACCACATGATGGGCTCTAAGGAAGCCTTCTCTGAGCTCCACGGCAACGTGACCGGCACGGTGAAGTTCGGTGACGGCTCAAGGGTGGCAATCCAAGGGCGTAGCACCATCATCTTCAGGTGCCAGAATGGCGAGCACCGCGTGTTGATGGATGTATATTACATTCTGCAGCTGCGTTCAAGGATCATCAACATTGGCCAGCTGGATGAGCGGGCAGTGAGATACTGATCAAGGATGGCGTCCTCAGGATCAGGGACCGAGGGCAGCGGCTTCTTGCCAAGGTGAAGATGAAGCGACCTAATTTCCGTGAAGGGAAATCCACAGAGTCGAAGTGTAATAAGACCGTTATAGATCATATTACCCAAATTCCAGTCGAATATCACATCCATACAACAATAATATCAGAGTACAAATAGTGCGGAATTACATAAATTATTACATCGCCACATTGGCGGAATCAAAAGTAGCATTCAATCAGAACAGCTTGATGATAAGATCGCCAAACTCGAGCGTAGGAACGAACCCCTCAACCGTCAAACTCCTCGGAGCTATACTCCTCAGCAGAACCTGTGTGCCAAAATTTATCAGTACGATTTGTACTGGCCACTCTCACCCTATGAGCATTGCTTTGTGGAAATTGGATGCAAGTTGGATATAATCAAAAGGAACCTATAAGGCTGAGGTTTCCTATGTATTAGCATATCAAGTACATAATAATAGTTGGTCAAGTTTTAACACCATTCCCACACCCATTCCACCCCATTCCCATTCCAGAGCCAGGTTTTGATCCTGGGATTGATGCACCACCATCTCCACATCATCACCACATTACCACACCCATACCATCGCTCAGTCGACAGGCCAACTCCCTCTCAACACTATCTCAAGGCCCATAGCCCCTGGCTACGTCCGAACACTCACTCCCAGGGGGAGAAGAGAAGGACTCATCTCACTATCTAGTTTAAGCGAAACCCAGGAAAGGTCCATAGCCGACAAGTCGGCATATGTATCGATCGACCAACCATACACTCTGCAGAGGTTTTCAATAACCACAAGATCCGCCTTCCTCGCTGACCGTCGTCAACTGGGCTGATTCTGGCCGCTTGCTAGCCTAGGATAATGCCACTCTACCATTCAGCCCTGGTACACCCCAAGTCTAGTCTGGGGTGGCTGAAACTGTGAGTCATGAGCTGGGTCCACAAGGTCTCCATGAAGTCTCAGAAGGGTGTGGGGGAAATCCTCCATGCCCCGTACCTCCCTCACACTGTCCGCTATCAACCTAGCAGTAGTGGCAATATCCTACCAAGTAGTCTGGCCGTCCCGCACCATATAGGGCGAGTGGTACGTAAGGCTTCCCGGTGAATCTGAGTACTAGTAAGTCCTTAGGGATGACCAAGCCAGAATGTCTTCATCAGGGTTTCTATTTACCGTGCCACCACAGCACCCCCACCCTGGGCTCCTCCCATCATAGGATCACACCCAGGGCCACCTCATATACCATTTACCCACCACAGGTATCCATTCCAGGGGTGCCCAGGTAGCACCCCACGGCAAGACTTGCCCCAGGCTCGTCGTATACTCCAACTTGGTTGACACAACCCTCACCCTCCACGCACCCAAGTCACACATGCAACACTCTCCCCATAGTCCAGATAACTTCAGTTTTCACCACGCATCAATGTAGTGCAAGCGTAGTAGAAGTAATAAGCAATGAAATATAGTAGCAAGCGTGTGACTAGCCTAACAGCAGGGTGAGCAGGGGTAAGGTTGCGTCAAGGTAAAGGCCATCAAGAAAGCATACTACCATGCAAGTCCTATCATAGTGTGATTATAACAATAAAGTAAAGCACTAACATTTCTATTTTAGCCATGCGTAATAGGTGCTACGAGATTGGGTGGGATGTGGCACCTTCAGTGTAGTCGTCTTCGTACTCCTCACGGTACTCACGATCCTCGTCCGTCTGGTTCTCCTCCGAGTCTGCAAACGATCGCATTATAGTCGCGTTAGCGACGTCTATAGAATAGCACAAAGATGCAATGAAAATTCAAAAGAGCCAAATGCACTCAAACATAGGTTCATTGCGTAGAGCTTGATTTTAGATGAATTTTGGTCCTGGTTTCGTATTTTTCTGAGGTCACATGAATTAGTTATGAATTTCCAAAGATTAAATCCATTTCTAAAAATAAAAAAAGGCTGAATTAATCCTGGGCTGACACGTGTCACGCTGTGACTGGTCCACGTGGCATGCTGACGTCAGCATGGCATCATCATCTCGGTTCTGAGCTGACAGGTGGGGTCCAGCTGACGTCAGTATGATGTCATCAACGTCATCAATTCCGACAGGTGGGTCCAGGGGCTCTTAGGTCACTGACATGTGGGTCCGGTCAAAGTCAACGTCAAGTCAATGGCGAGTCAACAGTCATCGGTCAGGGTCACTGACGTGTGGGGCCAAGGCTGCTGACGTCAGCAGCTGATGTCATCGTGACGTCAGCATGACGTCAGCTCGGCTGTGTTGCTACTGGCAGGTGGGTCCCACGTGACAAGCTGTGGCGCTGCCACATCTCGGCCTTGGGCCTTTACTGGGCTTCGTTTCTAGGCTGTGGGCGTGAGCGTGGCTCACGGTGGACCAAGAGGCGCTGGTCTATGGACCTAAGGCAGGGTGCATGGTGGACCAAGTCTACCTCTCTTTCCTCGGGCATGGTCTACGAGCACCGGGTTCATGCGCGGGTGGTCAGCGAGGAAGAATCCTCTGTTTCCTCCCCGGCGTGCTCCCGCCGGTGATGTGCTCTCCGGCAAGCTCCCGCAACGGCTTAGGAGTTCAATTGTGGTGGGGAAAAGCCTTCCCGTGCCATGGCGACTGCAACGGTGGGGTCGGGGCGACGGATAGGGCTTCCTAGGTCACTGGCCACGACGAACGGCGGCTCGAGCACAACCGGCGTGCGGAGGTGGCGCGGGTGCAGCGACATAGGCCGGGTCTGTGGTGTGCGTGAGCGTCACGATGCTCCAGCGGGCATGTTGGGCAGGTCGAAGGGTCTTCTGGAGCCCTCAGTGGCTTTGGCCATAGTGGCGGCTTGATTCGGCCATGGCGGAGGTCTGGTGGTGGTCTGGTGCTCGTGGCGAAGGCACTACGGTCGGCTATCGATGACTCGGTCTATGCGGCTGTTCTCCAGACGTCACGGCGATGCTACAACTACGTCCTAGTCCAGCGAGGCGGCTGGGTGCATCGTGAGCATGGCGTGCACGCGCTCTGCTATGGCGTCCAAGGGCTCGGAGGTGGTCATGGGTGTGCGCGTGAGTGTGCTGTGCTTGTGTACCAGAGGCCGGAGATGTCCTTGGCCTACGCGCTCACGGTATGGATCGCCATGGCCGGTGTAGCAAAGTCCAGCGGCAAGCAGGGGAGAGTCGGGCGCTCACCATAGGTGCCGACGGTGAATGGATGGCGGTGCAGTGGCGGGTCGTGGCCGTGTAGCTTCGGAAGCAGTGCAGTGCAGTGCCGAACCACGTTAGTGATGAAAACGATGGCATCGTCTTCAACTCCGATGACTCCGGCAGCACGTGGGTGGCTCCGATCCTCCTCTTCCTTGCTCCTCACTCGTTCCCTCTTCTTCCTCTATCCTCTTTGGCTTGGGTGTGCGGTGGATGGCCACAAGGTGGCGGTAGGGCACTAGGGCAACCGAGACCGGGCTTTTATAGCTTAGCTCGACCATGGAGCTCGGTGAACGGCGGATGGGGATCAAGGGCGATCGGAGGCGCATGCTTGCATCCAACGGCGCGCGCATGGTTGCGTGGGCGCAGCGCCAAGGGGACAAGGCTGTGCCCCGGGCGTGACCCCCCTGGCCCACCCCTGCCATTGCTGTCGGCCTCCGGTCGCGCGGCGGTTGAGGCGTGGGGGGAAGACGACACTATGGTGGGGGTGCGGCTGACATGCGGGGCCAAGTGGCAGCGGTAGCAAGGGAAAGCGGGGAGGCGCACGGGCATGGGCGACGCGCGCTGGGCTGCTTGCTGGGCTGGCCGTGCAAGTTGGGCCGGCCTGCTGCTGCGCGATGGCGGGGCTGCTTGCTGGGCTGCTGCGCGCTGGCGGGCCGAGAAGCTTCTTCTTCTTTTCTTTTTCCTTTTTCTGTTTCCTTTCTTCTCCTTTGGTTGAATTCATATTTGGTTTGAAATTCGAATTCCAAACTGGTGCACCATATTCATTGGGGTTTTAGATATGAGGGCCACCACATTCTTTTATATATATTAGATATTTATTTAGCTATTTTGTATAACAACATAGGTGTATTTTGTTATATATAAAAATAGAATTAGTTTTCTCTTTTTACACATTTATCCTTTGGTTTGAATAATAATTACTTTATGGTGTGTTTCTTTAATGGAGTTTTTAGGCATTACATAAAACAGATGAAAATCCAAATCACCATTTTAGTTAACAATGTATGCAACACTTTGTTTGTTGGAAATTAAATAAACATAACTAACAGATGACATGCCATGCTTATGTGTTGACTTGGGTTGGGGTTAGACCTAATGCATCTCTTAGGTTGGGTTTCTATACATGACACTCATCATCACATGGGAGTTTTGAGAAAAATTTTGTAGTTGGTATTTTTGGTGTATGGATTTTTGGGTTGTTACAGTCCTGCCCCCTTAATAGAATCTCGTCCCCGAGATTAAAGCGTAACGTACTCTTCAAAGAGGTAAGGATATCGTAGCCGGAGGCCAGACTCTTTCTCCCACGTTGCTTCTCTCTCAGTGTGATTGCTCCATTGGATCTTGCACATAGGGATAGTCTTGCTCCGGGTCTCTGTGGTATCTCTGCCCAGAATTCTGATAGGATGTTCTTTATACTCAAGTGTATCTTGAATGTCAAGTGTATCAGTTGGAACTACTTCATCGGGCACTCTCAAACACTTGCGTAGCTGTGAGACATGGAATACGGGATGTACACCCGCCAATTCCTTAGGTAGCTCAAGTTTGTAAGCGAGCTTTCCAATCCTCTTGCAAATCTTGTATGGGCCAACAAATCTAGGGGCAAGCTTTCCTTTCACATGGAATCTGACAGTCCCACGTAGCGGAGATACCTTGAGATAGACGAAGTCTCCCACATTGAACTCAAGTTCTCTTCTCCTTTTATCAGCATAGCTCTTGTATCGACTTTGAGCAATCCTCAAATTCTCCTTCACTTGAGCAACTCCTTCTTCTGCATCTTGAATCTTAGCGGAATCAAAGAACGATCTTTCACCCGGTTGAGACCACATCAAAGGTGTCTTACAAGGTCTGCCATACAGAGCTTCAAACGACGACATCTTGATACTGGCTTGGTAGCTGTTGTTGTAAGAGAACTCTGCATAGGGTAAGCATTTCTCCCAGTTAGAGCCATAATTCAGTACACTAGCACGAAACATGTCTTCTAAGATCTGATTTACTCGTTTTTACTGTCCATCTGTCTGTGGGTGGTAAGCGGTACTGAAATCAAGTTTGGTTCCAATAGACTTGTGCAGGGCTTCCCAGAATTGGGACACAAACTGAGGACCACGATCAGATATAATTCTAGAAGGAGCTCCATGCAGTCTAAGAATATGCTCAACATATAGATCTGCAAATTTTTCAGCATTGGTCTTGGTCTTAACTGGTACAAAGTGAGCAATCTTGGTCAAACGATCAACAATCACCCAGATGGAATCAATGCCTTTCTGTGAACGGGGCAATCCAACTATGAAATCCATGGATATGCTCTCCCATTTCCACTCGGAAACGTCAAGAGGCTTTAGCAATCCTGCAGGCCTTTGATGTTTAGCCTTGACTCTTTTACAGGTGTCACATCATGCCACATGTCCCACAATGTCCGTCTTCATGCCTTTCCACCAAAAGTGTTTCAAGTCTTGATACATCTTTGAACCTCCAGGGTGAATACAGTACTTAGAGTCATGGGCTTCTGATAGAATTTCCTCTCGTAGGGCTGGACCAGAAGGTACACAGATTCTATCCTTGAACCAGATGGTCCCTTGTTCATCTTCATGGTGGTTGGTCTTGTAGCCTAGTTTCATCAGACCACGGAGATATTCGATCTCTTCACAATTTTTCTAAGCTTGACGGATGCGATCTGTGAGATCATACTATATGAGGAGCTCATTCAATAAGCCATGCGGTAGTATCTCAAGTTGGAAATCATCAATCTCTTCCTTGAGCTCAGGTGGTACGGATTCAGTGATCAAAGTGTGACAGTAACTCTTATGACTGAGAGCATCTGCGACTACATTAGCTTTTCCTGGATGATAGTGAATTTCTAGGTCATAGTCCTTGATCAACTCAAGCCATCGGCGTTGCCTCATATTCAAATCTTCTTGAGTGAAAAAGTACTTCAAGCTCTTGTGATCCGTATAGATATCACACTTGTTGCCTATCAAGTAGTGCCTCCAGATCTTCAAAGCATGCACAACTGCTGCTAACTCAAGATCATGAGTTGGGTAACGGTTCTCGTGTTCTTTCAACTGTCGAGATGCATATGCGATCACTCTTCCATCTTGCATCAGTACACAACCAAGTCCTTGACGGGATGCATCATAATAGACCATGAATTCTTTACTGATATCAGGCAATGCTAGCACAGGAGTTGTGGTAAGCTTTTGTTTCAATTCCTAGAAGCTTTGTTCGCACTCGGGCGTCCATTCAAACTCCTTAGTCTCCTTCAGGAGGTTGGTCATTGGACGGGCTATCTTGGAAAAGTTCTCGATGAATCGGCGATAATATCCAGCCAATCCCAAGAAACTTCTGACCTCTGTCACATTACGAGGTTGTTCCCATTCTTTCACAGCCTCAATCTTAGCTGGGTCAACTGCAACACCTTTAGCTGATAGTACATGGCCTAGGAAGGCAACTTCCTGTAACCAAAACTCACATTTGCTGAACTTTGAGTAGAGCTGATGTTGGGCTAGTTTCTCAAGTACAGTTCTCAGATGATGTTCGTGTTCTTCAGCGGTGGGTGAATAGACAAGGATGTCATCAATGAATACTACCACGAACTTATCCAGATCATCCATGAAAACCTTATTCATCATGTTCATGAAGTATGCGGGAGCATTCATGAGTCCAAAGGATACCACAGTGAACTCAAACTGCCCATACCTAGTCACGAAAGCTGTCTTCGGGATGTCACTCTCTGGAATCTTCATCTGATGATAGCCAGATCTGAGATCAATCTTGGAGAAATACTTGGCACCTCGAAGCTGATCAAGTAAATCATCGATCCTTGGTAGGGGGTACTTGTTCTTGATGGTGACTGCGTTCAAGTTCCGGTAATCAATGCACATTCTCATTGAGCCATCCTTCTTCTTAACAAACAGAACAGGGGATCCCCAGGGTGAAGCACTAGGTCTGATATATCCCTTCGAGATGAGCTCATCAAGTTGTTTCTTGAGCTCGGCCAGTTCATCAACTAACATGCGATAGGGTCTCTTGGCAATGGGTCTTGTTCCCGGCAAAAGATCAATAATGAACTCTACATCACGGTCTGGTGGCATACCTGGTAATTCTTCAGGGAATACATCGGGATAGTCTCTGACCATAGGCACATCATGAACTGTCTTCTCCTCTTTTTGTGATTCTGAACTGGCTTTAAGGGCACATAGGATAGAGGTGGACTTTCCATACTGGGGTTCACATCTAATGACTTGGCCTGATGGGTGGGTCACTTGGACGTATCTAGGTGAACATGATATGATGCCTCGGTGAATGGTTAACCAATCCATGCCTAAGATGACATCTAGGTTAGTGGAAGGTAATAGGGTTAGGTCGGCTTTAAAGGTAAGACCCTCAATGGTAAGACTCACTCCCTTATAGATGTGGGTGCATTTTAGGTCTCCTAAAGGTGAACTGGTGATGATAGGCTTTTCATGTGGGGTTACAGGCAGGTCATGCTCTCATGCAAACTTGGATGATATGTAAGAACAAGTTGCTCCAGAGTCGAATAGAACTGATGCAGTATTGCCTTTAACTAAAAACATATCGTACACAATGTTAGAGGCAGCCTATGCTTCCTCGGTGTCCAGATGGTTGAGACGTCCACGGGTAGCAGAACCCTTGAACTGAGACTTCTGAGCAACTGAGTTCTGAGGGCATTCAGCGGCTTTGTGACCCGGTTGGCCACAAGCGAAGCAGGTGAAAGGCGCACCGCTTGTAGGGGTTGGCGCGCGTGCCTTCCAGTTTCTAGTGCCTGGTGCGGAGCGGTTCTGTGCTGGGCATTCATTCGCTGAGCGGGGACGGTTGAAATGGTCCAGAGTGTTGCGGTCCTGAGCATAACGGTCCCGGGTGTAACGATCCTGAGCAGGGCGGGAGTCTTTGGTGGTGTAGCCTCCACTACCCTTACTCGATCCAGGGTTGTCATCCCTTTTGTGGCAAGAGCGTTCCCTGGATGGTGCATCTCTGCAGAACCTCTTGTGATCATGGCCACAGAAAGACTCCTTAGGCTTACGCTTCCTCTCCCTGTACTCTTCTCCAGCTTCAGCACAGTCCTTCTCAATCTGGATGCAGCGATCCACTAGAGCACGCAACGTGTTACTCTCAATACCGCCAAACTTCAGCTTGATGTGCGGGTTAAGTCCCTTGCGGTAATAGTACAACTTCTCCTTCTTAGAGTTCACAACATAGGAAGGTGCATAGCGCAGAAGGTTGGTGAAACGAGTAGTGTACTCGGTCACCTTGTCCTTTCCCATCTTGATGTTGCGGAACTCCTCGGCTTTGGCCTCCATGATACCCTTGGGAATGTGATACTCAGTGAATGCTTCGGCAAACTCATCCCACGAGATGTTGGCAGGGTCCTCATGGGAATCACTGAAACTGTCCCACCAGGCGCATGCTGCACCTGTGAGCTGGTGTGTGGCAGCTCCAACACACTCATCGTCGTTGAAAGTGGTGAGGTCAGCTTCTTCTCCATCTCCTTGAGCCAGTCATCGGCTACAAGCGGGTCAGGGTCGGTGCCATCATAGGTGGGTGGCCTTAGCTTCAGAAATCCTTCTAGCTTCCTTTGGAAGTCATTCTGCTGACCTCCCTGGCGATGGTTTGCTCTGTCAACAAGGGCTGCAAGAAGCTGGGTCTGCTGCGCCATCACTTCTGCTAGGTTCGGTGGTGGTGGTGGCGGAATGTTCTCCTCGGTAGGCGGCGGGGTATTCTCTAGGTTGAAGGGTATTCCTCCACGTCCACAGCCATGGCCACGGCCATGGTTGTTGCCACCATGGCCCCCGTTGGGTTCGGCTGGTTCAGGGATGGGCGCACGTCCACGGTTCATTAGGTGAGCAGATCGGCGGTTAGGCATCTGCAACACGGATCATAGGAATTTTAGTGCTTGTGCCATAAGTGCTTATAATTCAATATGATTACATGATTTTGACGATTTAAAGAAAAACATTTATACTATCCAACACTCATTACAAAGAAGCAATAAGATCCATAAGATGCAATAAGATCCAAAACATTCATTACATGGGTTTTATTACATAGCATCATCTCTAGTAGCTACACTTGAAGACGTGCGAGAATCGTACTACGCATAGTGTCTCATAATACATCTCATAAGGGGTACATCATGGGGTACAACTTATGGAAGCCACTAACATGACTCATGACCACGCAGGGCCATCTACTCTAACTCATACACCGCAGCTGGGATACGACTGTTCTCGATCTCGATCTCCTCGTCAGACTTGTGAAGTCGAGACACGTACTTCAAGGCCTCGGCGAGCTCCTCAGTAGGCTTGGCTCCAGGTAGGGTAGGGTAGGTGTCTAGGTTGAGGCGAGTCAGGGCTAACTCAAACTCCTCTATCCTGGGCTTCGTCTTGCTGCGAATCTCCTTAGGTAGCTGATCCCACATACCCTTCATCTCCCTAAGGCGCTTCTTGTCAGACTTCTGCCAAGCCTGCCAAGTCCTCTTACACTTGTCCTGTAGGTACTCATTCTGTAACACCCTAGTGTTATGGTTGCACTAAAACACTTGCATCACATGATAATGAGCATCATCATCTCATTCATAAGCATCATACCATTATGAATGTTATCATTTCATGTGTGTTTCTATTTGAACTGCTTGGTTTTATGCTAGCAATTGTGTGTGCTAATGTGTGGTCTATGAAACTGTGTGCCAAATGTCCTCTTAAACAACTTAGCTACACTTAGAATGTCATTAGCAACAATGTTCATGTTGACCATCTTGCCTAATTACACTTCCAAGTAATTGTTTGACTTGTGTTGACCCCTAGAGCGCTTTGGTTTGACTATTTAAAAAGTACAACTTAGAGTGTTTGCATGTCTGAGCAACCTAAAGCAAAGTTGTAGCAAATTTTATAAGGAACAAACTTTGTTTAGGAGCCAACTCATGAAAATGTGTAGAACATGTTCAATTTGGGCCCACAAGCCAGAAACCAGTGCTGATTCTACACTTAGAATTTTTCTAAGTGTTTGTTGTGTTTTCAGTTTGATGGAGCCGACTTTGGTTTGATGTAACTCGTTATTCGTTGCGAATTAGCTAAAGGTTTCTATAGAACAATTGTAGCCCTATAGTAGCTCTACATCTTTGCTTCAAGGAGAATTTGCTAACTCGCCTCTGTTTTTGAGTTGGGAGGTGATGAATATGCACTGTCAGTCAGTTGATCGGCGACTGAATGCTGAAAGTTTGAACTCGGCACAGTGCCGACCGGGCTAAGACACCGGCCGCCGCGTGGCCACCATGTGCCGTGGCCGGCCTGACACTGCTGCCCGCTGGCGACCGCTTGAAGGTCGTGCCCGCTTGCCCTCCCACTTGCCCTTGCTCTCTATTTTCCTTCTCGCGCGCGTCTGAGCCACCGAGAGCGAAGCAGCGCCGCTCCGCCATTGCCGCCAAGCCGCGCCGTATCCTAGCTCCTTCGCCGCCGTGAAAACGCTGCTTCCAGCTAGCCCACGACTCCATCGTCACCCTCTAGAGCTCGTCCACCTCGCCACTGAGCCGGAGAGTCAAGGTAGACGCCGTTTTTCTTCTTCTCCGCAGCGGAGCGCCATTGCCGCCGGAGTCAGAGTTGAGCTCGCCGTGGCAAACCACCACCGGAGCCCTCTCACTCCTTTCTCTACCTTCCCTCAGTTTCCCTACGAACCCTAGATGCTCACACCAAGCTTAGGTCGGACCGCCATGGCCCGAGTTGGCCGGCGTACCTCGCGCAGCGCCGCCGCAACCGCCATTGCCGCCGGCGACCTCCTCCTCTGTAGCTAGGGGGTCCGTTTTCTACTCCCATCGGTGCGGGACAACGTGCTGTGCACGTTGGTGCCACCCCCTTCGCCGGACTCCTTGCCATCGTCGAGCGGTGGTGGATCAACGACCTCCCCTGCTTCGTCCGCGACTGGCCGGTGGGTCCATTGACCCCGCGGGCCCCGCCTGTCAATGACTCTTAGAGTTTTAGACTTGATTTTAAATGCAGATTTTTATGCTATTTTGTGAAATTTGCAGCTCCAAAGTGGTAGATCCAAATGGAGTGAGGCTAATTTTGGTAGAATCGCAGTGAAGCCTAGTATTTAGGAAAAATATAACATGAGCACTTGTAGTGGAATTTTTGGAAGAATTAAATTGAAACTTGAAATGTGTTTTTAAATGAATGCAAACTTGTTTAATTTATATCTTGAGTTTCTGTGCTCCAAAAATTATGAAATTTTGTGGGTGAGCTATTATTGATAATTATAGTCTTTGGTAAAAATTTGAGAGTCATTGCATGGATAGTTTTTGAGTTATTAATTTCCCTTTATAATTAGGAGATTCTTGTGCTATTTTTCATGGTAAAAATATGTATCCAGTGGGCATGAAACTTTTTGTACAGTATTATGGTGTTATGATGAACCTAAGAAAATATAAAATCTGTTGCTTGACACTTTTCACTAGGGTTTTCTATTTATGCTATTTTAAGCCCTACGGTCTTGTCATTTTTGTGTAGGATGTTATGTTTGTTGAAATGATGTGAAACTTATACAGTAGTCTATTTGTAACATGTATAAGCTACTGTAATTTTTGTAGAATTTTCTATACACTTTGGATGGGTGTTTATTATTTAACCTAAGTATCTAGATAAATTAATAAATGTATGAAAATAATTTATTTAGGAATGGCCACTATGTTTTCTAGTGTTCATTTGATGTATGTTAACTATTGGTAGCATTGGTAGTACTCATAGTGCTATTCTTGTATGTAATGAAATATTATTTTCGCTATAATTCACTTATAGTGACTTTCTTCATAGATTTTAGAGTTAAGCAAATTAAGTGGTGAGTTTGATGTTTGCTGTGAATTTGGTCAATAACAAAGTTGTAGGAAACTTGTTTATCTAGCTTGTGTTAAAATTTGAAGGCATTTGGCCTAGTAGTTTGAGAGTTATGTCAGTTGGAAGACAGCACTCCCAACTGCCTGCTCTCTGGAATCCACGGACAGTTTTGCAAGATCAGTATGTTTGACCTAGTTCGACTTTGAATTAGACTTTGGTGATTAAACGAAAGTTGTAGATAATTTTATAAGCTTTCTAGAAAGTCTTAAATCAGGGTATTTGGATCTGTAGAACTCCAGTTATGGGTCAAACTTTTTGCTGCTGTCGCAGCCTGCAAAACTGTTGAGTGCAGTGAATGACTTGTTTGCTTTATATGAGTTGATGTGATGATTTAGATGCTAGGCTAATTAAGATAAATTGTTAGTTGCAGGTGCTAGACCTCTTACTAAAGATGAACAACTTTATCTTAGGTTATTAGAACTTGGTGAGTGTGCCGTTCTTGTTTTCTAAAAGAGATATGCATCTACTCGGTAAAAGTCAATGTTAATCTTGTATCATTGTGTCTTTCATGCGTCCATTCATACATGGTTGTACATTTCATCATCATCTTCCATCTCTTGTGCATGCATGATTCTTATACTATGCATATGCATGCAATAGGTGTTCCGGAGGGAGTCACGCTTCTGGAATTCGAGCCAGTACATCCGGAGGAGCAGCAGCAAGCTCAGGAGCCGGAGGTGCAGACACCCGAAGAAGGAGCCAGCGAAGAAGTTCTTGAGTGCCCCGATCACCAACCTTCCTCTTTTCTGAAAGGCAAGCCCGGGAGCATTCTAAGTCTCCCATGTTTTTACAAATATCTTGAGTATCTTTTATTGTTGATGATGCATTAAGTATAGGAATTGGTTGGAACCAATTGTTGCATTATATCCTTACCTTGTCCAGATAAAATCCTATGAATCCTAATTAAGTGTAGGATCGAATGATGCTTAGCTATGCTTAGACCGGTAGAAGTCGGGTGATTTCCTATCACCTGCGAGATGTAGGATGAGCTCTGGTCACGGTTGGCTATAATTGCTATCATGAAAAAGAACCATGTGTTAATATTGAAAAGAGACCGGACGGGATGACGGTAGTGCAGCAACAAGGCATGGAGGTCTTGGGTGTGAATCTATCCCCGTTTGTGTCGTTTAAGGACCGATTCGCTGTACGTCCTCATGTCATGTTGAACGCCTGCCTATCACTTAGTTGGTCGGATAACTCGTTCCGACCGCGAAGCCGAGTAGCTCAACTCAGGCCAGAAGATCGAGAAGTGAAAGTGCGCACCCTGGCGGTAGTAAGGATGTGCGGGGAGCTATTGGCGTAAGTCTGAGGTGAGATTGACCAACTGGCAGAGTGGACTCCCTGAGGGTGCGGCGCTGCTCGGAGCCACGATTCCTGAGATGTACCAAAGGTGACCTAAGGCTGCCTTCGCGCGGTATGCCTGGGTTTGTGTTAGGAATACCCCTCCAGCTAGATAGGAATCGATTCGAATTGCCGTCTCTCCCGAATAGTGAGAACTTGACTGAGCAGCGGCAACGTAGATTCACTAAATGTAAAGATATGGTTAAATGATGATGATCATGAGGATGATGATAATGATGAGCCATGAAATACCTGATATGGTTATTATTGTTTGCAACTAAATTAAATGATTGATTAGTACAGGTGCTAATATAGATGGTAGGAAATGGCTAAAAGTCACTGCTAGTACAGGTGAATAATGCTAATGGTTACTCAAGCTTTTATGCAAAAAGGTTGTCCAGCAAGATCCACTGATAAAGCCTTGCATACTCCTTGGTGTCATTTATTTTTGGTTTATGACGGGTAAGTCTAGCTGAGTACATTCTCGTACTCAGGGTTTATTTCCCCCTTGTTGCAGATGACGTGCTCTATAACGGCTACTGCAAGTATTGTCTCCACCCTGCTGGGGATGAAGACTAGATCATGGGCATGATCATCTATGTTATCTTATCTTACTGCTTTTGCTGGATATGACTATGGTGCTGGCTTGTATTTGAACTAAGTGTGTGTGATGGTCTCAAACTACTTTGCTTCCACTATTTGTGAACTCGTTTTGTAATAACTATGTGTACTCTGATGTATGAGGTACTTGCAAACTACTTGTGAAATGGATGTAACATGTGGCTTGTTATGTTGAATTACTGTGATCTTGGTTGTATGCAAGTTGGTTTGAAATCCTTCATTGTTTCAGTTGACTACCGAGTTTATATGGGTTCAAGTATGACGGTTTGATCACTCCGGTGATTGCTTTCGTACTTGTGCTCTTATAAATTGGTCGGTTCTGTTACACGTTTTGTCTGAGTGCCTTGATCAGGTGACCCTGGTTATGAACGACCTTCTTCCTGAACTCCTCTAGCTCCTGGGTCATGGTCTTGTTTCGAGATTGGATTTTTAGCATATCAATCCCCTTGGACCTCTCTCTGTCTCCTCTGCGGTGGAACTCGGCCTTCTTATCGTCCAACTCTCTCTACAACTCCAAGACCTTGTTGTCAAGGTAGCAGTTCCTGTTGCCTAGGTCGGCTGCTTTGTCCTGTAAGTCAGTGACCTCGGCTCTGTGGACTTCTTCATGACGGTTGAGTTCGTCCTGTAGCTTGGCAACTGTCTCGAGCAGACTAGCTCGCTCCTGTGCTCCCTACGCGTCTCGCTCCTTGTACTCCCACAGAAGGGCCTGGTCCTGACGTCTCTTCTGCTCAAGCTGGGTCACGTACCTGTCCTGCTCTAGTAGGTGGATAGCTGAGACGTGAAGGCATCTGTCCTCCTCTGCAAAGATAACTCTGCCGGCTGCAAAACTCTGCTCACTAGGGGTAAGGCTGAGGTCGAGGGCCTGGGGAAGTAGACGGAACTCTGTCATCTTCAGGTGCTCGTAGTGGTCCCTCATCACTCTGCGAAGTGCCTTATGTGAGACAGCTCGCAGTCCCTCCTCAACTGTGTCCTCTATAGTCAACTCGGTGAAAGCTGGGACAGACGGTAAGGTAGTGCTAGCTGGGAACTCGACTGAGGTGACAACCGGTCCTTCGATTCCTCCTTCCTGAGCTGTCTTCCCGGTGCAGGTGACCTTGACCAGCTCGTCAGGGACTCCTAACGTGACAAAAACTCGGCAAAGGGACTGTGCAAAACCCCCGAGCTCACGTAGGTCGAAGGTAAGCTTGACGTGGTCCAGAGGTAGCGGTCCTCGAGGCGGCCAGTCGATGTTCGTTGCCATCTGCATGTTTCAAGGAATAGGTGTTAGCAGGTCAATAATAGATAAGCCTTGCATAGAAGTAAATGCAGGGTCGGTATATAACCGAAAGAAGGGCTGTTCACGTCCTATTCTATCGTCCAATTCTGAGGGTTTCATCCTAGGGTCAAGTATGCCTCTGATACCAACTGAAGCGACCTGATTTTCGCGAAGGGAAATCCACAGAGTCGAAGTGTAATAAGACCGTTGTAGATCATATTACCCAAATTCCAGTCGAATATCACATCCATACAACAATAATATCATAGTACAAATAGTGCGGAATTACATAAATTATTACATCGCCGCATTGGCGGAATCAAAAGTAGCATTCAATCAGAACAGCTTGATGATAAGATCGCCAAACTCGAGCGTAGGAACGAACCCCTCAACCGTCAAACTCCTCGGAGCTATACTCCTCAGCAGAACCTGTGTGCCAAAATTTATCAGTACGATTTGTACTGGCCACTCCCACCCTATGAGCATTGCTTTGTGGAAATTGGATGCAAGTTGGTGTGGGGGGTATACCCCCGGGTACCACAAGATGGTACATGGGCCGCACCATCCGAGGTGGCCCGGCCCGTAAGATCAAGGCGTGCACATCAAGATTACAAGTTGTACTAGATATTGTAATAGTACCAAATTGGATACTTTACTTGTAACCTTGTCTCTTCGGAGTATATAAGGAGAGACAAGGGTCCCCTAGAGGACAGGTTAATCTGTATACATCTCAATACAATACACCAAAGACATAGGACATAGGGTATTACGTCGACTAGATGGCCCGAACCTGTCTAAATTGTTGTCTCTACGCCTTGTGTCACCATCTGGTTCCTAATTACACGCACCGTCTACCGACAATCTACCACCACGGGCACCCCCCTCGGTGGACTGCCGACCATATTTCGTCGACAGTGGCACACTAGGTAGGGGGTGTGCATGCTGATCCATGGTGAACTAGATGGCAGACCTCGATTCCACCGTACGGCGATAACTCGGCGACGGAATCAGTCTACTACGGCTACAACTCAGCGACCTCCGTTGCATACCGACGTCCATCTGATCCTCTCCTCGGCTGAACTACATGGCGGCACTTCGTCGAGATCCCATCGGGCTCACGACGGGCACGCAGGGCTCCAGTATGCCCGTGATCTACAACAACATGCATGGCTTCGAGATCCGATTCCAAGAGATCGATACAGATATGTTTGCTGGCCAGGCCCGTGATCTACAGCAACATGCATGGCTTCGGGATTCGATTCCAAGAGATCGACACGGATACATTGGCTAGCCAGGCCCGTGATCTACAGCAACATGCAAGGCTAACTTGCACGTACGGGCGTATGCACATATACAGCATATGCATATACAAAGGATGCAAGCCAATGACAAACAAGCAAGCTAGATCATCATGCAAGCCGCACATACTTCCGTGTATACATGCATCTACGCTCGATGTTCTCACGAACAGTTTCGGCAAGCTAGATCATCATCCAGTCGCCGAGATCCAATCAAGACGTACGGCCTACAGCCGCATACATGCAACCTCATCATCGGCGTCTTCTCCGACTTCACCGACCCGCCGAGGACTCGACGACGCAACTACGTGGCGTTTGCACTCCGAGCCGCATCCACACGGGAGTTCTACTCCAATTCGAATCAAACACAACAGAGATCTCCATGGAAGCAAATCTGCATGCATGCAAGCAAATAAGGAAGAAGTATGTGTACATGTACGTGTAGGCCAACTACATATCGCTGCGGCACTTGCATGTGCACACGCACATATGACATCAAGCACACTTCGACCATGTGGCTACGCCGAGCTCCGACCACGTCGACCACAGACCACGTCGACCACGTCTCGAGCGGCTCCGCCGACCTCCGACCACCAAACCACGTCGACCACGTCCCGAGCGGCTCTGCCGAGCACCGACCACGTCGACCACCAGACCACGTCGCAATGATGATCGCCGTGAAGAACGGCGCTATGACAACCGCGACCATCGTCGTGACGACAAGTCGGAAAGCTCGAGGACCGGACAACTTCATCGCCACCGACCAGATTTCTATCCAAAGATAAGTACACTTCTAATATTTATATTTAATACAATTTTCATTACGACGTTTCTCCACAGCGTCCTCGTCATAATTATTCTTCAAATAACGTTTGTCCATGTATACCATCTTAAAGATAACATACAACTATACTTAATGCAAATCCTCGACCAGTCATGTTGACGCTTGATGCCTCCAGAGATAGCCCTGTCTCCGGCTCCTCCCTACACGTGCACGAGCGTCTGCCCTCTGCGTTATGGGTGGTCAGCAGCGGCTCCTTAGCGACGCTTTGTTCTTCCTACACGTGCACGGGCTCCGCGCCCCGCGTTATGGTTAACAGGCTAGCTAGGGCTGGAGACTCAGCTATATACTCAACGGTGGTCGGACGGTTTATATTAAGTATAAACACAAACTTCATATTAATACTGATGTTTACAAAGCACCAACTGCTTTATCACATCATGCTCATTTGCAAATGACTACTGAGCGTCATACGCTATTTCTTCACCGCTGATTTTTCTCCATAATTTATTATTTTGTACATCATGTACTACCATTCTACATATTTATATTGTAGGAATTTTGAGCTATGCTCGGGGACTTCGTCGCTTGCTCCTCGACTTGTGCTCGGGGACTGCCTCGACCACTCTCCGACCATGGATCGGGGACTTCATCGCTCGCTCCTCGACCTACGCTCGGGGACTGCCTCGACCACTCTCCGACCATAGTTCGGGGACTTCGTCGCTCGCTCCTCGACCTGTCCTCGAGGACTGCCTCGACCACTGTACGACCATGGCTCGGGGACTTCGTCGCTCGCTCCTCGACCTACGCACGGGGATTGCCTTGATCACTCTCCGACCACAGCTCGGGGACTTCGTCGCTCGCTCCACGACCTGTGCTCGAGGACTGCCTCGACCACTCTCTGACCACAGCTCGGGGACTTCGTCGCTCGCTCCTCGACCTATGCTCGGGACCGCCTCGACCACTCTCCCACCACGGCTCGTGGACTTTGCGCGTCTCGACTACATGCGATCGCAACTCGCATACAGTTGGGATATTTTTTCTCACTTAGACCTGCTACAAGGCTCATACCTCGCCTTCCAGCAAGCTCGGGGACTACATTGGTACGATGCACCTGCCGGTGCATCTCATATCACCTGTATGACAATCAGATTCTCAACTTAACTGGGAATTTTTTTTAGACCCCGGCACCACGTGCCTCACGCCACCTACTACCGTGCTCGGGGGGACTAAGTGGGCACACTTCACCTTGCGGTGAATGTGCTTGTTTTTCACCACTACGCCTCGACGATCAACGACGCTTACGCTTCAAGACACACTTACATTTCTTTTCGTAAATACAAGTGGGCACACTTCACCATGGATCTGCGCCTTGTGTCACCATCTCGGTTCCTGACATACGCACCGCCTCACCGACAATCTACCACCACGGGCACCCCCCTCGGTGGACCGCCAACCATATTTCGTCGACAAAGTGGCACGCCGTAGGGGTGTGCTACTGATCCATGGTGAACCGGATGGCATACCTAAAGACCAATGTCATTGTGGCAACCCATCTTGCTGCAACGGCCTCCTTCAACAACATCTACGATGAATTGGCGGTGGCATTCAACATCATAAGCGGCAGCCACGTCAAATCTATCTACAACGGCGACGAAAGAAGACTATTTAGGATCGACGTTCCCACCAGGATCAACCTTCACCGTCGTTTCTAGCACTCGATGTCCCGCCGTTAGCCGAAAATCCATCATCAAGAACGAGAACATGAAGACGTAAATAGATCGGACAACATGCAGCAACATTTAAGCCGATCAGAACTTGGATTCTTGCATGTACATGTATCTGCATGCATGTGTCGCTCAGGTACAGGAAGATGCATGCATTACGTCAAGATCCGACGTACGGCAAGGAGTACAAATCCATCTATAGTAGCGGCAACAATTCTCGAAGATCAAGACCTCGACGTCATCGTGGCTCCGACGCAATCAACAGAGGGGGCTACGAATCAATCTATAGAGGATATAGCTATGCGGTCTCATGTCCGTCTATAAAGCTTGCAACGTCCGTACAGCCATATACAAGCTAATTAATTATTGAGGCTTGCATGCGTGCATACATGAAAGACGCACGGTGACAACCTGGAAGACTGCTCGGCAACTGCTTGGGTTGATCAAGAACCTACCGGGAAGCAGTTTCGGCTACCCAGCCACTTCGACCACGGACCACGTCAACCACGTCCCGAGCAGCTTTGCCGAGCTCTGACCACGTCGACCACCAGACCACGTCGACCATGTCCCGAACAGCTCTGTCGAGCTCCGACCACATCGACCACCAGACCACGTCCAGAGCGGCTCCGCCGACCTCTGACCACCAGACCACGTCGACCACGTCCTGAGCGGCTCCTCCGAGCTCCGACCACGTCGACCACCAGACCACGTCGCAATGATGATCGCCGCGAAGAACGGCGCAACGACAACCGCGACCACCGTCATGACGACAGGCCGGAAAGCTCGAGGACCGGACAACTTCATCACCGCCGACCAGATTTCTATCCAAAGATAAGTACACTTCTAATATTTATATTTAATACAATTTTCATTACGACGTTTCTCCACAGCGTCCTCGTCATAATTATTCTTCAAATAACGTTTGTCCATGTATACCATCTTAAAGATAACATACAACTATACTTAATGCAAATCCTCGACCAATCATGTTGACACTAGATGTCTCTAGAAAAAGCCCTGTCTCTGGCTCCTCCCTACACGTGCACGAGCGTCTGCCCTCTGTGTTATGGGTGGTCGGCAGCGGCTCCTTAGCGACGCTTTGTTCTTCCTACACGTGCACGGGCTCCGCGCCCCATGTTATGGTTAACGGGCTAGCTAGGGCTGGAGACTCAGCTATATACTAACTGGTCGGGCAGTTTATATTAAGTATAAACACAAACTTCACTTTAACACTGATGTTTACAAAGCACCAACTGCTTTATCACATCATGCTCATTTGCAAATGACTACTGAGCGTTGTTTCTTCACCGCTGATTTTTTCTCCATAATTTATTATTTTGTACATCATGTACTACCACTCTACATATTTATATTGCAGGAATTTTGAGCTATGCTCGGGGACTTCGTCGCTCGCTCCTCGACCTGTGCTCGGGGACTGCCTTGACCACTCTTCGACCACGGCTCGGGGACTGCCTCGACCACTCTCCGACCACGGCTCAGGGACTTCGTCGCTCGCTTCTCACGCATGGGGATTGCCTCGATCACTCTCCGACCACAGCTCTGGGACTTCGTCGCTCGCTCCTTGACTTGTGCTCGGGATCGCCTCGACCACTCTCCGACCACGGCTCGGGGACTTCGTCGCCGCTTCTCGACATGTGCTCGGGACCGCCTCGACCACTTTCCGACCACGGCTCGGGACTTCTTCGTCGCTTGCTCCTCGACACAGCTCGGGGACCTGCCGACCACTCTCCGACCACGGCTCGGGACTTTGCGTCTCGACTACATGTGACCGGCGACTCGTGATATAGCTGGGATATTTTTCTCACTTAGACCTTGCTACAAGGCTCATACCTCGCCTTCCAAAGAAGCTCGGGACTACATCGGTACGATGCACTGCCGTGCATCTTGTATCGCTTGTACGACGATTCGCTTTCAATTTAACTGGGAATTCTTTTTAGACCCTGGCACCACGTGCCTACGTCACCTACTACCAGGCTCGGGGACTAAGTGGGCACACTTCACCTTGCGGTGAATGTGTTTGTTTTTCGACCCCTATGCCTCTGATGATCAAGGACGCTACGCTTCAAGACGCACTTATATTTCTTTTCAGAAATACATGTGGGCACACTTCATAGGACGGAAATCTTTTTATTTCTTCTTAAGAGCACCATACATTCTTTGGACAACCTACTTCTCCGGCGACAACGGTGGTCGGAGATGTCAAGAACTCAAGCCTCACTGTTCAAAGAAGGTTAGAATGGCGTGTCGCATCAGAATACATGGCGCTCGGGGACTAGCTGTGGGGGGTATACCCCCGGGTACCACAAGATGGTACATGGGCCACACCATCCGAGGTGGCCCGGCCCATAAGATCAAGGCGTGCACATCAAGATTACAAGTTGTACTAGATATTGTAATAGTACCAAATTGGATACTTTACTTGTAACCTTGTCTCTTCGGAGTATATAAGGAGAGACAAGGGTTCCCTAGAGGACAGGTTAATCTGTATACATCTCAATACAATACACCAAAGACACAGGACGTAGGGTATTACGTCGACCAGACGGCCCGAACCTGTCTAAATCGTTGTCTCTGCGCCTTGTGTCACCATCTGGTTCCTGATTACACGCACCGTCTACCGACAATCTACCACCACGGGCACCCGCCTCGGTGGACTGCCGACCATATTTCGTCGATAGTTGGATATAATCAAAAGGGACCTATAGGGCTGAGGTTTCCTATGTATTAGCATATCAAGTACATAATAATAGTTGGTCCAGTTTTAACACCATTCCCACACCCATTCCACCCTATTCCCATTCTAGAGCCAGGTTTCGATCCTGGGATCGATACACCACCATCTCCACATCATCACCACATTATCACACCCATACCATCGCCACGATCGACAGCCAACTCACTCTCGGCATTGTCTCAAGGCCCATAGCCCCAGCTACGTCCAACACTCACTCCTGTGGGGAGAAGAGAAGGACTCATCTCACTATCTAGTTTAAGCGAAACCCAAGAAAGGTCCATAGCAGACAAGTGGGCATATGTATCGATCGATCAACCATACACTGTGCGTAGGTTTTACATAACCACAAGATCCGCCTTCCTTCCCCGACCATCGTCCCATCGGGCTGATTCCGCCGCTTGCTAGCCTAGGATAATGCCACTCTACCATTCACTCTGGTACACCCCAAGTCTAGTCTAGGGTAGCTGAAACTGTGAGTCATGAGCCGGGTCCACAAGGTCTCCATGAAGTCTTAGAAGGGTGTGGGGGAAATCCTCCGCGCCTGCACTCCTCCCTCACACCGTCTCGCTATCAACCTAGCATGTGGCAGTGGCAATATCCTACCAAGTAGTCTCGCCGTCCCGCACCATATAGGGCGCGAGTGGTACGTAAGGCTTCCCCTGAATCTGAGTACTAGTAAGTCCTTAGGGATGACCAAGCCGAATGTCTTCATCGTGGTTTCTATTTACCGTGCCACCACAGCACCCCCCACCCCAGGCTCCTTCCATCATAGGATCACACCTGTGGCCACCTCATATACCATTTACCCACCATAGGTATCCATTCCAGGGGTGCCTGTAGCACACCACAGCAAGACTTGCCCTAGGCTCGTCAGATACTCCAACTTGGTCGACACAACCCTCACCTCTCCACGCACCCAAGTCACACATGCAACACTCTCCCATAGTCCGAGATAACTCCGGCCACCACGCATCAATGTAGTGCAAGCGTAGTAGAAGTAATAAACAATGAAATATAGTAGCAAGCGTGTGACTAGCCTAACAAAGCCAGGTGAGCAGGGTAGGTTAAGGTTGCGTCAAGGTAAAGGCCATCAAGAAAGCATACTACCATGCAAGTCCTATCATAGTGTGATTATAACAATAAAGTAAAGCACTAACATTTCTATTTTAGCCATGCGTAATAGGTGCTACGAGATTGGGTGGGATGTGGCACCTTCAAGTAGTCGTCTCCTGCTCTCCTCACGGTACTCACGATCCTCGTCCGTCTGGTTCTCCTCCGAGTCCGCAAACGATCGCATTATAGTCGCGTTAGCGACGACGCTATAGAATAGCACAAAGATGCAATGAAAATTCAAAAGAGCCAAATGCACTCAAACATAGGTTCATTGCGTAGAGCTTGATTTTAGATGAATTTTGGTCCTGGTTTCGTATTTTTCTGAGGTCACATGAATTAGTTATGAATTTCCAAAGATTAAATCCATTTCTAAAAATAAAAAAGGCTGAATTAATCTCGGTCGACACGTGTCACGCTGTGGATCTGGTCCACGTGGCATGCTGATGTCAGATGACATCATCATCTCGGTTCCGAGCGACAGGTGGGGTCCAAATTTGACGTCGATATGACGTCATCAACGCCATCAATTCCGGCTGTGGGGTCCAGGGGCTCTTGGGTCACTGACATGTGGGTCCGATCAAAGTCAACGTCAAGTCAATGGTGAGTCAACAACATCGCCGGTCGTGGTCACCGACGTGTGGGGCCAAGGCTCGCTGGCGTCGGCGAAATGATGTCATCGTGGACGCCGCATGACGTCGCCTTCGGCCATGTTGCTAATGGAAGGTGGGTCCCGCGTGATGTCATCACGACGTCACCCACCGACATGTGGGTCCTGAGTCTTTGTGACACTGTCATGTGGGGCTAGGTCAACTGTCAACGTTGACCGGTCAACGGTCAACTCTGACCGGTCAACGGTCAACTCTGACCGGGTCTCAAACGGGCTCTGGCGGGCTCGGGTTGGGCCGGTCTAGGCCGGGCCGGCCCGGTCATGTGGCAAGCTGTGGCGCTGCCACGTCTCGGCCTTGGGCCTTTACTGGGCTTCGTTTCCAGGTTGTGGGCGTGAGCGTGGCTCACGGTGGACCAAGAGGCGCTGGTCTATGGACCTAAGGCAGGGTGCACGGTGGACCAAGTCTACCTCTCTTTCCTCGGGCATGGTCTACGAGCACCGGGTTCATGCGCGGGTGGTCAGCGAGGAAGAATCCTCTGTTTCCTCCCCGGCGTGCTACCACCGGTGATGTGCTCTCCGGCGAGCTCCTGCAACGGCTCAGGCATCCACTTGTGGTGGGGAAAAGCCTTCCCGTGCCATGGCGACTGCAACGGTGGGGTCGGGGCGACGGATAGGGCTTCCTAGGTCACTGGCCACGGCGAACGACAGCTCGAGCACAACCGGCGTGCGGGGGTGGCGCGGGTGCAGCGGCATAGGCCGGGTCTATGGTGCGCGTGAGCGTCATGATGCTCCAGCGGGCATGTCGGGCGGGTCGAAGGGTCTTCTGGAGCCCTCAGTGGCTTTGGCCACAGTGGCGGCTTGATTCGGCCATGGCGGAGGTCTGGTGGTGGTCTGGTGCTCGTGACCAAGGCACTGCGGCCGGCTATCGATGACTCGGTCTACGTGGCTGTTCTCTAGACGTCATGGGGGTGCTACGACTACGTCCTAGTCCAGCGAGGCGGCCGGGTGCGCGAGTGGGGGTGCACGGCATGACGGCGCATCGTGAGCGCGGCGTGCACGTGCTCTGCTACGGCGTCCAAGGGCTCGGAGGTGGTCGTGGGTGTGCGCATGAGTGTGCTGTGCTTGTGTACCCAGAGGTCGGAGATGTCCTTGGCCTACGCGCTCACGGTATGGAGCGCCATGGCCGGTGTAGCAAAGTCCGGCGGCAAGCAGGGGAGAGTCGGGCGCTCACCATAGGTGCCGACGGTGAATGGATGGCGGTGCAGTGGCGGGTCGTGGCCATGTAGCTCCGGAAGCAGTGCAGTGCAGTGCCGAACCGCGTCAGTGATGAAATCGACAGCGTCGTCTTCGGCTCCGATGACTTCGGCAGCACACGGGTGGCTCCGATCCTCCTCTTCCTTGCTCCTCACTCGTTCCCTCTTCTTCCTCTATCCTCTCTAGCTCGGGTGTTCTATGGATGGCCACAAGGTGGCGGCGGGGCGACGGAAGGGCGCTAGGGCAACCGAGGCTGGGCTTTGATAGCCGAGCTCGGCCGTGGAGCTCGGTGAATGGCGGATGGGGATCAAGGGCGATCGGAGGCGCATGCTTGCATCTAACGGCGCACGCGTGGTTGCGTGGGAGCGGCACCAAGGGGACAAGGCCGTGCCATTGCTGTCGGCCTCCAGTCGTGCGGCGGTTGAGGCGTGGGGGGAAGACGACACTGTGGCGGGGTGCGGCTGACATGCGGGGCCAAGTGGCAGCGGCAGCAAGGGAAAGCAGGGAGGCGCGTGGGCGTGGGCGATGCGCACTGGGCTGCTTGCTGGGCTAGCCACGCGAGTTGGGCCGGCCTGCTACTGCACGCTGGTGGGGCTACTTGCTGGGCTGCTGCGCGCTGGCGGGCCGAGAAGCTTCTTCTTCTTTTCTTTTTCCTTTTTCTGTTTTCTTTTTCTTCTCCTTTGGTTGAATTCATATTTGGTTTGAAATTCGAATTCCAAATTGGTGCACCATATTCATTGGGGTTTTAGATATGAGGCCCACCACATTCTTTTATATATATTAGGAATTTATTTAGCTATTTTGTATAACAACATAGGTGTAGTTGGTTATATATAAAAATAGAATTAGTTTTCTCTTTTTACACATTTATCCTTTGGTTTGAATAATAATTACTTTATGGTGTGTTTCTTTAATGGAGTTTTTAGGCATTACATAAAACAGATGAAAATCCAAATCACCATTTTAGTTAACAATGTATGCAACACTTTGTTTGTTGGAAATTAAATAAACATAACTAACAGATGGCATGCCATGCTTATGTGTTGACTTGGGTTGGGGTTAGACCTAATGCATCTCTTAGGTTGGGTTTCTATACATGACACTCATCATCACATGGGAGTTTTGAGAAAAATTTTGTAGTTGGTATTTTTGGTGTATGGATTTTTGGGTTGTTACAGAAGAGGTCTTAGAACCAGCTGTACCTGCTTGACTTGAAGGTGGAGTAGCCCATCTGCTTCGCTGCACAGCACACGGAAGAGCCGTGGCTGTGGCATGCCCGGTTCGGTCATCTCCGCTTCGACGCACTCGGTCAGCTGGAGAAGATGGTCTGAGGGCTGCCCCACATCAAGCACGTAGGCAAGCTGTGTGACAGTTGCCTAGTCGGGAAGCAGAGGAGGCTACCGTTCCCAAAGGCGGCCAAGTATCATGTAGCGAACGCTCTCAAGCTCATCCACGGCGATCTCTGCGGGCCATCACGCCAGCCACAAATGGTGATCGGCGGTACTTCCTCCTGCTCGTGGATGATTACAGTCGCTATATGTGGCTGCAACTCCTGACGAGCAAGGACAAGGCGGTGGAGGCGATCAAGAAGTTTAAGGTGCGCGCAGAGGTGGAGAGCGGCAAGAAGCTACGCGTGCTGTGGACTGATCGCGGCGGCGAATTCACTTCAGTGGACTTCACTGCGTACCGCGTGGATCAGGGTGTGGTGTGACACCACACTATGCCGTACTTGCCACAATAGAATGGCATGGTGGAGCGGCGAACCAGATAGTAGTCAGCATGGCTCGATCCATGATGAAGGCCAAAAGCATGCCGACAAAGTTCTGGGGAGAGGCGGTGACCACGGTGGTGTTCATCCTCAACCGTGCGCCCACCAGGGACCTGAAGGGGAAGACGTTGTTCGAGGCTTGGCACGGACACAAGCCAAATGTGTCCTTCCTCATGACATTTGGCTGCATCGTCCATGTGAAGAACACCAAGCCTCACCTCGGCAAGCTGGAAGACAGGAGCACGGCGATGGTACTCCTGGGCTACAAGGAGGGCACCAAGGCGTATTGGCTCTATGATCCCAAGAGAGGCAAGGTGGTCATCTCTAGGGATGTGGTGTTCGATGAGATAGCGGCCCAGGACTAGGAGGGTCCGGCATGGGGAAGCCGGGCGGTTTGAGCAAAGACCTTCGTTGTCGAACACTTAGTCATCTATGGTGGTGGAGACACTAGAGAAGAGGTGTCGACCACCATAGGAGTGGTGCCGAGCGGTCCAGTAGCAATGCTGACCACTCCAGAGGGGGTGCCGAGCACTTCAGCAGCAGTGTCGAGTGCTCTAGCAGTGGAGCCGACCACTCTAGGAGTGGTGCCAACCACTCCAAAGAAGGATCCGACCACTCGGCAAGTGGTGCCGAAAGCGGTCCAAAGAGCTGATGTCGACCCCTCCGGTAGAACAAGGAGGCCGGGGACCACCGATCGAGTTCACCTCCCCTCTAAGCAACATCAGCGAGTTTGTGGATGCCTTCCACGATGGCGAGGAGGTGCGGTTCCATAGGCTGGACAACATCACCAGAAATGCAGGGGCCATAGGCTTGGCGAGTCAGCTGCTTTATGATCCAGAGCTGCTCCTTGTTAGTGCCGAGGAGCCACCAATGTTTGTAGTTGCTGAATGCGACTCCAATTGGTGATGGGCCATGTTGGAAGAGATGAAGGCCATCGAGGACAATGGCCCATGGGAGCTGGTAGATCCACCGGTGGGCTGCAGGCCGATCGGCTTGAAGTGGGTCTACAAGGTGAAGCGGGACGAGCGCGGCGCCATTATCAAGTATAAGGCTCGGCTCGTCGCCCGTGGCTTCGTGCAGCGTGAGGGCAACGACTTTGAGAAAGTCTTTGCTCCGGTGGCACGAATGAAGTCCATTCGCTTGCTATTGGTCATGGCAGCAGCAAAGGATTGGTGCGTCCACCACCTCGACATCAAGTCTGCATTCCTCAACAGCGAGCTCCGGGCTTCACCGTCAAGGGCGCTGAGCACAAGGTGCTCAAGCTACGCTAGGCGCTCTATGGGCTATGGCAGGCCCCTCGGGCATGGAACGCCAAGCTCGATGCCACCTTGGACGAGCTTGGGTTCACTCGCTGCGCTACAGAGCACACGCTCTACACACGGCGACAGGGGAAGGAGGAGCTCATCGTCGGTGTGTACGTGGATGACTTAATCATCACCGGAGCATGAGCAGAGGATATCGATGGTTTCAAGCACGAGATGGCGGTTCATTTCAAGATGAGCAATCTCGGTGCGCTCTCCTACTACCTCAGCATCGAGGTGAGCTAGGGTAAGCAGAGCATCTCCCTGGGTCAGCGCGTCTACGTGGAGAAGCTGCTGGAGCACGGCAGCATGGCGGAGTGCAGGCCGCGCGTGACTCCGATGGAGGAGCGACTGAAGCTGAGCAAGCACAGCACTGCTACGAAGGTGGACACGATGCGCTACTGGAGCATCGTCGGTGGGCTACGCTACCTCACTCATACCCAACCGGACATTGCGTTCACGGTTGGGTATGTCAGCTGTTTCATGGAGGACCCACGCGAAGATCACTGGTCGGCAGTGAAAAGGTTGTTGCGCTACGTCAAGGGGACGCTCGATCAAGCGATCATCTTCCCCAAGAGTGGCGGCAAGGGTGGGTTGCGGCTCACGGTCTTCAGTGAGGCACCCCCTAAGATAAAGGAAGGTGAGCTGGATCTCACTGTCTTCAACGATGTGGACATGGCGGGCAACATTGATGGGCGATGGAGCACCTCCGGCGTGCTCGTCTTCTTTGGAGCGACCCCCATTGCTTGGCAGATGCTGAAGCAAAAGATCGTGGCGTTGTCAACATGTGAGGCGGAGTACGTCACAACGGCCATGGTGGCGTGCCAGGCTGTCTGGCTACGCTGGATGCTGGGCGAGCTGACCGCGCGAGGAATCTCACCCGCTAGCTCTAATGGTGGACAACCAGCCTGCCATCGCCCTTGCCAAGAATCCTATCCTCCATGAAAAGAGCAAGCACATTGAAATCAAGTTCCACTTCCTTCGGGACTACATCGATGGAGGGCATATCGTCATCGAGTTTGTTGAGACCGATAGACAGCTCGCTGACATCCTCACCAAGTCACTTGGGTGCCTACGGTTCATGGAGCTGAGGAAGATGATTGGCATGGATGAGGTCAAGGCATCGGGTTAGCAGCAGGATTAGGGGAAGAATTGTAAGACATAATCTGCTGCTCCCGTTTCTCCATTGTTGGAGAATGGTTGGCTTGGCTAACCACTCCCTGTTGGGAGTTGGAGACTGATTGGCTCTACCGACCAGCTCCCATAGCTGTAGCAGTAAGGCAGTAAGCCATAGTAGTAGTGGTTTACTTCAACCATGTAGAGTGGAGATGGCTGAGCTAAGCTTTGTACCTTAGGAGTAGGTAGTTGGTGTACCCTTGTACCTTAGGAGTAGGTAGTTGTTGTACTATGTACCTTAGGAGTAGGTAGTTGGTGCACTCTTGTAATTTGGTAGTCGCGGTGGCCGGGGCGGAGCTCGCTCGTGTGGGGGTGGGGTGGGCCAGTCGTGGCGGCGTCCACGCTACTGGTGTCGAAGACGGCACGCGCGTCTGCAGCGTGGGACAGGGCATACGCAGTGGCTGTCACAATGCCGGCACCGGGGATGACCCGTGCGACCATGGGGCAGGGCGGGGCGCTCGGGGCAGTGCCCATGTGGCCACAGGGCAGGGCGAGGAGCTCGTGGCATCCACACATTCACGGCGTGGGGCAAGGCGTACACGGCGGCGACCGCGACGCCGGCACCGGGGATGGCCCGCGCGGCCACGGGGCAAGTCCGGTCGCTCGCATCCATGGAGGAACATGACAGGAGCAGCGTGTGGAAGTTGAGCAAGATGTCGGCCACTGCGCCCACAGCTCCTCCCATCGGCCAGCCGTTCCAAGCTCCTGCATGCCTACTCCCACCATGACCTGCTGCCCGTTCAGCCATCCCATGTGCGTGGTCGTCGACCGGCACCACCACTCCAAGGATGGAGCGCACGTGTCAAGAGGACGCCGGCGAAGGCGGCATTGCACGATGGCCGGGGCCGAGCCCGCGCCCTCGCCCTCATCGACCGGGGAGCTATACACTACCTTCGTCGGATCCTTTGACGGTGATGACCACCCATTCACTGAAACGGCGTGCCACCGAGTAGTTCTAGCGATGACCTGCACCCCACACTGCCCCCCTCCCCCACCCAAGTTCAGCGAGCAATCGTAGCACGACGGGGACGGTGAGGCAGCGGCCACCAATGCTGTCTGGGACGTCGACGACAGGCGCTGCCTCTAGTCGCCCTCCTCCCATGGCGTCCATGCCATGGCGCTCGAGGAGATCATGAACCACGGCATCTTCCATGCCTTTGAGCACCTCATGCAGACCGGCGAGGTACCATACCAGGAGGCGCCAGCCTCCGCCCCACCGGTGTGGAGGTCTCCGCACGCACCCGACAAGGTGGCCGCGGTCGTCACACGCACCGTGAAGGCGCTCGGTAGGCCCCCCGTCCACCTCGTGCTGCATGACTTCGCGCTCGCGGCTGGGGCCACGTTTGTGTCGGCGAACACCGGGCCCGTCCAGAGCATGACGCTGGTCAACACCGCCGCGTCTCTGTCGGCGTTCCCGGCTATAGTCTTCAATGTGCCCATGCTAGGGAGGCTAGTGCTGCGGGTGCCGGCGCTGTTCCATGGCCTGGTGTGGCTGTCCTACGTTCGGGGGGGTTGCTGCGGGTTGCCATGCGCGGCAGCCATGGTGGCGGCAACCAGCAGGAATGGTGAACTCGACCATATCTCGACCTGCGAGCGTGGGGAGGAGGAGCGGGAGGCGGGCTTGGTGGTGACCTTGGCCTGGCCTTCAAGGGTGTGAAGTGGTGGGACGGTGGCTGCAGTGCTGCTCCACGTCTGAGTCTATGGCGCTCGGCATTAGCATCGTCTCTACAGGCCGCTGTCCTCAGAATCGCGAGCACCAGCTAGTGCGCGTGGCTCCCAGGGTGGGCGCTCAGCCATCCTTTGCCGTCGGCATGGCTTCCACTCACAGGAAATCAGCCGCGCTAGGCCCGTGGTGCGGACGGGAGCTTCTGGAGTCAGGATAAGGGCTTTGTTGTTTTTTCCTTTTCTCTTGACAAGTTGATTTTTTATTTTATTGGGCCCACGCTGTCATGTACTATTGTCTTCAATGCCTCTCTCCTCTACACTCACGTGCGTTCAGGCAAGGGTAATTTGGACTTCTCCCATCCCGGTTAGACAGCGTTATAGCTCAAAGTGAACGAAATGGCGTGGAAGGTAAGAAAGTTTAGCGACATGGCACCTAGGTACGTTCGAATTTTTTAGTGACACGTAGATCTAGACCATCTTTTATAATGGCACATAGCTAAAAGACTCCACTTCTTTCCCCTACCGCATCGCATCCTCCGCCTAAGCCTCCCCCGCACCAGCCATGTTCAGTCCCCATCCGGAGCCCCCCAACCCTGCCCAGATCAAGCAACATCTCTGCAAATCTGGTTTCCTAGTTCCTGTTCCTCTTATAATCCTTGTTTCGGCATGTCTACTTGTGGAAGGTGCCATGAACAGGGTGGATCTGTTCGTGGAGGGGCCTCCGGTGGCTAATGACAAGGCCGCCAGCGACGATCTACCCCTCGGACCTCCGGTGTCCGGTGACGGGGCTGCCGATGAGGTTCTGCCCCTCGGACCTCCGCTGGTGGCCACGAGCGAGGCTTCAGAGATGGACCTAACCCCGGAAGCGGCTGCACGTTTCAAGGAGGTGCTTGCTAACATGGATCCCATCTACCTTGAGGTCTTCATCAGCATGTATAAGATTTTGGTACCTATATTCTTCCTTCCCTAGTTTATATGTGTCGGATATCTATATCCGGGTATCCGAGCCAAAGGATTAACGAGCGTCACGTCGGCTCATCCGATGGTTAAGGACGCAACTACGGCCTCATCTATCCCACAGGGGCCGGGCCATGCCTCGTCCGACTCCGAGGATGAGGTTTTCGCCTCATCCGACCCCGAGGCGTGGGCTCCGACTCCGAGGACGAGGTTTCCACCTCGTCCGACCCCAAGGCGTGGGCTCCGACTCCTCCGACCCTAGGGCGCGGGCTCCAACTCGTCCAATCCCACGGGGAGGGCTCTGCCTCGTTCGACCCCCGAGGGTCAGATTCCGTCTCGCCCAGCCCCTAGGGCGAGATTTCCGCCTCGTCCATTCCCTAGGGATTGGATTTGCTACCGGACAAAAGCAGTGGCCGTAGGGTGGGACCCAAACCGCTTCAACCACTACGGCGTTGAGGCGCATGCCCAGGAGCACGTCTTGGGCGCATCTTGATGCGACTAGCGGTCGCATCAGGCCATGCTAGGAGACTCACTTTTGCCCACCGTGTCAACGGGTCAGCACTGTACTGCCAACTCCCTGACCACCGTCCAACATTACTCGACCGGCATCAGTTGACTGGCACTGTACCGTCAGCCCCCCGTATGGCCTCTGTCAGGGGACCCTTTGACCATTCCGTCCCCTCGGATGGGATGGAAGGCAAGAACGGCGCACGACGCCCGCACGTATGCTACAGCGACCAACAAGACCCTGGTGCGACGCCGCTGCCATGATGATCTACAGGGTCAGCGGGACCCACGCGAAGAGGAGGACGGCACACCCCCGGAAGCCTTATTTCTCTTTTTTTTTCCTCTTCCCTTCTCTCAGTCTCGAGTATCATGTTCTCTCCCCTTGGTCTATAAAAGGGAAGGCAGGGCACCGTTCATAGAGATCGATCGACCGAGCGATCGATCGATCGATAGATCGAGCAATAGAAGCATCAAGCAATCGAACCACAGAGACTTGGGAGCTCCTCTCTCTCTTGCCATTTTGTAATCCCCTACTACAAACTCAGTGCTAGTAACATGAGCAGCCCCCGAAACTGGACGTAGGGACATTTGGCCCGAACCAATATAATCATTGTGTCCTCTTAGCACACCATCCGGGTCAGATGCGCAATATTACAAATTTACTCGTTGGTGTTTACTCGAAACACCAACAATATGGCTTTACGTGTGTCATGGAGTGCATATGATAAATGCTCTTGATGTGGGAATGCTTTTGTTGTGCGATTATGAACTCCTATATAGGTTAGCTGTGACAATGACTTGTTATTTAGGTGTGGGATATGATAAACTGCTGTACAGGTTACTGCTTGTGATTCTGAACTGTAGTTTAGGTGTGGGATGTCATGAACTGCTATGTAATGGTACATGTCGTGACTAAGAATTATCCTAGCTATTGAATATTTTGTTCTTATAAATCTGTACGACATTCTTTGGTGTGTCTAGTTTAATGCGCTTTTTCCAATCATTTAACAGTACAATGCCATGCCCAATTTAATTTTGTGTATCACTAGTACAATTCCATGCCCAATTCAGTATAGAACGAAAAAGACGGTGCTGCTGCTCCTTAAGCTGCAGCTAACACTCGCTTTGTAGATGTAGGAGTAGTTCCATTCTCTGTATGCAAACTATACCGAACTTGTCAATTTGATTAATATTGGGAGAACTTTCTGTCCTAGACAAGTTTCTGAAATTATAGCAGGACCACCATAGTCAACAGTAACGACACACCATACAAAGTTACAACTTTATTTATTTATATTACAGCAGTACTAAAATGCTCATGACTTTATATTACAGCAGTACCAAAATGCTCATGACTTCGTATTACAGCAGCAGCAAAACACTCGTGACTTTATGTTACAGCACTAGCGAAATGGTCATGACTTTATATTACAGCAGCACCAAAATACTCTGAGGAATATATGGGTCATCATGTGCATGATTAGTGTCCCAAGGATGCGACCACATCCTCGTATAGTTGTCGGTCACAACTAAGGCTTTTAGGAAGCATGCCTCACGCCTGCAGCCTGTCTTTGTCGATGTGAGGAATTTTGTATTTGTTTCCTCCATCTTTCATCACCTCAACCAAACACCCTTGTAGTGTTAGGAATACCCTGTTCAAAGTATCCGGATCATAGTTATCAAACTCATTTTGGACATTTTGAATCAGCTCATCCAAGTTCCTAGAGATCCTTTCATAGGTTAAGGACTGAAGAGAAGCAAATAATCCTAGGTCTACTACATTCAAATCTGGGGAGTTTGCAGGTTGGTTGACGAGTCGTATGTCCAGCCCTGTTTGTGCTACAGCAGCAGCGAATTCTGCGTCATCTACTGGCACATGTGAAGGGGCATTATCTTGCGAATCCATATGGTTTGTCCTCTAAGTTCTCGTGGCCACCGTCGAACAATAGCTTGTAGAACTTTACCAATCAGGTACGACCTCATAGTAGTTCGACCTACCTTAATAGGCTTGGTTACTTGAGTCCCTCTCCCCCTTCTTCTTTTGGCTTGTTCCTAGAGTCAATGCAAAAAAATTAAGGATCAAAAGTGTTGGCACAAACTAATGTAAGAAACTGAAACAAGGTGATATTGTACCTTTCTAACAAATGGCCACACTCCTATCTTCCCATCAAAGATGTTACCTTCATCATCATACATAGGTTTTCCTACTGCTGACAAGAACATAACTTTGCCAATATGATTCTTATTTTGCACGGTCCTATGTGGGTCGTTCTCTCCTGGAAGCATATAATACTTCTTGTACTTTGATGTGGTGTTGAACCACTTCTCGTCCATGTGGATGATGTTTTCCATTGCACGGAACTTGGGTTCATGTGGTAGTGTCCGATCATCTAACATCTTAAGACACCATTGGAGCCTGTCTCTTTTGTTTTGTTCCGTCAATAGAGGCTTTAGTGTGCTAGAGTGACGTCGTAGTAGCCCTTCCTTGAACCAATTATGTAGAGTGCTCTTTTTGACACCAATGGCAGTAGCTAGAGATCGAATAGTGCTTCTTTTATGCAACCCAACACTAAAAAACTCAGATAGGTCTATTTGCAACCTTTTGCGACCACTTTTCTTAGGCTTCCTTTAGCCCAGCTGGTGCTGGTTTGTTGTGAGAGGAAAACACTGTATCATGGCTGATAAGCCCTGGCAGAAACCAGCAAGCGAACAGGCTGAACATCAACTGGCATTCCTTGGGCATGACATTGTTTTGCTCGCTGCCAAATGAACTGCACTTTATACCTGCTCACCTGGAATATTTGTGCTACTATGGTTGTAGCTTTCCTTGTTAGTCTTCCACGATCACTTATCTCAAGCAATGCTGCATAGATTTGTTATCGTTGAGTATCTGTCAAATTTCTAGACTGATGTGCATTGTTTTCATTTACAAGGTGATCTTCTTCAACATCCGAGTCATCCAACTCCTCTTCATCAAAGACTATGTCCACAGCGTCAGATACACACCATAGTCATGCATGTCCTCCATCATGCCTAGAAAAGAATTAAATGGTGAGTTGTGGAGCAATTGGTGCACATTTCTAAGTGTTAATTTTCTTTTAGAATTGTGGTTGAACACCAGGTAAGTAATCTACAAAAATTAGTGCTAAGTTGAAGCAAAAAGATGGCAATTGTGTATTATTTATGGTCTGTTTGGCATGGCTCAACTTCACTAGTAAAGCTGTTTTTTTGGAAAACAAATTTCATGAGCAACTTTCTAAGTGAAGTCGAAATGTTTTGGAAAAACTGTCTGCAAAACAACTTCACCAACAACTTCATACATGGATGGGAGAGAGAAATGAGGAGAGCTAGGATAACATACTTTTTCTAGCTTCATCCCAACTCATGTCTTTGTGAGAGGGGAGAAAAACAACTTTATGGGTGAAGCTATTTTAGAAATAATTGTTTGGCAATAAAATAGCTCACCACAGCTCATGAAGTCAGTCGTGAGTTGTGCCAAATAGGCCCTTAATTCAATTTTTGGTTCACATATGGCAAGTAACTAATTATTGGTATAAGCTATGAATGGTTTTTACGAGCAGGAGATAATTATCTATACAAGAAACAAAGACTTGTAATTGTAACACAGATTGTATTATGGCCGTACATATCATGTTGATCTAGGTGAAAAATATTTTATATATGGTGGACAGACATTAACCTGTTGAAAAATCTATTGTCACATGGGTATGGGTTGTACTAAATCTATAGTAGGCTGCAGCTGTAGAAGCTGATAATTTTCTCTATAGAAGAACAATAACAACAGGTCTATTCATCCATTAAAAAGGAAAAGGTTAGCTGGTCGTAAGCTTACCGTGAACTTGATGCATCTGTTGCTGCAGATCAGAAGGTTCAAAGTTTAGATCAAATTCATGTGGACCATCAAAGTTGGCACATGCAGCCTGTGGAAGCTCTTCCTCTACTCCAATTACTGCAACGAGGTGAGGCGCAATATTTAGTTCATGTTTGATTTTAGTTGTAAATAGGTAATTCGAACTAAGCTTGTTCTTATTGTTGTCTAGATTATTATTAAGAGAAAAAGAATCACTTTCATGATGTTCTTTGTGGCAGAACTGCCCAATTTAACCTAATCCCAAATGTACTTGTCAGCAATTTTACACTAAATACATAAGAGACCAAGTTAAACCCAGTAGTCTGTCGAGTACACCCCACAAGAGGACTCGAAAATCCATGTTTTCATCAGAATCATAATCATAAATAAGTGAATAAAGCTTACATCATTTATTAACTATTTCATACATCACAAGATTATAAAATTAGAGTTAAAACAGATTTCACAAAAACAGTGGAAGGAAGGTCATTGTATACAAAAATAGCGGAAGTAAACAGTTTTGGATATTGAAGCAGAAGTAGGAATATAAGAGTAAAACTTCTACAATCGTGACGATAAAGGAAGCCTCGCTGAGCCCATCAGGAGGTATCCACACATAGCAACTGTTAGTTCAAGCATCCACCTACTACCTGCAACAGGGGGAATAAAACCCTGAGTACACAATGTACTCCGCAAGACTTACCCGACTAGGTGGGAGTAGTCTCCTAACTCTCAAGGATATGCAGGGGGCTATTTGGCTAGCTATTTAATTATTTTTGCAGAGAAGCATTACTAATAGTGCACCCTGGTATTTAAGGTTTTAGCAATCACATCAAGTTTATTAGCAATTCTATGCAAGCACCTAAACTATTTACAAGCATATGGAAAGCAATCAGAATATTTTCATCATCCGGCAGAAGCCTCATCATCTCCATATTCCAGTTGTATTAACTACGATGATAGTGAAATGACAAGTAGTATCCATATCCGAGGAGGGCGGCAATTGCAATCCATGTATATCCAGCTGGGCAATCCCAAACACACGTTCGTACTTCTCTCGATAGAGCATGTACAAGGCAACCATTCCAACTATATGACCAAGGCCTGAAATGACCTGACCACCTTGGGGAACCCACCCTATGAGGCCCATCCCTCGAACCGGCAATGGGTTTCCCCTCATAAGTTTGGTCCATGGACACTCCCCTCCCAAAAACAGCCGCTAGAATGGCCAGAGAAACACTCTAGTAAACGTTTTGTGCACCTTGGTCATAAGGAAGTACTAAGCTTCACGGTCAACTATAACTAAGGCCCCTGTTATGTGTTCGGTACCTTCAAACCTATCAAATGGCCACCAACGAACGATCCTTAATCGACACAGGCGGGAAAACAGGTACCCAGAACCTGGCCCCGCGGCACCCAGCAACCATTAAAAAAATCCATTTTTCCTCTTTCCGCTCGGTCTCCAATTATTTTCCATATCCAAACCATGTGATAGCAGTAACAGTATAACCAGAACCTATTTCCCGTGAGTGACAACCCATCACTCGACTTCTACCGTAAGTCCTATAGCATGGCATACTACACGATCCTATCATACTAGTAGGACTCATAGGATAATATATTTATGCGGGTGGGTTTCAAACAACTCCTAAAACTTAATCCACACACATAGTAATATGTGCATAAAAAATATGGGTTATGCATCGGGGCTTGCCTAGGTAACTTATTAACACTAAGTTAGTTGGCTCCATCTTCGGGACGTGATCCAACCAACTCCATTTTCTGGATGTGGTCACATTACACTGGCTTCGGGTTCAACTCCATAGGCCATCAATCGATCCATCAACCATCATTGTACCTAAACGGTATGCATGAATGCAATGCATGCTTAAGTCAAACAAGCCAAGAACACTTCTACTTACTAAACACACTTTGCCTAGTCATCATGTAAAACAAGTAGCATAGACAAACATATATTAACTCTAATCTAAACACCTATCATATATATAAAACCTTAAATAATTACAACCAAGGAATAAAAAGGTGGCGCACCAAACATCTCTTTTGGACATGAAAAAGTTATGGTTGATACATCTTAACTAAACATAAGCACCGCATAAAATTCATAATTTTAGGATACGCAGATTTTTTTACTAGCAGTTAATTAAGATTTAAAGGCAATAAAAGCATGTGACATATGATAAATCTATAACACAATATCTTCTCTAACACCAAAGCCATATTATAGGTTCATTAGGCATAACAACAAAAACACTACATAGAGGACACATATTTTCTATTTTTGCATACTTTTAATTATTTTAAAACCATTAAACAAGCATATTACAAGATAAATCTATAACTCAGGAAATATGCATTCACTAGACATGAAATTTTTACTGCAGCACACACACATCAACACTAGTCTACCATAAAAATTTCACTGCATTTGGATTACTAGAACATCCTCTAATAAATAAACATAAAGACTAGATTACAATAAAACAAAAACTTTATATTAAAGCACATGATATTATAAATCTATTGCATAGATCTAGTCATGAGGAGTGCAACAAAACAAGTTTGGCATTTTTTGAAATTTTCTACAATTTATTGAAGTTTTTGCCTATTTATGCATAAAAGAAATAGATTTTTCGTCGGGGACCTGGAAGTTTTTTGAAATCAAAATAATTCCTCCCACCTTTTGTTTGTCTCTTGCATTTTTACAACATGAACCCTAAAAAAGCTTCTATTCTCACCCCGAGGTTCTTCTCTTCTTCTTCCTTACGCAAACGGAGCAGAGGAGGTGCTCGGGGTGGCCGATTTCGGCCGTGGCTTCTGCTGCCGCAAAGAGGGGCTGCTTGCACGATCACATGGCATGGCGGGCGGCTTTGCACCTATGCCTAGCCTCGCCCAGCCAACAACAGCCAGTGGCAGCCAAAGCACGCCACCGGTGGTCGCTTTCGGCTGACCATAGTAGGCGGCAGCGGCGTAGCAGGGCAAGGCAGCCGGTGAAAAAGACAAGACTGCACGGCACAGACCAGACAGCGTGCTCATCGGCCGCTCCGATCTCGAGGGCAGGCGGCTGCCTGGCTTCTATGCGCATGATGACGGTGGTGGTCCGAGCAGGGGCCGCGGAAGCTCCTGGCAATGTGGCCGCGGCGTGCGTGCATGGGGGAACAATGGGGAGCGAGGCGGAGGCGGTGGTGCGGGCAGTCGAGCGTAGGAAGTGACGGAGCGGCGGGAACGGTGGTGGCGAGCTTGAGCTCCATGGCGACCATGGTAGCTCCAACCGAGTGGAAATGAGGGAGAGAAGGAGAGGTCGAGAGAGAGAGACGCACGCAGAGAGGGAGGAAGGAGCCCGGGGCCGTGTAGAAGAAGGCAAGGCGGGGAGCAGCGCAGCGTGGGCGGGGTGCGGGCAGGGCGTGGGCGGCCATGGGCGCGAACAGGGCGTGGGCGACGACAAAACCATGTGCCTCTCTTGGACCCACTTTTTTGGCATATTTCAGCCAGATTTGTAGTCCGTGACTGTAGCAAAATATCTTCATCGCCCTTCAGTCTTCAACTCGTATTAAGGAACTATGGTCATTAGCGCAACAGATTAGCAGGTAATTAGGGCCAAAATTAGCAGTGTCAGCGAAAACACTAAGCACTTAGAAACTTTCTAAGTCTCCGAGGAAACAACATTTCATTCAAACTTTGAAGCACTAATTACTCTATGAAACAACCAAATTAGGCACAAACGAGCACTCTAACACAAAGTACAAAACTTAAACTAAGTTTTTGACACCAACATTTTTTACAATTTCCATATAAAATAATTATTTATTTATACTCTAAAAAAACTATTGAGCAATTAAAACTAGGTAAGGTTTTTGGCATTTTTAATCATTTTCTCCACTTTTTTTTCCAACATGAACCCTAATTAACTTTTGTTCGCAAACCCATTTAGAGATGTTTAAGCACAAAATCAAGGTTGGTTGACATCACACATGTTGGCTATATTCACAAAGGTGATTTAAACAAACATGTACTTATTATCACTTCATGCAAGAGTTCATCACCAAGCATAGAAAAATTTATTCATTAGATTTTATTAAGCCTTAAACTATTGTTAAACAGGCACGTAACCAGGGGTGTTACATTCTTGTTCTCCCTCAGAAGCAGCAACATTGAGATCGATGACATGCAAACCAAGGCGTTCATTGTGATGAAGATGTAGGGGTTGACCTTGGAGATGGGCTTCGTCTTCATAAAGTTGATCTTCCTGGGGATGAGCGATTTTATCTTCTTCCTCATACGCAGGTTTTCCATTGAGATCAGGTAAGAGCTCCCCATGTTGATCTTGGAGATGGGCTTCATCTTGATAAAGTTGATCTTGCTAGAGACTCATGATTTCATCTTCTTGCTCATATGCAGCAGGCTGTTCATTGAGATCAGGTAGGAGCTCTCCATGATGATCTGGAAGAGTGTTAGATCTATGGGCATGGGTGTGATGAAAATGGCTTTCAGGCTGTTGGAGTGGATGGTCTGTGTCTTGAAGTTATATGAGGGGACGAGGGGGTGGCACAGGCGGGAAATCACCTGGCACGCGGTGGTTCAAATTTTGTATTTCGCGTGGTTGATTCTGAGCCACAAGCTGGTGTTGGGGCAACCTTTGTTTATTTTGGCTGTGTCTCTAGAGTCTTCTGGACAAAACTTTTCCATTGTCTGTGTAATGACACGTGTAAGCTCTCCCCTCCAGTACCGGCTGCAATCGCTACTGCCAGATTCTGTGCGTGTGAACATATCAAATCAGTTCATAGGAGTATTTTAGTAATTTGCCATGTTGCATTGGTATCCCCTCCGGTCCTAGACGGAGGAAGTACTCCCTCCGTCTCATAATAAACGCAATTGTAGGACCAAACACGTTTACCAAGGAATGATACCAAATTACAAAAATACCCCTGCACAGTTAAAGTCTCAGGAAAAAAGCCTGTGCGGAATGTTCTAGAAGATCCAAACATGTGGAGGAGAGGGCACCACATCGTTCATGAGCCTTGGGTCTGATTTTTTTTTTCTGCATGTAGCAGCTTACTCAAGATGGGTCCCTCAAGAGAATATGGCAGCATTTGCTCTATGTATGTATTTTTTGTGGGACAAATTTTAAATCGTAGGATTGTAAATTTTTTTTTGGGACGGAGCGAGTACGTGTGCATGATGTGTTTAGTCGGTGTGTGACGAAGATGAACCGACGATGGAGTACGTACACATACTACCCCCGGCCCGGCAGCGCACGCATGCATCATGCATGCAAAGAAAGATGCAGCCCGGTCGTGTCGTCGTGTCGACCATGCATGCAGGTCACGTCGCACGTCCACAGCCAGCGACGTGGTTCCACAGTGCGGCTGCCTGCTACTAGTATGTTGACCCAGGCAGGCAGAGCCGCAGAGGCAGCTACAGTGTACTCTACGTAGTACCCTAAAAAACGTACGTACGATCCCCATCAAACGGCACAGCAGCTCTGTGGCTGTGGGTGAGATCGCATGCATGCACACGGGACGGGAGAGCTGTACGCCTGCACCGTACCTGTACGCACGCAGGTGCAGACGTGTGCAGTGCAGCGTACACATGGCCTGTCTCAGCTCTCCGCGTCGCCGTCTGTTGGGCTGCTGGGCACCCCCAACTACATGCATGACAGCGTGAGGCGAGGACGTGAGCTGCTCCGTGCTCGTGCTCTCTACTAGGCTAGGCTCTTGTTTAGTTCACAAAAACTTTTTCTAAAAAATGCTACAGTAATCATTATATCGAATTTTGCGATACGTGTATGAAGCATTAAATGTAGACAAAAAAAAAATTAATTACACAGTTTGGTTTGAAATTACGAGACGAACGTTTTGAGCCTAATTAATCCATTATTAAACACTAATTGTCAAATAAAAACGAAAGTACTACAGTAGCTAAATTTCCATCTTTCACACGACTAAACACGGGCAGAGCAGAGCAGAGACCGCCGGAGCAAGGCAGCATGCACGCATCTGCACTGCACTGCACCTGTACCTGAAGCCAGCCGCCAGCGACCACACGATCCGTCGTACTCGCCCGGACATCACGTAACCTTGTCGCTCTGCTCTTGCTCTTGGCGTGCACCGTAACCGTGCATGCGGGCATACGCTGCGCCCCGGGCCCCGGGCCCCTGCCCGCCCTGCCCCTGCCCCTGCCCATGACGATCGCTAGTCTTTCAGTATCACTCCCGACTCTTCGAGGTAACTCGTGTCAGTAACTCCCTTAAATATAGTAACTTCCTTAAATTAATTTGCAATTATTTGACTATAGGCACCTAAAATATGCATGGTAACTCCCTTAAATTTGTGAATAGTTTTGGGATGCATGTGGTATATCATGCCTGCGTATGTGGTTTAATTTTCTGTGACCTGTGCCTTAATTGCTTCCCTTTATGTATTATATATCTTTCTTCTTCCTATATAGCATGCCTAGAAAGGGAAGTTACTGCAAATTTCGCGCGTGACTAAAGATTCCTCTAGTCAAATTATTTCGGATGTACTGTATTGCTAGGTTGCATTAGAGTTGAAGTGAACATTGCTGTATTTTTATATGTACAATGGGTGGGTGTCAAAATGCATCAATCTTGCAATGGCTTTAGGCTCCATTCCATCCCCCTAAAATTTTTAAAATCAGAATATGGTTGGGAGAGAGGTAGCTTAAAACTTTTTAAGAGTTGGGTAATTGAGCATATATAGGTTATATAAACTAGACTATTAGATAGGAGGCGATTTTTCTTAAGAAGCCTTCTAAGCTCTTGCTGACCCAAACATGACCTTAACCTCTAGGTTACATCCATAACGTTTACTCGCATTTTTTATATATATATAAAAAAGTTGAATACATGTGTAAAATCAGGACGAGGTTAATTAATATCTGAAATTCTGGTAGACAGAGCCCAAAGAAATAAACAACCACAAAGCCACCATCTTTGAATGCGCACATACCAGCTAGCTCGGTGCAAGGGAAGCTTCCCACTTTTGCTTTCCCATCTGGCCACCTCAACAGAAGAAGAAAAACAAGCGACAGTACTGACCTAGCAAATCTGTACGACATGGTGCAGTTGGATCAGTTCCCACATGGCCACATCCCCACCGCTTCCGACGTGGCGTGGCGACTGTCGCCTCTCATCACATGCGATGCCATGCCGGGCCACCGCCGCTGGTGGACTGGACTGAACTGAACTGTTGGCTGTTTGCACCTCGCGGCATGGGCCCTCCCGTGGTTGCCTCCTCTGAATCTAAACCATCGAATGTCTGGCCTCCTCGTCAAGATCGCCTTTATATTATAAAAATATATAGAAAAAAAAACACGGCCCGGTCCGGAGGGGATGGATGGATCGTCGTGTTCCATCGAGACCATGGAACGGAAGGCAGGCATGCATAAACAAAGCGTGGTGACATGTGCGCGGCCGTACGGCAACACTGGACTGGACTGGACTGGACGACGAAACGAAAGCATCAGGGACTGGACGACCTGGAAAAAAGGCTCGGGCGCACAGGTGGCCAAAGCAAAGGGGGACGAACGAGAGGGCAGCGGGCCACCGGATTCGGCGACTCCGAGCCCGACGCCAAGCCACGCTCGACGCGCTGCTCCTCCGCTCCTCCGAGGGATTCGGCGACTCCGAGCCCGACGACGCGCAGTCGTGCTGCTGCTGCTACGTGGAGGAGGCGCCGGACACCGCCGCCGCCGCCACGGCCTCGTCGTCCTCGATGTGCGGCGAGGGCGAGGCGTCGGTGGTGCTGCTGCCGTGCCGGCACCTGTGCCTGTGCAAGGCGTACGTGCGAGCGGCGGACGGACGCCTGCCCCGTCTGCGCCGGCGCCAAGAACGCGTCCATCCACATCGCGCCCAACTGATGGCCACCCTAGCTCGCTGCCTTGCATGGCGCGTCAATTGGATTGGCCCCGTAGGGTTCCTGAACTAACTTAGACAGCATTCAGTTTATTAGATTAGATTAGATAGTTTTAATCCCGTTGGTTTGTTCCCTCTTCCTTTTGATGAGAAAGAGGACGAGTTGTCAAGTAAAGGAGGCATCCTTGCTCTGTTTTCTCTCAGCGTATTTGTTGCTCTGGATTTTCGTTTCTTCTGCTTCGACAGCGGCTATCCAGGGCCCCGTTAGCTTGAGTTACTTTTTTTTAAGTCATAAAATAGTGTTTTACTTTCGTGACATTTTAACATAAGTCAAATTTCAACGTCAGCGAACAGGAGTGGGTCTACGTGCTACTATCACGATCCAATCTGGCGCGTATGGTTCGTCGGTGTGGGGGTGTGGTGGCGCAGATGCAGAAAAAGATGGAGGCAGGCTGGTTGCGCACAGACACAGTCGATGCCGTGTGGTGACCGGTGAGTGGACGTCGTGTGCGCATTGAGAAAATTACATATCTGAGACTCGTATCGTCGCGCTTCGTAGTTCTAGGACTCTAATAGTTGGCTTCATAAAAATAATCCTCCAAACATTGGATTTTTTATTTTTGTGACATTATATGTATTTTCTTTCTTTTCTTGCACATATACATGTATTTGGCACCGTATGTACTTGGGAAGGGCCTGAGCCACCCGATGTTGAGAAGCCATAACCCTTCGTCTGTTTGTATCGCCACCGCCCGACGCCGCAACGTTAAGGCCGTTTGTTTCGCTGAAAAAATAAGCCGAAACACTGTTCCGGCTGATTTGCTGTGAGAAAAACACTGTTCCGGCTAAAAAAACAAGCTGAAAAAGACGGATTATAAGAGAAGCGAACATGACCTAAATTTCTCTCCATCGCGATCCCGACGCCGTGGCAGCAGCCATGAAGGTCCAGCCTCCGGTCGCCAAGGGACAGCCTGCCAACGCCGCGGCCATGGAAGCTCAGGCTCCCGACGCCACGGCCATGGAGGACCAGCCCAGGCAGCGGTCTCGGCCATTTCTGACTCCCAGCGTTGCCCGGTGGTTTGTGTCCATGGAGGGAGGCGGCGGCCAGGATGCCTGCCCATGCAGCGGTCTTGGCCATAAGTACCTACGTACGACAGGAGCAGAAGGAGCGGTCTCGGCCATCAAGCAGTCTCGCCAAATACATGTATAAAGATAAAAAAAGAAAGAAAATACATATAATATTATGAAAATCAAGACTCCAATGTTTGGAGGATTATTTTTATAAAGTTATCGATTAGAGTGCTAAAACTACGAAGCACGACGATTAGAGTCCTAAATATGCAATTTTCTGGTGCACATTGGGTTGGGTGGCTGTGGATGTGCTCTGGTCAGCGGCAGCTTTGGTTATTGCTTTTGCTTGCGATCCATCCATCCAACGTGACTGCAGTTGGAATTCTTTTGCGGCATGGCGGGGGCCGTCAGACATGATGTACAGACTATCTGGCGTCTGCCCATGCTTTGCCTTGGCCTCCCAGACGACGCCTGCGCTCAGTGCAACCGTGCTAGGTTCCCAACTGCACGACGGATCGAGCGGGCAAGCCTGGCCTGCCGGGCGCACGCATGCTCGACAGGACCAAGACTGTATCGCCTGGCAGCCTAGCGGTGCGCGCCCGTACGTACGGTACGGTTGGTGCCCTGCCCCGGGAGGGACCCCAGGTCCTCCGGGCCCCGACGGCCAATTACCCCGTGTCCCCCGAATCCCGATGGGTGACCGGCGACGCGGTTGAGCCATCGGATTGAAGAAACTTTGTGTACGTGTTTTGCGTAAACACTCACGAGTAAATTTATATATTGCGCGTTCGGTTTAGATGGTATATTAAGAGCACACAAGGATTATACTGGTTCGGTCCGAATGTCCCTACGTCCAGTTTCAGGCTGCTCGTGTTACCAGCACTGAGTTTGTAGTAGGGTTACAAATGGGCGAGAGAGGGACAGGTCCCACGTCTCTGGTGTGATGCGGTGTGATATGCGATGCGTTTGTTTGATGAATCAATGCCCCTAGTGGGATGTTCTGTTTTTCCTTTTAAAGGTCAAGGGAAAGTAGGGGTTACAACCGAAGGCAAGAGGAAGAAAGAAAAATAAGGCCCCCGGAGGTATGCCGTCCTCCTCTTAGCGGGGGTCCTGCTGACCCTGTAGATCGTGGAAGCAGCGGCGTCGTACCGAGGTCCTGTTGGCCGCTGCAGCATACGTGCGGGCAACATGCATCGTTCTTGTCTTCCATCCCATCCGAGCGGACGGAATGGTCAAAGGGTCCCCAGACAGAGGCCATACGGGGGGCTGGCGGTACAGTGTCAGTCATCTGACGTCGGTTGACTGACGTTGGACGGTGGTCAGGCAGGGAGTTGGCAGCACAGTGCTAGCCTGTTGACGAGGTGGGCGACGTGAGTCTCCCAGCATGGCCTGATGTGACTGCCAGTCACATTAGGTCGCGTTCGAGACATGCTCCCGGGCGTGCACCTCCATGCCGTAGTGGTTGAAGCGGTTCGGGTCCTACCCTAGGGCCACTGCTTTTGTTCGGTAGCGAATCCGAGTCCCAAGGAATGGAGGGTCAATACCTCGTGGGTCGGATTCTGTCTCGCCCGGCCCCAGGGCGTGCGCTTTGGGTATTGGCCGCTAGCGGGCTCGTCCTTAACCTCCCCTCACTCTAGGGTGCCCTGGAGCGGTTGTGAACCCACTTGTGGGCCAGCCTTCGAACTCCTGGACGTTAACAGGCCATAGGTGTGTTTTCAACTCCGTATCAAACTTACCAGCGGCGGCCCGTAGCCTTTAAAGACGAACCATCGCCCGGCGGATCCTTCGCAGGGAAGATTTTGGATAGGCATGCGCTCGTCTCTCGAGGCGGCAATGTGACTGATGCTGCGAGGAATAATGAGGGCACGAGTCCTAAAAGAAATGGATCTGGTGAGGCGTGGGGCGCGTTGATTTAGGCGGACGGTTCGCCTCTCGCCCGTTCTACCCGTACCTTATATACGGAGCCGTTTCTCCCTAGCCTCTGTACGCGCAGCCGTACCCTTTCCCTTCCAGCCTTCTTGCCTTTTGCTCTCGAGTTCTAGCCTTCGTTCCCCTGTTTCCGCTCCACCGCCGGCAAAGTTCTCGCTCTCCAGCCCTACGCCACAGCCAAAACTTCTACATTGCCATCCCCTTTCTTTGATGGAGCCGTGGCTTCACTCCAACGTTCTCCACACGCGCATGGAGGGTCTGGTTAAGAAAGGCCTTCTCCGCGTAAGGACCGCGGCGATGGAGTGGATCATACCTGGTGGCGAGGATGTGCCATCGCCGCTCGACGGCTACGTCGTCTCCTTCATCCCCTTCCACGAGCGTGGGCTCGTGACTCCTCTCCATCGATTCCTCTGAGGGCTACTGCACTACTACGGGATTGAGCTGCAGCATCTGAATCCCAATGGGATTCAGTACATCTTGGCCTACGTTGTGTTGTGTGAGGGGTATTTGGGGATTGAGCCCCACTTCGAGCTGTGGAGATACTTCTTCGCCGTCGAGCTGCAGAAGAAGGAGAAGAAGAGGCTAGACCTAGCGGTGCCGATGGGATGTGCGAGCATCCGTCTGCGGGGTAGCCGGGCGTCGCAGTACATGTCCATCCCCTTGTCAAAGTCCAACAAGGAGTGGCATAAGCACTGGTTCTACCTGAAGAACGACGACGCTGCCCCCCTGCCGATTTTCACCTGCCGCCTAATCGAGGAGGCGCCGGATGTGTGGAGGTACGGGCCCATCGAGAAGGAGCAGAAGAGGCTCAGCGACCTTCTCAAGGCCCTCACGATTCTAAAGTGCCACGGTCTTCATGGGACTGGCATCATCAGAGCATACCACATCAGGAGGTTGGCGCCGCTGATGGCGCACGCTCTTCCGATGTACTAGATGACGCCGGATTCCTCGCCCGAAGGGACGGTGATGGTTGCCAACGAGGCCCTCTGCATCGGTGAAATGGCACAACGTATCAAGGAAGCGATGGAGTGCCCAGCGGATCCATCGGTGGATCTTACCCCGGTGTACCTGGTCCCGGGGCATCCCTCGATGCGGCCGGACATGGGTTTCGTCGAACCTGTAGTTCTTCTTCGAGTTTCTCTCCTTGGCCGACCCTCCTCTGTTCTTAGATTCTAAGCGTCGGGATTTGTAGCCCGGTCTCATCGCCCGAGAGTCTGACCCACCACTACCAGAGGATGCGGCACGGAGGGCAGCAAACCGCACTGCGGCTAAGGCGGCGAAGGCGAAGAAGGAGCGGAGGAAGGCGAAGAGGGAGCGAGCGAAGCTCCAACGTGGAAAGCGTCGGTAAGGCTCGGAGGAGAGCGACGGCAACAAGGAGGAGGAGGATGACGAGTCTAACCCCAACATCCCATGGGCCACACTTGCGCTCGAGGATGAGCAGGCCGACGTGGGGCAAGTCAACTGAACCCCAATTCCGCAGCATGCCCCGGCGCAAACCGAAGTGGTTGCACCTCCAAGATCGGCGAGGGAGGAGGTGCCCCCACGGTCAGAGGAGCAAGTCCACCTCGCTCTGTCCGCCCCCTCTGGGGATCAAAGCGGCCAATTGCCAACGTGGCGGAGTCGAAGTCGAGCACCTAGCCCCCGAAATGTTCTCGGATAATAGGGTCGAGGTGGGTTAACGACTTCTTCATCCTTTCGTCGTATTCTTGGATTTCATTGTGTGACGTTGGTGCTTTCCGTAGGACCATCTCCAACAACTTCCTGGCATTGGCACCATAGAAGATCCTGGCGCGTCAGCCAATCCCCCAAGAGCCGACTGGCGCGGTGCCCGGGGCCCGCCGTGATGGCGCCGAGGCGGGTACGGTGCCACCTGAGGAAGCGGGGGAGGTGGAGGCGCCGATTGCACCGGGGGAGGCGCTCGTGGAATCGGTGCCCGTGCCGGTCGACGCACCCGAGGTGGGGTAGGCGGGAGGAGGCATGACCGAGGTGTCCCTTGTAGATGCAGCGATGGCTCGGACTTCAAAGCCCGAGCTACCAGCCTCCTCTGCCATCGGAGGATCCACTCCCGAGGGAGCACCGGTGACGGAGGAGGTTCCATCGGCCCCCGTCGGGCCAACGCCAACTAACCCCTGGCCAGACAAGGGACCTCGCCGGGCGACGATCTACTCATGTGGGGACGAAGCCGGCTCCACTAGGCCAAGCAACTGGACCCGAGCGACTCAGTGTTCACCCTCGATGACCCGGTGGAGGAGAAGGACAGTATGAGCATGCGCTCGGGACTTGAGTCCATAGTTCACTCTCTGACGACGTGTTGGGGGTGTTGAAGGATGACATTGCCCCGGTCGGCCAAGTTTGTCGTGTCTTCACGTTTTCTACTTTCGAGCCCTGTTTATATAATTCTAACTTGAATTTTTCACAGTCCCTTGCGATGCGTAGCCGGGAGAAGTCCCTATTCCTTAGTTTTGAGAGGGAGGTCTAGGGGCTTGCTGCCGAAGTGCCATGGCTATAGGAGGAAGTGGTGATCCTCCAAACCAAGGAACGGGAAGCCCGTCAACATGCCGATGAGGCCGAGGACAAGCTCAAGGCTGTGGTCGCCAAGGCTGGGGAAGATGCCGCGGAGCTTGGATGACTTCGCCCGGCCCTTGACCTTGCTCGGTGCATGCTTGAAAGCGAGCAGAAGTCGAAGGAAGAAGCGGAGGGCCCGGCCGCCGCCTTGGCCAGGGATGTTGGCGTGCTCTAGAGGGAGAAGATGGTCCTCAAGGAGAAAGTGAAAGGTGAGGCTCTGGTTACCTTTTTTGCTTGATGTTTGCAGTCGGTTTTCTGATGGTCTTTGATGTTCGGCTTCGACAGCCCTACAGATGCAACTCTTTGAGGTGCAGGGTCAACTCCAGTCAGAAAGCGACGACCATGACACCTTGCGCATTGCCGTTGGGTTGGTCTTTGATGACCTCGAGGTCGCCCCGGCCGTGGGGACGAGCTCGCTTGCAGTCCGGGTTACCTAGATCCTAGACCAGGCGCGCTTGCTTGCAAGGGAGGCCCTGTACACCAGCGTGCATCGTGCGTTCACCATCACCCGCTCCCACTACTCTAACATCGACCTGCCAGTGATCAGTGAGGGCTTTGCGCCTGGCTACACTGACGCCGAGCTGGATGAAATTGAGAAGGAAGCGGCTCCCCTAGTGTAGGATCTGGCGGGGAAGATCAGAGAAGACATCCTGCCCAAGAGTGTTTAGTTAGATAGCTGAGTCCAGCATCGATTTTTTTGTAAAGACTGTTATTATGACCAGAAATATTATTTGGCCCTTATATATATATAAAGTTTATTGCGATCCGACCCTTGTTTTATGCTAAGGCATTTCGAAACTTAAGTTACGAGTGACTAAGTAATGATCACACTGTTGAGCAAGCGATGCCATAGCCGTCGGGGCGTAGGCTTTTTGCATTCTGACTAGTTTTACACATCGTTAGTTTTCGGCAACTCTTATTTCTAAGTCTTGTCATAAAAACACAGAAGAGTCAGATGGGGAAAATGTTCCTGAGTAAATGTACTCCTATTAGCCCCCGAGTAAAACCCGACCCTAGGAAATAGCTAGGGTCAGGTGTTACTGAAGACCGATCAGATCAGAAGTGACCCCGATAGGAGGTAACATTTTTCGATTTTTGTAGAAACATTACTTAGTTTGATAAGCAAAATGAAAGCTTTGGAACGGGAAAACTAAAGGTAAAAGCGACGTAGCTGTTCGATGTTCCAGGCGTTGGTGATGGCTTTGCCGTCATTGGTCTTGAGCTTGTAGGTGCTGGGTCAGAGTACTTTTGCGATGATGTACGGTCCTTCCCTCGGCGCCGAAAGCTGCTCTAGATGCGGCGAAGGACGAAATCGCCTACGCCGAAGGTGCGACCCCGCACGCATTGGCTATGGTACCATCGTAGCGCCTGCTGGTATTTGGCCAAACAGAGCAGGGCGATGTCGCGTGCTTCATCAAGCAGGTCCATGGCGTCTTCCAAAGATGCCTTGTTTCGTTGCTCGTTGTAGGCCTTGACCCTTGGCGCTCCGTAGTCGAGGTTGGTCGGGAGGATGGCTTCGGAGCCGTAGACCATGAAAAATGGCGTGTAACCGGTTGCTCGGCTGCTGGATGTCCTTAGGCTCCAGAGTACCACGGGAAGCTCGGCTACCCATCGTCCGCCAAACTTGTCCAGACGGTTGAAGATCCTAGTCTTGAGGCCCTGTAGGACCATGCCGTTTGCACGCTCGACCTGTCTATTTGTACGGGGGTGCACTATGGCCGTCTAGTCAACGCGGATGTGATATTCATCGCAGAATTGGAGGAACTTCTTCCCGGTGAACTGCGTGCTGTTGTCCGTGATGATGGAGTTTGGGACTCCAAATCGATGGACGATGTCCGTGAAGAACAACACGGCCTGCTCGGATTTGATCATGGTGATTGGCCGAGCCTCTATCCACTTCATGAACTTGTACATGGCAACAAGTAAGTGCGTAAAGCCCCCGGGCGCCCTCTTGAGGGGCCCTACTAGGTCGAGCCCCTAGACCACGAATGGCCATGTGATGGGGATCATCTAGAGCGCTTGGGCCAGCAGGTGAGTTTGTTAAGCGTAGTACTGGCATCCTTTGCAGGTGCGTATGACCTGCTCGGCGTCGGTCACCGCGGTTGGCCAGAAGAAACCTTGCCAGAATGCATTTCTGACCAAGGTTCTAGGTGCGGCGTGATGTCCGCAGACCCCTCCATGGATTTCATCTAGCTGGTCCTTCCCCTGCTTGGTGGGGATGCAATGCTATAGGATTTCGGTGTGGCTGCGCTTGTAGAGCTCCTCTTTGATGACGACGAAGGACTTGGCACGACGCATGAGCCGTCGGGCCTCCGTCTTGTCAGTAGGGAGCACCTCGTGGAGGAGGCAATCGAGATAAGGTGTTCTCCAGTCGATCAAAGGGTCGGGCTCTGCCACTGGATCTTTGATGAGTTCCATGACCTCGGGGTCGGATGGAACTGAGGGTCGATCAGCCCCCGAGCCTAGAACTGGTGGCTTATTGCCGGCCTGTTATGGTTCCTCGCATCGGATTGAGGGCTTGTTCAGGTCGCTGACGAAGATACCGGTGGGGACCGGTTCTTGGCTCGATGCCATCTTCGCTAACGTGTTAGCTGCTTCGTTGAGCCGCCTCAGGATATGGTTGAGCTCGAGGCCATCGAACTTGTCCTCCAACTATCGAACTTCATGACAATACGCAGTTATTTTGGCATTGTGGCAGCTTGACTCCTTCATGACGTGGTCGATGACCAGTTGCGAGTCGGCTCGGACGTCAAGCCATCGGATGCCCAACTCAATGGCGATGCATAGACCATTGGCGAGTGCCTCATACTCAGCCACATTATTTGAAACTAGGAAGTGGATATGAATTGCGTACCTCAAGCGCACCCCGAGGAGGGAAACAAAAACTAGCTCGACCCCGGCGCCCTTCTTCATCAGCGATCCGTCGAAGTACATCGTCCAGCACTCCTGATCGACGGCCACCGGCGACATCTGGATCTCGATCCATTCGGCCATAAAGTCAACCAGTACCTAAGACTTGATGGCTATTCATGGGGCATACGTGACGCCCTGATCCATCATCTCAAGCGCCCATTTCACGATTCTCCCCATGGCCTCCCAGTTCTAGATAACCTCGCCGAGGGGGAAAGATGACACGACGGTCACCTAGTGTGAGTCGAAGTAGTGGCGCAGCTTTCCCTTGGTGACCAGGATGGCGTATAGGAGCTTCTGGATCTGGGGGTAGCGTGTCTTGGAGTCGGACAAGACTTCGCTAACAAAGTATATGGGGCGATGTACCTTGAGGGCATGTCCCTCTTCTCCCCATTCTACAACCAAGGCGGCGCTGACCACCTGGATCATAGCTACGACATAGAGTGGGAGCGATTCTCCCTCAGCCGGTGGGACCAGAATCGGGGCCTTCATCAGGAGCACTTTGAGTTTGTCAAGCGCCTCCTGAGCCTCAAGCATCCATGCGAATCGGTCGGTTTTCTTCAGGAGCCGGTAAAGGGGGAGCCCCCATTTGCCGAGGTGCGAAATGAAACGACTAAGTGCTGCAAGGCACCCGGTAACATTCTGAACTCTCTTCAAGTTCAGAATTGGGCCCATCTTCGTGATGGCTGAGATTTTTATCGGGTTGGCTTCGATGCCATGCTCAGAGATAATGAATCCAAGCAGCATGCCCCTTGGGACCCCGAAGACGCATTTCTCAGGGTTGAGCTTGATGCTGTGCTCTCGGAGCTTCCTGATGGTTTGCTCCAGGTCGGCCATGAGCTGGTCGGTCTGCTTGGACTTGACTACGATATCATCCACGTAAGCCTCAATGGTCCGCCCGATGAGGTCCCCAAAGCATTTGGTCATGCAACACTGGTACGTAGCCCCAGCGTTCTTGAGTCCGAATGACATCGTAACGTAGCAGAACAATCCAAACGAGGTGATGAAAGAGGTCACGAGCTGGTTAGACTCTTTCATCGTGATCTGATGGTACCCGTAGTATGCATCCAGGAAGCATAGGGTTTCGCACCCCGAAGTCGAGTCAACTACCTAATCTATGCGTGGCAAAGGAAACAAATCCTTCGGGCATGCCTTATTGATGCTGGTGTAGTCGATGCACATTCTCCATTTCCCACTTTTCTTTTTTACAAGAACGAGATTGGACAACCACTTTGGGTGGTATACTTCCTTGATGAAACCGGCCGCCAAGAGTTTAGCGATTTCCTCGCCGATGATCCTCCGCTTCTCCTCGTTGAAGCGGCGCAAGCGTTGTTTGACTGGCCTCGAACCCGGCCTGATCTTCAAGGCATGCTCAGCGACTTCCCTCGGAATTCCAGGCATGTTCGAGGGTTTCCACGCAAAGATATCTCGATTGGTGCGGAGGAAGTCGATGAGCACGCCTTCCTACTTGGGTGAGGGGGTGGTGCTGATGCGCACCGTCTTATCAGTGGAGTTGTCGGGGTCAACGAGGACCTCCTTGACGTTCTCCGCATGCTCAATGAATCCAGCCGCCCGCTTCGCGTTGGGCACTCCTTCAGCAATGTTCTTCCTGATGGCTGCGAGCTCCTCGAAAACGAGGGTTACCTAAGCGAGCTCGCAGCTCTCGACCTCGCACTCGTAGGCCCTCTGGAAAGAAGTGTCGACGGTGATGACCCCGCATGGGCCCGGCATCTTGAGCTTGAGGTAGGTGTAGTTGGGGACGACCATGAACATCGCGTAACACGGTTGCCCTAAAATGGCGTGGTAGATCGGGGGGAACCCGACTACCTCGAAGGTGAGGGTCTCTGTCCTATAGTTGGATGGATTCCCGAAGGTGATGGGTAGGTCGATCTGCCCAATTGGTATGGCCTGCTTTCTCAGCACGATGCCGTGGAAAGGCGCCCTGGTCGGCCGGATGCGCGATCGGTCGACGCCCTTGGCATCAAGTGTCTCAGCGTACATTATGTTGAGGCCACTGCCCCATCCATCAGCACCTTGGTGAGCCGCTTCATGCCGATGCTAGGGTCGACCACGAGCAGGTACCTGCCTGGGTGTGTGACACTATTCGGGTGGTCGGATCGATCGAAGGTTATGGGAGACCCTGACCATTTGAGGAAAGCGGGCATGGTGGGCTCGGCTTCGTAGACCTCTCGGTGAACAAGCTTCTATCAGCGCTTGGAGCCGTATGCCTCTGGCCCACTAAAGATCATGAGGCAGCCATCCGATGATGGAAAGCCACCGTCCTTCTCTCCGGCATCGTCGGCTTCTGCCTCAGGCTTCTTCTTCTTCTCCCATTTCTTGGAGCCACCAGTGAAGAAGCGCTTCATGAGGGACCAGTCCTTGTACTTGTGTTTGATGGGGAAGGCGTGGTTTGGGCATGGCCCCTCGAGCAGCTTGTCAAAGTGATCGGGGGTGCCCTTGGCCATCGCTCGACCAGCTTTTCGCTCGGCGGCAGCCACAAGCAAGCCCCCGTGCCCTTTCTAGTTCTTCTTCTTATTCGAACTGTCGGAGGGGCCTTCGTCGGCGTCCTCGTCCTGCTTCGCCTTGCCTCTGGAGCGATCAAAAATTGCTCCAACCGCCTCCTCGCCGGAAGCGTGGCTGGTCGCGATGTCAAGGAGTTCATTGGTAGTCCACGGACCCTTGCGTCCCAACTTATGGACCAGGGACTCGCAAGTGGTCCCTGATAGGAAGGCTCTAATGATGTCGGCCTCGATGACATTGGGGAGCTTGTTGCACTGCCGGGAGAAGCGTCGGATGTACTCACGGAGAGACTCTCCCGACTTCTATCGATAGTTCTTCAAGTCCTAGAGGTTCCCAGGGCACGTGTAAGTGCCCTAGAAGTTCCCAACGAAGATTTGTTTTAGGTCCGCCAACTCTGAACGCAGTTGGGCGAAAGGTGCTCCAGCCATGTTCGCGCCGAGTTGGCCAGGAACAGGGGGAGATTACGGATGATGAAGTCATCACTGACCGCACCGCCGGCACGGCAGGTGTGCCGGTAGTCCTCGAGCCACAAGCCGGGGTTCGTTTCCCCAGAGTATTTCAGGACGTTAGTCGGTGAGCGGTATTGGGGCGGGAGTGCTGCCTTGAGGATATGCCAATCGAGAGCCTGGGGCCCCATTGGCTTGGGGCTATGGCTCTGGTCCTCCTCGCGGTCATAGCGTCTGCCCTATCAAGGGTGGTAACCGTGGCTGGCCCCCTCCCCCGCATCGTTGTGGGTACATCGGCGGGCGTCCAGGGTGTCGCGCGCGTCACGGTTACGGCCGAGGCGCTCCTGCACCAAAACCGTGATGTGCGGCCTGCCACCGTGCGGCACTTGGTGGATTGATGCATCCTTGTCGGGCCATACTCTAGGCGTGCGTTGGCTGGCGTTGAGCTCCCGTTGCCGAGACAACGAGCTTTTGGCCTGCTGCGTAGCTGCACGCTCGAGCAGCGTGCGAACCTCGCGGTGGGCCCATCGATCCTTGGGCATCATAGGCTCTAGAAGCCCCCTGAGCAAGGCTACCACAGCAGCGATGTTCTGGCTTGCCCTGGCGAAGCACGGGAGCACTTGATCGTCCTCGATGATCCTCCAGTTCACGTCATGGGCCTTAGCGGGTGCTCATTCCCTATCTCTGTGGAGCTCGATCTCCCGATCGAGCTTCGTAGGTTCCTACTCGAGCTGGAGTCATGCTTCCTCAAGCTCTAGGTGTTGGGCCTTCAGCTGCTCCACCCGCAGGCGGGGTGGGGGCCCTGCATCCCCCTCGACCTCGTCGTCAAGGTCATTTTTCAGGGTAGCCTCCTCCTCGTGGATGCTTTTGATGTATCCCTCGAGGGTACTTGTCATGAAGCATTCACGAGAGGGTGATGGCTCCCCCTGCTGGAGTCAGAGCCAGAGAGCAACTTTGGCTCCTCTGCGAGGAGGTCATGGAAAGACTCTATGACATGTTCGTTCACCCCCATGAACTCGTCATTAGCGGGGGATGGAATCATGCGTTGTGCCACAAGGTGGCCAATGGTCTCTGCGGCGTTGCGGAGACCGAATAGGAGCACTGTCAGGGCGCTCCAGATGAGGTATTCTGGGGAGAGCAGCTCTCCCCTGGCAAACTACGCCATGACATTCGTGAACAAGAAGTTGAAGTGGCGCAACCCCTCCTGGGATGGTTGGGGTCCAAGGAAGACACCGAGCTGACGCTCCAATCTCCCATAGTCGAAACCGAGGAGCTAGCTGCTCCCGGGGGCGTGAGCCTCTGGCGCACGCAGCCGTAGCTCCTCTAGCGCCTCGGCGATCCCGTGGAGGCTGGCGGAGTGGAGGGGTTGAACGATGACGGGCGCTCGCGCTAGCTCTCCCTCCGCCGTGACGATGAAGTCTAGGTCCTCGAAACGCACGTGTGCGCCCAGGACCTAGCTGATGTCGTGACTAGCCATCCGAGGACTGGTGTTGATGTCGAGACACGCAAAAAGGCCCCTACCTAGCACGCCAACTTTCAGTGTTTTGAGTAAACACCAATGAGTAAATTTGTATATTGTGCGTCCGACTCGGATGGTGTGCTAAGAGGACACAAAGGATTAAACTGGTTCGGGCCGAATGTTCCTACGTCCAGTTTCGGGTTGCTCGTGTTACCAACACTGAGTTTATAGTAGGGGTTACAAACGGGCGAGAGAGGGACATGTCCCAAGTCTGTGTTGTGATGCGGTGTGATATGTGATGCGTTTGTTTGATGAATCGATGCCCCCTAGTGGGACGCCCTGCTTTCCCTTTTATAGGCCAAGGGAAAGCAGGGGTTACAACCGAAGGCAAGAGGAAGACTCCTGGAGGTATGCCGTCCTCCTCTTCGTGGGGGTCTTGCTGACCTGTAGATCATGGTAGCAGTGGCGTCATACCAGGGTCCTATTGGCCGCTGCAGCATATGTGCGGGCGTCATGCATCGTTCTTGTCTTCCATCCCATCCGAGCGGACGGAATGGTCAAAGGGTCCCCTGACATAGGCCATACGGGGGGCTGGCGGTACAGTGCCAGTCAACTGACGCCGGTTGACTGACGTTCGATGGTGGTCAGGCAAGGAGTTGGCATGTTGACGGGGTGGGCAACATGAGTCTCCTAGCATGGCCTGATGCAACCTCCAGTCGCATCAGGTCACGTCTGAGACGTGCTCCCGGTCGTGCACCTCCATGTCGTAGTGGTTGAAGCGGTTCGGGTCCTACCCTAGGGCCACTGCTTTTGTCCAGCAGCGAATCCGACTCCCAGGAAACGGGCGAGGCGGAAATCTCGCCTTGGGGGCCGGGCGAGTTGAAATCCGACGTCGGGGTCGGACGAGGCGGAGCCCTTTTCTGTGGGACCGGACGATTCGGAACCCACGCCTTGGGGTCGGACGAGGCGGAAACCTCATCCTCGGAGTTGGACGAGGCGTGGCCCGACCCCTGGGGTCGGACAAGGTGGAAACCTCGTCCTCGGAGTTGGACGAGGCCCTGCCTAGCCCCTGGGGGGTTGGACGAGGCCGCGGTTGCGTCCTTAACCATCGGATGAGGCGACGTGACGTTCATTAATCTTTTGGCTCGAATACCTAGGTAAAGATGTCCGACACTTTGCGTCCATGCCCAGGCGCAGTGCAGCCTTCAGCATGCAATCCATTCCACCCCCGGCCTCGGCCCTCCTAAGCCAAGAAAGGTGGCAGCATGCAGGGGAAGACGCGTGACGACCCTTTAAAACGCGCAGCAGTTTATTTGAATCATCACTACCATGCAGCCCTGTTCGCTTGAGCTTATTCAGCACTACTTTTCAGCCATAGAATAATGTTTTTTCTCTCACGACATTTTAGCATAAGCATCAACATAAGCCAAATTTCAGCATAAGCGAACAGTTCATGTAAAATATATTTAAGCGCTCCAAACATACTCTAAGGCCCTATTTGGATATCGGATATACTAGGGGTTTAGTGACCACGCGGCGCGACAGTAGAAATCGCCGACTTCTTTGGGATAGGAGGCCGCACATTTTTGGGCCAGTTTAGATGGCGGAATTTTTTGCAAAATGACACTGTAGCAGTTTTCGTTGTTATTTGGCAATTAGTGTCAAATCATAGTCTAATTAGGCTTAAAAGAATCGTCTCGTGGATTTCGCCTAAACTGTGTAATTAGTTTTATTTTTTATTTATATTTTAATGCTTCATGCATGCGTCTAAAGATTCGATGTGATGAGAAATCTTGAAAAATTTAGCATTTTGGAGTGGAACTAAACGGTACCCTCAGCTCCCACCTCCGTATCAAAAAGTGTGTTGAAAAAAATCGCTTGCGCCACGAATCGTTTGGCGGGACTGTCGCACTGTGGTAGTCATAATTGAATTTTAATCATATCTAAGCAGGGATGAAGATGTTGAACAATAATTCTAGCTGGACAGGATGGGTGCACTTTTGAATAGATGAAGGCCCCAGGTTTAGTTTTTTTATCAAAAGGATCGTTTGCTTAAGAGAAGCGTCGCTGGTGAAAAATGTATTTTTAGGAGCGGTTAGTTGAAAACTAAAATGAGAAGCGATCGCAAAAGCTATCAATCCAATTGTGCCATCGACTTGACATGGTTGCATGTATTTTCTTGAATTTGATTTAAGATTTGACGACACTATTGTTTCATCGACGGTGATGTTCCTGTGATGACTTTGTCGATCTTAAGATCTATGGTCTTTGTCTTTTGAAGGTGCTTGTACATATAGAGTGTGTTTGTGTATCCTTTGGGTGAATATGCGTGCGTGCGTGTATGTAAGCATCTAACCTCTATAATGTGATTTATAGAAACAAAATAATTAATAGATATATATTAGGGAAAAAGAAAAGTCCAAAAGAGATAAGCTGCGGCCGTCGTATAAACCAACCAAGTTTTCAGTGTGTACGTTGTCCCGTTGTGGTCGTGTTGCTTGAACTCCAAATGTCGCATCCGGATATACTGCTGCGCTCACGGGTGGCGTCGACTGAATCTGGCTGTATCAACAAGACAAATGAGCTAGTCATCGAGATGATATATATATACGTCGAAATGTAGGCATATAAGCTCGACGATGACACGACGGCCCGCGTGCAGCGTGAGTGCGTGACGAAGTCATGTGCACTACTGACGGTTACACGTACTATGTATGTATCTGTTGGCATGGTCACCGGTTAACATAACCTACTGCATATTTACATGTGACGACAAGGGCTTGTACTTTTTTTTTCTTTTTGTGACTTGACAACAATGTTTTAAATAGCGGGCTAAACCTCTTAGCGGCAGCCTCTTCAAAAGGCTAAGAAAGGCTATAGCGAGCTAAATAGCGGGCTAAGCCATTTAGCGACTGAGCAAAAAATATGTCAAACATCATGTAATTTTACACATAATAAAGATATAGAAGATGCAAACATTACAAATACCAATAGGAACAGATAGTTCAAAGTCTTACTAACACATTACATCAAAGTTCGTAGTTCATAAATGATACATCATACATCACATAGGGACATACTTGAGTTCAAAGTTCATATCCCAGTGATTTAGGCCTGCACGTTAATTGGGCCGATGGAAATGAAAGTCCAGGCCAAATAGCGGCGCTAAATGAACCACAATTTAGCGGAATTAGCGCGCTATTAGCAGTTAATAGCGGGAAAAATCGTTTAGCGTTAAAATCCTGGTAGCTTAGCGTTGGTCTTCCGGATCCGCTAAATAGCGCTATAGCGTCCACTATAGCGCGCTATTTAAAACTTTGCTTGACAAGGGCTTGTACTTTTGTGGAACAGAAGACACAGACAAGTTAGAAGTAGACGTGAGCACGCGCCTCGGATCGGACATCGGAGTACGTACTCCGTATAGGAAATAGGCAAGCGGATCGGAACAGGTGGTGCCTGACGACGTCCAAATTCCAAAGCCTCTGATCGAAGAGTTTGTACGTATCTACTATATGTTTTCTCGAAGATATATAGCGAGATGTAATAGCTTTGGACTTGGCTAGTTAATTATTAGTAACACAACGACTACGTACAGAAGATATATATATATATATATATATATATATATATATATATGCTGTTTTTTTTAAAAGGAGAGGTGCGTGCACATTATTGGTCATGTTCGTTTCTTTTATAATCCGTCTTTTTCAGCTTATTTTTTTAGCTGGAACAGTGTTTTTTTTTCTCACAACAAATCAGCCGGAACAGTGTTTCAGCTTGTTTTTTCAGCGAAGCGAGTGGGTTGTAGTTGTACATGAGCGTACGACATTTGCGTGCAGCATGCGGTCTGGAATCCAGTGGTGTTGATGAATTGATCATTTGACGCTCCATATTTGTGGAAATGGATGTCAATTGTCCAACGCCCCACTTGCACTGCCGACTCGCGTCCTCATTCAAGCAAGCATTATTGCAAGGATGGAATCGACCAGCGGCCCAACACATGACTTGCATTACTATACGTTGTTAGTACGGTGCACTTGAGTACTCTTTTTTTTATTTTTTTTACTTAGAAGAAGCAGGTCCATCCTGTCTTGTCTTGGTCCATGGACCGTTCCCATTTAGTCCAAACTTGATCCCGTCCCCACTCCCAAGCGGTGAGCAGTGGGCTCACGAACGTACGCGTTTCAGCGAAGGATCCGAAAGAGAACGAGGGCCCAACTGTGCTGTAGGTTCAACTGTTCTATATATGGCCACGATGCCTTTGGCATTGTCTTCAATTGTGGTAGTAACTTTTAATTACTTCAAGCTTGCTTTTCTCCATCCTCTCCTTTTGACATTTCGAGGCCGACGACGAAACAGTTGAGATGATGCCATCTGTGCTAGCTGTGTCTGCGTGCGTGCATGAGGCGTCATCGTGTGAATCCAACCGAAGCAGAAGCTGACAATCTGCCCTAGGACGTCCTGCTGGACGTCGAGGGCGGCATTGGCATCGCGTCGCCGGCCTCCTCCTCCAGCTCTAGGACCTCCAGGTCGGCGAGCCTGGGCACAGCGATGACCAGGAGCCTATCGCAGACCAGCAGCGCCGCGGCGGCGTCGTCATCCACCGGTTGGTCGCCGGCGGCAGGGGACGACAACATCGACCAGCGCGCCGAGCTGTTCATCGCTAGCTTCTACAGGCAGATGCGGATGGGCGGCAGCTACCCGAGGGTTCGGTTCGGCTCGACCCAGGGGTTGATGGAACACACGAACCGCTAGTACCCTCTTTTCTTTGGGGTCGCCCCCCCCCCCGTTGTTGATTTTGAGGAGCGCTGTGGACCGTGGAGGACAGTGGCAGAGCCAAGATGAGCACCTCGGGGGATAGAGATTTAGAACAAATGTCGAAGATTAATGGTGAAATCACGTTTTTTCTACAGTAAATACAAAGCAAAATCACTCTCACGGAGGGAGGGGGGCTGCAGCCCCCCCCTGGGATCCGCCACTGGTGAAGGAGATGGGGGAAAAGCGAGCTAGGACACGCAGGATCTGTCGAGAAGAAAGTCATCCAGCCCGTTCGTACGTGGGTTTGAGCCAGAGCTTATCAACCAGCTAATAGTGTTTTCTTCTCCCAATAAATCAACATCCGCTCGCTGGACTTATTAGCACAGAAACCGACCAGCAAATAATCATGCACATGCACGCTGCCCAATAAACTGTTGACATTTATAGAGTTGTAGCGGTGGTGGTGTCTGGTCTCATCATCATTTTCACTCAATCGTTTTCTAATGGGAACATATAGAGTACTAGCTAGCTAATACTTCCAAATCACATTATTCTAAAACGTCCTCCGTTAAGCTAGCTAGGCAGCTTCAATTCAAAAGCAAGCTGCCACCACCGGTATATATTGCTGCCGTCTTTTTTCAATTATTCCATCCACATGAGTGATGCGCGTGCGGTCTCCATCTGCTTAATTAATCCGAAGAAATTAAGCAAGCTGCCCAATAAACTATATATCTCGAGCAATGCAAGAAGGGTCAAGTCACCTTCCAATCCAAGGTGTTTGTTGATATTGATACGCATGCATGCATTGTCATTTCGCATGCATGCATTGTCGTGAGTCGTCACTACTCGATCAAAGATGCCGATTTGGCGTGTTGACGATTGCTACTTTGTGTTTTCACCGCACCTTCCACATGTTGTGCAACTCGGAGAGACTAGTACCAACATGACCTCTCTCCTCGCTTTCTTCGTCCTATCCGTTCTCTCCAAACTGTTTGACATTTGTAGTGGTGGTGGTATCTCGTCTCATCACATCATCATTCCCACTTCATCATTTTCTAATATGTCGTACGTACTAGCTAATACTTCCAAGTCTCGTTCTAAAACATCCGTTAGAGCAGATTCAAAGTCTTCTCAGTTTTGGTAGTTGGGAGCTTCCTTTCCACATAGAACTATGTCATTAATGCGATTTCTTTTCCCTTTTATCCGTCTAATAAAAAATCGGCAAAGCTTTTGCGGCATTTTAAAAAAAAATTCAAAAGCAAGCCGCCACCGCTATTGCTGCCTTTTCAATTATACAATCTACACGACTGATGCGGTCTCCATCTGCTTAATCCGATCAGAAGCAAGCATGCATATATATAATAATATATAGTATACAAAAATATATGTGCAAGCCCAATAAGCTACCTTCCAAGGTGTTGTTGGTACGCATGCATTGTCATTTCGCACTCCATATTTTAATTTTTATATAGTATGTCGTCACTCAAAGATAGCCAACGTACACAACTAATCCAACCTTGCAGAATAAGATAATTTGTTTGGCTCTTTGTGCAGGTGTATATGCTGCACATGCACGCACGCATACATAGGTCATTTTTGTTGATATGATACCCAATGCAAGAATATTTCCCATAACGTGCGTTCAGGTCCATATGTTTTTATACGACAGTGATGATAACAGCGGGTGCAGTGGGTGTTAGGAAATTTCCTATAAACAGAGCCTTTGCTGGTTACACGAAGCAACTGATTCCCTAAATATATATAATGATGACTGTCATTTGTCAAAGGCATATATATATATATATATATATATATATATATATATATATATATATATATATAGGACCCAACTATCGTAAATATGTATTGTTATTATCGTAAATTAGTATATAAAATTATCGTAAATGGAGGTGGCTACAGAATAACTTATTTTGTAGCCGGCTATACTGAATATATATATTCTTTTCTCTTTCCCTTGACTTAGAAAACGATTATGTGTCGCCTAATAAATAGTGGACCGCCATGATTTCCTGGGAGCTTTCAGGTCAAATCAAATGATGCGTTATTAATGCTGTTAAGTACTTGTGTATCTTAAAATTAAAAAGTAGGCATTCAATTCAATATTTGAGGCAGCAGAAAACTTGTTCCAATCAGACCTTGTCAGTACAGAAAGATATAATTTTTTTAACTGGCTAATTAAGTTCGATTCCAACACGGATTATCTAATGTAATGATGTGCTTTCCTCAAAAAAAAATGTAATGATGTGCTTTGAGATTTGGTTGGCTTACTTTTGGTGTGGGAAAAGGCAAAATGGTCTGCCAATGTTGTTACGAGTATTCTTGATTAGTTTATGCTTTATGGATTCCCTACACATCATTCCTATTTGTATTGGTCCTAATAATGACATGATTCTGCTGTCTACCATGATGCATGAACCTTTAAGACGATATATGGACTCACCTAGTCACCTTTTGTGCTAAATAATATTTGTTGGAACATCAAAGGAAAGGGCTAAGTAATGGTGGGCATTTCAATTCGTAAACTAATAATTCTGTTTAGAAATGAGGCGGTGAATTATGTACCAACATATTTGTTTAGAATAGATATGGATATGAGTAAAGTTGGCTAAGCTAAATGTAGATATTAAAATTAAGGGGAAAAACACTATGGAATAAACAAGTTATGAAAGTACAAATTCGAAGTAGCTAGCATATAGTACGTACTGTAAAACTACACATTTAATTATCACAAAACTACACAGGTTCCACTCAACTGCACACGTTTAATAATCAATTTTGAAGTGTTATAGAAAACATTTTTGTTTGAAGCAAGTACCCCCTGTGTGCGTTACATAGAAATAATGTAGTTCGATCCACTGGTCCATATTTTGGTATAAATAATTGCACGGGTCACTAGTAGAGAACAGACCTTTGATCATTGGTCAAAATGGACTCTAGTCCCGGTATTTTTTGCGCCCGAGACTAGAGATACCTTTAGTCCCGGTTGGTGGCTCCAACCGGGACTAAAGGTTCCTGCCCAACGGCTACTGCGCCAGGCAGAGGTGGCAGGGACCTTTAGTCCCAGTTGGAGCCACCAACCGGGACTAAAGGTATACTTTTACTCCCGATTGGTGGCTCCAACCGGGAGTAAAGGTCTACTCCCGGGCCGTGGCTGCGCCCGGGGTTGGAAAGTTACCTTTAGTCCCGGTTGAAGCCACCAACCGGGACTAAAGGTCCCCCCTTTATATCCCGGCCGTCTCCTTCTTCCTCCCCGAGCCCGAGCTCAGCACATTTTGAAGCTCACTGCACTAGTGTTCTTGCTTCCTCCCTCCCTCCATTGTTCCTCCATCCATTCTTCGATTCCTCCGTCGATTCTTCAGTTGTAAAGGTTACCAATCTCACACTCTTATTTTTCACCATTGTCTTATCTCATTTTTGTTCACTATATATATATGTGGTTTTTTATTATGGTTTTTTTCATTTGTAAGCAATTTGAGCTCAAAATCACTTCAAGCTTGCATATTTACATGAAAGAAGGTTAAAGTAGCTAGTTGAACTTGCGGACCGTGTTCATCTCGGCGAGCATGTTCTCTGCCGAGCAGTAACGGACGTCAAGGAGGAGCTTTGATTCTACGAGGGAGAGCGGCAATGGTCGTGGAAGACCGTGTTCCCTTCCTCGTAGAATCGGAGCTCTTCCGTAGCCAAGTACGGTGCCGTCCGGTGGAGAAATGCTCGCCGAGATAATCACGTAAGCAAGGTCAACTAGTACGGATGGTTATTTATTCACATGTCCCGATATCGTCGCAGTAGTCTGTCAATCACCGTACCCAAACGTAGTATATATATAAATATAAACTTAGAAAATAGTTAGAAAATTATAGAAAAACCGTACTAGTTGAACTTGCGGACCGTGTTCAGCTCGGCGAGCATGTTCTCTGCCGAGTGGTAACGGATATCAATGAGGAGCTTTGATTCTACGAGGGAGAGCAACAACGGTCGTGGAAGACCGTGTTTCCTTCCTCGTAGAATCGGAGGTCTTCCTTGACCAAGTACGGTGCCATCCGGTGGAGAAATGCTCGCCGAGATGATCACGTAAGCAAGATCAACTAGTACGGATGGTTATTTATTAAAACATGTTTTTGAGCTATAATGTATTAAAAATGAGTATAGAGATATAGATAATTTTATAGTTTCTTAATTTTATTTGTTTATAAAATGAGAAATTTATAGTGTATTAAAAAATGAGTATAGAGAGTAGATGGCAATTGCTTCATTGTTTAGAGATATAGATAATTTTATAGTTTCTTAATTTTATTTGTTTATAAAATGAGAAATTTATAGTGTATTAAAAAATGAGTATAGAGAGTAGATGTCAACGGCTTCCGGGTCCTCGGCCTCTCATGGGTTTCCAAAGCGACTTAGGCCGGGCCTCCCTCTCATTCCATGCAGCAAGTGTCGTGATGAGACGAAGATTATGATGGAGTACCGAGTGAAGGAGGGTCCCAACAAAGATCGTATCTTCTACAAGTGTCCGGATCGCAATGTGAGTTATTTTATCCTATTTAATGATTATGGTTAGTTTATACCTATTTTTATGATGGTTGTGATTAAAGTTCTAATTTTTTGTTTTAATTTTAGTGGGATGGTAGTGGACGATGTTCAGGCTTCTACTAGGAGGAAGAGTATGTTGAACTCGTGCAAAAATATCTTGCACAACAGGCAGATACGGCGGCTAATGAGGCAGAGATCTAGCCGAAGAAGCCCAAAGATGTTGCACAATCGGGGGATCTGTCTGTTTTAGTTGAGATTGATCGCAAAATCCTTGTGCTCCTGAAATGTATTTTAGCTTTGGTTTTTTTAGTGGTAGTTGGGATTGTCTACATTGTAGCGATGCTTTCATAAATTTGTACCTTTTGTGGTGGCACACATGTTGTATAAATAATTAATTATGATCTAGGTTTTAATATGGTATTTATGTCATGTAATGCAGATGAGCTGGCATTGGATGTACAATGCTGATCGCCGCTCCCAAGAGTTCATTGACGGTGTGCATTCTTTGTTACGTGTGGCCAAGGCAAACAAACGCGACGGTTTCATGTGCTGCCCATGTGCCATATGTAAGAATACGGTGGAATATCCTTGCTCAAGGACTCTTCATTCACACTTGTTCAAGTCGGGTTTCATGCCAAACTATATTTGTTGGACGAAGGACGAAGAAATCGGCGTTGTAATGGAAGAAGGTGAAGAAGAACAATGGGACGACAATGATATTATTCCCGATGGTGCGTGCTTCAATGATACTGCAATGGGAGAAGCTGAAGAAGAGGTAGCCATAGAAGATGAGCCTGCTGATGATCTTTGTCAGGTCATTCATGACGCACAAAGAGAATGTGAAAGTGAAAAGGAGAAGATCAAGTTCGAGCGGATGCTAGAAGATCACAACAAATTATTGTACCCAACTTGTGATGCAGGGCAGAAAAAGTTGGGAACCACACTAGAATTGCTGCAATGGAAGGCAAAGAATGGTGTATCTGACAAAGGATTTGGAGAGTTACTAAAAATCCAAAAGAAGATGCTTCCGAAGGACAATGAATTGCCCGCCACTACCTACGAAGCAAAATAAGTTGTCTGTCCTATGGGGCTAGAAATCGAGAAGATACATGCATGTCCTAATGACTGCATCCTGTACCGTGGCAAAGAGTACGAGAAATTGGATGCATGCCCGGTATGCCATGCATCGCGGTATAAGATCAGGCGAGATGACCCTGGTGATGTTGAGGGCGAACGTCCGTGGAAGAAAATCTCTGCCAAGGTTATGTGGTATGCTCCTATAATACTACGCTTGAAACGTCTGTTCAGAAACAAAGAACATGCAAAATTGTTGCGATGGCACAAAGAAGACCGTAAGGTAGACAATATGTTGAGACACCCTGCTGATGGGTCCCGGTGGAAAGCAATCGACGAGAGAATTCCCGAAGTTTGCAAATGACGCAAGAAACTTAAGGTTTGCTTTAAAATGCGATGGTATCAATCCTTTTGGAGAGCGTAACAGTAGTCATAGCACTTGGCACATTACTCTAAGTATCTACAACATTCCTCCTTGGTTATGCATGAAGTGGAAGTTCATTATGATGCCTGTGCTCATCCAAGGCCCGAAGCAACCTGGCAATGACATCGATGTGTACCTGAGACCACTTATTGATGAACTTCTCATTTTGTGGAATAAAGAAGGTGTACGTGTGTGGGATGAGTACAAACAGGAACACTTTGATCTGCGAGCATTGTTGTTCATAACAATCAATGATTGGCTTGCTCTAAGTAATCTTTCAGGACAGTCAAACAAGGGATATAATGCATGCACACACTGCTTCGGTGATATTAGAGGTGTATTCTTGAAAAAATATCAAAAGGTCGTGTACCTTGGCCATCGTCAATTTCTTCCTGCAAATCATCCCGTAAGAAAGAAAGGCAAGTATTTTAAAGGGAAGGCAGACCACCTGACCAAGCCTCGCAACCGAACCGGTGAGGATGTACTCGATATGGTCAATGATGTGAAAGTGGTCTTTGGAAAAGGACATGGAAGCCAACCTGTTCCGAACGACGCTAACGGTCACGCACCCATGTGGAAGAAGAAGTCCATATTTTGGGACCTACCCTATTGGCAAGTCCTAGAGGTCCACAGCTCGATCGACGTGATGCACCTGACGAAGAATCTTTGTGTGAACCTGCTAGGCTTCATGGGTGTGTATAGAAAGCCTAAGGGCACATTTGAAGCACGACAGGACCTGCGTTGTTTGAGAGAAAGAGACAACCTGCATCCAGAGAAGACAGATGATGGACGCCATTACTTATGTCCTGCCAGCTACACTCTAAGCAAAGAGGAGAAGGAAATCATGTTTGAATGCTTAAACAACATCAAGGTACCATCTGGATTCTCCTCGAATATAAAGCGTATTATAAATGTGCCAGAGAAAAAATTATGTAACTTAAAGTCCCATGACTGTCACGTTCTCATGACGCAATTACTTCCAGTTGCATTAAGAGGAATTCTACCTCCAAATGTACGTCTAGCCACCGTGAAGCTATGTGCATTCGTTAATGCAATTTCTCAAAAGGCAATTGATCCAACTGATCTAGCTAAACTACAGAATGATGTGGTTCAATGTCTCATCAGCTTTGAGTTGGTGTTCCCTCCTTCCTTCTTGGATATCATGACACACCTCCTAGTTCACCTAGTCAAGGAGATTTTCATTCTCGGTCCTGTGTGCCTACACAACATGTTCCCCTTAGAGAGATTCATGGGAGTCCTGAAGAAATATGTTCACAACCGTGCTCGCCCAGAAGGAAGCATCGCCAAGGGCTATGGAACAGAAGAGGTCATTGAGTTCTGTGTTGACTTTATTCCCGACCTTGACTCGATTGGTGTTCCTGAATCGAGACATGAGGGGAGACTAAGCGAAAAGGGGACACTAGGGAGGAAAACATATATTGGTATGGATGATGATTATTTCAATAAAGCGCACTACATAGTTCTACAGAACTCCTCTTTGGTAGATCCATATATTGAGACACACAAGGATCTCTTACGATCTGAGTTTCCAGGGAAGACTGAAGCTTGGATTACGCGTAAGCACATGGAAACTTTCGGCGGTTGGTTGCGAAAAAAATGTCAAGGTGATGAGAGCATCCATGAGCAACTATATTTATTGGCTATGCAACCATCATGGCATATCGTCACATACAAAGGGTACGAGATAAATGGGAACATATTCTACACAAGAGCCCAAGATAAAAGGAGTACCAACCAAAAGCGTTGGTGTCCGCATAGATGCCACAGACCGAATGGGAATAAGCGGAGACATATTATGGACGATATAGATGAAATATGGGAACTAGAATATGCACCTACTTTGAAGATCCCATTGTTCAAGTGCCATGGGTCAAGGTGACCGGAGGCGGGTAACGATGAACAACGAGTATGGAATGATAACAATAGACCTTAGTAATATTGGGTACAAAGACGAACCATTCGTCCTTGCCAAGGATGTGAATCAGGTGTTCTATGTCAATGATATGTCTACCAAACCAAAAAGAGGGAAAAACGATAATGACTCAACCAAAGAGCCAAAGCGCCACATAGTTCTTTCAGGGAAAAGAGTCATCGTGGGAATTGAGGACAAGTCGGACATGTCAGAAGATTATGAAAAGGATGATCAAATTCCGCCCTTCAAAGTGAACAAAGACCCTAGCATCTTGGTAAATGATGAGGACACACCATGGTTATGACGCGATCATAACCAAGGGACATACGTAAAGAAGAAGTTCACTGTTGTGCCCACTTGATGATATAGTGATTTAATGTAGTGTGTGTTTGAGATATTATGTAATAATTGTGAATTCAGATGTTTATTATGTCTTGTTTCAAATTAAATCAATGTTTCATTTGGTGGGATTTCTCTCTCAAAAAGGTAAATTAGGATATTGAGTGATGAAAAATTAAAATATTAACGTTAAAATGGTGTGAAAACAAATTTCCTATTCAAAACCAATAGTTTTAATAATTTTAATTAAACACTACATTTTTGCATTAACGAAATAATAAATATTAGTTACATTATGTTTTATAATTGTAACAAAAAATAAAAAAAGTTAGGTTATAGATTTTTCCTATGTGCAATAAAGAAAAAGAAAATCCATATTTTTAACAAAATAATTTTATGCCTTTTATTTAATTTACTATGTATTTAACAAGACTATTGCATTTCTATTAAAAAATTTTGCTTAAAACACGCGGGAAATGAAACTGCAGCCCACCTTTACTCCCGGGTTGGAAGCCCACCCGGAGTAAAGGTGGGTCTGTAGTTTCGTGGGTTCACTAAAACTCTTTTACTCCCGGTGCTTATTACCAACGGGAGTAAACCTTCTCTCGGGTGTTACCAACCGGGAGTAAGGTAAATACTCTTACTCCCGGTTGGTAACACGCACCGAGTAAGGACCTTTACTCTGGTGGGGATGGCACCAGGGGTAAAGGCGTCGGCATATATATACCACCGCCATCTTCTTCCTTGCGTTCTTCGTCGATTCCTCTCCCCTAGCCCACGCCACTCGGCCCGCCACACCGAGGACGCCGCCACCCCGCCCGGCGTCGGTCATCGCCACCGCCGCCTCGTCGCGTCCCCACCCCACGCCACCCAGCAGCGCCGATGACCTCATGGCGCCATCGCTGCCGCCGCCCCGCCAGACGCTGGCCACACGGTACCGTATACCTCGCCCGCGTTGACACGGTAGCGCGCGACGAAAAGCCAACTTAAGCGCAGCAGCGCTTCCTCTCCCTCCATTCCCAAGGTACGCCGCTTGCTCCGTTCCATCTCTAGGCTACACCGTGACCAACGGATCGATGATGAGGAGCACGCAGTGTTGTTCTCGATCCTATTCCATCTCCATGCATGAAACACAATGCTTTAGGCAAGTTCACTCATGGTAACCGTCGTCGTCATCGTTGTTCATGTTTTCTTTTCCTACGTGCATGCTCCTCTATCGATCTGATAGCTCTGAAACTTTGGTTGTCACTTTGGTTTGCATACGTCGTCGTCAACAAATGTGTGTATCGATCACAAACCCAAACGATACTTAACTAATTTTCATGGCACGTCGCACATGGCGTTCGAGACGAAAGCATTATTCTCTCGTCGCTAACTATTATAAGAAAGAAAGCACCAAAGGAACAGAAAAAAAATTCCGATTGTATACGCGCCATCTATAAGCGCCATGCATTTCTATGTATCTGGCGAGCACCGCTGCCTCGTTAAGCCCTAGGGTTTATACTGGCGAACATCGCCGCCCTTGTTCGCCCTAGGGTTTAGGGTTTATCTGGCATGAACACCGCCGCCTCGTTCGCCCTAGGGTTTAGGGTTTATCTGCGAGCACCACGCCCTCGTTACGCCCTAGGGTTTAGGGTTCATTGCCCTCGTTCGATCATTTTTGGTGGGTGAAGGTTGGTTTGCAGGTGGTTGTGGATGATATAGCTGAGTCTATGAAGGGTGTAGCAGATGAAGTGGTTGAGAGTGTGCTTGAAAATACAGTTATGGAGATGGCGAGGGATATGGCATGCGAGGTGTGTTTTGAAGAGGATGCTCCCGATGTTTGGGAGTTCCAACGCCAAGGGTCGACTTGATGTCTATTTTTTATCGATGTAACGTGTGTTGTTGTATTTGTTGTAAATTTGGCGTGTTGTTGTGAACCTCTTCGAGGGTTCTAATCATTGTAAACATTATTTGAAGTTGTTTACTCGACGAGTCAGGATGTAGTGCGATTTTGTTGTCACTTTGGTTTGCAGCAACGCCCCCCTTTTCTTTTAGGCGAGGCTCATCGTTTATTGTTCTCAGAAACTTGACGTGCAACGATGCCCCTTTCTTTCAGGCGAGGCTCACTATTTTCTGTTTAATAAAACCTAATGCGTAGCGACGCCCCCCTTTTGTTTCAGGCGGGACCGCCGCCAAAACCTACTCACTTCCTGATTCTTCTTATCATACAAACCAACCTTCACCCATCAAAACCTACTCGTTTAGGGTTTAGGGTTTATATGGCGGAGCACCGCCGCCCTAGAATTGCGTCCGTGACCGAGGGGCAAGATTTAATAATGCATATTGTTCGTAGATTTTACGCATGTAAGCAAAGATTTGATGTACTATATATTGGTTTTGTTTTTCGAAGCTAGATGGCCGACCCGAGAAACATGGATGAGGAGTTGATGATGAATTTGATCAACACTGGCACTCAAGTTAACGGTGATGATGGTGCTAAAAATAACGTGCAAGAGGATGCAGATGACGGGAGTCAGTACTTAGCTCTTGTACAAAATGAGCAACAACATATTGGCCAAGTATATATTTTTTATTATTAGCTATATATATTATCATATGTCTTATGTGTGCTCATGACATTAAAAATAATGTTTATGTTTTGTAGCCCTATGGATCGACATCAACAACTACAACGAAGAGTAAAAATGTTCGAGGTCCCAAAAAGCCATTGGAGGGCCGCTTCATCATCTCGGAGTTCAATGTGGATACAGGCAAACCGGGGGGGGGGCAAATAAAATGAAATTCGTGCACCACTGTGGTTACCTTGTACGAGACCGGCTCCCGATCAGTACCCGCGAATGGAAGAAGAAGACGAATGCTCCTCATATCAGTTTTGTCTCCGATCGTGACAAGACGTTAATTTGGAAAGATGTCTTGGTACATTTCACGCTCCAAACAGATGGTTATGATGATATAATAGATGGTGATGAATTGAAGGAGCGAGTTAGGGATTGGGCAATGAAGAAGATGGCCACCCAGTTTTAGACTTGGAAGAAACACCTATACACGACGTATGTCAAGACGAACATAGCACCAGATTTTACTGTCCTAGGCCCGATCTCAAAGCAGAGGCCCTATTGGGATGAGTTTGTACAGTACAAGACGTCAGAAGAGGGTGTGAGTCAGGTGATAAAGAACCAACGTAATGCCCAACAGAAGACATACCACCATAACTTGGGATCAGGTGTCTACCCGACTGCCATTAAGAAGTGGAACAAAATGGAAGCAGACCTTCTTGTCAAGGGTATCACACCCGAATCACTCAAGTGGGGAGAGCGTGCAAAGAATTGGTTTTTTGCTCATGGGGGAACACTGGACCAGGAGACAGGGAAGTGCGTTTATGGTGCAAGACTGCAAGAAGCAGCAGAAAGATTATTTTATGCTCAGAGAGCTACTGCTAGTGGTGCGTTCAGGCCCAACAGAGAGAAGGATGAGCTGACATACGCCATCGGGACTATTGAACATGGTGGCCGAACTAGAGGCAAAGGAAGTGTCTCGTGGGAGCATGGATTCCCTTAGGACAGACCTTCCTACAGAAGCCGCTAGAGAAAGAAGGAAGAAGAGGCACAGCGGCTCCAGAGGTTGGAGGAAGCGGTGCGTGAAGCACAGGAGCGGGAAAAAAACCTTGAAGCGAGAATGCAGGAGGAAATCAGAAGGCAAGTGCAAATAGCAGTGAGTGCAAGCAAGTAGGCATTAGAGCCAGGAATCAACATTAGCCAATATGTTCAGTTGAAAAGCAGCTGCGCTTCCACGGAGATACCAAATCAAGGGGACACAGGACTGCGCTTCCATTTGGATGACGTCACTGAACCTTGTACATCATGTGAGCTACACATTACGAAGGGGAATTCCACAATCAAGGTGGCTATCGGTCTTGTTAATCCTATCGACCGAACCAAGACACCAAGGATTCATGGGAATATAATCCAAGAAGGACATGCTACCATCTCGGTAGATAAAGCTAAAAAAGGTTTTAGTGATTTGCCTCTTGACATTCCTGGAGGTGATGGCGAGAAGACTCTAGGAGAAGCAGAGACGACATTCATTCTATATGGCGCAAGCGCTACATCATCATTCCCGGGATGTCGGCTCCACCTCCTCCTGAACTACCTCACCATAGGTGCGGATGAAAACACTACATCATTAATTTATATTGGCTTAAATAATTAACAATCTGCTCATAATAATATGTCATTCCTTTTTTTGTAGCAGATCCTCCCCCAACCTAAATCCAATTGTTCAATCGCCAGATCATCATAGTGCTCTGTACGATGACATTGTGTTGGAAGGCGAGGCTGCATCCACACCATCTCCAAGGAGGTCTCCAACGCCACAGCCGCCACCTCCAAGGAGGTCTCCAACGCCGCTGCCACCACCTCCAAGGAGGTCTCCAACGCCTCCCCCGCCCCCGCCTACCAAGAAGCCAAGTGCTAGCAAGAGGCCAGCCCCGCAAACGAAGAACCAGTCCCCGCCGACAAAGAAAGCCACCGTGAAACCAAGGGCTATTCCCAAAATAATATCTGAAGAGAAGGAAGAAGGAACTGATGCATATAAAAAAGATATGTCCAGATTCTATGACAAACTTAAAAAGAATTAAGAAGCAAGGAGAAACCCGAAGAAACCGTACTTCTTCGTAGCTCCAGATATTCTAAGAAAAAAGGTGGCTTCTTACCATCAACAACAGCGGGAATCTCGTAAGCCGTCCAAATCAACGTTAACGGACTATGACCGCACTCTCACCAAGTCAATTGAGGCGGCACAGAAAAAGAAGCGGGCAGGAAAAGGAGTTGCCCAACTCGGACAACAATCACACCAATTAGTCCCCCCGCTAGTTGTTGGTAATGAATATGATTCGAATTTAGGATTAATGCATCAGGCAAACATACCTCCGGATGTCGATTTGGATCACCTTGGTGAATTTATTGATGAGACTGGTCTCGACCTTTACCAGATGTTTGGTGATGGAAACATTGAGAGTGCGGCGGAGGTTGATATTTGAAAGAAAAAATTTGTACTAGGCCAGAGTCTATACAACCCTCAAGCCTTATCTGATCTGGGGACGCAAATGTACCTACTAAACAAGTGGTACATGCAGGCGTCTACCGGTGGAGACTTCTGCGTTGGTGTCAGAATTAGAGACGAACATTGGTTCCGTGGCGATGATGTTATGTATGTTGACTTTGCAGAATTTCATCAACTATGCCACCTGACCTCTCTGGACAAAGTTATCATTAGCTGCTATTGCCTGTAAGTAATAATTCTTTCGATCTATTATTAAACTCATCATATGTGTGTATATACATATAAATTATCCTAACAAGTACTATATATATGCAGATTTACAATGACAGAGCTCAGAAAGGTAGGCTGCAATGAAATTGGTTTTGTTGATCCCCATATAGTATTCAAAGACCCAGTTACTCCAAAGACTAATTGGAAGTCTGAGTCAGGAGAGTAACCTCATGACTTCTTAGTGGAACAAACCCCACAAGAAGGATATACTCTTTCCTACAACTTCAAGTGAGTGTTAATAATGTCGATCATCCTTAATGGCTCATATGTTGATTCTAGTTAATTAATGAGTGTTATGCGTTATATCCTATAAACACATGCAGCAATCACTGGATATTGATGGACATCGATCTGGTGAAAAGTCACTTGATAATCTATGACTCGATGAGAAAACCACAACAAGACTACTAAGATATGATAGATATTATCCAGAGGTAATTTTGGTATCTCTAGCAACTATATATACACACAAACATGATGATTAACTATATCTGATGACGTGGCAAATTTTTTATTGGGCAATGTTTGGAAAACCTTTATTGAGAAGCAACACATGGGAAAATGCAAAGCGCCACTGAATGTAATCCCTTTGAAAGTAAGTCCCCTAAATCATATCATCTTTATTAATTAAACATATAGCTTTCACTGGATCACCAGATTGGATGACAAATCTTTTTCTCGTAAAGTGGTGTCTGAGGCAGGAACAGGGGAACAACTACTGTGGTTACTATGTTTGCAAGTTTATCAAGGTGGTCTCCCAAAGAACTCCTACAGAGAGACTCAAAGTACGTTAAAAATACACTATATATTCATTCAATTATTATTATTGATTGTGTTACTATGTCTTTATATATATATATATGTACATATATTAATTTATTTTCTTTTAATTCAAACCTGTAGGCTCGATGGTTGGAGGAAAAGGTCAATCGGCAAGACCAAATCGAAGCAATTCAAGAGTCTATAGCCGGATTTTTTAATGAGCAGGTCATCGATTCCAAGGGCGAGTTCTACTTCGACCCAACACTGCCATGGAAGCCAAGCTAGAGGATGAGAGAAAACTTGTTATATCACAACAATTGTAATGCAATCTTTTGTAATATATGCACATGAAATAATATAATGTAAAATACACATATGCATGCATGCATGTAAATATATATATATATATATATATATATATTTCTATGCTTGAATTGTGTGATTTAATATGTTCATTGTGCTTGAACCGAAACATACTATACGCGCGTATAAATGTATAATTAGCAGCGTACAATACGACTTCGAAAACCTGTTTTGAAAAGAAAACAAAAAAATGAAAAGAAAAGAAAAAAGAAAAAAACCTTTAGTCCCGGTTCGTATTACCAACCAGGACTAAAGGTGCCGGCCATCGTGGCATATCAGGAGAAACCGGGACTAGAGAGGGTTCCTCACCGAGAGTAAAGCTCTGTTCTCTACCGGTGGGTAAGCAAACAAGCATCATTACTAGCTGTATCTGCCTAGCGCTCTGGCTAGCTAGATAAGATTTGGCTTTGCTCTGACAAATCATTTTGGGTTTGGTTGGCTGCCACCATATAACATGCACATGTCTTGCCAATATTGAATCCAACTTGTGTGACCCAGCTAGGCAGATATATAGATCACTACTGCAGTGCAGGTGGAGATCCCAATGCACTTAACTCTTTTAGTAGTATAACATAAAAATAAATGTCATGTATAAACAAATCCATAGTAATGTTCAAAAGAGTAGTCTTTCAAGACCAACAATATTATATCCTGTTGTTTAGGTACTTTATTCCATGATCGAGCAGCATAGATTATTGAATACGTACAGATCGTAGATTTGCATAGATCCGTCTCATCGTCTTGAGTAGAAGCGAGTTGTGTAGTGGGAATTACTCCCTCCATCCCACAATTTGAACGTCTTACAATTTGGGATGAATTGAGTAGATAGTATCCTCATCATGCTCAGACCTCCTGGCTGTCATCACACAACTCCTGCAATTGAGCATCTTTTTTTTTTATAGTAGAAAGATGCCCTGAAATAAAAAACAGTCATACGTTCAAATGATCTGTGAGCTCCATTTAATTATAAGAAAAATAATGCCATATACTTGGGAACACTAGACTACTCCGTACTAGTGAATGGCGTATTATATACTCCTACTCCTACAAGATAACCGTGAACAGTGAGGGCCTGTTTGGTTACTGATTAAAATTTAGTCACCTTTTTAGTCTAACCCTGGATCTAGAAGGAGCTAAACTACTTTAGTCACTTTTTAGTCACCCGTTTAACATGTTAGGGACTATATATATAAGAGTGACTAAAGTTCAGTCGGCCTAAACCCAACAGGTCCTGGAACGAGCGCAGTAGGTCAGGAAGCTTTGTACGGCGACAGTCAACGCAGCAACTATCTCATCCGTTACTTTCTGATTCAACGGCCCTCCCTCGCTGAGGACTGTAGAGCATTCAATACCTCCAACCCAATGCAGAGGATCTGGATCGTATTGCATTCAAAACGCTTTAGTGCTTGACGACGTGGGTGGCCCCACCACGGCCACGGTTTGTCGCGGCCGTTGCGGCAAACCCGCCATTATTGCGGTAACCGAGCGCGGCTTTCGTTGTGGCTTCTCCTTGTCTTCCCCGCCGGCCCACGTGGCGCTGCCACCTCGGCTATATATGCGACTCTTTTGATCTCTTCCCCCTACTCCACTCCGGCAATCTCACTCTCAAGAAAAAGGAAAAAACTCTTTCATCTCCCTCCCTTGCCTCTCCACCCTTTCCTATCAGGGACCGGGACAAGACTTGGTGGCATGGCGGTGCAAGCGCAGTTCGTGTTCAGCGGCCTCGCCGGGTGCTTGCTGCCCTATGGCAGCGGCGGATTGGCCGAGGAGCAGATCCAGGCGCTCATGTCACCCGCCGCGGGCAACAAACCGCACCGGTACAAGTACAACCGAGCGGCCGGCGTGGCCAGCGCCGCGCAGAGCGACCTGACGTGCAACGGCGGCGCGGGCGTGGTGCCGCCGTCGCGGAAGCGCGGCAGGGACGCCGAGCACGAGCAGTATGTGCCGTCGTCCTCGTCGACGGCGGCGCTACTGCCGATCCCGGGGACGCACATGCACCAGGCGATCGCTGGACACCAGTTGCCGCCGGCGCTCGGCGCGGCGACGACTGCCGACCGGTTGGCCGAGTCCGCGACGACGTCGACCAGCGGCCGCCCGGCGTCTGGAGCGGGCGCGCTGGTGTCGGAGCTGCTGCGGCAGCACGGCGCAGAGATCGACGCGCTGGTGCGGGCCGAGTGCGACCGGCTGCGCGCCGGGCTGGAGCAGGCGCAGAAGCGCCAGTGCCTTGCTCTGGCGCGTGCCGCCGAGGCAGCCGCGGTGCCCGCGCTGCGGGAGGTGGAGGCCGAGCTGGCCGCCGCGCGCCGCCGCGCCGGGGACCTCGAGGAGCTGCTCCGGCAAGCGGCCACCGAGAGCCAGGCGTGGTGCGGGCTCGCGCGCAGCAACGGCGCCGTCGCCGCGGGGCTCCGCGCCGCGATCGACGCGGTGCTCCTGCAGGGTGCCGGCGCCGGCGGTACTGGTACTGGTACGGCGCGGCCCGCCGCCGAGGAGGGCTTCGGCGACTCCGGCGGCACGGACGACGACGCGCAGTCGTGCTGCTGCGCGGAGGCGGTCGACGCCACCGCCGCCACGGCCTCGGCCTCGTCGTCGTGGAACGACAGGTGGGCGTGCAAGGCGTGCGGCGAGGGCGAGGTGTCGGTGCTGCTGCTGCCGTGCCGGCACGTGTGCCTGTGCAAGGCGTGCGAGCCGCGGACGGACGCCTGCCCCGTCTGCCTCGGCGCCAAGAACGCGTCCATCCACATCGCGCCCAACTGATGGCCACCGTGCAGCAAGTCGCTGCCTTGCGTGGCGTGTCAATTGGATTGGCCCCGTAGGGTTCGTGAACTAACTTAGATGAGTAATTAGGATTACTCGGTTATTACATTAGATAGATTCAATCTCGTTTGTTTGGTTTGTTCGCTCTTCTTTTTTGATGGACGATTGAATGAAAAATGAGAAAGAAAGACGAGCTGTCAAGTACTAAAAACGAGGCATCCTTCATCGTTGCTCTGTTTTCTCAGCGTACTTGTTGTTCTGGATTTTCATTCCTTCTGTTTTTTTTTAAAACAGTTATGATTTTAAACAGGTATATGACCTACTTAATTTAATGTTACTTATTTGTTTTTTTAAAAAATGGTGACATAAACATGGTGGTTGTCACCGTAGCTAGACTTTCGTTCATCTTGACAGCGGCTGTCCATCTGGATTGCTGCCCGGCTACGTGCTATCACGATCCAATCTGCCACGTTTTCCGAGGTCACCTATGGTGCGTGGGTGTGGGGGTGGTGGCGCAGATGCAGAAAAATATGTTGGTGTCATAAAACATGTTGCTATTGTTAGGATCTGTCTTGCAAGAACAACATAGTGAATAGAAGTAGAATATATAGACAAAAGAGATAGGAAAACTATTATTTATTCCTCTTAATATTGGTGATTACAACATAGATCTTCTATATATATATATATATATATATATATATATATATATATATATATATATATATATATATTTCTGTCAAGATCTAAGAGTTTTGGTAAGAGCCCACATACAAACGTACTAGATTAGGATTCCTCCTTCTCCTTTCTTTTTAGATAGAGTTCGTATGTTTTACAACACTTTTTCTTGGGCGATTACCACGATATGCACATGTCTCATTAAAAACTTCATCTAAAAATCCAGTGGGAAAAACAGTTCTTGTAGAAAAGAATACATCGCACTTGTTAATTGCATTGCATATGTTGTCTCATTAAAAATCTTGGGTGAGAAACCTTCAAGTAAAAACTCACATAGGGAAAAAGAGTATAACATTTAACCTTCTTAACCATATATTCTTTAGGGTATTCTATTCTTTGTAATAGATATTGATCTTCATGATCTACGCATAAACTTTAGTGTTTTAGCAAATATGATCTACTTGATCTTTATAATAAAAGTGGTTTTACCTTTATGGTAGAGTCAATAAAAATATGCTCCCCCTCATAAAACCAAATTTTGAACTTCATTGTTCAAACCACACTTTTCATAAATGCGTGCTTAATTAATGGTATGCAGTAGCACAATGCTATATCTTTCAAAAAGTTGGCTCATAATTCTTTTATAAATTACATGGGAAAAACAAGAGCAATATGCTTCATGCATAATAACCACTTATTAGTTGTGCAAAACAAATAAATTTTATCCTTCAAGGTAATAAATCCTTTCAGAGGATTTTGTGGGTAAATAAGTTACAATATTCAATATCCAGATAGTGCATCAAACTTATACTAGATTTTGAGTACTTATAATTCTTTCCTAGTGGATTTTTAAATTATATGTTCTAAAAGTCTTTAGGATTTTGATTGTACCCCTAAATGAATCCAGTCTTGCATTTGGCATATAGAGAATAATTCAATTGTCAAAGTCATCATTATTCTTATACCTTCTATGGTATTTAGAGGATATCATCACTTCATTGTGAGCCTTTCAATATAGATTTTCTAAGTGTTTGTATGACACCTTCATGGTGTTTAAGATTCCTCATTTTCTTTCTCTCGGGTCTCTATTCACTTCAGGGATTAATGATGTTTATTCAATAATCGATTGGTAAATTCTTCATGGATTAACTCCTTCAAGGACTTTCTTATTTTTGGTGAATAACATTTCTCTTCTATGCGATATATTCTCTACTACATGAGAGATTATTATGTGATATACACAATGAAATAGTGTTATTCACTATAAAGTCATTCGATGACTCTATTCCTTCTAGGATAGGCTCTTCTTGAGACTTCAATATTCATCATGAATATATTCTATCTTAGACTTCTTAGTACTTGTATAAGATTTAATTTTCATATGTTGCGATTTATATTCTTTAGGAATTATTTGGATTTTCATAATCCACTTATTAACTGCATATTTCATAATCATTAAATTCATTTGCCAGAGATATAGCAAAACATTTATTTCTTCTTAGTAGGAGATTCAACCTCAATTGCTTTCTTCATTGACCCGATATATAATCGCTACAGGTGACTTTGCCATGGACTTTGTTTTCTGGATTTGAGTTCTTATAAGAGAAGCATTTGCAAATATAGAGGTAGCGTTGTCGACAATTATTATTTTCTCCCAATATTCTCATAATATGAGATTATTCTGTCTCTTTGTTATTTCCCAAACAAGAGATGATATGTTGTTCTGCATACCCAACACAAATGATGCGCATGCTTAGTGTGTTGGATTTCATCTTCATGATGATTCTCTTTCATGATGTGCTTAACCTTCTTCATGAAGTGTTCTCTTCATGAGAATGGAGGAGTTTGTTCTTATTTTATTTGACAAGTATATATTAAACTAGAATCCACAGGTGTCCTCGTAGATTTTAGCTTGATAGTATATAATATTTAGTTTACTACTAGTAAACACAACTTCTGGTTTATAACTTTAAGCTACTTTTCTCATTTTTCAAAAATATCTAACATATGCTCCGCTTCATGCTTCACAAGAGCATTAGTCAAACTATTGTTTGATTTAGTGCGTGATATTGTTCCTACTTCAAGTTTCGAGAAATATTTTCTTTAGATCATTTTCCTTTTGTGGAAATAATATTTGGCATTCAAAATAGGTTTTCTCTTCCCCTAATGCCAATATTAGATCTTTAATAGCATACTTCAAAAGATATCCCTCATCATGGGCTTAAAATAATCAAATTCATGCATCTCCAACTACAAGCGGAGGCCCATTCATGTATGCTATGATGAAATTTTATGGGAAATAGTCACGCACATATTTAATCATGGGAGTTAGTCTTCATTAAATGCAGCAAGCTAGAATACATAAAATACACTTAAGAATGTTTAGCATCCAATAAACTCAGGGTTGTTCTTCCCCTAATTTGCACATATCATAGTTTAAAAAACTATTTCATTGTCTAGTTTCTTTATTGTTTAGCAAAAAAAATTTGATCCAATTACTCATACATAATTAGAAAAAATGGATCATATACTTTAAATGTATAAATACACAACATTCAAAATTACATAAAATTTCTTCTATAATTTTCTAACCAAATACCTTTTCTTCATAAATCCCAAATCATTATTAAGTGTTTTATCTATTAACTCAATTTTCACTATAATTCAGTCCATTTAAGTGGGTCACTTCTCCATTTAGCCAATTTTAGATTGGTCATTTTAGATTAACCAACTCCCCCTGATCTTAGGCTACTTGGCTCTAGACCAATCTATTGCTTATGCATGCGATGCAATGAAAGCAAAATATTCCTTAGTTCAACGAGAACTATATAGACATAGCATACTAGCTAGCCAATGTAATTACAAGAGAAGTGCAAAGGTAGCTACTAGCTACAGCCTCTTCGTCTCTCATGATCAACATAGTAGATGAAAGTAGAAGAATAAATAGACACAAGATAGAGAGACTATTCTTTATTGCTTTAAATATTGATGATTACAATATAGAGCTCCCACGTATATATAGCCTTGCTAAGGCCTAAGAGTTTGGTAAGAGCCCACACATAAACGGACTAGTATTAGGCTTCCTCCTTTCCTTCTAGGATAGAGTCCGTATGTTTTACAACACTCCCCCTTAGGCAATTATTACGATATGCACAAGCCTCATTAAAAACTCCATCCGAAAACCTAGTGGAAAAAATGAATCTTGGAGAAAAGAGTACATTACATTCGTTAATTGCATTTGCACATGTTGTCTCATTAAAAACCTTGTGTGAGAAACCTTCAAGTAAAAACTCATAGGAAAAAAGACACTACACCATGATCCACTTTTACCTACAATTATGTGTTGGTAAATCAAGGTTTCCACAACAAGTAATGTGTTGGTAATTCTTTACCTTTTTAGCGTCACTTAAAGTGTCGGCAATAGTAATATAAGGCTACAACTTATATGTCGGCGTTTCTCCTTCCAACACATAAAGTGTCGGCGAAAGATTTTAGACAAAAAAAGTGTCGTCGTAGCCTACCTAAACCACTATCCAAGTGTTGGCGAAGGGGTACGCGCCGAAGCAAAATAGAGATGCTTGTGTACGTGGGTGGGAGACCGAGTGCCAAAACAGAACTGTGCGCGGGAGCTAAAAGGCTGAATATTTTTTTGATTGGGAAAACACTAGAGGCCACTAAAACAGGCTGCCAACCCTTCATCTCTTGCTCCCTTCCCCTTTCCACTCAGGCAGACTCAGGAAAAAAAACTCGCTCTTACCAGGGCATAGTCGCCGGGCACCGCCACCACAGCTCGGCGCCGCCACCATAGCTTTGACGTCGGGCGCCGCCATCAGGGCTCCGCTGCCGGGCGCCGCCAGGAGTCGCTGCCATAGGCTAGCACCTGTCACGGCCGACACCCCTGACGCCCTCCCAAATAGCTGCCTCCCAATCACGCCGGGGCCGAAGTCGTCCCTGGCCGGAGCCCCATAGCCTACAGCGGTGGGCCCCCACCGCCGAATCCAACAGACGCCGTCGCTTACCCCCGCCCGCCCACCCGCCATCACCCTAGCCCACCACCGGCCAAGAAGAAGCGGTGCCGCCACTGCATCCCCATTCCCCTCGCATCCAAGTGCATCATCTCCGCATCCCCTTCCTCTCATCCCCATTCCCCTGCGTGCTAGGGTTTCGACACAGCTTACTTTTTTTGTATTTTTTTTCTTGGTTGCAGAAAGGAGTAGACAAAGGTGAGAAAGGCTGCAAAGATTCAATGTTTGGGTTACTTCTCTTGCCCGCCATCTCTTCCCCTCTTTGGAGAATCAATTTAGATGTGATGTTTACTGCCTTAGTTGATTTTGCAGAGGAACCAGTAGGATTCAAGATCTTGTACATAACACAATCAATCAGGTTGCATGTAAGTTTTTTTATGCTGGATTTGCAACTTATTTGTAGTACATGAAGGCAAAGTTCACACTGATGGGAGTTCATAGTCTTTCTAGTTTGGGCCTTTATGCGAAAAAATGTTGTGACTGTTCTATATAAAAAGAGAGAAGGGAATCAATTGAACTTTAAGCTGCAAGTGGAATTATAAGTTAGTCTTGGAACTATTGAAATGCATACATGTCTCCTCGTTGCAAAAAGATCAGATCTGAGTATTTGTTTCTTTGCTTGTGCATGTTGCAAAATATCCAATAAGAAAGCACTAAAGGATTCAACTCTTCTATTTTTCTTTCTACACAAGTCGTCACCAACTGTAGCTTGGAAGTAAGTTTGCTTGTGCTTAGGTTTTCGACTTATTTGTATTGCCTTGTGTGATTAATTAGCATTGGTAATATTATCTACAGGGAGCACGAGCAAGTTGGCCTTCTAGTCTTCATATGTTCTTCTACTGTCATTGCTTGATTGGTATGCTTTCCTTTTCTTATGAACTTTGTCTCTGCATTTGGCTTAGAATTGCAGATTGTGTGTGATCTGTGATGTGATGATTTGGTTTATTAAAACTGGACTAAATTTCTCCTATAGTTCTTATTGATGGCTTGTGGTGAGATAATTTTTTAGCATCAAGTGTGGTGAAATTGATTTAATTTGGACAATTGTTTGGCATGATCTTTATTTTTTTGTTGAACAACCCAATCTGAACTGAATGATTTTTTATTTTGGGAGTAATATTTCACTATTTTGACACTGCATTTTGTAAAAGGTATGTCATGGATAAAACATGGATGGATCAGCCTAGGTACATAATAAACCTATGACCATATACTAGAATCTGCATGCATAGGGTGTTTGTCTGATATCTTGATCATCATTTGTAGGCAAACCCTTATGTATAGAGAAGGATTGGATATGTTTTTAGAGTTTGCCTTTAGTAATTCAGCAAAAGGAAATCAGATTTTGTGTCCGTGCAAGGCATTCAAGAACTCTTGTTGGAGGGTCCGTAGTATTGTACTTGAGCACTTGATATGTGAGGGATTTACAGATGGGTATATAACATGGGTGAATCATGGTTAACCTAGTTTTAGTTTTTTCACAAATAGCAGCCAACATGAAAGGGTAGAAGTAGGGGACCCAAATGAAGAGGATGACATTTCTGGTTTACTTCAAGACATAGCAGGGGGTTTAGATGTGTAGGGGGACTTAGAAGTAGACAACACGAAGTAGCACGATGAGGATATGGAAGCTTTTTACAAAATGGTAGAAGATGCTGGCAAGGAGCTATATCCAGATTGCAAGTACTCGAAGCTACGTTTCATTGTAAGATTACTGCATATCAAATTCGTTGGGCGATGGAGTAACAAAAGCTTCGACATGCTATTAGAGTTACTTAAGGATGTCTTACCTAAAGAGTCATCACTTGCTAAAAACTTAGAGTTGGTTACGTGAAAATTCATGCATGTGAGAATGATTGCATACTGTTTTGGAAGGAGCATGCGAAGAAAGATGTATGTCCAAAATGTGATACTTAAAGATGGAAATCAAAAAACAGTAGTCCTAGTGGAAAACGTGTGCATAGGGTTCCTAGGAAAGTTTTGTGTTACTTCCCTATAAAGAAAAGGCTGCAATGGTATTTTATGTGCTCAAAAACAACAAGTGACACAAGGTGGCATGATGAAGGACGCACACAAGATGGTTTGTTGAGGCATCCTGCTGATGCTCCTTTCTGGAAAGATTTTGACTCTAAGCATCTAGTATTTTCATCAGAGAGTCGAAATCTTAGACTAGATGTAGCTAGCGATGGCTTTAATCCTTTTAGGACCATGAAATCAACTTATAGCATTTGGCCTGTTATTTTGATCCCATACAACCTTCCGCCTTGGAAGTGTATGAAGCAATCAAATTTCATCCTATCCTTGTTGATCCCTGGACCTAAGGCACCTTGTGGTGATATGGATGTCTTTCTTGAGCCGCTGGTGGATGATATGGTAGAAATGTTTGTTCATGGTGTAAGAACATATGATGCTTCTAAGCGTGAACCCTTCCAATCTAACGTCTTTGCCATAGTTTGCACCATATCCGATTTTCCGTGTCTAGGTTATTTGGTGGCATGTGTCACTTCCGCAAAGTTGCATGTCCTAAATGCCACTTAGATACATGTTCTTTCCAACTAAAAAGGGAGGCAAGTGTGTCTACATGGGCCATCATAGATTCTTAGATGCTGAACACAAGTTTCGGTTTGATGCAGATTCATTTGATGGTACCACGTAACTTAGGCCAGCACACTAGACCTCTTAGTGGAGAGGAAATATTGGGCCGACGACCAATATATGCACAACCTTTGGAAAGGACCCAAGAAACCAAGAAGCTAGCCAAGCGTCAGTGCAATCCAACAACAGAGGAGCCATCCAAGCGAAAATGCAAGAAAGTTAATGAGCCACCAACTGTTTGGAAAAGAAAATCCATTTGGTTTAAGTTGCCATATTGGAAAGACCTACTTCTACGGCATAATTTTGATGTTATGCACATAGAAAAGAACGTGTGTCAGAATATTATTGACACACTTTTGGACACCGATGGAAAATCCAAGGATAACTTAAATGCTCGCTTGGACATCTAGAAACTTGGCATTAGAAGTGATCTTCATCCTGTTAGTGTAGAAGATAACTTTTATTTACCTCCAACGCAGTTTACAATGAGTCCTGATGATAGGGAAGCATTTTGCCAAGTATTGAAGGATGTGAAGTTCCCAGACGGTTATGCATCTGATATGCGTCGTAATGTGCAAGTTAAAGAGAAGAAGATAATTGGATTAAAGAGCCATGACAACCACATATTGTTGCAACACTTACTTCCCATTGCTGTTCGGAATATATTGCCAGAAAGAGTAAGTGCAGCACTAATTCGTGTGAGCAATTTCTTCAAGAATATCTACTCACCCACTATTCGTATTAGTGATATGCAAAAACTAGAGGTTGAAATAGCTGAGACACTAAGTGTCCTTGAGACTATATTTCTGCCATCTTTTTTTTTGATATCATGGTTCATTTGATGGTGCATCTGCCTGCTCAAGCAAGACTTGCTGGTCCTGTACACTATCATTGCATGTGGGCAGTAGAGAGGTACCAAACTATTTTCAATTGCTATTGAACATATTTGTAGTTAGATTCCACGCTAAAACTGTTACTTCATAGGTATTTGATGAAGTTGAAGGGCTCTGTTCATACTAGAAGTCATCCAGAGGGATCAATTTGTGAGGCCTACAAATTTGATGAGAGTCTTACTTTCTACTCCAAATTTTTGAAAGGCTGTGAGACTAGACAAGTAGGAAATGGTGAAAGTATGGACTGTGAAATTTGTACTACACCATTCTTCCAAAGCACAGGGCAAGCTTTGAGTGGCAAGTGCACTGTATCCGTAGAATATAAGACTTGGGTTCAAGCACATAGATATGTATTGTTCAACTATGATAAGATAGAACCATACTTGAAGTAAGCAATCCACACAACTTGACACATTGCATTTCTCGTGTTCTTATCTATACATTTCTCAATGGGTACCACACCTTTGCAGCAAACATGTGGAGTACCTTTCCTCGATTGGTCACCACAATCAGCGACAAATGACTCGTATCCATCATGAAATGTTTCATGATTGGTTTAGAAAGCATGTAAGTAAAGGCGTGATTAACATGTTCTGTTCAGATCTAATACAGTTAAATTAACTAGACATAATGTGATATTTACAGGTGGAAGGGTTAGTTGAAAGTGGTGTAGAAGTACCAGAAGAGATACATATTTTGGCAAATGAACCTTTCATGATTGCAACAACATACAATAGCTATGCAATTAATGGATTTAAATTCCATACGTCCTCCTATGATGAGGGTAGACCAGTTCAAGGCAGTGGAGTAGCTTTGGTTGCCCAGACCTCTTGCTTTGAAAATGGAAACAATGTGGACCTAGTTATGAGAAACAAGATATACTATGGCATCATCAAAGAAATCATTGAGTTAAACTATCGCAACAAAGGAAACATAGTTTTGTTTAAATGTGATTGGGTGGACAATCACATTCAAGATAAATGGGTAAAAAAGATCAATTTGGGGTTACAAGTGTTAATTTAAAGCATTTATTCAATACTGGAGAAAATATGTTAGATGAACCTTTTATCTTGACATCACAAGTCGTATGCAGGTTTACTATGTTAAGGAAGGTCCTGAATCGATTGGTATGTTGTTGCCGACCAAAACCACGCGATCTTTATGATATGGCGGTTGAAAATGAAATACGTAACCCAATGCCCGGTTTGGATGCAAATGTTGATCTCAAAGTGGTCTTTTTGGAGATGTTGTACATGTAAGGACCGATATAGATGGGGTCATTGTTGCTTGAAAGAAAGAGGAAGTAAGTCTCAAACACCATCAATTGTTGCTAGTGCTATGCAGATTTTTCTTTGACATAATTGCTTTGTTGGTCCGAACTAATTGTTGACTACTTACATACTTGCACTCTTGTTTTATGAGAATCTCTGTACTAATTCATTTTCGTTTTTTTTCAGGATAAACAATGTCAAAAGCAGGGGAAAAAGAAAATCCATGGAGCCAATTGATTATGAAAATGGCATGGAGCCAAATGTTTATGAATCTGAAAGGAATGAAAACATTAGGCTAAGGCTGCAGAAAATGCAAGAACTGAATATTCAAGCTACTGCACAATAACTTAGCTCAATGCATCAAACAAACAAAAATAAAAAGGAATGTATTCTCATGAATCTAAAATATATGTTCTCAAAGAATTCTGTGAAGTGTCTATGGAAATCTGAACTAATTGTGTCCCCAAATGTAGACCTGAACTTCCGTTGAGGCAACTGGACATCACTTACGATCTAGCTCTAGAATAAGTGACGCATAGGTTGATTTGCAAGCTATGAATGAACATCATGAGAATCAACTTAATGAAGGTATTCGTCTCTATGTTGTGACAACTAATAATGCAATGCATCATGCATACTTAAGTTGGGTGTACTATGCTGTATTTGTATTCCAGATGTTCCCGAACAGCCCAAAAAAATGTTTGAGGACCTACTACAAAGGCTGATATCTATGCAAGGCAAAATAAGCCTAAACTCCAATTGGATGTCAATGCGTGTGGTCAACCTTGCGGACCATCAGGCACTAAATTTTCTAACTTCATTGGAACACTTGTGAGAACAAAGGGTTTCCCAATTGCACATGATGATTGGAGGAAGGTCTGTCCACACAAAAAGTATAAGCTTTGGACAGATGCACAGGTAGTGAATTTGGTTGCAAATCTACCTACTGCAGTCATGTGATTGAGTCCTAACTTATTATTTGTGTGTTGTACAGCTATATTGGCAAGTAGACAACTGTGTCTTCAATTGGTTTATGAAGACAACAGCTATGAAGTGGAAGGAGTTTAAAGCAGAATTGAAAAAGGTGTATGATGATGACATGGAAGATGATGAACTGTTTGCTCTGTGAGATGACAGAGTTCATATGGATGACTGGAAGTGGCTAGTTAATCATTGGAGGTCTCTGGAGGCAGCTGTAAGTTACAAATTACTCGCTCATTTTCATAATGTATGTGGCACAAAATTATAAACATGAAATAATTTGGTAGGCCCGTTCTTTGAGGGGGAAAGCAAACCGTTCAAAGCTGACCCAAAACCATACAACTGGGAGTAAGTGTCATGCACGTGTTGGTACTGAAATGGTATGCAACGTCTATTTTTAGTTTGTTTTCCCTTTCTTCATATCCTGTAACTACAATAACATATATATGGTTTAGGGTGAGGAGCTAGGGCGTCCCCCTCGTAGAGATGAATTGTTTATCAAAACTCACACACACAAGAATGGAGTACCTCATAAAGGAGTTGCAACAACAATTGTAAGTGTGATAAACACAACAATTTCTTATGCCATCATATTTTACTAATTTTTTTTGCTTGCTGCAGAATGCACTTCAAGATGCAATTAGAGATAATCCTGTACTGAGAGACAAGAGTATCCAGGAAGGTGATGCTTATTCCTATGTTTGTGGGGCAGAGAAGAATGGATATGTTCGTGTTGTGGGTTTGGGGCCAAGTCCAGTAGATTTGGAAATGCCTGGAGCTAGAAAATACACATCAACAAGGCTTCAAATGGAGATAGAAGCTCGTCGGCAATCTGATAAGAGAGTGGAAGATCTAACAAATTGTCTGTACATAATTCAAGAAACTCTAGATAGATTGCTGCAGCAACAGAATGCCAATAGCACTCCCCATGGATCTAATAACGCACCATACGTGGTAACTGTTAACCTTTATCTCTTACATTTTTCTCATTGTCAGTGCAATAATTGTTCAATGGTTTTTTACTTTGATTTAGAGCTTGAGGGCTGCACCAACCTATCATGATGAAGAAGTACATGAAGAACAAGAACAAGATGCTAGATACTATGCAGGGGATGATATGGCTGATATGCACTTATATGATGATGATGACTTTCTCGAGTAGACGAGTGGTCCTTCGAGAGGAGCAACATAATGAGGTATTTTCCTTTGTAAATCATATAGTAACATTAGTCGTCAATTGCCCCCATAAGGCAGGCTGCCTTTGGCAATGAAAATGCAGCATAAGTTTCTTGTTTCCCTCCCCAGAATACATGGTCAAATGTGCAGTTTTATCATGTAATCTGCAATGGTTAATGGACATCCTTCAGTGATCAGTGTCATTTTCTGTTGTCTTTCAATTTTAGTGTATAAGTCTCTCGTAGTTATGGTTTGTTTCACCCACTCGGTTACTCTGACCTTGTCACTCTTGATTAATGGATGTTAAAACCTGGAACAATGCAAATTCTTCAAGAATCTTCTTTACACGTGCTTCGACAACCATAGCCGTGGATCTGCTTTCAGACTTTGACAAAAAAGGTCCTCCATCTCGCATCTCCAGCTTTGTCTCATTGACAAACCTCCTCATGGACGTCAACATTAGAGATGTACTGTACTTGAGGGCAAGCAGCAACTTGCACCCAGGAGCTACTCACATTTGTATTTTTGTAACTCCTTGTCATTTTTCTTAGATTATATACCATATTGCTTTGATGCTTTTGTTTGTGAGTACAGGTTTTAACTAAATCTGTCATCAACTAGCTTTTTTTCCCAATGGCTTGTTTGATCATGCAATCCATAGCTGATAATACAATGCATATATCATGCCCTGCATGTGGTTATATGGCTCAATGCCAATTCAGCTTCCTTCATACTGGCATCATTAATCTGGAGTGTTTGCATGGTTATTTTATTTTTTAATCATAATGCCATTATTTGGGAATTGGGACAAGGAAACTATATGATAGACTCCAAAAAATATAAGTTTTCCTGTGCACACATGGGTGCTAGCTGTCACCATTTACACAAAGATGATAAACCGCCTTTTTCTTGAGTCACATTGAACATACCAATATTTTGAAGATAGCTAGGATTTTACATGTACATTTGACATTATTTGCCACTAGGAACCTAACTCGATGCGAGATTACATTGAGTTCATGTTTTTGCGTCCACACATGGTATTATTTTCAATCAAGCTCCATTGGATGCAAATTTCCCTGTTTTTCTTGCCTAATTCCAGGAGTTGAGGTGCATGATCCCAACAATATGGCGAGATCCACTTTGGTCCCTCTAACTCTTTTTTGCCTTTTGAACTAGAAGGGCCATGCTTTAGTTAAAAGGCTTTGCATGTGTGGATGTTCTAGTTCGGGCATATATGGATTCTTTTCATCTCTTGCTAATTTTGTTCATGTGACCTAGTTTTTGTAGCTAATATCGTTTACAATCTAGATCAGTAGGTGTGTATCGTTTGCAAAATTAAAGATATTGATTTACTGCAGTTCAGCTTGTAATGATCGTTCTTTCTTTTTTGAATATGTACTCATCATCTTTAGTCTACTGTTTGCTATTAGTGATATTTGTTACAATACAAGAGCATATATAATGCACATGCAAAAAACATATTTCAGATAGCATAGGTGCAGTTTTTAGTCCAAATGAGTCATTTGCTTCTCACTTGTCTAAACTGAGCCTTAAGCTATCGAAGATGGCACAATAGGGCATAGCAGATCATGTGTCTTTGCTTCTCTGGTACCTAGGTCGATGTGAGTATTAGACAGCATAGATGCATTCCATTAGTAAATTTTATCTATCGGCAAGCTGCAGTTCCATCTTTTGCTCCTTGTATGCATGTTTGTGCATCACATGAATAAATAGTTTAGTTCAGATTTGCCCATCACTAGTACCGGCAAAGGCGCTTGTAGTAGTACCTCATCCGAGGCAAGTATGCCAGAAAACAGAGCTTATGGAGTAGAAAACATAGCAAGGCCATTAGAGTAACCTCGCTTGTTACCTTGATGTTAGCACATCACTTTTGTGCATTGCCTCGTGATCGACCGCAACATCTCGCCATGGTTCATGTGCCCTATGGCATTTGGCTTAATAATCTTTGGATGATCTCCGTGTTTGAAATGTTGTAAATCATTGTAAGCCTTGTCACACCATCAATATGAAATGTTTGCTACATGAAGAAGTTTTGGTTCATTAAATTGTGTTCCCTTTTCCTTCTGTCTATTTTTGACCTGCTTAGGTCCAAGAGGCTACAAATGCTTAGGTGCCATCTACACATAGCAATATAAATGTGTCCCATAATTTTGGAATTTTATATACTGTGCATTTCATATTAGGAGTTAATGTACGAGCACATCGCACCGATATTTCACATTTTTTCATGTTAGGTACTATGTGGTGTTGCAAGTATTTTAGATTGGCAAGCTTTTGAGGTTCGATCAAAGAACTTTTATATGTTCTCAGAGAGTGGCAAAGAACCATATGTGCACTGAAGTTTGTGTTCAAGTATTTTGGAGTGGCAACAACCATGGAGGGGCAAAGAACCATACTTTTGTGTCCAAGTCCTGATCTATTGATCTCTTAGCTTTAGTCATAACCAATTAATACAAGACTTGTACTATGTCTATACATGTCTGTAACTGACTAATCTATATCTTGGACCTATATGGCTCTATGTACTATGATCATCACTTGACCTGCTATATATATGTATCAAGTTGGTGTATGTATGGAAGATCTAATATATTATTTATACCAAAATTAAGTGAATTTGTTCAATATGATGCCTTCTATATGAGCAAAAGTGGATTTGTCAAATTATTTTAATTGTAATTATATATATGCAGTTTTGCCGATAGTTTTTTTTGCAGGGTATGGTTTGTAAAATACCTTGAAAATAGTTTGGCCAACATACAAACTATCGACAAAGGTCTCAACTGTCGGCGTAGGTCTTAACTGTCGGCAAAGGATTAACTGTCGGCAAAGGTTTCAACTGTTGGCGTAGGTAGACCATTTGCCTACACATAAAGTGTCGGGGATTCTGTTAACTGTCGACAAAAGTTTCGCCGACGGCTTCTAGCGCGACTGTTTCTAAATTGTCGGCAAAACTTTTCGCGGGAGGTTATCTGTCAGCAAAGGTGCCCTTTGCCTACAATAGAAAGTGTCGGCAAAAGTATGTTGTGTTATAGTGAGAGTACAACATTTAACTTTCTTGGTCATGTATTCTTTAGGATATTCTATTCTTTATGAATAGATATTGATCTTCATGATCTATGCATAAACTTTAGTGTTTTAGCAAATATGATCTACCTGATTTTTGTAATTATAGTGGTTTACCTTTAAAGTAGAACAACAACAACAACAACAACAATATAGCCTTTCAGTCCCAAGCAAGTTGGAGTAGGCTAGAGTTGAAACCCACTAAGAGCTTCAAGTCACGGTTCAAGCACTTCAATAGCTGCTTTTCAAATACTCCTATTCAAACATAGATCTTTAGGTATATCCCAAACTTTCAAATATCTTTTTATTGCCTCCCCCATATCAATTTTGGTCTTCTTCTACCTCTCATCATATTATTAGCTTGGCTTAGGACACCACAATGCACTGGTGTCTCTGGAGGTCTCTTTTGGACATGGTCAAACCACCTCAGCCGATGTTGAACAAGCTTTTCTTGAATTGGTGCTACCTCTAGGCGATCACGTATATCATCGTTCCGAACTCGGTCCATTCTTGTGTGACAGCAAATCCATCGCAACATATGCATTTCTGCAACACTCAGTTATTGAACAAGTCAAATCTTTGTAGGCCAACATTCTGCTCCATACGACATAGCCGGTCTAATCGCCGTTCTATAGAACTTGCCTTTTAGTTTTTGTGGCACCCTCTTGTCACAGAGAATGCTAGAAGCTTGTCGCCACTTGATCTACCCTGCTTTGATTCTATGGCTAACGTGCTTGTTCGGCAGGACTGAAAAATAAGCCAAAATACTGTTCCGGCTGATTGTTGTGAGAGAAAATAATGTTCTGTCTGAAACACTATTCACGTGCATAGTGCCCGTGTGAGTGCGGGCCAGCCTAGCCTCAACCGCCACCAGCCAAACAAAGCCAACGTCTCGCATCAATATTTTCATCCCTCTCAGTAGCATCGATCCCGAGATACCGAAAGGTATCCTTCTTAGACACTATTTGACCTTCCAAACTCACATCTCCCTCCTCCTGTACAACTCCGCCAAAATCGTATCTCATGTATTCGGTTTTTGTTCTACTCAATCTAAAACCTTTAGACTTAAGGGTCTGCCGCTATAACTCTAGTTTCGATTCAATAAAAATATGCTCCCCTTATAAATCCAAAATTTGGACTTCATTGTTCAAACCACACTTTTCATAAATGTGTGCTTAATTAATGATATGCAGTACCCAGTACTATATCTTTTAAAAAGTTGGCTCATAATTCTTCTATGAATTATATGGGAAAAATAAGAGCAATATGCTTCATGCATAATAACCACTTATTTGTTGTGCAAAATAAATAAATTCTATCCTGTAGGATAATAAATCCTTTCAGAGAATTATGAGGATAAATAAGTTACCATATTCAATGCTATATCTTTCAAAAAGTGCGCGAGTGCTGGGCGCACGCTTGCTCGGCAGGACCAAGACTGGATCGCCTGGCCGTTGAATAAAAGCCTAGCGGTGCACGCCCGTACGGTCATCCTCCTCCGGGCCCCGACGGCCAGGGCCAATTAACCCATGTCCCCCGAATCCCGATGGATGACCTCGATCCGACACGGTTGGGCCATCGGATTGAAGAAACTTGCGTCCATGCCCAGGTGCAGTGCAGCCTTCCTGGTTCCTGCGCGGCATGCAATCCATTCCTGTGACGCATCTGTGTGTGTTCGTGCATATGCCTAGGAGAGAGTGTGCGTGAATGTATGTGGGCATTTAGCAGTATACTGTGAATTATAGAACAAAGAAGATATATATTAGCAAAAGTCCAGAAGGGATAAGCTGCGCCGTCGTATAAACCAACCAAAGTTTTCAGTGCGTTGTCCCGTTGTGGGCGTGTTGCTTGAACTCCAAATGTCACATACGTATATACTTGCTGCGGTCACGGGTGGCGTCGACTGAATCTGGCTTTATCAACAGGACAAATGAGCTAGTCATCGTCTCATCGAGATGATATATATGTATCGTAATAAAATGTACTTATGCATATAAGCCGGACGATGACACGACGGCCCGCGTGACGATGTCATGTCTACTACTGACGGATATGCATATATATAGATGTATACGTATGCTTGTATCTCTTTGGAATGGTCACCGGTTAATATAACCTACGTGCTATCTATATATTCAAGTGTGACGACAAGGGCTTGTCCTTTGTGGTAGACAAGACACAGAGAAGTTAGAAGTAGACGTGTGAGCACGCAGGCCTCGGATATGAGGACATCGGAGGAGTACCTCCTCTGTCTGTGCTAAATTATAAGTCGTTTTAACATTTTATCATTTATTTTACTATATATCCAAACATATTGTTATATTTATATGCATAGTCAAATGGATATACAAAAAAGTTAAAATGATTTATAATTTGGAACAGAGGGAGTTGGAAACAGGCAAACCTACATAGCGGATCGGAACAGGTCGTGGCGTCCAAACTCCAAAGCCTCTGATTGAAGAGTTTGTACGTATCTACTATGTTTTTTCGAAGATATATAGCGAGATGTACGTAATAGCTTTGGACTTGGCTAGTTATTAGTACGGAGTAACGAATACGCACAGATATCTATATAGGATAGGAAGAGGCATTTAAAAAAAATAGCAAACATACCCGTGCTTTGCAACGGGAGGAAAAAAAACTACATTAATAAGACCGGAGAGAAAGCAAGCTACAATTTTTGTTTAATTTTAAAGCTACCCTTTCTATTCCAAATTATAAGACGCTTGGTTTTTCTAGATACATAATAACAAAGCTAAAATATTTTGTAATTTAGAATAGGGGGAGTATAAGTTATTTTATTATGACCATGGCATCCCTAATATTAATCTTGGTAATTATCGGACAATGTCTAGTTATTTAGATAACAAACTACACAGATTTCACATCAAAATTTTATTAGTTGGACCAAGTTCTATCCTGATCAAAACTACATCAACGATTTAGTGGTAGAAATATTTGTTTATTATTAGGGATTAGGGATTATGGATTAAAAGGTTTAGGTTTCAAGATCCATCATATTATATATTTATTTACATTTTATCTTCTTTATATTATATATAAGAAAAAATAAAAGATACTTTGGAAAAGAAAAGAATGGAAAAAGTCATGTGGATGAAACACACCGACTTGGTGAGCACCCAGGAAAACAAAAAAAAATGGACAGGAAAAAAAGGGGATGACAGGCGAACCGAATATAATTAGGGATAGAAGTTATTTACAGAACTTATTTACAGGTAAACGGAAAAAAAAGAAACAGGACCGACCAAGATACATACAGGAAAAAACTGGAGAGAGAGAGAAAATATATGGAGAAAAAATAGAAAGAAAAAGGAAATGCATCGCCCAGCAACGTATATATAGGAAAAACACAATAGTAGTAGGAGGAAAAAATATAAGATCGATGGATGAAAAAATATGGTCTTGGCCAATACATCTTGGAATTTGACACCGTATTGCGCTAGATGCAAATTGTTCAAACTCGTATATGCACCGGTTATATAAGTCTGAACAGAACTCTCCATTATATCCGTGTAGTTAGAGGGACACGGACCAAATAATAGGTGGAGAGAAATTTTATTTCTTTAATATTAGAGATAGATTAAGCTAGCAACCATGGTCGTGCGTTATCACTGAACCCAATATGTATGGGAATCAGACTCCGCATCATCGCTAAACGCGAGTTGTTTTAACTTGTATGCTTGTTGGCATTTCTTAGCATCACTTTTTACCAAGTTGTCATCCCTAGCAGTGCTGCCAGAAATGCGTTGTTGGTAATTATTAAGAACACTTATAAAATTATATATACTAAGTATTCGCAAGCGCACAGATAATCTACCATTGTAGCATTTTACCCAGGAGTATACCAGGTATTGTTATTTATATTTTATCTACTGGGAGGAGCGGTGGGGTGGTTGGTGATATTGACAAATATGCATACTTATGACAAGATCATTAACTCTCATGCTATAGCAGGGATAAGTCAAATCATAAATAAATAATAAGTGTAAGGCATTGATAGTAATTCAGAGATAGAAATAGATACTCATACATATAGTATGGCTAGGCAGAAGATTAATTAAGAGCAAAAGATTCCTAAGTCATTCCTTATTTACTAAGTCTTTTGTACACCCAAGTATAGACACTCTCATCTATAGCATAATTAACAATGTATCTATTGATAAGGAACATTAGTAAGGAAGATCAAGAACAGAGCTTGACTTCCTTCGCAACCGGGTTCTACTTGTTATACAAATGGAGAGTGGACTACAAAGGACTCAACGAGATTGTCACACTCGCGATCTACCATGTGATCCGGAGTGTAGAGTGCATCTGTAGGTAAACAATATTTAAGCACCACGCTTACATAATATTGACCACTTAACTCACTTGAGTATTGAGCTAAGCGCTTTGCGAACATATGCATAAATTTATCATCAATCATGACTACATCAAGCATATAACTAAAGCAAATTAGGAACATAATAAATAGAAACAAAATATCAAAATAGCATAAAGTCATAAAATAAAGAGGGATACAATGGCTTTACCAGCCTCCAGACGGCGAATCCGGAATCCTAAGCAATAGCCCAAACTCTACTTAAATCTTACTAGATAGATTATACTAGAACCAATATTTTCCTAAACGGTAAACGGTCTTTACACGGTCGACCTTCATTTAGCATTTAGACTGTTTACACAGTGTTTAAAAGAACTTAAACGGTCTAAAATAGGTTTTGTACTTTTAAAAATAATACATAAAATTATATATGTGCATGTAAAAATCAAGTATTCTAGCATTTATACATATTTATCCGAGTAGAAATCAATTATTTTGTTATGTATATATATTTATGCATGTGAAAAGAACCGAATATAGATATTTATGCATGTAACATATCAAGTGTACACATTTATAAATATAATAAACTTAAGTATACAAATTTATCCACACAAAACTGAACTAGATTTACCTCGTGTTCGCCTAAACGGCCGTTTAAACAACTGTTTAGCCCGTTTAATGCTGTTTATCTCCGTTCTGTTTAGGCCGTTTAGATCGTTTTCCTGTTTTTTGACCGTTTAAACGGTCAACCGTTTAATTTCTGTTTACCCCCTAAACAAAACAGTTTACCACCGTTTACCATTTACTGGCAGTTTAAACGGCCGTTTAATCCGTTGAGGCGAACACTGACTAGAACTTTGAAAAATTGGAGCTCTATTCTCTTCTCTTTGAAAACCCTAATTTCTGATCTGATCTTGACTTATGATCAAATGCCTCAGGGAGGGGGCAGGGGCTGGTATATATAGGCCGGAGCGTCAATTCTGAGCCCTCGGATCAAACCGACTTGAATAAACGGCATAGATGCAATCTAGGAGGCGGTGGAGGAACTAACGTCGAAGCGAAGGTTGACTGGTGGGGACAGGGTACCGGTCGGTCCCACCTGGAAGCCTCTCGGTCCCCACTTCGGTGGAGTGTCTTCTCGTGTCCTCTGTAACCTTTTAGAGTTGTTTACGCCATGAATAAGCACGATTTAATTTGACGATTTGATCCACCTTGACGGTTTTCTGGATGAACCCTGCTGAAAACACAGATTCATCAAAACTCATGGAAATAGTCAGTTTAAACCAGCTAAGTCTATGTTGGTGATCATTTTCATGCATTATTCATGTTATATTGACGATTTATGATGGATGGTAACTACCGTCAATAAACTCCCCCAATCTTAACCTTTGCTCATCCCTAAGTAATGCCAAACTTAACAATGGATCAGGAGTTGCATCAATGTTTTCACTCCTCAAAAGTACATATGCGTTCAAACAAGAATTTTTCTCCGGATTAGAACAAACTGATCTGACTTTCAAACTTACCCATATTACCTTCAACCATGGGGCTTGTAGCCTTCACGTGGGTCTTGAGCAATTGAAAGATAGAACGATCAAGTCAAGCACTATGTCTCAAGTTCTTTGCTCAACAATTATTCCGTAGTTTTTATAAGTTTTCAAAATAAAACTCAGAGCTTCCATTGCATGACACTCTCAAGTCTCTCAATATATATGGTATTTGTGGATCCTCACCAAAACAATAGTGATGTTATGCCTTTCTTCCTACAACTAAGGCTTATATGGAGCTCATAGGAATGGTGATAATATGAAAGAGCATGCTTGCAATACATATATTGTGAAGTCAAACAACGGATCCAAAGAGAGTTGAGTCATACAATCAAATCAAGATGTGCATGTGTGTGGATATATGGTGGATATTTATGGTGGCTAGCCTAATTCTACTATGCTCCTTGAAAACTTATCTCTCTTCTGAAACTTGGAAAAATGTGCAAGAAAACATGGGCTATCTTATTCATCTGTTCTTTTTTTGGCGGGCATCTAAGTACCCATTCTTTTGATAATTTGGACACTTGTCCATTTTTTCAACTCTTTCTTTTTTATGAATAACTCTTGCATAGCCCATGCCACTTCTGTGCAACAAAACTTTTGAGAGATAGTAACAAGAACTTGGAGCATTTATTTGGTGGAGGAAACCTATCAAAAATATTTTTATTGTTTACTCCTAGTGTAGGAGTAAAACATTTTTGGGTGGATCTAGATGGAAAGCGTGTTTGTGCACCTACCCCTTGTGTAGGAGTAGTGTATATGTGGGTGGTGTGTACGTGATCTTGATTTTAAGAGCATGACAAACCTCTCATAAGGGTCAACGAAGCTTGACCAAACTCAATGCAAAACAAGTAGCATATGTGAGTGGTAGTTTTCCTAACCTAAATATCATGTTTGACTCTGGTAGAAATTCAAGCTTTGTCATAAAGGAACTCATCATGTTGCCTTTTTCTATTTTTTGAAAGAAATCTCTAGAATTTTAGTATCACTTGGAACAAGATAAATAGCAACTCAGACCTTCTCATATCATATTCATCAATTACCTAGACTTTGATCAAGTATTTGCTACCCACGAGTTTCAAGTTCAGAGCAGATTCTCATGTCAAAACAGTCATATCCAAAACTCGGGAGAATCAAGGCTAAAAACTAGGTACTTAAAAGGAATTACAACAGAGCAACTATTCATCATTTTCATTATAAGAGATTATCTTCAAGTTCTTTTTATTTATTAGCTCTTAAAAATAGAAATTTAAAACAAACTTTATACACACTCTTTTTATTTGATTTTCATTTTTTTAATCACACCTTACTAATATATAAAAAACAAAGACAAATTTTTATTTTGTTTTTTTAGTTCTACATCTTTTTATTATGTAAGATAAACTCAAAAATAAATAATTGAAAGGAAAAGGAAACAAAATACTAGAAAGAAAACTTACCTTAGATAACTGGGGATCCTCCTCCCCGAGCTGGGTGTTGCTGTAGTCGATCAGAATGGCGGGTCAAAGTTGAATTTCTAGAATAGATAGTTCTAGTTCTCATTTTCCTACTGCTGGTGCTGCTGGATGTTGGTGATGCGGTCTCCTACTTCTGCTTGCCACTAGGAGTGCTAGTGAAGCGTGTTCTGAATGTCTTGCTGCGTCTCTTCTATGGTTGTTAACCTGGTGTCGAGGTGGGAATGCTCCATCTGCTGGTCATGGTAACCCATTGGCTGATCATGATAGCCACGGGCAGAGAAGGGCATACGTCCTCCCTGGTGGCCGCTTGAAACTTCCTCATAGGGCTGTTGTTGATAGTAGTCGAAGTTGCCATACTGCCATTGGTCACTTGCGCCCTGCTGCTAAGTGCTCTTAGAGTGCTAAGGAGTCGGCTACTCCCAACCAAAGATGCTTGGGCTGCTACACACCGGAAGATCCCGGCTGATCCTAGCTTGCATAGTCAGTGAAAACCGATCCTCCCAAATCGGATCATCGCCGCAGTACTAGGGCTATGGGTTGTGAGCTATTCTCGCAAAAGCACTTCTGCGAGGCACTGCTTCTTTGACTGTAAATCAAAGACAAAAGAATTCACCACATACAACCCGAGGTTCCGATCTGGCAATGGAATCTCAGTTGTATATCCTAGATACATCATGACAAGTTGACCATTATTGTTCTTTTTTAGTATGTGAGCATGGACAAAATATTCATAATCGATGTACCAGCGATCAATGTCTTCAATAAAGCAACAGAAGCATTTTCCAAAAGATCCAAATTTTGGGCAATGCGGGAGACCAAAGAGGTACACCCGACATCTCCCTTGAGTTTAAAAACTTCCTTCCATTGTTTCATCATAAATTTAATAGGTGAAACCTTTCTTCTCTTAACCATGGCATAAAGTAACTTGAGTTCGTCAATCCTTACAATGTGAAAATCATTTCTAGGAAATAAGGAAAATTCTAACCATTTATGTATGAAACACAGGGTAGGGTGATGAATATCACTAGTGTGAGGATGGTGACAAGTAAGTTCTTTAGATATTTCTCTCTAGAATTTTGTCGTATCAAAATCTTGCAAATCAGAATCTATGTCAACTACGACTGTATGCGTTGAATCCTAGAAACTCACTAAACTATTTCCGTGGGTCGAAAAAATCATTCCCAAAACAGTCTAAATGTGACTTCGAGAATTAGTGGTTTGTATGGTGGATAGAAATTCCATGGTTAAGAGTTTAGATCCCAAGCTCATCAATATGCCAAACATTTTCCCACCCAACAATTTTAATTATGATTTTGAATTCAGCATTCATACCGTTGATTGTAGAAGGGCTGGGTCATAGATGTAAGTGTGAATGAACCTCCGAGTTTTCAGCAGCTTGTATGCCTCCTTCTCCATCTTGTTCCAAAGTTTGAGATGCTTCTCCTCTAGCGTAAATGTTCTTTTCGGCTAAAGATGATTATGCCAGCGCATCGACAGCGGGAGATGGAGCATCAATCTACATGTTAGCGCTCCCCCGGGAAGAAGAGCTTCTCGTCGAATGGAACGATGTCAAGATCTTTGCAGCTTGAGCTTGCTCACAAACTTACTCATTTTCCTCCAAAATAAATAGACAACACAACTCGTGGAACATATTAGGAAAATAAAAAGTTAGTGGTTACCCGTCTAGAAGTTAGTCGATCGAGGGTTATGTCGATGTTTTACCACCGATAGCCTACCACAGGGGTACCCGGGACAGTTGTTTGGGCTTTGGCGAATAGCGGAATTCGGCGGTTACGCAAAGAGACTCACAATTTATACTAGTTCAGGCCCTTGACTTGGTCGAGTAATAACCTTACGTCTAGTTTTGGTGTTAGCCTGTTTGCGTTGTATTGCTTTGAGTATCGGGTATGCGTTCTCCTCTTACAATGGGTACCCTCACCAACCCTTTATAGTCCAAGCGCTGAGTGGCGTTGTTTGTGTCCTATTCGGATACAAGGTCAGAGTCCTAAGCTACGCTTCGGGCGTCTTTCCTTGTATAGTTTGCGTTGGAGTTTTGGTTTTGCACGTTGCTTTGCTTCGCGTTCTTCTTGGCGATTGGGCTATAGGCCTTGTTACCAAGGTCTATCTCCCTGCAGTATGGTCCATGGGGGGCCCGTAGGGTTCCCCATCGACAAGCCCCCGAGCATTTCATGATTGAGCTTCAAGGGCCGAGTTGTTGTAGTCTTGATCCGGGTCCTTCTTGAAGTGAAATCTTGAGATGGTCTTCTTTGATTCTTCTTTTTGGCTGATGTGCACTTTTGCTTGATGTCCTCCGGTTTTTTTCCTTTGAGTGCAGCAAGTGCAATTTTGCAAAATTTCACTCATTGAGTGTAGCCCCCAGCCTTCTGCTTTTTTGGTACAAAAAGTCGGAGGGTCAAAAATTTGAAAATATGTTTTTCTCGTGGTAGGTACTTGCAGCCCCGAGCCTTCTCCGGTTCTTTTCTCATTGAAAAGAAGCCGGAAGAAGGGTCTTGATTTGTACTCCTTGATCTTTGTCTTTTGCCCATCACGGATGGGTCTTGTATAGCCATGAGTGAGCGCCTTCTTTACTTTTTGTCGAATCTTGCTTTTGGGTACTATTCGCCTTTGTTGCTTTGCTCTTTTGTTCTTTTCCTCTTTCTTTCTTGTGATCTTTAGCCTTGTTTACCTCTGGTTTGCTATAAATACCTTCTTTGTTGGTTGTGGTTCTTCCTTGAGTAGGAAATTTCTTCTTCAATTCTTTCTTCATTTGTAGATATGCTGGTGTGTGCGGTTGAGCAGCCCCCGGGCTTATGCTTGCTTGGTAATGAACATGCTGCTCTATCTGTTCTTCTCGCTGTCCAGGCCGCCACTGGGTTCCTTGTTGCAATATTTAAGAATCTTGAATCTATCTTATGTCTGAGTTTATCCGGTCCTGTTTGGCCGTCTATAACCTTTGTATTTGTCTTCGATCAATGAGATGTATAATTTTTCTCTGTCCGAGTTCTTTTTCGACTGTAATCCTTTGACATTGTAATTTTGTATGTGATCCTTCATACGTCTCCGAGTTGTTTGTTCGGTTACTTATTGCTGTTGTCATTCTGGTTGTTGGAGAATTCAATGCATGTCTTCACGGGTTGTATTGTTGCTTGTGGAATATTCTCTTGGATATGCTTGTCCTTGAGTGCCGTTCTTTCACGCCAGAGTCCTCTTTCATTGAATTCTGTCTTTTCATTGTGTCCTTTGTTAGATTTCTTCTGTTGGTGCTCCTAGTCCATGTGCACCGCTTCTTTTGCCTATAAATGCCCTTCCGGAGTGCTGTTTTGATTCATCGAGCCTTTTGTTGCCTGTTCTGAAGTCTCTGTAGTTATGAATATGATAGTGTGTGAAGTAGAGCAGCCCCCGGGCGTATTTTGTAGTTCTTGTACATTTTGTTGTAGCTGGAGGAAGTCTTGTGATAGGGATTAGAGGTAGACTAATCCCGCAGCGGCATTGTACTTGGAAGTACGTGGTGGTAGTTGGAGGAAGTCTTGTGATGTGGGCTTCGTTCCTTCATCCGGCAGTTCTGGGTTGATCCTCGCCGTCTGTCCTAAGACTGTCCGGTGCAGATCAACACCTGATCCTGCATCACGTCGGGCTTGGGTAGATAGATGCCTACTGACTTCCCCTGGTCTATGTTGTCCTGTCGTGCTACTGATTTCTGCCTTGGATGCACTACGTCTGTCCTTTTAAGAAAGCAGTGTAGCCGAGCGCGGTTTGTTCTACCGAGTAGCAAATTGGAGCACGTAGTCGTTCCAGAGCCTAGTTGTGTCCGGGCTCCTTTTTGCTACCTTGCTTGTCGTAGTGCCGAGTTCATTGGGTCTTGTAAGATATGTAATCTTCTATTTTTGAAGCCATTTGTAATGGAAAGAATCTTGTCTTCAGAGTTGTCATTCATTTTTCTGCTGTAATCCTGGTTATTCATGAGGCTCCTGAGTTCTTTCTTTAATAACCGGGTTCTTTTGTTCCTTGCGAGGTGGCCCTTCGTTTCTTCATGGTTGAACGGGTTGTTCTTGTAGTAATCTGAAAACTCTGCCGTGGTGCTGGATAGATAAGTCTAAAATCTGCCCGTTGGATCGTACCATTATGTAGATTTGTGCCTTCCGTCATTTTAGCTGTGTCAGTAAATGGATCGTCGCGTGGTTGATGGTAGAAGCCGAATCGCCATATTGGTTTTGATGAAGGAATTAACTCCGCACTTAACCTTTTATGAAGAAAGTTTTAACTCCGTCCTTATCTCAGGGAGGCTGTTGAACTGCCTGGGATGGCGACTTGGTCTCTATTTAACTGGCCACTCCGCAATTGTTTCGCCATAGCCACAATGACGAAGAAGAAGTTCATCCATAGGCAGAGTGTCCGTAAGGTGTTGCATTCTTCGCTTGTTCGCTCTCCGAGGACGGCCGTGGCGGAGTCGTTGAGCGGAAGGTCTTCGTCGTCGCCTTCATTGCCAGCCCCTCTGGTGGTGGGGAAGGCCCCCCTTGTTGGGACATTAGCGCCGGTTGTCCCTCTACAGAAGAAGGAGGATCCCTCGGCTGCTCCTATGGTCACTCTTGTCCCCCTCTCTGCTGCTGACGCTACTTCGACAAGGGCGGGATTTGATCGTCCTTAGTAGTGACAAAGAAGATGAGGTTGATTGGGCGCTCGCCGCCGAAGACAAAGTCGACTGGGGTGCCCTTGCAGTCAAAGATGATGATGATGTTGAATCTGTGGGTAGCGGGTCTCCGGCGAGGAACTGATGATGGCTGGATGCGTTGTCATTAGCCCTCGCTTTGATGTTGGCGTAAAGGATATCGAAGGGCAGATTGTCCGGTCGTAGATTTATCTTGGTGATTTGATGTATGTAGTAGTCGTGTTCTTCTATGATCATCATAAACTTTGTTTCCCCAATTTCTCTTTTCCTTTTCTTTTGATGTGGCTTCTTTTGTTTCTCTGTGTGGATGTCTCTGCTTTACTTATTCGTCAGACGAATTGTGTGAGTGATCAGGATTTCTTCCGAGCAGTTGCTTCGTGGTACGTATCCGTAGCTTTGAGTAGACGAGTTGTTTCCATTTGTCGTGAAATGACTCTTTGATAGGTGGAGTGCTTTGTCTGGCTTTCGTTTGTGCCATGTAAACAACTCAGTATGTGTAGAACGTCATCTTGAGAGACTGTCTTTGAGTGCTTTGTCTGGCTCTCGTGCAAACAACTCAGTATTTGTAGATCGTTGTCCTGACAAATTGTTTTCGAGTGCTTTGTCTGGCTCTCGTGCAAACAACTCGGTATAAATTATTGTTTTGTCAGACTTCATGTTCTTGCTAGTACTGAAAAGACTTAGGATCAGCGATCTTGAGATTGATAAGCCTCTAAGTACTTCATGGTGGAGTTCTGGGAATTTCTTCTTGTTCCTTCAGGTCTTTGCCGAGCAGGGATTACCGGTGCTTTTTTCTCGGTTTTATGATTTTGTGAAGGGTGGCTTTTATCGGTGCATCAACAATGTGGTTTCGTATGTCCGGGTTGTTGCCCCTGATGCTCCTTTTGAGCGGATTACTGAAGCTTCTGTAATGGTTGAGTTTTCAAGACACTTCTTTTGATGTCCTTGTAATATACTTTGTCTCTGAATTTTTAAGATGTGAGCAGGCTTCGTCCTGTCTTTCTTTTCTTCTTAGATGTCTTTGAATAATATGGACAAGTTTCGCCCTGTCTTTCCTTGTGGCTTTTTTCTGCTTTGCCATAGCTTGTTTCGCTCTTGTGATGTAGTAGAGTTGATGGAGTTGATTATACTTTTCTTGGGGTAATCAACCGATTTGTACTGTAGATCGCTCCTTGGGCGAAGTAGTCGATCATACCGCTCTTTGGGTCGGCGACCGAGTTGTTTTGGAGTGTTTGTGCCGCTCTTTGGTCGAAGTAGTCGATTGTACCACTCTTGGGGTAGACGATCGAGTTGTTGGAGTGTTTGTGCCCCTCCTTGGGCAACGTAGTCGATCGTGCCGCTCTTGGGGTAGGCGACCGAGTTGTTGGAGTGCTTGTGTCCCTTTCTAGGCAAAGTAGTTGATCGTACCACTCTTGGGATAGGCGACCGAGCTGTTGGTGTGCTTATGCCGCTTCTTGGGTGAAGTAGTCGATCGTACCACTCTTGGGGTAGGCGACCGAGTTGTTGGAGTGCTTGTGCCGCTTCTTGGGCAAAGTAGTCGATCGTACCACTCTTGGGGTAGGCGATCGAGTTGTTGGAGTGTTTGTGCCGCTTCTTGGGCGAAGTAGACGATCGTACCACTCTTGGCGTAGGCGACCGAGCTGTTGGAGTGCTTGTGCCGCTTCTTGGGAGAAGTAGTCGATCGTACCACTCTTGGGGTAGGCGACCGAGTTGTTGGAGTGTTTGTGCCGCTTCTTGGGCGAAGTAGTCGATCTTACCACTCTTGGGGTAGGCAACCGAGTTGTTGGAGTATTTGTGCCGCTTCTTGGGCGAAGTAGTCGATCGTACCACTCTTGGGGTAGGCGACCGAGTTGTTGGAGTGCTTGTGCCGCTTCTTGGGCGAAGTATTCGATCGTACCACTCTTGGGGTAGGCGACCAGACCCGTATAGCACAACCATTTCCGGGTTGGCTGTTTGCAAGGTAAGTAAGCAATCGTACTAGCTCTTGGGGTAAGCGATTGCGCCCGTATAGCAACAACTGTTTCTAGGTTGAGCTATTTGCAGGGCTGCCCCTTTTTCCCCAACCTGATTATGGGTTGGTTCTGTTCATTGGACAGGGCTGTTAGTCGTACCATCTCTTTATGGTAGAGTGACAAATGCTAGCTTGGGTCTCCTTACCCAAGAAGCTATTTGGCCGTTGGCCGTTAGTCAGACCATCTCCATATGGTTGAGTGACAAGATTGCCCATGTAAGCATAACTGCTTCCGGTTGGTCATTAATGTGGAAGCCCCTTTTTCCCCAACCTGATTACGGGTTGGTTCTGTCCGTTGGACAGGGCTCATATTTGAAGTTGTTCTTGAATAATCTCTGTTTTATTTCTCTTGAAACTTGAGTACAATCTGTTGTACTTAATTGTAGAATCTTTTGAGCTGGCTGATATGCCAAGTGTTCTTTATAGGTATTTCATCTGGAGTCATCAACTCGTATGTGCCGGGTCCTGTTGCTGTCTTCACGATGAAGGGTCCTTCCCTTGGACTGAGTAGTTTGTGTCATCCATCTTTCTTCTGGATTAGTCGTAGTACTGAGTCCCCTGGCTTTAGTGATCGGGGTTGAGTATTTTTTTCATAATGTCTTCGTAACCCTTGCTGATATCTTGCATTTTGTATGATTGCACTGTCTCTTATTTCTTCTATTGAATCAATTTCTAACCGCCTTGTTTCTTCTGCTTCGCCTTCTTCATATTGTTCTATTCTTGGAGATAGCCATATTAAGTTGGCTGGTAGTACTGCCTCTTATCTATAGACCAGAAAGAACGGTGAGTATCCAGTTGCTCTGCTGATCTGGGTTCTTAGACCCCATACTACTTTTGGTAATTCATCGATCCATTTTCCACCATAATCTTTCAAATCTTCATATAATATTGGTTTAAAACCTTGTAATATGAGTCCATTTGCTCTTTCGACTTGTCCATTGGCCTGCGGGTGTGCTACTGATGCAAAGTCGATTTCTATCCCACAATCTCTTGCCCAGTATTGGAATTCTCTTGCTGTAAATGGTGAACCAAGATCTGTGATTATTCTGTTGGGCATGCCGAACCTATGCATGATGTCTTGTATGGATTCCACTGCCTTTTCTGCACTGTATTTGACCAAAGGTTTGTATTCAATCCACTTTTTAAATTTGTCGATTGCCACAAATATGTATTCGAAGCCTCCTTTTGCTTTTTTGAGTGGTCCCACTTGATCCAGCCCCCAGCATGAGAACGGCCAAGCCGGCGGTATGCATATTAAGTTGTGAGCCGGCACATGTGATTGCCTAGCAAACATTTGGTAATTCTTGCATGTTCTGATGAGCTCTTCTGCATCTTTGAGTGCTGTTGGCCAGCAGAAACCGGTTCTGAATGCTTTGCCGACTAGTGTCCTAGAGGCTGCATGATTTCCACAGCATCATGAGTGGATTTTGTCCAAGATTTCCTTTCCTTTATCTGTCGGAACACATTTAAGCAGTACTCTAATGATGATGCTGCTCTTTTTGTATAGTTTATCCCCCACCAGAACGTAGTTTTTGCTTCTTCGTACAACCCGAGTTGCTTCTGCTTTGTCTTCGGGTAGTTTCTTCTCTTTAATAAAATCAATGTATGTTTGTCTCCAATCACTTTGTATGACCATGATTTGTCTTGACTGCGGTCTCTTCTTCCTTGATCTATTTCCATTGGATCTGTTATCTCCTTCTCTTTTTACGTGTTTCCGAGTTGTTTGATGGATGGGGCTATGAGTTCTTCCAAAAATATACCAGTGGTACTTTTGCTCTATCTGATCCTAATTTGGCTAGCACATCTACTGCAACGTTGGAATCAACACCACGAGAAAACAAAAAGGTACGCACCGATGCGAGAGGCCTCAAGGGTGGAGAAATCCTCTGCCTACCGAGCCACCTGCTCGCGCAACCAGGCACTCGTGTCCTCCATCCCCATCACCTGCCCCGGAGCGAAAGCACCTCCCGATCCTCCTCCTCGACCGGGCCCTCTCTCTCCACCTCCGGGCCCTTCAGTGCGACCTCGTGGTGGCCCGCTCCGGCTCAAGAGCCGCCAAGGCCTCTTGAAGCACCGCCTCGGTGTTCGCCAGGGACGCCCGCAGCCCCGCCTCGGTCTCCTCCTGGCGGACCTTCGCCGCCTCGAGCTCGTGCTCGGCAGCATTCACCCGCTCCGCCGCACGCTGCCCCTCCGCCCGCGCCGCGGCCGCCTCGGCCGCCCAAACCTGGGACTCGCAGCAGGCGGACTCCACTCGACGCTCAAGCTTGGCCATTCAGGCGTGTTCCGCCCGGAGGAAGTAGGACTTGCAGGACGACACCTTCCTTATTTCTTGCAAAAAACAGGCTTGCTAAAAACAACCGACGAAAGATTCAAAGGGCGAGGGTAAGTACCAGAAACTCACCTCCCCGGTGAGATGCAGGTCGACCTCAACCAGCTGCCGAGAAAACTAAGCCTGCTTCCGGGTGCTCTCAAGCTTTGCGGATAGCTTGGTGAGTTCGGACACCGCGGCATGCCCTTGCCCCCCAAAAATGTCCCAGAGCTGGCGCTCCCGAGAATCCCGGAGGACGAACCTCACCTTCAATGGGTCCTCAGGGAAGGGCCACTCTAGGTCACCCTCCGACGAACCGCCAGAGGGCCCAGCCTCCGACTGGACCACCGCCAGCTCCCGCGGCGACACCGGTGGCTTCGCCATGGTATCCGTCTCATCGTCAGACGGGATCTCCACCACCTCATTCGCATGGGATGCCGTCGGGCATCCCAACTCCATCCCGGCCACGCTCCCCTCCGGCGCCTTCGGCTCCGACGGCAAGGATAGGTCTTGCAGCCCTCCACCCGGCGAGCTGGGGAGCTCGCCGCCCCCCCCCCTCATCTCCTTCACCGCGACTGGTGGAGGAGGGGCCACGAGAGTTACCTCCGACGCAACCTCCGCCATCGGCACCGGGATCACCACCAACAACGTCATTTGCCCATTTGTCACGTTATCGGCGGCCATACAGGGCACCACCACCTTCGGGAGGGAAGGCTTCGCCACCGCCACCATGCTGCCCCCTTCGCTCACCACAACATGATGCAGACTGGGCCTCCAAACCTCCTGCATGGGGGTCGGGGCGATGCTCAACCCCGGCATCCCCCGGCTGCTGACAAAAATCACGGGTAAGCCACACTCCAAAAAAGACTCGACCAGCAAAAATCGAAGAAGCAACAAAAGGAAACATACCGGGTGGCGAGCGGCATGACTCGGAAGGCGGACTCATGGTGACCTCGGACCTCTGGGATGAGGACTGCTCCCAGCAATGACCCGCGCCCCTCACTTCAGAGACGGGCCAAAGGCATCCCGACCGGCTCTGCCTGCCTACGGGTCGCTGCGACCTCCGGCTTGGGACTCCTCGACCGGAGCAGCTTGTCGACCGGGCGCCAGTCTGCCCCTCGGACCGCCCGGACTGCTCAACCACACCCACGGCAGGTGGGGCCTCCTCCGGCTGCAAGTCCAGCGTTGGTACCGGCCCCGTCGCCGCACAAGCGCCGGTCCGCTCCTCGGACCACCCGGCTCCCTCAGCCGCGTCTGCCACAGGCGACAATAGGACCGATGACACCGCTGAGAGGCGTGGTAACCACGTCCGCTTTGCCGCTCACTCGCCAATAGCATCCACGCTCGCCGCACACTTCCTCGACGTAGGAACCTCCACACGCCGCGCGGCCTCCTGCTCCTCACCGACGGACGTCACCGTAGGGTCACGACACACCGCCGAGGTCACAACGACCTCCCGACTCTCCTCCTCATCGAAGAAGACAATGTCATCCAAGTATGTAGGATCATCCAACACGAGTTCTGACTCGATGTTGCTCCTACGTTCCCTGACCCTCACGCGCCGGGCGACCTCCTGCTTCTTCTCTTCCTTCTGCTGAACCTCCTTGGATCTTTTCTTCTTCCGGGCGTCTGCTGCCTCCTTCTGGATGGCCTGCCGGGCGGGCCCTCCGGTCCCTTGGGAAGGTGCGGCCGAGACTTTTACCTCCCAAGCCCCTACGAAACGAACGAACCAAAATCAGAGAAATAGGGAAAAGCAGGGAAAAAGCACGAACAAAATATGAGAGCATACCAGTGTGGGCACGATCAAGGCATTGAACGGTATGGGTTTTCCCACGACCGTCTCTCTAGACCTCAGCTGTAGCACTAGGCCGACGCGACTCCAGATCTCGTCGTCCGGTGGATCCTCCGGCTGACGCTGCGGTGCAGGTCCGACCGCCGCCAGACGTCCACATCGGGTGCGCCCTTCTCCTCTCCACGGCGCAACCCGGCGGTGGTAAAGGGTGTGGAACACCCGCACCCCATCGAGGCCGCCCCTTACAAGCTTCCAGAGCTCCTCGTCGATGGCCTCCACCTTGTGCCTCTCCGTGTGGGCGCAGCCCCATGACCAAGTCTTCTGCTTCACCGGCCTCCCGCCGATAAACACTAGAAACGGTGCCCTAGACGGATTCCTAATATAGAACCACTCCCCATGCCATCCCCGGTTGGAGTTACATGGGGTGTATCACGGATACAAGCCTCCCACACGCGGGCTTCCTCTACAGGTATGAAGCCTCCGGATCGGTGCGATCTTGGCCGAACTCCAGTCCGCCATAGCTCTCCCAGAGAAGAAAAGCCGAAGAGATCCGCGTGTGGCTCCATCCCGAGGAAACCCTCATAGACGGTGATGAAACCAACGATGTGCAGCACCCTCATCAGATTGAGATGCTGCAGCTCCAGACCCCACTCGTTGAGGAGCCTGTGCAGGAACCAGTGCGCGGGGTATCCTAATCCACGCTCATGGAAGGTAAGGAAGGAAACCACCTCATCAGGATAAGGTGGCGGGAACTCCTCCCCTCCAGGGACCCTCCAGTGCGCCACCTCCTACGACGGCAGAAACCCCTTTGCGACGAAAGCCTCTAGCACCGACTTCCTCACGTTGGACGTCCGCTAGTCCGACATCTGGCTCCGGATCGAAAAAAGGTCGGTGAGTTCCTTTCTTCTCCCTCGCTCTCTCCCCCTTCTTTCCAAGAAACCTCCGTGGCTCCCAGGAACGCTCACGGCAAAAAAAGGAAGAGAGACGGCGGCGGTAGATGAAGAATAGGCAAAAGAACGAAACAAAAAACCTCTCCACCTTCTACTTAAAGGAAAGGGAACAACAGTTAAGCAAGGATGTGCTGATCGGGGAAGGCAGAACGGCGGAGCGAGAATTTCTCTCTCTTTTCCATTTAATGCAGATGAGACGTGCCCTGAACCAATGAGACACGCCCTGCTCGATGGAACGGCTCCTGATCGGACGGGACGTGGCCTAGCCGTGGCCCACCACTACCACACGATCAACCACTACCACACGATGGGCACAGGAACCAAAGCACCAACGCACGTGAGCGGCTTCCTGCTTCCCCAAGACAGACCTGGGGAGACCAAAAATGAAATCTCCGCCGGGAGACCAACCGCCCCCCTGAGTCGATAGAGTCGCTTGGTATCCACACCAGGACATAGGTAGGAAGCGAAGGGACGCCCCATGTAGGCCATGCCGACTCTGTCATGAACGACGAGCATGGGTCCCGGTCGGACATTTCTGACTGAAGCTCTCCGAGCCCTATCACTCCAGACGTCAAGGTAAACACTATCAAAACCCATCTATTTCTTTAAATCATTCATACATCCATACGCCAGCATTCATTCCATATGCCTGAACCCCCTGGATGGTTAGGGCATAAACCGTCCGGGGGCTCGGGAACTAAGCATCGCACGTGCAGCGAGATGCATCAGAATGCTCCGTGTTGCATCACGAAGCGGCGGTTGCCTCATTCGACATGAGCAACCAACAGAGCCAGGGGAGAAAACCATAGATGAGCACTGTGCGGCCCTCACCCGGTCCGGTAGACCGGGTCATCTCAACCTTCTCGTTCGATCCTAAACCTCTCGCCAGGCCCATAGAATCTCCATCAAGGGAGGCCGTTAGGCCACCCAGGTCGGTCTCCGAAACGACCTAGGCATCTGCCGGGTTGCAGGTAAAGGAGTAGTGGAATGTCACAAGAGGGCTATGCGGACCCCGTCATGAACGGCGACCTAGATTCCACTCGATCACACCCGTTAGCGAACTCATCGAGCTAGTCTTCGAGCCCGAGCGATCGGGACAGGCGATGAAACTCAGCCCCTCCGGTTGTGAGAAACCGAGGATGGGGTAACGCACAATACTCACATCGACCCTTACAAAGGCCTGATAGGGCTCAGGGGCTCAAGACAAACGCCAAGGATAGCGACCTCGAACTCGCCAGATCCACGACTCCGACTTGCCTGGTCCCACGGCACGCACCGACGCCAGGATCCACGAGCATCGCCTCCTCTGATCTTTAACCAAACTAACTACGCTTTGGCTTCAAAACGGCTTCACTTCTGGCTACGGCTCTTGGGACCACGACCCCAAACTCGTGTCCATAGGATCTACGACATCCGGCTATGGCTCTTGGGACCGTGACCTCGAACTCGTGTCGACAGGATCTACGACATCCGGCTATGGCTCTTGACAGGATCTACGACATTCGGCTACGGCTCTTGGGACCGCGACCCTGAACTCGCGTCGACAGGATCTACGACATCTGGCTTAGGCTCTTGGGACCGTGACCCTGAACTTGCGTCGACAGGATCTATGACATCCGGCTACGCCTGGGACCGCGACTCCAAAACTTGCATAACGGCTTCACTTCCGACTGCGCTCCAATAAACCTAGCACCGCCACTCCTAAACTCGCGTAAACGACTTCACTTCCGACTGCGCTCCCAGGATCCACGAGCTCCGGCCCGTCTGATTCTGGAACTAACTAAACTAACTCTCCCGATCCACGGCGCGCACCGACGCCCGGGTCCGTTCGTGGCTCCGCCTCACTCCATCCCACGGCGCGCATCGACACCACAGATCAGTGAGCTCTAACACGTCCGAACCGAGCTATCTCCATCCGTGGCGCGCACCGACGACAGGGTTTGTCCCAAACTAACCTTCTCACCTGGTCCACGGCGCGCACCGACGCCGGGATCAGTAAGTTCTGTCTCAATCCAAATCCCCGCACCTCACCGCCTCGGCTGCACAACGACACCATGGTTAAACAAAAAACCGTCTCAAAACTAAAAACATGCACACACACGCCCGCTGAAACAACACCCCCTAGACGGTTCTGCCCAGGAGCTCGGGGGCTACACCCGCGGGTGCGCTCACGCGCGCCCACCGACACAATAGAAAAACCTCCCCCGCTGACAACGCAGAAACCCCCCAGCCGGTTCTGCACAAACCGCCCTGGGGCTCGGGGGCTACACCCGCGGGTGCGCTCGCGTGCACCCGCCGGCAAGACAAAAATCCCCCAGATGAGTCCGCTCAAATCGCCCGGGGGCTCAGGGGCTCCTGTCTGGTTCATACACCCGGTGTCCCTCGGGGACCGGCTTCCACGCCAGGGCTCGGCCTAGGAAAATAGCACGTAATTCATGGGCTGGCCCAAGATGCTAAAACACAATGGGCCAAAAGGATAAGTCCGGTCGCCGACCGGAAGGTCTACCCAAAAGAACAAGCGCCCGCTCGTCAAATTTCTTTGGGCCACCTCTCTGACCAGAGCATTCGCTTCGGGCACTAGCCGCCTCCGGGCGGTCTCTCCAATCGGAAAGGCCTGGCCCAAAACACCGCTTCCTACTCCAACCCCACGTCTCCGACTGGGGACCCCGTAGGAAGCCTGCTTACCACTCTTCTCCGACTGGCGCGGCCAAGGCTGACTGGGGCCATCCAACCAGGGACGCCCGCTCAGAAGGGACCAGGGGCAGACAGAGAAGGCAGTGCACAAAGTCAAACCACGATACCGAGACCATACCCTGTACGCCTGCGGGAACAGTGCTCCTCAACCGCCCTGACACAAACAATATTGTAGGCACCGACATTTGTGTCTACAATATTGTAGGCGCCATTGGGCTCCCATACGACAAAAAGCCACCCACATACCTCTAGGCATCGATAGTGGGCGTCAGGGTTCACCATACCTGGTACACAGGGTAGGGCTCCTCACATACCAATAGTATTTTGCAGGTACCGACATCCACCCTTCCTGAAGAAGCCAACGCAACTTCCCATGTGCACCTGACATTCTACAGTGACATCAATAGTATTGTTTGCGCCTATCATCATCACTGTCCTCATCGGCATGGGCAACAAGATTTAGTAACATCCGTACTCTCTCCCTCTCACCTATAAAAACAATCCCCTTCTTCTATAAAAGGGGATGCGCTCCCTCCAACGAAGGAGGTCGACTTCTTCAAGCACCAGATTCACTAGATCGATAGCTCACAACCCCTCAAACACCCGCTTGAACACCTAGCTCATAGCGGAGTTCCGGTCGCCCTCGGCCCTTCCGGTCAGACCTGACCGGGGCTCTCGTACACCCCACCTTTCTCCTTCTCATTTATAACCCCACTACAGACTTCGAGCACCTGGGCTCAGGAATAAAGTCACCGACCGACCCACATTGGACGTAGGGCACGTTGCCTAAACCAGTATAAATCCTGTGTCATTGAGTGCTAGGTCACCTCCAATTACAACATACAGCAAAACTACAAATATTCACTAGTTGGTCACTTTCTGTACCGACAAATGGCTTCTAGTCTTGCAACCGGTGCAAAGGTCTCTTCAAAATCCAAACCTTCAACTTGAGAGAACCCCTTTGCAACTAGTCTTGCCTTGTTCCTCACAACAACACCTTGATCATCTTGCTTGTTGTGGAACACCCACTTTGTTCCAATGACTCTTGCACCTTTTGGTCGCTCTTCAAGAGTCCAAACTTCATTACGGGTGAAGTTGTTCAACTCTTCATGCATGGCATTGATCCAATCCGGATCTTGAAGAGCTTCTTCTACCGTAGTAGGCTCAAAGCAAGAGACAAAAGAGTGATGTTCAATAAATGAAGCAAGCTTTTGAGAGCGAGTCATTAGTCCCTTTGATGGACTCCCTATGATAAGATCTTGTGGATGAGCTTGAAGTAGAGGTGAATTTCTTCTATCAACCACTTGAGGGGGAGATTGTGGAGCATCAACATCATGTGCTTGTGTCACCATTTGCTCATGGGAGACATGAGTGTCTTCATTTTTTACTCTCTCATCTTTATCACCATCTTGTGGCACATTTGATGAAGAAGGTGGATTGATCACTTATACATCATCTTCATCATCATTAAGCTTGATGTCTCCAACCAGAATATTCTTCATGGCCTTCCTCAATGGTTCATCACCTACATCATCAAGATTCTCATATGCTCCTTGGGAGCTGTTAGATTCATCAAATTCCACAAAATATGTTTCTTCAACCAAGCCGGTGGCATGATTAAATACTCTATATGCTTTGGACTTTGTTGAGTAACCAACAAGAAAACCAATATCACAACATCTTTAAAACTTCCCTGGGTGTTGCCGCTTCTTGTAGATGTAGCATTTGCAACTAAACAGCCTAAAGAAGGAGACGTCTAGCTTCTTCCCATTGAGCAACTCATAAGGTGTCTTGCCAAGAAACTTTTGAAGGAATAGGCGGTTGGATGCATAGCATACGGTGTTGATAGCTTCCGCCCATAGAGCTTCAGGGAGTGTTATACTCATCAAGCATTGTTCTTGCAAGAGTGATCAATGTCCGGTTCTTCCTCTCAACTACACCATTTTGTTGAGGAGTATATGTTGCGGAGACCTTATGCTTGATTCCAACTTCATCACAATAGGCTTCTATGTTTGTGTTGTCAAGTTCTTTACCATTGTCACTTCTAATCTTCTTGAGCTTCACTTTAAACTCATTTTGTGCTCTCTTGGCAAACTTCTTAAAGCATGATGCAACTTTGGATTTGTCATGAAGGAAGAATACCCATGTGTATCTTAAATAGTCATCAACAATCACAAGACAATAAAGATTTCCTCCCAAACTCTTGTATGTTGTTGGTCCAAATAAGTCCATGTGAAGGAGTTCTAGCACTCTTATGGTTGACATGAAAGCTTTTGTTGGATGAGTATTTGCAACTTGCTTGCCGGCTTGACATGCACTACAAAGCTTGTCCTTCTCAAACTTCACATCCTTCAACCCTCTTACCAAATCATTCTTCATTAGCTTCTTGAGTGAGCTCATCCCAACATGAGCAAGCCTTCTATACCATAGCCACCCAAGTGTTGTTTTTGGTGAATAGGCAAGTCTTCAAATTAGCATCTTCAGAGGTGAAGTCCACTAGATATAGGTTGTTGTATCTAAATCCTTTGAATATCACTTGATCATCATCCTTCTTAGATACAACAACTTCCTTCTTGGTAAACAAGCATTGGAAGCCAAGATCACACAATTGTCCAACGGATAGCAAGTTGAAACTCAATGAAGCAACATATAGTACATTTGAGATTGAATGATCATTTGATATTGTCACTTTGCCCAATCCTTTAACCTTGCCCTTTGAATTATCTCCAAATGTGCTTCTTTCTTGTCCATCTACTTCTTCATCTAGTGAGGTGAACATACGAGGATCACCAGTCATATGTTGTGTGCAACCACTATCAATAACCCAACGACTTCCACCGATCTTGTAGTTCACCTATACACAAAGATCAAGCTTTAGGAACCCAAACTTGTTGAGGGCCTTCACCTTCTCAACAAGTGACTTTGCTACCTAAATTTTCTTCAGCCTATTCTTGTTGGGAGGTCGTAAGAACATGACTTTCATCTTCCCACTAGAGTCCTTTCTAAGCATGTAATGAGCATTGAATGCAAAAGGTCTATCATGCTTGGGCAAGGGTTGTGGTGGTGGAGTTTGGCACTCATGGGCAAAGTGGCCTTCTTGTCCACACTCAAAATACTTCTTTGGCTTTGACTTTTGTTGTTGTTGAGCTTGAGCCTTCTTCTCTTTGTTTGCCATGTACCCAATACCACTTCTATCCATCTTCATGACGGTGTTCATTAGTAGCTCACTTTGAAGATGCTTGCCTCTTGTGAACTTGCTCAATCCAATCTTGAGATGTTCTTTTTCAACTTGAGCTTCTTATTCTCTTTCTTGAGTGCATCATTATTTTTCTCTTCCTTGAGCTTCTTGTTTTCTTCTTTGAGCTTCTTATTCTCAAGAATCAAATCACCATCATGATCAAGAGTTTCTAGCACAATAGTGTTGTGGCTTTTGATCTCTTCAAGATCTTTCTTGAGCTTTTCATTGTCATTCTTGAGCTTGACATACTCATCATAACTATCGGTCTCAACCACTTGCTTGCCCTTGCTACTAGAATTGTGCTCAATGCTCTCAATGATCAAATCATCACAAGAAGTAGCTATATCAATCTTAACAACATTGTTAGTAGCATCATGTAGCTCATTGGATAAATATTCTTGAGCAATGACAAGATTATCATAATTAATCTTAAGAGTAGTATATCCTTCTTTTAGCATGTTGTGGCTAATAATGAGCTCATTGTGTATCCTCTCAAGTCTATCATGCTTTTCTTTAAGCTTTCTTAGAAGATTTGAGCTCCTTGAGTTTGGATGATATAGCATCATTTGCTTCTCTAAGCTCAACATTAGCCTTTTCCGCTTACATCACATTTAGCTAAAGAGAGATCATTCTTAGCTTATAGCTTGTCATTCTTAGCTCTAGTTTTTCTAATGATCTTAGTATATTGATTTAGCAATTTGACAAGATCATCATAAGAAGGTGATTCATATTCATCATCATCACTATCACTATTATCATTGCTAGCATTTTCATCACCACTACTATCATCATTGTTTGATACCTTTCGTTCACCCTTGGACATAAGGCATAGGTGTGTGAGAGGATGATGGCGGTGGTGTCGTTGAAGATGATGAAGAGTCAATCACAATGGTCACCACCTTCTCATTATCACTATCATCATCGGATGAGCAACTAGATGAATCAATGTCCATGAGCCAATCACCAACGATGTATGCCTTCCCATTCTTCTTCTTCTTGTGGAAGTCCTTCTTCTTGCCATCTTTCTTCTTGTATGGCTTATTCTTCTTCTTCTCATCTTCATCTTCATTGCTAGAATCATCTTTCTTGCCCTTGTACTTGTTCTTGAACTTGTCTTTCTTGGGCTTGGTGCATTGGTGCTAGATGACCAAGTTCTCCACAATTGTAGCAATCCATCTCCAGATTGGCTTTCTTCTAGAGCTAGTGAAGAACTTCTTCTTCTTACCATCAAACTTGATGCCACTCTTGTTGAGCTTCTTTAGCATATTGGCGGTTCTTCTCACCATGAGAGCAAGACTTGCATCATCAATTTCATCATCACTTGAGCTCTCATACTCAAGACTTGCTTTGCCCTTCTCTTAGCTAGCTTTGAATGCTAAGTCTTTTCTTTCTTCTTTGTAGAGGATGAGCCATTTTGAGGTGTGATGTGCATGTACATCTCATGAGCATTGATCTTTCCCAAGATTTGTGTTGGTGTAGCTTGTGGAAAGATCACCTTGATGAAGCACGGTCATAATATGCCCATATTTGTCAATGGGAGAACACTCAAGATTTTTCTTACAATGTTGGATGGTTGCATTTGAGTAAGTCCTAGCCCATTGACTTCCTTTTACAAGAACATTCAAGCGTGAGTATATTTCATTAGCACTCTCTTTGAAAGCATCTCAAATGAATTTAGCTTTTTCATGACAAGATGATATGCGTTCCTCATGCTCGCTCTTTGTTCCCTTATGGAGTGCACAAATATCGACCATAGTGCATGATGCTTTGTGATTCCTCACCCCGATTGAACAAATCTTTGCAAAGGCCTCTAAAGATGGTGTTTCAAGCCTTTGCATTCCATTTCTAAATTCACCTCATTAAGCGCCTTGTAGGGTGTGTAGCATCCAGAGGTTTTGGGAAGCCTTGTGAGGCGGCTCTAAGTATTCCAACATCTAAAGCTTCTAAGTACGCCTCCATGTGGATTTTCTAAAAGGAAAATCATCCCCTCAAAAGATAGGAGGAGGTCCATCCCGTGAGACATCTTTCTCTAGGCGGTTAAGCCTAAATACATGAGCACGAGGCTCCAATACCAATTGAAAGGATCAAGATGCCCAAGAGGGGGGGTGAATTAGGCTAATTCTAAATTTCTTTGTAATAATTAAACCATATGGTTAGCCCAACTTCACCCCTTGTGCCTAGAAAGTGTATCTAATGTTCTACCACATTAAAAAGTCTTGCAACCTAAGTTCCAATCCTACTCTAGCATGATAATTCTATGAATGTGAAGACAAGAATTGAATTGCTCAAAGTAAATGCTTAAAGTAAACAGAGAAGGAGGAGGCAGCGATGTTTTTGCAGAGGTACGGAGAGTCGCCACTCCCCACTAGTCCTCGTTGGAGCACCCGGTGCAAGGGTGTAGCTCCTCCTTGATCAGCATGAGGATCAAGTGCTTTCTCTCTGGTTCATTCTTTGACACTCGTCATGCGTGAATCACCCACAACCGCTCACATCTTGAGTTGGGTCATCCACAAGCCCCACCGGATGATCACAAACTCTCAATCACCACCAAGCCATCTAGATGATGGCGATCACCAAGTAACAAGCACGAACTCTCCTTGACCACGACAAAGCCTAATAAGAAGGGTGGATGCACACTTTGCTACTCTTGCTTTTCACTAATGAGGGCTCTCTTTGAGATTCTCAAATCTTAATCACCTCACTAGGACCTTGCTCTTCTTGGCACCTCAAAGGTGTTTCTCAGTATGTTGGAATGAGCAAAAGTACCCCTCACACGAATGGAGGAAGCATTTATACACCAGTTAGAAAACCAACCGTTATGTGCCTCTCTGAAGTTTACAGAGCCTTTCGCCGGTCATGTTGGCCGACGCTTCCGGTCGGTTCACCCGACCTCCAGTGTTAAAGAGATATGGCCGAGCGCGTCGGTCCACGATCCCTCTCTGGAACCTTCTTCTGAAGTCGGACAGAATGGCGCTTTTGGCCCGTCCGGTCGCGACAACATTCACCTTGATCAAATGGGCCGAGCCCAGGACTGCTGCGCCCGTTTGTCCGGTCCACCGAAGGCTTCCGCCTTGATCAGCATTTGACCTCCATTCACTTCCAACTCTCAATCATATTTGAATGAAGTTTGCTTTATTAGATCTAAGGGCTATTTTGGAGCTACCTAGTGCTAGATTTGTAGCAAGTGTGCACCACACCCAACCAACTAGACTCACCTAGGTCAAGCTACCCGTCCATACCCCCATTAATAAATGCGGCCAAAGGAAAAAAATAAAGTCCTAAACTACTCTAAGTGTCTCTTCAACATCAAAGCGATACTTAGAACTAGTCCATCTCCTTAACCTTATGGTCCATCCTTTGGCAAACAGAAGCGATTTCCATCGTGAGGCATGACCACCATGATTGCCCAATCAATCTCCATTACCATGACCTAACCTTAATTGCCTCACGCAAACACCACACGTTAATCACGGTAATCCGTGTTGTCATTAATCGCGAGGAAACCTAACTAGAAGTGCGGATGCTCAACCACTGTTGAAAATAAAGATTCACCAAAACTCCGTGAAATTATTAGTTTAAACCCCTAAGTCTATGTTGGTGATTATTTTCATGCATTATTCAAGTTATATTGATGATTTATGATGGATGGTAACTACCATCAACAATGAGCATGGGTCATGAGTGCGGATTATATAAGACATTTAGATGAGTGCGACCTAATACATTATTGGAATTGACCCTATCCATAAATTTTATAGATGCAGGGGAAAATTTGCCCTCTAATGCTAGGTATATATAGATGTATATAAACTTAGATATATAAAAAAGAGATATTTTGAAACTAAAAAAGGAAAAAAAAAAGTCTAAAATAGGCATGTGAAAGAACAGCTCCTAACGTTCGGACGGTAATTACGAACAAAAAAAATTAACGTGAAAACATAGCGACGTGAAACGTCGGTCGCCGAAAAAAAAACTATGGTTCGGACTCCGAAAACAGAAAAAAGATCCACGGGAAGATGTGTCGAACATGGATTAACTGAAAAAAAAAATCGGCAAGAATTTTGCCCCTTTAATGTTAGAGATAGAAAAGAGGTGCATGCACATGCACATTGCAGTTAATACATGAGCGGCATTGATGCGCCCGACGTTCTATGTGCATACGTGGAAAATAATAGATGTGACTTGTCGACTCCACTTGCTGCACGCCGCCGCCATTACGTGCGTCCTCATCCAAGCAAGTTTAGCATCGCAACGATGGAATCGACCAGCGGCACGACACATGACATGCATTATTACCATTAATTACCACTACTATAGTACCTTAGATTACACTTGGGTACTACTTTAGACTTAGAAGAAGCAGGTCGATTCTGTCTTGGTCCATGGACCGTTTCAATTCTAGTCCAAACTTGATCCGTCCCCACTCCTCCCCAGGACTGGGCGTGGACTGGAGCAGCTAGCAGGAGCCGCAGGCCGAGTGTACGCGTCATTGAACCTTTCAGCGAAGGGATCCTCGGGGGCAAGACGAAGACGATAGGTCCAACTCAGTGTGCGCGCAGGTCGTTCAAGTTAAACTTGTCCTGGTAACCTACGGTGAACCGTCCCTCCGGCGGTGCTTCTTCCTTTCCGTGCACGCTCGAGGCTT